>CM057337.1:897242858-898653303 GCA_030015575.1 Agapanthus africanus
GAAGAAGACTATCCAGTAAGCATAATAGGTGTACCTGTTCCCCTCCGAAAGACGGCGCACAAGACCACGATGTCCTGACGCTGAGATTCGGGGCAGATGCTATTTGGTTTTATACGTCCACCTCTCCGAAGATGCCAAGTTGATTTATGGTACCGTGTATCGGAGGTTTAGACGGATGCGGCCGATGTAGCAGACTTCGTCAGATTCCCCCTTGCTTGAGGGGTTTTTGATTGTGGAGACGCTCTTCCCTGCAGACGCAAGCCCCTGCAGTTAATTACGCTACCGCATCGTGGTAACAACTTTCTCCTTCTCCAAAATTTCACTTCATGTCGTGTGTGTTTGTTTTGTTTGTGGTTGCCCGTGGATTGTATACGGAGACTGAGTAATGCCGTCGCCCGTAGGACGTGGATTAGTCCAAATCCGTATTTACTTAGATTTGGGTTTGGTGTTTTTAGTTTAAGGATGCATTAGTCGCGTTGCGGCTAAGATCAACTTAAACGTTCGTTAAGGATACGTTAGTCTGATTTAAGACTAAGATCAACTTAACGTGATGATCCATGGCCATCGGGACTCATCACCTCTCTGACGTCGTTGAAGGATTACAACGATAGGTGTCAGAGGAGTTCAGAGATGTACCCTTGAACCAAAGTCGATTTGGATTTTTACAGTCCATTTGAATGTTTAAGGATACGTTAGCCGTGTTTGGGGGCTAAGATCAACTTAAACGGGATCGTTTAGATCCGGCAAAAGAGCATTTGGAGGCTCTATTGCTCCAGTTTAGGGACGTGGTGGTCCATATTCCAGTTTAAGGACGTGGTGGTACATCATTAGTTTAGGGACGTTTCGGTCCATCATTAGTTTAAGGACGTTTCGGTCCATCATTAGTTTAAGGACGTTTCGGTCCAACATTAGTTTAGGGACGTTTCGGTCCACGAGTTTAAGGACCCCGCAGTCCATATCCATGTGTGGTCGTTGGGACCCGTCGCCTCTCTGACGTCGTTGAAGGATTACAACGAGAAGTGTCAGAGGAGTTCGGAGATGTACCCTCGAACCGGAGGTAAATTGATTTAAGAGAGAGCATTTGCGCTCAGTTCAATTTAACTTAAGGACTTACGGCCAGAATTGGGCTAAGTCCAGTTGAAAATGTTCAACATTTTATTTATTTTTGGTCTATTAGACCTTTACTGGGGCTCTGCCCTTTTATAAATGATGCACAGCATCTGTTTTTATTTGGGCTCTGCCCTTTTTTCTTTTAAAATAATGCATTGCATTTAATTTGGCCTGTTAGGCCCTTTTTTAATTGGGCTTGGCCCTTCTGTAAATGCATTGCATTTTCAGGCGCTTTGCGCCAATCAGAGAGCGCAAGCGCTTGTAGTGTTAACACGTGTCGCGCAAGCGCAATGCGCTGCGCTTGCGCTGCTGACGCTTGGCGCACTCTGGTGAGTTGCGTCAATTACAGAGAGCAAAGCTCTATCTCAAAACGCATAGCGCAAGTGATTCAGATGCTGACACGTGGCGCTTTCCCAAGAGCGCAACAGCGCTGTTTGGAAGTGCAAAGCACTAAGAATCTTTTAGATTCAAGAACAGAAGTGCAAAGCACTATTTGATTTCTTGATCCAATTTAGATCAAAGAAAAATAAGTTTTTCTTTTTATTTCAAGAACCAGAGGTTCATAAAAGTGCAAAGCACTATTTTTTATTTTGTTGTTTTCTTCTTTTTAAAGAACTAGTGGTTCATAAGAAGTGCAAATCACTGTTTATTATGTGAAGATCATTGATCTGGTTTTAGATCCAGATTTATTAAAAGAGATTTCTTCTCTCTCATGAAGGTTTTTACCTTTTTCTTTGAAATTTTCTCAGAGTTCTCTCTCTGTTTGAAGCTCTTGACTTTTTTCAAGAAAATATTCCTCCCCCCTTCTGAATTAAGGTCTAGGGTCTCTTTTATAGTGCCCATAAATTAGTTAATTTTGTTGAAGAGATCTTTCTCTGAGTAATTTGGGAAATTTTCCCCACCGTTGGATCTTTGATCCAAGGGCTTCTGTTTTACAGAAGAAAATCTTCTTGTTTTATCAAAAACAGGAAAGATCTCTTAGAATTTTAATTCTGTTTAGCGCGCAAATGCCGCAGCGTATGACACGTGTTGCGCAGCGCGCTAGCGTATCTGCGCTGACACGTGTCGCGCGGCGCAAAGCGCAGCGCAAAGCGCAGCGCAACTGTGCTGACACGTGTCGCGCAGCGCAGCGCTTGCGCAACTGCGCTGACACGTGTCGCCCTGCGCTCAGCATAGAGGATCTGAAGCGTTGCTTCATTTATTAAAGCTTAGATTTTTGGGAAAATCAGAAGTGTCGCTTCGCCTGAGATATCTTTTCATCTCCTTTTTTCAAGTCAAACTTGTATTTCCAAAATTCTGATTTCCCGGGCCTTGGAAATGATTTCATTGTGCACAGGATTTTCTGTGCTTGGGTCTATATATATAAGTCAAGGCTGAGCCTTTTCTTTTCTCATCTTCAGAGAACTTCTTCGATCATGGCTTGCAACCGTCCTCATGCCCGCCGACAGCCATGGGAGGTGCCGATTCGGGACATTGTTCCCCGTTTTGCCGCGTGCCTGGTGGACCCTTCCCTCTCGGACGAGCAGTGCGATGCTGCACTGCACGAGCTTTTGACTCGTGTGGGGTCTCCTCTCCCTCCGAATTCCATTTGGCTTCGGATGATCCATGCCTCGGTGCTCGCCGACATTCTCCCTCCTCCAGCAGAGATGTCATCGGCAATGCTGGATACCGCCGAGAACAAGATTGAGTGCTTTCTCGAAGCACACTTGATCACCAAAGCCCTGAGGGACCGCTCTCTCCACTTGCTGAGCCAGATACGGGCTCGTCGGGTTGTCATCGCCACTTTTTCCCAGGAGTGCGGCGTCGACCGTTGGATGGCTACCCCTCGGGAGGATCGCCGTTTCGACATGATAGAGAAGACGGAGAGGGAACTGAATAATCTTCTCTTTCTTTTTGTGAACCCTTGTCTTTCTGATCCCGTATTCGGTGATCTTTTTTTAAATGTAATAATGACAATAATGAATATGTATTTTTCTTTTTAATCAAGTATTTCATTATCTATTAAGGGTTCTTTTATTTTAGTTCTCTGTTGCGCTTGTGCATCGTATAATTTTAATTTGTTATTATCAAGTGCATGTAACTTTGCAAGGGTAAATTGCCTTTAGCACTTAGCCTTTTCCCTTCTATGAAACGGCGCATCTGCGCTAGCGCGTCTGCGCTGACATGCGTCGCGCGGCGCACAGCGCAGCGCAACTGCTCTAGCGCGTCTGCGCTGACACGCGTCGCGCAGCGCAACTGTGCTAGCGCGTCTGCGCTGATACGCGTCGCGCAGCGCAACGCTCCTGTTGCTGAAGCGTTGCTTCCTTTAACAGAGCTTTGCTCTGATTGAGCGTGCCTTTTTGGACGCCACGCTAATGCATCTGCGCCAGACACGTGGCGCGTTGCGCGCAGCGCAAAGGATCTAAAGCGCTGCTTCATTTATTGAAGTTTAAATTTTCAAAGCAAATCTTTGCTTCTGATTGGGGGAAGATGCAACGTTGCTTCATCTTCCGCCTCGGAATTTGAACAGAGCTTTGCTCTGATTGGGGTAAACAAGTGCCCTCCACCGTTGCGCTTACGTAACCCCGGTACGTGAGCGCAACGGTGACAGAATTCCAACCGTTGCAGTGACTGTTGGAAGTTGAAAGGGCATTTGATGCCTATAAATAGGACCTTTGGTCCTCAACAGATGATTATCATCTTTAAGATTTTTATTTTCAAAAAAAAAACTTCAGAGCTTTGCTCTTGTTTTAAGAACTTTTAAAGTTCAAAACCCAGCACCCTTTTAGGTAAAATTTTAAATTAAATCAAATTCAGCTTAATTAACAGAGCCTTGCTCTCATAGATCTTTTGATCTAAAGGAAATCCTTTTGGGGTTTCACCAAATAGAGCTTTGCTCTCAGGACTCTGTTTCAGGGTTTCTCAACCCATGAACAGAAACTTACATCTTTGGCAAAACATAGATCCCTTTGATCTAAAAGAACTCTTAAGAGTGTTTCATTGATCTTAGAGTCTGAAGGTGGCATTTTATTCATCATATCGTTTTGTTTAATCAGTCTTTTTGATAATTCTGTCGATCCTCTTTCACAGGAACAATGAACGCCCACATGTATGCTCTCAACGAGATCATCTCTTACGGGGACATCCGCCGACTTGGCTGCTCTCAAAATCGAGAGTTCACAAACGATGAGTGCGCTGAAATAATGAGTCGTTTCGACGCGTACAATGGTCCACTGCTCCCCCGACGTTCCTCCCTCCTTAAGCTTATCGTGGGAGCCATCTGGGAAGCGCTTCCCCTCTTCTGTTCCGGCATGCCACTTAGGGCGTTGGATGCTGCTGAGGACAAGGTGCACTCGGTGTACCTGTTGAACTTTATCTCGAAGAGACGGCGAGACAGTCTTATCGATCTCTTGCACGAGGTCTTTCAACAGTCCGCCATACTTGCTGCTTATCCGAGGGTGGAAGACATCAGGGGGGACCCTGACGCTTGTGCTCGTGAAAGAAAGCATACTAGGATGGTCCGCGAGGCCTGGAAAGTCATAGATAGAGTAGCTTTTGAGTTCCTCAATCCATGCCCTGGGTTCGAGGTTATTCCCTTGTAATAATGTTTTTAGTTTGTTTTTTTTATGATTGTAAGAACTTCTGGCGAAATTAATGAAAATTTTTGTTTTTCCTAGCCTGTCTTATCTTTTGTTTTGAATCTTTTGCATGAATGAATGGGTCTCGAATGCTTGATCAAATGCAGATCAGATGCTCTTTCCGTCACTCTCTTATCATCAGCATGCCGTTACAAATAGCATATAATAGAGTAAGCATCTTGATTTTCCTAAGAAATAGCGATGGCTTAGGCCGCAGGTTCAGATCTGCTGCCTAAGACTTTTTAACTCTATGAGCCGTGAGGGTCTCATAGAGACTTTTCTCCCTACGGATCGAGAGGATCTCGTAGGTGCTTTTCTCCTTAGGAATCGTGAGGATTTCTAAGTGTGGTTTTCTCTTATAAGTCGTAAGGATCCTATAAGAGAATTTTTCCCTCTTACGAGTCGAGAGGACTCGTAAGCGGTTGTTTCCCTCCTCGTCGAAACTCGACTTTAGAGAGTGAGACCCGTGAATAGTATGCAAGAGGCCATTTCGGATCGACTTGCAGGGTCCCATTGTTCAGGAAGCAAGTTTTTTAGTCCCTGCTGCCTGAGGCTTCATTTGCAAGTTGAGACGAATCGGGAATTTCCCGCGGAGACACTGGTTTCTCTGCGAGCCGACGCGAATCAGGAGGCTCTCGTCAAGGAGTGTTTGTATCCGTGAGTCGAGGAGTTTGCTAGGGATTATTTGTTTCCCAAGCGCCAAGGATTATTTGTTTCCTTGGGGTTTGAAACGAGTCATGGATTTCCTACGGAGGCACTGGTGGCTCTGCGAGTCGACGCGGATCAAGAGGCTCTCGTCAAGGAGTGTTTGTATCCATGAGTCGAGGAGTTTGCTAGGGATTATTTGTTTCCCAAGCGCCAAGGATTATTTGTTTCCTTGGGGTTTGAAACGAGTCGAGGATTTCCCACGGAGGCACTGGTGGCTCTGCGAGTCGACGCAGATCAGGAGGCTCTCGTCAAGGAGTGTTTGTATCCGTGAGTCGAGGAGTTTGCTAGGGATTATTTGTTTCCCAAGCGCCAAGGATTATTTGTTTCCTTGGGGTTTGAAACGAGTCTAGGATTTCCCACGGAGGCACTGGTGGCTCTGCGAGTCGACGCGGATCAGGAGGCTCTCGTCAAGGAGTGTTTGTATCCGTGAGTCGAGGAATTTGCTAGGGATTATTTGTTTCCCAAGCGCCAAGGATTATTTGTTTCCTTGGGGTTTGAAACGAGTCGAAGATTTCCCACGGAGGCACTGGTGGCTCTGCGAGTCGACGCGGATCAGGAGGCTCTCGTCAAGGAGTGTTTGTATCCGTGAGTCGAGGAGTTTGCTAAAGACACTGGTTTCTTCGGAGTTGGACTGAACCGTCGAGATTTGGCTTCGTCTTCTGGCGGAGCCTGTTGGGAAAGTATGGTTCCCTCTTTGTTTACGCCCTTGGATTGTATACAGGGATCGATGTGATCTTAACTGTAGGGCCAAAGTTTTCTCATCATATTTTTTTTTGTTTTATCTCCGCGATGCTCTATCATCTCAGCTTTTATATCGCGAAGGTCGCGATTGCCCAATCATTTCGGCTATTTTTCGCGGTGCCCAATCATTTCGGCTATTTATTTTATTTTTACTCGCTGCTTTTTATTGCGAGTTGCCCAATCATTTCGGCTATTTCGCATGCGTACATTTTTATTTGCTGCTTTTTTATTGAAAGTTGCCCCATCATTTCGGCTATTTCGTATGCATGTGCGGCTTACTGGCTTTTCGCCGTAAACCTGAAATTAGACACCGATTTCGGCATCAGCACCGCTACAACTGGGATATTGCCAGGAGCGAATCATCATCTGCCTCTGTCGATGTCGAACAAAGGTAGCTTAGCGACCAGGGTTAAGGTCCTGTCGACTAAGGCTTTTGACTTCATGAGCCGTAAGGGTCCCACAAAGTTATTTCTCCCTACAAGTCGTGAGGATCTTGTAGGTGTATTTTCTCCTTAGGAATCGTGAGGATTCCTAAGTGTTTGTTCCTCTGTAAGTCGTAAGGATCCTACAGGAGGGTTTTCTCCTCATAAATCGAAAGGATTTACAAGGGTTGTTCACCATGCAAACATATCCCTAGACTCAGATGGGACTTAGTCAGGGAAATGTTTACTCGCGCCCGTGGATTGTATACAAGAGCCAGTATTGAACTACTTGTAGGGCAATATCTAAAGTTGTGGGGGGTTTGCTTAAGCACAGGTTTAGGTCTCTGTAACTTAATACTTTCAAATCTTATGAGCCGTGAGGGTCTCATGAGAGAGTTCTCCTTACGAGTCGTGAGGATCTCGCAAGTGTATTTCCTCCTTAGGAATCGTAGGGATCCCTAAGTGTGTTGCTCCCTTCGTGAGTCGTAAGGATCTCACGCGGGTGGTTTCTCCTTATAAGGTCGAGAGGACCCTATAAGTGTCTTTTAACGAGGTTGCGCCCTTTCGGGTTTTCACAAACACTCGCCGGTAGTCCTGCTGTTTTTACTCACGGAGCCCTTTCGGGTTTTCATCCGTGCCCATTTTGCTTATGGACATACCGTTTTTTTATTCTTTTTATTTTCTTCTTTTTTTTTACGAGGTCGCGCCCTTTCAGGTTTTCACGAACACTCGCCGGTAGTCCTGCTGTTTTTACTCACGGACCCTTTCGGGTTTTCATCCGTGCCCATTTTGCTTATGGACATACCGTTTTCTTTTATTCTTTTTGTTTTTATATATATATATATATATTTTAAACGAGGCCACGCCCTTTCGGGTTTTCACGAACACTCGCCGGTAGCCCTGCTGTTTTTACTCACGGAGCCCTTTCGGGTTTTCATCCGTGCCCTTTTTGCTTATGGACATACCGTTTTTTTTAATTTTATTTTTATATGTTTTTTTTGTATCTCGTCAGCCTAAAGATGCTGCGGTAGTAGTTTAAAGACGTTTCGGTCTGCTATTAGTTTAAGGACATTTCGGTCCGGTTTGAGAAGGCTGGCTACTGCTGATAGAGTTTGAGCTTAGGAAGATAGCGAGCGGACATAGTCGTCGTTATCTACCATTGACCTATGCCGTGGCTCATTAAGCATAGTATTTCTTTAGGAAGCGACCGTTTATTGGCCTGAAAGGCCTTTCACCGTGCATGTCCATGAGTAGATAGGCCCCACCCTGGTAGACCTTATCTATGATGTACGGGCCTTCATAGTTTGGTTCGAATTTTCCTCGCTTGGCGCGATTAGGGATCATAGGCCTTTTGACCACTAGCACGAGTTCGCCTTGGCGGAATGTCCTCGGTCGGGTCAATCTTTCGTATGAGCGCGTCATCTTTGCTTTATAAGCTTCCGGATTTTGTTGCGCTATGAGCCGGGTTTCATCAAGGGCGTC
This sequence comes from Agapanthus africanus, assembly GCA_030015575.1. Lineage (NCBI taxonomy): Eukaryota > Viridiplantae > Streptophyta > Magnoliopsida > Asparagales > Amaryllidaceae > Agapanthus > Agapanthus africanus. The sequence goes on from CM057337.1 coordinate 897,250,939, forward strand.
AAGCTCCTCAAGCCGAAGGTGAGCATTTTCTTCGTCCGTCAGCTCGTAATGGACTGCCACTCGTAGAGAGGGTAACTCTATCTCGAGGGGGAGTACTGCTTTCGTCCCAAATACCAACGCGTACGGCGTTGTGCTTGTGGCCGTCTTGAACGTAGTTCGATATGCCCAGAGAGCTTCTTGCAGTCTTTCGTGCCAGTCTTTCTTATTTCGCGACATTGTTTTCTTCATGATCTTCGTCAAGGTCTTGTTGAAGGCCTCAGCTAGACCATTAGCTCGCGGATTATAAACCGAGGAATATCTCCAGTCTATATTGTGCTGTTGCGCGAAGCGACTAATCTTGTGGCTTCTGTAGGCTGGCCCGTTATCGGAGATGATCCGTCGCGGAGTTCCAAACTGATATATGACGTGCGTCTTGAAGAAGTGGAGGATATTTTCCGTCTTCACTTCTCTTAACGGTACTGCTTCTGCCCATTTAGAGAAGTAGTCAGTCGTCGCCCGGATGAAACGATGTCCCCTAGACGATGCTGGTTCGATAGGGCCGACTATGTCAGTCCCCCACATTTTGAATGGCCAGCTAGCCACCGTTGGATGTAGTGGATTTGGATGCTGGTGGATGAAGTCCCCATGGATTTGGCATGAGTGGCATTGCTTCGCATATTCGAGGCAGTCCTGAATCATCGTGGGCCAGTAGTAGCCCATCCGTTTTATCTTCAACTTCATCTTTGGGCCCGCTTGGTGAGAACCGCAGAGTCCGTCGTGAACTTCCTGAACGACTCTTTTCGCTTCTTCAGGTCCCAGGCATCTCAACCACAGAGAATCAAATGATCTCTTGTACAGAGTATCGTTGACGAAGGCGAAAGATAGAGCCCGCTTCATGAGCTGATGTCTTGTGGACGCTTCTTCAGGCAATCGGTGGGACTTAAAGTAGTCTATGAAGACTTCCCTCCAATCCTCGGCCTTTTCCCGGTCTTTTATTTGCAGAGCCATTCGCTCAGTCGTTTCCTTTTCTTCGGGTGATTCCGGAGATATTTCCGCTGGGGCGAGCACTCGACGGCTTTGTACCACGATTCTAACGTCATCCAGGTTCTCGTCAGCCAGTTCTTTAGCAAGTTTGGCCAACGCGTCTGCTTTGCTGTTTTCCGCGCGCGGTATGCTCTCCAAAATATAAGAGGGAATTTGGGTCAACAATTGTTGCACCTTTTCGCTATATTTCACCAATTCTGGTTTGCATGTCTGGTAGTCGCCGTTTACTTGACTAACGACCAGTTGGGAGTCTCCATATATGAGGAGATTTTCAATTCCCATGTCGATGGCGATCTCGAGGCCTGCTATCAGAGCTTCGTATTCGGCTTCATTGTTTGTCCTCGGCTCTGTTAAGGAGAAGGCGAAGCACATAATCCCTCCTTGTGGAGTTACGAAGATGAGGCCTACCCCCGATTTGATTATAGGGATACTTTGTTTGCGTTTTTTCATGGAAGATGCTCCATCGAAATAAAGTTCCCATTGGGTATCACCACCGTCGATCGCGTCAAACGCATGTTCATCTGGCAAATCGCAATTCAGAGGAGAATCAGCCGGTATCGGATGCTCAGCGAGGAAATCGGCGATGGCCTGGCCTTTCACTGCCTTGAGAGATTGATATGTTATCGAGAACTCCATCAAGAGCAGAGCCCATTTAGCGAGTCGACCTGTCAATATGGCCTTTGACATTAAGTATTTAAGGGGGTCCACCTTTGAAATGAGACGGACCTCATGCGCCAATGCATAATGCTTGAGCTTTGTCATCGCGAAGATCAACGCCAGGCAGTGTTTTTCAATGGGAGAGTAGTTGCTTTCTGCCCTCAGCAGAACTCGACTTAAGTAGTAGAGTGCTCTTTCCTTCCCTTGATCGTTCTCTTGTGCCCATAACGTGCCTAAAGAACCTTCGAGGGCGGTTGTGTAAAGAATGAGGGGCTTTCCCTTGACTGGAGCAGCCAACACCGGCGGGTTCTGTAGGTATTGCTTGATCTCATCTAGTGCGCTTTGGCATTTTTGATCCCAAACGAACGGGGTTCCCTTCTTCATCAGGTGGCTGTAAGGACGGCACTTGCCTGAAAGGTTGGCTATAAATCGCCGTATGTATGCGAGCTTCCCTTGGAGAGATCGCAACTGTTTAAGAGTTCTCGGCGGAGGCATTTCCATGATCGCTTTGATCTTTGACGGATCTATTTCAATACCTCGGTGTCGAACAATGAATCCCAGGAATTTGCCTGAGGAAACTCCGAATGCACACTTGAGCGGGTTTATCTTCAAGTTGTATTGCCAAAGGCGTAGAAATACGGTCTTCAGATGCTCGAGATGTTCCTCATATGATTTGCTTTTAACAACGAGGTCGTCGATATAGCATTCGACGATTTCGTGTATAAGGTTATCGAAGATCTTCGTCATGGCCCTTTGATAAGTGGCACCGGCATTCTTTAAACCGAAGGGCATCACTTTGTAGCAGAATATGCCCAGAGGAGTCCTGAAGACGGTGTGCTTCTGATCTTCGGGATGCATCTTTATCCGGTTATACCCCGATGAGCCGTCCATGAAGGAGAAAACCTCATGAGTGGACGTATTGTCTATCATCAGTTCGGTGACTGGCACTGGGAAATCGTCTTTTGGGCAGGCTTTATTGAGATCCCGGAAGTCTACGCATATGCGCACTGTCCCATTTTTCTTCATCACCGGGACGATGTTGGCGATCCATTCAGGGTATTGAACTTCCTGGATGAAACCAGAGTCGATCAGCTTTTTGACTTCAGCATTGATACTCATTTCAAGCTCGAGCCGCATTCTCCTCGGCGCCTGTTTGACTGGCTTGATGTTCGGGGATATCGCTAATTTGTGTACAGCAATTTCTGAATCTAGTCCTGGCATTTCGGAATAGTTCCACGCGAAGCAATCTCTATGCTGCAGAAGCACATCCTTTAACGCAGCTACCCTTTCTTCAGATAGTAACTCGCTGATGAATGTCGGTCGCGGATCGTCTGCCGATCCCAACTCAATTTTCTTAAGGTTATCTGCAGTGGTATGGATTCCATCTTCCAGCTCTTTTGGCGCTGGTGGGAACTCTGAGATTACCTCGTCGCTGCTGTTTTCGAAGCACAAAGGGAGCTCATCTATGTCCTCGGGATTTTCTTTAAATATTGTAATCATGTGACAGGTGCGAATTCACTTCCAATCCCAATGTGGAACCGGTTCTTCTTTCGTGGCCTTGGGCTCATGCTTCTGTGGCGGCGCTACCCTCCAGTTGTCAGACAGAGTGAATTTGCCAAGCTGATACTGATCTTCGACCCAATTCTTGAAGGTGAAGCAATCTTCAAGAGGATGCCCTATTACTCGATGGTAAGAGCAATAGTTCGGGTGTGAGACTTTACCCGCTTGTTCGGGGTGTTTAGACTCCGGCAGTGTAAGCATTTGATGTTTTAGAGCAAGATCAAGTATCCTCTTCGTCTTATCCCGAGGATAAGAGTATGCTCGACCCATTTTCTTCATGAGGGATAGATCAATAACGCTCGCCTTCCGTTTGTGTGACTTCTTAGCCCTGCTTTGTTGCTGTTGAGCGCCTTTTTGGCCTTTCGACTTATTTCTGCTTTTGCGCCGAGCCTTCTTTATAACGGGTTGACAAGGAGCGGCATTTTCATCCTTTACGGCCTGTTGGAGGAGACGTTGCGTCTTGGCCTTCTCGTAGATGGTCATCTCGCGGTTGTGATCATCCCGGACCTTTTGACCAGCTTTCTTTATAAGTTTGTCCATTTGTTCCTCGAACGACGGACTGGGCTCCTTTGCATCTGGAACTTTCACTGGCTTAGGATTAGCGTCCTCCCATTGAGCATCCGCTTCTTCACCAAGGTCATACACGACGTAGCAGCCGGGTAGTAACTCTCGTTTCTTTGACCGGATGTATCCAAGCCCTTTTGTTTCCATTCTCCCGTTAGGCAGTTTGCGTTGAGTCCCGGGGACGTTCCAGACCCTGTCATAGAATTTGGCCTTTCTAACGGTCTGTTTGAAGGGTATCCCCTGGCGTTTCAGCAGCTTTTTCAAACCTTCCGTATAATATCTGGAGAGACGGATAGGCTGAAGCCTGTCGAGCGTAGAATCCGCGCCATGCCAGATTTCTTTTTCTACCTTGGTTTCTTCAGAGCGGTAAAACAGAATTTCTTTCTCGCTCTCTCGCCTGGGAGGGATATAGAATGTCCGCAACTCTTCTACACTGTAGATATTAAGTGCATCCAGTTCTTTATGGTGTTTAAGCGGCACCATGGCGACTTGCAGACTTTGCTCTTCGTCAGCGGACGTTTGTATTGAAGGTCGAGCATAGAATACGGCATGGACTTCATCTTCCGAGTCGCTGCCAAAGATCAATGTAGGAGCCGATGGTCCCGGCTTGTTGTGTTGGGGCGGACCCGAATAAACTATCTCCTCTTCCTCCTCAGTATCACTGCCGAAGACAGGGATGGTAGCGTTAGCTTTATTCTCCGGCTTGTGACACTTCTCCGTATCTTCGAAATCCGGTAAGAAGTATTTGGCATCTTCGTATTTGCGGACCTCGTTCACAGAGAACGGGTTCAGTTCTCCCATCACGGTATACTCGAAACCATCCTTAAAATACTTCATACACTGATGTTGTGTAGAAGGGATGATGTTGTACTCGTGTAACCACGGTCGGCCGAGCAAAGCGTTGTAGCATGTCTTGGCGTCTATGACGTAGAACTTAATGTCCGTGACGAGTAGCCCGAAGTGTAGCGTCAGTATCACAGACCCAAGAGTTCTTGATGACTGGGAGTCGAACCCAGAGATGGTGATCTTGTCATGAGCGAGGTGCTGGACGCTCATGCAGATTTCTTTTAACACCCGCACGTTGAGGAGATTAACAGACGACCCGTTATCGATCAGGATTTTGCCTATTTTTATATCATGGCAGTATCCCGAGACATAGAGAGGGTGATTGTGTTCGCACGTCCCAAGTAGAAGGTCTTCATCGCCAAAAGTAATATCGGCCGCGTGCACTTCCTCCAATTCATCCTTCATCTTTTCCTCGGCCAGACATGCTTGGAATTGTTCCGGATCTTGGAGTGCCTTAATCAACGAATCTCTCGCCTCCTTTGATAGCAGAAGAGCGTCAAGAATGCTGAGCTGTGAGGGCAGCTTCCTCAGATGTGCTAAGACGTTGTAATCCACCTTATTCTTCTTTGGCGGGTCTTTGGCAGCTAGCTCTTCCACCACTTGGTCATCTAAGACGATATCTTCAGAGGCCTTTTCTTTCCCTTTATCTTTTCTGTTCAAGGGTCCGAGGTTCTTTTCAGGCAGCGTCCGATTCCGCAGCCGGATATTTTCGCAGACCTTCGGCACTTCTTCCTTTCCCGAAGTGGATTCTTTAAAGAGAGGGGCAAGTTCCAGCTCCTCATCAGAATCGCTCCCGAATATAGGCACTTGTGACCCGCCGGTGTTAACTACGCGACAATCGCCGGTAGTTCTTTTAATCCCTTCGGTCGTTTTTCTTTGCTCTCGACGAGTTTTATGCTTTTCCCGCTTAAAGCGTTATCGATGAGCAACGTATCCGTGCCACCATCTATCGAAAGCTCTGCACTCTTGTGTGGGGTGCGAAACCTTTTGATGATATAAGCAATAGGAGGGGTGCGTTTCCACTTCACCGGTGATGTTTCCTTCAGAGGATGGTAGCTTCATGCCCATTGATATGGCCTTAGCAAACTTTTTCCTCATCTTGAATTGGCTTTTATCGGCAGCGGAGGTGTTTTGCCCCAACGGGATCATCTCGGCTCTTTCATCAATTCGCTGGCGCTTGGCCCTTTCAAATATAGCCGCCTCGCGCTCCCTATCAGCTTTACTTTTCAACCGAGCTTCATTAAGGAATGCGTCAATTACTTCATCTGATGGCCCCAGAATTTTTGATTCAGGGTCTGCCCCCAGCATTTCAGTACAAGAAGTCTCCTCATCGTTCGTGAATGAATGGAAAATCATATGACAGCTCGCCACGCATTCTTCAGATTCATCTGACGAACTTTCTCCCTCATCTTCTTCTTGAAAGACGTGATTGAGGAACTCTTGGAGCGTAATGGGAGTTCGTGCCTTTTGGTTGTATTCATCCAACGCGTCAATTTGCTTTTGTAAGTCCGTGCGCTTGTCGCCAGGCTTCACGGGCTTCTTAGATTTCTTCTTCTTCTTTTTCGAAGATTTTGACGGCTGGCTGCAAGTGCTTGAACCACCACCATCGGTCTTTGGAGTTGGACGTGGCTTCAACATCCCTTCAATGACCTGCGGTTCCAACGGGTTCTTCCACTTGATCGCTGGACATGTCTGAAGATCGTTTAGCATCCTCTTTGTCTTGGCTGATAATAAAACCTCCCAAGGAGCTTCTTCAATGACGGAGCATGTTGCCACCGGCGTATTCGTCCCCTTAGAGGTGTGGGGCTGCGGGGGATTCACCTTCCATTTGTCAGATAACGCGAACTTGCCCTGTCGGTACTAGTTTTCAAGCCAATTCTTGAAAACATAGCAATCTTCGATCGGATGGCCTAGTACTCGATGATAAGGATAGTAGTTGGGCTTGTTGGCGTCACTTGGTTGCAACGGACGTTTTGGATTCGGCAGATTTATGAGTCTGTTGCGCAACGCCAGCTCGAATAACCTCCTCGTTTTATCGCGGGGAAAGGAATAAGGACGTCTCATCCTATCCTCAAGGGGTACGTACGGGCGCATATTATTTTGACGAGCAACCGGCTTCGAGTCGCTCAGTTGTTGTTGAGCATTAGCGACGACGATCGCTTTTTCCTTCCCTTTGTCATTTCGGGAGTCCGGCCTTGGAAGAGGGGGTTTATGGCCCATTTGATCCATTTGCGCTAGTTTGTCAATCAAGGCCTGGAAGGTAGTTGGCTTGAAAAACATCATGAATTGTGAGATGGTTGCTTGCGGATCAAGGGTTCCCACAAACATACCCACCGCGGGAGCTTCTTCAATGCGCTGCTCACACTTCGACCATAAATTCCGCCATCGTATAGCGTACTGAACCCACGTCTCGCCGGGTTTTATCCTGGCGTTAATCAGTGCCGTCATCGGGGTACGTTCACTAGCGCTTGCAAAACGCTGATTAAACAGCAGCTCCATCTCCGCGAAGGTTTTAATAGAGTCGTTCGGGAGCTCAGAGTACCATTCGAACGCCGTATCTGATAAGCTTCCAACAAACTGGCGAAGCAATAGCTTGTCATCACCGCCAGTGTTGCCGCAGAGTGCCCTGAACTGGGCAACATGCTGATGAGGATTGCCCGTCCCTTTGTAGACATGGAACTTGGGAATTGTGTAACCGGGTGGGTACTTGATTTGATCGTACCAACTTGGATATGGCCGCCCCGTTTTTACGACCTGACCGGCCGCTTCGGTCGCATGATGAACCCGTATTTGCTGGGTGATGTACTCATCCAAATCAGCTTTGGAGATTGTATCCTCCTTAGCCATCGACAGAGCTGGTGGAGGATTTGATGTTTCTCCCCTATCGTCTCCAAGGACGATCGGGGGCTCTTCAACCCGAGGATCTTGTTGTATCATTATCCCTATCATGTCTTGGAAGAGGAGGCCCATACGCTGTATGTTGGCTGCTTGTTCAGCAGCCTCTTTGTCCTTCTTCTCCAATATCCGACGAAGGAATTCAGTGCCGGTTTCTTCCACCTGACGTTCGTCCGAGGACGTTTCAAGGTTTTCTTTTGCCCCTGTAAGTGCGGCCATAGCGTTCATCATTTCTTGGAGCTTCTGCTGCTGCTCCTGAGCCTTGGTCACTGACCTCGTGTGCGGTCTATGACCTGTTGATATGCGGCTATCCTCCTTTCCTGATGCCACATAAACTGTATGAACTATCATGCCCCCGGACTTAGGGCGTTTAGGCTCACCACCTTTGGCATTTGCCGCGGGCGTGGGGGTTTTCTCCGGCCTTCTTCTTTTGTGGGCCGTTGAAGTTGGAGGGGCCGTTGTAGTGGGGCACCCTAGCGATTGTTGTCCCCTGCTGTTTAATAGAACGGTCTTTTTCTTTTTGCACTTTCACCTTCTTTTATTGACGAGAGTGATCTAGGTCGATCACGGAGTCTTGAACCTTTCGCTAAACCTTGTATATTTTTTAGGACAGCCGTTGAGAGGGCTGTTCTTGCTTCGTTTCTGGAGCTCTCTCCACAGGTGGAGGAGATCTCTTAAGTGTAGCGGTTGGAGAGTTCTTCCGTACCCTTCTCAGCAGTTCAAAGATGTTCCCAGTTGGAACAGCAGCGTTGACTTCCACCACTGGAGCCGGTGGAGTTAACCCTGAGGGGGAGTTTCCCCCTGCCTTCCTCACTCGCTGCCAATGGCGACGTCGAGCATGACGAGCTGTTGGGACTGGCTCGGAGATTGAGACATCTTCTTTTTGCCCCCTGTCTGAATGAGGCGCCGCCGGTGTTAACCTCTTAAAGACTGAGGTTATCTTTTAAAGGGTGATATTCAACCTGTCGAAGACGGATCCTTGAGCAGGGGCAGGAGCAGGAATCGTCGGTCTTGAAAAGACTGACTCTTTGACAGGGAAAGCCGCCTTGACGACTTCTGGAGCAGCAGTTATTGCCTTCCTTGGGACGGCCAATTTAGAGTTCTGATCTAGCCTGGTGAAAATAGAGGCTGTTGGTTTGGTACTTGGCGACCCTTTGACAGGGGCCGTCGTAGCAGTGAGCCGGTCGAAGACCGACTTTTTGTTCACTTCCGGTGCAGGTATTGATGTAAGAAAGCTTGTAGGTGGGATCATGGTCCCGAAGAACAGGCCAGTGGTGGGTTGGGTCACCTGGTCTACCGGCAGAGCGAGGAAGGAAGCCGCTTGGGGCCCATATACTACACCTCCTGGTGAGGTGGAGCGTCCGTTGCAGTGGCATTTCGAGCAGTTGGTGCAGTTAAAGGCCATTGAATCTCGAGTTCTGCGCCAGGCAAAAGACCAAATCTTAGTAACTTGAAATCCGAAGGCAACCATTAACAAACCGCGATTGATTCGCGAAGACGACACACGAAGTGTGGAGTGGAAAGAGGAAAAGGTCCCACCGGGCGTGCCAGAATCTGTTCCCCTCCGAAAGACGGCGCACAAGACCGCGATGTCCTGACGCTGAGATTCGGGGCAGATGCTATTTGGTTTTATCCGTCCACCTCTCCGAAGATGCCAAGTTGATTTATGGCACCGTGTATCGGAGGTTTAGACGGATGCGGCCGATGTAGCAGACTTCGTCAAATTCCCCCTCGCTTGAGGGGTTTTTGATTGTGGGGACGCTCTTCCCTGCAGACGCAAGCCCCTGCAGTTAATTACGCTACCGCATCGTGGTAACAACTTTCTCCTTCTCCAGAATTTCATTTCGTGTCGTGTGTGTTTGTTTTGTTTGTGGTTGCCCGTGGATTGTATACGGAGACTGAGTAATGCCGTCGCCCGTAGGACGTGGATTAGTCCAAATCCGTATTTACTTAGATTTGGGTTTGGTGTTTTTAGTTTAAGGATGCATTAGTCGCGTTGCGGCTAAGATCAACTTAAACGTTCGTTAAGGATACGTTAGTCTGATTTAAGACTAAGATCAACTTAACGTGATGATCCATGGCCATCGGGACTCATCACCTCTCTGACGTCGTTGAAGGATTACAACGATAGGTGTCAGAGGAGTTCAGAGATGTACCCATGAACCAAAGTCGATTTGGATTTTTACAGTCTATTTGAATGTTTAAGGATACGTTAGCCGTGTTTGGGGGCTAAGATCAACTTAAACGGGATCGTTTAGATCCGGCAAAAGAGCATTTGGAGGCTCTATTGCTCCAGTTTAGGGACGTGGTGGTCCATATTCCAGTTTAGGGACGTGGTGGTCCATTATTAGTTTAAGGACGTTTCGGTCCATCATTAGTTTAAGGACGTTTCGGTCCAATATTAGTTTAAGGACGTTTCGGTCCAACATTAGTTTAGGGATGTTTCGGTCCACGAGTTTAAGGACCCCGCAACCCATATCCATGTGTGGTCGTTGGGACCCGTCGCCTCTCTGACGTCGTTGAAGGATTACAACGAGAAGTGTCAGAGGAGTTCGGAGATGTACCCTCGAACTGGAGGTAAATTGATTTAAGAGAGAGCATTTGCGCTCAGTTCAATTTAACTTAAGAACTTACGGCTAAAATTGGGCTAAGTCCAGTTGAAAATGTTCAACATTTTATTTATTTTTGGTCTATTAAACCTTTACTGGGGCTCTGCCCTTTTATAAATGATGCACAGCATCTGTTTTTATTTGGGCTCTGCCCCTTTTTCTTTTAAAATAATGTATTGCATTTAATTTGGCCTGTTAGGCCCTTTTTTAATTGGGCTTGGCCCTTCTGTAAATGCATTGCATTTTCAGGCGCTTTGCGCCAATCAGAGAGCGCAAGCGCTTGTAGTGTTGACACGTGTCGCGCAAGCGCAATGCGCTGCACTTGCGCGCTGCGCTTGCGCTGTTGACACGTGGCGCACTCTGGTGAGTTGCTCCAATTACAGAGAGCAAAGCTCTATCTCAAAGCGCATAGCGCAAGGGATTCAGATGCTGACACGTGGCGCTTTTACAAGAGCGCAACGGCGCTGTTTGGAAGTGCAAAGCACTAAGAATCTTTTAGATTTAAGAACAGAAGTGCAAAGCACTATTTGATTTCTTGATCCAATTTAGATCAAAGAAAAATAAGTTTTTCTTTTTATTTCAAGAACCAGAGGTTCATAAAAGTGCAAAGCACTATTTTTTATTTTGTTGTTTTCTTCTTTTTAAAGAACCAGTGGTTCATAAGAAGTGCAAAGCACTGTTTATTATGTGAAGATCATTGATCTGGTTTTTTGATCCAGATTTATTAAAAGAGATTTCTTCTCTCTCGTGAAGGTTTTTACCTTTTTCTTTGAAATTTTCTCAGAGTTCTCTCTCTGTTTGAAGCTCTTGACTTTTTTCAAGAAAATGTTCCTCCCCCCTTTTGAATTGAGGTCTAGGGTCTCTTTTATAGTGCCCATAAATTAGTTAATTTTGTTGAAGAGATCTTTCTCTGAGTGATTTGGGGAATTTTCCCCACCGTTGGATTTTTGATCCAAGGGCTTCTGTTTTACAGAAGAAAATCTTCTTGTTTTATCAAGAACAGAAAAGATCTCTTAGAATTTTAATTCTGTTTAGCGCGCAAATGCCCCAGTGTGTGACACGTGTTGCGCAGCGCACAGCGCAGCGCAACTGGGCTAGCGCATCTGCGCTGACACGTGTCACGCGGCGCAAAGCGCAGCGCAACTGCGCTAGCGCATCTGCGCTGACACGTGTCACGCAGCGCAGCGCTTGCGCAACTGCGCTGACACGTGTCGCCCTGCGCTCAGCGCAGATCGTTGCTTCATTTATTAAAGCTTAGATTTTTGGGAAAATCAGAAGTGTCGCTTCGCCTGAGATATCTTTTCATCTCCTTTTTTCAAGTCAAACTTCTATTTCCAAAATTTTGATTTCCCGGGCCTTGGAAATGATTTCATTGTGCACAGGATTTTCTGTGCTTGGGTCTATATATATAAGTCAAGGCTGAGCCTTTTCTTTTCTCATCTTCAGAGAACTTCTTCGATCATGGCTTGCAACCGTCCTCATGCCCGCCGACAGCCATGGGAGGTGCCGATTCGGGACATTGTTCCCCGTTTTGCTGGGCGCCTGGTGGACCCTTCCCTCTCGGAAGAGCAGTGCGATGCTGCACTGCACGAGCTTTTGACTCGTGTGGGGTCTCCTCTCCCTCCGAATTCCATTTGGCTTCGGATGATCCTTGCCTCGGTGCTCGCCGACATTCTCCCTCCTCCAGCGGAGATGTCCTCGGCAATGCTGGATACCGCCGCGGACAAGATTGAGTGCTTTCTCGAAGCGCACTTGATCACCAAAGCCCTGAGGGACTGCTCTCTCCACTTGCTGAGCCAGATACGGGCTCGTCGGGTTGTCATCGCCACTTTTTCCCAGGAGTGCGGCGTCGACCGTTGGATGGCTACCCCTCGGGAGGATCGCCGTTTCGACATGATGGAGAAGACGGAGAGGGAGCTGAATAATCTTCTCTTTCTTTTTGTGAACCCTTGTCTTTTTGATCCCGTATTCGGTGATCTTTTTTAAATGTAATAATGACAATAATGAATAAGTATTTTTCTTTTTAATCAAGTATTTCATTATCTGTTAAGGGTTCTTTTATTTTAGTTCTCTGTTGCGCTTGTGCATCGTATAATTTTAATTTGTTATTATCAAGTGCATGTAACTTTGCAAGGGTAAATTGCCTTTAGCACTTAGCATTTTCCCTTCTATGAAACGGTGCATCTGCGCTAGCGCATCTGCGCTGACACGTGTCGCGCGGCGCACAGCGCAGCGCAACTGCGCTAGCGCATCTGCGCTGACACGTGTCGCGCGGCGCAAAGCGCGGCGCAAAGCGCTGACACGCTTCGCGTAGCGCAACTCTCGTGTAGCTGAAGCGTTGCTTCCTTTAACAGAGTTTTGCTCTGATTGAGCGCGCCTTTTTGGATGCCACGCTAATGCATCTGCGCCAGACACGTGGCGCGTTGCGCGCAGCGCAAATGATCTGAGGCGCTGCTTCATTTATTGAAGTTTAAATTTTCAAAGCAAAGCTTTGCTTCTGATTAGGGGAAGATGCAACGTTGCTTCATCTTCCGCCTCGAAATTTGAACAGAGCTTTGCTCTGATTAGGGTAAACAAGTGCCTCCCACCGTTGCGCTTACGTGGCCCCGGAGCGTGAGCGCAACGGTGACAGAATTCCAACCGTTGCAGTGACTGTTGGAAGTTGAAAGGGCATTTGATGCCTATAAATAGGACCTTTGGTCCTCAACAGATGATTATCATCTTTAAGATTTTTATTTTCAAAAAAAAAACTTCAGAGCTTTGCTCTTGTTTTAAGAACTTTCAAAGTTCTGCCCGTCATTATCTTGTTAATTCGAACCCACCCGTACATACCCTTGACGAAAGCCAACAAGGTAATACGACTGTCCCAAACCAACTCATCTATCTATGCAACAAATGAATACCCCAGCAACTACCAAACACTATGCCTTGACGAAAGCCAACAAACATAGCTTAAATACTACTGACCATCCATAAGAAATGACGGAGGGCTACGGCTAGTTTTTGGCGAAAAACCTTTAATGTAATGAACTTGGTCTCGTTGAAGGAACCTGATAGCTTTTTATAAAAATATAGTGGCGAAAAAATTTGCTAAAGAGGTCACTCCCGGTGAAGGGATCTTGACTCTTTCCTCGTGGAATGAGGTGCAGGATATTCCACTGAATACTGCGATGCAAAGCAACATGTAATCGACCATAGTGAAGTTATTACCCTGACGCAAACTTCTGCCCAAGGGGTCATTCCCGGTGAAGGGATATCGGCCCTTGCCTCGTCGAATGAGGTGCAGGATATTCCAACCGAATACCGCTATGCAAAACAAAAGGAAACGTCTTTGTAATAACACTTTTTAAAACTGTTCCAGCAACATCCAAACAGGTTTGTTTTTCTTTGCATTGATCAGAATCAACGCAGTCCCATCAATTAATCACACCAGAAAAGAACGAAAATAAAATGTACGTATATGCCATCCGCATTCGTCACTGGGTCCCGTCATAACCCGTTAGGTTACTTAACTAACGACAGAGCGGGGACTGGACTAGCGCGGGTGCAAAACATATACAACATCTAATAGTATATATACCAATATATAATAATCGCTCCAGGCGTGATAATATGCAACATTACAGAAAAATAATAAGCATCACAGAACAATACAGATAATCTGGGATCCCCGGATTTCACAGAGCCGCTGCTGAAACCCGACGTTCCCCTGGTCGTGTGGATAGCATGTGCAATGAAACCTAGACCCCTACGAGTGCGGCAAGTTACCCGCCAAAACCTGAAGTGAGACAGCCCCCTACAGCAAAGTGAATGGACCACCCTGCACTTCATGGAATCCGGTAACTTGGGCACCCCTCCTTGGGTCAACCTGTACCCCCTACGAGTGCGGCGAATAGTCTGCCAATACTAGAGTGAGGCCCCTCTGCCTCTCAAAGCCATGAGATACGGACCCGTTGCCCTCCAGAACCCGGCTATCCGTGCACTCCGTCGCGGGGTAACCCTAGTACAAAAATGAAAAATATGTACAACGGGTACATCGACCTCAGCCCGGTCGTGCCCCAAAAGAATATTATACAAACAGGCAGTGACGGCAGTCCACATGTTGGACGCTCGTTCCGCAATATCAAATGTACAAATAAACTCAAACTGCACTACCATTGCACACTGCTATCCACCACGACAAATCCGCAACATCACAGCACAACACAAACATCAACGCGAATGTCACGTTCACAAACCCGTCTAAAAGAACTATAGCAATCAGACGCGGTTTACCGCTCGAATGACATTCACGGTCGGAGATATAATGTAAGTACTGTAAACTAACACGTTTAAATTTCGATCGACAAAACTTCCCGAAGTGGGCTCCGCGCACATCTGCTGTACAGTTAAAAACAATGGGCCTAAAAGATATATTCCAGAAGCCACAATTTCCCATGAAGAACCTACTGCAGAAAAATGGTTCACTGTAGCTCTAAAACGGCGGCGGAACCGCGGCTAAACTAGGGTTTGTGCGGCGGTTCCGCGGCGCTTTGGAGTCAACAGTTGACCAAATTTCACCAGTATTCTTAAAAAAGCCTGCTCGATTTTCTGAGATGCTCAAAATGATTTTTAGACCAATTTTAAAATCGACAGAAACTTTAGACTTGGAAATTGCGATTTTCGAAAATCCGTTCGATCGATATTTTAAATGCGTTAGCACAATTTAGTAAAGCTTAATGGCAAGGCTCTGCTACCACTGTAAGTCCACGGTAGCACCCCGGCCGTCTAACAGACGCCAAATGCGGAACAAAAACTTTTACAACTGGCGCTATCACGTACTATAACCTGGATCTGCCATTAAAGCTAAACTAACAAACTACAAAGATGGTAGAAAGGTTATACCGAACGATCCGAGTCCTTCGTTCTTTAACCATCATCCCACGCTTATGTTGCGGCTGCTTCGATCTCGTCGATGTCCGATCTGCTCGTCCAGGTGGCACCACGTCATCGAATCTTTAAACAGGCTCCCGCCTCTGACCCGGGACAACTCGGTCGTCAAGTTTGCTAGAAGAGACGACCAAGATGATGTAGAGAAAGAGTAGAACACTTTGTCTCGTTACGTCCAAAGCCATGGACGAACGGTTAATGAAGTTGCCTTTTTGGATTGAATGAAATGAGAAATGAACTATCAAATTTCCATGAACCCAAAACCATATACTTTCTTCCAAATCAATAACCATCATCCCTTCACCAAGAGGGAGCCGGCCACTTATAGGGAAGGAGGAGGGTGAGTGTAGGAAAAGGGGGGGTGACCACAACCATGAAGCTTATCATAACACAATTAAAGAAAACATGACTCACTAATGACACCTAGTATGAACACATTAATGAAACAATGAGTCACCTTAACAAGTCATCAACTAATTAATGCCAAGATGAGTCACAAGCCACCTCATCATCCTAGTCATCATCTAGAAACTTCTAGAACTATGACTCACCCAAGAAAAGATAAATCCGCATTTAACCGAATGTTAAATACGGCTGATAGAAAACTGGAAACTGGCAACTTCCAAATGCGATCCCGAAACGAATTTCAGGATAACCCCATAACTGTATAAATATACCCGCATTTGTATTATGACCGAATACAAATGCAACTGAGACAAAGATATTATATCTACTAAGTATAATACTCGGATCCATCTTAAACCAAAGCCCACCAGTATTATCTGCCCGAAATATGACACGTGCGTAAATGCACGTGTTTTTTCCGAACCCTGCCATAAAACCATACGGCCTCTACAACGTTTTGCCCGAACTTGGGAAACTATCTGTGGGGGACTCTAATGACTCGTCAGTACCCTAGCAGTGGGTTTAACCACAAGCTGTCAGCGGCACTAGCTGTGCGTAACGGCTGCCCATGTACTGACCTCAAGGGAGGCTGATGAGCGAACTCATCCAGAAACCCTACTGAGCCTAACAGTGACAATGTATATACAGTCCGGTCCATTCTTCTATGAGTATCGCATATCCTGCCTAGGGGCTAGTAACGTCAGACCCCCAATAGCGGTATAAGTCGTGTCGGAGACAAGCCCTGAACACCCTGAGAAACTACCGGAGTACCTACCAGTAATTCACACCTGCCTTGGCCAAGGACTTGGTGTAATGGCTTTCCTAGACACAGCGCGATCTCCACCCCCAATACCGGGAGAGAAGAATCCCCTGCCGATCTGCTCACGTGCCTCCATATAGCTCGGGACTGTACCCAAAAACTACCTGTTTGCACGACTCCTTTGAACCGTGGTAGGGTAGAAATCAAAGCACGGTGGGAACTCACACGAGACAAATGATGATCTCAGGTCGATGAACTAACCTGTACACATGTCACCAGGGAACTGCTATCTGACGATATATATAATACCAACTAGCAGGTTCCCGGCGAGTCCTGTCCGGTGTACTCATAACCCAATGAGCACCTGTATACATCTTAGGTGATCCAAATGACACCAGTGGCTTGTGAGACCTGTCACCGCCCCTCGTCGGGGTCTCGACTGTATACACTAGTCTACTCTGGAGTATCGATGCCCTGTCTCGAAACTCCCACGACTAGGGACCACTATTAAGGATGTGCTTATGGACTACCCAACTCTCACGTATATGATCGCCCTCATACTGTTGGTAGTCAAGCAAGATCCTAAGGGCTCTATCAACGTGTAACATATAATCAGTCACCTGAACATGTACACGACTGATAAAGGCAAACCGGATAGCATACTATCATCTCGAGTAAGACTGTCCTACCGGCATAGGTCCTCCTCAATCATTGCAATCACGTGCCTGCGATTCAATAATTGACTTTGAGGGCACTATATCCAACAAATAGTTTGTCATCGCCCTCGGTATTACCGCACAGAGCTCTGAATTGAGCAACGTGTTGGTGCGGATTGCCCGTCCTCTTATACACATGGAATTTGGGGATCGTATATCCTGGCGGGTACTTAATTTAGTCGTACCAGCCTGGATAAGGTCGCCCAGTTCTAACGACCTGGCCTGCCGCTTTGTTCGCTTAATGAGCTCGTATTTTTTAGCTATGTAGTCATTAAGGGTAGATTTGGTGATCGCCTCCTCCCTGGCGGCTGATAAAGCCGAAGGAGGGTTTGATGTCTCCCCTCTGTGGTCTTCAATGATTATTTGAGGGTCTTCTGCTAGAGGATTCGGCTGGATCATCATCCCCACCATGTCTTGGAATAGAAGCGCCATTTGTTTTATATTAGCCGCTTGTTCCGCGGCCTCTTTATCTTTCTTTTCAAGCACCCTTCGTAGAAATTCGGTGTCGGTCTCCTGCTCATGGCGTTGTTCCGACGATGTTTCCGGGCTTTCTTTCTGCCCAGTGAGTGCGGCAATCCTTGTCAACATCTCCTGGAGCTTTTGTTGTTGCTCCTGAGCTTTTGTCACAGACCGTGTGAGTGGTCGATGACCCGTGGAAGCACGACTATCCTCTTTTCCGAATGCCATGTAGACGGTATGCACAACCATACCCCCAGACTTGGGACGTTTGGGTCCACTGCCTTTGAAATTTATCGTAGGTATGGGGAACTTTTCCGGCCTTCTCCTCTTATGGGAGGTCGAAGTTGAGGAGGCCGTTGCAGCAGGCACCCACGCGGATGATACCTTCCGTGGCATGACGGAGGGATGGTCCTCCTCTTGCCGAGCCTTCGTTTTCTTCAGCCGGCGTCAATTACAGAATCTTGGAC
Source organism: Agapanthus africanus (assembly GCA_030015575.1). Lineage (NCBI taxonomy): Eukaryota > Viridiplantae > Streptophyta > Magnoliopsida > Asparagales > Amaryllidaceae > Agapanthus > Agapanthus africanus. The sequence goes on from CM057337.1 coordinate 897,268,829, forward strand.
TTTCCGCCAAACTCTGTGGATCTTAGAGGACAACCGCTGAGAAGGCTGTTCCGGCTTTACCCGTGTCATGCTTTCAGCAGGCGAATGAGACTTTTTCAATATGGCGGTTGGAGAGTTTTTGCGCACCCTCCTGAGCAGCTCGAAGTTGTTCCCAGTTGGAACAGCAGCATTAATTTCCACCATTGGAGCTGGTGGAGTAAGTCCAGAGGGGGAGCTTCCCCTAGTCTTCCTTACTCGGCGTCAGTGGCGACGTCGAGCATGTCGTGCGTATGGGACTACCTCTGTTGTCAGAGCGACCTCGTTATGCCTCTGCTTTGATAAGAGGATGTTGTCGGCGTCAGCCTGTCGAAGACAGACGTCCGCTGAGAGGGAATAATCAATCTTGCAAAGGCCGACTTTTGGGCAGGGGAAGCAGCCTTGGTGACTTCAGACGAAGTGGGAGTTGGAATGGACAGTCTTGTGAAGACCGATCCTTTAAAAAGAGAAGCCGCTTTGACGACTTCTTCTACTGGAGATGGAATGGCTATCCGCTTCGGGATAAACCTTTCAGGTATCGCGGGCCTCTTTGCGGGCCCACTGGAGCTTTGGCCCGGTCTGTTAAAGACTGAGGCGTTGAAATTGGACGACCCGTTGAGAGAGGCTGTGGTAGTTGCAAGCTGATCGAATACCGACTTCTTCGGAGTTTCCTGTGACGGCATCGGAGCGCTGAAGCTTGTTGGCGGGATCATGGTCCCAAAGAACAATCCAGTGGTGGCCCGAGTCACCTGTTCCACCGGCATCGCAAAGATGGAGGCCGCTTGGGGCCCATAAGTTACTCCTCCAGTAGGGACGGAGGGGGAGTTTTTGTTGCAATTTGTGCATTTGGAAGCCATCGATGTCATCTTCTCTTCTGCATGGAGCAAGACACCAAATCTTAGTACCTCGAATCCAAGGGCAACCATATTAAACCGCGATTCGTTCGCGAACACGACACACGAAGTGTGGAGTGGAAAGAGGAAGAGGTCCCACCGGGCATGCCAGAATATGTTTACCGCTGAAAGCCGGGAAAGACAAACGTCTTACCTGAATTTGGGGGCAGATACTATTTGGATTTATCCGTTCACCTCTCCGAAGATGCCAAGTTGATTTATGGCACCGTATATCGGAGGTTTCGACGGATGCGGCCGTTGTAGCGGACTTCGTCAGATTCCCCCTCGTTGTGAGAGGTTTTTGATTGTGGGGACGCTCTTCCCTGCAGGTGTAAGCCCCTACAGTTAATTACGTTACCGCGTAGCGATAACCACTTTCTTCTATTCCAGAAGGTCACTTCGTGTCTTGTTTGTTTTATTTTTGGTTGCCCGTGGATTTTATACGGAGACTAATTTTTGTTGTCGCTCGTAGGGCGTGGATTAGTCCAAATCTGTATTCTCTTAGATTTGGGTTTGGTTTGATTTAAGGATCGTTAACCTTATTTGAGATTAAGATCAACTTAAATATATGTTATGGATACGTTAATCTAATTTTGGACAAAGATCTACTTAACGGGGGTTCGGGATCATTTTTGATCCAACGAAAGAGCATTTGGGCTCTATCGTTTTAGTTTAAGAACATTACGGTCCATAGCTAATTTAAGGACATTGCGGTCCACAGCTAGTTTAAGGATATTACGGTCCATTGGGGTATGCTCATGGGTTTGAGAGTGCATTCAAGAGCTGTTGGTTGTCGGGACCCTCCACCTCTCTGACATCGTTGAAGAATTACAACGACATGCATCAGAGGTGTGGAGAGATGTACCCTTGAACCGAACTCCAGATTGAAAGGAAAGATCACGGTGGAATGAACACCATCTTAGATACCATTTGTTAGGACATCACTAATCATCTTTGGAACTAAGATCGATTCGGAGAGACCTGAGCATAGGCAGACTCAGTTGAAAAAGGGTTTTGGCATCGGGAGACTTGGCTATGTTTAGGCTAAGGTTGACTTCTCATAGTGTTAAACACTAACATTTTCTTGGCGCTCACGTGCTCCCACGTGATGCTCTAAAGTAGTGTTAAACACTGAAACTCTGGGGCGATCACGTGTGACACGTGAGACGCCTGAGAATTAGCGCCGTATACTTGGGTCCAAATCCCCATCTGTATGTAAGTGTTAAACACTTAAATCTTATGGCCATCACGTGTGGACACGTGAGGCGCCCCCAAGTTGGGCACTGCCTCCCTTGGATTTATCCTCCTGTTCTTTCCTAGGTGCTAAGCACTATCGGGGGTCACATAGGATCACGTGAAGTGCCCCAAAATGGGAACTGTCTTTGGGTTTTATGCCCTTTTTTCTTTTATAAGTGCTAAGCACTTGTCTTAAGGGGTCACATGGGAACACGTGAGTCGGTCCCAGTCGTTTTTTTATGCAGGGTTAAACCCTAGTTTTGTCAGAGGAATTAAATTCATATATCTTTTGGAAGAATTAAATTCTTCAAACTTAGTTCTTTGCTCTAAGTTTTGGGACTGCATAACAGAATCTCCCCGATAAGAATTAAATTCTCAACTCCTGAAGAGATCTTCTGCAGATCTCAACTAGAGGAAGAACTAAATTCTTTTTTTTTTTGAAGAGTTAAACTCTTGTAAGAGGAGATAAAATGATCTCTATGTCTTCTTTTTTTTAACCTAGGGTTTCTTTCTTTCAAAGAGAACTCTTCTTCTTTTTTTTCTCAAATCTTATGGGGGGTCTCCTCTGTACAAGACTTGAAGTCTTGGGGCCTTTATATAGTAGAGACAAGTTTGTTGATTTAGTTAAAGAAATCTCTCATTGAGAGATTTTTTTTAATTGATTCGGGGATTTTATCCACCGTTGGGTTTTTGATCCAGGACTTCTGTTTTACAGAAGATATTTTTCTTGTTTTTAAAAAGATTGGGAAAATATTTTCCCATACAGAGCTTATTCTGTAGCTTGGTGATTTTTAATCACCATTGGATTTTTAATCCAATGGTGCTCTGTTTTACAAAGCGTAATCTTTCTTGTTTAGAAAGATCGGGGAAATATTTTCCCATACATGGCTTATTCTGTACCTTGATGATTTTTAATCACCATTGGATCTTTAATCCAACGGTGCCCAGAGCAAAATCTTTCTTGTTTAGAAAGATATGAGGAAATAGTTTCCAAATAGGGTTTTGATCTCTCTTATTTAGAATTTAATTCTATCGGCTTAGAAAACATTAAGAACCCTCACGTGTAGCACGTGACCCCCATGGCATTAAAATGGTTTGCCTTTATGCAGCAGTCCCAGAGAAAGGCATCACGTGTTGGCACGTGAGCTTTTCTGACCTGTTATTTGTTTTAGGAAGGCGCCTATATAGTTTGTATGTAGATGCTCACGTGCCTGCACATGAGGCTCAATTTCAGCCTTATTTGTTAAGCGCGATGCCTATAATCTCTGCTCTAAGGCGCATCACGTGCCCGCACGTGATGCTCCATTTGGGGAATTTTTCCCATCGCTTTTTATTCATTATTTATTTTTTATAAGGGAATAATTACGAGTTACACTAAAATACCCTAAACTATTACAAAACCATTTTCTTTAAAAAGTGTATTACTTAATTCCTTGCAATTGTGCCTCTACAACCCATTTTGGGGAACCCCGATCAGGATGGTGCGGATTATCGTACATCTTTGGGCCTAGTAGAGCGAGATGCAGACCTCCGCAAGGAGTATTCGATCTCGATGGAATTTTTAATGCAGTTTTTAAGAAAAATGAGATTTCTACAAAATAAATAAAATTTATTTTTATTAAATATATAAATAAATATATATATATATATATATGAAGATTATCAAAAGATCTATTTTAAATATATTATACAAATATTCCATATTTTCTAAATCAAAGGAATCACCATTACATGAAAGTACCATTTCAATACAATACAATTCCAATTTCATTAAAATACCATATACAATGAAAACTAGGTTCTTCTCACTAGGAAATTTCACTTTTATAAAATATGCATCTATGAAAACCCTAAAAACGATAATTAAATACTTAAGGTGTATTTTGAAATTATATCAAAACTATTTTTACATAAAACACTCTCAAGTTATGTTAATTTACAATAAGGACCCTAGTAAATATAGGTTTAAGCGGGACCAATTCTCTTGAAGCTCGGGGAGCCGGAGAAAGTGGGTGCTTGCCTATCTAAGGTAGATAATCTAATAACGGTGTTATCAATATGGTAATTGTCTTGGAAAAAGACACAAATCCTGCCGTTCATATGCAGCAGTTACCGATAACATCACAATTAATTCAAGACTTCAATTCTGTTTAAAAGTCTGACTCGGTTCGAGTCATGGTCAAATCTAAAATCAATCCGACTTGAATTCAATTCAAGTATAACTGCAATACAATATGAATCCATGAATACCAGAATTCAATCTATATCAATCTATTTTTACTGAACCAAACCATGGATATACTCTGTTTACATGACTATCCATTTATATCCATTCCATTTACTGATATCATGGTTTCGGCAAGTCTTCCATTTACTACAAGACAATACAATCAGTACAATTAATACAATAAACATTACGGGGTTTATAAAGGGATAGACTGGTACGGAACATGAAGGTGTCACGAGGTGGTCACTAAAAGACGTAATTACATCCATGCCGTTGTTCCGTGGTGTTTTCGACGGAGCCTTGTACTACGGGTTACCAAAGTCCACGGTGTAAGTTGGACTCCTCCCGTATACACTGGCATATTCTGTACCAAGTTACAAACACTACGTTAATATTAAAATCAAACATTATACATTTATATTCTCTTTTCTGTCTATTCTACCTCTCTGTTTATTTGGGACTTACCGAGCGATTGTTCGCTGACGACATTCATATTTCTCTTCTTCTTTGGAATGTTGTCAGGTGGATCGGACGCACTAGAGATCGATACCAGCTAGGAGCACTTGGAGCAGTTCACAGAAAACCATGCGTATTAGACTTTGCTTGTACATACTTTTCATTTCAGTTATGCCATTGTTTAGGCATTGCATTCCATCCTTATATTTACATTTCCAGTTGTACCTGTAAAAGAATGTTTAATAAAGTTGTTGTTCATTATATTTATGTCTCTTGTGTACATTTACTTTATATTACTTAGACACGCTTAGCGTATTTACTTCGGAGTAAATACGTCACGTGACCCGTGGCGCCTCCTTATTGTACACCGGAAAGCGGGGCATGACAGGTACAAGGCTCGTTTGGTAGTCAAAAGATACGCACAAAAACAAGGTATTGACTATCAAGAGATTTTTCCCCTGTGGTGAATATAACATCCATTCGGATAATCTTTAGTATTGTGGCGGTGGATGATTTGCACTTAGAGCAGCTTAACGTGAAGACTGTGTTCCTTCATGGCGATTTGGAGGAGGAGATTTATATGATACAATCACTGGGATATGAGGTGAAGTGGAAGGAGAATATGGTGTGTAAACTACGAAAGAGCTTGTACAACCTCAAGCAAGCTCTTAGGCAGTGGTATCTCAAGTTCGATCGGTTAATACTAGAGATAGGATTTGTGCGGAGCGAATCAGACCACTGCGTGTACGTTCGGACTTTTGAGGACGAAGACTGCATCATTCTACCACTATACGTGGATGACATGTTGGTAGCGGGTCCGAATTTTGAGAAGATTCAAAGTTTGAAGAAGAAGATGGCCGAAAAATTCGCTATGAAGGATTTGGGAGCAGGGAAGTAAATCTTGGGCATGAAGATCGTTCGAGATAGGAAGCAGTAGAAGCCGTGGTTATCGCAAATGGATTACATTGAGAAGGTTTTGACGCGGTTCAACATGAACAAGTCAAACCCGGTGAGTACGCCCTTATTTCAAACTCATGAAGGAGTTGTGCCCTACAACTCAAGAGCAGAAGGACGAGATGGCGAGAGTGCCATATGCTTCTGTGGTGGGGAGTTTGATGTATGCGATGGTGAGTATGATACCTGATATTGCACATGCAGTGAGAGTTGTTAGCAGGTATATGTGAAATCCGGGGAAAGAACATTGGAGCGCGGTGAAGTGGATATTAAGATATCTTAGGGGTACGTCTAGTCACTGCTTATGTTTCGGGGGTGACGCTCTGAAGGTGCAAATGTACGTTAATGCGAACTATTCGGGAGATCGAGATAGTGAGAAGAGCACAACGGGATACGTATTCACGGTTGGGGGAATATCGGTGAGTTGAGTCTTTCAATTGCAAAAGGTAGCGGCATTGTCAACTACGAAAGCGGGGTACATGGTGATTACGGAAGCCAGTAAGGAGATGATATGGTTGCAAGGGTTGCTTGAAGAGTTGGGCAAAAAGCAAGACTTCAACACTTTGTAGAGTGACGGCCAAAGTGCGATACATTTTGCGAAGAATGCGTTATATCACTCTCAGATGAAGCACATCAAAGTGCAGTACCATTTCATTCGCATAGCGAATGAAATGGAACAGTTGATATTACAGAACGCTGGAGAAAAGAATCCGGCGGATATGTTCATCAAGCCCGTAGACAGAGATAAGCTGAATCTCTATAGCAGATTGGTGAACCTCTCCATGAAAATTTGATGACGAGAGAGCAACAACGGAATCATGTGCAGTCTACTAGTATTGGGAATCAAGGCGGAAGAAATCTCCAAGTGGGTGAATGTTATGTTGTGGAGAATCTTCCTACAGATTAGGATGATTTTGGATCAAAGTGGAATTTGTTGTAGATGGGATACAAATCTTGTGGATCCAAAATTTATGCCTGGTGATTGCCTAAGATTTAAATTAATCTATTAATTTAAATCCTATCTTAAGAAAATATGCATATAGATTAATTAAATTTATTTAATTAGTTATATGCACGTATATCCAAATCAATCAATGGATCTTATATAGGGAGAAGCAGCCAATTAAACTAAGGAGCATGCAACAGAGCCTTCAGAGAAGCCACGAGATTGCTAAAAATTGTTTAGGCCGTATCAATTAAAAAGGTGGCGGACAGAGCTTGCATCTTGACGGCATATGCAGCAAGGATTTAAATTGAAGCCACAATTAAATCAGGGAGAGAGATCATTGTATTTGAGAGGGTTATTGTTTAGAGTGATTTGAAAGAAATCCTCTAGGGTTGTTTGTAAACTTGATTCAAGAATTTAGTAGACGTTTACAGATTCCGTTCTGTTGGAGACTAATCATACGGTAGGTGAACCCCGTTAACAATTTTCTTATGCCTCTCCAGTTTGTGTTCTTATTTTATTCTCACACTTATTTATTTATCTTTCGTTGATTAATTACGTGGTTGTTGTTGCGTGATTTGATTTGTCGCAAGTATTGCTCCGTTATCGACTTCCTCCCATCAGCATGGCGGTGATTACGAAGACACAAGCTGATGACGTTAGCTTCTTGAATAGGTGTTGAGCTTTTTGGTTGCCTTGTAAAGTAGAATATGTGGTATTTTTCTCTCCTATGTTTTGCCTAGTTCTGTCATGAAAGAGTACAGATTTTGATATCTGATTGGTATGAAGTTCAATTGAATGAATATTTTGAGATTTGGTATATATTTGATTTGTATTTGCTGATGGTTATAACCTTCGATAATAAACTTGTTGAGGCAAGTGACAATTAAAAAAAATTTGTTGATTCACATTGGTGGATATTGTTCTTGACGAAGAATTATTCGGTACACCGGGTGCAATGCGTCCGAGCAGAAGAGAGAAAGATAAAACCTTCCAGGCATCTCTTGGGTAGCTTCATGGGACTCATGATTCTATTTATTTCTCTTTCATCACACAAAAGAATTTTCATGTGTATTATGTAAGAATTAAGGATTTGTTTTCCTTCACTTTCTTCTTTGAATTGAAATTGGAAGTGCATGTGCTTTAGGTATGGCAGCAAAGACATCGGAAATGCTAAAACACACAGGTAAGTCCAATATTGAACATATTGGAGTCCTGAGCCATAAACTTTTCTTTACAGGTGCTATTCTTTGGCCCAATAAAGGCCTACTATGACTAAATCTTTGACAGGCATTAAATAGATCAAATCTAGTGTTACAGCAAATGCTTTTTCTTAGCTTTCCCTTGGTCATCTGTTTTATCGGCGCCTTTACCCTCATCGTCGCCACCTTCCATTGGCATAGTGACCGGTGTTGTCAGAGCCGCAGTACACATATGATGCTCAGAACGATCAAATCATGCCAAGCACATTAGTGTAACGTTTTCCGCAACCAGACAGATGACAATCAAATTTACTGGCTAAAATGGGGATTCTGCAAAATCCTTTCACCATGAGGACAGGAGCGAAGTGGGCAAAAAAAATATTGTTCTTTGCAACACATGTTACTTTTGTTTTTGTTCAATTAAACACAGAAGATTGTTTGGATTTGAAAAGTCAGTTACAAATGTTTGAATTAACCAAACAATTCCCAACCAAAAAGGGTGTTAAAAGCAATATATATCATATAAGGGTCACGCACAAATTTACAAGCATTTAAGGGGCTGAAATGCAATAAAGGCAAACATCACGTGAGAACGGTCTCCCCACACCATCCCGAAATTTGAACACGAATACCCCGCACGTTGATCACCTAGCGCTCTTACTCTTCTCTCCCTCTCCCTCCTCTTCTCTCTCTAAGATTTCGAAATAAATAAAATGGGATAGTCTAAGTGTGAGTGTAACTGCGCAGCAAAATCAAATAAAAAGTAAAATCCCTATTTTTTCTTCCCTCTGTTTTCTCTCTCCTCAAAGATATGGCCTTTAAAGACCCCCGCGAGTTTTTAGGGCATCCCTCATTTTAAATGATTTCAAAATGGAAGAGCGATCGGAGATCATAGATCCGTCAAAGGTTTGTTATGCTCTCTTTTGTTCAATCGATCGATCCTCGATCTCTTTGTTTATTGATTTTTTTTTTGTTTTGGTTTGAATAGAAGAGTTTAGATGAGGATCCGGAGGAGCGACCTGGAGGCGGGAAGAGAATCAAGACGAAAGATCTTAAGTCTATTAAGAATCAAGGTACAAATTTATGCTATTTCTTGTTGTGGTGATTTATTTTGATGGATCTAGAAAAATTGGATGGTGCTGGAGGTCTGGATCATGTTACCTTCCGTAGATCTGCTGTTGGAGACGATGGACTGCTGAGATTGAGTTGGAGGTCTCCTGAAGCGTGTGGATCTCAATGGGTTTGAGATGGTTGTGGCACCGAGGACCCTCCGACGATCAAGTTAGACCGGATATTCGAGCAGAGTAACGGCCTAGTGACAAAAGAATGACTTGCTTGAACCGTCTAAAAGAGGGGTTTATATAGCGGGCGCGAGAATCACACCGGAGGCGTCACGCTCGCGTGATAGGCAGGATCCCGCATTAATGACGAGACAGGCTCGTTAACGGGGGATCGTGATGGCGTGGAACGCGGGATCATGAGCGGTAGATATCTCACGGATGGTGAGATTCGCGGAGCCGGAATGAAGGTGCCTGTGATCAGCGCTGCGGGTCGGTCGGTGAGTCCGAGAATGATGAGCTCGGCGGGAGGCTCGGGGACGAGCGGGAGGCCGAGGTATTTTGGTTCTGCGATAGCCCAGAGGCAAGCTGAGTGGGCTGAGGAGGTCAATTGTGCAGGGGGCTCGAAGGCGAGCCAACGGTTGTTTGATAGGCGGTCATAGAAGTGTTGTGGACGGTCGCAGAAGGTCGGCTACGTCCATGGGTTGCAGACTCGGAGTATTGATAGTTAATATGTTGGTTAGAGATGTCTTCCGTTGCCAATAATTTTACTAGAAACAATGCTGATGTTGAATTTGGGCTTCATGCCCTCGCCCTTGGCAAAAAAAAACGCTGATATTGATTGATGCAATTTGTAGTTTGAAAGTTTCCAAAATCCGCTCTAAACATGTACACAGATGTTCAGTGGTGGCCATTAGAGATCCAATTACTGAAGCCTTTAATTAAGTATAAATGGATGGTGAACGCTAATGTCATTTATGTATAGGAAGAGAGTATATGTTCGATTTGCAAATATATGAAATGTTTAAATGATCAGACTAGATGAAGAATGGGACCGACAGCTAGAAGGTGGGAAGGGAATCAAGATGAGGGATCTTAACTCGATTCTGAGGAATCAAGGTTGGTTTTCCCCCTTTCTAAACCGACAAATTTTATTTTTATTTTTTCCCCCAAAATTTGAAATGTGTTCAGCTTTGCCTCCGCATTCTTTGTGATTCACGCAGGCCCAAGGATCGAGAACTCCTGTCTCCATGTGCAATATGACCTAAGGTTTCCTTGCATGAACTGAAACCTGCGCTCATTTGAAATTCACTAATTCCAATTGCTCTAACTTTACCACGACCTTAAGAACAACCGAGGTAGTAGCTGGATATAAAAAGAGAGAAGAACTGTCATTGTCCATGTGCTTGGGTTTTGTCGAAGTATTGAAATGAGAGACGCCTCAATTACACTCCAGTTTGGACATCGGGCATGAGGATAAGCTGGTTTCCCTGTTTCTTGACACTTGAGCAATGCAGCTTTGTTGTGGCAAAATGCGTGGTAACTCTCCACTGAGAGTTTAGATTGGAACAGAGCTTGTAGACTAGCCCTGATCCTTTCTTTTTATTTGTTTTTTTTCCTTATAGACTTATTCATACCTACCAAGGGGAAAAAAATCTATCACCTATTGTTGTTCTAGTTTATTTTCTTCGATCTATAAATATTTAGAGGATGCCCATATGGGATTTTTTTTGTTTGAAAATTGGCACTAACCAAGAATAGAATATCTTTGTCTTCATTATTGGAACCTTTTTCCGATATCTGATTTCCCTTTTTTGGCGAGGGACAAGGCTTAGGTTATGATAAAGAACTTTAGTTTTGTGGAAATTTAGTCTTGCAGCTTTCTTCTTGTAAAATTGATGTGGTAGCTCAAAATGTCATTGACTATGAGTTTGGGTGCGTACTGCTTGCAGCCAAGTAACCTGGAACTGATGCTTACTCTGCCTAGACTAACCTTTATCTAACTTACAGATTTGTTGGTTCGTTTATTCGAAATAAAGTTATTTGTGTGTGTGGGGGGGGGGGGGCATGCTGGTTTCGCAGATTTAAATACGGTGAAGAAAAACCAAAATGTAAATTGTTGAATAAGGGGAGTTGATTGGACGTTAATCTAAGTTAATCGACTGAAAACGGTCAATTTGTGTTTTTTCCATTGAAATCTTGATTTTCTCATAGTTCCAGTGAAATAAATGGGCAAAAGCTGTCATTTCTCTGACTTTCTTTGGTACTTACTCTTTTTATCAGGGGAAGTTTATGTAACTATTGAAGTTAATATAGTGGTTACACAGATGTTCCTTTTGATTTTGCTTGAAATTTCATTAACGCAATTCATGATAGGTGATTGACTGATTTTACTTGTGTATACCGTAGTTAGAGATGCATTGTGAATCATGATGGAATATGGTCGGCGTTGTCAATGAAATAGCCCAAGGTTAAGGATGTGGAAGCAAGAATTAAGATTTTGGTATTGGTTCTAGTATTGGACGGCCATTTTGGGATTACAGTCGGCCATCCGATCTTTTACTTGGTTGACCAAAGGAATTTTTAGAAGTTGGTATCAAATAATACAGTAAAAATTACTATGAAGAATTGACATATTTTAGCAATGTATGAGGCTTTTCCATGAATATGTTCTAAAGACAACTCATAACTATAAATCTTTTGACATTATTTGGTTATTAATGATGTCAAATAAACCACTAATCCATTAATGAACCCATAAATGGAGTATAAAGCCACTAAAGCATCAATAAACTTAATAGTAAAACCCTAGTAATTATTCGGTGAACTCACTACCAAGGTTTAAAATTTCGGGAGCAATCTCGGTTGCAGAAGTTGGGCTATCATTTTTGGGATCAAAATAGGCCATCGTGGTTTAGAATTGTCCGAGATCTAAATCCATGTTTAGAAGTTTGTATTTGAAGCTTCCTCCATGCAACATGATGTAGTTATTCAAACTAGGAACAATGTTCATGCAATTTTCAGTTTGAATGTCCAAAAGAAAAAGGGCTTTTTACATATGCGCATAAATGTTTATTAGTAGCCACTAGGGATCCAAATTAGCTTGTAGACTTGTTCCCCACACTGTACCTTCTTCCAGTAACTGGTCTAGCTTTGGTGTCCTGCAGCGACACTGACTTAAATCTTTTGTTAGAACAGTCAAATGTAATCGCCTTCATGCTGGCTTGGTCCAATGCGACTGAGTATTTCGGGCAGTATGGATTGGAACCACGGGGTCTAGTTGATGTAGTATGGAAAAGGTTTAGGGGAGCAAGTAAGGAAAAGAGGAAACATAAGCAAGAGTTTGAAACTTGAAACTTAATGCTTTGATTGCTTGGTTATGACATTACATTTCAAGTTCTATAAGAAGTTGGGGTCATTTTCTCATCCATTTGCAGTTTTTCTTCTATTAAGAAAAATGTTATTGACTTCTGGTTTTATTCGTTAACACTAATTCACTAAGTTACTGTTCTATGCCGCAGAAATGAAAAGATGCTCAAAGTTAACAGAAGACAGTACAAATATACACCAGAGCCAAGAAGAGGAAACTTCACAAATCACTGTACAATCGATGACAAGAAATAACCACAATAACTCTATGGAACCAACAAATGGTCTATGTTTGAGTTTAGGCCTTGATTATACTAACTCTTCTGATAAATACACCGACTCCAACAATGGTACCTTGGGCCTCGATCTAAATCAAAATCCTTTTCACCCCTATAAAAAGTTAGGTCAGTTGAGGTCGTCAGATGCCTCAGAATGCGAAAGCACGACAGGTCCTCTAGAGGAAGATAACGAGCATTTGAGAAAGTGGAGGGAGATTAAAAAGAATGGTTTTCTCTCGTCTTCACATGGGGGCATACCTGTACCTAAGCAGCGAGGGCGTCAACCTAGAACGAAAAAAGAAGAGGTCGACAAGAAAAAGAGCGAGATCACAAAAAAAGAGCATCCAAATAAGTTTGTTAAGAGCGCTGGTCCTTGTGGATTACTTTCTCGATTGAATCCCGGGATAATTAAGCATGTGAGAAATGAGAAGCAGGTCAATGCGATAATCGAAGCAATGCTTCAATCTGAGAAGAGTGAGAACAAAGTGCAGAGTAGGTCTATAAATTCTAGTGTTAGTCTACCTTCGAACAGAACATCTTTTGTTTCGAGCTCGGAGCGGAGCGAGTCAAATTTGTTGAAGAAGATGAATGAAGATTATAATGATGACTTGTTGACGTTGAAACTATCGTCAGTGGCAGCTATGCCATTACAGAATGCTAGCAGTGCATCCAATGATGAGCCTTCGGCAATCAATGATCCTATTGCTTCTCTATCATTGAAAGGTTAGTTTCTTTCCGAAAGTTGCTGATATAATGCTATAACCCACTCATATCTTGCCACCTTTAAAGCATGAATGTGGTACATGAACGGACACGGACATGTGGTAAAAGTAGGACTGGGGGGATATCTCTATACCATATGGTTAACTATATATATTCAACAAATATAATAATTTTTGACTAGACACACGTCGTATTATCACTATAAAGGCACGATGAAGTTAAGATCAAAGTTTCAACTTTTATCCACAATGTAAGTTTCCTTGAGTGTACAATAAATTTACAAGCATACGCAACTGATTTTTTTATAAAAAAAACATAAGAACAATCCATAAAAGATGAGAAAAGCAAAATGTTAACACTTTTTTATCAAGATAAGGAAGTTGACAAAGCAGATTGTAATTGGTTATGAAATTTGTGAGCTCATAAAATGTAGATAATGTAAGAAATTGGTCATACTATATCAAGAGAAAAGGTGAAAAAGAAAACAAGAGAAAAAGAGAGGGAAAAAAGGAAATTTGCTGGCTTAGAAAAATGTAGATGCCATGTCTATTTGATTTATTTAACTACAGATATAAAAAAAGATCCCTCCATGCTTGAACTGTACGTTTTATTGCAATGAGCTAATAGGAATTCTCATTTAATTTACAGGTGCTTCTGTAGCTTCTCAGTGGTTAGACCTTCTACAGCAGGACATTAAAGGGCGGCTTGCTGGTAATCTTCCATTCTTTGTAAAGAACTAAATTGATTAGACATTTTATAAATTGTAGACATATTATGTGAAGTTTTGAACTAATGCTGCATACATTGATGGATGCAGTGCTGAAACGAAGTAAGAAAAGAGTAAGGAATGTACTTCAGACCGAACTACCTTACCTACTATCAAAGGACATCGAATCTGGCACTGAAAATAAAGACTTTTTTGGGCATTTATCTGAGGCTGGATGTTCCAAAAAGGAAATTATGGATATGCACATGGCTCGGTGGAAAGCTATTTTCAGTCAGATGGATAGAACACTTTATGAGGAGGGCAAATACCTTGTAAGTATCGTTTTATATGATTTTAAATGCATCGGCTCAAAATTTATTCTCTAATGTTAATTTAAAACTTGACATGTCTGTGTTAGATTCGACATTTATTCAAATTGTTGGTATTTGGGAACACTGGCTTACATATTTCTTCCAATTTTTGCCACTGAATCCTGCCAGAAAGTATATTGGAAGTTCTAAAGTTTTGTAGATTATAGGTTATTAATGCGTGTTTCATGTTTTTTTGAGTTGTTTCTAGCAAAATGAGAAAGCTCTGCTATGTGTTGATATGAAAATGGCGACTTTCTTTTTCGTAGGAGAACTGGTTGAAGCAAGTTCAAGATATGCAATTTCACTGTGAAGGAGCAATAAAATATTTCGGTACAAATCGCAGTGTGCTACTAGCTGAGGAATTTAGGTTTGTGATTTTAAACGGAAATTACAGTTATGGCTTCATATAGGTGATAGCATTACTTAATTTGTTGTATTAAAGGTAAGTTAAAATAATGCATTCCTTGCGACAAAGAAAACTTTTAAGCTTTTCCGGAAAATTAAGCCAAAAGTCTGTGGCAATGAGTTGTGCGAGTTAACAATGTATATTAAGTTATACTTGAAATTTACAATTAACAATCCCCTTCAGGTAGGCCCTTTGGCCATGATATTGATAGACTTTTAGCAAAACATGATTTGCTTGGCAAGATAGAATACATAATGGTAACTAAATAGATTTGAAAATGTGGTTTGAAAATCTAACACCTCGACTTGGTGCCTGGGTACCCGTATGAGTAAACTACTTTACCACTAGTTTTAATTATGTTTATAAGACTTCAATTGCGTGGAGCGCCTGGGTACCATGAGGAAACTACTTTCTGCGAGTTTAAGTAGACAGTGTTACGAATTCAATTGTGTGCTTGCGGAAGTATAATGATAAGAATTATTCCTTGAAACTTAACGATTATTATTGATCACAAAACAATATCAATGCAAACAAAATTATATGCGTGGTTTGTGTAGGGTGCTTTTCGTCACCCCATTGAGATGGGAATACACGCGCGCTCGTCAGGCGCATTACAGATTCCTCCTATCTAGGGTAGGCTGGAGTATATTAATTGTGCGAATCCGAATCTCCGACAGCCGCGGACTAAGCTGTCGTTAATTACCCCTCGTTTTTGGAGCGAGAGAACCTCTGATTGACGGGCCGAACAGGTCATGCGAACTCAATGTGCAGTGTTGCGTTTTGAAAGGGGTTTTGGATATATCGGGGGCCCCGCAGAGTTTTTACGGAGGTCCCGCAACCCGGATAGCGGGCTGGGGGTCAAAGGGCTAGCAACCCTCTTGCGGGGTGCGGGACAGCGCCCCGTTAGAAATTTTTTCTAACGGGGGACAGTGTTGTAGAGTATGTGTGTGTGTGTGTGTGTGTGTATATATATATATATATATATATATATATATATATGGAAAGGGCATCCAAAGGATGCGTGCTAGCGTCCCACGTGCCAGGCACGCAGGCGCTGTGCGCCAGCGCCTCACGTGCCTGGCACTCGGGCGCTGTGCGCCAGCAGCAAAAAGGACTTGGTCCTGCACTGGGAGCTGTGCTCCCGATTTGACTTATGGAGTTGAACTCCTGACATAGATTAATTTAGGGAGTTAAACTCCAATGATCTTGAATAGAGTTAGACTCATAAAAATATTTAGAAATGATCAAATGGGCTGTTTTGTTTCTCCCTTTGGCTCTGGATCTTCCCAAGATAGGATTTTTGGAGATGGATCTCCTCCTTCCTCCTCCGTTGGCCAGATCTTGAAGAACAAGAAGTATAAAATTTTAAAAATCTCTTATTTTTAAGATCTGATGGGAGATCTAAGTTTCTCTTCGTGGGTTGTGATGAAAAACTATTTAGTTTTGGAAAAGGAAGAGTAAAACTCTTGATTTAATTAAAAAAGGGGAAGAAGATTTAGAACCTTGAGGAAGGAGAAAGAGGCACAAAAACCCTAGAGTTTGAGAGAATGAAAAGTCTATCCTTTATTCATCATCATGTTGCCTTATATAAGCTTACGCATTTACATATAGCCCCTTGGGCTTTATAAAATGGCATTTTGCCCATCCCATACTTCATGTGCCATTTCTTTTTGCACATAAGCCATGGGCTTTACAAAAATTTGGCTTTATGCCCATTCATGCATAAAAAATTACATAAAAATTATTTATTACATGATTTCATTTTGGTATGGTGGAGGCGGCCGCGGGGCTCGACTTGGGCATAGGCACACTTGCTTGGGCTTGGGCCCGCTTATTTGGGGTTGACTTTGACTTTGACCCGGTCAACTGGGGTGCAAATTTTGACCCCAACAGTTTGTCCAAATTCTCCAATCGTTAAATAGGGGAGAAGAAAGTTAATACATGATGAAGATAAGAGATTATGTACCTGAATCTTTGATCTTCTCCTACATCTGATTAACTTAAAGTTTCTTTGAAATTTAGTTTAGAACCTTATTCTCTCTAAAGAAACCAATAGGCGTACAGAAGTCATCTTCGGAACGGGAGAGAAGGTTTCAGTAAAATCATGTCCATAGGTCTGAGAATATTCTTTGGCTACTAATCGAGACTTTAACCGAGCGAGGGAACCATCGGAGTTGAGCTTGACAGCGAATACTTATCGACAACCAACGGCACACGAATACTTATCGACAACCAACGGCACGCTTTTCAGAAGGAAACGGAACTAGACCCCAAGTATCATTTTGCCGAATAGCAGTCATCACTTCAATCATGGATTGTTTCCAACCAGGGTGTGCAAGAGCCTCAGATACATTCGTGGGAATGGTATAGTTATCCATAGATGAAATGAAAGCACTGTTAGAAAACAAATGAGTATATGAAACAGAACGTTAAAATGGATTGGCAGTGGAACGAGATGCTTTGCGGATTGCGATGGAAACATCAAGGTCAAAAGGTGCAGCAGATGTGGGTTCAGAAATCGAATCAGGAGTAGGTTCAGGGGTTGGTATAACATGAGCTGGGATCAGAGGAGTATCTTGGTCCGGTGGAGGCGTCTCAGGTATTGGAGCAGTAGTAGTGTCCAAAGATGGGTTGCAAGCGTGAGTGGGAACAGTTTTGTCCTATATAATTTTAGGGTATTCAAGAAATACGATACCACTGGTATCATTTGAGGATTGACTTATGGGAAAGAAAGATCGTGACTCAGGAAAGATGATATCAGCTGAGATAAAGCAACGACAAAGGGTAGACTAATAGCGATACCTTTTCTGGGAGCTAGAGTATCCTAAAAAGACACACCGAAGGGATCGAGGATCCAACTTAGTTCGACCAGGTCTATGTTCCTGGACAAAGCACACACAATCGAAAATTTGAGGAGGAACAGAAAACAGAGTGTCATTAAGGAATATGATAGAAAAATGAGTTTGACCATCTAACACAGAGAAGGGCATACGATTAATGAGATAAACGGCCGTAAGAATCGCATCCCCCCAGAAATGATGAGGAACATGTTGATGAATGAGTAGCGTTCGAGCGACTTCTAGCCGATGACGATTTCCGCGCTCAGCAATACCGTTCTGTTGGGGGTACAGGAACAAGAGAACTCATGAAGAAACCAGATGCAGACATAAAATTCTGAAACTTAGAAGAAAGATATTCTTTCGTATTATCGATATGGAGTATTTTAATAGAAATATCAAACTGTATTTTAATTTCAGCACAGAATTTTCGAAAGACGGAAAAAACTTCAAACTAAGATTCTATTAAATATAACCAGGTTGCACGGGAAAAATCATCAACAAATGCGACAAAGTACCGATCATAACGACTCAACTGGACATGGTACTCATATATCGGAATGAACTAAACTAAATGGAATGCTGACTCGCTTATTGACTCAAGAAGGGTAAGATACACGATGGTGCTTTCCTAACTGACAAGACTCACACAATAACTCAGTAGTCGCAGAAATTCCTGGATGTAACTTCTTTAGGTTCTGTAATGATAGATGTCCCAATCGACAGTGTAAATCTAAGATTGTAGAAACTCTCAAGCATGCAGCCTACTCTGAAAAGCTACTTATCTGATACAGAGCATCAGACACATGTTCGGTGCCAATCTTCTTCTTCGTCCCCAGTTCCTGAAATACACAGTAGTCATGATAAAAGATAGCACAATAGTATAGAGATTTTGTGAGGTGACTGATGGAAAGCAAATTGAAAGGAAAGCAAGGCATATATAAAACTGAGTGCAAAGACATAGACGGATTTAAAATCACTGAATCTATACCACTAACAGGTGAAAGAGAACCGTCAGCTCGTTTGACGGGTTTGTAAGAAATATGTGAGAAATTGGATAATATACCTGAATTTCCAGTCATATGATCTGACGCGCCTGAGTCAATCACCCATGAAGTAGGAGGTACTGAGGATAGACAAACAGTAAAGTTATTTGTCTTAGCAAATGTAGCATTAGAGAATGACTGTGACTGGGAGAGCTGAATCTGCTGAAACAATCTGAAACTTTCCAACGTCTCCATATCCATAGAATCAACGGCAAAGTTAGTACCGGAAGCGACATGAGCTGTAGAACTGTTATTTTTCTTCGGGCAATCATATTTCATATATCCAAGTTCGTGACAATAATTACACTCAACCCCCTCTCGACTACTATCGGATCCTATCCCTGATTAACTATTTCGGCTACTATCCCCAACTCCTTTTCCATAACAATCGTCTCGACCTCCATCCCGATCAGAACGACCCTGCTTAGATTGAAGCCGCCTCTCTGGCATAGCGGCCAATGCAAACTTTTCTGTGACTGGTTCCACACTCAGGTGAAATGGAAACATCTCTTGGATCAAATGGAACATCTCCTGAAGATTTTTTTGATAACTCACTATCAATCACTACTGGCAGTGCCGTACCATATGACGAATTCAGACTATCTAGGAAGGTCAATACATCAAGTTTATCTTGGCGTGTTTTCATTTTCTCCAAATCAGCTTTTAAAAGGAAAATAACCCTTAAAAAATTACATACCTTCTTGAAAGTAGCATAGTGCTCCTCTAACGTCCAATTCCTCTGATATGATCTAGAATAAGTCTAAGAGATAGAGTAAACCCGTGACATGCTATTCTTTCTTGGATAAATAGACTGCAACAATGACCACATCTCCTTCGCAGTGGAGCAAGTAAGAACCAGATCTATCACTTTCTGCTCTATGACCTCCCATAAGAAACTTTTCACCAAACTATCATATTTTATCCAAGAAGCAATTTTCGGGTTGGGGGATCATTGGTGAAATGGTGATCTTTACCCCTTCCAGTCAGATTCGTCATCACACTAATCTGTCATTGTTGCCAAATCAAACCATTGAGTTTCCGATTCGACAACTTAACAGAAGCCAAGATTGCCCCAACAACAAATCGCTCGACAATCTCCTTCTCGGCATCACCCATGGCAACAATAACATAATCATAGCACGAAAACTCCTAGCATTACCCTACCTCTTAATCGACCAAACGAATCCGATCAGATGATCAACGACCGGATCTAAACAGACATCCAATCGAACAGATGATCGACCACTGGATCTAAACCGAGCAGATGATCCAGACAAATGGAGTACGGGCAAAAAGAAATCCTCAAATCCAAAAGGCCAAATTAAAAACAATTCATCAACAGAGCCACAGAGAAGAACAATTATTTTTCCCTGAATAATTATTGTTCCTTGAAAGATCTTTGATGAAGGAGAACAATTATTTCATCAACAGAGCCACCAATTCATACAATTATTTTTTTGAACCAAATTAATAGCAATCCATCAGCAAAAGTCACGAAATCAATAGCAATCCATCAACAGCGATTGGTAGCAAGGCAAGATTGGGTGGTGGCGGCGAGTGGCGGCGGCGTCGATTTGGTGAGATCGGCTGGTGGCGAGTGGCGGCGACGTTGATCTGACAAGATCGGGTGGTGGTGTCAATGGCGGCGGCGGCGGTGGTGGCGATGGCGAGTGGCGGTGGCCGCGATGAGAGGGGATCAGAGGTGGCGGCTAAAAGGAGAAGACTAGTTTTTTTTAGAGAAAGAAGACTAGGGTTAGGGATTCTAATTTATGTAACCTATCTCTGATATCATGTCACGATAAATTTGATACTTTTTTTAAATTATTTTTAAAAGATAAAGAGAGCCTCTTTATATATAGGTGTTACAATATGTCTATTCTCCTAATTTATCCGATGTAGGACTAAACTACTATATCAAACTCTAACAATATTCTTATCTTTTTTACCAACAAGAATAAAAATTTAAATTAAATTTTAAATTAAAATCTATATCTCATAATTTCCTGTAGATATCATTGCATGGCATACTTTAACAGATGGATTGTGAACTGGTAGTAATGCATATCAGGAAAAAATATATACCCAATAATTAAGAGTTGAAGAAGCAAAATGATGCCAATTAGAGTTTATGTTAGTTTTGTTTATAGGCTCCTTCATTTTGAGTATATTCTCTAAGCAAATTTGTTCTCAAATTTTCAGTGCCCTGAAGAAAAAGGAGGCTGTGGATAAAGCAAATGCAGTGAGGGCAGCTGCGGCTTCCATCTATTCGACAAGCAACTTCATCCTGACAAAACAAAATCTGCCGACTTTTTCTCATGTTTGAGCTTGTGTTTGTGAATTGTCCGTGTTGTTGTTTGTCTAAATTTTTCGGCATGTATGATTAAGATGGTTTTCCCCACCTTTTCTCAACCATTGTATTATCAAAAGTGTATCAGTTAAATTTACATCTCTAACATTTTTATTTATTTACTTCGTAACAGAAATTGTAAACTTTCTGTACGGAATGAAGCTCCTCTGTATTTGTTAAGTAAAATTTGTGATGCTTGTCACTAAATAATTTATAATTTTTGACTCAATTCTTGTACTGGGTCAGCCGCTTTCAGCTACATATAATATATGGTGTGGGACAAAATTGTCGTTCTAAATTTTATTTTCTATTTTAGTTTATATCATTAGGATTTTTCTAATTGCTTAGTTGAATATGATTTCATTCGGATTAGATACTTGAATTATAGTTAAAGGTTTTATTTTTAGATTAGATTAGACTGGAGATTCAGATTGATTCGGAGTGCTATCTACTCAGATTTTTATCTTAACATACACAAAGTATTAAGCATTATTCATCATGGCTGATGTATCAATTAAATCCATATATTTAAGGCTTTAAGTTATATATTACTAGGGCTTTGCACATGTATCATGGACAAAAATTCGAGAACATTTCAAACAAATTTTTAGTCAAGATTATATATATATATATATATATATATATATATATATATTAACGGTTTTTAATAAAGATTTAATTAAATTTAGTAGATTTGATAAGTTAGTTATGTTTTTATTTAATATTTCTCTTAGAATTATGAGAAATTTTCATGATATATGTCCGTAACCAGATTAGCAATTTATTATCATCATTCATTAATATAATACATTGGAGGTATTTTTTTGGCATATTCTACTTAAAAGGAAATATTCCCTCAAAAATACTATTTTCCCAAGTTCCTATATTACCCTTATGTTTAATATGTTTTTTCATTTTGCCATTGACTTTAGTTTTGGGAATTTTAATAGCAAAAATAGAATAATATCATTACAAATGATCTTTTCTTCTATTTACATTTAAATACATCAATTAAAGTTAACAAATTAAGAATATGTATCCTCTTTCATTTTTTCTAAGTTACTTAATATTTTTTGTTTGGTTTTTTTTTAATTTATGCAAAAAGCAGATGTTTTTAGGTGTGAATATGAAAATTATTGGTGTTTAATTTTAAAACCAAATTCAAGTTAGCTTTTCTTCACAATTTTATATACGATATTTTGTAGTTAAGCTAAAGAGTAAAAAATAACCGTAAATTTTTTTAACGTTCATTAAAACAGGATATCTAGAGTAGATTCTTTTTCAAATACATTTTAAATAAAAAAAGTATATATATTGAAAAACCAAATTTTATATTGGGCCAAACTATTGATAGCATTGACAATCATTTTGTCTTTTTAGTATTAAGGTTTAAAATCACTGTACTAGGATATTAATTTGAAATCAAAATTGGTCATTTTGATCCAAATTGATTATTTTGGATAATACAAATAAAACCTTAAACCGTAACTATTTACATCCAATGTTGACTACATGGCTTTCAAAATTATGTTAACTACATGAGAAATTAATTTCTAAAGATATATTTATAGTTTTATATTAACCATCAAAATATAAATATATGAAAAGACCCAAAGACATACATACAAAATTATTTGAATCCCTTAGGAATGTTTTTTTTTTACACGATCAAAGTTCTAAATTACCTAAAATTAAATAAAAACCTAGTATAGTAGCGTAAATGTAATAATAAGTTAAAATTTGTATTATTTGAATTATTTTTATAATTTTTAGCCTTTTCATTTTTGGTTTCGATTGGATTAATTTTGATCCCACGCGTTACGGATCTTTTGTAAAAATCTTTTCCCAAAATACTATTTTTCCCATCGCTATTTTGCCCTTGCCTTTTCAGTTTTTCTTTTTCCTAGCCATTTTCAAATAGTCCATATGAGGCCCAAAGAAATTAAATTTGTAGGGTTTTTTCTAATTATTTGGTTTTCAATTTTTATTTTTTTTATTCTTTTTTATTTTCTTAATTTATCCTTGGATTCTACGGAAAGCAATAATTTGGTATTGATTTAAAAAGAAAATTCTGTTATTTTTATTTTTCAATAGAACCAATATTATTATTTTTTCATACAATTTTTTTTTTAAAAATCAAGCTTAATAGAATAAAATATATATACTGGATAACTCATTCTTTACATTTACTTATAGAATATGTCATTGCTTTAAAGTTGTTGCTCATATTTCATTATTTAAATAATTATCAATGTTCCTTCAAAAAAAAATTATCAATATTTAAATATTTATGGAGCACTTCCAAAAAAAATTTAATCAGGATTTCTTATAATGGAACTAATATTAATTTTTTATGTTATTAAAAATGGGAACTAATTTCTTCTTGACAAAATGAATGTATATTGATTTACTATTTGCCTTTTCAATTTGTTCACAAACATCTTGGATTATTTTGATCCCATAAATTGCTGCTTTGTTGGACTAATTCATTATAAATTCCATCTCGCTTCATGTTTATCATTCCCTCAAAACAAAATCTACCCCAGCGTCGCCATGCCATAAATAAAACGACGATTGCAAAACATCATATTTCCACCGGACAGCCAAGAGGAATACAGAATGAATAATTTATACCAGTAACTGATTGACGCAATAAAATCATAATGAGCAACAAGCCAAGAAGCAGCAACCTAGAAAACTTTCTTCCATCAAACCAAACACTTGTAGTACCGAAAGTAGGTCTTCTGCTTCCGGTGCTTCCATGACACTTTGTGTCAAACAAGCCCAAGTCTGAAGGTCACATCTAATTCTACAGATCGTTACTGTTAATTAAAGCAAATCATGTGTGATAAGCAAGATACTGCACATCAAATTATACCGACAACATATATTTTACTTCTACATACACCTCCTTCACTCCTTGCATGCCTGGTGATATTCATGCTCACCTCGATAATTCATCGAAAAGTTTTCACATATATATGGAGGTTAGTGACCATCCAAATTGATGACCCCTGCCTTGATGATCAATCAAATACACCAAGTTGCAAATTCAAACAAGATGTTAATCCACACCATGTCTCTGTGCTTGGGTGTGCAAGCTCATTTGTTTTTGAGTTGAGAACACCAAGCTTAAGATTTAACTCAAACTTGACTTGCTCTATGGAAGCTTCCTTGAGCTTCATTGTGTGCGACTCTGATTTTACGCTCGAGAGCGTGTAGCTATGGTCCTGGAAATATCTCAGAGAAGCAAAAATTTAGTCATTTCAATTCATGTTTGTGTTGGAATTGCCATCCAAATAGATATCAAATTGTTTATCAAGTTCTAGTTTATTTCAGATAACAAGTTCAAAAGAAAGGGAATCGGAAGCTCTATTTATGAATTATGTTTCAATAATGCATCCAAATTTACTTGAGCTTTGAAAGAAAATGCACTTATATAAGCTGTTAAGTAATTGTGAGTGCAAGTTGAACAGTAAGTGACGAGCTCGACTCAATGGTAATGGTAAACGATGATCACCTGCCTGAATTATTATTCCAAACTTCCGAGGTATAAAATCAATTATTAGATGCTGTCTTTTAAATAAATGTTCTACTGCATAAGTACAATAACATCATAATCTATTTGAGGCCTAAACTGTTAAGATATTCAAGTCCCCTAATCATCATACACGGATATAAGTTGTAAAAAGAAATGTTTTACAGCCATACAGTAGAAGAGTTGTGATAGCTTACTTTTTGAGAACTGAATCAAAGGAAAAACGATAGGGCCTCGTAGAGAAATCTGAATAAAATTTTCTTAGTACCCCATATTTAAATTCCCATGGCTTAAACCTTCATTGTGCCCGTTGGATCCATCGATGAAATATTAAAGCCGACGATTTTACAGGCAATGCATCAATCTCATGACGATGGTGCACAAGTTCGACTGCATATTGACCATGGCATGAAAATTATGCCAACTTCTTCATCTACTTCAATAACTGGAGGCGAAGCGCGTATGTGTGCCAACAGAGAAATTCTGTACCCTGTTAGAATCAATGAAATCTCCTGTCTGCAGGTTCATATGTTCTCTGTTTTCACTTTACAGCCTGACATTTGCAGCTATCTTCATCAGCAAGTTCACCTATAGTTTCCCCTCTTTTTACCAAACTACAAATTTCTTTATTTTCCTTACAATTATTTCTCGGAGTCTTATAAGGAATAACACCAAGCTTAACTGCAGTCCCATATACTCCAAGAGCTTCCAACAATCTTCCCACACAATCGAATTCTTTAATCAATATACTAAAAGAGAACCTACTAGGAATCGTATCTCTTTCCATCATTAGAACCATAACTCGAAACGCCTCGTCAACTCTCCCTTGCTCACAAAGAACACGAAGAACAATGTTATACGTTATCATTCTTGGGGAATACGCAATCCTCGCCATTTCAAATAAATGTGTTGACGCCGTGTCGACATCCCCTCCTTTAGCAAGCGCTTGCACCATTAAACAATAGGTATAAGGTGTAACAACAAAACCCTCTTCGATCATTCTATCAAAAATATCCTTACTTTCTTTTAGCAAATCACCGTCTATTAATGCCATCGATTTCCGACAAAGCCCCCTTACTAGTGTGTTCATTGCCCGCTCTTGGACCTCAAATCCTCCCTTTCTCATTTTGTTATAAACCTTCAAAGCCACTAGAGTTTCGGTCCACATCAGCAAACCTCGTAACAAGGTCGTATAACTGATAAAATCAGGCTTACATCTTTCCCTTTCCATTTCTTCCAAAAGGTGAAACCCTTCTAAAGGCCTTCCTTCTTTGCAATATCCATTGAGAAGCGAATTATATGTGACGATATTCGGCTTCAGACCCAGCTTCAAAGCTTCCTCCAACAATTCCATGGCCTCATCGGTACGTCCGACTTTACAAAATCCATCCATGACTAAAGTAAACGTATACATATCAGGCATTTTTGGGGAACTTTTTATCTTGTTCAATAACTCATTTGCTTCCTCAACTCTACCCACATAACACAACCCATTGATCAAACAGTTATAGGTTCGAATCGTGGGCTCGCACCCAACTTTGCTCATCGTCTCGAAAATCTCAAACGCCATCTTCAATCTCCCTCTCTTGCACAAAGCATCAATCAAAATCGTGAAAGTTACCACATTTGGATAAAATTCTTTTCCGATCATCTCATCCAACATCTTTTTCCCTTCTTCCGGCTCGTTCTTCTTGCAAAAACATCGAATCATGATCGAAAAGGACCACGAATCCGGAGACAACACATGCACCCTAAGTTCATTAAAAAGGACGACGGCGGATTCAAATTCTCCGGCTTTAAGGAGAGCCAAGAGCACATCGTTGTAGTTGGAAACCCGCAAAAGCTTATGATCATACTCAAAGAGGTCGAGGACTTTAACCCTCTCCTCAATGGGCAAACTTATGATTCTCTTGAGGAAATCACCAACAAGCAATTTAGCACTTGTCCTATCATGGGTGTTTTCATTAGTGATTCCTTCTTCCTTTGTTGGGTCAACACCATTATCTACAATAATTGAATCAATCTCCTCTAATCCTATCCCTTTTCCTTCATCAACCCAATTGAGTAATTCTACTTGTGGGCTTGTGGGTATTGTGCTTTTCCTCTTAAAGGTGTTTGGTGATGGTTTTGGGATCAAAGAAAATGGTGTTGAGCGTGGAGAGAAGTTACCTTGTTGGGCTTTGAGGTTGAAGGGGGGCTTCTTCCTGATGCTGTTGATTTGTGAGGGATGATCAAAGAAGAGGGAATTGAGGAAGGATTTGTAATGAATGGAGAAATGGGGAGGGGAGATTAGAGTTAGCGAAGTCATGAGAGAGAGAGAGAGAGAGAAGAGGAGAGAGAGAGAGATTTGGGGGTTTTGAGGTTTATGGTGGCAACAAGAGAGAGAGAGAGAGAGGATAGGTTGAGTTGGGATACAGTCACTGCCGGTGAGGATAAGGTTTAGGGTTGAATGCCTGGTCCATAACAGTTGAAAGATTGGACATGAGCGTGCGTTTATATTATAAATTGGAATTGAACCGTGTAGTAATTCTAAGGAAAAATATGTTAAAAAGAAAATAAATAAATAAATTGTATACATTACACAGTATCCATACTCAAATATAGTGGATAAAACATGATATATATGAGGAATCAAAATATTACAAGTACAAATAAAAGAGTTTCATTTTTCTTAGTTTAGACGCACGTCTTTTTTTCCTTTTTCTGGAGTGAGTGGGCATAGGTTTTGATGTGTGTGTATGTGTGAGAGAGAGCGCGTGCGAGATGAATGAGATCGTAACTTAAGTCAATTTTCTTTTGATTTTGATTTTAAATTCTTTTATTTTTGAAAAAATGTAAATATGACAACTGGCACGGAAGTACCTCTTGGTTTTGAGTCATCATAATGATAAAGAAGTAACAAAAATGAGAAATGTACTTAATCTGTTTTATTTGAAAAAGATGACATTAAGCTTTGTAATACTTGCTTTGCCATTTCTTCTTTTTCTTTAGAAATTTTTTCTTGCAAAAATGATGATGACATCAAACATCCAAAGGATTTGAGTTATAATAATAAGTGTTTTTTACTAAAAGGTTTTTTCATAGTTTGCTGATTATTAAAAAGCCTCTCTGTATTTCATAATTACTTAAAAGACCTTCTCCCTCCTACATTTAAGTTGTACTAAAAAGCCTCCCAACATACGAAAAAAGAATTTTTTTGGCATCTTCCATCATTCTTAGGAATCTAAACGTGAGTTTCGGTTAGAGTTTTAAAATCTTCCTAACCCCTCTTCTTTCCCCAAAATTCCTAAATTTTCCCCTAAATTGGTTTTAGTAGCAGGGTCGATGAAAGATTTCTCAAATTAATCGTGGAAAACTGCTCGTTTTTCTCAACTTCCTCCAGTAACAAGCTTGTCGACTGCCATCGTCCCTTCAAATGCAAGTTTTGAGTTTTTAGACAATCTAATTTGAAAGGAGAGAGATCCTTTACTTGCGCTAAATCTCAATTTTCTACCAAATTAAAATGTGAGTTCATTTTAGGAAAGAAACACATACTAAATATCTAGATGGTAAGAGAACATCTCAAACACAAGCTTCAGTTTCATCTTCCTAACCAGGTGCTAAATTTTGATGGAAAACTAATGAGGGAGGATTTTTAATGCAATTTAAATATATGAGGGGTCTTTTAAGTAAATATGAAGGATCAGAGTTTTCATTTTAGTAACAAGCGAAGTATAAAGGGCATTTTTAGTAAAATTCCCTAATGGTAAAGATATTTGCTAAATTGCAAAAGGCCAACAAAAAAAATCCAAGTTAATTCTAACCCTTATTAGCAGGAACAATTCTAATTTATGAAAAATGCACATTGGAAAAATATAAGGCTTTACTTTTAAATTTCTCTAGGTACAATATTAATTATGAGAACCTAAAAAAAAACACTTGTAGGAAAATGTTAACATGGAAGGGTGTTCAGAAATAATTAACGGAAGTAATGTTGTAGAGTCTACAGGGTGAAGTGCAAATTTTTAAAAGCTAGGGCAGGAAGTAAGGGAGAGTTCCTGTTATATATATATATATATATATATATATATATATATATATATTCTACCATTTTATCATCGTTGATTTAGTGGGTGTGAAATTAACGGTTTACAGATAATAGAACTTTTTACATTGCTAATCAAATGGTGAAAAAGTGGCAGAATCACGTAAAAGTTGGTGTATGCCCATCTAAGACAATAAAAATGATGATGATGAGTGCCGATGGCTGAATAAAATGTTGGAAGGCGTATTTTTTCAACGCCCGTGTAATGAAAATCCCTCTCATGGCCTCTTTTCTTATATGTATATTGGTTGCCCAGCTGAAGTTCAGCACATGCTAGCCAAAGTTGAGCCATATCATGTCTGGTTTGGTTTGGTTTGGTTTTCATTTTCCAATCAACTTCACAATCAATCAATGGTTGATTGCTATGCTAATTACCATGCTCAACTGGCAGACCAACAAAAGAGGTTTATAGTACCAACAAAAAGGAAAATAATAATTTAACGATACCGAAATTAAATATTTTAAAATAAAAATAAAATAACCGGAGATATGTATATGAAATGAGAATTCTCCGTCATAACTTAAATATAATAACTAATGTGGTTTTTATCTAGAATTTATCTAATCCAGTCTAACTATTTTCATCAAAATTTGATTAAGAATGGGATTAATTGATTTTGATAGATAACACCATACTTATTACTTTTTATGGGATGTCGCTTATCTAGAAACCTTTGAGAGGAGAATATTATTTCTTTCATAATAAATAATTATTTGACAAAGAAAATGTAATCTATTTCACTGTATCATTTATGGTTGCTTATTCAGTTGATATCATTCCTCTGTTAATTAATTCTAAAAATACTAAAAGATCAACGAGATTTAATTGGGAGAGATGAACATGGTCAGCGCTGCATATTAGATTTCAGCTTCTTTAATAAAAAATGAGAAATGAGAAATCTCTATGAAGGGGTGTCAAATTCAATCGTGGCTTACACATATATAACCATCAACCAGGTACCTTATTATTAAATAATCTATAATTTTTCTAATTGTTCTTTCATATTTATTTGTCAATTACACCTTCTAAAAGTGTTAACTATGTGTCCATTCATTTTAGTTCCCTACGATGTTTCAAATATATTTCAAGAATATCAACTAAATGATTCATTTAATTAGTTTATGACAGTTATTCTTCCAAACAATTTAGATGAAAATAATCGTCTAACAACTACTCTCTATGTTGCTGTATACCAATATCAGGACCAACTATGATCTACCAAGAGCACAATTTCTTTTGGTTATATTTCCTATTGCGACTTTTATTAAGAAGTTAAAGGTAAACATTAAATATGTGTAAGGATCATGCACTTTTGGTTCACGCGACAGATAAAAAAAAGAAGAAGAAAAACAGCGTGGATCTTTATTTATTTTTCTTTTTCTTTTTTTGTTGCGACGGTGGGGGAGGAGATAACCCAGCATGCTAAACACCACTCCTAGCACTAAAAATTGTGTGAAGTTATTATATAAAGTACTTATTAATGTGGTTAGTCTTGAAGGTCGATATGGGAAAAATTACTTTTGAATATGAATGCTTAATATATGATATTGATTTAGGAGAAATTATTATATCGTGCAACACATCCGGAAAATAGAAATAAGAAAAATTTTAGACATCCTTAGGATAGTTTTTTATGGTCTATACTTCTATTTCATTCTTTTTCATGACTAGGTGTGCACATATATTGAAGACTTTTTCAGGAGGTAGACTCAAAGTAATAAGAATGAAATAGAAGTATAGACTAACCCATGGGGGCGAAGGCAAAAGATGGAATAAATGGGGCCGATGTATACCTCGCCTAGAATGAAATAGAAGTATAGACTGACCCATGGGGGTGAAGGCAAAAGATGGAATAAATGGGGCCGAGGTATACCTCGTCTAAATAGCTGAGGTATACAAACCCAGTTTTTGTGAGGAACCGTCTAAACTAACCCATGGGGGTCCAGGCCTTGTAGTTTAACAGAGCCGGGTCTGTATACCTAAGCTAATTAGCTGAGGTATACCTCAGCCCTAGCAACCTCACAAAAGATATCACGTCGCCTGAAAGAGAAATAAAGCTTTTGGGGAAACACTTCCCATTCCATTTCGCTACATAAGATTAAAATCCTTCCTAAATTCAGTCTATAAAGGAGTTAAACTTTCTCAGCAAAGGGTCTCAATAGGGTAATAATTTCTCCATGTATGTTAAACTTTTAATCAAAAAATGAATATAATGGTTCCAATGCCAAAGTAAGATACTGCTTTGTACAGAAACTCTCTTTTCAATTTCGAGTCCAGGCAGGAAATGCATCAAATAATGAAAATAGCTAAAGTAGTCCTTTCCACATGAGTGGAAGATTATAGAGAACTCGTGCATCTAAATCTAATTCCCAAGAATGTTGCATTAACATGCTTGATATATTTTAATCATATTCTTGGTAATACATGTGTGCGCACACGCACAACCATCAAGTGGCGGCTCCAACGGACGGTGAGGCCAGTGGCGAACAACGGACGGGCTCCAACAAATGTTGCATTAACATGCTTGATATATTTTAAAATGAATACTGAAAACCACTGACAAAACAGCAAATAAACAATAACATAATTTGTCAGTAAAGGCAACCTACAGACTGATGCAAGAGGAAAGAGCAAAAGATTAAACAATAATCACAGCAGCACCATAACAATAAACATAATAACCACCAAAAGGTTCCATTCCCAACTTTAAAAACTTAAGACTGCAATACAGAAAAATAATACCGCGTCCAGCAATTCCCAAATTTAATTTTAAGGCTAAAATTAATTCAAAGTTTTTCAAATCTCACCTCACAAAACTAAGCAGCAACTGACACCAAAATAAGAAACATCTCCATCTTTGGTCTAAAGCCAACACAAAATCGCCACAAACTTGTTAAACGTTTCACTTCTTTTTAGCAGCAGCTTTAGTGACCTTAGCACCAGTAGGATCCTTCTTCTCCACACTCTTGACAACACCCACAGCAACGGTCTGCCTCATATCCCTCACAGCAAAACGACCAAGCGGCGGATACTCGGAGAAAGTCTCCACAACCATCGGCTTAGTGGGAATCATCTTCACAAACCCTGCGTCCCCATTCTTCAAAAACTTGGGCTCTTTTTCGATCTCTTTCCCGGATCGCCTATCAATCTTGGTCAAAATATCTGCAAACTTAACTGCGATATGTGAAGTATGGCAATCAAGAACCGGAGCGTATCCATTGCCAATTTGGCCGGGGTGGTTCATGATGATAACCTGGATAGCATCATATTTTGTGTTACAACTTAAATCTTGGGAATAATTAGTTATTCTAACTACTTAGGGTAAATCACAATAAAATAGCCATAGCAATCGCCGTTTTTCAATAAACTACATCATAGTAGTTTATTGCTGAGGAAAAAAACTTATGTGACAATTTTGCACATTTTGGGGGGAATCCCTTTATCCAAGCTTTAAGGAATTTCACTGTGATTAAAAAAACCTTAACAGTAGTTTAGCCTATTTACCCACCAACTTATTTGTTCCTTCCATGGATAGTACTCACCTTTTTAGATGGACATGTCTTTTGTCAAGATTGGACTTCCTGTTAAAATATTTTGATCATTGGGATTGTATTGGTTTCAATAGGGCAAGATACGACAGTTTACCTGGGCTGTAAAGTTTGCGGCTTCTTTTGCGGGATCATCTTTCGAGTTGGATGCAACATAACCTCGCTTGAGATCTTTAACAGCAACATTCTTCACATTGAAGCCAACGTTGTCACCTGGAAGGGCTTCTTGTAAAGCTTCATGGTGCATCTCAACAGATTTAACTTCAGTAGTCAAACCAGATGGACCGAAAGTGACAACCATTCCAGGTTTCAAGACACCAGTCTCGACACGACCGACAGGGACAGTGCCAATGCCTCCGATCTTGTAAACATCCTGAAGGGGGAGGCGGAGGGGCTTGTCGGTGGGGCGCTTAGGCTCATTGATGAGGTCCAGGGCCTCAAGTAGGGTGGGGCCCTTGTACCAGTCGAGGTTAGTGGAGCGATCGATCATATTGTCACCCTCAAAGCCGGATATGGGGACGAATGGGATCTTGTCGGGGTTGTATCCGACTTTTTTAAGGTAGGAAGAGACTTCTTTTACGATCTCCTCATAACGGGCCTTGGAGTACTTGGGGGTTGTGGCATCCATCTAGCAGAGGAGATAGACAAAAGTTAATAATAAATGTAATTATACAAGGAAGAAGAACGATGGATACCGAGTTTAAGGCATGCAAGTTTCTAGTGAAAGTAGAATTATACGGTAGCATGGAGAACAAAAAGAAAGGGCACACTACGAAATAGAAATTTACTCTATCATGAGAATGTGTAGAATTAAAGGGGGGGAAAATTGAAGAAAGCAGAAAAAAAGAGCAAAAGATATCTAACTTTGTAGAAAATCATCATACCACACAGATTGTTTTGAGATTGATTGAACATTTAAAACAGAGATGCAAACAAAAAAAAAAAGAATCGACAATAAATTTAAAAAATCAAATTTTATCACATGGAAAACAATCGAAATCAGATCTCACTGCCAATAGGCATAAAGATTTTATTTAATCGTCATTTATAACTAGAGAAATATGCTGGAAAATTTAGAACAAGAAGGCCAAAATCAAAGGACATGCTCAAACGGACATGGGAAGTTAGAAAACAAGGATAAAACCGTCATAGCAAAAAATATGAGAAACTTTACTTGACTAGATGAAATACTACATATAAGCATACAACATATTTTCTTAAAAATCACAACTACACCAAGTTATAAAACAGGGTAAACTACGTAGCACTAACATAGAGATGCAAAGAAAAGAGGGAGCATTCAAGAATATGCATGTGCATGGGATGTAAGATAAATAAGAATAAATATAACAGCCAAAAAATCGGAATTATTAGTCTTGACAAAATACTATAAACAAAATACAAAATATAAAAAACACCAATGCACTGATCAGATATGACTTAGGCTACGCTATATCATGCTAACAAATGATGAAAACGGGTGGAGTCATATCAAGCCAAGGTAAGAATGAAAATACAGGTATTGAAACAGGGATCATATTCTTATAATTACATGGGCCAAGGAAAATAAGCTAGCATGTTACCTTGTTACAGCAGCAAATCATCTGCTTGACACCAAGAGTGAAAGCAAGCAGGGCATGCTCACGGGTCTGACCATCCTTAGAGATACCGGCTTCAAATCCACCGGTCGTAGAATCAATAATCAATACAGCACAGTCAGCCTGAGAGGTACCAGTGATCATATTCTTAATAAAGTCCCGATGCCCAGGTGCGTCGATAACCGTGCAGTAGTACTTAGTGGTCTCAAACTTCCATAGAGCAATATCAATGGTAATACCACGCTCACGCTCTGCCTTGAGCTTGTCAAGGACCCACGCATACTTGAATGACCTCTTGTTCATCTCAGCGGCTTCTTTTTCGAATCTTTCAATCACACGCTTGTCAATGCCTCCGAGCTTGTAGATGAGGTGGCCGGTCGTTGTGGACTTGCCAGAGTCGACATGGCCAATGACGACAATGCTGATATGAACCTTCTCTTTACCCATGATTGCTGCGAGTGACGAAGAAGATTAAATAAAGTTAGAAATTATCAGTGAATGGGTAAATGAGAAATTGCAATAGTTCTCGAAGTTCAGGCATATATCAGCCAGTTACTGAATTCTACAAGAACAGTCACAGACGGTCATAAGTAACTAAAACCAGCACATGTATATGAAACTCCATCTGACACAGATGGTAGGGCACTTAGAAATAAAAATCATGGCAAGATAGCCATAATGTTGAATAAAACAATATGCAACTTCACACACACACACACACTCTTTTCAATAAGCAGTGGCTTTAACTTTATTACAAAAAAGAAGACCATATTTCAGCTTATAAAGCACTTGTTGATAAATAAATAAAAACAAAGACTGATCAACATTTGACCTGTTCAGAAAAATACTCTTCCTGATATCAATATAAAATAATTCTATCATTGAAATCGACTATTCTTGAAATACATATAATGAAATGCAGAAATGGTCAGACTTTCACCATTGAATTTTGTTATTAGGCACATAAAAACCATGCACCAAAAAAATTTGATTCTTTTTATTTAAAAAATATACCAACAATAAATCTGGAGTAATTAGGTGATGAAATGGCTATCAGATAAGCAGTGGAAGTAAGCAAATACCCATTTCTCATACTATTGCACAGATAAGAAAGAAACAAATGTAAATTTTCAATGAATCGGAAACTGAAATTCTACCAATGAGCTATAATTCAGTTGCTATGGGCACTTCCCCTCTTGGGGAGAGTGTGAGGTTCGAACCCCAGGAGGGGAAGTGGCCACAAATTAACGCTTTTGGCGCAAATTTGTGGGTCCCCTAGGTGCTTGTGTTATGTGTGTGTATTGTGTGTGTTGTGTGCATAGGTTAGGGCTTACGGGCAGTGCCAAAAAAAACTGAACTTCTCACAGTTGTACTTTGGTGTCTCAATCCCTAAAAAGGAGGCAATAATTCAAAACATCACCGAAGGGCGCAAAATGAAATATAGTGTACTGATACATTAGAAATGGTGTGGTATTATCGACCAATGCAATAACTAATTCAACACAAAATTCTCAAAAACAGTTTGGTGTCTGTTCTTTCTAGTCACCGATAAAAAAAATTACAAAACATCTTAGAAACTGTAAATCAAATGCATGTCTAAGATTACAACATCAACATTTAGAAAATAACTCTTAACAATAATAAGAATATTACTAGAACTCATACTGGTTTCATGGTCTAAAATCCATGACATCATTGATATCAGAAATAGAATGTGAATAGGTAGATAATATACTCGACCAGTGTTGCAAAGGCCCAATGAATATAACCCGTACGCTACCACCAAAAAACAAAAATCTAAGAACCAACGGATGCTTCTCGTTGAAACCTAATGATAATAGTATGTTTGTTCCACACTGAATTACTGTTTTTATAAGTAGTAACACTAGCAGGAAGATGTAAATAACAATAATATAAAGTAACTTTGTATTCCACAGCAAATAAGAGTTCAAATGAAATGCGACTTATACTCTTCTCTAGCTAGTTCACTCAGTATTATTGGAGCGTGATCAACTTTAACTCAATGCACAACCAGAACAAAAAAACACAGAAGAATCTACTCCAGCTACAAGCAAAAATGCCGGGTACACGAAATGATTCAGAAGAGTAATCATAGACTCGTCGTAGCGCAAATGTATGAGAGAAGGGAATCCCAAGCTAATAACGGTAACTTGGGACATGAAAACTCCCTAATTAGCAACGTTATTGTCTGCCCCCAGAACAAAGCCATCAAGAATTACACAACTTCTCTTGTAGCTGAAAGAAGAGGCATAAAGCATGCTAACAAATTAAATTATATAGAAATTACATGGTTAAAATTAACAAAGTATCTTAGTCTCGTTATCATTCTATATCTTAGAACTTAGAAGTGAAAAAAAAATAAAAAAAAATGAATATTATCTTCGTTCTATCATCTGAGACTGATTAAACATTTATAAAACACATGACGAAGCAAAGTATTTACAGCTATTTATCAATTAATTTGAGGTCTATTTATTGAATATTCTCATTCAAACTAAATGAAATCTAAGAGATCGTTTACGTTCACGGGATCAGATCAAATGAGCAATAATAATAAAGACAAAAGATCAAATCATAAACAATTCAGAGATCTAATGACATTGAATTAAAAAGGTGGGATTTACAAGATCTAAAGCAAAGCAAGCTAGAATCGAAAAATAAAATTGAAGGTAGAGACGAAGGATCTCACCGTGAATAGATCGAACTCTCTCTCGAAGGTAGAGAGAGCGGCGACAGCTGAGAGAAAATGAAAGGGATTAGAGAATGGGATTTTTAGGATATTTATAGTGGGATAGAGGAGATGGATTTTGGGGAGACGTTAGGGTTTCTTTCTTTGGCGTTCGATTAGTTCATCGGACGGATGGGATGCGTTGGCTTGTTCTGACCGTTGGTGTGGTTTTTGATGAATGGGATGGTGCCACGTTGAATACAGGTTCGGTGATTTGATGATGTGGTAATTGCAAGTAATTTCATGTCTTGGTGATAAAGTTTTCTGCCGCGACACGAGTGATCAAATTTCAAATTCCATTTATATATATATTTTTTGGAACGTGACGATGCTCAGAAGTGGTATTTTCTCAGATTACGATACGTGGTGAATGACGTGTTATCCACGACAACTCACTAGACTCCTGAAAGGATACCGAGTTAAAATCAGTGTGGAGCATTATGACCTTTCTCAGCTTATCCCCGAGCTTGCACTCCGCCTCGTACCTAAGAGCGATCTATCCGCCGAACCGGCGTCCATTCTCCTTTTCTCGTCTCCGAGCTATTGCAGAGCTGAACTTTCTCGGCCTCCCGGCTCATCTCTGAGCCTCACGCCGAGCTAAGCCTCCCCAGCTCTCTTGGACAAACGAGAACGCGAGGCCTTAGTGCTTCCGCAACGGCTCCGCGTATCTCGCCAAAGTGAGATATCCGCCGTCCCACGTCCTGCGTCCCACACAGGCTCGTTCCCCCATTAATGAGCGGATCCCGCCATTAACGCAGGCGTAACGTACGGGCGTAATTAACGGCGGAGATCTCGCACCGGCTCGCTCCACGCAACCCCTATATAAACCTCTCTCTCAGACAACTCAGGTAACGCAAATTTATTCCAATAAGCCGCTACTCTGCCCAAATTCCTCGGCTAACTTGATCGTCGGAGGGTCTACGGTGGTATAACCACCCCGGAACTTCTTTTGCAGATAGCTCGGCTTCGCCTCAAAACAAGCCCCTTGAGATCCACACGCTCGAGGAGGCAACCCTCAACACCAATATCAGTCGTCCAAGACCGTCATCGCAGGATCGACGGAGGACGGCATCTGAAGGAGATCCGAACCTCCATCAGTTGGCACCGTCTGTGGGAACAGAAAATTCCACTCATCGAAAGTTGATCTTTCGATCTCGAACTCATTGCGAGTGAACACCCTGATGATCCAAGCATAAGCCGCCGCCTTCCCCACAACGGAGACGCGGACGGATCCACTCCTCCCCCTGATGCCATTCACGCCCTTTCTGCACGGATCGACAAGCTCGCGTCCGTGGTGGACGCCCTCGTCCGCGTTCAGACAGCGGGCCCTGATCACCAGATCACGGTTCCCTCTCCCAGGGATCACGGCGTCGAAAGAGCGAATAATATTGCTCCCCTCAACGCCACTGAACACCAGCGTGCCGACTCCGGCAACCACGGCTCCCACACAGCGACTAATTCCATGACCCGCTGGGTACCGCACGGCTCTGCACCGCGGTCTCGGGAAAGAAACCATCACCGCGACGCCCATCGTGCTCCCGCGCCACCCGAAGAGGTGTCGGTCAGCTCGCCTACTTCCAGGAACGACCGACGCCCTCTCCCTCGCCGGGTCCACGCACACAGCTCGCGTCAGGGCTACTCAAAGAGGACGACGCCTGAGGATCTGAGAAATTTGATAGAGCGGAATCGAAGCCGCACTACCGCGCAGTCTAGGGACGGAAATGGCCACCACTCCGACTGTGCCGAATCCTCAGGGTATCACAACCGCCTCGAAGCCCTCGAAAAGAAGCTCGAATGCATACGACAAGACAGCCCTCCATCCGACGAAGGGCTGTAGGGTGTTTTTCGTCACCCCATTGAGATGGGAATACGCACACGCTTGTCAGGCACATTACAGATTCCCCCTGCCTAGGGTAGGCTGGGGTTTATTGATCGTGGGGATCCGAATCTCCGTCAGTCGCGGACTAAACTGCCGTTAATTACTCCTCGCCTTTGGAGCGAGGGAACCTCCGATTAACGGGTTAAACTGGTCATGCGAACTCAATGTGTAGTGTGCGTGTGTTGTATTTTAAAAGGGGTTTTGGATATATCGGGGACCCTGCAGAGTTTTTACGGAGGGCCCGCTACCCGGATAGCGGGCTGGAGGTCAAGGGGGCTAACAGCCCCCTTGCGGGGTGCAGGGCAGCGCCCCGTTAGAAATTTTTTTCTAATAGGGACAGTGTCGTGGAGAGTGTGTGTGTGTGTGTGTGTATATACATATATTAAAAAAAGGAAAAGGGCATCCAAAGGATGCGTGGGAAAAAGCGCCAACGGTTTGGGTGCTAGCGCCCTACGTGCCAGGCACGTGGGCGCTAGCGCTTTGAGCGTTAGCGCCACACGTGTCAGGCACGTGGGTGCTCTGGGCGCAAGAGCGCTAGCGCTCTGAGCGTAAGAGTCCCACATGCCAGACACGTGGACACTCGGGCGCAAGAGCGCTCTGAGCGTAAGGGCCCCACGTGCCAGGAACGTGGGCGCTCGGGCGCTAGCGCTTTGGGCGCTCGAGAGGCAAAAGGGACTTGGTCCCTGCAATGAGAGTTGTACTCCCATAAAGGGGCACTTATTATTTTGTGTGTGTATATATATATATATATATGAGGAGTTAAACTCCTAGGATATTTTGAGGCTGATGAAGGGGTTTCTCCCCTTGAGCCCTGGATCTTCCCCAAAATGGGGTTTCTGGAGATGGGTCTCCTTCTTTTTCCTTTATTGGCCGGATCTTGGAGATCAAGAAGTATGAGATTTTAAAAATCTCTCCTTTATGAGATCTGATGGAAGTTCTGAGTTCCCCTCTGTGGGTTTTGTGATGAAAAACTATTTAGTTTTATCAAAGGAAGAGTAAAACTCTTGATTTAATTCAAAAGAAAGAAGAAGGTTTTAGAAGCTTGAGGAATGAGAAAGAGGCACAGGCCCTAGTTTTTGGGGAATGAAAAGTCTATCCTTTATTCATCATCATGTTGTCTTATATAGGCTTACACATTTACATATAGCCCCTTGGGCTTTACAAAATGGCATTTTGCCCATCCCATGGCTCATGTGTCATTTCTTTTTGCACATAAGCCATGGGCTTTACAAAAATTTGGCTTTATGCCCATTCATGTATAAAAAAATACATCAAAATTATTTATTACATGATTTTTTATTTCAGCACGGGGGAGGCCGGCCGCTTCATGTTCGGGCTCGACTCGGGCATGAGCCCACTTGATCTGGGCTTGGGCCCACTTGGCTTGGAGTTGACCTTGACTTTAACTTGGTCAATTAGGGATGCAAATTTTGACCCCAACAGGGGCTAGATATTCCACGGACTCTCTCACAAAGCCCTTCACTGAGGAATTGCTGGCCGAACGAGTTTCCTCCAAGAACAAGCCGTCCAAGGTGGCTCTCTTTGATAGGAAGTCCGACCTAAAGGATCATTTGGATGCGTTCACAGCGGGCATGAGCTTCCAGGACAACTCGGACGCAGCTCAATGCTGCGCTTTTCCAACCACTCTGATCCGGCCTAGTCGGGACTGGTTCCGGGGGCTGGCACCATGCTCCATCTCTACATTTGATGAGCTGGCCACCCAGTTCCTCGGCCACTTCGTCAGAAACAGATGACAGAAGAGAACGGTCGATTACCTCTTCACAATAAAGAGCGGGGATAATGAATCCTTTAAGGGATATGCCACTCGTTTCTACAACGCCCTCCTCGAGGTCCCCGAGAACCGCGATGAGACTGTCATCACAGCGCTAAGGTCGGGTCTTAGGCACAAAGAGTGGCTCCGCTCTTTTGCATTGGCGCAACCTAAGACCATGGCTGTGGTAAAAGCGTGGACTGAGCGGGAAATCCAACTCGTGTCCGAGGTTAACTCAAACCTACCTCGGGCCAACCAAGCCGACCAAAAGAAGAGGAGCGGAGAAGAGAAGAAGTGGGTCGACTGGCCAATACCTTACTCCCCGAGATTTCAAGAGTACACTCCTCTGAATATCTCCTGAGCCGAGCTATTAGAGGAAGCAAAGAGCGAGAGTTTCTTTAAGCTCCCGCCAAAAGCGTCTCCGCAGCTCTTACTGCGCCTTCCATAGGACGCAAGGGTACCCGACCGAGAACCGCAAACAACTCCGCGACTATATCGAGGAGTTGATCCGCTCGGGTCACCTGGCAAAGTACCTACGGGACAAACATCAAACAGATCAGAGGCAAGACGATCAAATTAATGACGCAGAGCTAACGATCGGACAGATCATGGTCATCACCGACTGACCCAAGTCCGAGCGATAAGGACACCTGCCGATCCCGGTCACTCAATACAAGAGAATCTAAACTAAATTGCATAAATTGTATTTTGTTTAATAATAAAGATTCTTGCTTCTCTGCGATCTGAATTGCTTCTTTTTGTTTCCATGCTGAAATTCCGTGCAGGACCGACGAATGTCTTCTGCTCATCCGCAGCGGGTAGATTCCTGCCCGACAAACACCGTGGATCAAAAGCCCTCGTTACGAGGCCACCGAGCACCTTCCCTGCCCAGTCCATCCGCAGCTGGTAGCTTCCTACCCCACAACGCTGCGGATAAAAGCCCTCATCCCGAGGCTACCAAGCAGCTTCCCTGCTCGATCAATCCCTCGCGGGTAGATTCCTACCCATCAACGCCAAGGATCGAAGCCCTCATCTCGAGGTCACCGGGCAGCTAGTCTGCCCGGTCCATCCGCAGCTGGTAGCTTCATACCCCACAACACTGCAGATCGAAGCCTTCATCTCGAGGCTACCGAGCAGCTTCCCTGCCCGGTCAATCCCTGGCGGGTAGATTCCTACCCATCTACGCCAAGGATTGAAGCCCTCATCTCGAGGCCACCACGCAGCTACTCTGCTCGGTCCATCCGCAGCTGGTAGCTTCCTACCCCACAGCGCAGCGGATCGAAGCCCTCATCTCGAGGCCACCGAGCAGCTTCCCTACCCGGTCAATCCCTGGCGGGTAGATTCCTACCTATCTACGCCAAGGATCGAAGCCCTCATCTTGAGTCCACCGCGCAGCTACTCTTCCCGGTCCATCCGCAGCTGGTAGCTTCCTACCCCACAACGCTGCGGATCCAAAGTCCTCATCACGAGGCGACCGGGCATCCTCATGCTCGGTTTATCCTGGCGGGAAGCTTCCTGCCCCATGAGGCCATGTTAAACGGCTAATGAGTCATGGGCTGAGCTTTCCTCGCTCGCTGCATTGAATCGTCATTTCCACTTTTTCTACTATTATCTTACAAATTCTCCATCTTCAGGGTCTTCCCAATCGATCGGTACTTCTCCCATATAAAATTTGACCTCTCTCATCCGCTTCACGTGTTTCAACCATCCGTGTTCCCAAGTTCTCCTTAGAGTAGTGTTTCTATGTCTTCAAGATGAACATTTACCATCGTCGGTTCTGATTCTGGATAGGAAAAGTTGCATCCATAAATTGTTAGTTATCTTGACGCATATGCAACTATATTGCCTCGCTGATACATTACATTACCAAGTCACTCCTCCGAAAATCGTTGTGGATGTTTAAACTTCTGGGTTTGCTAAGAATTTCAAGAATGGTTGTGATAGTTACGATCTACCCTCCTTAGAATAATTTTATACTTAAAATTTTCAAAGGAGTAGCCACTACTAGGCACGGAAATCAGTAACGCTACCAGGAATCCTCTTTGCTGCATGTGT
Organism: Agapanthus africanus; assembly: GCA_030015575.1. Taxonomy (NCBI): domain Eukaryota; kingdom Viridiplantae; phylum Streptophyta; class Magnoliopsida; order Asparagales; family Amaryllidaceae; genus Agapanthus; species Agapanthus africanus. Next base: position 897,311,122 of record CM057337.1, read on the forward strand.
CGCTCCCGCGAGTTGGTGTATCACTTGATGCATGGCAAGTCTTGAAGGGTTAGGTATAAGGAATTGGAAATTATAAAATTGGTAGTTGCTTCCGGATGGAAAAATTTGGAAGTTGAAGGAAAGATATGAATTGATGGAAAGATTTGCCATGACCAGAAGGAAATGTCATGGTCAAGGTACAGAATGTCAAGGAAGGGACAAGGGACATAGGAAAAACTATGATATCGGTATAGATGGATAAGATTCACAAATATAATAAGTCAGTTAATGGTTTTATTTTAGTACACAAGAGGACCTGCATAGGCCACCATAAATGTAATGCCCCACGCCCCAGTACAGATGATATTGTCCGCTCTGGCCGAAACCGCACGGTTTTTCCCTTAGAGCGAACCGGACCCGACCAGGGGCCACTTCCCAGGAGGTCACCCATCCCAAGACTTCCCTGGCCCGAGCACGCTTAACAATGGAGTTCTCAAGCCCCTGTAGTTCCGGTTCACTTAAAAGGCGCCTCTGTAATTGAGGGTGGTATCATTACATTTATAATGCAGTTCGGTCCTCTTTCGGAATGTGTTCCGAAAATTCCCCATTGTTCTACAGTGGGTCCTAGGGACTCAAGAGGTGGCCCCCACGGATTTAAGAGGTGGCCCCCGCCTTCTTGGCATGACAATTGGCGTGACACTTTGTTCCGTGTGGCACTTTGTTCCGTGAGCAAGAACCGGGTCCCGACACCACGTGAGGAACACGTGGAGCGCTCGGTGCTATTTCCTTCTTTATGTATTTTTCTGAAGAGTTCAATTCTTTGCTCTCCCCTGGATCTTCAATCCCCGGGAACAAATTCATCCCTCCGAGAATTAAATTCTCATTTGTGGGAAACTTGTCTCATGGATCTCAAATCCAGGGAAAGAACTGTGTTCTTTTATAAGGGTTAAACCCTCGGGTATGCCGATGAGATACCATGATCTCTATTTACCTTGAAGAAGGTTCTTCTTCTTTCTTCTTTCTTCAAGCTCTTTTTGCTTGCTCTTCTTTTGAACTTAAAGTTTATGGGGGGGGTTCCTTTCTGTGTTTCTCTCTCTCCTATTTTTCCTCCTGTTGTTTTTCCTCCCTTTCTCTCTCTAGTCTCGAGTCCTTTATATAGGCAGAGGCAAGTTTGTTGATTATTGTTAAGGAAATCTCTCATTGAGAGATTTTTGATTAATTCGGAGATTTTATCCACCGTTGGATCTTTGATCCAAGAACTCCTGTTTTATAGAAGACATTTTCTTGTTTTTAACAAGATTGGAACTTTTTTCCTATACAGAACTTATTCTGTATCTTGGTGATTTTTAATCAGTATTGGATCTTTGATCCAACGGTGCTCTGATTTACAGAGCACAATTTTTCTTGTTTAGAAAGATTTGAGGAGTATTTTCTCAATCAGAATCTAATTCTGTATCTTGGTGATTTTTAATCACCATTGAATCTTTGATCCAACGGTGCTCTGATTTACAGAGCACAATCTTTCTTATTTAGAAAGATTGGGGGAAATATTTCCAAAATAAGGTTCTGATTCCTTTATTTAGAATTTAATTCTATCGGCTCAGAAGGCATTAGAAGCCCTCACGTGCAGCACATGACTCCATGAAGCTAAGCCCAACAAAGAGCAGCACGTGCTGACACGCGAGTTTTTCTGGCCAGTTATTTGTCTTTAGGAAGGTGCCTATATACTTTGTATATGCTCACGTGCTTGCACGTGAGGTTCAGTTTCAGCCATATTCGTAAGCACAATACCTATAATCTTGGCTTAAAGGCGCATCACGTGTGGGCACGTGATGCTCCATTTGGGGGATTTTCCCATTGCTTTTTATTTATTATTTATTTTTTTATAAGGGAATAAAAGCCCCCACAGAGTTGTTCTCACGTGGCTTGCACATGAGTGCAACGCTGTCACCTTTACAGCCGTCAGATGGCCTAGAGGAACGGGGAGGTGAACCGTCCTTGTCACGTCTTATAAATGCAAGAGTTTGGTCTTTTAGGCAGCCACTGTTTCTTTCATCTTCTTCCTTCTTTGTTTTCTGTAACATTTCAGAAAAATAAAATATTAATTTTGAGAATTTTTATAATTAAATAATAAATATTATGAATATTTTATTAATGCGGTATAATTAAATACCGATAAATTGGGAAATATTTGGAAAATTATAGGAATTTCTGAAATGAGGGTGTTTTATATGATTTAAGCAAATTATAATTCTTATGATTAATTATATTCCATTTTTATGCTAATCGCGATTAAATATCACTAATCGTGCATTAAGCTTGTTTTGTGCATGTGACATGCACCAAGTCATTTTTCACATTTGCTACATTTTCCTACCGTGGTCTTTTCTTCATTTTTCCTTGCATGGCTTTGTTTTTACATGAGGTGAAAAGATAATGAGAGGAAAAGAAAAGAAAAAGGAAAAGAAAATAAAAGGATAAAAAAATGAGTATAGGCAAGAGAGAGAAGAGAGAGAGAGACGAGGGGTCTCATTTGACCAAGTCCCCATTTGCTTTCCCCCTCATTTCCTTCACCTTTTCCCCACTTCCTCTCCCCATGGCTGCCTCCTCCCTCCACCTCCTCTTCATCCTCACAAACACTCTCAATCCCACCTCAAAACTTCATCTCCCTTTCATAAAAAACATACACAAGCTCATCAAAAGCACTTTGGACCAAGAAAGTTTAGATTTTGAGCACTTGGGGCAACTTAAGAAAATTCTTGAGTTGCCAAATGATGTATTTTCTTTACCATTAGCATAGTATTTCATTCACATTAGCGTCCATGCATGTTTAGAAGTGTTTTGGTTTGGTTTAGTGAACTTATAAAATTCCAAGTTAGGGTTTTGAGGAATTCTTGAGTTGTGAAGTGTAAATTGAGGTTAGTAGAGGCCATACAACCCCTTTAGTGTTAGAATTCTGGACAAAACCAGAGGCTGGACCCTAAACCATGAACTTTAGAATCCCCGATATCGGGAATTTGTGGAAATTGTGAAGGGAAATTGAAATCTGCTATGACTAGGAGACCTGGAAAATTATTTAGCAAACACAGTGAGTAGTGCAGGCAGCCTAGATGATAACCCCAAGACCCGAGACCCAGACCCCACTTCTTGGCCGTAATTAAATCCATTCTGGACGCAATTTGCGGCCAGGTTAGGTGTTCTTGGTCTCGTGTTTGTTCTATGGCTCCTATGTCAGTAAACTAGACCTCTCCTATGTGCAAAATCAGCTAATTCAACCTAGGGTAAAATCTGGAAGTGTTTTACATAGTTTCTGATTTTGTTTTGCGGCTTTTAACGAATTGGGATTTGGTATTTGTTATTGTGTTCCATCGTGTGGCGTTTGAACGTCAACAACGAGGGTTATTTGGTAGTGTCTTGCATATGAGACCATAGGTTTTAACCTATGCGTGATGCGCGTGCCATTTTGGTTTCCGTTCGCGATTTCAGTTTACGATACTGTGTGTGTATATATGTAGGTACCCTCGAGTGGACATGAACGACAAGGACGAGCGTGGCGTCATTGACTTCGGCAAGCAAAGATCAAGGTGAGTAGCTATATATCTACGAGGGAAGTCGGGTGGATGGAGTATAGCACCCCCGCAGTTTCGTAGTATAGAACGCGAATGCGTTATGATATATATATATGCTTATGTGTTTTATGAGATGTGCATACTTAGCAAGAAATGATTATGTGACTTAGGGTTAGTTTAGCGTAGTCATAGGAAAGCGCTTATAGTGTAGTTTCTTAGTCGCGAAACCCTAGAGTTAAGTTTTGCACACACGCACACACACACACTCGCATACATTTTACTTTCTTGTGCGTATATGGGGATATACATATATATATATACATATATGTTTGTGAGTATGTATATATATATGTGTGTATGTATACATATACATGGATAATGAGGATAGTACATGGTAATTGGAGATGAGTCGATGAGATTGGGCATGGTGATACGTGATCGATGATATGATTTGGTTCGTATTATGAGATACGATATGATATTATAGCGGGTCTTTAGGCGATATGTTTTCATACACACGCATATATATATATATATATATATATATATATATATATATATCGGTATGTACTAGACTTTATATCAGTACCCCTAATTCAGAATATGATGATAAGGATACCAGATGAATAATGGGATAATGCGATATTTGACCCGTACCCAGATTTGGGATGCCGTACGATGGATTTACCATACGTGATATGATTATGATGATAGATCCGCACTCTTGACTCGAGGATGTCATATTAGATATATTGTATCGTGCGTGATACTATTGAGGCGGGATCACCGACTACTAGATATATATATAGATATCGACTCAGACTTAGATGGTTTTCCTTACCTTTCGATTAGTCTGTTAGTTTAGTCATGTAGTTTACTTAGTAGATGTTAGACCGAGCTCGAGTCATACCTATTTCCAAAACTAACGAATCGTGAGTATTTTAAAGACATGCCAAGGGATTCTACGGATATTTCAAAGGACGTACCTTTTCTTAAAAACATCGTAGCCCTATTTTCTAAACACCACGATTCGTATTATTTCAAATGTCAAAACTGTATGACTCGTATATAAGTGCATATTCATATATGTTGCGTTATTATTCATGTTCCGCATATTCTTGCCGTTCGCATCGCATTGCATGCTTATTTGTGTTTTCATTAGTTATTATTAAAATCATGCTGTCAGGACACAATACCTTTACCGATGATGCGTATGCTCCACGTACACCTGCTTGCCGGCTCACACACATCATCATCGATAATGTTCATATCACGTACACATTAGAAAATACTACTTCATTAGTATAAAATGTTAGCTGATAGTTTCGACATGATACTAGTGAGCATGCTTTTATATGATATCTTAGACATTGCATTTATTACTGTGATATCTCATGCATATGTATTTTCATTTGTCATGCAATATTATGAGGCTTTATTCCAGTATTCACTGTTTATTGACTTTTGATTATGGGACTTGCATTTTCCATGTGATTTATGGATTTTGTCACGCCCCGCTTCCCAGTGTACGGCGAAGAAGACGCGACGAGGTCCGCTATGTATATACTCAGAAGTACATATGCTAAGCGTACCTAAGCAATATAAAATAAATACACAAGAGACAAGAAATAAAAAGAACGACAACTTTTAGTTATTTAACATTCTTTGTACAATACATGAAAGGAAATACAACTGAAATAAAAAGATGCATAAACAGTGGCATAACAGGAAATGAAAAGTACAGAGAGGAAAAATGTACAATGAAACTAAAGTGCTGGATCTTCGGCAAACTGCTCTAAGTCTTCTGCAGATGGCTCGATCTCTGCCGGGTCCGAATCACCTGACGACATTCAAAGAAGAAAGAAATAGAATGTCGTCAGCGAACAGGTCGCTCGGTAAGTCCTAAAGATATGGGAGGAGAAGAGAGAGAGAGTAGATTTTACTGTGGTATTATATTATTATATTGTTGTATTTAGTGTTAACGCTGTTGTTTGTAGCTTGGTACAGAAGGATGCCAGTGTATACGAGGGGAGTCTCTATATGCCAGAGACTAGAGGCAAGTGTAGTATAAGGAACCATTTATGCCACGGTACAACAACAACGGAATATAGGTTAGGTGTCTTAATCTGACCACCTCGTGCCACCTTTAACACCTTCCGTACCAATCTACCCCTTAAACCCCGCGATGTCTTGTTTGTAGTGTTATCTTGTAAATTGTATTGGTTGTATGATTGATTGATTGACTGACCGAAACCATGATATCAGGAAACGGTTGTAACCGTAGAGTCATGTAAATGGAATACTGAGAATCATGTAAAAGGAATATATATCCATGGTTCGATTCAGTCAAGTTGTATAATTCATAGATTCATGTGTTCATGTTGAATTGGAATCTTGTAGATTATAGATTGACTTGAATCATATTCAAGTCAGATTAATCAGACTCAAACCCGAGCCAGACAATCAGAATTGTGAATCGAGCTCTTATAATTGCTAGGGTCCTTAGGGTAATTTGTAAAACTTAAGGGGGTTTTATGTAAAAATACTTTTATATACTTTTCAAAATACACCTCAAGTATTTATTGTTCGTCTTTAGAGTTGTAATGATGGTGAATTTTAAGTTGTGACATTTCTAGTGAAAATATCCTAATTTTATAAATAATGGTATTTATCTGTAATATTGATTTATTTGAAGTTCATGGTATTTTAGTGTAAAATATATTCTTGTGATTTTTAGAAAAAGGTGGAAAATTTATATTATAATAAAATAGATATTTAAATGATAAATATACATATGTTTATACAAAAAATAATTTTAATAAATATTTTATATTTCAAAATTCTCATTTTCTTAAGATGTCGTATTTTAAACCTTTCGAGACCGAATGCTCCTTGCGGAGGTCTGAATCTCGTACTATTAGCCCGAGGGTGCGCGATAAACCGCACAATCCCTAATGGGTTCCCCAAAAATGGGTTGTAGCGGCGCTTTGCAAAGATTGTAAAATACTAATCTTTTAGAAAACGGTTTTATAAAATAAAAGGTATTTATTTGCAAAGGTGTAAATTTTCCGTATTTTAGATTCTAGGGTTTCCTAACTCAACTAGCCTATTTCTAAATGGTCTAAACGACAAGTCGTTAGAAACCTCAAATTGCCTCCTCACCGCCAATTGTGGCCAGGTAAGTACAAATGAGGAAATGGGAGATCCGCTCACGAATCGTGAGACGGGCCTTTTAAAGTTAGCTTTGCTCACCTACCTAGTCTAGACACCACAAAGTCAGGTTTAGATAAACGATCGATGTCCATAACTTATCGTATTTCCTAATGAGAGGTATTTGTTTAAAAGTGTATCAAATCTAAAACTTTTAAGGATGGTTTTATTAAGAATATGGTATTTAAATGAAGGTTTTGTTTTATCGTATTCTAATTTTTTGATGATGTCGTTTAGGGTTGTATTTGCGTGTGTGTGTGGAGGTAGGTCATTACCTCGTGCTCTACTTTAAATGTATAGTAAGGTTAAGGGGTTAAATATGAAATCGAAATATTGTGGTATTTAAGTGAAAAATACAATAAATTGGAAAGGCTATCATTTCATGTGATGAAACTTGTTCAAATTGTTTGTTACATATTTAATAGTCAACATAAAAATGTTTAAGCATGAATGTATTGGTGAGAAGTGAAATTTTATAGAAAACCGAATCGGAAATCGGATTTGTTCCGATTCCGTCGGGTTTCGTAATTTCGTATTTTTAGAGAATAAGAAAGAGGGATAGAATGTGACTTACGGGTTTCGATTAAGCAAAGGAGTGAAGGGGGGACTAGAGAGGTTGCCGAGGCGTTGCTTCGTCGCCGGTTGTTCCTAAGAACGTCGCCGGAATTTCCGCCGGAATTTTGTCGGAGCTTCGCCGCGAACTTGTTTTCAAAGTACAGAACTCTTAAGAAGATTTTGAGAGAGTGAGCTTAGGGTTTTGGGATGAGAGGGTAGAGGGTAGGGGGTGTATTTATAGGGGAGGCTAGGGTAGGGTAGGTGAAAGGTTTTTAATTAAAAAAAATTTGTAAAAAATAAAGAAATTCATTAAAAATTATAGTAAATGGGGGATAATTAAGTTTCGGGAATCGATCCAAATAAATGGTGTATGCAGGGGGTTAAAGAATACGAAAAGACACATTTTTCGTTCAGGCGACTCGGCGGTCCGGCCGAGTCCGGTGGTCGGTGGGTGGGGAATCTCGTGGGGTAGGCACTGGTATATTTAGATTTTTGGGTTCAGTTCAAAGTTTGGGAGTTATGATCTGTGGACTGTTGGGCTTCCAAGGAATTTGAAACAAAAATAATCTAAAAATAATGTGGAGCAGGGGATTTGAACTCGGATGGCTTGGTTCAGCAGTGCAAGGTGTTACCAATGAGCTACAAGCTCCTTCTTATAATTATTGTGGGAAAATAAATACTTAAAGTGGTAACAACAACATTAAATACCCCAAGTATACTTCAAATTTAAATCAATTTTATGGAGTTATTTAAAAACAAAATAATTACTTATATATTGTGCTCAGGTTAAAATACTCCTTTATGGATTTTGAAAAAAAAAACCGTATAGAAAAGTGTATAGAAAAATTAGGGTTGTTACATTCTACCCTCCTTATAAAAATTTCGTCCTCGAAATTTGTAAAAGGAAAGTGTAACAAATCCCAGGAAAGTTTGGTGCTGGTGTACTGACAGTATGTGAAAAATAACAAGGTGGTGCAAGGGTTTTAAAAATTTGAAGAATGTGTGAAGGAATGAAAGAATGCGGAGGTTTTGGTAAAATTGTAAAAGTGGTGAGGGAATTTTGGGTTAGGACAGATTCAAGATATATGATTCAAGGAATAAGAAATGATGGGATTCAAGTAACATAATTGTAAAGAATGTTTTAGTTGCTGGTTCTTGTGTTTTATATTGCTTAGGGTTCCATACAGCTCTGACCTGCATAGGCCGCCAAAAAACTTGTCACGCCCCGCTTCCCAGTGTACGGCGAAGGAGACGCGACGAGGTCCGCTACGTATATACTCAGAAGTATATACGCTAAGCGTATCTGAGTAATATAAAATAAATACACAAGAGACAAGAAATAAAAAGAACATCAACTTTTATTTATTTAACATTCTTTGTACAATACATGAAAGGAAATACAACTGAAATAAAAAGATGCCTAAATAGTGGCATAACAGGAAATGAAAAGTACAGAGAGGAAAAATGTACAATGAAACTAAAGTGCTGGATCTTCGGCAAACTGCTCCAAGTCTTCTGCAGATGACTCGATCTCTGCCGGGTCCGAATCACCTGACGACATTCAAAGAAGAAAGAAATAGAATGTCGTCAGCGAACAGGTCGCCCAGTAAGTCCCAAAGATAAGGGAGGAAGAGAGAGAGAGAGAGAGTAGCTTTTACTGTGGTATTATATTATTATATTGTTGTATTTAGTGTTAACGTTGTTGTTTGTAGCTTGGTACAGAAGGATGCCAGTGTATACGAGGGGAGTCTCTATATGCCAGAGACTAGAGGCAAGTGTAGTACAAGGAACCGTTTATGCCACGGTACAACAGCAACGGAATATATGTTAGGTGTCTTAATCTGACCACCTCGTGCCACCTTTAACACCTTTCGTACCAATCTACCCCTTAAACCCCGCGATGTCTTGTTTGTAGTGTTATCTTGTAAATTGTATTGGTTGTATGATTGATTGACCGACCGACCGAAACCATGATATCAGGAAACGGTTGTAACCGTAGAGTCATGTAAATGGAATACTGGAATACTGAGAATCATGTAAAAGGAATATATATCCATGGTTCGTTTCAGTCAAGTTGTATAAATTGATAATCGTATTCATAGATTCATGTGTTCATATTGAATTGGAATTTTGTAGATTATAGATTGACTTGAATCATATTCAAGTCAGATTAATCAGACTCAAACCCGAGTCAGACAATCAGAATTGTGAATCGAGCTCTTATAATTGCTAGGGTCCTTAGGGTAATTTGTAAAACTTGAGGGGGGGTTGTGTAAAAATACTTTTATATACTTTTCAAAATATACCTCAAGTATTTATTGTCCGTCTTTAGAGTTGTAATGAGGGTGGATTTTATGTTGTGACATTTCTAGTGAAAATATCCTAGTTTTATAAATAATGGTATTTATCTGTAATATTGATTTATTTGAAGTTCATGGTATTTTAGTGTAAAATATATTCTTGTGATTTTTAGAAAAAGGTGGAAAATTTATATTATAATAAAATAGATATTTAAATGATAAATATACATATGTTTAAACAAAAAATAATTTTAATAAATATTTTATATTTCAAAATTCTCATTTTCTTAAGATGTCGTATTTTAAACCTTTCGAGACCGAATGCTCCTTGCGGAGGTTTGAATCTCGCACTACTAGCCCGAGGGTGTGCGATATACCGCACAATCCTGAACGGGTTCCCCAAAAATGGGTTGTAGCGGCGCTTTGCAAAGATTGTAAAATACTAATCCTTTAGAAAACGGTTTTATAAAGTAAAAGGTATTTATTTGCAAATGTGTAAATTTTCCGTATTTTAGATTCTAGGGTTTCCTAACTTAACTAGCCTATTTCTAAATGGTCTAAACGACAAGTCGTTAGAAGCCTCAAATCGCCTCTTCACCACCAATTGTGGCCAGGTAAGTACAAATGAGGAAAGGAGGGATCCGCTCACGAATCGTGAGATGGGCCTTTTAAAGTTACCTTTGCTCACTTGCCTAGCCTAGACACCACAAAGTCAGGTTTAGATAAACGATCGATATCCACAACTTATCGCATTTCCTAATGAGAGCTATTTGTTTAAAAGTGTATCAAATCTAAAACTTTTAAGAATGGTTTTATTAAGAATATGGTATTTAAATGAAGGTTTTGTTTTATCGTATTCTAAGTTTTTGATGATGTCGTTTAGGGTTGTATTTGCATGTGTGTGGAGGTAGGTCATTACCTCGTGCTCTACTTTAAATGTATAGTAAGGTTAAGGGGTTAAATGTGAAATCGAAACATTATGGTATTTAAGTGAAAATACGATAAATTGGAAAGGCTATCATTTCATGTGATGAAACTTGTTCAAATTGTTTGTTACATATTTAATAGTCAACATAAAAATGTTTAAGCATGAATGTATCGGTGAGAAGTGAAATTTTATAGAAAACCGAATTGGAAATCGGATTTGTTCCGATTCCGTCGGGTTTCGTAATTTCGTATTTTTAGAGAATAAGAAAGAGGGATCGAATGGGACTTACGGGTTTCGATTAAGCAGAGGAGTGAAGGGGGGACTAGAGAGGTTGCCGAGGCGTTGCTTCGTCGCCGGTTGTTCATAAAAACGTCGCCGGAATTTCCGCCAGAATTTCGTCGGAGCTTCGCCGCGAACTTGTTTTCAAAGTACACAACTCTTGAGAAGATTTTGAGAGAGTGAGCTTAGGGTTTTGGGATGAGAGGGTAGAGGGTAGGGAGTGTATTTATAGGGGAGGCTAGGGTAGGGTAGGTGAAAGGTTTTTAATTAAAAAAAAATTGTAGAAATTCATTAAAAATTGTAGTAAATGGGGGATAATTAAGTTTCGGGAACCGATCCAAATAAATGGTGTATGCAGGGGGTTAAAGAATACGAAAAGACACATTTTTCGTTCAGGGGACTCGGCGGTCCGGCCGACTCGGCCGAGTCCGGTGGTCGGTGGGTGGGGAATCTCGTGGGGTAGGCACTGGTATATTTAGATTTCTGGGTTAAGTTCAAAGTTTGGGAGTTATGGTCTGTGGACTGTTGGGTTTCCAAGGAATTTAAAACAAAAATAATCTAAAAATAATGTGGGGCAGGGGATTTGAACTCTGGTGGCTTGGTTCAGCAATGCAAGGTGTTACCAATGAGCTACAAGCTCCTTCTTGTAATTATTGTGGGAAAATAAATACTTAAAGTGGTAACAGCAACATTAAATACCCCAAGTATACTTCAAATTTAAATCAATTTTATGGAGTTATTTAAAAACAAAATAATTACTTATATATTGTGCTCAGGTTAAAATACTCCTTTATGGATTTTGAATTTTTTTTTTTATAGAAAAGTGTATAGAAAAATTAGGGTTGTTACAGATTTGAAGAAACCGCAAGACTTTATAAACTCATTTTATTTCAAAAGATAAAAAGTGTGGTTTTCTCATGATATGATTTGAGATATGTCCACCATGAGTTTTCTCGACTCTTGAGCGATATCATACACCCGATTCGAGGAGGAGGTGGAACCGTCTGTGGGTGCATGGTGGATCCGGTGCGGTACCCTGGGACAAGATGGTCGCAGATGATGGCGTTGAGCCTGGCAGGAGAGCAGTACCGACCGGTGATTTTATTGTGACTTGACGGATATCCGGAGGATACCGATCGGGGTATGGGCCAGTCCGGATGGCCGGAGCCCTAGATATTGAGATTTGATGATATGGGCCAGTCCGGATAGCCGGAGCCCTAGATATTGAGATTTGAGGATACGGGCCAGTCCGGATTGCCGGAGCCTGAGATATTGAGATATATGTTTTGTGTCGATGCTTGACACTGATTCGATGTTGATTTCATTGATGATACCTCGATTTATATATACAGAAATCTCACTATATAAAGAAAACAGTTTTCTCATTCATGATGTATTCTGTTTTCATTTCATGCATTCATCCCTCATATTTATGATATGTTGCTACCTGAGGCACTGGCACGAGCACTTGGTATTACACTTATGTATAGATGTTTACCCATACCATTATTAGATGCCTCAGACTTTATCATTATTTGAGGATATTACTAATCGTATGACCTAGGATTGTGTCATACATACGATTTCTGCTCGGTGATGTTTTCTACTTACGAGTTGGCAACTCACCCCCGTTGTGCCACAGTTTCTTGCAGGTTTTGCCGTACAGGTTTTCTTGGCGGCTTTGCTGGCACACTGTTTCTTTCCGGGTGATTGCTTTGGTAGGTGGACTCACTTTCATCGTGACCACCATTGTACATTTATTTATTCAGTTGTATCTAGTAAACTCCATCAACCAGACTGTATTATTTGATAGACTTATAAGACCAGTGTATTATTCTTTCGACCTTAGAGTCGTGCTAGTATTATTATGGTTTTCTTGATGATTTTGAGTTTCCTTTTGAGTTTCGATCCTCGCCTTTCGGCGTTGTATATTATATTGCTTGCATGGTTGTGACCGCCAATTGGCGAAGAGCTAGCTTCCGCTTGGGCATGCCTTTATTCATATTATGCATTTTGTACTCTTTTGGGGCCAGTATTTACATAGGAAACTCTGCCGAAATTTTCAGAAAAGATTTGAGATTTTAAAAATGCATTACTTCGGCTTATGTTATTAAAACCACTTGTTTTAAAACAAGTTTTCTTCACTTCTTCCTTAAAATGGTTTAGATTCCTGGGATTTTTGGCATACTTGAATTAGATGGGGTCCTATAGACTTCATATGATTCACGTGCCAAATCTCAAAACCTCAGGCTCCGGCAATTTGGACTGGCCTAGATATTGAGATTCAAGGATACAGGCCAGTCCGGATTGCCGGAGCCTGAGATATTGAGCTATTGGGATATATGTTTTGTGTCGATGCTTGACACTGATTCTATGTTGATTTCATTGATGATACCTCGATTTATATATACAGAAATCTCACAATATAAAGAAAACAGTTTTTCTCATTCATGATGTATTCTGTTTTCATTTAACGTATTCATACCTCATATTTATGATATGTTGCTACCTGAGGCACTGACACGAGCACTTGGTATTACACTTATGTATAGATGTTTACCCATGCCATTATTAGATGCTTCAGGCTTTATCATTTTGAGGATATTACTGATCGTATGACCTAGGATTGAGTCATACATACGATTTCTGCTCTGTGATGTTTTCTACTCACGAGTTGGCAACTCACCCCCGTTGTCCCACAGTTTCTTGCAGGTTTTGCCGTACAGGTTTCGTTGCAGCTTTGCTGGCACGCTGCTCCTTTTCGGGTGATTAATTTGGTAGGTGGGTTCACTCGCATCGTGACCACCATTGTACTTTATTTATATTCAGCTGTATCCAGTAACTCCATCAACCAGACTTGTATTATTCATAGACTTAGAAGACCATTGTACATTATTTCGACCTTAGAGTCGCGCTTGTATTATTATGGTTTTCTTGATGATTTTGGGTTTCTTTTTGAGTTTTGATCATCGCCCTTCGGCGTTGTATATTATATTGCTTACGTGATCGTGACCGCCAATTGGCGAAGAGCTAGCTCCCGCTTGGGGATGCCTTTATACATATTATGCATGTTGTACCCATTTGGGGCCAGTATTTACAAAGGAAACTCTGCCGAAATTTTCAGAAAAGACTTGAGGTTTTAAAAATACATACTTCGGCTTATTTTGTTAAATCACTTGCTTTAAAACTAAATTTTTCCTCCGCTTTCTTTTTTAAATGGTTTAGATTTCTGGGATTTTGGCTTACTTGAATTAGATGGGGTCCTATAGACTTCATATAATTCAAGTGCCAATCACGTGCCATTTCGGGTCATGACAAAGTTGGTATTCTTTAAGAATTTAATTCTCCTCTTCGGAGTTTAGTTCTCTGCCATTGCAATTCCATAGTTAAACTCTGTTAGAAAAGGGAACCTTTTCTAGGTAAAGATCTCGAACATTAGAGAAACCCTTTTCTTTAAAGAAAACTCATGGATTTTAAATCCATCATAAGAGCTTTGCTCTCCTCTGAAACCCGTCTCTTAGAGATCCAAAGTCGTAATCTTTCAGTAATATCTCTCAATGCTTTGGGCATTCCTCTTCTGACCTTTATAGCATTTGATTTCCTCTTTACGAGGGTTTCTGGAATTTACTTCCACCGCATAAAAGGAATTTAATTCCTCGCTGAAGAGCTTTGCTCTGAAGATCAATAGGACCCCTCGGGAATTTCCTTCCCTGGTGTTCTTGAGCACATTTCATAGGGTTGTACAATTTTTTAATTTTTTGGATGTTTTAACAGTTTTTTTAATGAGGATGTCAAGAGTTGTTTAAACTCTCGTGTCCGTTTAATGAGAATCTTTTAGATTCTTATAGTGACTATCCTGTCTCATCATTGATGAGCCGCTATATTGATTTTGTGGGGTCCATTAGTTTTGCAATCAGTGGTCCCAAGGAACAAACTTTCTGTCGTTTCCTCCCATTATTATATATATGTATACACATATATAAAAGGTTTTATTAAAGGCTTTTGCTTCCCCTTTTTCAGGAACAATGGCTTCTTTTCCTTACTTTCCTTTCACTTACTCAGACGCTGCTTTTCCACAATCGTCGTCGGACGAAGAAGCAATGGCGATGATCAGGGCTCATGATAGGGATTGTACCAGTTTGCTCTTGTGGGGAACTTGGAATGGACATATCATCCGGGGTCGCCGCAGCTTTACTTGCGAAGTGCCAATAGAGCCTCTTCGCTCTATATTGCCAATAGAATGCCCTCAGACCGCTTACGTAGTGGAAGCGACTAATTGGACTCCTGCGGGTCGGTTTGAGCCCTCTATGCAGGGTTTCCTAGGACGGCAACAAGGTTTCGGGAGGCATCGTCCATGCCAAATTCAAAAATTTGCCGTTGTAGCTAACCCTAACTAAGAATCGTTAACTAGAAAACCGACGGATATGAAAATGCAAACACTTTGCAAGTAAAGTGAGCAAAGAATACAACCTTTGTAGACTGGTCATTCACTTCAATAGCTCCATGTAGTAGTCCCTTCGCTACGATCATGAACTCCGGACTCTAGAGAGGCTCCCATGAAGAAACGAACATGCTTGCTTCGAAATCTTCGAGGCCGAATATGATCTACGTCGAGGAGACACTAACCCAAGCTATCTCTTCACTAATCATGGAATTAGTGAAGCAAACACCCTCTACTAAATGGCAAGTAGTAGAGGATGATGAAGTAAGAAGTGAGCTCACTTTAGATTTGATTTTCTCACACTTTTTTCATCAACTCCATTGAAGCTAGAAAGCTTTTGTGAGGAAGAAGAAGAAGAAGAAAAAGAAAGCTCTCTTGATAATTATCCATGAGATTATGGCAACCCTAGGTGAGTTAACATCATATGTTAACCTTTGTAGAGAGTTAACCATGGGTAGGTTTAATTGGTTGGGTTAACAAATATCTTAGCCAAAACAAAAGAGTGGACTTGGTCAAAGATCACTACAAGATTCTATAAGCTTTCATCCATGACAAAATGCCACCTTTTGTAATTACCAAAATAAATAAAACCCTAGCAATTAAATCAAGCATGGTGTAAGTCATACACACACCTTTGTTGCATGTATCATCAAGCATGACACAAAATAATGTACACTTATATATATCACATATATACTTATGCACAAAGTGAGAAAAAGAAATCATAAGTGAGGTTATTATTAGTTAATGTAATATAATATATCAAATATATAATTGTACATTGAATTATTAAATCAACACTTGATTTAATAATCCAGTTATATCACATATAACCGACTAATATCATGTGTAACAACTTATCGAATCAACACTTGATCCGATAACCCGGCTATATCGCATATAACCGACCAATGTCACAAATCGCGAGAATAGAATACGGTATCTCATATCGTATCAATCTCGGTCTCGCACATATCACATATGTGCTCCTACTCCATTTCGCTTGAGCCAGGAAACCTCTATGTAGGACTCTAAAGACTCGTCAATACGCCGTCAGTAGGTGATGATCATATCAAACACCCACAAGCCGCAAGCGGTCTGCTAAACGTAACGGCCACCCGGGTATTGAGCGATCAGAAGATTGACAAGTAAGCCTGCTCACACTCCTACGAATCCAATCAGTAACACTACCGTACAGTCCAGTCTCTTCGTCTGATATGTCGCATATCTCGTCTAGGGGTAGTAAACGTCAGACCCCAGTAACTCGATAATTTGTGTCGATATGAGGCTTATAACGGGTCGAGAAACTACTGATAACACTTACCGGTATATCTCTGAAGCAGCCCTGGCCAGGGACTTCCTGTTATAGCCAATCGAGCATAGCGCAACATCAACTCCTAATACCGGGAGAGACGAAACCCCTCCTATCGCTCATTGCCTCCATATGATTCGAGACTGTACCCAAAAGCCACCGTTTTGTACGTTCTTTTGAACATGGTAATGTGGAAATCAAAGCACAGTGGAAATCACACAAGACTCTATGACGATCTCGGGTCTACAGACTAACCTGTACCAGTGTCACAAGAGAACCGCCATCTGACGTGAGGTATAATACCATCTGGGAGTTCTCGGCGAGTCCGTTCAGTGTACCCAGTCTCCACTGAGCACCCGTATACTGTCTCTGATGTCAAACACCAATGGATATGGGATCATCCATCGCCTATCTACATGGGTCGAGAAACTATACGCTAGTCTACTCTGGTATATCGATGCCCTGTCTCGATACACCTGCGACTAGGAACATTTGAAGGATGTACTTGGCGACTACACTGTCCCCACTAGTATGATCTGCATCATAATCCTGGTAGTCAAGTACTCATCCTAAGGGCTTTACCAACATATAATAAAGAGACAATCAGTGTACATGTTAAGATAAAGAGTAACCAGATAACATGCTATCATGTCGAGCAAGAAAGTCCTCCATATATATGTCCAAGCATCCACTACAATATACATCGTATGTACAGTAATAGCCTCCAGGGCATACATATAACTAACACTCTACAACTGGGATACCCAACCAGCCCTTGCCGGCAATAGACATTCTAGGGCATCGCATTTGTCAGTGTGAAGCCCAACCCTGGGGACAAATTTATAAAATAGGGCTTACCCCTCGCCACCCAACGGGTTATCTTCCTTGGGATCGATATGTCATGTCCGCCGATCGTGCGCGATTGCAGAAGGTCGGGATCTATCAGGCGGTGTATGCGTCCCTTTTTCATTATCAGTCCCCTCAAGTCTGGTGGGTTAAGGCTTTTGTGAACCTGTGGAATCTTCCCACCAACACCTTCTTTCTAGGGGATCGCGAGGTCTCTATTTCATTGGAAGAGTTTCGCGAGGTTTCTGGACTACTGTTGGGGTAAAAATTTACACCCCGGTTGACCAAGTCAAAATCAAAGTCAATCCCAAACCAAGTGGGCCCAAGCCCAAGTCAAGTGGGCCAATACCCGGGTCGAGCCCGAACATGAAGCGGCCGGCCTCCCTCATGCCAAAATAAAAATTTTGTAATAAATAATTTTGGTGTATTTCTTTTATTTTATTTTATGAATAAATGTAAGAAAAATGGGCATAAAGCCAAATTTTGTAAAGCCCATGGCTCATGTGCAAAAGAATTGAGCACATGAGACATGGGGTGGGCAAAATGCCATTTTGTAAAGCCCAAGGGACTATATGTAAAGTGTGTAGTCTATAAAGACAAAGATAATGAAAATATCTCAGGATCTTTTTTTCTCTCTAAAAAAAAATTAAGGTTTGTGCCTCCTTCTCCTTCCTCAAGGTTCTAAACCTTCTTATTTCTTTTGAATTAAATCAACAGTTTTACTTTTCCTTTTCTAAAACTAAATAATTTTTCACCACAAAACCCACAAAGGGGAGCTCAGATCTTCCATTAGATCTCAAAAAGGTGAGATTTTGAATCTCAACCCCCTTTTCCTCTAAGATCCGGCCAACAAAGTGGAGGAAGAAGGAGATCCATCTCCGAAAATCCCACTTTGGAAAAGATCCAAGGCTCAAGAGAAGATCTAAGGCTTAAGAGAGAAGAACCTCTGAAGATTTTTAGGGAGTCCAACTCCAAGACCCAAATCCTCAAAGAGTTTAACTCCTAATCCAGATCTTTTGGAGTTTAACTCCACTCAAAATCCTCTTTTGGAGTTTAATTCCTATTTCTAGGGTAAAACCCCTTCCTTTCGCTAGCGCCCAAAGCGCTAGCGCCTGAGCGCCCACGTGCCGGGCACGTGAGGCGCTAGCGCCCGAGCGCCCACGTGCCTGGCACGTGAGGCGCTAGCGTCCGAGCGCCCACGTGCGGGGCACATAAGGCGCTAGCACCCAAAGCCCTAGCGCCAGCGCTAAACCAAACGTCCAAGCACCCAGCGCCAGCGTGCTAGTCACGTGAGGCGCTGGCGCTCACGCGTCCTTTGGACGCCATTTTCCCCTCATTTTACATGTACTCCACACTAAAAATACCCCCCCCATTAGAAAAAACCCCGCAAGGGGGCTCTGCCCCGCACCCCGCAAGGGGGCTGCTGGCCCTCTTGAGCCCCAGCCCGCTATCCGGGTAGCGGGACTGTCATGACCCGAAAAGTATGGAACGTAACTAGCACTTAAATTACGAAATATCTCGAGGCGTACGTAATCTAACTAAGCCAAAACTCAGAAATCAAAACCAAAGAGAGCAGTAGAGTGAAGGAAAACCAAGATTTACTGAAAGCAATTTAAATCAAATACGTCACATCAAGCTTTTTAAAAGCAACATCATTTTCCGAAAATTTCGGCAGAGTCTCTTTTGTAAATACTGGCCCCAAACGGGTACAACAACAATATATGTATAACATGAAATAAGGCATCCCCAAGCGGGAGCTAGTTCTTCGTCCAAGGCGGACTCAAAATCACACGCAATATAAATCATCACTGTGCAAAATAAGCATAAAAGGCACAAGTAATAAAGTATCATGTCAGCTCAAGTGAGCTCGACCCAGTACAACATATAAATACACAAATCTCACTTTCTCGTCTCTAAGTCGCTAATACAATAATACATGTGATAGGTACGGTAGATGCAGTACACTAGATACAATAATGATACAAGGTGGCAACAAAATAACCCCGCAACTCACCTACAAACAATGGTGCGAGTCCAAGCAAAAGGAGCAAAAGAGGAGGTGCGCCCGCGGCTACTGTGCTGACGGGTTGGACCTGCAAAACACTGTGGCACGACGAGGGTGAGTTGCCAACTCGTGAGTAATAAGTAACATCTAATAAGGCCATCGTAAGCATGCGCACAATGATGTCACAACCTACAAATACTAATATGATGCGACGTAATAATACGTATGCAACATGAATGCAATAAACAATACGAGATTTGAATATAATTAACATGGGAAATCTGCATTCTTATCTTATTAAACTTCTGTAATTTAGCTTTAGTTTCATCAATGAAATCAATATAAATCTGTGTCAAGTATCGACACTAAATATGAATATCTCAATTATTCAGGGCTCCGGCAATCCGAACTGGCCTAAATATATGATCTAGGGCTCCGGCAAATCCGGACTGGCCCATATCATCAAAACTCAAGACTACGTCGGTATCCTTCGGATATCCGCCGCGTCACAAATAACCGGTCGGTAGTGCTCCCCTGCCGGGCTCAACGCCATCATCTGCGACCATCTTGCCCTGGGGTACCGCACCGGGTCCACCATGCACCCACAAACGCTTCCTCCTCCTCCTCCTCGAATCGGGTGTATAATACTGCTCAGGCACCGAGAAATCTCATGGTGGACGATGGATGCATCATATCACGAGAAAACCGCAACTTACATTTTTAAAACGGTAATATGTTTTCAAATCCTTGCGGTTTCTCCAAATCCATAAATCTCATAAATACGGGAATCCTCGAGAAGAATCATGATACATGAATGTCTATGATATTAACAATATGCAATGCAATGCGGAAACTAGAAAGCTATGCATGAACAATGATGCAATAAGATATGTGCATGTGACTAGCAATCCTACATATCCATATTGATGAATTAAATATATCAATTACAGGTTTATTAATCAATAATTGGTGCAAGTGATAAGATACGGATTTAAATAAGTTATAAAGTGTTCGTGGCATAGCAATTACCAAGGCGTGTGTGTCCCCATGAATAGTGCTCGTGCAGCATAAACCAATGGTAATAGTGCGAGTGTCCTAAGAGGTACTAGCATAGTATATATACATATGATAAATGATGCAATGCAACGGGATGATTAATTAGGAACTACACATATAATTATAAGTACTAAACGAAATTCTAACTATCGGGCGTCTTGCGCTATCCAAACGATTTCCCCGTATATGTGTACATCTACTCACCGGAACGCCTCCGCTAGTCTGATCCAATCACCGCCTTTCCTTTCCGCGCCGCGTCCGATGTCTCCGCGACCGATCCTAGAATTTACACAAAGCAACACACATAAGGCTAATATCCTGCAAAAACACGATATCAAGACCATACGAGAAACTAGCGTCGCAAGCTAACGCGTGTGCACTCGAAACACCGAAACGTGTGTGTTAACGTCTGAAACCACCCTGACATGCTGCGATACACAACAAACACCAAACCTAAACTCAGAACGTACGTGTCGCACAAGTCTAGAAGTACTAAAAACAAGGTATATGGTCCCAGATTTTGATTCGAGTGGAAACAGGAAAAGTTGCATGTACCAAAGACCTACAAAATGTAGCAGACATCTACAGAAGAACCCCCGACACCCAGCTCCTCACTATGGCCACAATTTGCGGCCAGAACCCTTTAATCTGCGGCCATGAAGGGGAATGGTGGTCTCGTGCTTTGTGTGTGTGGTCCTAGCCCAGTAACTAAGCTCCAGTAATTGCAACTTTTGCCTGAAGCTCCTGGTTTGAAAGCAGATCACAAAACTTACAAAATTCTTAACTAAAACACTAATTAACACTAATTCAATACAATATGGTGTTTTAGTGTAAACTGGTGCAAAGACTTGGATTAAACGACACTAACAACACTTAATTAAGCTAATCAAGCCATAAAAACCTTAACTTAACCTAATCTCCACTTAAACCACATAATTAGCACAAAAACTCACTAAAACACTACTTTAAGCTAAATTAACTACAAGTTTAGCAAAAAGGTAATTAAGGTAAGCTTTATACCTCAAGTTGGTCCTAGGAGGGTTCAAACTTGCTGACCTTGCCTCAAGAACCAACAAGGAAGTGTTTTGGGGGTGTTTAGCAAGAGGTTTTGTGAAGAAAAGATGGATTTTTGATGGAGATTGGAGCTTGAATGAATGAAGAAGAAGAAGAAGAGGAAAGGGGAGAGGGCTGCTGGAGGAGCTGGGGCTGCTGCTGGGCGCAGGAAATGAGAGGGAGAGAGAGAGCCCCAAAAGTCAAGCCCCATGCCTCATAAATAACCCCCCAGGCTTCCTTTTTCTCATTTCTTTTCTATTTTCTTATTTGTTTTGGTTATTTAAAAAGGAAATGAGAACCATAAGAATAAAATGAATGGCATGTTACAATATTAACCTAGGGAAAATTATAGGATTTGTGCATGCAAAACTAAAATTTTGCTTAGAAAATAATAGTTAAGAAAATTTGATAATTAAGTGAACAATAAATTAAATGATAATTAATAAAACACAATTATATAAATAATTATATATTTTCACTATAAAAAAAAGATTTATTCCAGTCCATGTGGAAAAAGCTATTAACGAAGTTTTATGAAAAACACGCATTATCGCTAATTAACGCGAAAATAACCTAAACGAATTTTCAAGGCGTTACAGGGACCCCCGTAAAAACTCTGCGGGGCCTTCTATATATCCAAAACCCTTTCAAAACACAACACTGCACATTGAGTTCGCATGACCTGTTTGACCCGTCAATCGGAGGTTCTCTCGCTCCAAAGGCGAGGGGTAATTAACGGCAGCTTAGTCCGCCGCTGCCGGAGATTCGGATGCCTACAATCAATAAACCCCAGCCTACCCTAGGCAGGGGGAATCTGTAATACACCTAACAAGCGCGCGCACATTCCCATCTCAACGGGGTGACGAAAAACACCCTACAACTACCAATTAGGGGAGAGTATTATGAAGAGTTGCTGCCTCCCGATGAGTATGTGTTCGAGACGATGTCGGCTTCGCTTGACGGCTTGACAACTGAAAACGCCGTCCGCCATAAATACCCTAGCTTAATCAAGGTTTTAGGTATTTTTGAGATGCTTTCCGCGGCGTCGGAAGGGCATGGCGTCACTTTCGACAGCTTCATTGCCTGCTTTATCCGTGAAAAAGCTTTGTCCAAGACGGCTCCAAAGTTTGCGAATATTAACGACCCTTTTGGGTTTGGGCGAAATCAACTGCCGGCCAAAGAAGAAGATTTACCGCAGTTTTATATCCCTATCTTGTCGGCCGTGTCCTTTGATTCGATAGCAGCTCCCGGCATGGATGAAGAGACCTTCTTTGTCGGCTTTATCAGCCTTTGGCTCGGTTGGTTCTCTATTCCAACGCATCGTCGCTTTATGAGAGCTTTGGTCATCTATCCTGCTCATCGCGTGCTGAAGGGACACGATTGGCCGTGGGTATCGCAGGGTTATCACACTTATACCATGGGCTGAGCGCTGCGGCCAATACTTCGACCCCGGGTGTAGATGTTGTGAATTTCTCCCTCCACTACTTCACGTCGTGGATCGAGATGCATGTATTAGGGGCGTTCGCAGTGCATCGGAGGCCATATTTCTATGACGCTCACACCTTCCCACGGCTCATGAGGTTGGTGGATGCTTCTGCCCCTGACCCAACTCAGCTAGGGGCCTTTCGTGTATTGCTTAACCCGTATGCTAACGAAGGTGGGATGATTTTCAACGACCGAGTCCTCTCTGCTCCTACGGGACCTGCTCAGCAGCTGTTTGACTTGTCGAAAGGTGGTGCGTCGTATTTAAAACCTAAGGAGATCATGCACCTGTACTCGATTAGGCCGGGTTACCTGGTGTTCCGACAGAACAACGCAGCCATTTTTATGCGGTATAATCCGCATCGCTTCGCCCAGCAGTTAGGCTATAACCAGGGTGTCCCTTTCCAGGCGTTCTTAGTTGAACCTACTCCATCTCTGGAAGTTACGCATGACATCATCCACCACTTTATGCGGCTGAACACCATCTCCCGTTTCGTGATCCCCGAGGCCGACTATATTCCAAGGGGCATGGGGTCCTTCATGGGTTGGTACCGCCATCGAGTCGGTCCCGTCATCGTCGAGGAGAGGCGGGTACTCTTCGAATGTTGATCGTCGGCTATGGCCCAAGATACTGGTATTCCGTTGCGGCCGCGGACAGTGGTTCGCCCTCCATTGAGGGATGGCAGCGTGGTTCTCATCCCTCAAACCGCAGAAGCAGAACCGACTCCTCGTGTTGTTTGGATGCCAATGCGCACTAGAGCTCAGGCGAATGCCTCCAATGAAGCGTCGGTGACAGTACCATCAGTGGCAATGTCATCCGTGGTGGTATTGCCAAAAAGGGATACTGGAAGCGAGGTTGGCCAACGTCGCACCAAAGTGCCGAGGGGAAGAAAGCGATCCTCTTCCAGTGTTAGCTCTAATTCGAAAAAGAGGAAGAAAACAGCTGCCGGCTTGCTTGACCTTCTGCTAGAACCTAAGCCTATTCTTCAAGACAAGCCCATCTCCATGCAAGAGCCAGATGATGGTCTCATTTACCCTGGCTTGTTTGCTGAGGAAGTCGCGCAATTGGCTGAAGCTTTAAGGCGTTCGCAGGATGAGACTGAGAATGTGCACATCCCGAAGAGGCCCTACCCCCCAGTTATCTTCTACGAAGATCTTCCATCGCTATGGAGAGTACATATGGGTCCTCTGCGACAGGAAGACGAGATAGCCCTCAAGCAGCCTATCTCAGCCGCTTCCGAAGAAGAGCTGGCACTGAAGACCGGTGGGCATGAGTCTGCATTTGAAGCCCGGCGAGCACATTTCCTCAGGAAGGAACGACGGCTTGAAAAAGCCATACTAGAAGAATCATGGCGCATCGGTATATGTGCTTTCCATATTTTTTCTTTTGGCAAATAATTTGTATTGCTTTTTATATCTCCTTATCTTTGCGAAAACTTTGCAGGGACTTCAGCGACGAAAGAGGATCTGAGCCCAGGTCATGCCATGGCCGCAGCCTCTATAGATATCTCTCGTGACGCACCGGCAGGTGCAGAAGGGATTACTACGGCCGTCGTTCCTATTGCGGAGCCTCCGACGGTAGCTCATGTTCCTTTGGTGTCTATTCCTAGAGCGGAGGTGGCCCCTGTTTACCGCCGGAAGCCGGGAAGACGAACGTCTAGCCTGAATCTGGGGGCAGATGCTATTTGGTGCTATCCGTCCACCTCTCCGAAGATGCCAAGTTGATTTATGGCACCGTGTATCAAAGGTTTAAATGGATGCGTCCGATGTAGCAGACTTTGTCAGATTCCCCCTCGTTTGAGGGGTTTTTGATTGTGGGGACGCTCTTCCCTGCAGGTGCAAGCCCCTGCAATTAATTACGCTACCGCATCGCGGTAACAACTTTTTCCTTCTCCAGATGGTCACTTCGTGTCGTGTGTGTGTGTTTTGTTTTTGGTTGCCCGTGGATTGTATACGGAGACTAATTTGTGTTGTTGCCCGTAGGGCGTGGATTAGTCCAAATCCGTATCTTCTTAGATTTGGGTTTGGGGGTTGGGTTTAAGGATACGTTAGCCTCATTTGAGACTAAGATCAACTTAAACGTTTGTTAAGGATACGTTAGTCTAATTTTCTAGACTAAGATCAACTTAACAGGATCGTTTAGATCCAACAAGAAAGCATTTGGCCTATGTTGTTTAGTTTAGGGACATTGCGGTCGATTACCAGTTTAAGGACATGGTGGTCCAATGTTAGTTTAAGGACTTCTCGGTCCAGGTTAAGGACATCGTAGTCCGTGAGTTTAACGAGCTCACAGTCGAGGTTAAGGACATCGTAGTCCGTGGGTTTAAAGGGACCCCACAATCCGAGGTTAAGGACATCGTAGTCCATGAGTTTAAGGACCCCACAGTCCGTAGTTTAAAGACGTCATAGTCTATAAGGTTTAAGGACATCGTAGTCCATGAGTTTAAGGACCCCACAGTCCGGTTTAGAAACATCGTAGTCTATAAGGTTTAAGGACATCGTAGTCCATGAGTTTAAGGACCCCACAGTCCAGTTTAGAGACATCATAGTCTATAAGGTTTAAGGACATCGTAGTCCATGAGTTTAAGGACCCCACAGTCCGGTTTAGAGACATCGTATTCTATAAGGTTTAAGAACATCGTAGTCCATGAGTTTAAGGACCCCACAGTCCGGTTTAGAGACATCGTAGTCTATAAGGTTTAAGGACATCGTAGTCCATGAGTTTAAGGACCCCACAGTCCGGTTTAGAGACATCATAGTCTATAAGGTTTAAGGACATCGTAGTCCATGAGTTTAAGGACCCCACAGTCCGGTTTAGAGACATCGTAGTCTATAAGGTTTAAGGACATCGTAGTCCATGAGTTTAACGACCCCACAGTCGAGTTTAGAGACATCGTAGTCTATAAGGTTTAAGGACATCGTAGTCCATGAGCTTAACGACCTCACAGTCGATAGAAATGTGCGGTTGTCGGGACCCGTCACCTCTCTGAAGACGTTGAAGGATTACAACGACAGATATCAGAGGAGTAAAGAGAAGTACCCTTGAACCGGTGTGAATTGGTTGAAAGATCTGTAGTCCAGCTTGGAACTAAGATCTGTTGAATATTCGTGAGCAGATGGGCTCAATTGAATATAAGTTGAGGACTTATGGCCAGAATTGGGCTAAGTCCAATAAGATTAAAATGTTTAACATTTTATTGTTTTGGGCTATTGAGCCTTTATTTGGGCTTGGCCCTTTTAATAATGCAGAGCATCAGAACATGACAATTTTTGTCTTGTATTGAATGCATAGCATTCATCAGAACAATGTGTATTCTGACAGTGCGCCGCGTGGCGCGCCAGGCGCTTTGCGCCAATTAAAGAGCGCATTGCGCTTCTGCCAAGTAGCGCATACGAAGAGGACACGTGTCGCGCTTAGCGCTAAGCGCTAGTTTATAAGCGCATTGCGCTCTCAGTTTGTGAGCGCGTTGCGCTAGTTTAGTGGCGCACCAGTGAGTGACACGTGGTGCGCTTGGCTCTGAGCGCCAGCCCATGAGCGCAGTGCGCTGTTTCAGAAGCACAAAGCGCAAGTTGTGTCTGCGGTTGACACGTGGCACGTTTTGGCGCTGAGCGCCGGTCCAAGGAGCGCAAAAGCGCAGTTCATGAGTGCAAGGCAATTTTCAGTAGCGCAAAGCGCATTTGATCAAATTTATGATCAGAAAACAAGTTTATGTTCTTTTTAAAGGAGACTTTGCCTCAAGATTCAAGAACAAAAAGTTCTTATTTATAAAAAGGCGCTGCCTTTGTAGATCAATGATCTGTGAATGAAGTAAATATTTCATTTGTTTTTTTATGATGAGATCTTTTGATCTCTTTTTTATCAAAGATCTTGGTCTTTTGTAGATCTATGATCTTTTTTTAGAAGATAGTTCTTCTTTTTATGAGATGATTTCATCTCCGTGTTCAAGAATCATGTTCTTTACCTTGAAGAAGTAATCTTCTTTTTTTAAAAGCTTTCTTTTCTTTCTCTTTGAGTTTTCTCAAAGTTTGTAGGGGAGTTTCTCTCTATCAGACTTAAAGTCTTGGGGCCTTTATATAGGGCAAATTGATTTGATAAATCAGTTAAAGAGATCTTTCTCTGATTGATTTGGGGATGTTTTCCCACCGTTGGATCTTTGATCCTAGGGCTTCTGTTTTACAGAAGGCAAGATTGAGAAAATCTTTCCCTAACAGAATTTTAATTCTGATTAATTAATGATTTATCATTATTAGATCTTTTGATCTATCGGTGGGGGAATTTTTAATTCCAGCGCTGGCGCACCTACGTTTGACACGTGGTGCGCAGCGCACGGCGCAACGCACCTTGCACTAGTGCACCTACATTTGACACGTGGCGCACATCTCAGAGCGCAACACAGCCTGCGCTAGCGCACCTGTGTTTGACACGTGGCACCCAGCGCAGAGCACTGGATCTGAAGCGTTGTTTCAATTCTTTTGAATTTTGAATTTCAAAACAGAGCTTTGCTTTGATTGGGGGAAACAGCCCCATTGGCCACAGACCCTATGGATGTCTCTAGTGATGCACCAAAAGGTGCGGAAGAGATTGTCGGAGCTTTTAGTTCTATTTTGGAGTTCCCGGTGACGACCTCTATCTCTTCGGCGTCTGTACTTTCCACAGAAGCGACCTTGCCGGTCGTAGACCCAATGGATCTTTCTGGCGGCGTCTTGAAGGTTGTAGGAAGGACCGCGGAGACCACTGTTCCCTCCTTGGAACCTGAAGTGGCTGTTGTTGCTCCGCAACTGGAAGCTGCTACACCAGCAAATGTCCCCGGTGATGTGCCTGAGGGTGCGGAGGAGGCTGCCGAAACTGCTATACCTCCAGTTCAAGGCGAGCGGAGCATAGAAGGTAGTCTCTTAAATTTTTATTTTAATGATCCTCTTGTTATCTGAAATCTTCTTTCTTTCAGAATTGCGGGAATTGGCAGCTTCTAGAGTGGACCTATCTCCTAGAAAGTCCTTCCAGCTCTTACTTGATATGGCTGCCCTACAGGTGATATCCCCGCAAAGCATTGTCCTTTCTTCCGGGCAAGGTTGGTGTTCTTTGACCCCTTTGCTTTATTATCACTTTTTACAATGATGCCAATATGCCCTCTGCAGTCCTGGACGCTGATGACGAAGTGGAGATCCTTGATGGGCCTGTGGATCCGTCAAATCCCCCTTACATGACTGTGGGTAAGTAAGGCTCTACCCTCGGCATTGTTTTGTTTATTCCATGTTTGTCAGCCTCGCTGACTATTTATGAATTTTAATAGTTTTGCCAGCTCTGGCTCCGTCAGAGTCTCGAATCCCTATGCCACCGGGCCCATATGCCTGACGTGCGTCTGAAAGGATGAAGAGACATAACATTCATTCCTTGTCGGCCCTTATTGAAGATCTTCGCGCTGGTAGTTCTGTTACGGCCGAACAATTTGCTGCCGAAGCCAATACTTCTTTACCCTTCCTTGCCACTTATCATGACGAAACATTGGTACATGTTTGGGTTGAGTATTGTTGCCGAGTGGAGCCTTGCTTACATAGTCTTGAATGCCTACGCCTTCCTTCCGAGCTTCTGACTGCAAAGGTGGGCCTGCGGGGATGGATTGAGGGGTGCGCCACTAATTTACAGTCTTGCGAGAAGAGACTTAACCGAAAATTTTCGGAGAGGGAGCTAGCCTTGAATGTTTGGGGGAACTCCAGGCTCAATTCACTACTAAGGCCACTCGCGCATATGAAATTTGGCGGGTGCTTCAAGGAGCTATCACAGAGGTGGTAGCTCTTGATAAAGCCGTTATCTTTACCCGCGAGATGGTTGAAGCTCATAAAGCTACTGAAAAGGAGCTTGAGAGTCGGTTCGCTTCGTATCAGACTCAACAGTCTCAGGCGGAGACCTGTCTTGTGGCAATAACAAAGCTTGAAGCCGAAGCCAAGCGGAAGAGCGATGAACTGACGAACTTATTGCATCGTTCGCTGGCTTGAAGATTTTTTTTTATATTCTCCTTTTTGTATTTACTCCTGAATGAGAGTACCTTGTATTCATTTTAATTCTTTTATGAAATGTACCTTGTATTCATTTGGATTCATGAATAAAGACATATTTCATTTCATACTGGCGTGCCCCTTTAACAAAAGCGTCTTGTAGATAGCCTACCTTGATTTTTTTTGCAGGACAGTGTTGGCTTAGGAGACAGGGTTATGATCTGCCACCTAAAACTTTTCAACTTTATGAGTCATGAAGGTCCCATAAAGACTTTTCTCCCTACGAGTCGAGGGGATCCCGCATGTGTATTTTCTCCTTAGAAGTCGTGAGGATTCCTAAGTGTGTTTTCTCTTGAGGGTCGTAAGGATCTCACAAGAGAATTTTCCCCCTTACAAGTCGAGATGACTCGTAAGTGATTGTTTCCCTCCTTGTCGATGTTCGACTTAGGAGAGTGTGGCCCGTAGATAGTCCATCTTGATCTCCCTGCAGGGCAATGATGGCTCAGGAGACAGGGTTTAGGATCTGCCACCTAAGATTTTTCAACTTTACGAGCCGTGAGGGTCTTATAAAGACTTTTCTCCCTACGAGTCGAGAGGATCCGTAGGTATATTTTCTCCTTAGGAGTCGTGAGGATTCCTAAGTGTGTTTTCTCTTGAAAGTCATAAGGATCTCACAAGAAAATTTTCTTTTTATGCGCGGGGACCCTAATTTCCCTGGGGGTCGAGACGAATCGAGAGATTCCTGCAAAGACACTAATTTCCTTGCGGGTCGAAACGAATCGAGAGATTCTCGCCAAGGACACTAATTTCCCTGAATCGAGAGGTTTTCGCCAAGGACGCTGATTTCCCTAAATCGAGATTTTTGCCAAGGACACTGATTTCCCTGAGGTGGAGACGAATCGAGAGATTCCTGCAAAGACACTGATTTCCTTGCGGGTCGAAATGAATCGAGAGGTTCTTGCCAAGGACACTGATTTCCCTGAATTGAGAGGTTTTGCCAAGGACATTGATTTTCCTGGGGTTGAGTCGAATCGAGAGATTCCTGCAAAGACACTGATTTCCTTGCGGGTCGAAATGAATCGAGAGGTTCTCGCCAAGGACACTGATTTCCCTGAATCGAGGTTTTTGCCAAGGACACTGATTTCTCTGAATCGAGACGAATCGAGAGATTCCTGCAAAGACACTGATTTCCTTGCTGGTCGAAACGAATCGAGAGGTTCTCGTCAAGGACGCCGATTTCCCTGAATCGAGGTATTTTGCCAAGGACACTGATTTCCCTGGGGTTAAGACGAATCGAGAGATTCCTGCAAAGACACTGATTTCCCTGCGGGTCGAAACGAATCGAGAGATTCTCATCAAGGATACCGATTTCTCTGAATCGAGAAGTTTTTCCGGCGGGGAAGTCATTGGCTGACTTGCTCCGCTTTCTGCGGTGTCGGGGTTGACTTGCTCCGCTTTCTGCGGTGTCAGGGTTGACTCTAGATTGTCTGTGAACCGTGGAGTCTTAGAATTAGGGACTTTGTCGTGGCTCCGATTGGTGGTGTCGCGTCCGTATCCTGCTGGAATGAGGAGAAACGTCATTGCTGATCTCTAGGCTGTAGATGTTGCCGTTGAGATCTGGCTTCCCTTTGACAAATTCTGGTGGGGAAATGTGGTTCCCTTATAGTTTATGCCCATGGATTGTATACATGGGTCAGTATGAACTTACCTATAGGACAAAGGTTTCATTCTTTCATTTTTTTATTTTTCCTTCCGCGATGCTCTATCATTTCAGCTTTTTATATCGCGAAAGTCGCGATTGCCCAATCATTTCGGCTAGTTTTCACGGTGCCCAATCATTTCGGCTATTTTTCTTTTTACTCGCTGCTTTTTATTGCGAGTTACCCAATCATTTCGGCTATTTTTGTATGCATATATTTTACTTGCTGATTTTGTTGCAAGTTGCCCCATCATTTCTGCTATTTCATATGCATTTATGTCTCACCGACTTTTTGTTGCGAGTATGGACTTAAGATCTGATACCAATCTTAGCATCAGCATCGCTGCGACTGGAATATTGCCAGGAGCGAATCATCACTTGCCGTGAAAGGACTTGGAATTTGCTACCGATTTAGGCATCAGCATCGCTACAACTGGGATATTGCCAGGAGCGAGTCATCGTTTGCCTTTGTCGATTCGAATAAAGGTGGCTTAGCAGAAAGGGTTAGGGACCTGACAACTAAGGCTTTTGACTTCATGAGCCGTAAGGGTCTCATAAAGGTATTTCTCCCTACGAGTCGTGAGGATCTCGTAGGTGCTTTTTCTCCTTAGAAATTGTGAGGATTCTTAAGTGCATGTTCTCTTATAAGTCGTAAGGATTTTACAAGAGCGTTTTCTCCTTATAAGTCGAGAGGACTTACAAGTGTCGTTCACCACATGAAGACATTTCGCGCAATCGGTGGAATTTGGTGAGGGAGACGTTTATTTGTGCCCGTGGATTGTATACAAGGGTCAATATTGAACCGTTTGTAGGGCAATCTGGGGAATGTGATGGCTTAAGAACAGGTTTAGATCCCTGTAACTTAAGGCTTTTGAATCCTATGAGCCGTGAGGGTCTCATAAGAGGATTCTCCTTACGAGTCGTGAAGATCTCGTAAGTGTAATTTCACCTTAGGAATCGTGGGGATCCCTAAGTTTGTTGCTCCCTTGTGATTCGTAAGGATCTCACGCGGGTATTTTCTTCTTACAAGGTCAAGAAGACCTTGCAAGTGTGCATGAATTTCTTTTATGAGTCTGCGCCCTTTCGGGTTTTCACAAACTCGCCGGTAGCCCTGCTGTTTTTACTCACGGAGCCTTTTCGGGTTTTCATCCGTGCCCATTTCGCTTATGGACGTACCGCTTTTTTTGCCGCGTTAGCCTAAGGATGCTGGGGTTCGTAGTAGTTTAAAGACGTTTCAGTTCGTAGCTAGTTTCAGGACGTTTCGGTCCGTTGTTAGTTTAGGGACGTTTCAGTCCGTAGCTAGTTTAAGGATATTACGGTCTATTGTTAGTTTAGGGACGTTTCGATCTGTAGCTAGTTTAAGGACATTACGGTCCATTATTAGTTTAGGGACGTTTCAGTCCGTGGCGAGTTTTTGCGGCGAAGTTTTTCCGGATAACATTTACAGAGTTTGGTACTCAGGAAGACAGTGAGCGGACACAAGCGTCGTCA
Organism: Agapanthus africanus; assembly: GCA_030015575.1. Lineage (NCBI taxonomy): Eukaryota > Viridiplantae > Streptophyta > Magnoliopsida > Asparagales > Amaryllidaceae > Agapanthus > Agapanthus africanus. The sequence continues at coordinate 897,343,321 of CM057337.1, forward strand.
TCTATCATTAACCTGGGCTGTGACTCGTCAGGAACAGTATTTCTTAAGGAATCAGCCGTTTATTGGCCGGAAGGGTCTTTCGCCATGCATATACATGAGCAAGTAGGCTCCCCCTTGATAGACCTTGTCACATAATCCAAGGATTTTGGCACTGCTCCTGCCCCCAGCACCTCTATGTTATCTTCTAACGCCGAGTGAGCTTCTTCATTATTTAGCGACGAATGAGAGATCATGTGGCAACTTGCCACATAATCTTCGGGTTCTTCTGACGAGTCGTCTCCCTCATCATTGTCGTTATCTCCACTTTCAAGTATATGGTTGAGAAACTCTTGGAGCGTGACTGGGGTTCGCGCCTTCTGGTTGTATTCCTCCAGCGCGTCAATATGCTTTTGCAGATCCGTGCGCTTGTCGTCAGGCTGAGCGGGCTTCTTGGTCTTCTTCTTTTTCTTCGAAAAATTTGACGGCTGGGCCTGGGTATTTTGCCTATCACTACCAACTCTCAGTGTTGGGCGTAGTTTCAGCATCTCTTCAATAATTTTTTGCTCTAACGGGCTCTTCCATCTAATCGCCGGACATGATTGTAGATCCTTCAGCATCCACTTAGTCTTAGCCGAAAGAACAACTTCCCATGAGGCTTCCTCTATGAATGAGCATGATGCCCCCAATGTGTCCACCTTTTTAGGAGCGTGTGTTTCTCCCAATCAGAGCAAAGCTCTGTTTGAATTTCAAAAATTCAAAAATTGAAGCAACGCTTCAAATCCCTTGCGCTGCGCGCAACGCGCCACGTGTCAGAAGCTGATACGTCAGCGCAGCGCCTAAGGCAGCGTGCCCAATCAGAGCAAGCCTCTATTTAAAACAAAATTAAAAAGAAGCAACGCTTCAGATGATCTGCGCTGTGCGACATGTGGCAGCGCAGTTGCGCTAGCGCAGTCGCGCTGCGTTCTGCGCTGCGCGACACGTGGCAGCGCAGTTGCGCTAACGCAGTCGTGCTGCGCTCTGCGACACGTGGCAGCGCAGTTGCGCTGTGCGATACGTGTTGAGCGCTGGTGCATCTGCGCCAAATAGAATTAAAATTCCAGTAAGATCTTTCTGTTCTTGTTAAAATAAGAAAATTGTCTTCTGTAAAACAGAAACCCTTGGATCAAAGATCCAACGGTGGGGAAAATTCCCCAAATCACTCAAAGAATGATCTCTTTAACAAATTTAACAAATTAATGGGCACTATATAAAGGCCCCTGGACCCTAATTCAAAGGGGAGAGAGAACTTCAAAAAACAACAAAACAGAGAGAACTCTGAAGAATTGTGAGAAGAACTCAAGAAGGGAAAGAAAGTAAAAACCTTTAAAAAAAAAGAGAAGAACTTCTTCTGAATAGATCATTGATTTAAGAACAAGATCAATGATCTTAAAAAAAATTTAATAAATAATAACAGTGCCTTGCACTTTTTTATGAACCATTGGTTCTGGAATCTTAAAGATTCTCAAGTTATTGAAAATAGTGCCTTGCACTTGCAAAAACTGCACTGTTGCGCTCCTGGGTTGGCGCAAGCCACCAGAGAGCACCACGTGTCAGCTCCAGAACCACTTGGGCTATGCGCTTTTAAAATAGAGCATTGCTCTTTAAAGTTGACGCAACTCACCAGAGCGCGCCACGTGTCAGTAGCGCACTGGCGCAGCGCACTGCGCTGTTGCGCTTGCGCTCACCAGAGTGTGACACGTGTCACCACAACAAGCGCTTGCGCTCAGTAATTGGCGCAAAGCGCCTGACAAGCCACTGTCAAGTAATTAATGCACTGCAGAAGGGCCAAGCCCAATTAAAAAAGGCCTAACAGGCCAAATAAAATGCAATGCATTATTTTAAAAAAGGGCAGAGCCCAAACCAAAACAGATGCTCTGCATCATTTACAAAGGGACTAAGCCCAAACAAAAACAGATGCTCTGCATCATTTACAAAGGGACTGAGCCCAAATAAAAAAGGCCTAGCAGGCCAGAATAAAATGCAGTGCATTATTAAACAAGGGTAAAGCCCTAACACAGGCCTAATAGGCCAAAGATAAAAACGTTGAATATTCTCAACTGGACTTAGCCTAATCACGGCCGTAAGTCCTCAAATTAAATTGACTGAGCACGGCTACTCCCTTAAATCAATTTACATCCGGTTCAAGGGTACATCTCCGAACTCCTTTGACACCTATCGTTGTAATTCTTCAACGACGTCAGAGAGGTGACGGGTCCCGACAACCACACACCCATACGGACTATGGGGTCCTTAAACCCATGGACTTATGCGTCCTTAAACTAATGGACTAATGCGTCCTTAAACACATCTATATAGACTATGGGGTCCTTAAACCCATGGACTTATGCGTCCCTAAACTAATGGGCTAATGCGTCCTTAAACACATCCATATGGACTATGGGGTCCTTAAACCCAGGGACTAATGCGTCCTTAAACTAATATCCATCCCCAAAACTGGCAATGGACCGCAATGTCCCTAAACTACCTATGGACCACTACGTCCATAAACTGGAACAATAGAGCCTCCAAACGCTCTTTTGTCGGATCTAAACGATCCCGTTTAAGTTGATCTTAGCCTCAAATATGGCTAACGTATCCTTAAACATTCAAACAGACTTTAGTCCCAAATTGGACTATAGATCCCCCAATCAACTTTGGTTCAAAGGTACATCTCTGAACTCCTCTGACATCTGTCGTTGTAATCCTTCAACGTCGTCAGAGAGGTGATGGGTCCCGACGGCCATACATGCAATGGACTACCATGTCCCTAAACTGGAAATGGATCTAGACGATCCCGTTAAGTTGATCTTAGTCTGGAAATTAGACTAACATATCCTTAATAAACGTTTAAGTTGATCTTAGCCTCAAATATGGCTAACGTATCCTTAAACCAAAACCCAAAACCCAAATCTAAGAAAATACGGATTTGGACTAATCCACGTCCTACGGGCGACGACATAAATTAGTCTCCGTATACAATCCACGGGCAACCACAAACAAAACAAACACACACGACATGAAGTGAACATCTGGAGAAGGAGAAAGTGGCTACCGCGATGCGGTAGCGTAATTAACTGCAGGGGCTTGCGCCTGCAGGGAAGAGCGTCCCCATAATCAAAAACCCCTCAAGCGAGGGGGAATATGACGAAGTCTGCTACATCGGCCGCATCCGTCTAAACCTCCGATACACGGTGCTATAAATCAACTTGGCATCTTCGGAGAGGTGGACGGATAAAACCAAATAGCATCTGCCCCGAATTTCAGGCAAGACGTCTACCGCGTCTCCGCCGCGTCATTCGGAGAGGAGCAGATTCTGGCACGCCCGGTGGGATCTTTTCCTCTTTCCACTCCACACTTCGTGTGTCGTGTTCGCGAACAAATCGCGGTTTGCTGTGGTTGCCTGTGGATTCGAGGTACTAAGATTAGGTGTCTTGCTCCGTGCAGAAAACAGAAGATCAATGGCTTCAAACTGCACTGCTTGCAACTGCAACTCTCGCTCGGTCTCTGCTGGAGGAGTGACTTACGGGCCCCAAGCGGCCTCTCTTTTCAAGATGCCAGTGGAGCAGGTAACTCAAGCCACCACTGGACTATTCTTCGGGACCATGTTCCCACCGATGAGCTTCAATGCCCCAATGACGTTGCAAGAAGCCCCAAAGAAGTCGGTCTTTGATCGACTTACCACTGCCGCGGTCCCTCTCAACGGGTCGCCCAACTCCACTGCCTCAGTTTTTAACAGGCTAGGTCAGAGCTCCAACGGGCCCATGAAAAAGCCAGCAATACCAGAAGATGTTATCCCGAAGCGGATAGCTATCCCTACTCCAGTTTTAGGCGAGATCACCAAGGTTGCTTCCCCCGCTCGGAAGTCTGCTTTTGACAGGTTGGCCGTCCCCATTCAACGGACGTCGGTCTTTAAAAGGCTGATACCAGCAAATTCTGACCAACACAGGGGGCATGAGGAGGTCACCCCCGCGGCTCAATCAATTCCACCCGCAGGACGCGCTCGACGTCGCCACTGGCATCGAGTAAGGAAGGCTGGGGGCAACTCCCTCTCTGGATTTACGCCACCAGCTCCGATGGTGGGGATCGAGGCTGCTGTTCCAACCGGGAACAGCTTTGAATTGCTGAACACGGTGCGCAGAAACTCTCCTACTGCGGTGTTGAAACGAACTCCTTCATCTGTGAAGAATACTCCAGAGAAGACGCTAGAGCAGCCCCCTCAACGGATGTCCTCTAAAATTTATAAAGTCTGGCGACAGGTCCAGGAGTCGGTGATTGATGAAAACTATCTCCGCCGACAGAAAAAGATGAAGGTTCGGCAAGAGAAGGATTACTCCGTCAAGCCACAAAAAGCAACAGCTACTTGGGTGCCCACTGCAACGGCCCCTTCATCTCCAATCCCTCAAAGGAAAAGGAGGCCGTAAAGAGCCCCTGTGAACATGGCGAAGCGTAAAAGCGCTGAACACAAACGCCCCAGGTCTGGGGGCATGATGGTGCACACTATTTATATGGCTTCTGGAAAGGAGGAAAGCCGCACTTCGACGGGTCACCGACCGCTCACCCGATCCGTGACAAAAGCCCAGGAGCAGCAGCAGCAGAAGCTCCAAGAGATGATGACTGCGATGGCCGCACTCACTGGGCCAAAAGAAAGCCCGGAGGCATCATCAGAGCAGCGTCACGAGCAAGAAACCGATGCCGAATTCCTTCGTAGAATGCTTGAAAGGAAGGACAAGGAGGCTGCAGAGCAAGCGTCCAATATAAAGCAGATGGCTCTCCTATTTCAAGACATGGTCGGGATGATGATCCAGCCAGATCCCCCAGCCGATGATCCGCCGATTATCCTTGAAGATGACAGAGGAGAAACGTCAAATCCACTGCCGGCTCTTTCAACAGCCAAGGAGGAGACAATTTCCAAAGCTGCCCTGGATGACTATATAGCTCAGCAAATACGAGCTCACCAGGCGAGTGAAGCGGCCAGCCAAGTTGTCAAGACTGGACGACCCTATCCGGGCTGGTATGACCGAATAAGTTACCCACCGGGATATACGATCCCTAAGTTCCATGTATATAAAGGAACGGGGAATCCCCATCAACATGTCGCTCAATTCAGAGCCTTATGCGGCAATACTGGAGGCGATGACAAATTGTTGCTTCGCCAATTCGTTAGCAGCTTAGCAGAAACAGCCTTTGAATGGTATTCAGAGCTACCTAACGACTCTGTCAAAACATTTGCGGAGATGGAGCTACTGTTTACACAAAGATTCGCGAGTGCTAATGAACGCACCCCGATAACAGCACTGATAAATGCCAGGATAAGACCAGGCGAAACGTGGGTCCAATACGCAACACGATGGCGGAACCTATGGTCGAAATGCGAACAACGCATAGAAGAGGCACCTGCGGTAGGCATGTTCGTGGGCACTCTCGATCCGCAAGCGACCATCTCGCAATTCATGATGTTCTTCAGGCCGACCACCTTCCAGGCCTTGATCGACAAATTAGCCCAAATGGACCAGATGGGCTACCAAAACCAGACTCTCGAAATGAGAAAGGAAAAGGGAAAGTGATCGTTATCGCCAATGCTCAACAGCAGCCGAGCAACTCAAAGCCTGTTGTTCGCCAAAACAACGTGCGTCCACGCCCATCCCTCGAGGAGAGACTGGGACGTCCTTACTCATTTCCTCAGAAAAAAACGAGAAGACTGTTTGAGCTGGCAGTGCGCAACAGACTCATCAATCTGCCGAGTCCAAAACGTCTGTCGCAGCCAGGCGATCTCAATAATCCCAATTATTGCCCTTACCACCAAACGGTAAGTCACCCGATCGAGGATTGTTTCGTCTTTAAGGGATGGATCGAGGATCAGTACCTACAAGGAAAGTTTGCGCTGTCTGAAAACTGGAAGGTAAACCCACCATAGCCGCACACTCCAAAGAAGACGGACACGATGGGGGCAGCTTGTTCTTTTGTTGAGGACGAAAACGATGGAGAAGACTCATCAGATGAATCCGAAGACTACGTAGCGAGTTGTCATGTGATCTCTCACTCATTGGCGGATGATAAAGAGGCTCCTTGCGCCGAGAAACCGAGGGCGGACCCTGAACCAAAAATTCCGCGGCCGTCAGACGAGTTGATCGATGCTTTCCTGAATGAGATTCGTCTGAAAGTTAAAGCCAATCAAGAGCGTGAGATGTCCATACTGGAAGGAGCCAAACACCGAAGACTGGACCAAAGAGTCGAGGCACTCCCGTCAAATCAAAAGCCATCCGCTGCGGATAAAAACAAATTCAAGACGAGGAAAAGGTTTGCTAAAGCCCTGTCAGCGGGAATGAAGCTACCACCCTCTGAGGAAAATACTCTCGGTGGAGTAGAGATGCATCCTAACTTCTGCTTATATCATCAGAAGATCATACATCCTACCGAAGACTGCGACTCCTTTAAGTGTTGGTGGCAAGGGTATGTCGCTCAAATGCAACACTTCAACAGGACAAAGCGTGGAGCTCGTAGACATCAGAAAAATGCGATAAATGAGCGCAAAAGAGCCGCCGCCGACTGTCACATAGCCGACTCCAAGGGATCGCAAATTATCACCTTCGGAAGCGACTCTGATGAAGAAACTGCCCTCAACCCTCTCCTCAAGGAATCCATTTCAAAAATGAAAGAATTGAGGAGTTGCGAGAACGTTCAGCCGTGCAATCGCACGCTACTCGGAAAAAATCTCAGCCTTGCGAACAAAGGATCGAGCAAAAAGGATAAAGAGAAGGGAAAAACAGCCCTCGTAGCCAATACTCAACAGCAATCGAGTGGCCCTAGACCGGTTGTTTTCCGAAACAACAAGCGGCAACCCCTCCAGGAAAAGTTGAAACGTCCTTACTCGTTTCCTCAAGATAAAACAAGGAGACTGTTCGAGCTGGCAGTGCGCGACAGACTCATCAATCTGCCGAGTCCAAAACGTCCGTTGCGGCCAGGCGATGTCAACGATCTCCATTATTGCCCTTACCACCAAACGGTAGGTCACCTGATCGAGGATTGCTACGTCTTCAAAAACTGGGTTGAAGATCAATACCAACAAGGCAAGTTCGTCATATCCGAAAACTGGAGGGTGAGCCCGCCACAACCGCACGCGACGGGAAAGATGGAGACACCGGGGGCATCATGCTCATTCATAGAGAAAGCCCCATAGACCGAAAAGTCAGTAAACTAGAGATTCGCCTCTAATACGGCGACAACGGACCGCAACGTCCTTAAACTAACGGCGGACCGAAATGTCCTTAAACTAATGACGGACCACTACGTCCTAAAACTAGCTGTTGACCGAGATGTCGATAAACTACGGTGGATTGAAACATCACAAAGCCAATATTAAAAAAAAAGATAAAAAAATAAAAAAAAATAATAAATAAACGGTATGTCCATAAGCAAAATGGGCACGGATGAAAACCCGAAAAGGCTCCGTAAGTAAAAATAGCAGGGCTACCGACGAGTGTTCGTGAAAACCTGAAAAGGCGCGACCTCGTAAACAAAAAAAGAAAATAAAAAGAATAAAAAAAAACGGTACGTCCATAAGCAAAATGGGCACGGATGAAAACCCGAAAGGGCTCCGTGAGTAAAAACAGCAGGACTACCGGCGAGTGTTTGTGAAAACCCGAAAGGGCGCAACCTCGTTAAAGGACACTTATAGGGTCCTCTCGATCTTGTAAGGAGAAATCACCCGCGTGAGATCCTTACGACTCACAAGGGAGCAACACACTTAGGGATCCTCACGATTCCTAAGGAGAAAATACACTTACGAGATCCTTACGACTCGTAAGGAGAACTCCCTTATGGGACCCTCACGGCTCATAAGATTTGAAAGTCTTAAGTTACAGAGACCCAAACCTGTGCTTAAGCAACCCCCACAACCTTCGATATTGCCCTACAAGTGGCTCAACACTGACCCTTGTATACAATCCACGGGCCCGAACAAACATTTCCCTAACCAAGTCCCATCCGTGACTAGGGATATGTTCATACAGTGAACAACCCTTGTAAGCCCTCTCGACTTATAAGGAGAAAACCATTTTGTAAGATCCTTACGACTTACAGGGGAACATACACTTAGGAATCCTCACGATTCTTGAGGAGAAAACACACCTACAAGATCCTCACGACTCGTAGGGAAAAATACCTTTGTGAGTCCCTTACGGCTCATGAAGTCAAAAGCCTTAGTCGACAGAACCTTAACCCTGTTCGCTAAGCCACCTTTGTTCGACATCAACAGAGGCAAATGATGATTCGCTCCTGGCAATATCCCAGTTGTAGCGGTGCTGATGCCGAAACCGGTGTCTAATTCCAGGCTTATGGCGAAAAGCCAACAAGCCGCACATGCATACAAAATAACCGAAATGATGGGGCAACTTGCAATAAAAAGCAGCAAGTAAAAACGTATGCATATAGAACAGCCGAAATGATGGGGCAACTTGCAATAAACAGCAGCGAGTAAAAATAAAACAAATAGCCGAAATGATTGGGCACCGCGAAAAATAGCCGAAATGATTGGGCAATCGCGACCTTCGCGATATAAAAGCTGAAATGATAGAGCATCGCGGAAATAAAATAATAATACAAAAAAAATGATGAATGAAATTTAAGCCCTACAGGCGATGGCATAGCAATCCCTGTATACAATCCATGGGCGCAAACAAAGAATGAGACACATCTTCCCTCCCCATGCTCCATCAGAAAATGGAGCCAAGTCTTGACGGTAACTCATATAAAACCTGAAAGACGATCGGAGATCATCCTACACCAGCGCGGAGTGGTCACCACCTCGACGTCCGTCTCAATACAACAGACGGGATGTCACAACAGCGTTCTTCCTCCAACAGGACTCGGACGTGACAAAGCAAACGAAGCGAAGGCCAAATTCTTAGCTTCAGGGTCTTAACGGCAAGTCATATAAAGCCTGAAAGACGATCAGAGATCATCACACACCAGCGCGGAGTGGTCACCACCTCGACGTCCATCTCGATACAGCAGACGAGATGTCACCCCAGCGTTCTTCCTCCAGCAGGGTTCAAACGCGACAATCAAACAGACGGAGCCACGGCAAAATCCCTAGTTCCAAACCTCGACGGTTCACCAGCAACCTAGAGACAACCGCGACATTCGTCTCGATACAGCAGACGCGATGCCAGCAAACGAAGAAAAGGCCAAATTCCTAGCTTCAGGGTCTTGACGGCAACTCACATAAAACCTGAAAGACTATAGGAGATCATCCCACACCAGCGCGGAGTGGTTATGACTCATCGGGGCTCTCCAAAATGAGCCTAACCTCAAGTAAAAAGCGGCATGGCAAAATTCCTAACGCTTGCTCTTCCGACGGTCAAACTGCCAAGGAGGATTGCTTGAAGACGTCTTGTCCAGCCCCCGAAGGGATCAGAGACACGGCAGTCGCAAGGCTACTCGAACAGCACGATTGCCTATCGAGGAATATATCAGCTGATGCGACGGTACGACGGCCAAAACCCCAAGTACCACAGACCCTAACGAACTTCTATCGTAAAGAGCAGAGGTTAACAGTGACGTTAGGATATTCTTGCGAGAAATGCTCGATTCGTCTCGACTTGTGAGGAAATTGATGTATTTGCGAGAACTTCTCGATACGGCTCGACTCGTAAGATAAAGCCTTAGGCAGCAGGGATTAAAAATCTGTTTCCTAAGCACTGGGACCCTGCAAGTTGGCCCAAAACGGTCTCTTGCATACTATCCACGGGTCTCACTCTCCAAACTCGAATCTCGACAAGGAGGGAAACAACCGCTTACGAGTCCTCTCGACTCGATAGAGGGAAAATTCTCTTATAAGATCCTTACGACTTATAAGAGAAAACGCACTTAGGAATCCTCACGATTCCTAAGGAGAAAATCCACCTACGAGATCCTCTCGATCCGTAGGGAGAAAAGTCTCTATAAGACCCTCACGGCTAATAGAGTTGAAAAGTCTTAGGCAGCAGATCTGAACCTGCGGCCTAAGCCATCGTTATCTCTCGAAGAAACCAAGATGCTTACTCTATTACCTGTCAACCATGTTTATCAAGACAGCATGCTAATAATAAGAGAAGGGAGAAAGTAAAGAAATGATACAAGACATTGCAAAAAAAAATGTGTATCTTTATTTATTAATTCAATCAAGTACAAGGTGAATCGTACAAAAGAATAAAGAATGGATACATCTTATTTGAAAAAGAAATTTTTTACAGGTATATTGATACAAGGGCAACTACTGGAAAGGAAGCGTCTTAAATAGCCCTATCAGTTGTTTGCGCACTTCCTTCCACGCCTTTTCCTGGTCGGCCGTCACTGCCAGTTCCGCCTCCACTTGAGCCCGCTGCTGCAAGAAGAATGCAAGCTGCTCCCCGACGGCCTGCTGAGCTGCTTCGTGGCCTTGGGCGTCACGCTCGGCGGCATCAAGCTTCCGCTTCAAGTTTAGCCCATTAGAGATACGCTCCAAAAGGGCCTCGAAGATAGCCTTCACCTGGGCAGCGTTCGCCTCAACCTCAGCACGCAGACGAGCCGTTTCGTTCGAGGTCTCTTGGCATTCCCTTAGCCTTAAAGTCGCTTCTTGTTCCAGGTGATGGAAGTAAGAAGCGCTTTGCTCAATCCATGCTGCTCTTTGATTGCTTGCGGCTAAGGTCTCGGGAGCAGGGCGCATAAGCTCCGATTGATGCAGGCGGACCTCGATTTCCCTGCAGTGATTAACCCAAAGCTTGACGACGCCTCCATCATGAAAAGTCACAAGCGCCGCCAACATCGGGTTAACCTCCGCAGCGAAATCCACAGCTAATGGGGGAGCGTCTGCGTCAAGCTCCTCGACGTATCCGCTCAGCATACCCAAGCTCATTACAGCACCCTTTGAAGACGGACGTCTCAGGAAGGGGCCTGCCGGCATTATAACGCGAGACTCAAAGGGCGCCGGGATCGGGACGTCAGCTGAAAGAACAAAATACGATTAGATGACGGTTCAAGAAATACAAAAAAAGAGTCATCGATGCGATAATTTACTATACCAGCTGCAGCAGGTGGCAAGGCCGGATGGGCCGGTGGTGTGACCGATCTTTCAGCCCCTCCTTCGATTGTAGCACTGCAATCAGGATGAGGGAAAGTTAGAAATAATTCCATTACTAAAAAAAGAAAGACATCAAATGGAAATTATACTCACCAGCGCCACCGGAGGAAGAAGCGAGTTCAGATGGGAAGGAGAAGTGCGGGTGCAACACCTGATAGAGATGATCAAAAAGCACTCCTGAAAAGACGCAATAGTACGACATTAGTACATAAATTATACGGCTGAAAGATAAAACTAATGGGTTGCAAATCCATACCTTCCAATATCTGTGATGGTACAAGGGAAGGCTGAGAGGTGACCACCGCCAAGGTTTTGACGGCGCTCCCTCGAGCAATGGAGCATCAGCACTGTCCGCACCTGCGTTAAAAACAAAGATAAACATGTCAGAAAGGATTGCAAGATAAAAAGGGACAGTAACTCGAGATTTACCTGATGAGCCGCCGGCCGAAACAGAGGCGTCTCCCCCTTCCATCGATACGAGTCCACCTCCCGTGGCCTCATCACCGGACTCGACAGGGGCTGTCGTCGTGCTCGCACGACCAGGAGACGGTGGAGGACCGTAGACGGGGAGAGCAATAATTGGAGCATTGCCAGACTCTTGAGAAAGAGCGGCTGGTTTGTCCCCAAGAGTCGTGCCCTTCTCACCCGCTACTTCTTCGGGCTCGGCGGTCGCCATTGTCTCATCCGCCGTCACCATGGGGTCGCCGGTCTCAGGCGCCTCGACCGCCGCTGCCCCAGGCTCAGTTATAGCGGCCGTCTCATTTGCCGCCACCTCAGGCTCGGCATCAACGACCTTCTCTGGTGCAGCTCCCTGAGCCCCCTGTTTCCCCCAATTACAACGAAATTCTATTTCTAAGACTGAAAAGTAAAGCACCGCTTCATGAAAGAGGCTAAACACCAAAGGCGATTTATCCTTGCAAGAATCACATGCACTTAATAATAGCAAATTAAATTATACGATGCACAAGCACAACAGAGAGCTAAAATAAAAGAAATCTTAACAAATCTAATGAAATACTTGATTAAAAAGAAAAATACTTGTTCATCATTATCATTACATTTAAAAAAGATCACCAAATATGGGATCGGAAAGACAAGGGTTCGCAAAGATAAAAAGGAGATTCTCCAGTTCCCTCTCTGTCTTCTCCACCACGTTGAAGCGGCGGTCCTCCCGAGAAGTAGACGCCCAACGATCATCGCCACATTCATCAGAAAAGGTGGCGATGACGACCCGGCGAGCTCGTATCTGGCTTAGCAAGTGGAAAGAACAGTCCCTCAGGGCTTTGGTGATCAAGTGCGCTTCAAAGAAGCACTCGATCTTATCCTCGGCGGCGTTAAGCATTGCCGAGGACATCTCTACTGGAGGAGGGGGAAGATCGGCGAGCACCGAGGCAAGGATCATCCGGAGCCAAATGGAGTGCGGAGGAAGAGGAAACCCCACACGAGTCAAAAGCTCGTACATTGCAGCATCGCACTGCTCGTCCGTAAAAGAAGGGTCCACCAAGCGCGCAGCAAAACGGGGAACGATGTCCCGGATCGACACTTCCCATGGTTGTCGGCGGGCATGAGGGCGGTTGCAAGCCATGATCGAAGAAGTTCTCTGAAGATGAGAAAAGAAAAGGCACGGCCTTGAGTTATATATATACCCAAGCACAGAAAATTCTGTGCACAGTGGAATTATTTCCAAGACCCGGGAAATCAAAATTTCGGGAAAATACAAGTTTGACTTGAAAAGAGGAGATGAAAAGATATTTCAGGTGAAGCAACGCTTCCGATTCCCCCAATCAGAGCAAAGCTCTACCTTGAAAATCTAAATTTTAATAAATGAAGCAACGCTTCAAATCCTCTGCGCTGTGCGCAGGATGCCACGTGTCAGAAGTCGATGCGTCAGCACAGCGCCCAAGGCAGTGCGTCCAATCAGAGCAAGGCTCTTTAAAAATAAAAGTAAAGGAAGCAACGCTTCAGCTGCGCAAGCGCTGCGCTGCGCGACACGTGTCTGCGCAGTTGCGCAGGCACAGCTGCGCAAGCGCTGCGCTGTGCGACGCGTGTCTGCGCAGAGCACAGCCGCGCAAGCACAGCCGCGCAAGCATTGCGCTGCGCGATACGTGTATACGCAGTTGCGCAGGCACAACTGCGCAAGCGCTGCACTGCGCGACACGTGTCACGCGCTGGGGCGTTTACGCCAAACAGAATTAAAATTCTAATAAGATCTTTCTGTTCTTGTTAAAATAAGAAAATTTTCTTCTGTAAAACAGAAACCCTTGGATCAAAGATCCAACGGTGGGGAAAATTCCCCAAATCACTCAGAGAAAAAGCTCTCTAACAAATTTAACTAATTTGTGGGCACTATAAAAAGGACCCTAGACCTCAATTCAAGGATCAACATTTTGTGAAAAATCAAACAGAGAGAACTCTGAAGAATTGGAGAAAAATCCTCAAGAACAAAAAAGGTAAAAAACCTTTAGAAAAAAGAGAAAATTCTCTTATGAACAGATCATTGATCTGAGAACAAGATCAAGGATCTCTAATAAAAAGAAAAATAAATAAGTGCTTTGCACTTTTCTATGAACCATTGGTTCCACGAAATAAGAAAAACGAGAAGAACTTGTTTTCTTTGATCTAAATTAGATCAAGAAAACAAACAGTGATTTGCACTTCTTTTTATGAACCATTGGTTGAGAATCTTTCTGAATCTAAAAGATTCTCAAGAACAGTGCCCAGAACTTGCCAAAACTGCACTATTGCGCAAGCCGCCAGAAAGCGCCACGTGTCAGCAGTGCAACAGCGCAGCGCACTGACACAGCGCACTGCGCTGTTGTGATTGCGCTCACCAGAGCGTGACACGTGTCACCTCCATGAGCACTTGCGCTCATTAATTGGCGCAAAACGCCTGACAAGCCACGTGGGGGCACTGTCAGAGTTTTTAATGCGCTGCATTATTAAGAAAAGGGACAGAGCCCAATTAAAAGGCCTAACAGGCCTAATCAAAAAATGCTATGCATTTTAAAAAAGGGCAGAGCCCAAACAAAATAGATACTTTGCATCATTTATAAATGGGCAGAGCCCAAAATAAATTGATGCTCTGCATCCTTTATGGATAGAGCCCAAATAAAAATAAAAAGAAATGCAATGCAAAAACAAATAAAATGTCGAACATTTTCAACTGGACTTAGCCCAATTCTGGCCGTAAGTCCTCAAATTAAATTGACTGAGAAAGATTGCTCTCTTAAATCAATTTATATCCGGTTCGAGGGTACATCTCCGAACTCCTCTGACATATGTCGTTGTAATCATTCAACGTCGTCAGAGAGGTGACGGGTCCCGACGACCACACACATCAATATGGACTGCGGGGTCCTTAAACTCGTGGACCGAAACGTCCTTAAACTAATATTTACCCCAAAATGGGAATGTCGGACCGAAACGTCCTTAAACTAATGTCGGACCGAAACGTCCTTAAACTAATGTCGGACCGAAACGTCCTTAAACTAATGGTGGACCGAAACGTCCTTAAACTAATGCCGGACCGAAAAGTCCCTAAACTGGCGATAGACCACCACGTCCCTAAACTGGAATATGGACCACCACGTCCCTAAACTGGAGTATGGACCATCACGTCCCTAAACTGGCGATGGACCACCACGTCCCTAAACTGGAGTATGGACCATCACGTCCCTAAACTGGCGATGGACCACCACGTCCCTAAACTGGAATATGGACCACCACATCCCTAAACTGGAATATGGACCACCACGTCCCTAAACTGGAATATGGACCACTACGTCCCTAAACTGGAATATGGACCCCTATGTCCCTAAACTGGAACAATAGAGCCCCCAAATGCTCTTTTGTCGGATCCAAACGGTCCCGTTAAGTTGATCTTAGTCTCAAATCAGACTAACGTATCCTTAACAAACGTTTAAGTCGATCTTAGCCTAAATACGGCTAACGTATCCTTAAACCAAAACACCAAACCCAAATCTAAGTAAATACGGATTTGGACTAATCCACGTCCTACGGGCGACGACATCGCTTAGTCTCCGTATACAATCCACGGGCAACCACAAACAAAACAAACACACACGACACGAAGTGAAATTCTGGAGAAGGAGAAAGTTGTTACCGCGACGCGGTAGCATAATTAACTTTAGGGGCTTGCGCCTGCAGGGAAGAGCGTCCCCACAATCAAAAACCCCTCAAGTGAGGGGGAATCTGACGAAGTCTGCTACATCGGTCGCATCCGTCTAAACCTCCGATACACGGTGCCATAAATCAACTTGGCATCTTTGGAGAGGTGGACGGATAAAACCAAATAGCATCTGCCCCGAATCTCAGGCAAGACGTCCTCGTGTCGTCGGCCGCCATTCGGAGGGAACAGATTCTGGCACGCCCGGTGGGACCTTTTCCTCTTTCCACTCCACACTTCGTGTGTCGTCTTCGCGAACCAATCGCGGTTTGTTAAATGGTTGCCTTTGGATTTTAAGTTACTAAGATTTGGTCTTTTTCCTGGCACAGAACTCAAGCATCAATGGCCTCTAACTGCACCAACTGCTCGAAGTGCCACTGCAACGGACGCTCCACCTCCCCTGGAGGTGTAGCATATGGGCCCCAAGCGGCTTCCTTCCTCGCTCTGCCGATAGACCAGGTGACCCAGGCCACCACCGGCCTGTTTTTCGGGACCATGATCCCACCTGCAAGCTTCTCTATGCCAATACCTGCATTGGAAGTGAACAAGAAGTCGGTCTTCGACCGGCTCACTGCTACGACGGCCCCTGTCAACGGGTCGCCCACTACCAAACCAACAGCCTCTGTTTTCGCCAGGCTGGATCAGAACTCTAAATTGGCTGTCCCAAGGAAGGCAATAACTGCTGCTCCAGAAGTCGTCAAGGCGGCATTCCCTGTCAAAGAGTCAGTCTTTTCAAGACTGACGATTCCTGCTCCTGCCCCTGCTCGAGGATCTGTCTTCGACAGGTTGAATATCATCCCTCAAAAGACAACTTCAGTCTTTAAGAGGTTAACACCAACGGCGCCTCATTCAGACAGGGGGCAAAAAGAAGCTGTCTCAATCTCCGAGCCAGTTCCAACGGCTCGTCATGCTCGACGTCGCCATTGGTGACGAGTGAGGAAGGCAGGGAGCAACTCCCCTTCAGGGTTAACTCCACCGGCTCCAGTGGTAGAAGTCAACGCTGCTGTTCCAACTGGGAACAGCTTTGAACTGCTGAGGAAGGTACGTAAGAATTCTCCAACCGCTACACTGAAAAGATCTCCTCCGCTCGCGGAGAGAGTTCCGGAAACAAAGCAAGAACAGCCCCCTCAACGGCTGTCCTCAAAAATATACAAGGTTTGGCGAAGGGTTCAAGACTCCGTGATCGACCCAGATCACTCTCGTCAACAAAAGAAGACGAAGGTGCAAAAAGAAAAAGACCGTCCTATTAAACAGCAGGGGACAACGATCGCTAGGGTGCCCACTGTAACGGCCCCTTCAACTTCAACGGCCCACAAAAGAAGGAGGCCGGAGAAAACCCCCGCGCCGGCGACAAATATCAGAGGTGGTGAACCCAAACGCCCTAAGTCAGGGGGCATTGTAGTTCATACCGTCTATGCGGCGTCTGGTAAAAAGGACAGTCGCATATCTACGGGTCATCGACCGCTTACGCGATCAGTGACCAAGGCGCAGGAGCAGCAACAGAAGCTCCAAGAGATGATGAACGCTATGGCCGCACTTACTGGGCCAAAAGAAAACCCCGAAACGTCCTCGGATGAACGCCAAGAGGAAGAAACCGACGCCGAATTCTTTCGTCGAATATTGGAGAAGAAGGACAAAGAGGCTGCTGAACAAGAAGCCAACATACAGCGTATGGGCCTCCTCTTCCAAGACATAGTAGGGATGATGATACAACAAGATCCTCCGGCCGAAAAGCCCCCGATCGTCCTTGGAGACGATAGGGGAGAGACATCAAATCCTCCGCCAGCTCTATCGACGGCTAAGGGGGATACAATCTCCAAAGCTGATTTGGACGAGTACATAGCCCCGCAAATACGGGTTCATCATACGACTGAAGCAGCCGGCCAGGTCGTAAAAACGGGGCGGCCATATCCAAGTTGGTACGACCAAATCAAGTACCCACCGGGTTACACAATTCCCAAGTTCCATGTCTACAAGGGGACGGGCAATCCTCACCAGCATGTTGCCCAGTTCAGGGCACTCTGCGGCAACACCGGCGGTGACGACAAGCTGTTGCTTCGCCAGTTTGTTGGAAGTCTATCAGATACGGCGTTCGAGTGGTACTCTGAACTCCCGAACGACTCTATCAAGACCTTTGCAGAGATGGAGCTGCTGTTTACTCAGCGTTTTGCAAGCGCCAGTGAACGCACCCCGATGACGGCACTGATTAACGCCAGGGTAAAACCAGGCGAGACGTGGGTTCAATATGCTATACGGTGGCGGAACTTATGGTCGAAGTGCGAGCAGCGCATTGAAGAAGCTCCCGCAGTGGGTATGTTTGTGGGAACTTTTGATCCGCAAGCAACCATCTCGCAATTTATGATGTTTTTCAAGCCGACTACCTTCCAGGCCTTGATTGACAAGCTAGCGCAAATTGATCAGATGGGCCATAAACCTCCTCTTCCAAAGCCGGACTCCCGAAATGACAAAGGGAAGGCAAAAGCGATCGTTGTCGCTAATGCTCAACAACAACCGAGCGACTCGAAGCCGGTTGTTCGTCAAAATAATATGCGTCCATATGTAGCCCATGAGGAGAGGTTAGGACGTTCTTACTCTTTTCCCCGCGATAAAACGAGAAGGTTATTCGAGCTGGCGTTGCGCAACCGACTCATAAATCTGCCGGATCCAAAACGTCCTTTGCAACCAAGTGATGTCAATGGGCCCAATTACTGTCCTTATCATCGAGTGCTGGGCCATCCGATCGAAGATTGCTACATTTTCAAAAATTGGCTTGAAAACCAGTACCGACAAGGCAAATTCGCGTTATCTGACAAATGGAAGGTGAATCCCCCGCAGCCCCACACCTCTAAGGGGACGAATATGCCGGGGGCAATATGCTCCGTCGTTGAAGAAGCTCCTTGGGAGGTTGTATTATCAGCCAAGACAAAGAGGATGCTAAACGATCTTCAGACATGTCCAGCGATTAGGCAGAAGAACCCGTTGGAACCGCAGGTCATTGAGGGGATGTTAAAGCCACGTCCAACTCCAAAGACCGATGGAAGTGGCTTAAGCACTCACAACCGGCCGTCAAAATCTTCGAAGAAGAAGAAAAAGAAATCAAAGAAGCCCGTGAAGCCTGGCGACAAGCGCTCGGACTTGCAAAAAAAAATTAACGCTCTGGAAGAATACAACCAGAAGGCACGGACTCCCATTACATTCCAAGAGTTCCTCAATCACGTCTTTCAAGAGGAAGATGAGGGAGAAAATTCATCTGATGAATCTGAAGAATGCGTGGCGAGCTGTCATGTGATTTCCCATTCGTTCATGAACGATGAGGAGACTTCTTGTACTGAAACGCTGGGGGCAGATACCGAATCAAAAATTCTGGGGCCATCGGATGAAGTAATTGACGCATTCCTCAATGAAGCTTGGTTGAAAAGTAAAGCTGATCGAGAACGCGAGGCGGTCATATTTGAAAGGGCCAAACGCCAGCGACTTGATGAAAGAGCTAAAACGATCCCGCTGGAGCAAAATGCCTCCACTATCGACAAAAGCCAATTCAAGATGAGGAATAGGTTTGCTAAGGCCATATCAATGGGCATGAAGCTACCATCCTCCGAAGGAAAAAATACTGGTGAAATAGAAATGCACCCCTCCTATTGCTTATATCATCAGAAGGTTTCGCACCCCACTCAAGAGTGCAAAGCTTTCGATAGATGGTGGCAAGGATACGTTGCTCATCGGCAACGCTTTAAGCAGGAAAAGCGCAAAACTCATCGGGAGCAAAGAAATACGACCGAAGGGTTTAAAAGAACTACCGGCGATTGTCGCATGGTTAGCACCGGCGGGTCACAAGTGCCTACATTCGGGAGCGATTCTGATGAGGATCTGGAACTTGCCCCCCTCTTTAAGGAGTCCACTTCAGGAAAAGAAGAAGAGCCGAAGGTTTGCGAAAATATTCGACTGCGGAATCGGACACTCCCCGAAAAGAATCTCGGGCCCTCAAACAGAAAAGATAAAGGGAAAGAAAAGGTCTCTGAAGATATCGTCTTAGATGACCAAGTGGTGGAAGAGCTAAGTGCCAAGGACCCGCCGAAGAGGAATAAGGTGGATTACAACGTCTTAGCGCATATGAGGAAACTACCCTCACAGCTCAGCATTCTTGATGCCCTTTTGCTATCAAAGGAGGCGAGAGACTCGTTAGTCAAAGCATTACAAGATCCGGAACAATTCCAAGCTTTCCTGGCTGAAGAAAAGATGAAAGATGAATTGGAGGAAGTGCACACGGCCGATGTCGCTTTTGGTGAGGAAGACCTTCTCCTTGGGACGTGCGAACACAATCGCCCCCTTTATGTCTCAAGATACTGTCACGATATAAAGATAGGCAAAATCCTGATCGATAATGGATCCTCCGTTAACCTCCTCAATGTGCGGGTGTTAAAAGAAATCTGCATGAGCGTCCAACACCTTGCTCGGGACAAGATCACTATCTCCGGGTTCGACTCCCAGTCATCAAGAACTCTTGGGTCTGTGATACTGACGCTACGCTTCGGGCTACTCGTCATGGACATTAAGTTCCACGTCATAGACGCCAAGACATGCTACAATGCTTTGCTGGGCCGACCGTGGTTACACGAGTACAACATCATCCCTTCTACACAACATCAGTGTATGAAGTATTCTAAGGATGGTCTCGAGTATACCGTGGCGGGAGAACTGAACCCGTTCTCTGTGAACGAGGTCCGCAAATATGAAGATGCCAAATACTTCTTACCGGATTTCGAAGACACGGAGAGGTGTCACAAGCCGGAGAACAAAGCTAATGCCACCATCCCTGTCTTCGGCAGTGATACCGAGGAGGAAGAGGAGATAGTGTATTCGGGTCCGCCCCAACACAACAAGCCAGGACCGTCCGCACCTACGTTGATCTTTGGTAGCGACTCGGAAGATGAGATCCATGCTGTATTCTCTGCTCGACCTTTAATACAAACGTCCGCTGACGAAGAACAAAGTCTACAAGTCGCCATGGTGCCGCTTAGACACCGTAAGGAACTGGATGCGCTTGATATCTACAGTGTAGAAGAACTGCGAACGTTCTATATCCCTCCCAGGAGAGAAAACGAAAAAGCAATTCTATTCTACCGCTCTGAAGAAACTAAAGTGGAGAAAGAAATCTGGCATGGCACGGATCCTACGCTCGACAGGCTTCAGCCTATCCGTCTTCCCAGATATTATACGGAAGGTTTGAAAAAGCTACTGAAACGCCAGGGGATATCCTTCAAGCAGACTGTTCGAAAATCCAAGTTCTATGACAAAGTCTGGAACGTTCCCGGGACTCAACGCAAGTTGCCTAATGGGAGAATGGAAACAATCGGGCTTGGATACATCCGGTCAAAGAAACGGGAGCTACTACCCGGCTGCTACGTTGTGTATGACTTCGATGAAGAAGCGGATGCTCAATGGGAGGACGCTAATCCTGAGCCAGTGAAAGTTCCAGATGCAAAAGAACCCAGTCCGTCGTTCGAAGAACAAATGGACAAGCTTATAAGGGAAGCTGGTCAAAAGGTCCGAGACGACCATAACCGCGAAATGGTCATCTACGAGAAAGCCAAAACACAGCGCCTCCTCCAATAGGCCATGAAAGATGAAGATGCCGCTCCTTGTCAACCTGTTATAAAAAAGGCCCGACGCAGAGGCAGAAACAAGTCGAAACGCGAAAAAGGCGCTCAACAGCAACGAAGCAGGGCTAAAAGGCCACGCAAGCGGGAACCAAGCGGTTCCGATCTATCCCTCATGAGAAAAATGGGTCGAGCATACTCTTTTCCTCGGGACAAGACAAAGAAAATACTTGACCTCGCTTTAAAACATCAGATGCTTACACTGCCGGAGTCTAAACACCCCGAACAAGCAAGCGAGGTCTCACACCCGGACTATTGCCCTTATCACCGAGTGATAGGGCACCCTCTCGAGGACTACTTCACCTTCAAGAATGGGGTTAAAGATCAGTATCAGCTTGGCAAGTTCGCTCTGTCCGACAACTGGAGGGTAGCGCCGCCACAGAACCACGAACCCAAGGCCACGAAAGAAGAACCAGTTCCGCATTGGGATTGGAAGCGAATTCGTACTTGTCACGTGATAACGATATTAAAAGAAGAGCCCGAGAACATGGACAACCTTCCCTGGTGTTTCGAAAACAGCAATGATGAGGTGATCTCAGAATTCCCACCAGCGCCAAAAGAGCTGGAAGATGGAATCAATACCACTGCAGATAACCTTAAGAAAATTGAGTTGGGAACGGCGAATGACCCGCGACCGACATTCATCAGCGAGCTGCTATCTGAAGAAAGGGTGGCCTCGTTAAAGGACGTGCTTCTACAGCATAGAGATTGCTTCGCATGGAACCATTCCGAAATGCCGGGACTAGATCCAGAAATTGCTGTTCATAGATTGGCGATATCTCCGGACGTCAAGCCAGTCAAACAGGCGCCGAGAAGAATGCGGCTCGAGCTTGAGAAGAGTATCAACGCCGAGGTCAAGAAGCTGATCGACTCTGGCTTCATCCAGGAAGTTCAATACCCTGAATGGATCGCCAACATCGTCCCGGTGATGAAGAAAAATGAGACAGTGCGCATATGCGTAGACTTCCGGGATCTTAATAAAGCTTGCCCGAAGGACGATTTCCCAGTGCCAGTCACCGAACTGATGATAGACAATACGTCCACTCATGAAGTTTTCTCCTTCATGGACGGCTCGTCAGGGTATAATCAGATAAAGATGCATCCCGAAGACCAGAAGCACACCGTCTTCAGGACTCCTTTGGGTATATTCTGCTACAAGGTGATGCCCTTCGGTTTAAAGAATGCCGGTGCCACCTACCAAAGGGCCATGACGAAGATCTTCAATGACCTTATACATGAAATCGTCGAATGCTATATCGACGACCTCGTGATTAAAAGCAAATCATATGAGGAACATCTCGAGCATCTGAAGACCATATTTCAACGCCTTCGGCAATATAACTTGAAGATGAACCCTCTTAAGTGTGCATTCGGAGTTTCCTCGGGCAAATTCTTAGGATTCATCGTCCGACACCAGGGTATCGAAATAGATCCGTCAAAGATCAAGGCGATCATGGAAATGCCTCCGCCAAGGACCCTCAAACAGCTGCGGTCTCTCCAAGGGAAGCTCGCGTATATACGGCGATTTATAGCCAATCTTTCAGGCAAGTGCCGTCCCTACAGTCACCTGATGAAGAAGGGAACCCCGTTCGTTGGTACCAAAAATGCCAAAGCACGCTAGACGAAATCAAGCAATACCTGTAGAACCCGCCAGTGCTGGCTGCTCCGGTCAAGGGAAAGCCCCTCATTCTTTATACAACCGCTCTCGAAAGCTCCTTAGGCGCACTATGGGCAAAAGAGAATGATCAAGGGAAGGAAAGAGCACTCTACTACTTAAGTCGAGTTCTACTGGGGGCAGAAAGCAACTACTCCCCCATTGAAAAACACTGCCTGGCGTTGATCTTCGCGATAACAAAGCTCAGGCACTATGCGTTGGCGCACGAGGTCCGTCTCATTTCAAAGGTGGACCCCCTTAAATATTTGATGTCGAAGGCCATATTGACGGGACGACTCGCTAAATGGGCCCTGCTCTTGATGGAGTTCTCGGTAACGTACCAACCTCTCAAGGCAGTGAAAGGACAGGCCATCGCCGACTTCCTCGCTGAGCATCCGATACCCGCCGATTCTCCTTTAAATTGCGATCTTCCAGACGAACATGCGTTTGATGCGATCGACGGTGGTGATACCCAATGGGAGCTTTATTTCGATGGAGCATCTTCCATGAAGAAACGCAAACAAAGTACCCCTATAATCAAATCGGGGGTAGGACTCATCTTTGTAACTCCACAAAGAGGGATAATGCGTTTTGCTTTCTCCCTAACAGAGCCAAGGACAAACAATGAAGCCAAATATGAAGCCTTAATAGCAGGTCTTGAGATCGCCATCGACGTGGGAATTGAAAACCTTCTCATATATGGAGATTCCCAGCTAGTCGTTAGTCAAGTAAACGGCGACTATCAAACGTGCAAACCGGAGTTGGTGAAGTATGGTGAAAAGGTGCAACAACCGTTGATCCAAATTCCTTCCTATACTTTGGAAAGCATACCGCGCGCGGAAAACAGCAAAGCAGACGCGTTGGCCAAACTTGCTAAAGAACTGGCTGACGAGAACCTCGGTGACGTTAGAATCGTAGTACAAAGCCGTCGGGTGCTTGCCTCAGCAGAAATATCTCCGGAATCATCCGAAGAGAAGGGAGCGACTGAACAGACGACCTTGCAAATAGAAGACCGGGAAAAGGCTGAGGATTGGAGGGAAGTCTTCATAGACTACTTTAAGTCCCACCGAATGCCTGAAGAAGCGTCCACAAGACATCAGCTCATGAAACGAGCTCTGTCTTTCGCCTTCGTCAATGATACTCTGTACAAGAGGTCATTTGATTCTCTGTGGCTGAGATGCTTAGGACCTGACGAAGCGAAAAGGGTCGTCCAGGAAGTTCATGACGGACTCTGCGGTTCTCACCAAGCAGGCCCAAAGATGAAGTTGAAGATCAAACGGATGGGCTACTACTGGCCCACGATGATCCGAGACTGCCTTGAGTATGCGAAGCGGTGCCACTCGTGCCAAATTCATGGGGACTTCATCCACCAGCATCCAAATCCACTACATCCAACGGTGGCTAGCTGGCCGTTCGGAATGTGGGGGAGTGACATAGTCGGCCCCATCGAACCAGTATCGTCCAGAGGACATCGTTTCATCCTGGCAACGACTGACTATTTCTCCAAATGGGTAGAAGCAGTACCGTTGAGGGAAGTGAAGACGGAGAATATCCTCCATTTCTTCAAGACGCACGTCCTATATCGGTTTGGAACTCTACGACGGATCATCTCCGATAACGGGCCAGCTTACAGAAGCCACAAGATCAGTCGCTTCGCGCAGCAACACAATATAGACTGGAGATATTCCTCGGTTTATAATCCGGGAGCTAACGGTCTGGCTAAGGCCTTCAACAAAACCTTAACAAAGATCATGAAGAAAACGGTGTCCCGAAATAAGAAGGACTGGTACGAGAAGCTGCAAGAAGCTCTTTGGGCGTATCGAACTACGTTCAAGACGGCCACGAACACAACACCGTACGCGTTGGTATTTGGGACGGAAGCAGTACTCCCCCTCAAGATAGAGTTACCCTCTCTACGAGTGGCAGTCCACGACGAGCTGACAGACGAAGAAAATGCTCACCTTCGGCTTGAGGAGCTTGACGCCCTTGATGAAACCCGGCTCATAGCGCAACAAAATCTAGAAGCTTATAGAGCAAAGATGACGCGCTCATATGAAAGATTGACCCGACCGAGGACATTCCGCCAAGGCGAACTTGTGCTAGTGGTCAAAAGGCCTATGATTCCCAATCGCGCCAAGCGGGGAAAATTCGAGCCAAACTATGAAGGCCTGTACATCATAGATAAGGTCTACCATGGTGGGGCCTATCTACTCATGGACATGCACGGTGAAAGGCCTTTCAGGCCAATAAACGGTCGCTTCCTAAAGAAATACTATGCTTAATGAGCCACAGCCTAGGTCAATGGTAGATGACTATGTCCGCTCGCTATCTTCCTAAGCTCAAGCTTTATAAGCAGTAGCCGGCCTTCTCAATAGCGGACCGAAACGTCCTTAAACTAATACCGCAGCATCCGTAGGCTGACCAAAAAAATATATAAAAAAAATATAAATAAATAAAAACGGTATGTCCATAAGCAAAGAAGGGCACAGATGAAAACCCGAAAGGGCTTCGTGAGTAAAAACAGCAGGGCTACCGGCGAGTGTTTGTGAAAAACCCGAAAGGGCGCGACCTCGTAAAAAAAAGAGACAAAGAAAATAAATAAAGAATAAAGTCCATAAGCAAAATGGGCACGAATGAAAACCCGAAAGGGCTCCGTGAGTAAAAACAGCAGGACTACCGGCGAGTGTTTGTGAAAACCCGAAAGGGTGCAACCTCGTTAAAAGACACTTATAAGGTCCTCTCGACCTTGTAAGGAGAAACCACCCGCGTGAGATCCTTACGACTCACAAGGGAGCAACACACTTAGGGATCCCTACGATTCCTAAGGAGAAAATACACTTGCGAGATCCTCACGACTCGTAAGGAGAACTCTCTTATGGGACCCTCACGACTCATAAGATTTGAAAGTCTTAAGTTACAGAGACCTAAAACTGTGCTTAAGCAACCCCCACAACTTCCAATATTGCCCTACAAGTGGTTCAATACTGACCCTTGTATACAATCCACGAGCGCGAATAAACATTCCCCCAACCAAGTTTCATCCGTGATTGGGGATATGTTCGTATAGTGAACGACCCTTGTAAATCCTCTCGATTTACAAGGGGAAAACCCTCCTGTAGGATCCTTACGACTTACAGAGGAACATGCACATAGGAATCCTTACGATTCCTAAGGAGAAAATACACCTACAAGATCCTCACGACTTGTAGGGAGAAATACCTTTGTGAGACCCTTACGACTCATGAAGTTAAAAGCCTTAGTCGACAGCGCCTTAACCCTGTTCGCTAAGCCACCTTTGTTCGACATCGACGGAGGAAATGATGATTCGCTCCTGGCAATATCCCAGTTGTAGCGGTGCTGATGCCGAAATCGGTGTCTAATTCCAGGTTTACGGCGGAAAGCTAGTAGGCCGCACATGCATACGAAATAGCCGAAAGGATGGGGCAACTTGCAATAAAAAACAGCAAGTAAAATGTATGCATGCAAAATAACCGAAATGATTGGGCAACTCGCAATAAAAAGCAGTGAGTGAAAACAAAATAAATAGCCGAAATGATTGGGCACCGCGAAAAATAGCCGAAATGATTGGGCAATCGCGACCTTCGCGATATAAAAGCTGAAATGATAGAGCGTCGCGGAAATAAAAAAAGATGATAAAACTTCGGCCCTACAGCTGAGATCACATCGATCCCTGTATACAATCCAAGGGCATAAACAAAGAGAGAACCATGCTCTCCCAACAGGCTCCGCCAGAAAACGAAACCAAATATCGACGGTTCATCCCAACTCCAGAGAAACCAGTGTCTTCGGCAAATACCTCAACTCAGGGAAACAAACAATCCTTGATGAGAGCCTCCTGATCCGCGTCGACTCGCAGAGCAACCAGTGTCTCCGTGGGAAATTCTCGACTCGTTTCAACACCAGGGAAACAAATAATCCTTGGCGTTAGGGAAACAAATAATCCTTAGCAAATACCTTAACTCAGGGAAATAAACAATCCTTGACAAGAGCCTCCTGATCCGCGTCGACTCGCAGAGCAACCAGTGCCTCCGTGGGAAATTCTCGACTCGTTTCAACACCAGGGAAACAAATAATCCTTGGCGCTAGGGAAACAAATAATCCTTAGCAAATACCTCAACTCAGGGAAACAAACAATCCTTGACGAGAGCCTCCTGAGCCGCGTCGACTCGCAGAGCAACCAGTGCCTCCGTGGGAAATTCTCGACTCGTTTCAACACCAGGGAAACGAATAATCCTTAGCGCCAGGGAAACAAATAATCCTTAGCAAATACCTCAACTCAGGGAATAAAACAATCCTTGACGAGAGCCTCCTGAGCCGCGTCAACTCACAGAGCAACCAGTGCCTTCGTGGGAAATTCTCGACTCATTTCAACACCAGGGAAACAAATAATCCTTAGCGCTAGGGAAACAAATAATCCTTAGCAAATACCTCAACTCAGGGAAACAAACAATCCTTGACGAGAGCCTCCTGAGCCGCGTCGACTCGCAGAGCAACCAGTGCCTCTGTGGGAAATTCTCGACTCGTTTCAACACCAGGGAAACAAATAATCCTTGGCGCTAGGGAAACAAATAATCCGTAGCAAATACCTCAACTCAGGGAAACAAACAATCCTTGAAGAGAGCCTCCTGAGCCGCGTCGACTCGCAGAGCAACCAGTGCCTCCGTGTGAAATTCTCGACTCGTTTTAACACCAGGGAAACAAATAATCCTTGGCGCTAGGGAAACAAATAATCCTTAGCAAATACCTCAACTCAGGGAAACAAACAATCCTTGACGAGAGCCTCCTGATCCGCGTCGACTCGCAGAGCAACCGGTGCCTCCGTGGGAAATTCTCGACTCGTTTCAACCCCAGGGAAACAAATAATCCTTGGCGCTAGGGAAACAAATAATCCTTGGCAAATACTTCAACTCAGGAAAACAAACAATCCTTGACGAGAGCCTCCTGATTCGCGTCGGCTCGCAGAGAAACCAGTGTCTCCGTGGGAAAATTCCCGATTCGTCTCAACTTGCAAGATGAAGCCTCAGGCAGCAGGGACTAAAAAACTTGCTTCCAGAACAATGGGACCCTGCAAGTCGATCTAAAAGGTCTCTTGCATACTATTCACAGGTCTCACTCTCCAAATTCGAATCTCGACAA
Source organism: Agapanthus africanus (assembly GCA_030015575.1). Classification (NCBI taxonomy): domain Eukaryota; kingdom Viridiplantae; phylum Streptophyta; class Magnoliopsida; order Asparagales; family Amaryllidaceae; genus Agapanthus; species Agapanthus africanus. The sequence continues at coordinate 897,371,091 of CM057337.1, forward strand.
GGAGGGAAACAACCCCTTACGGGTCCTCTCGACTCGTAAGAGGGAAAAATTCTCTTATAGGATCCTTACGACTTATAAGAGAAAAGCACACTTAGGAATCCTCACGATTCCTAAGGAGAAAATACACCTACGAGATCCTCTCGATCCGTAGGGAGAAAAGTCTTTATGAGACCCTCACGGCTTATAAAGTTGGAAAGTCTTAGGCAGCAGATCTGAACCTGCGGCCTAAGCCATCGCTATCTCGTGAAGAAGCCAAGATGCTTACTCTATTATCTGTCTACCGTGTTTATCAAGACAGCATGCTGATAATAAGGGAAAGAAGAAAGCAATAGAAAGAGTATCCAATTTACATTTGATCAAGCGTTCAAGACACATTCATTCATGCATAAGTAAAAGACTCAGAACAAAAGATAAGACAGGCTAGGAAAAACAAAAATTTCCATTAATATTGCCAGAAGTACTTACAATCATAAAAGCAATAAACGAAAAACATTATTACAAAGGAATAACATCGAACCCAGGACATGGATTGAGGAACTCGAAAGCGACCCTCTCTATGACTTTCCAAGCCTCGTGGACCATTCTAGTGTGCATTCTTTCGCGAGCACAAGCGTCAGGGCCCCCCTGATGTCTTCCACCCTCTGATAAGCAGCGAGTATGGCAGACCATTGAAAGACCTCGTGCAAGAAATCGATAAGACTGTCTCACCGTCTCTTCGAGATAAAGTTCATCAGGTACACCGAGTGCACCTTGGCCTCAGCGGCATCCAACGCCCTAAGCGGCACACCGGAACAGAATAGGGGAAGCGCTTCCCAGATGGCTCCCACGATAAGCTTAAGGAGGGAGGAACGTTGGGGAAGCAGTAGACCGTTGTATGCGTCGAAGCGGCTCATGATTTAAGCACACTCCGCGTTTGTGAACTCTCGATTTTGAGAGCGGCCAAGTCGGCGGATATCCCCGTAAGAGATGATCTCGTTAAGAGCATACATATAGGCGTCCATTGTTCCTGTGAAAGAAGATCAACAGAATTAGCAGACCGACTGGGCGAATTCTTGTTAAAAAACGAGCACAGAGAGTTAAACTCCTCGAGAGCAATACTCTACGAATAGGGGTGACGCCTATCAAATTCCATAATAAGGGAAATTTAAAGAAGTCCCCCAAGAACTCTGAGATCATTATTATTAAAAGATGATATAATCCGTTAAATACAAAACTCCATTTTTAATTTTCATTATCCATACTCAAACTCTTAAGAGTTCATTTTTTTTAGATCAAAAGGATCTATGTTTTGCCAAAGATGCAAGGTTCTATTCATGGGTTGAGAAACCCTGAAACAGATTCCTGAGAGCACGGCTCTATTTGGTGAAACCCCAAAAGGATTTTCTTTAGATCAAAGATCTCTGAGAGCAAAACTCTATTAATTGAAATTAATTTAATTCAAGGTTAATTTTTACCTAAAAAGTTTCCTTTGAGGAAAATTTAACTCTGAGAGTTCCTAAAGGCAAGAGCAGAGCTCTGGAGTTTTGAAAGTAAAAATCTTAAAGATGATAATCATCTACTGAGGACCAAAGGTCCTATTTATAGGGATCAAATGCCCTTTCAACTTCCAAAGGTTGCCATAACGGTTGAAATTCTGCCACCGTTGCGCTCGCATTTGGAACCATACAAGTGCAACGGTGGGGGAGGGGGCATTTGTTTCCCCCAATTAGAACGAAATTCTATTTCTAAGACTGAAAAGTAAAGCACCGCTTCATGAAAGAGGCTAAACACCAAAAGCGATTTATCCTTGCAAGAATCACATGCACTTAATAATAGCAAATTAAATTATACGATGCACAAGCATAACAGAGAGCTAAAATAAAAGAAATCTTAACAAATCTAATGAAATACTTGATTAAAAAGAAAAATACTTGTTCATCATTATCATTACATTTAAAAAAGATCACCAAATATGGGATCGGAAAGACAAGGGTTCGCAAAGATAAAAAGGAGATTCTCCAGTTCCCTCTCTGTCTTCTCCACCACGTTGAAGCGGCGGTCCTCCCGAGAAGTAGACGCCCAACGATCATCGCCACATTCGTCAGAAAAGGTGGCGATGACGACCCGGCGAGCCCGTATCTGGCTCAGCAAGTGGAAAGAACAGTCCCTCAGGGCTTTGGTGATCAAGTGTGCTTCAAAGAAGCACTCGATCTTATCCTCGGCGGCGTTAAGCATTGCCGAGGACATCTCTAATGGAGAAGGGGGAAGATCGGCGAGCACCGAGGCAAGGATTATCCGGAGCCAAATGGAGTGCGGAGGAAGAGGAGACCCCACACGAGTCAAAAGCTCGTACATTGCAGCATCGCACTGCTCGTCCGTAAAAGAAGGGTCCACCAAGCGCGCAGCAAAACGGGGAACGATGTCCCGGATAGGCACTTCCCATGGTTGTCGGCGGGCATGAGGGCGGTTGCAAGCCATGATCGAAGAAGTTCTCTGAAGATGAGAAAAGAAAAGGCTCGGCCTTGAGTTATATATATACCCAAGCACAGAAAATTCTGTGCACAGTGGAATTATTTCCAAGACCCGGGAAATCAAAATTTCGGGGAAATACAAGTTTGACTTGAAAAGAGGAGATGAAAAGATATCTCAGGTGAAGCAACGCTTCCGATTCCCCCAATCAGAGCAAAGCTCTACCTTGAAAATCTAAATTTTAATAAATGAAGCAACGCTTCAGATCCTCTGCGCTGTGCGCAGGATGCCACGTGTCAGAAGTCGATGAGTCAGCACAGCGCCCAAGGCAGTGCGTCCAATCAGAGCAAGGCTCTTTAAAAATAAAAATAAAGGAAGCAACGCTTCAGTTGCGCAAGCGCTGCGCTGCGCGACACGTGTCTGCGCAGTTGCGCAGGCACAGCTGCGCAGGCGCAGCCGCGTAAGCGCTGCGCTGTACGACGCGTGTCTGCGCAGTTGCGCAGGCACAGCTGCGCAGGCGCAGCCGCGTAAGCGCTGCGCTGTACGACGCGTGTCTGCGCAACTACGCAAGCACAGCCGCGCAAGAATTGCGCTGCGCGACACGTGTATTCGCAGTTGCGCAGGCACAGCCGCGCAAGCATTGCGCTGCGCGACACGTGTATGCGCAGTTGTGCCCCGCGCAAGCGCTGCGCTGCGTGACACGTGTCACGCGCTGGGGCGTTTACGCCAAACAGAATTAAAATTCTAATAAGATCTTTCTGTTCTTGTTAAAACAAGAAGATTTTCTTCTGTAAAACAGAAACTCTTGGATCAAAGATCCAACGGTGGGGAAAATTCCCCAAATCACTCAGAGAAAGATCTCTCTAACAAATTTAACTAATTTGTGGGCACTATAAAAAGAACCCTAGACCTCAATTCAAGGATCAACATTTTGTGAAAAATCAAACAGAGAGAACTCTGAAGAATTGGAGAAAAATCCTCAAGAACAAAAAAGGTAAAAAACCTTTAAAAAAAAGAGAAAATTCTCTTATGAACAGACCATTGATCTGAGAACAAGATCAAGGATCTCTAATAAAAAGAAAAATAAATAAGTGCTTTGCACTTTTCTATGAACCATTAGTTCCTCGAAATAAGAAAAACGAGAAGAACTTGTTTTCTTTGATCTAAATTAGATCAAGAAAACAAACAGTGCTTTGCACTTCTTTTTATGAACCATTGGTTCTGAATCTAAAAGATTCTCAACAACAGTGCTCAGCACTTGCCAAAACTGCACTATTGCGCAAGCCGCCAGGAAGCGCCACGTGTCAGCAGTGCAACAGCGCAGCGCACTGCGCTGTTGCGCTTGCACTCCCCAGAGCGTGACACGTGTCACCTCCACGAGCGCTTGTGCTCATTAATTGGCGCAAAACGCCTGACAAGCCACATGGGGCACTGTCAGAGTATTTAATGCGCTGCATTATTAAGAAAAGGGACAGAGCCCAATTAAAAGGCCTAATCAAAAAATGCTATGCATTTTAAAAAAGGGCAGAGCCCAAACAAAATAGATGCTTTGCATCATTCATAAATGGGCAGAGCCCAAAACAAATTGATGCTCTGCATCCTTTATGGATAGAGCCCAAATAAAAATAAAAAGAAATGCAATGCAAAAATAAATAAAATGTCGAACATTTTCAACTGGACTTAGCCCAATTCTAGCCGTAAGTCCTCAAATTAAATTGACTGAGCAAGATTGCTCTTTTAAATCAATTTATATCCGGTTCGAGGGTACATCTCCGAACTCCTCTGACACATGTCGTTGTAATCATTCAACGTCGTCAGAGAGGTGACGGGTCCCGACGACCACACACATCAATATGGACTGCGGGGTCCTTAAACTCGTGGACCGAAACGTCCTTAAACTAATATTTACCCCAAAATGGGAATGTTGGACCGAAACGTCCTTAAACTAATGTCGGACCGAAACGTCCTTAATCTAATGGTGGACCGAAACGTCCTTAAAATAATGTCGGACCGAAACGTCCTTATACTAATGTCGGACCGAAACGTCCTTAAACTAATGGTGGACCGAAACGTTCTTAAACTAATGCCGGACCGAAACGTCCTTAAACTAATGATGGACCACCACGTCCCTAAACTGGAATATGGACCACCACGTCCCTAAACTGGCGATGGACCACAACGTCCCTAAACTGGAATATGGACCACCACGTCCCTAAACTGGAATATGGACCCCTACGTCCCTAAACCGGAACAATAGAGCCCCTAAATTCTCTTTTGTCGGATCCAAACGGTCCCGTTAAGTTGATCTTAGTCTCAAATCAGACTAGCGTATCCTTAACAAACGTTTAAGTCGATCTTAGCCTAAATACGGCTAACGTATCCTTAAACCAAAACACCAAACCCAAATCTAAGTAAATACGGATTTGGACTAATCTACGTCCTACGGGCGACGACATCGCTTAGTCTCCGTATACAATCCACGGGCAACCACAAACAAAACAAACACACATGACACGAAGTGAAATTCTGGAGAAGGAGAAAGTTGTTACCGCGACGCGGTAGCATAATTAACTGCAGGGGCTTGCGCCTGCAGGGAAGAGCGTCCCCACAATCAAAACCCCTCAAGCGAGGGGGAATCTCACGAAGTCTGCTACATCGGCCGCATCCGTCTAAACCTCCGATACACGGTGCCATAAATCAACTTGGCATCTTCGGAGAGGTGGATGGATAAAACCAAATAGCATCTGCCCCGAATCTCAGGCAAGACGTCCTCGCGTTGTCGTCCGCCATTCGGAGGGGAACATATTCTGGCACGCCCGGTGGGACCTTTTCCTCTTTCCACTCCACACTTCGTTTGTCGTCTTCGCGAACCAATCGCGGTTTGTTAAATGGTTGCCTTTGGATTTTAAGTTACTAAGATTTGGCCTTTTGCCTGGCACAGAACTCAAGCATCAATGGCCTCTAACTGCACCAACTGCTCGAAGTGCCACTGCAACGGACGCTCCACCTCCCCTGGAGGTGTAGCATATGGGCCCCAAGCGGCTTCCTTCCTCGCTCTGCCGGTAGACCAGGTGACCCAGGCCACCATCGGCCTGTTTTTCGGGACCATGATCCCACCTACAATCTTCTCTATGCCAATACCTGCATTGGAAGTGAACAAGAAGTCGGTCTTCGACCGGCTCACTGCTACGACGGCCCCTGTCAACGGGTCGCCCACTACCAAACCAACAGCCTCTGTTTTCGCCAGGCTGGATTAGAACTCTAAATTGGCTGTCCCAAGGAAGGCAATAACTGCTGCTCCAGAAGTCGTCAAGGCGGCTTCCCCTGTCAAAGAGTCGGTCTTTTCAAGACTGACGATTCCTGCTCCTGCCCCTGCTCGAGGATCTGTCTTCGACAGGTTGAATATCATCCCTCAGAAGACAACTTCAGTCTTTAAGAGGTTAACACCAACGGCGCCTCATTCAGACAGGGGGCAAAAAGAAGCTGTCTCAATCTCCGAGCCAGTCCCAACGGCTCGTCATGCTCGACATCGCCATTGGCGACGAGTGAGGAAGGCAGGGGGCAACTCCCCTTCAGGGTTAACTCCACCGGCTCCAGTGGTAGAAGTCAACGCTGCTGTTCCAACTGGGAACAGCTTTGAACTGCTGAGGAAGGTACATAAGAATTCTCCAACCGCTACACTGAAAAGATCTCCTCCGCCCGCGGAGAGAGTTCCGGAAACAAAGCAAGAACAGCCCCCTCAACGGCTGTCCTAAAAAATATACAAGGTTTTGCGAAGGGTTCAAGACTCCGTGATCGACCCAGATCACTCTCGTCAACAAAAGAAGACGAAGGTGCAAAAAGAAAAAGACCGTCCTATTAAACAGCAGGGGACAACGATCGCTAGGGTGCCCACTGCAATGGCCCCTTCAACTTCAACGGCCCACAAAAGAAGGAGGCCGGAGAAAACCCCCGCGCCGGCGACAAATATCAGAGGTGGTGAACCCAAACGCCCTTAGTCAGGGGGCATTGTAGTTCATACCGTCTATGTGGCGTCTGGTAAAGAGGACAGTCGCATATCTACGGGTCATCGACCGCTTACGCGATCAATGACCAAGGCGCAGGAGCAGCAACAGAAGCTCCAAGAGATGATGAACGCTATGGCCGCACTTACCGGGCCAAAAGAAAACCCCGAAACATCCTCGGATGAACGCCAAGAGGAAGAAACCGACGCTGAATTCCTTCGTCGAATATTGGAGAAGAAGGACAAAGAGGCTGCTGAACAAGCAGCCAACATACAGCGTATGGGCCTCCTCTTCCAAGACATGGTAGGGATGATGATACAACAAGATCCTCCGGCCGAAGAGCCCCCGATCGTCCTTGGAGACGATAGGGGAGAGACATCAAATCCTCCGCCAGCTCTGTCGACGGCTAAGGAGGATACAATCTCCAAAGCTGATTTGGACGAGTACATAGCCCAGCAAATACGGGTTCATCATGCGACTGAAGCAGCCGGCCAGGTCGTAAAAACGGAGTGGCCATATCCAAGTTGATACGACCAAATCAAGTACCCGCCGGGTTACACAATTCCCAAGTTCAATGTCTACAAGGGGATGGGCAATCCTCACCAGCATGTTGCCCAGTTCAGGGCACTCTGCGGCAACACCGGCGGTGACGACAAGCTGTTGCTTCGCCAGTTTGTTGGAAGTCTATCAGATACGGCGTTCGAGTGGTACTCTGAACTCCCGAACGACTCTATCAAGACCTTTGCAGAGATGGAGCTGCTGTTTACTCAGCGTTTTGCAAGCGCCAGTGAACACACCCCGATGACGGCACTGATTAACGTCAGGGTAAAACCAGGCGAGTCGTGGGTTCAATATGCTATACGGTGGCGGAACTTATGGTCGAAGTGCGAGCATCGCATTGAAGAAGCTCCCATAGTGGGTATGTTTGTGGGAACCCTTGATCCGCAAGCAACCATCTCGCAATTTATGATATTTTTCAAGCCGACTACCTTCCAAGCCTTGATTGACAAGCTAGCGCAAATGGATCAGATGGGCCATAAACCTCCTCTTCCAAAGCCGGACTCCCGAAATGACAAAGGGAAGGGAAAAGCGATCGTTGTCGCTAATGCTCAACAACAACCGAGCGACTCGAAGCCGGTTGTTCGTCAAAATAATATGCTTCCATATGTAGCCCTTGAGGAGAGGTTAGGACGTTCTTACTCTTTTCCCCGCGATAAAACGAGAAGGTTATTCGAGCTGGCGTTGCGCAACCGACTCATAAATATGCCGGATCCAAAACGTCCTTTGCAACCAAGTGATGTCAATGATAGAGCTCTATCTGGAATCAAGCTGGGCGAACTTCTCGCTCCGCTCCGATAAGAACTCCGGTCGAATGAAGCGGGCGATAAAATCTACGAAACTGACTTCCCGGGTGCCCGATTCCAGATAGAGCCCTTCATAGATCTCCAGCACCTTCACCAAGCCCGGAAATTGGTGCTGAATAGCGTTCTCCGGCGTCAGATCAAACACCAACGGCTTGGTGGTAAAGACGTATTCGTCAGGAGGAAGCAGCTCCTCGTAATGCTCCCTCCTCATCGGCAGTCCCGAGATTTCAGCAAACTCCTCCAAGGAGATAGAAACTTCCCTGTCCGTCGTCAGGAAGGTGTGGTTGGGGTTATTCCATTGTTCAATAAAAGCCTTAACCCAACACGTTGGAGGAGAGGGATACTCAAAGAGCGAGACGTAGATGGCCGAATACAAACCAATCTTCATCAGATGAATCCTCTTCGCTGATAAGATGTACCGGGCCCACTGCAAATATCCGGCGGGCGGGCGCGGGATCAGTTCAATGTTATAGGCATGTCCCCAAGGGCGTGCTTCACCCTGACAGATTCGCCTCCCCAAAATGTCTATTGCCGGCGGCGGCTGCACGGGAATAGCCCCAATTGCAGGCTGGAGGAGGTCATCCGAATTCCAATTTTTGACCTCTACGGTATACTTCACCGGGGGTTCATCCGCATAGGGGATCGAAAATATTGGCTCGGACGGCGTAGCAAAACCAAAGCTTCGGCGACCCTGGATGATATCGTTATACCACCTACCCCACAAGTGAAGGTTCTTATGCTCGGGGTCATGATCCTTGATGAGGGTAAGCACCTCTTGGTCTACTGGTGCCAGGGGAAAACCTCTCTCCGAGCGAACGAACGGGAATGATAGGTCAGCAGGCATGTTTCCTGTGGAGGGACAAAAAGTAGCCGTCAGTGTTGTAATTCCAACGCTTGGCATTTTAAAATTTATACTACATTGCAATGCAGTGGGTAGGGGACCAAATGGGGACCCACAAAATCTGGATGACAGTGCATCATTTAATAAGACAGCCCCATCATTGGATGAGACTGTCAATTAATGAAGAGATCCCCAAGAGAATATTCTCATTAATGGGAAATCCCTAGAGACAAGGAGAAAATCTCCTCTTTCAGAGCAAAGCCCTGTCACAGAGTGACATTTGTCAAACTCTGGTCTCAAGGGAATAAAATTTCCTAAAAAGAGCCTAGCTCTGTAATAATGATGGAAAGATCCATCAAAAGAAAATTTTAACTCCTAAAGATTAAAAATTTGGGGTCTTTAAAAAAAAATCCATGAAAACTTATGAAAAGTTCTACATTTGATCCATGAGCAAAACTCTGTTCATGGGTTAAAACCCATGAACAAGATCTCTGTAGATCTATGGACTTTTGAGAGCAAGGCTCTATTGATGTAACCCCAAAGGGGTTTTCTTTAGATCAAAGATCTATAAGAGCAAGGCTCTGTTAATTTAATTTAATTTAATTTAATTTAATTTTTACCTAAGTTGTTCTAAAAATCTGAACTCTGGAGTTCTTGAAAAGAAACGAGAGCAAGGCTCTAAAGTTCTCAAAAGCAAGAGCAAGGCTCTGAAAATCAAGATTCTTGAAAATGGTAAAACATTTACTAAGGACCAAGGGTCCTATTTATAGGCGCCTGCGCCCCTTCAAACTCACCCGTTGATCCAACGGCTAAAATCTTGCCACCGCTGCACTCATGTGTGCGCCACGTGAGCGCAACGGTGGGGGGGCATTTGTTTCCCCCAATCAGAGCAAAGCTCTGTTTGAATTTCAAAAATTCAAAAATTGAAGCAACGCTTCAAATCTCTTGCGCTGCGCACAACGCGCCACGTGTCAGAAGCTGATACGTCAGCGCAACGCCCAAGGCAGCGCGCCCATCAGAGCAAGCCTCTATTTAAAAAAAAATTAAAAAAGCAACGCTTCAAATGATCTGCGCTGCGCGACACGTGGAAGCGCAGTTGCGCTAGCGCAGTCGCGCTGCGCTCTGCGCTGCGCGACACGTGGCAGCGCAGTTGCGCTGCGCTCTGCGCTGTGCGACACGTGTCGAGCGCTGGTGCATCTGCGCCAAACAGAATTAAAATTCCAGTAAGATCTTTCTGTTCTTGTTAAAACAAGAAGATTGTCTTCTGTAAAACAGAAGCCCTTGGATCAAAGATCCAACGGTGGGGAAAATTCCCCAAATCACTCAAAGAATGATCTCTTTAACAAATTTAATAAATTAATGGACACTATATAAAGGCCCCTAGACCCCAATTCAAAGGGGGAGAGAGAACTTCAAAAAACAACAAAACAGAGAGAACTCTGAAGAATTGTGAGAAGAACTCAAGAAGGGAAAGAAGGTAAAAACCTTTACAAAAAGAGAGAAGAACTTCTTCTGAATAGATCATTGATCTAAGAACAAGATCAATGATCTTTAAAAAAAATAATAAATAATAACAGCGCCTTGCACTTTTTTATGAACCATTGGTTCTGGAATCTTAAAGATTCTCAAGTTATTGAAAATAGTGGCTTGCACTTGCAAAAACTGCACGGTTGCGCTCCTGGGTTGGCGCAAGCCACCAGAGAGCGCCACGTGTCAGCTCCAGAACCACTTGCGCTATGCGCTTTTAAAATAGAGCATTGCTCTTTAAAGTTGACGCAACTCACCAGAGCGCGCCACGTGTCAGTAGCGCAACAGCGCAGCGCACTGCGCTGTTGTGCTTGCGCTCACCAGAGTGTGACACGTGTCACCACGACAAGCGCTTACGCTCAGTAATTGGCGCAAAGCGCCTGACAAGCCACTGTCAAGTAATTAATGCACTGCATAAGGGCCAAGCCCAATTAAAAAAGGCCTAACAGGCCAAATAAAATGCAATGCATTATTTTAAAAAGGGGCAGGACCCAAACCAAAACAGATGCTCTGCATCATTTACAAAGGGACTAAGCCCAAACCAAAACAGATGCTCTGCATCATTTACAAAGGGACTGAGCCCAAATCAAAAAGGCCTAGCAGGCCAGAATAAAATGCAGTGCATTATTAAACAAGGGCAAAGCCCTAGCACAGGCCTAATAGGCCAAAGATAAAAACATTGAATATTCTCAACTGGACTTAGCCCAATCATGGCCGTAAGTTCTCAAATTAAATTGACTGAGCACGGCTGCTCCCTTAAATCAATTTGCATCCGGTTCAAGGGTACATCTCTGAACTCCTTTGACACCTATCATTGTAATCCTTCAACGACATCAGAGAGGTGACGGGTCCCGACAACCACACACCCATACGGACTATGTTGGAGATAGTGCCCTCAGAGTCAATTATTGGATCACAGGCACGTGATTGCAATGATTGAGTCTGAGGGCACTATCTCCAACAGTGCTAGTAATATCCGTTCGATCAACTCCAGAAAACTGGTCCCGTAATAAATTACAGGAAAACCCCGACACTGTGCATACACACCCGCATCTGTATTCCGACCGGATACAAATGCAATGAGATAAAATCTACACTGTACTAAACTAGGACCGGCTTAAGCCAAAGCCGGCTAGTAAAAACCGTCCGATCCTGATCCGTGCAATACCGCACGTATCTGATCGGACCCTGCCATATCTCCATACGGCCTCTACAGCGTTTCGCCCGAAAGCTTGAGTAACTGAAAGTGTGGTGGACTCTAAAGACTCGTCAATACTATGGCTGTGGATTTAACTACTAGCACGTCAGAGGTATAAGCCAATACGTGACGGGCCACCAGCTATTGACCAAAAGGGACGTCGATGAGCGAACTCATCCTGACACCCTACTGAGCCTGTCAGTGACAATATCCGTACAGTCCGGTCCGTTCGTCTATGAGCATCGCATGGCGGGCCTAGGGGGTTGGTAAAAGTCAGACCCCCAAAGGCGGTACAAGTCGTGTCGGAGTGTAGCCCAGAACGCCCTGAGATACTACTGGAATACCTACCAGTAAATCTCCTGCCTCGGCCGAGGGCTTTGCGTAATGGCTCTCCTAGACACAGCGCGACCTCACCCCCAATACCGGGAGAGACGAACCCCTGCAGATCCGCTCACTGCCTCCATGTGGCTCGGGACTGTACCCAACTAAAACCTGTTTGCATGACTCTTTTGAGCCGTGGTAGGGTAGTAATCAAAGCACAGTGGGAACTCACACGAGACAAATGACGATCTCAGTTCGATGAACTAACCTGTACACATGTCACCTGGGAACCGCTATCTGACGTCTGGTATAATCCCAACTAGCAGGTTCCCGGCGAGTCCTGTCCGGTGTACTCATAACCTAATGAGCACCTGTATACATCTTAGGTGAACCAACTGACACCAGTGGCTTGTGAGACCAGCCACCGCCCCTCGTCGGGGTCTCGACTGTATACACTAGTCTACTAATGGAGTGTCGATGCCCAGTCTCGAAACTCCCACGACTAGGGACCTTTTAAGGATGTGCTTATAGACTACCAGTTCCCACGTATATGATCGCCATCATACTGCTGGTAGTCAAGCAAGAATCCTAGGGGCTCTATCAACGTGTAATAGCGACATGTCAGGTCACCTAAAGCAGTACACGATGATAAAGATAAACCAGATAGCATACTATCATCTCGAGTAAGACTGTCCTACCGGGATAGGTCCTCCCTCAATCATTGCAATCACGTGCCTGTGATCCAATAATTGACTCTGAGGGCACTATCTCCAACAATCTCCCACTTGCACTCAAGGCTAATTATTGCGATGCCGCATACTCACAGCCCGTGTGATACCGAACACTCAACTCCTCTACTAGTCAGTCTCACAAAGCTCGTTTGCGAAACTATTGCGTTCGAGGAATAGCCTCTATGAGTGGATCCGCTGTGATGTTTCTTTCTATGTCTCTCTATATCTCAAGTTCGCGGAGAAAGCCATCTCCCGAAATGAGCAATACTTGTCTTAGAATGTCTGGATGTCTGATGGGACCTAGCTCATAAATGAACTCCAAATCCAAACTTCTTAGACTGTATCGTCAACTGAACTTAATCAGTATCCTGCGCCAGGCCTTTCCCTCAGTATCCACCTGGACCACCTGTCCAATATACTGCCCCTCGTCAGAAGGAGAAACTATAACTCTGACAGCCACTCTGCCATCTATGTCACCTTGGAAGCCTGGAACGATAACCGTCTCTTAAAAAGAGGCTGTCGTTATCATATCCCTAGAACATCAACTTATGTTCTAAAACTGCTTCCGACTGTTTCTCCAGGATTGGATCAATGTCAACTTATTGCATCTAGTGCAAGAACAACATCTGGTGTGGTACTTGACATCTCATGATTGACTCAATTGCCTAAGCAAGTGATCTGCCAATCATGCGTATCCCTCTCCCCTTTAGTCTGTAAGACACCTTTAGAGAGGGTGACTCCATCACCTGCAGGTACACTACCATGCCAGGAGTCGTCCATTCTAAATACTTATAGAATGCTGTCAAGGTACCCAGATTAGGAAACCACCCAAATCTAGATCTAAAACCATAGATCTAGTAACCAGAATGTCTGATATAATATCCAAGTCCTGTGTGGAGAAAACACTGTGTGACAACCAAAGTATAACCGATCGTAGTATAGGAGTTTCTTTTCCTACTCTGTGTATGTCATCCAAAACCAGGACATCACACCCTACTACCTTCTCAACAGATCCATCCCCTATTCTGATGAAGTCAAACCTATGACTGTCACGTCAGAAATAGATGATCTATCTCCGCTACATCTGCTTTAGTCTATAAATAGACATAAGCCACATGTCCACCAATGCTTCCGCTGCTCCCACTGACTACGACAACCCTCTGGCAGAGTCATATAGACGTACACTTCTAAAGCTAGTTTAGAACGACGCTATACTCATCCTCCTGCCGGGTCTCACAGTCTGGAACAACAGCAATGGCAAGTGTGGGTAAACAAGAACTTCCCTGTCACCGTCCTTGAGGCTACCGGAGTACCTCTCGGGTGCCTGAAGTTACCCACCGTATCTGCGGAGTGGCCAATGGAATATCAAACCAGATTGAATCTTTAGGTTCCTTATCAAATCTTCAGTAATCGTTTGCGGTTCTGGAATCACTTCCAGTTCTACCATACTCCCACTACTGTTTTCTGAAAAATAACCATTTCTTTTTAAAATGTGGCGAGTTAAGAACAATATCACTATTGATCTTCCAGATGGTAGAAAGTCAACCCTCGTCATAGCCTGGGTCAACCCACAAACAGCCATTACAGAAACGTGCCTAGAGTTGTCCAGTGTCTGATTTTAATCATAAGCCGGACAACTCCCCGTACCTTAACAATGTTAAGATATGAACTGTACTATATCCAATATAGAACCAGAGGCACTGATTTAATTGAACCAGATTCAAATCATGCAGCTGTCTCCAGTGCATGTCAACTAAATGGAGAGAGGCCGATCAGCGTTACTCAACTTAGGAATGTTTCCAATTATAAGTAACCTGAAAGAGAAGCTAGTTCTCTCAATCATTACTATCAACTGAACACCATATACAAGTATCTACATCTTCGATCACTTTGAAGAATCCCGATACTTGCTACACCTGGTTCTCTACTCTATTCAAATACCTATAACTCCTCAAAACTTAGACCCTGTTTTTCTACGAAATACATGTCTAAGAACTAGAGAAGTTAAAAGTAAACAGAATATAGTATGAGGACCAACCCCTCTGTCCTAATGGACACTGGACAACATACAATACTCTGTATAAGTCCGCTGAGTCTAACAACTCTTTCACTGTGCGTCGTAGGTTGAAAACTGTACTTATGGTTAAGAAGAATTACACCGCTGTTTAATGCTCCTTACCTAACCATCCACTGATATAGGTAAATGTCATCGACATAATATCAAAAGGTATATCTCACTCTATGAAAATAGACGTACAGATATATCAATTTGAAATTGGTGCACAACAGCGGATATTCAAAACCAAATATTTGCCGACCGGCAAACAGCCCAGGTGATCTCCTCAAATATCACCGATTACAACGAATCCCGATATGATGAGGATGATCACCTAATTCCCAATAACTTACTCCCACTCATCATCTGTAAAACCATACAGATGTGAGAATCCAACCTGGTAAATACATACCCTGGAGTAAGTGTCTAATCGGGAAATCAGTTTTCTTTTAACATTACACAGTGAAACTGAAACATTGGAATGTTTCGGTGGGGTATTCCGGTATTCTTAGTAATGCCTCTTCCATTATCCAGATTCACAACTGTAACCGTATATCTCTTTGCCATCTCTCCAAATCCCTTTATATGTCTTTAGTCATTACCTTCTGTACACCCCTTTAGGCCAAATGGTTTTCTTCTTTCCCTACCGTTCGGCACCAGCCTATGGTTTGGAAGAAGACTATCCAAAAAGCATAAAGGGTGTACTGTCCTAATCCTAGGAGCACTCGCAATGCGAGAGAGGGTGAAGAGAAAAGACACCTGAATGTACTTTATTCCTATTTCTCCTGAACTAGGATCCATCCCCGAACTGGAATAAGTTCCTTTCGAGTTCGTATATAACCATACGATGGATTATCCAATAAACTGGGATCTTCGTAGTAATACGGAGTGTCCTGGAGAAATACAAAGGTGATTTAGGATTGGCGAAGAAATACTTGGTTTGGTCGTGAATATCAGTCGCAATTTACTTTGCCCTCCTACTAATCCCTTGCTTTGTCTTAACTTAATACCTTCTGCACACCATCGTTATGCTAATTGGTTTTCTTCATTCCCCACCGTTCGGCACCAGCCTAAGGTTTGGAAGAAGACTATCCAATCTGCGTAATAGGTGTACTACTCCTAAGCTAAGGAGTACTCGCAACCTGAGAGAAGGTGAAAAGAAAAGACAACTGAATAATCCTATCCGTTTTCTCCAGAACCGGAAACCATCCTCGAAGTCCTTCGAGTTCGTATCTAACCATACGATGGTTTTGTCCAATGGAAGTGGACGTTTGTAGTAATACGGGGTGTCCTGGAGAAAAGGGTAAAAGTAGGAGTGGCAATGAGGTCTGCAACTCTGACAATCCAAAAGCCAGTGTTAAGAAGGTTCGGTCAACTTGGTCACTGAGTCATAGTCCAGGGTCGGGTCAATGGTTGCTGCCAAAGAGAGAGAGAAAAGAAACACTCAGCGTGCACTCTAACCTAGATCAGAATGGTTATCACTTTATCTAATCTGGAAACCTCCCACTGTACCTCAAATTCTCCTCCAAACCTGAAAGAAGAATTAGTCGGGATCACCCGAGGAGTAAACCAACTCATCAGTGGGAATCGGGATCCAACTATCATCGCATGATAACGTGACGGAATCCGCTCACGCTATAACACTCCAGAAGGTATGCGCATGCCTGGCAAGTTTCAGTTCTTTTGAAACTCCCGATGTAATTTTTACCCCTAGGACCCAAGTGACCTTGACGAATAATCAACAAATCAAAAGGTCCTAGTCAAGTTCAACCCGTCATTATCTTGATTGCGTTAAACCCACCCGCACGACCCTTGACGAATAATCAACAAAGTCGTACGACTGTCCTAACCAATCCACATATCCATGCGACAGAATAGCACAACAAAGCTACCGCACACTACGCCTCGGCGAATAGCAACGACAAACGCAGCGCGAATACTAAGCAATACTGATCTGAAATGACGGAGGGCTACGACTGGTTTTTGGCGAAAAACCTTTAACGTAATGAACTTGATATCGTTGAAGGAACTGGATAACTTTTTATGAAAATATAGTGATGAAAACCTTTACTAAAGAGGTCACTCCCGGTGAAGGGATCTCGGCTCTTTCCCCGTAGAATGAGGTGCAGGATATTCCAACTGAATACCACGATGCAAAGCAAAAGTAATCGGCTATAGTGAAGTTATTGCCCTGACGCAAACTTTTGTCCAAGGGGTCACTCCCGGTGAAGGGATCTCGGCCCTTGCCTCGTCGACTGAGGAGCAGGATATTCCAACTGAATACCACGATGCAAAACAAAAGAGAACGTCCTTGCAATAACAGCTTTTTGAAAAGTGTTCCAACAACATCAGATTAGGTTTGTTTATCTTGCATTGATCCGAATCAATGCAGTCCCATCAATTGATCACACCACAAAGAACGAAAATATACTGACGTACGTATATGCCATCCGCATTCGCCACTGGGTCCCGTCATCACCCCGTTAGGTTAGCTAACTAACGGCAGAGCGGGGACTGGACTAGCGCGGATGAAAAACATATACAACATCTACTAATATATATACCAATATATAGTATTTCGCTCAAGGCGTGAATAAAATGCAACATCACAGAAATGTACAGCATCACAGAACAATACAGATATCTGGAAGCCCCGGGTTTCACAGAGCCGCTGCTGAAACCCGACGTTCTCCTGGTCGTGTGGATAGCCTGTGCAATGAAAACCTAGACCCCTACGGGCGCGGCAAGTCACCCGCCAAAACCTGAAGCGAGGCAGCCCCTTTCAGCAACGTGAATGGACCACCCAGCACTTTACGGAATCCGGCAACTCGGGCACCCCTCCTGGGTCAACCTGTACCCCCTACGAGTGCGGCGAATAGCCTGCCAATCCTGGAGTGAAGCTCCCTCCGTCCCAATGCCATGAGATGCGGGCTTGTTGCCCTCCAGAACCCGGCTATCCGTGCACCCCACCGCGGGGCAATCCTAGTACAGAAAGTAAAATATACATACACCGGGTACATCGACCGCAACCAGGTCGTGCCCCAAAAGAATAATACAAACAGGCAGTGACGGCAGTCCACATGTCGGACGCTCGCCCCGCAATATCAAATGTACATAATACAACAAAACTGTACTAGCATTGCATCCAGGCTATCCTCCACGACCGATCCGCAACAACACAGCATAAACATAGAACATCAACGTGAAAGTCACGTTCGCAAATCCGTCTAACCGGGCTATAGCAGTTAGACCGGATTTACCGATCAAATGACATTCACGGTCGCAGATATAATGTAAATACTGTGAAATAATGTGTTTAAAATATCCAATCGATCAAAAATTAACAAGTGGGCCCCCAAGTAATACTGTAGCAGTCACAGAAGATCTGGGCCCAAATTTAATATTCCAAAAGCCCTATTTTCAGCCCAGAAAGCAACTGAAGAAAAACGACCAAGTGACCTGACCATAGTGCGGCGGAACCGCGGCCCAAAGGGGGTTTTGGCCGCGGTTCCGCGCTCCAACTAGGGAATCACTATGTCGTTTTTCTACAGTAGCCTTATATTTTCCAGTACATCATTTTTCTGCAACCTGAAAAATTTTTAGACACCAAAAAGTTTCAACAGAAAACTGATGTGAACAAAAATGAGGTTTTTGGAAATTTGGTCGATCGGATAAGCAAAACGCATTAGAACAAGCTAGGCAAGGTTAATGGCGTGGCTCTGATACCATGTTGCGCCACGGCAGCGCCCCGGCCGTCTAACCGAGGCCAAAATACGGAATCAAGAATTTTCTTTACTTGGAAACTGGCGCTACCGCGGACAATGAAAAAAAAAACCCGGATCGTTAACCATTAACCTAATGCTAGCTAACAAGAGATGGGAAGAGAAGTATACCGAATGATCCGAGTCCTCCGGTCTTCTCCTCGCCTCCGATCTCCCGCGGAAAGTCTTGTCTCCATATCGTCGCCTCCTCGCCGGAAGGGCACCACATGGCCTGCGTCTTTTACGGGCTCCCGCCTCAATACCGAGGCAACTCGGGCATGAAGCCGGCAACTCGACATGCTCAAGATATGCTATAGAATGTATAGTGTAGAGGCTATGTCTCATTTGGGGTTTGTTGCCTTTGAAGATGATGGAGGAATCAAGACTAGAAAAATGGTGCTTGCATTTTTCTAGCATGAAAATGAGATCAAGAAATGAAACTCTCAAGAATGAAAACTCTCATCTTTTTCTTTCTCTCAACCATGAAAAACTTATCATCCTAGAAAAATGGTGGAGGAAAAGAATATGAATCCATAACCATAGAAGGAAGGTGAGTGTAGGAAAAGGTGGAGGGTAACCACAACCAAACATCATGATTACAAACTCAAATCAACTTATCATCCATTTCAAATCACAATCAATCCAAGAAAAGGTGATGGAAAAAGAATATAATGATGATGGAAAAGAATGGTATCTAAAGATGCTATCATAATAAATCATCTTACAAATAAACCCTCCACAAAATGTTATTTGCAAACTTGCAAATAACACCCTCCATCGGAAAAGTCCGGCCGGAAAAGAACAAAGGAAAACCGGCCGGGACAGAATGCAAACTGGCAACTCCAGAAAACTGGTCCCGTAATAAATTACAGGAAAACCCCGACACTGTGCATACACACCCGCATCTGTATTCCGGCCGGATACAAATGCAATGAGACAAAATCTACACTGTACTAAACTAGGACCGGCTTAAGCCAAAGCCGGCTAGTAAAAACCGTCCGATCCTGATCCGTGCAATACCGCACGTATCTGATCGGACCCTGCCATATCTCCATACGGCCTCTACAGCGTTTCGCCCGAAAGCTTGAGTAACTGAAAGTGTGGTGGACTCTAAAGACTCGTCAATACTATGGCTGTGGATTTAACTACTAGCACGTCAGAGGTATAAGCCAATACGTGACGGGCCACCAGCTATTGACCAAAAGGGACGTCGATGAGCGAACTCATCCTGACACCCTACTGAGCCTGTCAGTGACAATATCCGTACAGTCCGGTCCGTTCGTCTATGAGCATCGCATGGCGGGCCTAGGGGGTTGGTAAAAGTCAGACCCCCAAAGGCGGTACAAGTCGTGTCGGAGTGTAGCCCAGAACGCCCTGAGATACTACTGGAATACCTACCAGTAAATCTCCTGCCTCGGCCGAGGGCTTTGCGTAATGGCGCAACAGACTATGGGGTCCTTAAACCCATGGACTTATGCGTCCTTAAACTAATGGACTAATGCGTCCTTAAACACATCTATATGGACTATGGGGTCCTTAAACCCATGGACTTATGCGTCCCTAAACTAATGGACTAATGCGTCCTTAAACACATCCATATGGACTATGGGGTCCTTAAACCCAGGGACTAATGCGTCCTTAAACTAATATCCATCCCCAAAACTGGCAATGGACCGCAATGTCCCTAAACTACCTATGGACCACTACGTCCCTAAACTGGAACAATAGAGCCTCCAAACGCTCTTTTGTCGGATCTAAACGATCCCGTTTAAGTTGATCTTAGCCTCAAATATGGCCAACGTATCCTTAAACATTCAAACAGACTTTAGTCCCAAATTGGACTATAGATCCCCCAATCAACTTTGGTTCAAGGGTACATCTCTGAACTCCTCTGACATCTGTCGTTGTAATCCTTCAACATCGTCAGAGAGGTGATGGGTCCCGACGGCCATACATGCAATGGACCACCATGTCCTTAAACTGGAAATGGATCTAGACGATCCCGTTAAGTTGATCTTAGTCTGGAAATTAGACTAACGTATCCTTAACAAACGTTTAAGTTGATCTTAGCCTCAAATATGGCTAACGTATCTTTAAACCAAAACCCAAAACCCAAAACCCAAATCTAAGACAATACGGATTTGGACTAATCCACGTCCTACGGGCGACGACATAAATTAGTCTCCGTATACAATCTACGGGCAACCACAAACAAAACAAACGCACATGACACGAAGTGAATATCTGGAGAAGGAGAAATTGGCTACCACGATGCGGTAGCGTAATTAACTGCAGGAGCTTACGCCTGCAGGGAAGAGCGTCCCCACAATCAAAAATCCCTCAAGCGAAGGGGAATATGACAAAGTCTGCTACATCGGCCGCATCCGTCTAAACCTCCGATACACGGTGCTATAAATCAATTTGGCATCTTCGGAGAGGTGGACGGATAAAACCAAATAGCATCTGCCCCGAATTTCAGGCAAGACGTCTACCGCGTCTCCGCCGTGTCATTCTGAAGGGAACAGCGTGCTGTTGCGGCGGGTTTACCCTCCGATTTTCAGACAACGCGAACCTACCCTGTTGGTACTGGTCTTCAACTCTGTTTTTGAAGACGTAGCAATCTTCGATTGGGTGACCCACTATTCGGTGGTAGGGGCAGTAATTGGGATTGTTGATGTCGTCTGGTTGTAGTGGGCGTCTCGGATATGGTAGAGTGATGAGCCTATTGCGCACCGCCAGTTCGAACAATCTTCTCGTTTTATCCCTAAGGAATGAGTAAGGACGTCTCAGCTTTTCTCCGAGTGATCGCTGTTTATCGTTTTGGCGAGCAGCTGGTTTCGGATCACTCAGCTGCTGCTAAGCGTTGGCGACGAAGGTAGCTTTCCCTTTGCGCTTTTTGTTTCGAAATTCCGTTTTCGAGGAAGGCGGTCTATGGCCCATCTGGTCCATTTAGGCCAGCTTGTCGATCAAAGCTTGGAAAGTGGTCGGCTTGAAGAACATCATGAATTAGGATATAGTTGCCTGCGGATACAGAGTCCCCATGAACATGCCCCACGGCAGGAGCTTCTTCTATGCGTTGTTCACATCTCGACCATAGGTTTCGCTATCGAATTGCATACTGAAGCCAAGTTTCTCCTGGCTTCACCCTGTAATTGATCAATGTCGTGATTGGGGTGCGTTCGCTGGCGCTTGCGAAACGCTGGGTGAATAGCAACTCCGTTTCTGTGAATGTTTTGATGGAGTCATTCGGAAGCTGCGAGTACCATTCAAATGCCGTCTCTGCTAAGCTGCCGACGAATTGGCGAAGCAGCAGTTTGTCGTCACCTCCAGTATTGCCGCATAGAGCCCTGAACTGAGCGACGTGCTGACGGGGATTGCCCATCCCCTTGTACACATGAAATTTAGGGATCGTGTATCCTGGCGGGTACTTAATTTGATCGTACCAGCTTGGATAGGGTCGCCCAGTTTTGACGGCTTGGCCCGCAGTTTCGCTTGCCTGATGAGACCGTATTTGTTGAGCTATGTAGTCATCAAGCGCAGCTTTTAAGATCGTCTCCTCTCTGGCTGCTGATAAAGCCGGAAGAGGGTTTGATGTCTCCCCTCTGTCGTCTTCAATGATTATTGGGGGATCTTCGGCTGGAGGGTCCGGTTGGATCATCATCTCTACCATATCTTGGAACAGGAGCGCCAATTGTTTTATGTTAGCCGCTTGTTCCGCGGCTTCTTTATCTTTCTTTTTGAGCATTCTTCGAAGGAACTCGGCGTCGGTTTCCTGCTCCTGGCATTGAGCCGACGATACTTCCGGGCCTTCTTTCTGCCCAGTAAGTGCGACCATCTTCGTCAGCATCTCCTCGAGTTTCTGTTGTTGCTCTTGAGCCTTAGTTACTAATCGTGTAAGTGGTCGATGGCCCCCAGAAGCACGGCTTTCCTCTTTTCCGGAAGCCATGTAAATGGTGTGCACTACCATGCCCCCGGACTTGGGGCGTTTAGGTTTAGTGCCCTTGAGATTTGTCGCAGACACGGGGATCTTCTCCGACCTTATCCTTTCATGGGCGGTCGAAGCTGAGGGGGCTGTTGCAGACGATACTTTCCGTGGTACGACAGCGGGATGACCCTCCTCTTGCCGGACATTCATTTTCTTCTGTCGGTAGGAGTAATCTTTGTCGATTACAGAGTCTTGAACTCTTTGCCAGACCCTATGGATTTTGGGGGACCACCGCTGAGAGGGCTATTTTGGGTTTGCCTTTGTAACGTTCTCTACAGGTGGAGGAGACCTTTTCAACACGGCAGTTGGAGAGTTCTTGCGTACCCACCTGAGCGGCTCAAAGCTGCTCCCAGTTGGAACAGCAGTATCAACTTCCACCATTGGAGCTGGTGGGCTAAGTCCAGAAGGGGAATTGCCCCCAGCTTTCCTCGCTCGGCGCTAGTGACGATGTCGAGCATGTCATGTAACCGCGATCACCTTTATCGTCGGAGTAGCTTCGTCATGCCCCCTGCTTTGAGGATAGGCTGTTATTAGTGTCAGCCTATCAAAGACCGACGTCCGCTGAGAGGAAATGGTCAACCTGTCGAAGGCCGACTTTCGAGTAGGGGAAGTAGTTTGGATGACTTCACCTACAGCAGGAGTTGGGATAGCCTTCACCGGTACTGTGAGCCTCTTTGCGGGCCTACTTGAGCTTAGGCTCATCCTGTCGAAGACTGAGGCAGTAGACTTGGATGACCCGTTGAGAGGGGCCGCGGTAGTTGCAAGCCGATCGAAGACCGACTTCTTCGGAGCTTCCTGTGATGGTATCGGGACGCTGAAGCTTGTTGGTGGGAGCATGATCCCAAGGAACAACCCAGTGGTGGCCTGTGTCACCTGTTCCACCTACATTGCGAAGATAGAGGCCGCTTGGGGCCCGTAAGTTGCTCCTCCAGACGGGACGGAGCGGGAGTTGTTGTTACAGTTGGTGCAGCTGGAAGCCATTGATCTTGTTTTCTCTGCACGGGAGCAAGACACCAAATCTTAGTACCTCAAATCCAGGGGCAACCATATTAAACCGCGATTCGTTCGTGAACACGACACACGAAGTGCGGAGTGGAAAGAGCAAAAGGTCCCACTGGGCATGCCAGAATCTGTTCACCGCCGAAAGACGCGACCGGGACGTTAGAACGTCTGGCCTGAATTTTGTGGGCAGATGCTATTTGGATTTATCTGTCTACCTCTTCGAAGATGCCTAGTTGATTTATGGCACCATGTATCGAAGGTGTAAACAGATACGGCCGATGTAGCAGACTTCATCAGATTCCCCCTCATTGTGAGGGGTTTTTGATTGTGGGAACGCTCTTCCCTGCAGGCGCAAGCCCCCGCAGTTAATTACGTTACCGCGTAGCGATAACCACTTTCTCCTGCTCTAGAAGGTCACTTCATGTCGTGTGTGTTTTTATTTTTGGTTGCCCATGGATTGTATACGAAGACTAATTTGTGTTGTCGCCCGTAGGGCGGGGATTAGTCCAAATCCGTATTTTCTTAGATTTGGGTTTGTTTGATTTAAGGATCGTTAATCTCGTTTGAGATTAAGATCAAACTTAAACGGTTGTTGAGAATACGTTAGTCTAATTTTAGACTAAAATCTACTCAACGGGATTTTGAGATCATTTAGATCCAACGAAAGAGCATTTGGGCTCTATCGTTTTAGTTTAGGAACGTTGCGGTCCATTGGGTTTAAGGACATCATAGTCCGTAGAGTTTAGTTCAGGGACGTTGTGGTCCATTGGGTTTAAGGACTTTGTTTCCCCCAATCAGAGCAAAGATCTGTTTGAATTTCAAAATTCAAAATTCGAAGCAACGCTTCAGATTCTTTGCGCTGCGCGCAACGCGCCACGTGTCAAAAGCTGATACATCAGCGCAGCGTCCAAGGTAGCCGCCCAATCAGAGCAAAGCTCTATTTAAAACAAAATTAAAGGAAGCAACGCTTCAGTTGCGCAAGCGCTGCGCTGCGCGACACGTGTCAGCGCAGATGCGCAAGCGCAGTTGCGCTGCGCCGTGCGCTGGGCGACACGTGTCAGCGCAGTTGCGCTGCGCCGTGCGCTGCGCGACACGTGTCAGCGCAGTTGCGCTGCGCTGCTTGACACGTGTCATGCACTGGGGCGTTTGCGCCAAACAGAATTAAATTCTAGCAAGATTTTTCTGTTCTTGTTAAAACAAGAAAATTGCCTTCTGTAAAACAGAAGCCCTTGGATCAAAGATCCAACGGTGGGGAAAATTCCCCAAATCATTCAGAAAAAGATCTCTTTAACAAATTTATGGGCACTATATAAAGGCCCCTGGACCCCAAATCAAAATCATCAACATCATCATTGAGAACTCTGAAGAATTGGAGAGAATTCCTCAAGAACAAAAAAGGTAAAACCTTTAGAAAAAAGAGAAAATTCTCTTATGAACAGATCATTGATCTGAGAACAAGATCAATGATCTTCAATAAAAAGAAAAATAAATAATAATAAGTGCTTTGCACTTTTTTATGAACCACTGGTTCCCTGAAATAAGAAAAACAAGAGAAACTTGTTTTCTTTGATCTAAATTAGATCAAGAAAACAAACAGTGCTTTGCACTTTTTTATGAACCATTGGTTCTGGAATCTAAAAGATTCTCAAGTTAATAGTGCCTTGCACTTGCAAAACTGCACTGTTGCGCTCTTGGGTTGGCGCAAGCCATCAAAGAGCGCCACGTGTCAGCATCTGAACCACTTGCGCTATGCGCTTTTGAAATAGAGCCTTGCTCTCTAAAACTGGCGCAACTCACCATAGCACGCCACGTGTCAGCAGCGCAAGCGCAGCGCGCTGGTGCAGCGCACTGCGCTTGCGTGACACGTGTCATCACCGCAAGCACTTGCGCTCAGTGATTGGCGCAAAGCGCCTGACAAATGCAATGCATTTCTTTTACTAAAGGGCCAGGCCCAAATCAGAGGGGCCTAGTAGGCCAAATTAAATTGCAATGCAATAAAAAGGGCAGAGCCCAAACAACATTGATGCTCTGCATCATTTATAAAAGGGCAGAGCCCAAACAAAATTGAAAATGCAATAAAAAGGGCAGAGCCCAAACAAAACTGATGCTCTGCATCATTTATAAATGGGCATAGCCCAGACAAAATAAATAATGTAATGCATTATTAAAAAGGGGACAAGCCCTAGCACAGGCCTAATAGGCCAAAAACAAATAAAAGCGTTGAACTGGACTTAGCCCAATCATGGCCGTAAGTCCTCAAATTAAATTGACTAAGCACAGCTGCTCTCTTAAATCAATTTACATCCGGTTCGAGGGTACATCTCCGAACTCCTTTGACTCCTATCGTTGTAATCTCTCAACGACGTCAGAGAGGTGACGGGTCCCGACAACCACACATCAACACGGACTGTGGGGTCCTTAAACTCATGGACTTAAGCGTCCTTAAACTAAAATACGGACTGTGGGGTCCTTAAACTCATGGAATTAAGTGTCCTTAAACTAAAACACGGACTGTGGGGTCCTTAAACCCACGGACTCAAGCGTCCTTAAACTAAATAATATGGACCACCATGTCCCTAAACTGGAATACGGATCGAAACGTCCTTAAACTACCTATGGACCACTACGTCCCTAAACTGGAAGTGGATCTAGACGATCCCGTTAAGTTGATCTTGGTCTCAAATCAGACTAATGTATCCTTAACAAACGTTTAAGTCGATCTTAGCCCCAAATATGGCTAACGTATCCTTAAACCAAAACATCAAACCAAAATCTAAGTAAATATGGATTTGGACTAATCCACGTCCTACGGCGACGGCATCACTTAGTCTCCGTATACAATCCACGGGCATCCACAAACAAAATAAACACACATGACACGAAGTGAAATTCTGGAGAAGGAGAAAGTGGCTACAGCGATGCGGTAGCGTAATTAACTACAGGGGCTTGCGCCTGCAGGGAAAAACGTCCCCATAATCAAAAACCCATTCAAACAAGGGGGAATCTGACGAAGGCTGCTACATCGGTCGCATCCGTCTAAACCTCCGATACACGGTGCCATAAATCAACTTGGCATCTTCGGAGAGGTGGATGGATAAAACCAAATAGCATCTGCCCCGAACCTCAGGCAAGACGTCCTAACGTCGCGGCCGCCGTTCGGAGGGGAACAGATTCTGGCACGCCCGGTGGGACCTTTTCCTCTTTCCACTCCACACTTCGTGTGTCGTCTTCGCGAATGAATCGCGGTTTGTTAATGGTTGCCTTTAGATTTTAAGTTACTAAGATTTGGTCTTTTGCCTGGCGCAGAAATCAAGCATCGATGGCCTCTACCTGTTCGAAGTGCTCCAACTGCAGCTGCAACTCACGTCCTGCCTCAACTGGGGGCATAACCTACGGGCCCTAAGCGGCCTCTTTGTTCACGATGCCCGTGGAGCAGATTACTCAAGCCACCACAGGGCTGTTTTTCAGAACCATGCTTCTGCCAACAAGCTTCAGCACCCCCGTGCCCGTACCAGAAGCTCCTAAGAAGTCGGTCTTCGATCGACTTACAGTTACTGCGGCCCCTTTCAACGGGTCGCCCGACACCAATGCCTCGGTCTTCTCCAGACTGGGCCAAAACTCCTGTGGACCCACAATGAAGCTTGCAGTCCCAGAAAAGGTTACCCCAAAAGGAGTAGCGAAACCTGCTCCTGAAGTCGTCAAGGCGGCTTCTCCTGCTAAGAGATCGGTCTTTAAAAGACTGACCGTCCCAACTCCCACTCCTGCTCCTGCTGCTCAAAAGACATCAGTCTTCAATAGGCTGATGCCGGCAACAGCCCCACACCTGAACCGGGGGCAAGAGGAGGCTATTTCTGTCTCTGAGCCAATACCGACAACTCGTCGCGCCCGACGACGCCACTGGCGCCGGGTAAAGAAGACCGGGGGCAACTCCCCTTCTGGGATGACTCCGCCAGCTCCAACGGTGGAAGTTAACGCTGCTGTTCCAACTGGGAACAACTTTGAGCTACTAAACAGAGTACGCAGAAACTCGCCAACTACGGTGCTCAAAATATCTCCTCCGCCAGTAAAGACTACCGTGGAAGCAGAAAAGCCAGAGCAGTCTCCTCGATCGCTGTCCTCCAAGATCTACAAGACATGGCGACGAGTCCGAGAATCTGTGATTGATCCTAATTTCTCTCGCCAACACAAGAAGTTGAAAGGTCGGCAAGAAGAAAATCCCCCGATCAAGCAACGAAAGTTGACGACCACTTGGGTGCCCAAAGCAACGGCCCCCTCAACTTCAACGGCCCATAAGAGAAGGAGGCCAGAGAAAGTCCCTACACCTGTGGCGAATATCAAAGGTGGTGAACCCAAACGCCTTAAGTCTGGGGGTATGGTAGTTCATACCGTCTATATGGCGTCTGGTAAAAAGGACAGCCGCATATCAACAGGTCATAGACCGCTCACGCGATCGGTGACCAAAGCACAGGAGCAGCAGTAAAAGCTCCAAGAGATGATGAACGCGATGGCTGCACTTACTGGGCCAAAAGAAAACCCTGAAACGTCTTCAGATGAAAGCCAGGAGCAAGAAACTGACGCCGAATTCCTTCGACGAATATTGGTGAAGAAGGATAAAGATGCTGCTGAACAAGCAGCCAACATAAAGCGTATGGGCCTCCTGTTCCAAGACATGGTAGGGATGATGATCCAGCAAGATCCTCCGGCCGAAGATCCCCCGATCGTCCTTGAAGACGATAGGGGAGAAACGTCGAATCCTCCACCAGCTCTATCAACAGCTAAGGAGGATACAATCTCCAAAGCTGATTTGGACGAGTACATAGCCCAACAAATACGGGTTCATCATGCGACTGAAGCAGCCGGCCAGGTCGTAAAAACAGGACGGCCGTATCCGAGATGGTACGAACAGATCAAGTACCCGCCGGGCTACACAATTCCCAAGTTCCATGTCTACAAGGGGACGGGCAATCCTCACCAGCATGTTGCCCAGTTCAGGGCACTCTGTGGCAACACCGGCGGTGATGACAAGTTGTTGCTTCACCAGTTTGTTGGAAGCTTATCAGATACAGTGTTCGAGTGGTACTCTGAGCCCCTGAACGACTCTATCAAGACATTCGCGGAGATGGAGCTGCTGTTTACCCAGCGTTTTGCAAGCGCCAGTGAACGCACCCCGATGACGGCACTGATTAACGCCAGGGTGAAATCAGGCGAGACATGGGTTCAATATCTATACGGTGGAGGAACTTATGGTCAAAGTGCGAGCAGCGCATTGAAGAAGCTCCTGCAGTGGGTATGTTTGTGGGAACCCTTGATCCGCAAGCAACCATCTCGCAATTTATGATGTTTTTCAAGCCAACTACCTTCCAGGCCTTGATTGACAAGCTAGCGCAAATGGATCAGATGGGCCATAGACCCCCTCTTCCAAAGCCGGACTCCCGAAATGACAAGGGGAAGGGAAAAGCGACCGTTGTCGCTAATGCTCAACAACAACCGAGCAACTCGAAGCCGGTTGTTCGTCAAAATAATATGCGTCCACAGGTATCCCTTGAAGAGAGACTAGGACGTCTTTACTCGTTTCCCCAAGATAAAACGAGAAAGTTATTCGAGTTGGCGCTGCGCAACCGACTCATAAATCCACCGGAGCCAAAACGTCCGTCACAACCAAATGATGTCAATGAGCCCAACTACTGTCCCTATCACCGGGTACTGGGTCATCCGATCGAAGATTGCTATGTCTTCAAAAATTGGCTTGAAGACCAGTACCAACAGGGCAAATTCGCATTATCCGATAGATGGAAGGTGAATCCGCCACAACCTCACACCTCTAAGAGGACAAATATACCGGGGGCAACGTGCTCTCTCGTCGAAGAAGCCCTATGGGAGGTTGTGCTGTCAGTTAAGACCAAGAGGATGCTGAACGATCTTCAGACATGCCCAGCGATCAAGTGGAAGAACCCGTTGGAACCGCAAGTCATTGAAGGGATGTTGAAGCCGCGTCCGACTCCAAAGACCGACGGTGGTGGCCCAAGCACTCGCAACCAACCGTCAAAATCTTCAAAGAAGAAGAAGAAGAAATCTAAGAAGTCTGTGAAGCCTGGCGACAAGCGCACAAACTTACAAAAACAAATTAACGCGCTGGAGGAATACAACCAGAAGGCACGGACTCCCATTACATTCCAAGAGTTCCTCAATCACGTCTTTCAAGAGGAAGATGAGGGAGAAAGTTCATCTGATGAATCTGAAGAATACGTGGCAAGCTGTCCTGTGATTTCCAATTCGTTCATGGACGATGAGGAGAATCCTTGTACTGAAACGCTGGGGGCAGATCTTGAACCAAAAATTCTGGGGCCATCGGATGAAGTAATTGACGCATTCCTCAATGAAGATCTCTTAAAAAGTAAAGCTGATCGGGAATGCGAGGCGGTCATATTTGAAAAGGCCAAGCGCCAGTGACTTGATGAAAGAGCTGAGACGCTCCCGCTGGAGCAAAATACATCCACTACCGACAAAAGCAAATTCAAGATGAGGAAAAGGTTTGCTAAGGCCATATCAATGGGCATGAAGCTACCATCCTCCGAAGGAAACATTACTGGTGAAATGGAAATGCACCCCTCCTATTGCTTATATCATCAGAAGGTTTCGCACCCCACTTAAGAGTGCAAAGCTTTCGATAGATGGTGGCAAGGATATGTTGCTCATCGACAACATTTTAAACGGGAGAAACGTAAAACTCGTCGGGAGCGGAAAAATATGATCGAAGGGTTTAACTGAACTACCGGTGATTGTCGCATGGTTAACGCCGGGGGATCACAGGTGCCTACATTCGGGAGCGATTCTGATGAGGAGCTGGCTCTTAGCCCCCTCTTTAAAGAGCCCACCTCGGGAAAAGAAGAAGAGCCGAAGGTCTGCGAAAATATCCGGCTACGTAATCGCACGCTCCCCAAAAAGAATCTCGGACCCTCAAATAAAAAAGATAAGGGAAAAGAGAAGGTCCCTGAAGATATCGTCTTAGATGACCAAGTTGTGGAGGAGCTAAGTGCCAAGGACCCGCCGAAAAGAAATAAAGTGGATTACAACGTCTTAGCGCATCTGAGGAAGCTACCCTCACAGCTCAGCATTCTTGACGCCCTTTTGCTATCAAAGGAGGCGAGAGATTCGTTGATCAAGGCACTACAGGATCCGGAGCAATTCCAAGCTTTCCTGGCCGAGGAAACGATGAAGGATGAATTGGAGGAAGTGCACACGGCCGATATCGCTTTTGGTGATGAAGACCTTCTCCTTGGGACGTGCGAACACAATCGCCCCCTTTATGTCTCAGGATACTGTCACGATATAAAGATAGGCAAAATCCTGATCGACAATGGATCCTCCGTTAACCTCCTCAATGTGCGGGTGTTAAAAGAAATCTGCATGAGCATCCAGCACCTTGCTCGGGATAAGATTACCATCTCCGGGTTCGACTCCCAGTCATCAAGAACTCTTGGGTCTGTGATACTAACGCTACGCTTTGGGCTACTCGTCACGGACATTAAGTTCCACGTCATAGACGCCAAGACATGCTACAATGCTCTGCTCGGCCGACCGTGGTTACACGAGTACAACATCATCCCTTCTACACAACATCAGTGTATGAAGTATTCTAAGGATGGTCTCGAGTATACCGTGGCGGGAGAACTGAACCCGTTATCCGTGAACGAGGTCCGCAAATATGAAGATGCTAAATACTTCTTACCGGATTTCGAAGACACGGAGAGGTGTCACAAGCCGGAGAACAAAGCCGCTGCCACCATTCCTGTTTTCGGGAGTGATACCGAAGAAGAAGAAGAGATAGTTTACTCTGTGCCGTCTCGACACAACAAGCCAGGACCATCCGCTCCTACGTTGATCTTTGGTGGCGACTCGGAAGATGAGGTCCATGCTGTATTCTCTGCTCGACCTTCAATACAAACGTCCGCTGACGAAGGGCAAAGTCTACAAGTCGCCATGGTGCCGCTTAAACACCGTAAAGAACTTGATGCACTCGATATCTACAGTGTAGAAGAGCTGCGGACGTTCTATGTCCCTCCCAGGCGAGAAGGCGAAAAAGCAATTCTATTCTACCATTCTGAAAGAAACCAGAGTGGAGAAAGAAATCTGGCATGGCGCGGATCCTACGCTCGACAGGCTTCAGCCTATCCGTCTTCCCAGATATTATACAGAAGGCCTGAAGAGGCTGCTGAAGCGCCAGGGGATATCCTTCAAGCAGACCGTTCGAAAAGCCAAGTTCTATGACAAAGTCTGGAACGTTCCCGGGACTCAACGCAAACTGCCTAATGGGAGAATGGAAACAATCGGGCTTGGATACATCCGGTCAAAGAAACGAGAGCTACTACACGGTTGCTACGTCGTGTATGACTTCGATGAAGAAGCGGATGCTCAATAGGAGGACGCTAATCCTGAACCAGTGAAAGTTCCAGATGCAAAAGTGCCCAGTCCGTCATTCGAAGAACAAATGGACAAACTTATAAGGGAAGCTGGTCAAAAAGTCCGAGACGACCATAACCGCGAAATGGCCATCTACGAGAAAGCCAAAACGCAACGCTTCCTCCAACGAGCCGTGAAGGATGAAGATGACGCTCCATGTCAACCTGTTGTGAAAAAGGCTCGACGCAGAGGCAGAAACAAGTCGAAACGCGAAAAAGGCGCTCAAAAGCAACAAAGCGGGGCTAAGAGGCCACACGAGCGAAAATCGAGCGGTTCCGATCTATCCCTCATAAGAAAAATGGGTCGAGCATACTCTTTTCCTCGGGACAAGACGAAGAAAATACTTAACCTCGCTCTAAAACATCAAATGCTTACACTGCCGGAGTCTAAACACCCTGAATAAGCAGGCGAAGTCTCAAACCCAGACTATTGCTTTTATCACCGAGTGATAGGGCATCCTCTCGAAGACTGCTTCACCTTCAAGAATTGGATTGAAGATCAGTATCAGCTTGGCATGTTCGCTCTGTCTGACAAGTGGAGGGTAGCGCCGCCGCAGAAACACGAACCCAAGCCCACAAAAGAAGAACCAGTTCCTCATCGGGATTGGAAGCGAATTCGTACTTGTCACATGATAACAATATCAAAAGAAGAGCCCGAGAACATGGATGACCTTCCCTGGTGCTTTGAAAACAGCAACGACGAGGTGATCTCAGAATTCCCGCCAGCGCCAAAAGAGCTGGAAGATGGAATCCATACCACTGCAGATAACCTCAAGAAAATTGAGTTGGGAATGGCGAACGACCCGCGACCGACATTCATTAGTGAGCTGTTGTCTGAAGAGAAGGTGGCTTCATTAAAAGACCTGCTTATGCAGCATAAAGATTGCTTCGCGTGGAACTATTCCGAAATGCCGGGACTAGATCCAGAAATTGCTGTGCATAAATTAGCAATATCCCCGGACGTCAAGCCGGTCAAGCAGGCACCAAGAAGAATGCGGCTCGAGCTTGAGATGAGCATCACCGCCGAGGTCAAGAAGATGATCGACTCTGGGTTTATCCAAAAAGTTCAATATCCTGACTGGATCGCCAACATCGTCCCGGTAATGAAGAAAAATGGGACAGTGCGCATATGCGTGAACTTCCGGGATCTCAATAAAGCCTGCCCAAAAGATGATTTCCCAGTACCGGTAACCGAGCTGATGATAGATAACACGTCCACGCACGAGGTTTTCTCTTTCATGGACGGCTCGTCAGGGTATAATCAGATAAAAATGCATCCCGAAGACCAGAAGCACACCGCCTTCAGGACTCCTTTGGGTATATTCTGCTACAAGGTGATGCTCTTCGGTTTAAAGAATGCCGGTGCCACCAACCAGAGGGCCATGACGAAGATCTTCGATGACCTTATTCACGAAATCGTCGAATGCTATATCGACGATCTCGTGGTTAAAAGAAAATCATACGAAGAACATCTCGAGCATTTGAAGACCGTGTTTCAACGCCTTCGACAATACAACTTGAAGATGAACCCGCTCAAGTGTGCATTCGGAGTTTCCTCGGGCAAATTCCTGGGATTCATCGTCCGACACCGGGGTATCGAGATAGATCCATCAAAGATCAAAGCGATCATGGAAATGCCTCCGCCAAGGACTCTCAAACAACTGCGGTCTCTCCAAGGGAAGCTTGCGTATATACGGCGATTTATAGCTAACCTTTCAGGCAAGTGCCGTCCTTACAGCCACCTGATGAAGAAGGGAACCCCATTCGTCTGGGACCAAAAATGCCAAAGCGCGCTAGACGAGATCAAGCAATACCCGCAGAACCCGCCAGTGCTGGCTGCTCCGGTCAAGGGAAAGCCCCTCATTCTTTATACAACCGCTCTCGAAGGTTCCTTAGGCGCATTATGGGCGCAAGAGAATGATCAAGGGAAGGAAAGAGCACTCTACTACTTAAGTCGAGTTCTACTGGGGGCAGAAAGCAACTACTCCCCCATTGAAAAACATTGCCTGGCGTTGATCTTTGCGATAACAAAGCTCAGACACTATGCGTTGGCGCATGAGGTCCGTCTCATTTCGAAGGTGGACCCTCTTAAATATTTAATGTCAAAGTCCATATTGACGGGACGACTCGCTAAATGGGCCCTGCTCTTGATGGAGTTCTCGATAACGTATCAACCTCTCAAGGCAGTGAAAGGCCAGGCCATCGCCGACTTCCTCGCTGAGCATCCGATACCCGCCGATTCTCCTTTGAATTGTGATCTTCCGGACGAACATGCGTTTAATGCGATCGACGGTGCTGATACCCGATGGGAGCTTTATTTCGATGGAGCATCTTCCATGAAGAAGCGCAAACAAAGTACCCCTCTAATCAAATCGGGGGTAGGACTCATCTTTGTAACTCCACAAGGAGGGATAATGCGCTTTGCTTTCTCCCTGACAGAGCCGAGGACAAACAATGAAGCTGAATACGAAGCTTTGATAGCAGGCCTTGAGATCGTCATCGACATGGGAATTGAAAACCTCCTCATATACGGAGACTCCCAGCTGATCGTTAGTCAAGTAAATGGCAACTACTAAACGTGCAAACCAGAGTTGGTGATGTACGGTGAAAAGGTGCAGCAACTGTTGACCCAAATTCCCTCCTATACTTTGGAAAACATACCGCGCGCGGGAAACAGCAAAGCGGACGCATTGGCCAAGCTCGCCAAGGAACTGGCTGATGAGAACCTCGATTACGTAAGAATTGTGGTACAAAGCCGTCGGGTGCTTGCCCCAGCAGAAATATCTCCGGAATCACCCGAAGAGAAGGGAGCGACTGAGCAGACGACCCTGCAAATAAAAGATCGGGAAAATACCGAGGATTGGAGAGAAGTCTTTATAGACTACTTCAAATATCGTCGAACGCTCGAAGACGCGTCCTCAAGACATCATCTTATGAAATGAGCTCTGTCTTTCGCCTTCGTCAATGGTACTCCGTACAAGAGGTCGTTCGATTCTTTGTGGTTGAGATGCCTGGGACCGGACGAGGCGAAAAGAGTCATTCAGGAGGTTCATGATGGACTCTGCGGTACTCACCAAGCGGGCCCAAAGATGAAGTTGAAGATCAAACGGATGGGCTATTACTGGCCCACGATGATTTAGGACTGCCTCGAATATGCGAAGCAATGCCACTCATGCCAAATTCATGGGGACTTCATCCATCAGCATCCAAATCCACTCCATCCAACAGTGGCTAGCTGGCTATTTGAAATGTGGGGAACTGACATAGTCGGCCCCATCGAACCAGCATCGTCCAGGGGACATCGTTTCATCTTGGCGACGACTGACTACTTCTCCAAATGGGCAGAGGCAGTACCGCTGAGGAAAGTGAAGACGGAGAATATCCTCCACTTCTTCAAGACGCACGTCATATATCGGTTTGGAACTCCGCGACGGATCATCTCCGATAACGGGCCAGCTTACAGAAGCCACAAAATCAGTCGCTTCGCGCAACAACACAATATAGACTGGAGATATTTCTCGGTTTATAATCCATGAGCTAACGGTCTAGCTGAGGCCTTCAACAAAACCTTGACAAAGATCATGAAGAAAACGGTGTCCCGAAATAAGAAGGACTGGCATGAGAGGAAACAAGAAGCTCTTTGGGCATATCGAACTACGCTCAAGACAGCCACAAACACAACACCATACGCGTTGGTATTCGGTACAGAAGCGGTACTCCCCCTCGAGATAGAGTTACCCTCTCTACGAGTGGCAGTCCGCTACGAGCTGACAGACGAGGAAAATGCTCACCTTCGGCTTGAGGAGCTTGATGCCCTTGATGAGACCCGGCTCATAGCGCAACAAAATCTGGAGGCCTATAAAGCAAAGATGACGCGCTCATATGAAAGATTGACCCGGCCAAGGACATTCCGCCAAGGCGAACTCGTGCTCGTGGTCAAAAGGCCTATGATCCCCAATCACGCCAAACGGGGAAAATTTGAGCCAAACTATGAAGGCTCGTACATCATAGACAAGGTCTACCAGGGTGGAGCCTATCTACTCACGGATATGCACGGTGAAAGGCCTTACAGGCCAATAAATGGTCGATTCCTAAAGAAATACTACGCTTAGCGA
Organism: Agapanthus africanus; assembly: GCA_030015575.1. Classification (NCBI taxonomy): domain Eukaryota; kingdom Viridiplantae; phylum Streptophyta; class Magnoliopsida; order Asparagales; family Amaryllidaceae; genus Agapanthus; species Agapanthus africanus. The sequence continues at coordinate 897,406,903 of CM057337.1, forward strand.
GTTACTGCCTAGGTCAATGATAGATGACGACGACTATGTCTGCTCGCTATCTTCCTAAGCTCAAACTTTATAAGCAGTAGCCAACCCTCTCTTGGACGAACCGAAACGTCCTTAAACTAATGGCGGACCGAAACATCCTTAAACTAATGGCGGACCGAAACGTCTTTAAACTACTACCGCGGCATCCTTAGGCTGATGAGATGAATGAAAAAAAAGAGAGAATAAAAAGAATAAAAAGAAAAAACGGTATGTCCATAAGCAAAATGGGCACGGATGAAAACCCGAAAGGGCTCCGTGAGTAAAAACAGCAGGGCTACCGGCGAGTGTTCGTGAAAACCCGAAAGGGCGCGACCTCGTAAAAAAAAGAGAGAATAAAAAGAATAAAAGAAAAAGAGTATGTCCATAAGCAAAATGGGCACGGATGAAAACCCGAAAGGGCTCCGTGAGTAAAAACAGCAGGACTACCGGCGAGTGTTTGTGAAAACCCGAAAGGGCGCAACCTCGTTAAAGGACACTTACAGGATCCTCTCGACCTTGTAAGGAGAAACCGCCCGCGTGAGATCCTTACGACTCACAAGGGAGCAACACACTTAGGGATCCCCACGATTCCTAAGGAGGAAATACACTTACGAGATCCTCACGACTCGTAAGGAGAACTCTCTTATGGGACCCTCACGGCTCATCAGATTTGAAAGTCTTAAATTACAGAGACCTAAACTTGTGCTTAACCAAACCCCCCACAACCTGTGATATTGCCCTACAAGTGGCTCAATACTGACCCTTGTATACAATCCACGGGCACGAATAAACATTTTCTTAACCAAGTCCCATCCGTGACTGGGGATATGTTCGCATGGTGAACAACCCTTGTAAGCCCTCTCGACTTACAAGGAGAAAACCCTCCCGTAGGATCCTTACGACTTACAGAGAAACATACACTTAGGAATCCTCACGATTCCTAAGGAGAAAATACACCTACGAGATCCTCACGACTTGTAGGGAGAAATACCTTTGTTAGACCCTTACGGCTCATGAAGTTAAAAGCCTTAGTCGACAGGACCTTAACCATGTTCACTAAGCCACCTTTGTTCGACATCGACAGACGCAAATGATGATTCGCTCCTGGCAATATCCCAGTTGTAGCGGTGCTGATGCCGAAATCGGTGTCTAATTTCAGGTTTACGGTGAAAAGCCGGTAGGCCGCACATGCATACGAAATATCCGAAATGATGGGGCAGCTTGCAATAAAAAGCAGCAAGTAAAGAAAACGTATGCATACAAAATAGCCGAAATGATTGGGCAACTCGCAATAAAAAGCAACGAGTAAAATAAAATAAATAGCTGAAATGATTGGGCACCGCGAAAAATAGCCGAAATGATTGGGCAATCGCGACCTTCGCGATATAAAAGCTGAAATGATAGAGCATCGCGGAAATAAAACAATACAAATAAATGAAACTTATGCTCTACAGTTGAGATCACATCGATCCCTGTATACAATCCAAGGGCACAAACAAAAAGGGGACTACATTTTCCCACCAGGCTGCGTCAAAGGGAAGTCAGATCTTGACGACCACATCTACAGCCTGGAGACCAACAGCGGCGTTCCTCCTCATTCCAGCAAGACATGGACGTGACATCACCTATCGGAGCTACGGCAAAGTCCCCGGTTCCAAGACTCTACGGTTCACAGACAACCTAGAGTCAACAGATGACCTCCGTCGCGGAAACAAGTCAACAAATGACCTCCGTCTCGGAAACAAGTCAGCCAATGACCTCCGTCTCGGAAACAAGTCAACAAACGACCTCCGTCTCGGAAACAAGTCAGCAAATGACCTTCGTCGCGGAAACAAGTCAACCAATGACCTCCGTCTCGGAAACAAGTCAACAAATGACCTCCGTCCCAGAAACAAGTCAACCAATGACCTCCGTCTCGGAAACAAGTCAACAAACGACCTCCGTCTCGGAAACAAGTCAGCAAATGACCTTCTTCGCGGAAACAAGTCAACCAATGACCTCCGTCTCGGAAACAAGTCAACAAACGACCTCCGTCCCGGAAACAAGTCAACCAATGACCTCCGTCGCGGAAACAAGTCAACAAATGACCTCCGTCTCGGAAACAAGTCAGCCAATGACCTCCGTCTCGGAAACAAGTCAGCCAATGACCTCCGTCTCGGAGGTCTCAGAAACAAGTCAGCCAACGACCTCCGTCTCGGAAACAAGTCAGCAAATGTCCTCCGTCTCGGAAACAAGTCAACAAACGACTTCCGTCCCGGAAACAAGTCAACAAACGACCTCCGTCTCGGAAACAAGTCAACCAATGAACTCCGTCTCGGAAACAAGTCAACAAACGACCTCCGTCTCGGAAACAAGTCAGCAAATGACCTTCGTCGCGGAAACAAGTCAACTGATTAGTCGAAAATATTGTATTTTTAACACGGCAATTTTCCTATCTTTTGCATTCATATAGAAGAGTTCGGCATTCATATTTCACATATTAGCAAAACTGTCGCAAAATATCAGATTACATGTATTAGACTCTAAAACCGGCACTATAAAGGAAATTGACTACATTTCATGGCATCGCATCATCCCTATATTGCGCAACACTTGTTTTGAGATCTGTGCAGGAAAATCCAGAAGAAAAGCCAAAAATTTACATGGTACCGATCAAACATTACGCCAACTCAATGATTTCAGTTCTGGTATCAATCAAAAGGTACAAATACAAATTAACATATCAGATGAAGCCCAAAATGTTAGCCAAAGACCACTGCAAAAAGATCAAAGCCCAAGCCTCCAACATGGCCGCGGAACCGCGGCCGGAGCCTGCTTGCGCCGCGGTTCCGCGGCCGTCTTGCCACGTCATCCACTAAATTTTGCTGCAGAATGTCTACCACATCTTCCACACTTCAGAAAACCTATGCAAATTCCAGAAGACTCCAGAGACTTCTGCCAGATCAGCAAGCTTTGGGACCAACACTAAACTAGCCTTGTATTCTAGAAACTTCTTCCTAAACCCTAGCTTAAACCCTAAGCTAAGCCTAACTAACTACTTCTAGAAGTCTTTCAACAAACTTTTGGAGGGAACTCAAAGGCTTAGGGTTTGGGTGATCTATAAATAAGACCCTAGGCTCACTTGTAAAAAAGACTTGATCCTTGACTAGTTCATTTTTAGTAGCCAATCTAGAGCCATTTTATCTCTTTCTTCATCTTCTTCCACAAGTCTAGTGAGAGGACTTGTGTGAAACCCTAACCCTAATTCCAATCAAAAGCCAAGATCCCGAGTACCCATCAAGCAAGAAGCCTTGCAACCTTTTATGAGCCGAGCCGATCTTCAACAGAGCAAGTGGTCCAAGCCGATCCGCGACTCACGGAGCCGAGCGAAGCCAATTTGACAATTTAGTTCTTCCTCTTGTAGTTCTTGAGCGACTGTAATCAAATTGTTGATATAAATAAAATGTGATATTCTTTTATCTTGTTTTCTTTAAATTCTTGCATCATGATTCAATCTAAATTTCTAGTTGTAATTCTTGTTGTGATGTTTGAGTAATACTCCGCTCGTCGAGGAGTCAAGACGATCAATAGAATGATGATGTAATATATCTTAAATCGATTCTTGAATCCTACGAGTTTTATAAACCCTAGCAAGTTCAAGAATCGACGACCCAATTCGTTGCGATGCTTTCTTGATTGATATCGCTCGAGATTGGGGAGTTACGATCGTTTCTTGAAATTGCTAGAGGCTAGAATGTGAATGATATCTCCGAAAGAACAAGGGTTAAATGATGAAACCCTAGTTTCATGAAGAAAGCCCTAACTCTCGTCGATCATCATCGATCTAGTATCAATCCTTCGAAGGACAAAAACACGAAATCTTGAAATTACATCACGTCTATAGATCCGATCGATTCCTACGAGCCTCATTTAGATTATTGACATTTGGTTGGAAATATCATCGAAACCCTGATTCTCGATTGTTTATCATTTTCTTGATTCTTGATTAGAATTGTGACACTTGAAACATTTGATGAAATCTTGAATCATGTTTTCTTTTCTTTTTGATTAACTTTTCAATTCAAACAAATTAAATACAGAAACGAATCGCACATTCCCTGTGGACGATCCGCACTCGCTTACGATCTACAACTGACACCGTAATTGATTGCGGTCAAATATAATTCTTTGATTGTGAATTTTATTTAATATTACCGACACATAGAAACTTATTCGCTTTATTCGATTTACACAAACAAGACATTTTACGATCAATCAAATGGCGCCGAATTCGGGGACTATTTGAATTGATACTTTTTACATACACAATCGGAATTCTTTAACAATGAAAAAGGTGCCGTTGCCGAGGATCGCGCGCTAATTCGTTTCATATTATAGTTTTGAATTGAAAGATTTATTTCATTGAGATTTTTGAGATCAAAATTCGTGCAAACCCTAAACAATTTGTTGTGTTTCATTGCAAGGAGATCTGGAGCTTGCTGGAAATTTGGAAAAAATTTTGGAATATACAAGAGAGCTGAGGGAGTCTACAGAAACTCCCTGAAAAATTTTGGTTCAGTGATCTCATCAATAGACCGCGGAAGCGCGGCATTTGAGGGCTATTGCGGCGGAACCGCGGCAGGCTTGGGGGATCTCTGCAAAAATTTTGCTTCAGGTACTTTCTTACCTTCTCCTCTCTTCTCTTTTTAGCTCCAACTGACAATTTTCTGCAGGATTCTTTGCAAAGAATAGCAGCTCGCAAATTGCAAAATTAAATTTGTGCGTGATTCTGTTTCTTGGTTGTTTGCATTCTAAATACGGATATTAAGGGGCACGGCCAAATCCAAATTAGGTGGGGATTTTATTACCCTTCCTAGGCCCCGAACACCACAAAACTTGCATCCGCATTGACCCACATTAACTAAAAGAAATCTAGAGATGACTCTAAGGACTGTCGCGCTCACTTAGGACAGAAGAAGGCCGTGGGTAATTCATTGCTTATCCGCGTTTTCTTATGGTACCTAGGAAAGTGTGTCGAAGGCTAGTGGTTATTAATTAGGCCCACTACTTACGTAGTGGAGTACCTTCCCACTTACCTGGCACTTACCTGGCCACAGGGGGACAAAGAGGCAGTGGAGGATTCTATCCTGCGACTTGTCTTTTGGCAGTTAGGAGCGGTCTAGAGCCGGACCTAGGTGACCACTAGATTCTAGGGTTTTTGTTGGTGCATTTGTTGTGTCGCATCATTTTTTTTCAAAAAAAAAAAATCCGTCCCTTTTTCAAAGCAAACACCGCATTCATTTACCCCTAATTATAAGTCAACGTTGCCACTTGTACTAACCCTTTTTAGTACAAGATAGGCTGGACACGGGATTCTAGTGCCCGTTTAGTCCGCGTACCCTTTATCGACTCCGAAGTCGATATTTCTCCATTTACCTTTTCTTTACCCACTACCACACCCACGCCGATGGATCCGACTCCATCAAACTTCTTTAACCCTAATCTGCCGCCGTCCGTTGGTGCACAGAATCCACCCCGCATCTCTCTCCAGGAGAGGTGCTATCCACTTCGAGGTCCTCTTTCGACATGCTTATCCACACCACCAGCCAACGGGGATAACTTTGAGATTAAGCCCCAGTACATCAATCTTTTACCCAAATTCCACGAACTCGAGACTGAGGACGCTTACGTTTTCATTACAAAATTTGAAAACATGTGCGCAATGATGGGTACGTCACAACTTTCAGTGGATGCGATACGTCTACGACTTCTTCCATTTACATTGTGCGATATAGCCGAGAAGTGGCTATATAACACTACCGCACACTCTATTACGAATTGGGAAGAATTCGTCGCTGCATTCCTTAAGAAATTTTACCCAATCCAAAAGACAGCTCGAATCCGTAGCGAACTGAATCAATTTGCCCAGCTCCCTACTGAACCATTTTCAAAATGCTTTGAACGTTTCAAGGATCTATTGGTTCAGTGTCCTCATCACGGCATCCCGAGATGGGAATTGTGCCGAATCATTTATGAGGGTATTAACCCAAACACTAAACAGAGCCTTGAAAACATGTGTCAAGGTACATTTATGACTAAAGATAATGGGGAAGCTTGGAAGTATTTAGAAGAGTTCGCTGAAAAATCACTACAGTGGGAGAGTGGAACCCAACCATTGAATAGGGGTGGCGTACACCAAATAGATGTGTCCATAGGTGTTCGAGCTGAGATGGCAGCAATGCAAAAGAAGCTCGACGCTATGGAACACAAATTTTCTGCAGCCTCCCTAAACCCAATGTCGCTCCCCAAAACTGTTTGTGGGTGCTGTTCTGATCCGTCTCATTTAACGGAAGAATGTCCATTAAACTCTGCGTTTCAAGGTCACGAGCATTCTAATGCCGCATTTCAAAGACCTCGAAACGATCCATATTCTTCCACGTACAATCAGGGTTGGAGGAATCACCCGAATTTCGCTTGGAACCAAAACCAATCTCAAAACACGGTTCCAAACACGGATAATTTTCAAAGGGCTCTTCCTCCACCACAACAGCAACCCCTTCAACTCACTCAGCACCCCTATCAGTCACAAAATTTCCAAAATCAGAGCAACAATCCTGCACAGTCTAATCCTATGCAGTCGTCCTGTTCTGACGAATTCTCTCAATTCACTCAAACCATGAAATCACTTTTATCAAATTTCAAAGAGGTTTCGACTGAGGTTAGATCTTCCGTCAGTGAGATAAAGAAAAACTCAGCGTCCCAAGCTGAGAGTATCAGATCGATGGAAGCTGAAATCGCATGCCTAAAAGCCGAAATGAGTGCGAGAGAAAAAGGGAAACTTCCCTCTCAACCCCTACAGAATCCTGGGCATTACAATGTAAATGCCATCACAACGTTGAGATCGGGAAGAGTGCTGAACAATCATGTCGGGGAAGGTATTGATGATACTGAAAATCATATCAACACCCCGGCTGAGACCTTTCCACACACACACACTTCTCCTTCTGATCCTTCTTCTTCTACCATGCCATCTTCTCGAGAGCCTATTCTCCATTTCCCATTAGGCTCGACACCTTCTCCCAACCCTTATAGTTCTCCACAGACGGTCCCCACACCTCTTTTGGGACCTCGTCTACCCCCTCTTCCTTCTCCTATGATGGACCCGGCGCTTATTGCGAAAGCTCCTTACCCGAATCGGTTAAGGGGTAATAGAACAAGTCCTCATATGGAGAAAATTTTGGAAATGTTCAAACAGGTTAACATCAATATCCCTCTCCTAAATGCAATTCAACAAGTCCCCGCTTACGCGAAAATTCTTAAAGACTTATGCACTAGGAAGAGGAAGACCCAAGTGCCGAAGAAGGTCTTTATGGCTAATAATATCAGCACTGCTTTTATTCCCAAGCTACCAAAGAAACGAAAGGACCCAGGATGTCCTACAATATCGATTTCTATTGGGGGTAAAAACATAAATCGTGCTCTTTTAGACCTTGGCGCAAGTGTTAACCTACTCCCTTATTCTGTCTATGAGCAATTAAGGATTGGAGAGCTGAAACCTGCTCACTGCACTCTCCAGATGGCAGACCGATCTATCACCAAACCAAGGGGTGAATTAGAGGATGTGTTGATAAAGGTCGGGGAATTTGTTTTCCCTGTAGACTTCATTGTGCTCGACACACATCCTGTAGCAAACCCCCGGGGCCAAATTCCGGTGATTCTGGGTCGTCCTTTTCTTGCCACTTCCAACGCTGTTATAAACTGTAGAAACGGTTCAATGAATTTATCATTTGGAAATATGACCATTGAACTAAATATCTACAAAGTTGGAAGTCAGCCATCAGAACCCTCTGCTCATATTTTAGATGTGTGCTATGTCCATGAGATCGCTCCCGATAGTTGTGGAGCTGAGGAACTTTGCTTTACTGATCTCGATGACATTACCACATCTCTGTTTGACTTTACACAAGATCTTAGTGAGGACACTTTTTCTACACTTGAGTCCTGCACTTTTGACTTTTCTCCACCCGAGTCTGTATCTTTCACAGGCTCTGAGCTTCTTTGTAAATCCAAAAATCATTCAATGATCCCTCCTTCTATCATTTCTCCGTCCGAATTAGATCTCAAAATTTTACCCTCTCATCTTAAATATGCTTATTTAGGTGAGAAGGAGTCTTTACCGGTTATAATATCCGCTTCTCTAGTATTAGAGCAAGAGAATGCACTTTTATCGGTATTGAGATCTAACAAAGAGGCGTTTGGTTGGAGTATGGCGGACATCAAAGGGATTAGTCCCTTGATAGTTGAACATCATATACATGTGATGGATGATGCCAGACCAACCCGAGAACCACAAAGACGGTTGAATCCCGTCATGAAGGAAGCTGTAATGAAAGAGATCGTCAAATGCTTAGATAATGGTATTATATACCCCATCTCCGATAGCCAATGGGTGAGTCCTATACATGTCGTTCCTAAGAAATCCGGCATCACTGTTATAACCAATGAGGCGAATGAGTTGATTCAGACACGCGCCCAAACTGGGTGGCGTGTATGTATCGATTATAGAAAACTCAATGCTGCCACGAGGAAAGACCACTTTCCTCTACCATTCATTGATCAAATGCTGGAACGCTTAGCAGGACGAGAGTATTATTGTTTTATGGACGGATACTCAGGCTATAATCAGGTCCCCATCTCCAAAAAGGATCAAGATAAAACCACTTTTACTTGTCCTTTTGGTACCTTTGCTTACAGTCGCATGCCCTTTGGGCTATGCAATGCTCCCGCTACCTTTCAGCGGTGTATGATGGGGATATTCTCTGATATGGTAGAGAATTTTCTGGAGATCTTTATGGACGATTTCTCTATTTTTGGAGACTCTTTTTCTGATTGCCTTGTGAATCTTGACGCTGTTCTTACTCGTTGCAAAGAGAAGAACTTGACTTTGAACTGGGAAAAATGCCATTTTATGGTCCAAGAAGGAATTGTCCTTGGACATGTTATTTCACAAAAAGGCATCGAGGTTGACAGAGCTAAGATAGATGTCATTCAAAACCTCCCTCATCCCAAAAGCGTCAAAGATATTCGCTCTTTCCTTGGCCATGCGGGCTTTTATAGGAGATTCATTAAGGACTTTAGCAAAATTGCTAGACCTTTAACTCTTCTCCTGGCCAAGGATACGACCTTCCATTTTGACTCGAACTGCGAAACAGCTTTCGACTCACTTAAACACTCACTCACTTCAGCCCCCGTTTTATCATCACCAAATTGGGACTACCCCTTTGAGCTGATGTGTGACGCATCTGATTTTGCAGTAGGTGCAGTCTTAGGACAGCACATCGAAAAGATGCCACACGTAATATACTATGCAAGTAAGACCCTGAATGATGCGCAAATCAATTATACAACCACAGAAAAAGAACTTTTAGCGGTTGTATTTGCATTAGAAAAATTCAGGCCTTACTTAATTGGCTCACCTATAGTTGTGTATACTGACCATTCCGCTTTAAAACATCTTCTGGCAAAGAAAGATGCAAAAGGTCGACTAATACGTTGGATCCTTCTATTACAAGAATTCGATCTTGTTATCAAAGATAAGAAAGGATGTGAAAACGTAGTAGCTGACCATCTTTCACGCATCTCTTCTTCCCCTGTGACCCTGCCGATCAATGATTCGTTCCCTGACGAACAACTCTTGAGCGTATCCAATGAACCATGGTTCAGGGATATTGTGAACTATCATGCTACGGGACTGATACCCAGCGATTGGTCAAAACAGGACAAATACCGCTTTCTATCCCAAGTAAAACATTATTACTGGGATGAGCCATATCTGTTTAAATATTGTCCTGATCAGATCATTCGCCGGTGTGTCCCGAATAAAGAGTTCAAGAGTGTTCTTTCTTTTTGTCATGATCAGGCCTGTGGGGGTCACTTCGGTCCTAAAAAGACAGCGGAGAAGGTTTTGCAATGTGGAGTTTATTGGTCGACCTTATTCAAGGACGCATTTGACTATTGCAAAACCTGTACACAATGTCAGTATACAGGTAGAATCTCCCAGAGGAATGAAATGCCTCAGCAACCCATCTTGGTTGTTGAAATATTCGATGTTTGGGGCATAGATTTTATGGGTCCCTTTCCCAACTCCTTTGGGAATTTATACATACTGCTGGCGGTTGATTATGTCTCAAAATGGGTAGAAGCCATTCCATGTCGCACTAATGACAAGAAAGTTGTCATTAAGTTCTTGAAAGAGAATATCTTCTCGCGATTTGGACACCCACGCGCTATTATTAGCGATAATGGGACACACTTCTGCAACAGATCTTTCGAGACTCTGATGCGGAAATACTCAATCAACCACCGACTTTCTACACCCTATCATCCCCAAACAAGCGGGCAGGCTGAAATCTCAAACAGACAAATCAAACTTATCCTGGAGAAAACTGTTGCTAAAAATAGAAAAGACTGGTCGACCAAACTGACGGATGCTCTTTGGGCATTCCGAACTGCATATAAGACCGACCTAGGGATGTCTCCATATAGGATAGTGTTTGGAAAAGCATGTCACTTACCCGTCGAGATAGAGCATAAAGCATTGTGGGCTATTAAAGAAATAAATTTTGATCTAAACCTTGCTTGCAACTTTCGGAAGCTGCAACTTAATGAGCTAAGCGAACTCCGCGATGAAGCTTATGATAACGCTGTAATTACAAAGAATAGGACTAAGGTTTTTCACGATAAAAACATTTTGAGGAAAACATTTTCACCTGGTCAACAAGTCTTTCTTTATGATTCACGATTACACCTTCACGCGGGTAAGCTCCGATCTCGATGGAAGGGACCTTTTGTTGTGCGGTCTGTATACCCGCACGGGGCAGTAGAAGTAGAAAATGTTAAAAACGGCACCTTTTTCAAAGTAAATGGACATAGACTAAAGCCGTATTTTTCCACTGACCCCACGGAGGAGCTCTTGTTCTTACAAGAGCCAGTTTATTCGGATTAAAATTCCTCCGTCTCACCTTCATGTCCAGTATATCATTGCATCATCTTTTGAATGAAGGTGAGTGAAAAGAATAAGTTTGGAGGAAGTTCTTCACTTATATATTTTGCCCCCACTAATAATTCCTCCCAGACTTACAGGTTTTGTAGATATAGCTGTTGGCAACAGTGAGGACACTGTTGAAAACAAGTTTGGGGGAGGTTTGTGCTTATTTTTGCATCATTTGCATATCATTTGCATAAGCACAAAACATTTCTTTTAAAAAAAATCTATAAAAATTTAAAAATTTTCAAAACCCATAAAAATTTAAAAATTTGCAAGTATAAAAATAATTTTAATATTTACACTTTATTGTATATAAATAAGATAATGAAAGTTTAGATAGTGAAAAATTACATCCATGAGATTAGAAAAATTTAAGAAAACTAAGAAAATTAGAAGTTTTCTTATACGAACTAGTAATAAGTAGTTATGAGCCGTTGTCCCAAGGGTTAGTAAGATGAAGGACGTCACTAATCTGAGGATAAAAATAAGTCTGAAAAATAGTTTCTATTCTGGAAGCCAAACATTTTGAACGTTGCTACCCTGCTATTTGCACTTACACACGTCTTAAAGCCTGGGATAGTAGAGGATACCTTGAAATGCTCTTGTCTTAAAGCCAAAAGTATGAAGGAAATAAAAAGAAAAAAAATGAATAAAAAAATATAAAGTGGTGAGAAAAATGGACACTGGTTTTGTTATCACCAAGGACAATAAAAATGTATAGCGAGAGTGCTTCTTCACCTAGTGCCCTAAGGCCAACTGGTCTGGGAGTCACTGCTATGCCTGAGGTGGTGCAAGACGAGGAAAATACACCAAATAAGCAAGCACAGGAGTAATCGGTCGGTTAGTACCTCAAGAAGTATTAACGGTCGCATGAAAGTGTGTGAGCAATCTCATCTAAATATTCATTAATTAAAAAGTACTGAGGCTGATGGGCAAGAGTATGATAGCTTGAATTGAATTCTCCGGGTGTAGGAATGTCTTTACACACACGCAGGGTTATATGATGGATGTTTGGAAGAAAGATAGGAATGAAGAATAAGATGATGTTTTATTGAGGGAGGACGTGATTTCTAACATTTTTTCATGACCATTAAGATAGGGCTCATGACAACCGAAAAGCTAGCTTAGTTGGAAACCCTAATTTTCAAGGTTTTTCTTTTACAAATTCTTTTATTTAAATGTAATATTCATGATCTTTCTTTTATTATTGGATTTTATGGGTGTAATCCGCTGAAAACCCTCAGGAGACAACACTCCTCCTACTAGGGACACCTAGAGGTTTAAAGGCTTGTTGCACATGCTCAGTGCAATCGTGTTGCCTACGAAAGTGTGCTGGTTAGTTTTTTTCTCTTTCTTTATTTTCTCCTTCTCTTTTTTAAAAAAAGTTCGCTCGAGACGATCGAAATTAAGTTTGGGGGAATTTGATTAGTCGAAAATATTGTATTTTTAACACGACAATTTCCCTATCTTTTGCATTCATATAGAAGTGTTCGGCATTCATATTTCACATATTAGCAAAACTGTCGCAAAATATCAGATTACATGTATTAGACTCTAAAACCAGCACTATAAAGGAAATTGACTACATTTCATGGCATCGCATCATCCCTATATTGCGCAACACTTGTTTTGAGATCTGTGCAGGAAAATCCAGAAGAAAAGCCAAAAATTTACATGGTACCGATCAAACATTACGCCAACTCAATGATTTCAGTTCTGGTATCAATCAAAAGGGACAAATACAAATCAACATATCAGATGAAGCCCAAAATGTTAGCCAAAGACCACTGCAAAAAGATCAAAGCCCAAGCCCCCAACATGGCCGCGGAACCGCGGCCGGAGCCTGCTTGCGCCGCGGTTCCGCGGCCGTCTTGCCACGTCATCCACCAAATTTTGCTGCAGAGTGTCTACCACATCTTCTACACTTCAGAAAACCTATGCAAATTCCAGAAGACTCCAGAGACTTCTGCCAGATCAGCAAGCTTTGGGACCAATACTAAACTAGCCTTGTATTCTAGAAACTTCTTCCTAAACCATAGCTTAAACCCTAAGCTAAGCCTAACTAACTACTTCTAGAAGTCTTTCAACAAACTTTTGGAGGGAACTCAAAGGCTTAGGGTTTGAGTGATCTATAAATAAGACCCTAGGCTCACTTGTAAAAAAGACTTGATCCTTGACTAGTTCATTTTTAGTAAACAATCTAGAGCCATTTTATCTCTTTCTTCATCTTCTTGCACAAGTCTAGTGAGAGGACTTGTGTGAAACCCTACCCTAATTCCAATCAAAAGCTAAGATCCCGAGTACCCATCAAGCAAGAAGCCTTGCAACCTTTTATGAGCCGAGCCGATCTTCAACAGAGCAAGTGGTCCAAGCCGATCCGCGACTCACGGAGCCGAGCGAAGCCAATTCGACAATTTAGTTCTTCCTCTTGTAGTTCTTGATCGACTGTAATCAAATTGTTGATATAAATAAAAGGTGATATTCTTTTATCTTGTTTTCTTTAAATTCTTGCATCATGATTCAATCTAAATTTCTAGTTGTAATTCTTGTTGTGATGTTTGAGTAATACTCCGCTCGTCGAGGAGTCGAGACGATCAATAGAATGATGATGTAATATATCTTAAATCGATTCTTGAATCCTACGAGTTTTGTAAACCCTAGCAAGCTCAAGAATCGACGACCCAATTCGTTGCGATGCTTTCTTGATTGATATCGCTTGAGATTGGGGAGTTACGATCGTTTCTTGAAATTGCTAAAGGCTAGAATGTGAATGATATCTCCGAAAGAACAAGGGTTAAATGATGAAACCCTAATTTCATCAAGAAAGCCCTAACTCTTGTCGATCATCATCGATCTAGTATCAATCCTTCGAAGGACAAGAACACGAAATCTTGAAATTACATCACGTCTATAGATCCGATCGATTCCTACGAGCCTCATTTAGATTCTTGACATTTGGTTGGAAATATCATTGAAACCCTGATTCTCGATTGTTTATCATTTTCTTGATTCTTGATTAGAATTGTGACACTTGAAACATTTGATGAAATCTTGAATCATGTTTTCTTTTCTTTTCGATTAACTTTTCAATTCAAACAAATTAAATACAGAAACGAATCGCACAATCCCTGTGGACGATCCGCACTCGCTTACGATCTACAACTGACACTGTAATTGATTGCGGTCAAATATAATTCTTTGATTGTGAATTTTATTCAATATTACCGACACATAGAAACTTATTCGCTTTATTCGATTTACACAAACAAGACATTTTACGATCAATCAAATGGCGCCGAATTCGGGGACTATTTGAATTGATACTTTTTACATACACAATCGGAATTCTTTAACAATCATCAACCAATGACCTCCGTCTTGGAAACAAGTCAACAAACAACCTCCGTCCCGGAAACAAGTCAACCAATGACCTCCGTCTCGGAAACAAGTCAGCAAATGACCTTCGTCGCGGAAACAAGTCAACCAAAGACCTCCGTCTCGGAAACAAGTCAACAAACGACCTCCGTCCCGGAAAAAATTCAACCAATGACCTCCGTCTCGGAAACAAGTCAAAAAATTACCTCCGTCTCGGAAACAAGTCAACAAATGACCTCCGTCTCGGAAACAAGCCAACAAACGACCTCCGTCCCAGAAACAAGTCAGCCAATGACCTCCGTCTCGGAAACAAGTCAGCCAAAGACCTCCGTCTCGGAAACAAGTCAACAAACGACCTCCGTCCCGGAAACAAGTCAGCAAATGACCTCCGTCGCGGAAACAAGTCACCCAATGACCTCCGTCTCGGAAACAAGTCAACCAACGACCTCCGTCTGTTCATCACAAAATACTGCATTTTATACCGCCCATTCTTACGCTCGTCTGTTTATAGGTAGGTGCTTTTTATCCGTGTTTGTTATATATTTGCAGGATACAGGTTCTCGGTTCTAAAACGGTGAAATTCATAGAAAACACGACAAAATCCGGGTTCCTGCCAACCACTGATAAAACACGGTCTCCGCTCTTCATCCGTATGCTGCCAGATACCAGTTTAGGAAGACAAAATGTCAAATCAATGTCGTTTTCAGGCACAAGGCTCAATGGTAGCACAAGATCCAAGAGATCTACGCGGAGCTCGAGGCAATCATTCCAAATCTTGACAAAAAGTCCACCTTTCCTCAACAGAAATTCTGGAAGAAATGTGAAAGTAATTTCAGAAAATACATGTACCAGACAACAGGGGACACAAATCCAGGAACCCACAAGAAATACCCAAGCCCAACTCCACCAAACGGCCGCGGAAGCGCGGCCAAAGGGGGGTTTTGGCCGCCCTTCCGCGGCCATGTGGGGCCCACTTACTGACGTCTTTTGGGGGCAGTTTGGTCTTTGCATGTGTGGTCTTCTGGTTGCCCTAGAACTTCAACTCCCTGCCTATAAATACAGCAGAACTGAGCTCAACCAAGGGTCATTCTTTTGATTCATTTTGTAGCCTCTTTTGTTAGGATTTTGTATAGTTCTTCTTCTTCCTCTTCATTCCTCTTCCATGAAATTGTAAGTGAGAAGCTTTTTTGTGGATGTGAATAAAGATGAAGGCTTTGTATCATTCTCTTGTGTTTCTTCTTCCCCTTTGAGATTTTTGCTTTCTCTTGCTCATTCAACCTCTTCATTGAGCTTGAATGGGTAAGGGTTAGTTATTGATCTCAAAGGTCGTATTTTCTCCCGGGACTAGTTCTTCACTTCACGTGCGTTCTCTACCCTTCCCTTGATCTTGCAACCTCTTCATTGAGCTTGTAAGTTTAAGGGTTGGCTATTGAGCACATGCTTGGCTTGGGTTCTACTTCCGTGTTCTTTTCTTGTTCTTTTTATTACTCGCTTTTTATTACTTGTCTTTTTATTACTTGCATTCTATTTCATGCAATTTTATTCATGCTCTTTAATACTTGTTCTTTTCTTTTCTTTGTTCTTTTCTTTTTGTTCTCTTTTGTTTATTTTGTGAATGTTGTAATTATTGTTGTTGTTAAGAATTAATACGGTTTTATAAGTTAACATTTCCTTCTCATTTCCTTTTCCCGTTATTTTCCTTTTGAACTCTGCCCAAACCATACGCAAGCGCTCCGTTAGGCACCGTACCCTGACAAGGTAACGGTGATTCCTAACCACGACCGGTTGCGTTCGGTTTGGCCGGAGGCGAAGGCAAGAGACAAGAACGGAAGGACAAGGGTAAATAAGCCGGATTCCTCGAATACCGCACTTAAATCCCCTAATCCACGTTGTTGCCGATTGCTTAGCTTCAATTGGTCAAGACTCGGCTCAAAGGTTTTGAGTACGGATTTCTTAGCTTATAATTTCGTATTTTCTTAACAACTTTATACTTGCAGATAAACACATAGGTTAGAATCAAACTCACACAGATTCTTTATTGACTCGTCTAAAGCAAGAAGGTAAGATAACACCATCTCCCTGTGGACCGACCCGTGCTCACCGGCTAGCTGCATAGCGACACCGTCCTGATCGCGGTAAACTTTAATTCTTTCATCCGACACGCCAAAAGCGTGCGATCAAATGGCGCCGTTGCCGGGGAGACGGTAGCGTATTTTCTTTCTTGTTATTCGGGTTAATATTCTTTTTGTATATAAAAAAAAAATATATATTCTTTTTTGTTTTTTGGACAATATTTTTGTGGGCAAGTGTGCAGAATTTTGCGTATTTGCAAACTGCAATTGTGGGGAGCAAAGTGTACATTCAAGGCTAAGGTGTTTACAAAGTACAGTGCCAAAGATCCGGGTAGTTTGACCCGCGCAAGCGAACCTTTCAAGCTTACCGGATTTGATTCAACGGGGGTTTCCTAACCCAAAACTTAACGGTACGTACTTTACTAACACCTTCTTCTCAAATCCGACGCTTCCAATATACTATTCTTTGCAGGATTCTTTGCAAGTTCGCTAGCAAACGCCAAAATTGACTAACCCGTATTTGTTGCAGCGCCGCGCTTAAACTAAAAAACGATTGTTTGATTCTTTATAGAATTTTTGAATTGCGCATTGCATACATTAATACGGACTTAAGGGCAAGCGAACCCCACAACATACGGTAAAGGATTTCATCACCTTTTCCGTGGCCCACAAATCACGAACTTGAGCATAACGTTTACCCACACAAAATTTAAAAGAAACTAGACTTTAAGCCTTAAGGACTTCGCGCTCACTAGGAGAAGTTGACTGTGTTTAGAAGCTTGCTTAACGGTATATTGTTTACGGGGTGTCTAGGAAAGTGTTAACGGCGAAACCGCCAAAAGAGAAAGGGTTATTTAATTAAGGAACTTCGCGAAAGCGTTGGAAAACCTCCCCTTATCTCTGCACTTACCTGGCCTCGTGATCAGTGTATCTTGAGCCTGTTTCTCGACACAGTTTTACTTCGACAATCAAGTTCTTGAGCAGGTCTAGTTGACCTAGGTGAACCCTAGAACGATTAAGTGTGTGGTATTTTTGTGTCGTGATTGTTTTTGTCCATATTCTTTTTGTGTATACTTCATTCTTTTGTTAATATAAAAAAAAATTTAAAAAAAAAAATCATTCATTTTTCCCTTCCTCTTCTCTTCCTTTCTTTCCTTCTCTCTTCATATCATGGGTACTCCACATCGCAAAACTCTTGCCGAACTTTGGTACCCACAACCAGACATTACTTCATACGGTTCTTGTTTTGGCCGAACATCGAACGACCCTTCCATGCCCAAAGTTTCACTGAAAGATCGCATAGCAACGTCTAGGACAAACACTGGCACTCCTCATTCCACTTCGTATCAACCGTTTCAAACATTCACTCCCGCTTATGTTGATACCCCTTCTGCAAGTCGTCCTTTGTCCATCGCTGAACGCATTGAACAATCTCGTGGCCGATCTTTCACTCCTTTCACCACTACAAATTCTTGGGATCAACAATTCCATTCACCTTCTTATCCAAATGTTGATCCTGCTCCTGTCCAGCCATTCAATTCCTACCAATCCTACCCTACTTTTGCACCTTCCCTAGACATTGCATCAGAACCGCCATTTGGGAGTTTTCAGTATCCAAACAACTTTGAATCTTTTACTGAAACCCCTTCACAACCAATGTCTAGTCTAGAACAATCCTTGGAAGACTTTAGGGTAGCGTCAAGCCAACAGATGATGGATTTGAATGCGTCCATGGCCGCCCTCATGCAACCTAGTGACCCGGTAGCTAGTTTTCAACTAGCTCCAAATTTTTCAATGTATGATGAGGCGGCAGGACAGGCTGTGAATTTGAGTGGAGAGAGTGAGCTGTACCCCCTTCCGAATCAAGCCTACCCCGTCCAAATTGAGTCCCACAACTCCTGTGTTGAAAGTCTATCAAATGTCCCAAATGAATTATCAGTTGAAGATAGAATGGTTAATGAGTTGTGCAATTTTGTAGTGTTTGATTTGCCCGATTGTGAAGGGTCCCTTCCAAGTGAAACCAACCCCAATCCTTTTGACCTCTACACCTCCATCTTAGAACCAGAATCGATTAATATCCATGCTTTTGATGAGGTGTCTGAGAAAATAAACTTTCACTTGATTGAGGATATTGACGCAGGGAACATTTTGGATGATGAACCCGTAGATCTGGCTGAGTTTGTCTCTTCAAATCATCATCCCGAGTCATTAAATATTTTTCCCGAACCCCATATGCGTCTGGACTTTGAAGAAAAATGCATGGATGAGATAAATTTTGAGGAGAATTTTGAGGATATTTTTGAGGATGAAACAGTTCTAAATGATGAGTCGGATTTTCCAATTCATCCTGTTCCTTTCATTGACTGTGTACACCCTCCCGAAAATTTAACCGATACCCTTCCTCAACCACTTCCCTCCATCATGTCCGTCGTTCCGACCTTGCAAGAACCCGTATCATTTTCATTTCATATGTCTGGTTTACCAAGTTCGGCGTACCCATGGTTTCTCACGAACCTTGAGGGATTTGACCCAATCTCTCGACGGGTAAATATATTAGCACAATCGCTTTTTACACATCGCTCATCACAAATTGTGCTAATCTATTTACTCCATTTGCACCCTCAAGTTCGTACTCCACTTCTTTTTCCCTTCCGCCATTCTTCTTCTCATCTACCGAGACCGCATTCCACTTCTCTCCACAAGCGGTCTCGCGTATTTTCCATCTCTTTCCTCTTCACCTTCTTTCACCAACCACTGCTTTACCATGATAAAATCTTTGAATGGTTGGTGTTAACTTTTGGCCTGTGTAAGGCCTTGTATAGATGGATACTGCTCTTTCCCCCCTAATCCTGAATTTCAACGCTTAACAGTGGAAACACTGTTTTACTTAAGTTTGGGGGGGACACTTTTTTTGTATATATTTTGTTTTCCTTTTTTGTTTTGTATATAATTTGTTTTTGGGGGAGCGCCGACAATTTTGACCCTCTTGGTATAGCCTGACAGTGAGGGCACTGTCAAGTTTAAGTTTGGGGGTGTGCTCGGTAAGCTTTCTTCCTTCGCATTCATATGTATATTTTGCATCTGCATATTAAAACCATAAAATCCATAAAAATCTGAAAATTTTCTTAAAACATAAAAACTTTTCTGTCAAGTTAGCTAGTGGGAGGACTCTGATTCAACATTCGACGGTTTTTGTTTGAAAAGATAGGAATAACTAAATCCTATGTTTGGATTTTGAAAACCTGAAAGATAACTCTCCTTTGAAGATAACTATAGCTGATATACGTCTTTACATTACACTACACGTGTTGTGAGTCTTGGAAATTAGATGACAAGTCTTTTATGTTTAAAAAAACTTTTAAATAGATAAATGATTTTCTGAGGATCAAATAGGTTTGTTCTGAAATAAGTAATATATCAAGAATAGTTTATGAAGTAAAGCGAATATAAAGGAATGTTATTGATGCCGTAATTGGAGCTAAGTCTGAAAAATAACCCATCTAAAACTTGATTGGAATGAGTACACACCAAACCCACTAGACACGTCTTTTATCCAAAAAATAATTGAACTACCGGTTATATCTCCGTTCGTATTGAATCATCATGTTTTTCACGCCAAACTGTCTTTTGTTTTTGGACCTAGGTAACTTGAGTTATTAAGTCCGCTGGGGTGTTTCTACACCTAATGCCCTAAAACCAACTGGTTTGGGTGCATTGACCCAAAGCTCGCTAAGAAGCCTAGAAAGTCCAGATAAAAACAAAGTCAAGCAAGTGTTCTCTCCGAGTTAAAATTCCTAACGGTTCTTTGTGTGAGAATAATCTTGATAAAAGACAGGCTTTTATAAAAATTTTAACGGAGATATGAGGGTTTTATTCTATGATAAAGACTATTGCACATTCACAGAGGTGTGTATGAAATGAAAACAAGAATAAGGTGGAGTGAAAAATACGACTTAGTTTCCTGTTAAGGAAGATAGAAATTCTGAAGTTGAAACCTTACTGGAAAACGAAACTTGAAAAATGCTTAACTCTCTATAAAACTTATGTGATCCTTTTAAAATAGTTATCGGGGCTTTATTGTGTGACATAATGACTTTATTCGACCTTTCGGGAACTTAACGGCACTATTTGCACTACACGTAAAGACATATAAAACCTGTAGTTAAATAAGAAGCGAGGTGTGAAAACTAAAGGTTCGATAGTCTAAACTTAGGATTATAGAATTGTTATTTTCTGAAACAAAACTTTAGGGGCATGAATCTTAGTTATTTTACAAAACTAGCTTGACCGGATTTTGTGGGTAGTATCCGCTGAAAACCCTCAGGAGACAACACTCCTCCTACTAGGGACACCTAGAGGTTTAACGGCTTGTTGCACGCGCTCAGTGCAATCGCGTTCCCTGCGAAAGTGCGGTTATCATTTTATTTTTGTGAATAATTGGTTTTGCTCGGGACGAGCAAAAGTTAAGTT
The DNA here is from genome assembly GCA_030015575.1 of Agapanthus africanus. Classification (NCBI taxonomy): domain Eukaryota; kingdom Viridiplantae; phylum Streptophyta; class Magnoliopsida; order Asparagales; family Amaryllidaceae; genus Agapanthus; species Agapanthus africanus. Next base: position 897,427,864 of record CM057337.1, read on the forward strand.
TGGGGGTATTTGTTCATCACAAAATACTGCATTTTATACCGCCCATTCTTACGCTCGTCTGTTTATAGGTAGGTGCTTTTTATCCGTGTTTGTTATATATTTGCAGGATACAGGTTCTCGGTTCTAAAACGGTGAAATTCATAGAAAACACGACAAAATCCGTGTTCCTGCCAACCACTGATAAAACACGGTCTCCGCTCTTCATCCGTATGCTGCCAGATACCAGTTTAGGAAGACAAAATGTCAAATCAATGTCGTTTTCAGGCACAAGGCTCAATGGTAGCACAAGATCCAAGAGATCTATGCGGAGCTCGAGGCAATCATTCCAAATCTTGACAAAAAGTCCACCTTTCCTCAACAGAAATTCTGGAAGAAATGTGAAAGTAATTTCAGAAAATACATGTACCAGACAACAGGGGACACAAATCCAGGAACCCACAAGAAATACCCAAGCCCAACTCCACCAAACGGCCGCGGAAGCGCGGCCAAAGGGGGGTTTTGGCCGCCCTTCCGCGGCCATGTGGGGCCCACTTACTGACGTCTTTTGGGGGCAGTTTGGTCTTTGCATGTGTGGTCTTCTGGTTGCCCTAGAACTTCAACTCCCTGCCTATAAATACAGCAGAACTGAGCTCAACCAAGGGTCATTCTTTTGATTCATTTTGTAGCCTCTTTTGTTAGGATTTTGTATAGTTCTTCTTCTTCCTCTTCATTCCTCTTCCATGAAATTGTAAGTGAGAAGCTTTTTTGTGGATGTGAATAAAGATGAAGGCTTTGTATCATTCTCTTGTGTTTCTTCTTCCCCTTTGAGATTTTTGCTTTCTCTTGCTCATTCAACCTCTTCATTGAGCTTGAATGGGTAAGGGTTAGTTATTGATCTCAAAGGTCGTATTTTCTCCCGGGACTAGTTCTTCACTTCACGTGCGTTCTCTACCCTTCCCTTGATCTTGCAACCTCTTCATTGAGCTTGCAAGTTTAAGGGTTGGCTATTGAGCACATGCTTGGCTTGGGTTCTACTTCCGTGTTCTTTTCTTGTTCTTTTTATTACTCGCTTTTTATTACTTGTCTTTTTATTACTTGCATTCTATTTCATGCAATTTTATTCATGCTCTTTAATACTTGTTCTTTTCTTTTCTTTGTTCTTTTCTTTTTGTTCTCTTTTGTTTATTTTGTGAATGTTGTAATTATTGTTGTTGTTAAGAATTAATACGGTTTTATAAGTTAACATTTCCTTCTCATTTCCTTTTCCCGTTATTTTCCTTTTGAACTCTGCCCAAACCATACGCAAGCGCTCCGTTAGGCACCGTACCCTGACAAGGTAACGGTGATTCCTAATCACGACCGGTTGCGTTCGGTTTGGCCGGAGGCGAAGGCAAGAGACAAGAACGGAAGGACAAGGGTAAATAAGCCGGATTCCTCGAATACCGCACTTAAATCCCCTAATCCACGTTGTTGCCGATTGCTTAGCTTCAATTGGTCAAGACTCGGCTCAAAGGTTTTGAGTACGGATTTCTTAGCTTATAATTTCGTATTTTCTTAACAACTTTATACTTGCAGATAAACACATAGGTTAGAATCAAACTCACACAGATTCTTTATTGACTCGTCTAAAGCAAGAAGGTAAGATAACACCATCTCCCTGTGGACCGACCCGTGCTCACCGGCTAGCTGCATAGCGACACCGTCCTGATCGCGGTAAACTTTAATTCTTTCATCCGACACGCCAAAAGCGTGCGATCAAATGTCCCGGAAACAAGTCAGCAAATGACCTCCGTCGCGGAAACAAGTCTCCGTCTCGGAAACAAGTCAACCAATGACCTCCGTCTCTGAAACAAGTCAACCAATGACCTCCGTCTCGGAAACAAGTCAACCAATGACCTCTGACCCGGAAACAAGTCAACAAATGACCTTCGTCGCGGAAACAAGTCAACCCACCAACCACTTACGAGTCCTCTCGACTTGTAAGGGAGAAAATTCTCTTATAAGATCCTTACGACTTATAAAAGAAAACACACTTAGGAATCCTCACGATTCTTAAGGAGAAAATCCACCTACGAGATCCTCCCGATTCGTAGGGAGAAAAGTCTCTATGAGACCCTCACGGCTCATAGAGTTGAAAAGTCTTAGGCAGCAAATCTGAACCTGCGGCCTAAGCTATCGCTATCTCTTGGAGAAATCTAGATGCTTACTCTATTATCGGTCAAATGTGTTTATCAAGACAGCATGCTGATAATAAGAGAAAGGAAAAAGCAAAGAAATAGTACAAGACATTGCAAAGAAAAATGTGTATCTTTATTGAATATAATCAAGTACAAGGTGAAGCGTACAAAAGAATAAAGAATGGATACATATTATTTAAAAAGAAAAATTTTACAAGTATCTAGATACAAGGGGAATTACTGGGAAGGAAGTGTCTTGCATAGCTCTAGCAATTGTGCGCGCACCTCCTTCCACACTTTCTCCTGATCGGCCACCACCGCCAGATCTGCCTCCACTTGAGCCCGCTGCTGCAAGACAGATGCAAGCTGCTCCCTCACGGCCTGATGAGCAGCTTCGCGGCCTGGGGTGTCACGCTCGGCGACATCAAGCTTTCGCTTCAAGTTTAGCCCATGAGAGATGCGTTCCAGGAGACCCTCAAAGATAGCCTTCACTTGGGCAGCATTCGCCTCAACCTCAGCACGCAGACGAGCCGTATCGCTCGAGGTCTCTTGGCATTCCCTCAGCCTTAAAGCCGCTTCTTGTTCCAAGTGGCAGACGTTAGAAGCGCTTTGCTCGATCCACACTGCTCTTTCATTGCTTGTGGCTAAGGTCTCGGGAGCAGGGCGCATAAACTCCAGTTGATGCAGACGAGCCTTGATCTCACTACAGTGGTTAACCCAAGACGCGATGATGCCATCGTCATGGAAGTTTACGAGTATCACCAGCATCGGGTTAACCGCCGTAGCGAAGTCTGCAGCAGATGTAGGAGTCTCGATGTCGAGTTCCTCGACGTAGTCGCTCAACATGCGCAGACTATTCGCGGCGCCTTTCGAAGACGGACGTCTCAGGAAAGGGCCCGTCGGCATTATGATCCGAGATTCGAAGGGCGCCGAGACTGGAACGACAGCTGAAAAAACAGGACATGATCAGATAACAGTTCAAGAGAAAAAAGGGGGGAGTTATCAATGCGATAGTTGCTGTACCAGCTGCGGCAGATGGCAAGGCCGGAAGGGTCGGTGGCGCGGCCGATCTTTCATCCCCTCCTTCGATTTGTAGCACTGCAGTCGAGACGAGAAAAAAGTTAGAAGTAATTCCATCAATGAAAAAGAAAGATATCAATGGAAACCATACTCACCAGCGCCACCAGAGAAAGAAGCGAATTCAGATGGGAAGGAGAAGTGTGGGAGCAACACTTGATAAAGATGATCAAAAAGCACTCCTGAAAAGGCACAAAAGTATGACTTTAGTACATAAATTATGCGGCTGAAAGACGAAACTAATAGGTTGCAAATCCATACCTTCCAACATCTTCGATGGTACAAGAGAGGGCTGAGAAGTGACCACCGCCAAGGCAGTAGTCGACGGCGCTCCCTCGAGCAGTGGAGCATCGGCACTGGCCGCACCTGCGTTAAAAAAACAAGGGTAAACCTGTCAGGAAAGATTGCAAGGTAAAAAAAAAAGGGGGGCGGTGATTCGAAATTTACCTGATGAGCTTCCAGCCGAGACGGAGGCGTCTCCCTCCTCCATCGACATAAGTCCACCACCCGTGGCCTCATCCCCAGACTCCACGGGGGCCGTCGTCATGTTCGCAAGGCCAGGAGACGCCGGAGGGCCATAGGCGGGGAGAGCTATGACCGGAGCATTGCCAGACTCCTGAGAAAGAGCGGTTGGCTCGTCCTCAGGAATCATGTCTACCTCACCCGCTACTCCTTCGGGCTCAGCAGTCACGGTTGTCTCGTCCACCGTCACCACGAGGTCATCGGTCTCAGGCACTCCGCCCGCTGCTACCTCGGGCTCAACGTCAACCACTTGCTCAGGCCTAGTGGACATGACCAGTTCGGCAGCCACTATCTCGGGCCCAGCAATCCCAGCTGTGTCATCCACCACCGGCTCGGGCTCGACCAATTCCTCTTCCCTTAGCCCCTCAAGTTCGACAGTCTCCGCCTCCCCCTCTGTTGGGCTTGGCCCTGCAGGGTAGAACATATAAGAACCGATAGCTTTATAATTCTCACAACAAAATTCTGAAAGAAGTATTACCTGAGGTGGACTTGTCGTTAGCCTCCCTATTGGCGCGAATCGCCTGTCTATGAGCTGTAGACAGGACGACCGGGGGCTCTTCTGACGGAGTATCGGCATAAGGAACGGTTCTTGGGCCTGCTCCAATGGCCAAAGCAGCCCTGCGTGCTTTTGCTTCGCGCTTCGACTGCTTCCTTTCCTCCCGGGCTGTCGCGATGGACATCTTCGACGCTTCCTTCATCAAGGCGGCGGCGTCCTCGTTCAGAGATGCCTCCAGAGCCTTTAAGGCATCTCTCATCGGCTCTTCAAGACGGACCTCCTGCGGTAGCCCCGAGGAAGCAGGAACATCGGCAGCTGGCCGAATATCTGCGTCACTTGGCGGGAACGGCATTGAGGTTCCTACAATAAAAAGGGAGAGGTTAGATCGACCATAACACAAGGAAAATGAAAACTTGATGAATTGAAACTTACTAAGGCCTAAAGACGCTCTAAGGCGTTCCTCCTCTTGGAAGGTCTTGAGGGAAGCGGCAATGGCTTCTTCAGTGGTGATGCCTGTTGGAAGAAAAGAAGGAAAAATGTTAGTCAAAGGCAATAATAAAGATATGATGCAATAGAAAATGCGACTAGTGATTACCTCATTCCGCAAGCTTGGCCAGCCACGCGTCGTGCCTCGCCAACCGCTCCGAAGCTTCGAGGGCGGCCTCCAAATCCGTGTCATCCGGCGGCATGACTAATCTCTCGTTAGTCCCATATTCACTCAGGCCCTCACCATAGGGAGCATGAGGTTCCTGACCGAACGCGACGTCAGCAGCGAAGAGCGACTTCTTTTTCTTCTTCTGCCCACCAACCCTAGGTGCACCCGGAATCGACTTGCGCTTTGCAGACACCTTGGGGCGGCGGGTCCCGATGTCCACACCCACGCCAGACTCCGGCGAGGCTACAACCACTGTCTCCACTGGAGCACAGGGCGCTGGTGGTGCATTCGCGATATCGGGGAGCGGCAATCCGTGTGGAGGACTTTGCGCACGCGATGGTCCGGCTCTGGCATCTTTTAGAGGGGGAACTACTGGGGTCCTTGGCACTAAAGGAGCGTTGCGGTCGCTATCTGGAGGCGCACCCTTACGGTCGACCAGCAATCGCCTTTCCTCCTTTATGACGGCTCCCGTCGAATGACTGTACCATTCTGTATAGACCTTGAGGAGTCGTGGGGCGCAAGCCGGTTCACTGATAAAGAAGTGGGAGCCCGTGTTCAGACGCATGAAATGATGCAGCGCGCTATCCATCCCTTATTCGGTCGCAACAGGTTCCGAAAGGAAGGCCTCCAATGGTACCCCTTGATTGCAGCTCAGTTGTTGGGCGAAGCGATGCGGGTTGTACCTCATGAAAATCGCCGCACCGTTCTGCCTGAACACCAAGAAGCCCGGTCTAATAGAATATAAGTGAAGGGTCTCCCGGACCATCAGAACTGAGGCTCCATCTTTGAAAGTGTCCTGCAATGGCCGCACCGCAGTGATAGACGCCTTTCCAATAGTCAACACCTTGTCGACGAAAGATACCCCATCTCCAACGGTGTGGGGGCGAAGGAGTAAACCCCTGGCATTCCATGGCGATGGAGTCATAATTGATGCTCCAATCAACTGTATGATGCGAGGGAAGCTGCACCTGTCATAGAACGAGGGCCTTTTGTGCATACCGAAGACACCCGATGTGTGTAGCTCAAGCCATGACACGAATAGTGCATCGGGAAGATCACGTGCAGCACCCCAGGCTCATTAGCATCCGCCGCTCGACTGAGGTCATGATACAAGTGTGCCAAGCCGGCTATCCCAACGGCTACTTTTACCCCGATGGTCATCCGGTGAGCAGGGTAAAAGACGGAGGGCCGCATATGGCGAGAATGCATCGGGAGTGCAAACCAACTCAGCCATAGCCCGAGAAATCCTAAGAAGAAGGCCTCCTCGTCCATCCCAGGGGCTGCAACTTCCGCAAAAGACATAGCCGGAGAGTTAGGAAGGAAGAAACCCTTTTGGTCTACTTCCTTCGCCGGTAGGTTATCCAAACCTAGACCGAAAGGGTCCTCGAGGGTGGCAAACTTGGCAGCTTCTGCCGAGAGGACACTTGGGTGAAGGAACCGAGCGATGAAATCCTCAAAACTAACTCCACGACTCCCACGTTCGATGAAAAGGGCCTCGTAGATGTTCAACGCCTTGATCAAACTGGGGAATTGGTGTTGAACAGCATTCTCCGGCGTGAGGCCCCTTACCGCCGGCTTGGCACCGAAGACATACTCGTCTGTCGGAAGCAACTCCTCATAGTGCTCCCCTATAACCGATAAACCGGAGACCTCTGTGAACTCCTCCAGAGAAATTGACACTTCCCGATCCATTGCGAGGAAAGTGTGAGTGGGGATGTTCCACTGCTCCAAGAAAGCCTTGAACCACCAGGTGGGAAGCGTGGGATACTGGAAGAGGGAGACATAAACCGCAGTGTACAATCCTAATCTTATCAACTGCGACTTCTTCGCCGACAGGATATACCGAGCCCACGGCAGGTAACCGATCGGGTGGCGGAGGATCGGACCTATGTTGTATGATTGCCCCCAAGGTCGCGTCTCGTCTTGACAGATACGGCATCCCAGGATATCCAAAACCATAGGACGCTGGACCGGGATTGCATCTATGGCAGGATGAAGAAAGCCCTTCGATGTCCAATCAACCATCTCCACGGCATACTGCACCGGGGGTGGGCTGGCATAATGGATCGCCGTAATGGGCTCCGCCGGCACTGCACACGTAAAGCTCCGTCGACCCATGATAATCTGATTATACCATGACCCCCAAAAGTGGAGACTCTTATATTCCGGGTCGTGGTCCTTGATCATAGCCAGGACTTCACGGTCCAAGGGCGCCTCAGGAAATCCCTCCTCCGAACGAGCAAACGGAAATGAGGTATCGAGAGACATAGCCGCTGCAAGGGAACAAAAGTAGCCGTTAGTGTTGCAACTCCAACGCTTGGCGTTTCAAATTTTTAATTGATTAATTAATTAAATTAAAAATTAATTAAAATTAAATTAAAATTAATTACACCACACAGCAGTGCAGTGGGTAGGAGACCAAGGGGGACCCACAAAATCTGGACGACAATACGTCAGTTAATAAGACAACCCCATCATTGGATGAGATTGTCAGTTGGTCCTCAAGAGAATATTCCCAATAATAATAAAAAAATCCCTAAAGACAAGGAGAAAATCTCCTCTTTCAGAGCAAAACTCTGTCACAAAGTGACACTTGTCAAACTCTGGTCTCAGGGGAATAAGATTCTTTGAAAGAGTTTGGCTCTGTAATAATAAAAAAAATTCATCAAAGAATTTTTTTTAATTAATTAATTCCTAAAAAGTTGAAGTTCTGGGATCTTAAAGATCCATATGAAAAAACTCTTAAGAGTTCATCATCAGAAGATCAGGGATCTATATTCTGTCAATATGAGCAAAGCTCTGGTCATGGGCTAAGAAACCCTGAAACAAATTCTTGAGAGCAAAGCTCTGTTTATGAAACCCCAAAGGGGATTTCTTTAGATCAAAAGATCTATGAGAGCAAAACTCTGTTGGTTAAAATTGATTTAATTTAATTTAAAATTAATTATTACCTAAAGTTTTCTAACTTTGGGAAATGAGAGCAAAGCTCTAGAGTCTGAAAGCAAGAGCAAAGCTCTGAAGTTCTTAAGCAAGAGCAAAGCTCTGTAAATCAAAATCTAGAAAATGGTGAAGATTTTCTAAGGGCCAGGGGTCCTATTTATAAGGCGCTTGCGCCCCTTCAGCTCACCCGTTGATCCAACAGTCAGGATCTTGTCACTGCTGCACTCACGTGCGCGCCACGTGAGCGCAACGGTGGGGGGGCATTTGTTTCCCCCAATCAGAGCAAAGCTCTGTTTAAATTTCAAAATTCAAAATTCGAAGCAACGCTTCAGATTCTTTACGCTGCGCGCAACACGCCACGTGTCAAAAACTGATACATCAGCGCAGCGCCCAAGACAGCGCGCCCAATCAGAGCAAAGCTCTATTTAAAACAAAATTAAAGGAAGCAACGCTTCAGTTGCGCAAGCGCTGCGCGACACGTGTCAGCGCAGATGCGCTGCGCGACACGTGTCAGCGCAGATGCGCAAGCGCAGTTGCGCTGCGCCGTGCGCTGCGCGACACGTGTCAGCGCAGTTGCGCTGCGCTCTGCGCTGCTTGACACGTGTCATGCACTGGGGCGTTTGTGCAAAACAGAATTAAATTCTAATAAGATTTTTCTGTTCGTGTTAAAACAAGAAGATTGCCTTCTGTAAAACAGAAGCCCTTGGATCAAAGATCCAACGGTGGGGAAAATTCCCCAAATCACTCAGAGAAATATCTCTTTAACAAATTTATAGGCACTATATAAAGGCCCCTGGACCCCAAATCAAAATCATCAACATCATCATTGAGAACTCTGAAGAATTGGAGAGAATTCCTCAAGAACAAAAAAAGGTAAAAACCTTTAGAAAAAAGAGAAAATTCTCTTATGAACAGATCATTGATCTGAGAACAAGATCAATGATCTTCAATAAAAAGAAAAATAAATAATAATAAGTGCTTTGCATTTTTTTATGAACCACTGGTTCCCTGAAATAAGAAAAACAAGAGAAACTTGTTTTCTTTGATCTAAATTAGATCAAGAAAACAAACAGTGCTTTACACTTTTTTATGAACCATTGGTTCTGGAATCTAAAAGATTCTCAAGTTAATAGTGCCTTGCACTTGCAAAACTGCACTGTTGCGCTCTTGGGTTGGCGCAAGCCACCAAAGAGCGCCATGTGTCAGCATCTGAACCACTTGCACTATGCGTTTTTGAAATAGAGTCTTGCTCTCTAAAACTGGCGCAACTCACCAGAGCACGCCACGTATCAGCAGCGCAAGCGCAGCGCGCTGGTGCAGCGCACTGCGCTTGCGTGACACGTGTCATCACCGCAAACACTTGCGCTCAGTGATTGGCGCAAAGCGCCTGACAAATGCAATACATTTCTTTTACTAAAGGGCCAGGCCCAAATCAGAAGGGCCTAGTAGGCCAAATTAAATTGCAATGCAATAAAAAGGGCAGAGCCCAAACAACATTGATGCTCTGCATCATTTATAAAAGGGCAGAGCCCAAAAAAAATTGAAAATGCAATAAAAAGGGCAGAGCCCAAACAAAACTGATGCTCTGCATCATTTATAAATGGGCACAGCCCAGACAAAATAAATAATGTAATGCATTATTAAAAAGGGGCCAAGCCCTAACACAGGCCTAATAGGCCAAAAACAAATAAAAGCGTTGAACTGGACTTAGCCCAATCATGGCCGTAAGTCCTCAAATTAAATTGACTGAGCACAGCTGCTCTCTTAAATCAATTTACATCCGGTTCGAGGGTACATCTCCGAACTCCTTTGACTCCTATCGTTGTAATCCCTCAACGACGTCAGAGAGGTGACAGGTCCCGACAACCACACATCAACACGGACTGTGGGGTCCTTAAACTCATGGACTTAAGCGTCCTTAAACTAAAATACGGACTGTGGGGTCCTTAAACTCATGGACTTAAGCGTCCTTAAACTAAAACACGGACTGTGGGGTCCTTAAACCCACGGACTCAAGCGTCCTTAAACTAAATAACATGGACCACCATGTCCCTAAACTGGAATACGGACCGAAATGTCCTTAAACTACCTATGGACCACTACGTCCCTAAACTGGAAGTGGATCTTGACGATCCCGTTAAGTTGATCTTGGTCTCAAATCAGACTAACGTATCCTTAACAAACATTTAAGTCGATCTTAGCCCCAAATATGGCTAACGTATCCTTAAACCAAAACACCAAACCCAAATCTAAGTAAATACGGATTTGGACTAATCCATGTCCTACGGACGACGGCATCACTTAGTCTCCGTATACAATCCACGGGCATCCACAAACAAAACAAACACACACGACACGAAGTGAAATTCTGGAGGAGAAAGTGGCTACCGCGATGCGGTAGCGTAATTAACTGCAGGGGCTTGCGCCTGCAGGGAAAAACGTCCCCACAATCAAAAAACCCTTCTAACAAGGGGGAATCTGACGAAGTCTGCTACATCGGTCGCATCCGTCTAAACCTCCGATACACGGTGCCATAAATCAACTTGGCATCTTCGGAGATGTAGATGGATAAAACCAAATAGCATCTGCCCCGAACCTCAGGCAAGACGTCCTAACGTCGCGGCCGCCGTTCGGAGGGGAACAGACATCATAGTCCATGGAGTTTAGTTTAGAGACGTTACGGTCCGTTGGGTTTAAGGACATCATAGTCCATAAAGGTTTAAGGACATCATAGTCCATGGAGTTTAGTTTAGGGACGTTGCGGTCCATTGGGTTTAAGAACATCATAGTCTGTGTTTAAGGACATCGTAGTCCGTAGGGTTTAGTTTTAGGGACGTTGCGGTCCATTGGGTTTAAAGACATTATAGTCCATATTTAAGGACATCATAGTCCATAGAGTTTAGTTTAGGGACGTTGCGGTCCATTGGGTTTAAGAACATCATAGTCCATATTTAAGGACATCATAGTCCATAGAGTTTAGTTTATGGACGTTGCGGTCTATTGGGTTGCTGGTTATCGGGACCCGCCACCTCTCTGAAGACGTTGAAAAATTACGACATTTATCAGAGGTGTGGGGAGATGTACCCTTGAACCAATTTCAATTGACAGATCTGTAGTTGGGTTTAAGACTAACATCGAATTTAGAAAAAAATTGTGAGCCCATGGGCTCGGTTGATCTGAATTAGGGACTTTTGGTCAGCTTGGACTCAGCCCACTCAATTTGAATAAAGTGTTAAATACTTGTTTGGGCTCGGTCCCTTTTGTTCGACAATGCTGAGCATTGACATGGGCTTTGATGCTCACCCCTTTTTTTTTTTATTGAGTGTTAAACACTCTTTATGGCGTTGGGCTCTATTTACAGAGCGCTCTTTATTTCATCAGCGCCCACGTGAGGGGAACGTGGAGCGCTTGGCGCTGAGCGCCAACCACTGAGTGCTAAGCACTTTTTATTTTATCAACGCCCACGTGAGGGGCATGTGGAGCGCTTGGCGCTGAGCGCCAACCACTGAGTTCTAAGCACTCTTTATTTTATCAGCGCCCACGTGAAAAGCACGTGGAGCGCTTGGCGCTGAGCGCAAACCACTGAGTGCTAAGCACTCTTTATTTTATTAGCGCCCACGTGAGGAGCACGTGGAGCGCTTGGCGCTATTTCCTTCTTTATGCATTTTTCTGAAGAGTTCAATTCTTTGCTCTCCCCTGGATCTTCAATCCCCGGGAACAAATTCATCCCTCCGATAATTAAATTCTCATTTGTGGGAGACTTGTCTCATGGATCTCAGATCCAGGGAAAGAACTATATTCTTTTATATGAGGTTAAACCCTCGGGTATGCCGATGCGATACTATGATCTCTATTTACCTTGAAGAAGCTTCTTCTTCTTTCTTCTCTCTTCAAGCTCTTTTTGATTGCTCTTCTTTTGAACTTAAAGTTTAGGGGGGGTTCCACTCTGTGTTTCTCTCTCTCCTGTTGTTTTTCCTCCTTTTTTCTCTCTAGTCTCGAGTCCTTTATATAGCAGAGGCAAGTTTGTTGATTTTTGTTAAGGAAATCTCTCATTGAGAGATTTTTGATTAATTCGGGGATTTTATCCACCGTTAGATCTTTGATCCAAGAACTCCTGTTCTACAGAAGACATTTTCTTGTTTTTAACAAGATTGGGAAAATATTTTCCCATACAAAACTTATTCTGTATCTTGGTCATTTTTAATCACTATTGGATTTTTGATCCAACGGTGCTCTGATTTACAGAGCACAATCTTTCTTGCTTAGAAAGATTTGAGGAGTATTTCCTCAATCAGAATTTAATTCTGTATCTTGGTGATTTTTAATCACCATTAGATCTTTGATCCAACGGTGCTCTGATTTACAAAGCACAATCTTTCTTGTTTAAAAAGATTGGGGGAAATATTTCTAAAATAGGGTTCTGATTCCTTTATTTAGAATTTAATTCTGTAGGGTGTTTTTCGTCACCCCATTAAGATGGGAATACACGCGCGCTTGTCAGGCGCATTACAGATTCCCCTTGCCTAGGGTAGGCTGGGGTTTATTGATTGTGGAGATCCGAATCTCCGGTAGCCGCGGACTAAGCTGCCGTTAATTACCCCTAGTCTTTGGAGCGAGAGAACCTCCGATTGACGGGTCAAACAGGTCATGCGAACTCAATGTGAAGTGTTGTGTTTTGAAGAGGTTTTGGATATATCAGGGGACCCGCAGAGTTTTTACGGGGGTCCCGCTACCCGGATAGCGGGCTGAGGGTCAATGGGGCTAGCAGCCCCCTTACGGGGTGCGGGGCAGCGCCCCGTTAGAAAAATTTTCTAACGGGAGAGGTATTTTTAGTGTGGAGTACATGTAAAATGAGGGGAAAATGGCGTCCAAAGGACGTGTGAGCGCCAGGCACTTGGGCACAGGCGCTTTGGACGCTGGCGCCTCACGTGCCCGGCACGTGGGCGCTCGGGTGCTGGCGCTGGTGCTTTGGGCGCTGGCGCTTTGGGCGCGAGCACCTCACATGCCCAGTACGTGGGCGCTCGGGCGCTGGCGCTAGTGATTTTGGAGTTAGCGCCTCACGTGCCCGGCGTGTGGGCGCTTGGACGCAAAAAAGGGGTTTTTTACTCCCGGAAATAGGAGTTAAACTCCAAAAGAGGGTTTTGAGTGGAGTTAAACTCCAAAAGATCTGGATTAGGAGTTAAACTCCTTTGAGGATTTGGGTCATGGAGTTGAACTCCCTAAAAATCTTCAGAGGTTCTTCTCTCTTAAGCCTTGGATCTTCTCTTGAGCCTTGGATCTTTTCCACAGTGGGATTTTCGGAGATGGGTCTCCTTCTTCCTTCTCTTTGTTGGCCGGATCTTGAAGGAAAAAGGGGGGGTGAGATTCAAAATCTCCCCTTTTTAAGATCTAATGGAAGATCCGAGCCCCCCTTTGTAGGTTTTGTGGTGAAAAACTATTTAGTTTTAGAAAAGGAAGAGTAAAACTCTTGATTTAATTCAAAAGAGAAAGAAGGTTTAGAACCTTGAGCAAAGAGGAGAAGGAGGCACAAACCCTAGAGTTTGAGAGAATGAATTGTATGTTCTATTTCATTATCATGTTGCCTTTTATAGGCTTACAAATTTACATATAGCCCCTTGGGCTTTACAAAATGGCATTTTGCTCATCCCATGCCTCATGTGCTCTTTTCTTTTGCACATGAGCCATGGGTTTTACAAAAATTTGGCTTCATGCCCATTTTCTTACATTCATGCATAAAAAATAACTTCAAAATTATTTATCACATGAATTTTTATTTCGGCATGGGGGAGGCCGGCCGCGGGGCACGACTTGGGCATGGGCCCACTTGCTTGGGCTTGGGCCCGCTTACTTAGGGTTGACCTTGATTTTGACTTGGTCAACCGGGGTGAAATTTCCGACCCCAACAAAATGCCCCCCATCAATAAATGCACCACATATGTGGGTCGTGTGCATGAAATTGATGGATCTTCTTTCGCGTGGAGGCGACTTGCTTTGGTTCCCACTTTTTGGGATGCACTGCCCTTTTAACGACATGAACGGTCGACGCTTGACGCGTCTCCAAGACGGAGTGTCCGTAATAGACGTTTCCTCGGCACGGAGTGATTTAGTTCCCGCTTTGTAGGAAGCCCGCACTGCCCTTTTTACGACATGGACGGTCGATGCTTGACGCGTCTCCGAGACGGAGTGTCCGTGGTAGACGTTTCCCTGGCCCGGAGTGATTTGGTTCCCGCTTTGTAGGAAGCCTGCAATGCCCTTTTTTATGACATGGACGGTCGACGCTTGACGTGTCTCCGAGACGGAGTGTCCGTGGTAGACTTTTTCCTGGCCCGGAGTGATTTGGTTCCCGCTTTGTGGGATGCACTGCCCTTTTTACGACATGGACGGTCGACGCTTGACGCGTCTCCGAGACGGAGTGTCCGTGGTAAACTTTTCCCTGGCCCGGAGTGATTTGGTTCCCGCTTTGTAGGAAGCCTGCACTGCCCTTTTTACGACATGGACGGTCGACGCTTGACGCGTCTCCGAGACGGAGTGTCCGTGGTATACTTTCCCCTGGCCCGGAGTGATCTAGTTCCCGCTTTGTAGGAAGCCTGCACTGCCCTTTTTACGACATGGACGGTTGAAACTTGACGCGTCTCCGAGATGGAGTGTCCGTGGTAGACTTTTCCCTGGCCCGGAGTGATTTGGTTCTCGATTTGTGGGAAGCCTACACTGCCCTTTTTACGACATGGATGGTCGACACTTGACGCGTCTCCGAGACGGAATGTCCGTGGTAGACGTTTCCCTGGCCCGGAGTGATTTGGTTCCCGATTTGTGGGAAGCCTGCACTGTCCTTTTTACGACATGGACGGTCGACGCTTGACGCGTCTCAGAGACGGAGTGTCCGTGGTAGACGTTTCCCTGGCCCGGAGTGATTTGATTCCCGATTTGTGGGAAGCCTACACTGCCCTTTTTACGACATGGACGGTCGACGCTTGACGCGTCTCCGAGACGGAGTGTCCGTGGTAGACTTTTCCCTGGCCCGGAGTGATTTGGTTCCCGCTTTGTAGGAAGCCTGCACTGCCCTTTTTACGACATGGACGGTCGACGCTTGACGCGTCTCCGAGACGGAGTGTCCGTGGTAGACTTTTCCCTGGCCCGGAGTGATTTGGTTCCCGCTTTGTAGGAAGCCTGCACTGCCCTTTTTACGACATGGACGGTCGACGCTTGACGCGTCTCCGAGACGGAGTGTCCGTGGTAGACTTTTCTCTGGCCCGGAGTGATTTGGTTCCCGCTTTGTAGGAAGCCTGCACTGCCCTTTTTACGACGTGGACGATCGACGCTTGACGCGTCTCCGAGACGGAGTGTCCGTGGTAGACTTTTCCCTGGCCCGGAGTGATTTGGTTCCCGCTTTGTAGGAAGCTTGCACTGCCCTTTTTACGACATGGACGGTCTGTTGGTGTATATGCCCTAGAGGCCATTACTGTATCATACTAGCTTGTATTTTACTTGATGGAAGCTTGGGATATTCACAGTTGTATAGACAATCTTGCTCAAAATGGCAGTATGCTAATTGGTTTGTCTCTACTTCATATGTGAATGTGTTTCTTTTAGCATATCGCTTAAATACATATTAGTATAGCCCTTAGGATCTTTGCTTGATTACCAGCGTTGTGATGGCGCTCACACTCGTGGGGGCTGGGTAATCCATAAGCACATCCTTATACAGGTCCCTAGTCGTAGGACTATCAAGACAGGGTATCGATACTCCAGAGTAGACTAGCGTATGCGCTTCTCATCCCAGCGGGGGAGACGGTCTGTCCCACAGCCGTCAGTACATCGTACTTGAGATAGTATGCGGGTGCTCGTTAGGTTACGAGTACACTAGACAGGACTCGTCGGGAACTGTTGGTTGGTATTATACCTATCGTCAGTTATCATTTCCCAGGTGACATGAGTACAGCTTAGTTCGCCGACTTGACACTGTCACTTCGCCTCGAGTGTGTTCCCACTGTACTTAGATTACTACCCTACCACGGTTCAAAGGAGTCGTGCAAACAGGTAGTAGTTGGGTGCAGTCCCGAAGCACTTGGAGGCAGTGACGGTTAGACAGGATTCGTCTCTCCCGGTATTGGGGGTTGACATCGCGCTGTGTCTAGGAGAGCCATTACACAAGTAGTCCCTGGCCAGGGCAAGCGAGATATACTGGTAGGTTTCCAGTGTTATCTCAGAGTGTTCTGGGCTTCACTCCGACACGACTTATACCGCTATTAGGGGACTGACGTTTACCGCCCCCTAGGCCCGCCATGCGATGTATCAGACGAACAGACCGGACTGTACGGAGATTGTCACATACAGGCTCAGTAGGAGTTCGGATGGGTTTACCTCATCGGCCTTCTTATCGACATCTACCTGGGGACCGTTACGTACAGCTAGTGCCGCTTGCGGTCTATGGTTAAACCCACTGCCAGCGTAGTGTCGAGTCTTTAGAGTCCCACACAGAGAGTTTCCCTGTACTGGGCGAAACGTGCAGAGGCCGTATGGTTTTACGGCAGGGCTGCGATCACTTGCGTACTCTTGTGTGCATATGCTGTTCGGGCAGGCAATACTAGTGGGCTTTGGTTTAAGCCGGATTCTAGTATTGCACAGATGGATTTGTTTTGTCTTATGTGCATTCGCATTCTACGGAATGCGGATGCGGGTGTGTATGCACAGATTTGCGGAGTGGAGAAGGAGGAGGTGCCTCATTAGGGTTTTGACAGTTGGTTCGGTCAAAACCATTATGAGCCGGGGACATTATTTACTAATCCTTTTATTGATAGTTATGTTGTGGCTAATTACATTGACCATTTGACCATCTTGACTTTGTTGACCGTTTGACCAAAGTTGACTAGGATCTTCTTGAAAGGTCTAAAGTATTCTTTGGTTTTCTTTTTCATTTCGTTATGATAATGGTCATGTCATTTGTGGCCATCAACTTTATCTTGATGGGATTAGTAATGATAATGTTTTGCATTATTGAACCATGGTTGTGTTTCTCTCTTGGTTGAGTTTTTCATTTGTTGATTCTCATTCTCTCTCATAGAAAAGAAGTGAGAAACATTTCCATGGTTGCTCCTCCTTCTTCCTCCTCTTGATTCTTCCTTTGATCTCATGTGTTGAGAGAAAAAGGATTCCATTTGACAACCACATCCATACATCTCTTCTACACCACCTAGGGCTTCTAGACTAGCGATCTCGTCGCCCTAGTTGCCTCGGCTCGAGGTGGAGCTCGGTGTATAGCTCTCGGGTGGATCGTCTTCGACTCAAGAAGGCCGCGGAGGTGCCCAAGGTCCGGATCGACGCTTGGAGCTTGGATGGACGAGCGGGACAGCGGAATGAAGACCCGAAGGACAGGTTTCGTGAGGTATACTTTCTACAGCATAGTAGTTAAAGCCTTTAGATGTTTACTAGTTTCTGGTTTAGCAAAGATCCCAATTTTTAGTCCATGTTGCCTTGCGCCAAAATTATTGTTTTTCGCCATTTCCGCCTCCCCGTAAGAGCTGGGGTGAGCAACGTGGACTAACAGTGGTATCAGAGCCTAGCTAAACATAAACTAGTAAGTTAGCAAAGTGTTTAGAACATCGATCGAACAAAGTCGCAAAACACGTCCGCAAAAACCTCTAGTTTCTGTCGATTTTCATACTGCTCAAAAAGTGATTTAAAATATATGAAAAATCGTCTCAGGGTTTTGTGAAAATACTGCGGAAAAATGAACCAGTGATTCGATCCGCGGTTCCGCGGCAATGACATGCATTTTGCCGCGGTTCCGCCGCCGTTTTGACTCGGCACTGGATCGGATTTTTTGCAGTATTTTAGTTTGGCTGTTTTGGGATTTTTAATGCATGTTTTTTCCACCCAGATTTTCCAGAGAGCAAATTGACTTTTGGGGGGTTAAAAATCCGTATTTTGATCGATATTCCGTAGTCTTTGGCTAATGTATATTATCTGTGATGTGATATATGTATTAAACGTCTACTAATCGCTATAAGTCGATTAGTGGGGGTTATACATATCTGTGATCTGTAATGTTGATGGTTTATAGATATGAACTCGGTGGATTGTCGCGGATGAATAGCCGGGAATGGATGTGAGAAGAGAGTTTCTTTTTCTTTCATTCATTGTAAAATTTGTAAATTGATGTAATATTATTTGTATGGCCGCACAACCGGGTCGGGGTTGTAGCCGTCATTGTATAATTATTTTTACTGTTTTTGCTCCTAGGATAGACCCAAGGTGGGATGCACAAACTACCGGGTATCTCGAAGTGCCGAGTGGCCTACTCACGGGTTGAGGAAGGTTGCTTCGCTTCGGGTACTTGGCGAGTCGTTTGCCGCACCCGTAGGGGTCTAGGGTGGGGTTTGGCTATTCATCGCGACCGTGTAATCCGCTTTTCGTTGCAGGCTCGAACGAATCGCGGATTCCTAGTATATCCAAAGTGTTCATCTGTGATCTGTAATGTCTATCATTGCTATATATCTATATATGATATATATTTAGGTGTTGCTTATGTTTTTCAGCCGCGCTAGCCCAGCCCCCGCTCTGTCGTTAGTTAAGTAACCTAACGGGTGATGACGGGGCCCCGTAGCGAATGCGAATGGCATAAGCTGTTGGAGATTGTGCCCTCATAGCCAATTATTGGATCGCAGGTACGTGATTGCAATGATTGCGGAGGACCTATACCAGTAGGACAGTCTTACTCGAGATGATAGTATGCTATCTGGTTTGCCTTTATCAGTCGTGTACATGTTCAGGTGACTGATTACATGTTACACTTTGATAGAGCCCTTAGGATCTTGCTTTACTACCAACAGTATGATGGCGATCATATACGTGAGAGTTGGGTGGTTTATATGCATACCTTAATTGTGGTCCCTAGTCGTGGGAGTTTCGAGACAGGGCATCGATACTCCGGAGTAGACTAGTGTATACAGTCGAGACCCCGATGAGGGGCGGTGGCCGGTCTCACAAGCCACTGGTGTCAGATGGATCACCTAAGATGTATACAGGTGCTCATTGGGTTATGAGTACACCGGACAGGACTCGCCGGGAATCTGCTAGTTAGTACTATACCTATCGTCAGATAGCAGTTCCCTGGTGACATGTGTACAGGTTAGTTCATTGACCTGAGGTCGTCATTTGTCTCGTGTGAGTTCCCACTGTGCTTTGATTTCTACCCTACCACGGCTCAAAGGAGTCGTGCAAACAGGTAGTTTTTGGGTACAGTCCCGAGCCATATGGAGGCACATGAGCGGATTGGCAGGGGATTCGTCTCTCCCGGTATTGGGGGCGAGATCGTGCTGTGTCTAGGAGAGCCATTACACAAAGCCCACGGCCGTGGCAGGAGATTCACTGGTAGGTACTCCAGTAGTATCTCAGGGTGTTATTGGGCTACACTCCGACACGACTTATACTGCTATTGGGGGTCTGACGTTGCTAGCCCCCTAGGCAGATATGCGATACTCATAGACGAACGGACCGGACTGTATATACATTGTCACTGTTAGGCTCAGTAGGGTTTCCGGATGAGTTCGCTCATCGGCCTCCCTTGAGGTCAGTCCATGGGCAGCCGTTACGCATAGCTAGTGCCGCTGACGGTTTGTGGTTAAACCCACTGCCAGGGTACTGACGAGTCATTAGAGTCCCCCACAGACAGTTTCCCAAGTTCGGGCGAAACGTTGTAGAGGCCGTATGGTTTTATGGCAGGGTTCGGAAAATGCACGTGCGTTTACGCACGTGTTATTTTTCGGACAGATGATACTGGTCGGCTTTGGTTTAAGCCGGATCCGAGTATTATATTGAGTAGATATAATATGTTTGTCTCAGTTGCATTTGTATTCGGTCGTAATACAAATGCGGGTATATTTATACAGTTACGGGGTTATCCTGAAATTCGTTTCAGGATCACTTTTGGAAGTTGCCAGTTTCCAGTTTTCTATCAGCCGTCTTTTAACATTCGGTTAAAGACGGATTTATCTTTTCTTGGATGAGAGTGAGTCATGATTCTAGAAGGTTCTAGAGAGGGTGACTTGGCATGGTGAGTCATTAGTGCTTTAATGGAGCCATTAATGCAATGGTGACTAGGTTAATGAATCACCATTTGCATTAATGAGGTTTTGTTTCCATGAAGGATATTTGTGGTTGATCTTTTCTCTTGTGGTCACTCTCCCCTCTCCTACACTCACCTCCCTCCATCTATATATGGCCGGCCCCTCCCCCCTCTCTCTCTGACTTGATGTTTTCATTTGGTTACAAAAGATATGATAGATTTTGGGGTGTATGGAATTTCACAGCTCATTTCATTCCATCACCCGATTTCCACGGCAACTTCATTAACCGTTCGTCCATGGTTTTGGACGAAGCGAGACAAAGTATTCCACTCATTCTCTACATCAATCTTGGTCGTCTCTTTTAGCAAACTTGACGACCGAGTTGCCTCGAGTCAGAGGCGGGAGCCCGTTTAAAGAATCATTGACGTGGTGCCACCTGGACGAGCAAATCGAAGATCGAAGAGATCGGAGAAGCCGCAACGGAGCGTGGGATGATGGTTAAAGAGTGAAGGACTCGGATCGTTCGGTATAACCTTTCTACACTCTTTACAGTTTGTTAGTTTAGCAATAATGGAAGATCCGGGTTAAAGTATACGATAGCGCCAGTTAAAAAGTTTTTGTTCCGCATTTGGCGTCTGTAGACGGCCGGGGCGCTACCGTAGACTTACAGTGGTATCAGAGCCTCACCATTTTGCTTTACTAACTTGTGCTAACGCGTTTAAAACATCGATCGAATCGGAAATCAAAAACTGCAAAATTCAAGCATCACAGTTTCTGTCGATTTTAAATGATGTCCTAAAATTATTCTACATATCACAGAAAGTTGTGCAGGGTTTTAGAAGCACACCGACCAAATTTGAGCACGTGATTCCACCAAACTACCGCGGAATCGCGGCCAAACCTATGGTTTGGCCGTGCATCCGCGGCCGTTCTATTGAATCAGTGCACCAAATTTGCACAGTGTCTTCTCTGTTGAAATTTGGGGTTTTTGGTATATATCTTTTGGGCCCAGATTTTGTTACTGTTCACCAGTTGTTCGTGGGGCCCATTTTGTGATATTTAGTCGATCGAAATTTAAACATGTTAGTTTACAGTGCTTACATTATATCTCCGACCGGGAATGTCATTTGATCGGTAAACCGCGTCTGATTGCTATAGTTCTTTTAGACGGGTTTGCGAACGTGACATTCGCGTTGATGTTCTGTGTTGTGCTGTGATGTTGCGGATTTGTCGTGGTGGATAGCAGTGTGCAATGGTAGTGCAGTTTGAGTTTATTTGTACATTTGATATTGCGGGGCGAGCGTCCAACATGTGGACTGCCGTCACTGCCTGTTGTATAATATTCTTTTGGGGCACGACCAGGTTGCGGTCGATGTACCTGTTGTACTATTTTTCATTATTGTACTAGGTTTTGCCCCGCGACGGAGTGCACGGATAGCCGGGTTCTGGGGGGCAACGGATCCGCATCTTATGGATTTGAGAGGCAGAGGGGCCCCACTCTAGAATTGGCAGACTATTCGCCGCACTCGTAGGGGGTACAGGTTGACCCAAGGAGGGGTGCCCAAGATTACCGGATTCCGTGAAGTGCAGGGTGGTCCATTCACTTTGCTGTAGGGGGCTGCCTCGCTTCAGGTTTTGGCGGGTAACTTGCCGCACCCGTAGGGGTCTAGGTTTCATTGCACAGGCTATCCACACGACAGGGGATCGTCGGGTTTCAGCAGTGGCTCTGTGAAACTCAGGGATCCCAGATTATCTGTATTGTTCTGTGATGCTTATTACTTTTCTGTAATGTTGCATATTATCACGCCTGGAGCGATTATTGTATATTGGTTTATATACTATTAAATGTTGTATATGTTTTACACCCGCGCTAGTCCAGTCCCCGCTCTGTCGTTAGTTAAGTAACCTAACGGGTGATGACGGGACCCAGTGACGAATGCGGATGGCATATACGTACATTTTATTTTCGTTCTTTTCTGGTGTGATTTATTGATGGGACTGCGTTGATTCTGATCAATGCAAAGTAAAGCAAACCTATTTGGCAGTTGTTGGAACAAATTTAAAAAGTGTTATTGCAAAGACGTTTCCTTTTGTTTTGCATAGCGGTATTCAGTGGAATATCCTGCACCTCATTCGACGGGGCAAGGGCCGATATCCCTTCACCGGGACTGACCCCTTGGGCAGAAGTTTGCGTCAGGGTAATAACTTCACTATAGTCGATTACAAGTTGCTTTGCATTGCGGTATTCAGTGGAATATCCTGCACCTCATTCCACGAGGAAAGAGCCGAGATCCCTTCACCGGGAATGACCTCTTTAGCAAAAGGTTTTCGCCACTATATTTTTATAAAAAGCTATCAGGTTCCTTCAACGAGATCAAGTTCATTACGTTAAAGTTTTTTCGCCAAAAACCAGTCGTAGCCCTCCGTCGTTTCTTATGGATGGTCAGTAATATTCAAGCTATGTTTGTTGGCTTTCGTCAAGGCATAGTGTTTGGTAGTTGCTGGGGTATTCATTTGTTGCATAGATAGATGTGTTGGTTTGGGACAGTCGTATTACCTTGTTGACTTTCGTCAAGGGTATGTACGGGTGGGTTCGAATTAACAAGATAATGACGGGCAGAACTTGACATGTGACTTATGATTTGTTGGCTTTCGTCAAGGTCATAAGAACATGGGGCAAAAATCCTATCGGGAGTTTCTAAAGAAACTGAAACTTGCCAAGTATGCGCATACCTTCTGGAGTATGAGTAACGTGGATGCATTCCATCACGTTATCATGCAATGAGAGTTGGACCCCGATTCCCACTGATGAGTTGGTTTACTCTTCGGGTGATCCCGATTGATTCTTCTTTTAGGTTTGGAGGAGAATTTGACAATACAGTGGGAGGTTTCCAGATTAGATAAAGTGATAACCATTCTGATCTAGGTTAGAGTGCACGCAGAGTGTTTCTTTTCTCTCTCTCTTTGGCAGCGACCTTTGACCGACCCTAGACTATGACTCAGTGACCAAGTTGACCGAACCTTCTTAAAATACTGGCTTTTGGATTGTCTAAGTTGCATAAGTCATTGCCACTCCTTCTTTTACCCTTTGAATTTCTCAGAACACCCGTATTACTACGGACATCCACTTCCATTGGATAGATCCATCGTATGGTTATATACGAACTCAAAGGGACTTCTTCGAGGATGGATCCAGGTTCAGGAGAAATAGAATTGGTTTATTCAGTTGTCTTTTATTATCACCTTCTCTCAGGTTGCGAGGGCTCCTTGGTTTAGGAGAGTACACCTATTACGCTTATTGGATAGTCTTATTCCATACCATAGGCAGGTGCCGAAAGGTAGGGAATGAAGAAAACCAATTAACCTAAGTAGGGTGTGCAGAAGGTAATATGTAAAGACAAAATAAAGGGATTAGAAAGAGAGCAAAGTAAATTGCGACTGATATCATTCACGACCAAAACCGCATACATCATCGCCACTCCTATTTCACCTTTAAAAGAATAAGGTATTATTCAGTTGTCTTTTATCATCACCTTCTCTCAAGATATGAGTACTCCTTGGTTTAGGAGGGTACACCTATTATGCTTACTGGATAGTCTTCTTCCAAACCATAGGCTGGTACCGAACGGTAGGGAAGGAAGAAAACCATTTAGCCTAACGATGGTGTACAGAAGGTAACGACTAAAGACAAATAAATGGATTTGGAGAGATGGCAATAAAATATACGGTTGAAGTCATGAATTGGATTATGGATGAGGCATTGCTATGAATACCAGGATACCCCTACGAAACATATTCATGTTTCAGTGCATCGTTAAAGGAAAACTGTTTTCCCGATTAGATACTTACTCCAAGGGTATGTATTTACCAGGTTTCATTCTCTTATCTGTATGGTTTTACAGATGATGGGCGGGAGTACGTTATTGGGAATTAGGTGATTATCCTCATTATATCGGAATTCGTTGTAATTGGTGATATTTAAGGAAATCGCCAGGGTACAGTTTTCAACCTACGACGCACAGGTTTTGAATTGTTTAACTCAGCAGGACTTATACATGGTATTGTATGTTGTCCAAGTGTCCATCAGGACAAAGGGGTAGGTCCTCATACTATGTTCTGTTTACTTATGACTTCTCTAGTTATTAGACAAGTGTTTCGTAGAAATACAAGGTCTATGTTTTGAGAAGTTGTGGGTATAAGAATAAAGTAGAGAACCAGGTATCACAAGTATCGGGATTCTTCAAAGAGATCGAAGATGTAGATTCTTGTGATTGTTATTCAGATGATAGTGATGTTTTGAGAAACATGTTTCTGTTTCGGGTTACTCATAATTGGATGGATTCCTAAGTTGAGTAATGCTGATTAGCCTCTTTCCATTAAGGTGATATGCACTGGAGACAGCTGCATGATTTGAATCTGGTTCCAATTAAATAAAGTGCCAAAGTTTCTATATTGGATATAGGATAGTTCGTACCTTAAAAGATGTTAAGGTACGGGGAGTTGTCCAGCCTATGCTTAAAACCAGACTCTGGATAACTCAGGGCACGTTTCTGTAATGGCTGTTTGTGGGTTGACCCTGGCTATGACGAGGGTTGATATTCTACCATTTGGAAGATCAATAGTGATATTGTTCTTGACTCGCCACAGTTTAATAAAATAGACTTTTCATAAAACAGTAGTGGGAGTATGGTAGAACTGGAAGTGATTCCAGAACCGCGAACGATTACGGAAAATTTAATAGGACCTATATATTCAATCAAGTTTGACATTCCATTAGCCACTCCGCAGATATGGTGGGTAACCTCAGACACCCGAGAGGTACTTCGGTAGCCTCAAGGACGGTGACAGGGAGGTTCTTATCTATCCAGACTTGACACTACTGATGTTCCAGGCTATGAGACCCGGTAGGAAGGTTGTCGTAGTCAGCGGGAACAGCGGAAGAATAGTGGCAAGTAGCTTATGTCTATTTGTAGACTAGAGCAGTTATAGCGGAGATAGATCATCTATTTTTGATGTGACAGTCATGGGTTTGACTTCATCAGAATAGGGGATGGATCTGTTAAGAAGGTAGTAGGATGTGATGTCATGGTATCTGGATGACATACACAGAGTAGGAAGTAAAATTCCTATACTACGATCAGTTGTACTGTGGTCGTCACACAGTTGTTTCTCCAGACAGGATATGGATATAATATTTGACATTCTGGTTTCTGGATCTATGGTTTTAGATCTGGATTTGGGTAGTTTCCCAATATGGGTACTTTGACAGTATTCTAATGGTTTTTAGAATAGCTGACTCCTGGCATGGTGGTGTACCTGCAGGTGATGGAGTCACCCTCTCTAAAGGTGTCTTACAGACTAAAGGGGAGAGGGATGAGCATGATTGGCAGATCACTTGCTTAGGCAACTGAGTCAATCATGAGATGTTAAGTACCACACCAGATGTTGTTTTTGCACTAGATGCAATAAGTTTATATTAATCCAATCCTGGAGAAATATAAGGAAGCAGTTTTAGAATATAAGTACATGTTCTACGGATTTGATGACGGCAGCCTCCTTCGGGAGACGATTATCATTCCAGGCTTCAAAGGTGACATGGTTGACAGAGAGATTGTCAGAGTTATAGTTTTCCCTCTGATGAGGGACAGTATTATGGACAGGTGGTCCAAGAGAATACTGTGGGTGGCTTGGTGCCGGATACTGATTAGGTTCAGTGATCGATACAGTCTAAGAAGTTTGGATTTGAAGTTCATTTATGAACTAGGTCCCATCAGACATCCAAACATGTTCTAAGAAAGGTATTACTCAATTCGGGAGATGGCTTTCTCCGTGAACTTGAGATTAAGTGAGACATAGAAAGAAACATCTAGGCGGATCCACTCACTGAGGCTATTTCTCGAACACAATAGTTTTACAAACGGGCTTTGTGAAACTGATTAGTAGAGAAGTTGGATGTTCGGTTTCACACGGGCTGTGAGTAGTCGACATCGCAATAATTAGCCTTAAGTGCAAGTGGGAGATTGTTGGAGATAGTGCCCTCATAGCCAATTATTGGATCGCAGGTACGTGATTGCAATGATTGCGGAGGACCTACACCGGTAGGACAGTCTTACTTGAGATGATAGTATGCTATCTGGTTTGCCTTTATCAGTCGTGTACATGTTCAGGTGACTGATTACATGTTACACTTTGATAGAGCCCTTAGGATCTTGCTTTACTACCAACAGTATGATGGCGATCATATACGTGAGAGTTGGGTGGTTTATATGCATATCCTTAATTGTGGTCCCTAGTCGTGGGAGTTTCGAGACAGGGCATCGATACTCCGGAGTAGACTAGTGTATACAGTCGAGACCCCAACGAGGGGCGGTGGCCGGTCTCACAAGCCACTGGTGTCAGATGGATCACCTAAGATGTATACAGGTGCTCATTGGGTTATGAGTACACCGGACAGGACTCGCCGGGAATCTGCTAGTTAGTACTATACCTATCGTCAGATAGCAGTTCCCTGGTGACATGTGTACAGGTTAGTTCATCGACCTGAGGTCGTCATTTGTCTCGTGTGAGTTCCCACTGTGCTTTGATTTCTACCCTACCACGGCTCAAAGGAGTCGTGCAAACAGGTAGTTTTTGGGTACAGTCCCGAGCCATATGGAGGCACGTGAGCGGATCGGCAGGGGATTCGTCTCTCCCGGTATTGGGGGCGAGATCGTGCTGTGTCTAAGAGAGCCATTACACAAAGCCCACGGCCGTGGCAGGAGATTCACTGGTAGGTACTCCAGTAGTATCTCAGGGTGTTATTGGGCTACACTCCGACACGACTTATACTGCTATTGGGGGTCTGACGTTGCTAGCCCCCTAGACAGATATGCGATACTCATAGACGAACGGACCGGACTGTATATACATTGTCACTGTTAGGCTCAGTAGGGTTTCCGGATGAGTTCGCTCATCGGCCTCCCTTGAGGTCAGTCCATGGGCAGCCGTTACGCATAGCTAGTGCCGCTGACGGTTTGTGGTTAAACCCACTGCCAGGGTACTGACGAGTCATTAGAGTCCCCCACAGACAGTTTCCCAAGTTCAGGCGAAACGTTGTAGAGGCCGTATGGTTTTATGGCAGGGTTCGGAAAATGCACGTGCGTTTACGCACGTGTTATTTTTCGGACAGATGATACTGGTCGGCTTTGGTTTAAGCCGGATCCGAGTATTATATTGAGTAGATATAATATCTTTGTCTCAGTTGCATTTGTATTCGGTCGTAATACAAATGCGGGTATATTTATACAGTTACGGGGTTATCCTGAAATTCGTTTCAGGATCACTTTTGGAAGTTGCCAGTTTCCAGTTTTCTATCAGCCGTCTTTTAACATTCGGTTAAAGACGGATTTATCTTTTCTTGGATGAGAGTGAGTCATGATTCTAGAAGGTTCTAGAGAGGGTGACTTGGCATGGTGAGTCATTAGTGCTTTAATGGAGCCATTAATGCAATGGTGACTAGGTTAATGAATCACCATTTGCATTAATGAGGTTTTGTTTCCATGAAGGATATTTGTGGTTGATCTTTTCTCTTGTGGTCACTCTCCCCTCTCCTACACTCACCTCCCTCCATCTATATATGGCCGGCCCCTCCCCCCTCTCTCTCTGACTTGATGTTTTCATTTGGTTACAAAAGATATGATAGATTTTGGGGTGTATGGAATTTCACAGCTCATTTCATTCCATCACCCGATTTCCACGGCAACTTCATTAACCGTTCGTCCATGGTTTTGGACGAAGCGAGACAAAGTATTCCACTCATTCTCTACATCAATCTTGGTCGTCTCTTTTAGCAAACTTGACGACCGAGTTGCCTCGAGTCAGAGGCGGGAGCCCGTTTAAAGAATCATTGACGTGGTGCCACCTGGACGAGCAAATCGAAGATCGAAGAGATCGGAGCAGCCGCAACGGAGCGTGGGATGATGGTTAAAGAGCGAAGGACTCGGATCGTTCGGTATAACCTTTCTACACTCTTTACAGTTTGTTAGTTTAGCAATAATGGAAGATCCGGGTTAAAGTATACGATAGCGCCAGTTAAAAAGTTTTTGTTCCGCATTTGGCGTCTGTAGACGGCCGGGGCGCTACCGTAGACTTACATAAGCGTACGTCATATTTTGGTTGTTTTCTGCAATGGTAGGATTAAATGATGGGACGCATTAAAAGAACTAATGCAAGAAAATAAACCAAGTAAAAGTAGTTGGAACACTTTCAAAACCACTCGGTTCTTTTCAAAAACCAACATTTTAAACGCGGAGCTTGAACCACTCCTTTTAAAAGCTATCTCGTTCCATCGACTATATCAAGTTCACTACGTTCACGGTTTCGCCAAAACCATCCGTAGCCCTCCGTCGTTTCATATGAATATTCAACAGTATTCAAGCTGTGTTTGTTGGCCTTAGTCAAGGCACAGTGTTTGGTAGCTGGTGGGTATTCATATGTTGCATAGATAGAATGCGTTGGTTTGGGACAGTCGTATTACTTTGTTGGCCATAGTCAAGGGTATATACGGGTGGGTTCAAATCAACCTAGACAACGACGGGTAGAACTTGATATGTGACTTATGATTTGTTGGCCTTAGTCAAGGTCATAAGAGCATGGGGCAAAAATCCACATCCGGAGTTTCATAAGTACTGAAACTTGCTAGCACTGCATACCATTTGGAGTATGATGATTCTGGTAGGATTCCTTCGGTTTTATCGCACGATGATATTTGGATCCCGATCCTACTGTGAGTATATGCTACTCCTCGGGAACTTTTTCACTTAACGATCAATGCTATAAACCAAGTAGGTGTCTAGAAAAGTGTTAGCGGGGCTACGCCCACAGGGAAAAGAGGTTACTTAATTAAGGAACTTCGCGAAAGCGTTGGAAAACCTCCCTCGAAGTACCGACACTGGCCTGGCTGAACGGTTAAGCAAGTATTGTACGGTGAGATTGATCCTGACTAATTCTTCCTTTATGGTTTGAGGAGGGATTCGAGAGACAGTGGGAGCCATCCTGTTTAGATAAATTAAAAACCAATCTAAACTTGCAAGAGCATCATGCTGAGTTTTTTCTTCTCTCTCTCTTAATTGCAGCGACCCAGTGACCACACCTAGGTTACATCTAGATAATAAAATGACTGAATCTGACTGTTATGACTGGCAAAGGTTTGTCCAGATGTCCATTGCCCAGGACAAGCTGGAACACCTCTTAACTAATCCAACCCCTGCCGTCTCAGGTCCAGTTTCCCCTGTCACGGATATTAATATCCATAGGACATCGGAAGAAAACTGTGCGAAAGCCAAGTGCCTCGTGTTAGCCTCAGTTGATGGTATATACCAGAGGCAGCACGAGAAGATGGACTCAGCTTCTATCTTCCTCCATAACAAAGTTTTATATGGAGAGCAATCTCGTATCGCAAGATATGAGATCTCGAACGAATTTCTTCCAGCGAGGTTGGCTATCGGGTCATCTGTAGGGGGCAACGTCCTTACAGAGACCAGCTCTTTTGAGCTCTCGGACCTGAAGACCACGTTGAAGAACGGGTCAGATGCTGACATTGTTCAACAGTCTCTACCTACTACCCTGAAGGAAACCAGGGAAGTAGAAAGAAAGGGAAAGGCAGAAGTTTCGGGAATGGATGCAGTAAAAGAGGGATGTTTCTATTGTTACGGGAATGAACATGGGCAGAAGGATTGCAGGACTTGTAAAGCCAGTAGCCAGAATTCGAAGCATGCTGTGGCTTCGGCTTCGGGTGTGTTTGTAATAGAGAACTGTATGTCAGTTAACCCTACTTCCTGGGTATTGGATACCGGATCAGGATCTCATATCTGTAATTCGTTACAGGCTCTGAGAAACCGTAGGGTTATCAAGAAAGGTGATATGACTCTCAGGGTTGATAACGGAATGAGCATGTATGCTGTATCCGTAGGGGAATATCATCTAGGACTGACAACTGGGCAGATATTGATTCTGCGTAACTGTTTTTATGTACCATGTGCGACTTGTAACATCATATCTGTATCCTTACTTTCTAAGGAAGGGTATGACTTTACTTTTGTAAGCGATGTAGTAAACATCCACCTAAATCAAGCTCTGATTGGGTCAGGTACATTGAAAAACGGTATATACGTTTTGAATCAAGCTCAGGTATTCAGTGTCCAGAACACACTTAAAAGAAAGTCTCTGGAATTAAATCAGGCTTTCTTATGGCATTGTAGACTGGGTCACATTAATAAGACACGGTTGACAAAGTTACATAAAGAAGGATACTTGGATCCGTTCGAGTATCAGTCTTATGCCACTTATGAATCTTGTCTCATGGGAAAGATGACAAAGACTCCGTTCACTGGACACGGAGAAAGAGCAAGTGAGCTCTTGGGACTCATACACAGTGATGTGTGTGGTCCAATGTCTACACATGCGCGAAGTGGTTATTCATACTTCATTACTTTCACAGATGATTTCTCTAGGTATGGGCATGTCTTCTTGATGAAGCACAAATCCGAGGCCTTTGAGAAATTTCAGGAATACAAGAATGAAGTTGAAAAACAAACAGGCAAAAGTATAAAGACACTGAGATCTGATCGAGGTGGTGAATACTTGAGTGCCGAGTTTCTGGACTTCTTAAAAGAGAATGGAATTCTCTCTCAGCTTACTCCTCCATACACACCACAACACAACGGTGTATCGGAAAGGCGGAATCGAACCCTATTGGATATGGTTCGTTCCATGATGAGTAAGGCTGAGTTGTCGCGATCCTTCTAGAGTTATGCACTAGAAACAGCTGCATAGCTTTTGAACCAAGTTCCTACTAAGTCAGTGCCTACCACACCATATGAGATGTGGAGTGGGAAGAAACCCAGTCTTAAACACTTTAAGACATGGGGATGTCCAGCTTTTGTAAAAAAGCAGCATGCGGACAAGCTCGAGGCACGTTCAGTACAGTGTAAGTTTGTGGGATACCCAAAGAACTCCAAGGGGTATCTTTTCTATTACGCAGAGGAACAAAAGGTTTTTGTTTCTCGTCATGCCTGCTTCTTGGAAACTGAGTTTTTGGAAAATCAGATAAATGGGAGCGCAATAGAACAGGAAGAAATTCCAGAACCACGAGCTATTACTGAAAGCTTAGTAGAACCAGAGGGTTCGAAAGAACCGGACATCCCAGCACCACTCCACAGGAGTAGTAGGCAGTCTCATCCGCCCGAGAGATACTACGGTTTTCTCATAGACGGGGATAGAGAGGATTGCACCATGGATTATAGTGAGCCTACTAGCTTCCAGCAAGCCATTCAGAGCGGCGACTCGGTAAAATGGCTGGATGCAATGCGGGCCGAGATGGAGTCTATGTACACCAACAAAGTTTGGACTTTGGACTTTGCTCCAGAAGGGGTAAAACCCGTAGGCTGCAAATGGATCTTCAGAAAGAAGATTGGTGTAGATGGGCAGGTTGAGACCTATAAAGCTAGACTTGTTGCAAAGGGTTTTCGTCAAAGACCTAGTTTGGACTATGACGAGACCTTTTCTCCAGTGGCTATGCTGAAATCCATTCGGATCCTTCTTGCCATTGCTGCCTTCCACGATTATGAAATCTGGCAGATGGACGTAAAGACGGCTTTCCTAAATGGAAATTTGGAAGAGTGCGTCTATATGGATCAGCCGGCGGGATTCATTCAGAGTGGGAGCAACGGTAGAGTGTGCAAGTTGCTCAAGTCCATTTATGGACTTAAGCAGGCATCGCGGAGTTGGAACATCTGCTTTGATGATACTGTCAAAGAATTCGACTTTATAAAAAACCCAGATGAACCATGCATTTACAGTAAGATTGTAGGGAGAACTGTAGCATTCCTCGTCTTGTACGTGGATGACATTCTCCTAATAGGAAATGATATTCCTATGCTACAGTCAGTCAAAGGATTCTTGTCGCAGAGGTTCTCCATGAAGGACCTGGGCGATGCCAACTACATTCTGGGGATCCAGATCTATCGTGATAGATCTAAGAGGATGTTGGGACTTTCACAGTCAAGGTACATCGACACCATACTGAAAAGATTCAGTATGGAAGATTCCAAGCGCGGTAATTTACCGGCTTGTCACGGGATCACCCTCTCCAAAGAGATGTCTCCCAAGACTGATTTTGAAAGGGATCGCATGTCTATTATACCCTACGCTTCTGCGGTAGGCTCTATAATGTATGCGATGTTGTGTACCAGACCAGATGTAGCATACGCATTGAGCGTTGTAAGCCGGTATCTGTCGAACCCAAGGAAGAAACACTGGATAGCGGTAAAGAACATTCTCAAGTACCTGAGAAGGACTAAGGAGATGTTCTTGGTGTATGGCGGAAAAGACCTCCAGCTCGAGGCCTTTGCTGACTCCAGCTTCCAGAGTGACAAGGATGACTCCAAGTCCATGTCGGGTTATGTCTTTACCCTCAATGGAGGGATGGTTTGCTGGAAGAGTTCCAAGCAGGAGACCGTTGCTGACTCAACTATGGAAGCGGAGTACATAGCTGCTTGCGATGCCGCAAAGGAAGCTGTCTGGATGAAGAAGTTCCTCACGGAGCTTCAGGTGGTTCCTACCATTGTTGATCCAATACCGCTGTATTGCGACAACAACGGCGCTATAGCTTTAGCGAAGGAACCAAGGTCCCATCAGAAGTCCAGGCACATTTTGAGGCGGTACCACCTGATCAGGGAGATCGTAGATCGCCGGGAGATCGAGGTGAAGAGAGTAAATACGGAGAACAACACTGCAGATCCACTCACGAAGGCCCTACCCCAGACTCAGTTCGAGTGGCTGATCGAGATGATAGGTCTTCGATACGCCAGTACATGGCCTTAGTGCAAGTGGGGGATTGTTGGTGTATATGCCCTAGAGGCCATTACTGTATCATACTAGCTTGTATTTTACTTGATGGAAGCTTGGGATATTCACAATTGTATAGACAATCTTGCTCAAAATGGTAGTATGCTACTTGGTTTGTCTCTACTTCAATATGTGAATGTGTTTCTTTTAGCATATCGCTTATATACATATTAGTAGAGCCCTTAGGATCTTTGCTTGATTACCAGCATTGTGATGGCGCTCACACTCGTGGGGGCTGGGTAATCCATAAGCACATCCTTATACAGGTCCCTAGTCGTAGGACTATCGAGACAGGGCATCGATACTCCAGAGTAGACTAGCGTATGCGCTTCTCATCCCAGCGGGGGAGACGGTCTGTCCCACAGCCGTCAGTACATCGTACTTGAGATAGTATGCGGATGCTCGTTAGGTTACGAGTACACTGGACAGGACTCGTCGGGAACTGTTGGTTGGTATTATACCTATCGTCAGTTATCAGTTCCCAGGTGACATGAGTACAGCTTAGTCCGCCGACTTGACACTGTCACTTCGCCTCGAGTGTGTTCCCACTGTACTTAGATTACTAACCTACCACGGCTCAAAAGAGTCGTGCAA
Source organism: Agapanthus africanus (assembly GCA_030015575.1). Lineage (NCBI taxonomy): Eukaryota > Viridiplantae > Streptophyta > Magnoliopsida > Asparagales > Amaryllidaceae > Agapanthus > Agapanthus africanus. Next base: position 897,461,254 of record CM057337.1, read on the forward strand.
ACAGGTAGTAGTTGGGTGTAGTCCCGAAGCACTTGGAGGCAGTGACGGTTAGACAGGATTCGTCTCTCCCGGTATTGGGGGTTGACATCGCGCTGTGTCTAGGAGAGCCATTACACAAGTAGTCCCTGGCCAGGGCAAGCGAGATATACTGGTAGGTTTCCAGTGTTATCTCAGAGTGTTCTGGGCTTCACTCCGACACGACTTGTACCGCTATTAGGGGACTGACGTTTACCGCCCCCCTAGGCCCGCCATGCGATGTATCAGACGAACAGACCGGACTGTACGGAGATTGTCACATACAGGCTCAGTAGGAGTTCGGATGGGTTTACCTCATCGGCCTTCTTATCGACATCTACCTGGGGACCGTTACGTACAGCTAGTGCCGCTTGCGGTCTGTGGTTAAACCCGCTGCCAGCGTAGTGTCGAGTCTTTAGAGTCCCACACAGAGAGTTTCCCTGCACTGGGCGAAACGTGCAGAGGCCGTATGGTTTTACGGCAGGGCTGCGATCACTTGCGTACTCTTGTGTGCGTATGCTGTTCGGGCAGGCAATACTAGTGGGCTTTGGTTTAAGCCGGATTCTAGTATTGCACAGATGGATTTGTTTTGTCTTATGTGCATTCGCATTCTACGGAATGCGGATGCGGGTGTGTATGCACAGATTTGCGGAGTGGAGAAGGAGGAGGTGCCTCATTAGGGTTTTGACAGTTGGTTCGGTCAAAACCATTATGAGCCGGGGACATTATTTACTAATCCTTTTATTAATAGTTATGTTGTGGCTAATTACATTGACCATTTGACCATCTTGACTTTGTTGACCGTTTGACCAAAGTTGACTAGGATCTTCTTGAAAGGTCTAAAGTATTCTTTGGTTTTCTTTTTCATTTTATTATGATAATGGTCATGTCATTTGTGGCCATCAACTTTATCTTGATGGGATTAGTAATGATAATGTTTTGCATTATTGAACCATGGTTGTGTTTCTCTCTTGGTTGAGTTTTTCATTTATTGATTCTCATTCTCTCTCATAGAAAAGAAGTGAGAAACATTTCCATGGTTGCTCCTCCTTCTTCCTCCTCTTGATTCTTCCTTTGATCTCATGTGTTGAGAGAAAAAGGATTCCATTTGACAAACACATCCATACATCTCTTCTACACCACCTAGGGCTTCTAGACTAGCGATCTCGTCGCCCTAGTTGTCTCGGCTCGAGGTGGAGCTCGGTGTACAGCTCTCGGGTGGATCGTCTTCGACTTAAGAAGGCCGCGGAGGTGCCCAAGGTCCGGATCGACGCTTGGAGCTTGGATGGACGAGCGGGACAACGGAATGAAGACCCGAAGGACAGGTTTCGTGAGGTATACTTTCTACAGAATAGTAGTTAAAGCCTCTAGATGTTTACTAGTTTCTGGTTTAGCAAAGATCCCGATTTTTAGTCCATGTTGCCTTGCGCCAAAATTATTGTTTTTTGCCGTTTCCGCCTCCCCGTAAGAACCGGGGTGATCAACGTGGACTAACACGGTCGATGCTTGATGCGTCTCTGAGATGGAGTGTCCGTGGTAGATTTTTCCCTGGCCCAGAGTATTTGGTCGACGTGCCCCCGGCATAGAGTGTCGATGGTCGACGTTTCCATAAGGCGGAGTGTTTGTAGTCGACGTGCCCCCAGCACGGAGTGTCTGCTTAACGTTTCCCCGTTACGGAGTGTCGGCTGTTTGACGCAGAGGTCGATGTTGGAATTGGTTGGTTTGATTTGTGTTGACATCAGCATCGCTGCACTGGAATATGGTACCAAGAGCAAATCATCATTTTCCATGAGTGGATTAGGGGATTTTGGTTTTGGTCGACATCTGCATTGCTGCACTGGAATAATGCCAGGAGCAACTCATCATTTGTCCCGGGAGGATTTAGGAATTTTGGTTTTGGTTTGGCATCAGCACCGCTTACACTGGAATATGGTACCAGGAGCGAATCATCATTTGCCTTTGCCCGTTGGGGAGCGATGGCTTAGGAGACAGGTTTAGTTCCCTATCACCTAAGACTTTTCGATTTTACGATCCGTAAGGGTCACATAAAAGCATTTTCTCCCTACGAGTCGAAAGGATCTCGTAGGTGTATTTTCTCCTTAGGAGTCGTGAGGACCCCCAAGTGTGTTGCTCCTTTATGAGTTTTAAGGATCTCACGCGGGAATTTTCTCCTCACAAAGTCGAGAGGACTTTGCGAGTGAATTTCATCTCTTTTTCATGAGTTTGCGCCCTTTCGGGTTTTCACAAACTCGCCGGCAGTCCTGCTGTTTTTACTCACGGAGCCCTTTCGGGTTTTCATCCCTGCCTATTCTGCTTGTGGACATACCCTTTTTTTTGAATCTTCATCGCTGGTGGGACTTTGAATGTGGTCTCGCCGGTAGGACTTGGGAGAGATTGGGATCGTTTTACGCCCGTGGATTGTATACGGTTTTGCAGGATGTATGATCCAGACTGTAGGGCCGGAAGAATTTCGGGACTTTGTTGGCGTTTGCATCGCTGTACTGGAATATGGTACCAGGAGTGACTCATCATTCCTCGTTCCCTGTTGGGAAGCGATGGCTTAAGAAACAGGTTTAGATCCCTATCACCTAAGGCTTTTCAATTTTATGGGTCGTAAGGGTCCTATAAAAGCATTTTCTCCCTATGAGTCGTAAGAATCCCGTATGTGCATTTTCTCCTTAGGAGTCGTGGGGACCCCCAAGTGTGTTTTTCCTTTGTGAGTCGTAAGGATCCCACGAAGGTGTTTTCTTACGAGTCGAGAAGATCTCGTAAGTTTGTTCTCCTCATGTATCGTAAGGACACATGAATGGATCTTCCCAAATGGAGCATAATTCCAAGGACGAAGACCAGCTGCGTAACTGGTGATTGGGGTGGGGCATGGGTATGATGAGAATTATTTGAGCCCATGGATTGTACACGGTAGTCGACTTGGAGACCGACCGTAGGGTTGGGAGAATTTTGGGAATTTGAATTTTTGTTGGCGTCTGCATCACTGCACTGGAATATGGTAACAGGAGCGACTCATCATTCGCCACTTTTTGTTTTTGTTTTTTTTACCACGATCGCTCTATCATTTCAGTTTTTCTTATCGCGAAGGTCACGTTGCCCTATCATTTTGGCTTTTTATTCGCGGTTGCCCCATCATTTCGGCTTTTTATTATTTTTTAATAGCCGTTGCTTCTTTTTCTCTTACCGAGGGTGAAATCAATCTAGAGGTTGCGAAGCAAGGTTAGCTCCTAACTGGTAAGGTTAGGCTCGTCTATTTCTTGTCACCGAACCGGTCCGGGAGAATAGCCAGGTGTTACGGAAAAAGAACTCGAACTCATATCTGGCTTTCCGGGCTCGCCTAATGAAATTCTTTTACGAACTTTCTCGTGTATTTCCTGTATATGCTTTGCAAAGTCCTGTCCATTTTGGCTAATTCTCACATGTGATGGAATTAGTAGAAGATCTATCAGCTGACGCGGACTTAGACCTGTTACAACCTCGAAAGGAGATCTTCCTGTAGCGGCGCGCAATGAAGTATAGTTCCGTCACACAAGCTAGCTTCCCCGGCTAACGAACTCTGGGGGTTAAATAGTAAAGGTCATTCTTTCTTCGTTTGGACAAGTCAAGTGAACGAGTGGAACGGCGTAGCCCCATTGGCCCCCGGCGCTTGAGGGGGCGCTCTTCTGTGTAGTCAAACTGTCCGGTGAGCCCGGTGAGCCCGGTGAGCTCGGTGAGCCCGGACCGTGCAGTTGAAAGAGTAAAACCCGCCGCTTAAACATTTGGTTGAGACCTCTGCCTAATTGCATAACAATACGCTCTCCTAGCTGACTATTGACTCGATTCTCGGTTCAGCGATAAGGGTGTCGAAGAGCTTTTCTTGCAAAACACCTTTCAAGCTAGCTAGCGTTTTTAAGCTGGTTGCGTTTTGTAGCGCGCGTACTCTTCTGTGGAGTCGCACGGAACGAGCGAATGAATGAGCCGCTCGGAAAAAGCCTTCCATTTCCGTCAAATGACCCGGCCTCCCCTGGCTCATCCACCGTCCGGGCTCCCTTTCCTCCCTATGCTCCCCGGGCGCAGGCCTACAAAAACACTGTAGGGCACCCGGAGGGCGCCCTTTGGTTTTTGCGCTTCCCGGAAGTCTAACAGGATTTTCCGGGACGCAAAACCTTAAAGAAATTATTTCCTTCTGGAAAGATACAGAGATTATAGCAGTCAGTTTGCTATTGAACTTCCGACGGAAAGAGATAGGAATGAGACCAGCGAGAAGAGAGGGGATAAAAGAAGTGTATCCCAACTTGGTCCTCACGGATGTGCTCTAAGAATTCTTTCTCAATTGTTGTCTTCAAGACATACATTGCCTTGCCAGCTTTGATACTCCATCGGCCTAACCCTGCAACATCATTATCTCCGGGTTTGTTGGTCTCACTCCCACCAACTACATCCCCCAAATCTTTACCTTGTAGGTCAAGGCGCCTACCGCTATACTTCGCGCTAGCGCTGCTCATCCCTTGCTTGGTCTATTTTGATCTCTGAATGAAATGACTGAGTTCAGGATCTGCCTTCTCCAACCCAGAAGAGATGGCTCCTGCAGAACAAGGCTCTTTCTTAGTTCCAACCACCTGGGATACCTTATTAGTGTCATTTAATTTAGGTCCTTCTCTGCCACCATTTCTCTTGGATATCCCCAATTTGTAAGGTCTCTTTCCGTTGCCTATTCGAGGGGGCGCAAAATGAGGGGTCCGATTTTTTGGCGCTGTCCGGAAGTCGATTTCGACTTTCCGGGGCGCCAAAAAGGGGGCTTCGCCATGGGCTCACTGGACCTTTCTAGGCAAGTCCGGTCAGTCCTTCTCCAATTAGCATCTCGCCTGATCGTCTGCTGAGTGAATAGCAGCAAGTGCTAGTTCAAGTCAGTAATCATTTGATGCGCGGGATCTGACAATACCATACCATGACGAGTAAGAAAAGAAGGTTGAAACGATCGATCCAGCTCTTCATTGCCTTTCTCCAAGTCAAGTGGTCCTCTCAATCCTTCTTTGAAAGAGTGACCGGAAGAAGCACCAGTACCTGAAGAGCCATTGATTCCCTTTTGGTCTTATTGTACAAATCGAATGAAACCGCTTCGGATTTCTTTTGATTCAAACCCTTGTTCCGCTCTCGCTCACCGCTATTAACGGTTTCTCTTTTGATTTTCCTTCCTTTAGTCCACGGTGCATCCCGAGCACCATTAGTCTCACAATCTTCCCTTTCCTTTCATCTCTCCAAATGTGCATATTAAGTCAATCAGTTTCCTTGCCTTTGTTCTTCTTCTTTGACTTTCTGCTCACTTTTTTTTATTTACACATTTTTTACTTACACACATTTTTTTTACATTCCCAGTTTAACGACTTAGAGGTCGGCTGTTCCCAGTTTAATGACGTGGTGGTCAGTGGTCCTCCAGTTTAACGACGTGGTGGTCGATTGTTTCCAGTTTAACGACTTAGAGGTCGTCTGTTTCCAGTTTAAAGACATGGAGGTCTAATGTGCTTGCTTATCCCAGCTCTTCGAACTTTGATCTTGGCGGAGCTGTGTTGATGACCGTAGCTCTGTGGCTTGCCGATATATCTAAGGACTGTGAGGTTTTTTCCAAGCTTGTATTGGTCCTCTGCCCAATCTTTGAAAACACAGCAGTCTTCAATGGTATGACTCACCGACCTATGATATGGGCAGTATATGGGATTGCCGGTCATATTCATTTCATGTGGCCTCTTCGGAATAGGCAGTTGCAGACCGTTGTTCAAGGCTTCCTTGAATATATTGAGGACCCCATCCCTCCTGAAGTAGTACACATTCTTCTTTCTCTCCATTAGAGTAGGTGCCCTTACTGATGCTGGTCCTTGAGGCCGATCAGTCTTTGGTTCGCCCTTTTCAGATAATGGCACATGTCTGAGAGGATCAGGTTCCCAAAGGGCTTCGGTCTCCATTTATATGAAATCGGCGGTCGTAGCTTGATTGTTTGCTAACACGTCTTTAGACAGTTCTATCTCTCCCGTCTTGTATTGCTTTTCGACCCAATCTTTAAAGACGAAGCAGTTCTCAATGGCATAACTTATCACTCTGTGATAGGGGCAATATTTTGGGTCGTCGGTCATATTCGCTTCTTGCGGTCTCTTTGATTCTAGCAGTTGTAGACCGTTTCTTAGGGCGTCCTTGAATATCTTGTAGACTTTATGCCTTTTGAAGGAATAGACCTTATCCAGTTTCTCTTTCAGAGTCGATTCCCCTTCGGCGTATGTATCGGAGGGACTGGAGGCTGATCGCGGCCGTTTATCGCGAAGGCACTCCTCTCTTAGGCTGAAGGGGGTATCAGTTGGCTACCTCCGGGTATCAATCCCTGGCTCATGAACCAAAATCTGATTCTGATGTAATCGCAATCGGGCGACTTGAGTCGTAAGGTATGCCGCGATGTTTGTCAGTTCGTCGACCTTAGACTGGACCTTGGCTAACTTCTCATCCCTGTCCTGAAGCTGCCTTTAAAGCCATCGGAATAATTCTTGTTCTATAGTTCCAGATATGACAACCGGGTCATCCTTATTACCTGAGCTCAATTCCGCAGGAACAACGAGCTCCTCTGGCTTATCGGCCTGAGCGGGTTCTTCCTCATTTAGACCGAGCTGATGCTGGGTAGCGTCAACTATATCATCGCCATGGCTGTGAAGCATAGGAGGGTTCGTTTCTTCATGTCCGGCCATGTAAACGGTGTGGACCATATATCCAGCCATCTTTTTATCTTTGGCGGGGTTACCCTGTTCTTGGAACCTCATGAAGTTCAGCCTAGCATGAGCCTTAGCCCTTTTGTTGGCTCTGTATCTGAGCCTTTTCTGTCTTAGCTTCTCGATTTTGAGAGCTTGGCGGGCATCCGTCATCCAGGAAGCCATCGTTAGCCGATTAACGGGGAGCTTATAGAAGATACCCAATTGAGCAGTTGTCAGGGGCGCCACTGGAGCTTGCCCGAGATGCCTTGTTGCTTTGTTGGTGTTGATGGCCTTGTCCTCAGCTGGAGCAAAGGAAAGTCGTTCAAACACCGACTTGCATTTGGGTAGTGGTGCCTTCGAGATCACCACATTTGGCCTCCTGCCTTTTGAGGTCGGTTTATCCATCACCGGGGATTAAGGAGAAGAGATAGCGTTAGCTGGCATGAATAGAATAGAGCCAAATGGTAGCGACGACTCCTCCCACTGTCGCCCAAGACTGGCCGGGAGGACCGTCCTGGCGTCCATTTTCATCGTGTAGGAGATGAGAGCTGTGTCGAGAGCTGTGCTGATCCTTAGAGACATTTTGTTGCGTCCGGAGATTGCAATTTGAAATTTGTTAAGCTGCACAAAGAAGCATGATTTCAGTACAGGCAATCAATATGTATATTGATTGAGTTCGCATGAACGTTTAACCCGAAATATGGGAGGAGAGATCTGTCCCACCGGGCGTGCCAGAATCTGTAGGGTGTTTTTCGTCACCTCCATTGAGATGGGAATACGCGCACGCTTGTCAGGCGCATTACAGATTCCCCCTGCCTAGGGTAGGCTGGGGTTTATTGATTGTGGGGATCCGAATCTCCGGCAGTCGCGGACTAAGCTGCCATTAATTACCCTCGCCTTTGGAGCGAAAGAACCACCGATTGACGGGTCAAACAAGTCATGCAAACTCAATGTGCAGTGTTGTGTTTTGAAGGGGTTTTGGATATATCGGGGGGCCCGCAGAGTTTTTACGGGTGTCCCGCTACTCGGATAGCGGGCTGGGGGTAAAGGAGGCTAGCAGCCCCTTTGCAGGGTGCGCGGCAGCACCCCGTTAGAAATTTTTTCTAACGGGAAGGTATTTTTAGTGTGGAGTACACGTAAAATGAGGGGGAAATGGCGTCCAAAGGACACGTGAGCGCCAGGCACTTGGGCGCGAGCTGTAGGGTTTCTAGGCACGCTCACAAGGTTCTACGAGGCATCAACCATGCCCGATTAAAAATTTAGCCGTGCCGAACAACCCAAAGCCGGATCTTTAAACTAGAGTTTATGCGAAAACTAACATGTTAAACACTTTAACACTAAGTGAGAGGGATTACAACCTTTGTAGATCCGGTCCTTCACTTCTTAAGCTCCGTGTTGAAGTCCCTTCGCTGTGATCATCATGTTCCGAACTCTCGAGAGGCTCCGCGAAGAGAAAGGTGCAAGCTTGCTTCCGATCTTCGATAACAAAGATGATCTACCTTGAAGTTTCGTTAACACAAGCTCTCACTCTCTAAAAGAAGTGAACACCCTCATCTAAATGGCAAGAATAGATAAGGATGATGAAGTAGGATTTTTGCTCTCTTTTGTTTTCATATTCTCACATATAAACATCACTTATGAAAAAGCTAGTGAAGCTTTTCATCAAGGAGGAAGAAGCAAGAAGAAGAGCTAAATCCTTTTATGATGAATAATGAATTGTTGTAGTGGTTATAAATCTAACCAAGGGTTAAGCATGAAGGAGTTAACCCTTGTAGAGAATTAACTAGAGTTAATGGTTTGGATTGGGTTAACATAATATCTTCACAAAATATCAAGCAAAACACAAAGTCAAAACTTCATGAAGCTTCATGGAAGCTTCATGCAAAAGCTAACCCTAATCCAAACCCTAACCAAGTTTAAACCCTAAACCATTGTTAAATTTGTAACCATAACATGTTACAATATTTATATCACATATACAATATATTTTGTAACAATAGAAAAAAATACAATTAACATATATCGCATATATATCAATGTATTATCCCATGAGAAAATGAATCTTTTAGTGAGCTAATATTAGTTAATGTAATTTAATATATCATATATATTATTATATATTAAATTATCGAATCAACACTTGATCCGATAATCCGGCTATTTCATAAATAACCGACTAATACGATGACCCGGGTATATCACATATACCCGGCCGATATCTCATATTGCGAGAATCCAATACGGTATCGCATACCGCATTATCCTCGGTCCCGCACATATCACATATGTGCTCCTACTCCGTTTTGCTTGAGTCAAGAAACCTCTGTGTAGGACTCTAAAGAATCGTCAATACACCGGCAGTATATGATGATCATATCAAACACCCACAAGCTGCAAGCGGTCAGCTAAACGTAACAGCCACCCAGGTATTGAGCGATCAGAAGATCAACAAGCAAGCATGTACATTCTCCTGTGAATCCAAACAGTAACACTCCCGTACAGTCCGGTCTCGTCGTCTGATATGTCGCATATCTCGCCTAGGGGTGGTAAACGTCAGACCCCAGTAGCTTGATAAGTCGTGTCGATTTGAGGTCTATAACAGTTCGAGAAACTACTGATAACACTTACCAGTAAATCTCAGCAACCCTGGCCAGGGATTTCCGGTTATAGCCAATCGAACACAGCACAACATCAACTCCCTATACCGGGAGAGACGAATCCCCTCCTATCGCTCATTGACTCTATGTGATTCGGGACTGTACCCAAAAGCCACCTTTTTGCACGCCCTCTTGGACGTGGTATGATGGAAATCAAAGCACAGTGGGAATCACACAAGACTCTATGACGATCTTGGGTCAACAGACTACTCTGTAGTGTCACCGGAGAACTGCCATCTGACATGAGGTATAATACCATCTGGGAGTTCTCGGCGAGTCCGTCCAGTGTACCCAGTCTCCACTGAGCACCCGTACACCATCCTTGATGTCAAACACCGATGGATATGGGATCATCCATCACCCATCATATGGGTCAAGATGCGTATACGCTAGTCTACTCTGGTGTATCGATGCCCTGTCTCGATACACCCTCGACTAGGAACAGTTATAGGATGTACTCGTCGACTACCGTGGCCCCACTAGTATGATCTCATCATGGTCCCAGTAGTCGAGTACATATCCTAAGGGCTTTATCAACATGTAACATAGAGACAATCAGAGTACATGTTAAGATAAAGTACAACCAGATAGCATACTATCATGTCGAGCAAGAAAGTCCTCCCTATATATGTCCAAGCATCCACTACAATATACATCGTATGTATAGTAATGGCCTCTAGGGCATACATATAACTAACACGAGCGCCTCACGTGCCCGGCACGTGGGTGCTCGAGTGCTGGCGCTGGCGCTTTGGGCGCGAGCGCTGGCGCCTCACATGCCCGGCACGTGGGCGCTAGGGCGCTGGTGCTCTGGGCACTCGCACCTTACGTGCCCGGCACGTAGGCGCTGGCGCTAGCGCTTTAGGCGCTCGCGCCTCACGTGCCCGGCACGTGAGCGCTTGGTCGCAAAAAAAGGGGGTTTTACCCCCCGGAAATAGGAGTTAAACTCCAAAAGAGGGTTTTGAGTGGAGTTAAACTCCAAAATAGGGTTTTGAGTGGAGTTAAACTCCAAAAGATCTGGATTAGGAGTTAAACTCCTTTGAGGATTTGGGTCTTGGAGTTGAACTCCCTAAAAATCTTCAGAGATTCTTCTCTCTTAAGGCTTGGATCTTCTCTTGAGCCTTGGATCTTTTCCACAGTGGGATTTTCGGAGATGGGTCTCCTTCTTCCTCCTCTTTGTTGGCTGGATCTTGAAGGAAAAAAAGGAGTGAGATTCAAAATCTTCCCTTTTTGAGATCTAATGGAAGATCTGAGCTCCCCTTTGTGGGTTTTGCGGTGAAAAACTATTTAGTTTTAAAAAAGGAAGAGTAAAACTCTTGATTTAATTCAAAAGAGGAAGAAGGTTTAGAACCTTGAGCAAAGAGGAGAAAGAGGCACAAACCCTAAAGTTTGAGAGAATGAATTGTATGTTCTATTTCATTATCATTGTTCCCCTCCGAATGACGCAGCGGAGACGCGGTGAACGTCTAGCCTAGTATTCGGGGCAGATGCTATATGGGTTTATCCGTCCACCTCTCCGAAGATGCCAAGTTGATTTATGGCACCATGTATCGGAGGTTTAGACGGATGCGGCCGATGTAGCAGATTTCGTCAGATTCCCCCTCGCTTGAGGGGTTTTTGATTGTGGGGACGCTCTTCCCTGCAGGCGCAAGCCCCTGCAGTTAATTATGCTACCGCATCGCGGTACCAACTTTCTCCTTCTCCAGAATTTCACTTCGTGTCGTATGTGTTTGTTTTGTTTGTGGTTGCCCGTGGATTGTATACGGAGACTGAGTAATGCCGTCGCCCGTAGGACATGGATTAGTCCAAATCTGTATTTACTTAGATTTGGGTTTGGTGTTTTAGTTTAAGGATACGTTAGCCGTGTTGAAGCTAAGATCAACTTAAACGTTCGTTAAGGATACGTTAGTCCTGTTTGAGACTAAGATCAACTTAACGTAGTGATTTCATTTAATATATGGCCGTCAGGACTCGTCACCTCTCTGACGTCGTTGAAGGATTACAACGACAGGTGTCAGAGGAGCTCGGAGATGTACCCTCGAACCAGAGTTGATTTGGAATTTTATAGTCCATTTGAATGTTTAAGGATACGTTAGCCGTGTTTAGGGCTAAGATCGACTTAAACGGGATCGTTTAGATCCGATAAAAGAGCATGAGGAGACTCTATTGTTCCAGTTTAGGGACGTGGTGGTCCGTATTCCAGTTTAGGGACGTGGTGGTCCATATTCCAGTTTAGGGACGTGGTGGTCCATTATTAGTTTAAGGACGTTTCGGTCCATCATTAGTTTAAGGACGTTTCGGTCCAATATTAGTTTAAGGACGTTTCGGTCCACGAGTTTAAGGACCCCGCAGTCCATATTGATGTGTGGTCGTCGGGACCCGTCACCTCTCTGACGTCGTTGAGGGATTACAACGATAGACGTCAGAGGAGTTCGGAGATGTACCCTCGAACCGGATATAAATTGATTTAAGAGAGCAGCTGCGCTCAGTCAATTTAATTTGAGGACTTACGGCCATGATTGGGCTAAGTCCAGTTGAAGAATGTTCAACATTTTTATTTATCTTTGGCCTATTAGGCTTGTGCTAGGGCTTTGCCCCTGCTAGGCCTTTTTTATTTGGGCTCTGTCCCTTTGTAAATGATGCAGAGCATCTGTTTTGGTTTAGGCTCTGCCCTTTTTAAAATAATGCATTGCATTTTATTAGGCCTGTTAGGCCTTATTTAATTGGGCTTGGCCCTTTTGTAAGCAATGCAGTGCACTAATTATTTGACAGTGGCTTGTCAGGCGCTTTGCGCCAAATAATGAGCGCAAGCATTCGTGGAAGCGACACGTGTCGCACTCCGGTGAATGAAAGCGCAATAGCGCAGTGCGCTGTGTCAGTGCGCTGTGTCAGTGCGCTGCGCTGTTGCGCTGTTGACACGTGGCGCTCCCTGGTGGCTTGCCTCAACAAAGGAGCGCAATAGTGCAATTTTTCAAGTGCAAAGCACTGTTTTATATTTTGATCGATTTTAAATCAAAGAAAACAAGTTTTTTCTTGTTTTCAAAGAACCAATGGTTCATAAGAAAGTGCAAAGCACTATTATTATTTATTTTTTTCTTTTTATTTAAGATTATTGGTCTTGTTCTTAGATCAATAATCTGTTCATAAGAGAATTTTCTCTTCTTCCTAAAGGTTTTTTACCTTTTCTTCTTTTGAAATTCCTTCAGAGTTTTCTCTGTTCGAAGTTCTTGATTTTTCACCAAAAATATTCCTCCCTTTGAATTGAGGTCTAGGGTCCTTTTTATAGTGCCCATAAATTAGTTAAATTTGTTAAAGAGATCTTTTTCTGAGTGATTTGGGAAATTTTCCCCACCGTTAGATCTTTGGTCCAAGTGCTTCTGTTTTACAGAAGAAAATCTTCTTGTTTTAACAAGAACAGAAAGATTTCTTAGAATTTTAATTCTGTTTGGCGCAAATGCTCCAGAGCGTGACACGTGTCATGCAGCGCACAGCGTAGCGCAACTGTGCTAGCGCATCTGCGCTGACACGTGTCGCGCAGCGCAACTGCGCTAGCGCATCTGCGCTGACACGTGTCGCGCAGCGCACAGCGCAGCGCATCTGCGCTGACACGTATCGCGCAGCGCAGTGCTTGCGCAACCGAAGCGTTGCTTCCTTTGATTTTGCTTTAAACAGAGCTTTGCTCTGATTGGGTGCGTTGTCTTGGGCGCTGCGCTGATGTGTCTGCGCCTGACACGTGACGCGTTGCGTGCAGCGCAAAGAATCTGAAGCGTTGCTTCATTTATTAAAGTTTAAATTTTCAAAGTAGAGCTTTGCTCTAATTTGGGGAAGATGAAGTGTTGCTTCATCTCCCGCCTTGGGATTTGAACAGAACTTTGCTCTGATTAGGGTAAACAATCATGTTGCCTTTTATAGGCTTACAAATTTACATATAGCCCCTTGGGCTTTACAAAATGGCATTTTGCCCATCTCATGCCTCATGTGCTCTTTTCTTTTGCACATGAGCCATGGATTTTACAAAAATTTGGCTTCATACACATTTTCTTACATTCATGCATAAAAAATAACATCAAAATTATTTATTACATGATTTTTTATTTCGGCATGGGGGAGGCCGGCCGCGGGGCTCGACTTGGGCATGGGCCCACTTGCTTGGGCTTGGGCCCGCTTATTTGGGGTTGACCTTGACTTTGACTTGGTCAACCGGGGTGCAATTTTCGACCCCGACAAATTCTATCGACTCAGAAAGCATTAGAAGCCCTCACGTGCAGTACGTGACTCCACGAAATTAAGCCCAACAAAGAGCATCACATGCTGACATGTGAGTTTTTCTGGCCAGTTATTTGTCTTTAGGAAGGCGCCTATATATTTTGTATATGCTCACGTGCTTACACGTGAGGTTCAGTTTCAGCCTTATTCGCTAAGCGCAATGCCTATAATCTTGGCTCAAAGGTGCATCACGTGTGGCCCCGTGATGCTCCATTTGGGGGATTTTCCCATTGCTTTTTATTTATTATTTATTTTTTTATAAGTGAACAACATCTTCATGCTCGGTCTCAACGGTGGATCCCTGAGCCTCACATTGAACCAGCTGGCAAGTCTCTGCCCGGCGCATGCACCCGAAGAAGGCAAGCTCCTAACATGGCTCAAGTAAAAAAAAAGGAGAGCTCGAGTTCGGTCGATAGCCGGCCCTAACAGACGAAACAACGCCTCCATTCGTTCCTGGGCAATCGACATCATGATTCTCGGTGCCAAACCGAGCAAAAGATTCTCCATGTAGTCCACTCTCGATCCGACCCATAAATAGGTCAGAACGAGAGTGGGGGGGTGTAAGTGCACGGCAGCGCCCCGGCCGTCTGAATGAGGCCAAAATGCGGAAACAAAACTTTTCTAAAACTAGAAACCGGCGCTACCGCACACTTTAAACCCGGATCGGGCCATTAACCTAATGCTAGCTAACAAGAGAAGGGGTAGAGAGATATACCGAGCGATCCGTGTCCTTCGGTCTTCTCGTCGTCATCCCGATCTCCCCGCGGAATCTCCGGTCTTCATCTCCTCGTCGGAAGGGCACCACATCGCCGGGTTCTTTTACGGGCTCCCACCTCTGGACCGAGGCAACTCGGGCATGAAGTTGGCGAGTCGACGTGTCCAAGAATGCTGTAGGATAGTGTAGAACTATATGTCTCATGGGGGTTATGGATAAGTTGCCATTTGTGAAGGTGGAGGGAGATATTAACTTTTTGCAATGAACTAGGGAATTTTTGTAGCAAGAAGAGAACAAAATTCCCACACCCAAATTTTGGACAGCCCATAAGAATGGCCGGCCCCCCTCTCATGAAGAATGAGAGAGAGAGGAAATTTTCAAGGGGGGTGAGAAGCAATAATACAAGAGAGAGAGAGAGAGATAGGTGATGATTAAGAATCATCATCACAACAAAGTCCACACTCATAAACCCATCACCAATCTCATCAAAACAAAAGTCAAGCAATGATGAACCATGGAGTCAAGTGATGGTTGAACCATCATGAAACTACCAATTACAAGAAACACCCTCCATAATGCTAATTTGCACATTTGCAAATAAGCCCCTCCACACCAATTTTCAGCCAAAGAAAGAACAAAGGAAAAATGGCCGAAACGGAAAGCAAACTGGCAACTCCAAAAAAAACGATCCCGTAATAAATTACAGGAAAACCCCGCGACTGTATATACATACCCGTATTTGTATTCCGACCGAATACAAATGCAATGAGACAAAATCTACACTGTACAATACTAGGATCCGACTTAAACCAAAGCCCGCTAGTATTATCCGTCCGATCATGATCCGTGCAATACCGCATGTATAAGATCGAACCCTGTTATATCTCCATACGGCCTCTACAACGTTTCGCCCGAAACTTGAGAAACGGTCTGTGGGGGACTCTAAAGACTCGTCAATACTTTGGTTGTGGATTTAACCACTAGCACGTCAGAGGTATTAGCCATACGTAACGGGCTACCAGGTATTGACCAAAAGGGACGTCGATGAGCGAACTCATCCTGACACCCTACTGAGCATGTCAGTGACAATATCCATACAGTCCGGTCCGTTCGTCTATGATCATCGCATGGCGGGCCTAGGGGGTTGGTAAAAGTCAGACCCCCAAAAGCGATACAAGTCGTGTCGGAGTGTAGCCCAGTACACCCTGAGATACTACTGGAATACCTACCAGTAAATCTCCTGCCTTGGCCAAGAACTTCGTGTAATGACTCTCCTAGACACAGCGCGACCTCACCCCCAATACCGGAAGAGACGAACCCCTGCAGATCCGCTGATTGCCTCCATGTGGCTCGGGACTGTACCCAACTAAAACCTGTTTGCATGACTCCTTTGAGCCGTGGTAGGGTAGTAATCAAAGTACAGTGGGAACCCACACGAGACAAATGACGATCTCAGGTCGATGAACTAACTTGTACACATGTCACCAGGGAACTGCTATCTGACGTCAGGTATAAGACCAACTAGCATGTTCCCAGCGAGTCCTGTCCGGTGTACTCATAACCCAATGAGCACCTGTATACATTTTAGGTGAACCAACTGACACCAGTGGCTTGTGAGACCGGCCACCGCCCCTCGTCGGGGTCTCGACTGTATACACTAGTCTACTCTGGAGTATCGATACTCTGTCTCGAAAACTCCCACGACTAGGGACCTTTTAAGGATGTGCTTATAGACCCCAGCTCCCACGTATATGATCGCCATCATACTGCTGGCCGTCAAGCAAGAATCCTAAGGGCTCTATCAACGTGCAATAGTGACCTGTAAGGTCACCTAAAGCAGTACACGATGATAAAGATAAACCAGATAGCATATTATCATCTTGAGTAAGACTGTCCTACCGGCATAGGTCCTCCCTCAATCATTGCAATCACGTGCCTGTGATCCAATAATTGACTCTGAGGGCACTATATCCAACAATCTCCCACTTGCACTCAAGGCTAATTATTGCGATGTCGCATACTCACAGCCCGTGTGATACCGAACACCCAACTCCTCTACTAATCAGTCTCACAAAACCCGTTTGTGAAACTAATGCGTTCGAGGAATATCCTCAGTGAGTGGATCCGCTCAGATGTTTCTTTCTATGTCTCTCTTTATCTCAAGTTCGCGGAGAAAGTCATCTCCCGAAATGAGCAATACGTGTCTTAGAATGTGTCTGGATATCTGATGGGACCTAGCTCATAAATGAACTCCAAATCCAAACTTCTTAGACTGTATGGTCAACTGAACTTAATCAGTATCCTGCGCCATGCCTCCCTCGGTATCTCCTTGGACCACCTGTCCAAAACACTACCCCTCGTCAGAGGGAAAACTATAACTCTGACAACCACTCTGTCATCCAGGTCACCTTCGAAGCCTGGAATGATGACTGTCTCCCGAATGAGGCTGTTGTTATCATATCCCTAGAACATTCACTTATGTTCTAAAACTGCTTCCGATCGTTTCTCCAGGACTGGATTAATATCAACATATTGCATCTAATACAAAAACGTCTGGTGTCGTACTTGACATCTCATGATTGACTCAATTGCCTAAGCAAGTGATCTGCCAATCATGCACATCCCTATCCCCTTTAGTCTGTAAGGCACCTTTAGAGAGGGTGACTCCATCACCTGCAGGTACACTACCGTGTCAGGAGTCGTCCATTCTAAATACCTTTAGAATGCTGTCTAAGTACCCTGATTGGGACACTTCCCAAATCTAGATCCAAAACCATAGATCTAGTAACCAGAATATCTGATGTAATATCCATGTCCTTTGTGGAGAAACCAC
This sequence comes from Agapanthus africanus, assembly GCA_030015575.1. NCBI lineage: Eukaryota > Viridiplantae > Streptophyta > Magnoliopsida > Asparagales > Amaryllidaceae > Agapanthus > Agapanthus africanus. The sequence continues at coordinate 897,478,459 of CM057337.1, forward strand.
TGTGTGACGACCAAAGTATAACCGATTGTAGTATAGAAATATCACTTCCTACTCTGTGTATGTCATCCAAATACCAGAACATCACACCCTACTACTTTCTTAACAGATCCATCCTTTATTCTGATGAAGTCAAACCTATGACAGTCACATCAGAAATAGATGATCTATCTCCGCTATGTCTGCTTTAGTCTATAAATAGACATAAGCTACTTATCCACTATGCTTCCACTGCTCCCACTGACTACGACAACCCTCTGGCAGAGTCATATACACGTGCACTTCTAAAGCTTGTTTAGAACGACGCTATACTCATCCTCCTGCCGGGTCTCACAGTCTGGAACAACAGCAATGGCAAGTCTGGGTAAACAAGAACCTCCCTGTCACCGTCCTTGAGGCTACCGGAGTACCTCTCGGGTGCCTGAGGTTACCCATCTTATCTGTGGGGTGGCCAATGGAATGTCAAACCAGATTGAATCTTTAGGTTCTTATTAAATTTTCAGTAATCGTTTGCGGTTCTGGAATCACTTCCAGTTCTACCATACTCCCACTACTGCTTTTTGAAAAAATCCATTTTACTAAAACTGTGGCGAGTCAAGAACAATATCACAATTGATATTCCAGATGGTAGAAAGTCAACCCTCGTCATAGCCTGGGTCAACCCACAAACAGCCATTACAGAAACGTGCCTTGAGTCATCCAGAGTCTGGTTTTAAGCATAAGCCGGACAACTCCCCGTACCTTAACATCGTTAAGATATGAACCGTTCTATATCCAATATAGAAACAGAGGTACTGATTTAATTAGAACCAGATTCAAATCATGCAGCTGTCTTCAGTGCATGTCAACTAAATGGAAGGAGACCTATCAGCGTTACTCAACTTAGGGATGCATCCAGATATGAGTAACCTGAAAGAGAAACAAGTTTCTCAAAACCATTACTATCAACTGAATACCATACACAAGTATCTATATCTTCGATTACCTTGAAGAGTCCTGATACTTGCAACACCTGGTTCTCTACTTTATTCATATACCTATAACTTCTCAAAACTTAGACCTTGTGTCTCTACGAAACACTTGTCTAAGAATTAGAGAAGTCATAAGTAAACAGAATATAGTACGAGTACCAACCCCTCTGTCCTAATGGACACTGGACAACATACAATACTTTGTATAAGTCCCTTAAATCTAATAACTCAAACCCTGTGTGTCGTAGGTTGAAAACTGTAATTATGGTTAAGAAGAATTACACCGCTGTTTAATGCTCCTTACCTAATCATCCACTGATATAGGTAAATGTCATGGACATAATTTCAAAAAGTTATATCTCACTCTATAAAAATAGACGTACAGATATATCAATTTGAAATTGGTGCATTACAGCGGATATTCAAAACCAAATACTTGCCGTCTGGCAAACAACCCAGGTGATTTCCTCAAATATCACCAATTACAACGAATTCCGATATAATGAGGATGATCACCTAATTCCCAATAACTTACTCCCACTCATCATCTGTAAAACTATACAGATGTGAGAATCATACCTGGTAAATACATACCCTGGAGCAAGGGCTAATTGGGAAATCAGTTTTCTTTTAACAGTACACAGTGAAACTGAAACATTGAAATGTTTCGTAGGGGTATCCGGGTATTCCTAGTAATGCCTCTTCCATTATCCAGATTCACAACTGTAACCGTATATTTCTTTGCCATCTCTCCAAATCCCTTCATATGTCTTTAGTCATTACCTTCTGTACACCATCATTAGGCTAAATGGTTTTCTTCCTTCCCTACCGTTTGGCACCAGCCTATGGTTTGGAAGAAGACTATCCATTAAGCATAATAGGTGTACTGTCCTAATCCTAGGAGCACTCACAACCTGAGAGAATGTGAGGATAAAAGACAACTGAATAAAACATTATTCCTATTTCTCCTGAACCAGAATCCATCTCCGAACTGGAACAAGTCCCTTCGAGTTCGTATATAACCATACGATGGAGTATCTAATAAACTGTGGATCTTCGTAGTGATACGGAGTGTTCTGGAGAAATACAAAGGTAATGTAGGATTGGCGAAGAAATACTTGGTTTGGTCGTGAATAGCAGTCGCAATTTACTTTGCCCTCTTACTAATCCCTTTATTTGTCTTAACTTAATGCCTTCTATACACCTTTGTTAGGCTAATTGGTTTTCTTCATTCCCTGCCGTTCGGCACCTGCCTATGGTTTGGAAGAAGACTATCCAATAAGCGTAATAGGTGTACTGTCCTAATCCAAGGAGCACTCGCAACCTGAGAGAAGGTAAAAGGAAAAGACAACTGAATAGTCTTATTCGTTTTCTCCAGAACCGGAAACCATCCTCGAATAAATTCCTTCGAGTTCGTATATAACCATACGATGGTTTTATCCAATGGAAGTGGATGTTCATAGTAATACGGGGTGTTCTGGAGAAAAAGGGTAAAAGTAGGAGTGGCAACGAGGTATGCAACTCTGACAATCCAAAAGCTAGTGTTTAAGTAGGTTCGGTTAATTTTGGTCACTGAGTCATGGTCAAGGGTCGGGTCATGGTCGCTGCCAAAGAGAGAGAGAAAAGAAACACTCAGCGTGCACTATAACCTAGATCAGAATGGTTATCACTTTATCTAATCAGGAAACCTCCCACTGTACCGTCAAATTCTCCTCTAAACCTGAAATAAGAATTAGTCGGGATCACCCGAGGAGTAAACCAACTCATCAGTGGGAATCAGGATCCAACTATCATCGCATGATAATGTGATGGAATCCACTCACGTTATCACACTCCAGAAGGTATGCGCATATCTGGCAAGTTTCAGTTTCTTTAGAAACTCCAGATGTGATTTTTACCCCATGCTCTTATGACCTTGACGAAGGCCGACATATCATAAGTCACATGTCAAGTTCTACCCGTCATTATCCAGGTTGATTTGAACCCACCCGTACCTACCCTTGACTTTGGCCAACAAGGCAGTACGACTGTCCCAAACCAACGCATCTATCTATGCAACAGAAAAGTAACAAGCATCTACCATTCACTATGCCTTGACGAAGATCAACAAACATAGCATGAATACTACGTGCTACCCATCTGAAATGACGGAGGGCTACGAATGGTTTTTAGCGAAAAACCTTTAACGTAATGAACTTGATATCGTTGAAGGAACCAGATAGCTTTTTATAAAAATATAGTGATGAAAACCTTTGCTAAAGAGGTCACTCCCGGTGAAGGGATCTCGGCTCTTTCCCCGTAGAATGAGGTGCAGGATTTTCCAACTGAATACCACGATGCAAAGCAAAAGGCAATCGGCTATAGTGAAGTTATTACCCTGACGCAAACTTCTGTCCAAGGGGTCACTCCCGGTGAAAGGATCTCGGCCCTTGTCTCGTCGACTGAGGTGCTGGATATTCATAACCGAATACCACTGTGCAAAGCAAAAGAGAACGTCCTTGCAATAACAGCTTTTTGAAAAATGTTCCAACAACATCAGAATAGGTTTGTTTAGCTTGCATTGATCCGAATCAATGCAGTCCCATCAATTGATCACACCAATAAAGAACGAAAATAATGATGTACGTATATGCCATACGCATTCGCCACTGGGTCCCGTCATCACCCGTTAGGTTACTTAACTAACGACAGAGCGGGGACTGGACTAGCGCGGATGCAAAACATATACAACATCTACTAGTATATATATCAATATATAAAATTCGCTCAAGGCGTGATAAAATGCAACATCACATAAATGTAATAAGCATCACAGAACAATACAGATATCTGGGATCCCCGGGTTTCATAGAGCCTCTACTGAAACCCGACGTTCCCCTGGTCGTGTGGATAACCTGTGCAATGAAATCCTAGACCCCTACGGGCGCGACAAGTTACCCGCCAAAACCTGAAGCGAGACAGCCCCCTTCAACAACGTGAATGGACCACCCAGCACTTCACGGTATCCGGTAACTTGAGCACCCCTCCTGGGTCAACATATACCCCCTACAAGTACGGCGAATAGCCCGCCAATTCTAGAGTAAAGCCCCCTCCGTCTCAAAACCATGAGATGCGGGCCCGTTGCCCTCTAGAACCCGGCTATCCGTGCACCCCTCCGCGGGGTAATCCTAGTACAGAAAGCAAAATACACAACGGGTACATCGACCTCAGCCCGGTCGTGCCCCAAAAGAATAATATACAAACAGGCGGTGACGGCAGTCCACATGTAGGACGCTCGCCCCGCAATATCAAATGTACATATACAACCAAACTGTACTACCATTGCATCCAGGCTATCCACCACGACAAATCCGCAACATCACAGCACAACACAGAACATCAACGTGAATGTCACGTTCGCAAATCCGTCTAAAAGGGCTATAGCAGTTAAACAGGATTTACCGATCAAATGACATTCACGGTCGCAGATATAATGTAAATACTGTGAACTAACATGTTTAAAATTTTCGATCGACTAAATTTCCCGAAGTGGGCCCCAAGCACTACTGTAGCACTCAAAGAAAATCTGGGCCCAAACAGAACATACCAAAACCCCCATTTCCAAGTCCAAGACCCTCTGTAAAAATTTGGTGCTACAAGGAGTCACTATGGCCGCAAAACCGCGGCCAATGCATGGGTTTGGCCGTGGTTCCAAGGTGGAACAGTAAAGTCAAGCCACCAAATTTTTGCAGAACTCTTAGAATTGCCTGCACGTATTTCTGCAATGCTCCAAATAATTTTTCGAGCCCAAAAAAAATTCGACAGAAAACTGATGCATGAAAACGCGATTTTTGGAATTTTCGTTCGATCGAACTTGTAAACACGTTAGAGCAAGCTAGACAATGTTAAAACCCTGGCTCTGATACCACTGTAAGTGCACGGCAGCGTCCCGGCCGTCTGAATGAGGCCAAAATGCGGAAACGAAACTTTTCTAAAACTAGAAACCGGCGCTACCGCGCACTTTAAACCCGGATCGGGCCATTAACCTAATGCTAGCTAACAAGAGAAGGGGCAGAGAGATATACCGAGCGATCCATGTCCTTCGGTCTTCTCGTCGTCATCCCGATCTCCCCGCGAAATCTCCGGTCTTCGTCTCCTCATCGGAAGGGCACCACATCGCCGGGTTCTTTTACGGGCTCCCACTTCTGGACCGAGGCAACTCGGGCACGAAGTTGGCGAGTCGACGTGTCCAAGAATGCTGTAGGATAGTGTAGAACTATATGTCTCATGGGGTTTATGGAGAAGTTGCCATTTGTGAAGGTGGAGGGAGATATTAACTTTTTGCAATGAACTAGGGAATTTTTGTAGCAAGAAGAGAACAAAATTCCCACACCCAAATTTTGGACAGCCCACAAGAATTGTCGGCCCCCCTCTCATGAAGAATGAGAGAGAGAGGGAATTTTCAAGGGGGGTGAGAAGAAATAATACAAGAGAGAGAGAAAGATGATGATTAAGTATCATCATCACAACAAAGTCCACACTCATAAACCCATCAGCAATCTCATCAAAACAAAAGTCAAGCAATAATGAACCATGGAGTTAAGTAATGGTTGAACCATCATGAAACTACCAATTACAAGAAACACCCTCCACAATGCTAATTTGCACATTTGCAAATAAGCCCCTCCATTAATATTTTCAGCCAAAGAAAGAACAAAGGAAAAATGGCCGAAACGGAAAGCAAACTGGCAACTCCAAAAAAAAACGATCCCGTAATAAATTACAGGAAAACCCCGCGACTGTATATACATACCCGCATTTGTATTCCGACTGAATACAAATGCAATGAGACAAAATCTACACTGTACAATACTAGGATCCGGCTTAAACCAAAGCCCGCTAGTATTATCCGTCCGATCATGATCTGTGCAATACCGCACGTATAAGATCGAACCCTGCCATATCTCCATACGACCTTTACAGCGTTTCGCCCGAAACTTGAGAAACGGTCTGTGGGGGACTCTAAAGACTCGTCAATACTTTGGTTGTGGATTTAACCACTAGCACGTCAGAGGTATTAGCCATACGTAACGGGCTACCAGGTATTAACCAAAAGGGACGTCAATGAGCGAACCCATCCTGACACCCTACTGAGCCTGTCAGTGACAATATCCGTACAGTCCGGTCCGTTCGTCTATGAGCATCGCATGACGGGCCTAGGGGGTTGGTAAAAGTCAGACCCCCAAAAGCGGTACAAGTCGTGTCGGAGTGTAGCCTAGAACACCCTGAGATACTACTGGAATACCTACCAGTAAATCTCCTGTCTTGGCCAAGGACTTCGTGTAATGGCTCTCCTAGACACAGCGCGACCTCACCCCCAATACCGGGAGAGACGAACCCCTGCAGATCCGCTCACTGTCTCCATGTGGCTCGGGACTGTACCCAACTAAAACCTGTTTGCACGACTCCTTTGAGCCGTGGTAGGGTAGTAATCAAAGTACAGTGAGAACTCACATGAGACAAATGACGATCTCAGGTCGATGAACTAACCTATACACATGTCACCAGGGAACTGCTATCTGACGTAAGGTATAAGACCAACTAGCATGTTCCCGGCGAGTCCTGTCCGGTGTACTCATAACCCAATGAGCACCTGTATACATCTTAGGTGAACCAACTGACACCAGTGGCTTGTGAGACCGGCCACCGCCCCTCGTCGGGATCTCGACTGTATACACTAGTCTACTCTGGAGTATCGATGTCCTGTCTCGAAAACTCCCACGACTAGGGACCTTTTAGGGATGTGCTTATAGACCCCAGCTCCCACGTATATGATCGCCATCATACTGCTGGCCGTCAAGCAAGAATCCTAAGGGCTCTATCAACGTGCAATAGTAACCTGTAAGGTCACCTAAAGCAGTACACGATGATAAAGATAAACCAGATAGTATACTATCATCTTGAGTAAGACTGTCCTACCGGCATAGGTCCTCCCTCAATCATTGCAATCACGTGCCTGTGATCCAATAATTGACTCTGAGGGCACTATCTCCAACGGGGGGGTAATGATGACACTCAAAAGTGGTATTTTCTTAGATCACGACACGTGGCGAATGACGTGTCACCCGCGACAGCTCACTAGACTCCTGGAAGGATACCGAGGTAAAATCAGTGTAGAGCATTGATGACCTTCCTCAGCTTATCCCCGAGCTTGCACTCCGCCTTGTACCCAAGAACGACCTAGCCGCCGAACTGGCGCACATTCTCCTTTGCTCGTCTCCGAGCTATTGCAGAGCTGAACTTTCTCGGCCTCCCGGCTCGTCTCCGAGCCTCACACCGAGCTAAGCCTCCGCAGCTGTCCCGGATAAACGGGAACGCGTGGCCTTAGCGCTTCCGCAACGGCTCCGCGTATCTCTCCAAAACGAGATATCCGCCGCCCCACGTCCCGCGTCCCACGCAGGCTCGTTCCCCCATTAATGAGCGGATCCCGCCATTAACGCGGGCGCAACGTACGGACGTAACTGACGGCGAAGATCTCGCACCGGCTCGCTCCACACGACCCCTATATAAACCCCTCTCTCAGACGACTCAGGTAACGCAATTTTATTCCAATAAGCCGCTACTCTGCCCAAATTCCTCGGCTAACTTGATCGTCGGAGGGTCCACGGTGGTATAACCACCCCGGGGCTTCTTTTGCAGATAGCTCGGCTTCACCTCAAAACAAGCCCATTGAAATCCACACGCTTGAGGAGGCAACCCTCAATACCAATATCAGCCGTCCAAGACCGCCTTCGCAGGATCGACGGAAGACAGCATCTGAAGGAAATCCGAACCTCCATTAGAACGGAATCGTAAGCCTCACTCAAGCACAAGTCACATCCATGTACGCAACACACACAAAAACACAACCCACACACATGCACCCAGAGAACATATGAATTCATCCAGAAAGCGTTAAATCGTGGCAAACCAACTGAGCTATTGCTTATTGGTTTATCTTTAAGGTCAAAAGAATAAGCATATTAATTTCCACCTGAATTTGATACTCTTTGATTGTTGATTTGGTTATAAATAGATGTTAAATGGAAAATAATTACAATTTCCGTATAAAAAAAAAGGAGTGGGACTGATTAAGAGGGGTTGAATGGAGCCAGACCGCTGGTCGATCGCATGGTTGAAACATTCAATGTAAAACAGGTACAATGATCATCTGAATAAAAGACTGGTGTTCCGGTGTTCGAGATGCCTATTCCCGTATGAGTAATACTTTACACACTGTCTTGAATTCCTGCCATAATCTACTTAAGAGACAACAGATGAGACACACAACACTTAGATACCAGTGCCAAACAAGTGGGCCCATGGTGCCTATCTCTTAGGTAGATTACGGTAGGATTTCAAGCCCAGTGGGTTAAGCATATTCCTTCTCTCCTGATATGTTGTTTTCGTCGCAGATCTAAAGGAGTCCATGTGGGCCAAAAGAATTGTATCTGATTGGTGTGACCGGTAATGATTTTTATCGGGTATGGTTTTGGCGAAAGATGTTTTTGAAGTTTTTTGTCAAAAATGGTTATCAGCCGTTCATCATCAAAGCAAATCAAGAGAATCAATGACTGGTATTGGCCACTTTTTATTTTTAAGGGATATACAAAACCAAGAAAGAATTTGCAAATGAAAATAAATAATATCAACCAGATTCCCTTCATTTGCTTTGATGATAAACGGTGGATAACCGTCTTTGACAAAAAGCTTCAAAGACACCTCGACAGAAAGACACCCGTTTTTATCACCATAAATTTCTCAAAATTAAAAAGACATTGCCCAGGTTTGAATTCCCGAGTTCTGGGTCTTCAGCTGAAGAAACGCTACTGTTATAAAATGGAAAAGCTAATGGAAGATTTTGCTACTGGAGATTATTGAAACAGAATATCTACAAAGTCCCACAGTAGAATACAGGGTTCATACTATTATTTTGCCTATGCTATTAGATCCAACGGTGGATGAAGAGAGGTAAAACAAGTGCGTGGGTTCAAAGGTTAGCATTTTTTATCACCTGTAATTTTAAGGCAGGATCTAATAATAGCATGAAAATAACATGAAATAGTATCAACATTCCCCAATCCCCTGACGGCATGCACTACTCAAGCAAATAAGAGATACGAACACAAATTAGTAAATAAGAAGTTTGCACAAATAGATACATTATCAACATCCTGTATCAAAAAGTGTTTCCCAAAAAAAGACTTGACTGAAAATTAACAAAAGCATCTTCATAGAAACCTCTATTAACGAAACTGAAATGATCTAAAAACTGTTGCAGAATTATCTGAAGTTTACATGTCGGTAAGGTGATAACACCCAAGAACAAACTAAACATTTCCGGCAACTATATGGAATCTTTATCGCCTTCCATCTTTATCTGTGCTGCTCTATGTGCCTCTTCCAATACAAAAGATTTAAGCGACTCAACTGTTTTTGGTCCTGCACATAATTAGAGTTCAGAATGTCACACAAACAATCAATTTGCAATTTGATCAAAATATTTCCAGAAAGGTAATAAGAAAAGGCATGCAATGTCAAATTTCCAAACATATAGAGTAGCAGTCATAGACAACGACATAGCAAGTGCTAGATGTGCAGTTATAAAAGAACCTTGACATAGCAAGTGCTCGATGTGCAGTTATAAAAGAACCTTTACCATCGAGATTTCCTGGCAGCACAAATTGGGCAAAAACAATATCAAATAACATTGTGGTAACCTATAGGCACGTCCGATCTGGTCCACGGTCTAAAACTTACTACTAGTAGGAAAAATAAAATTACCTAAAAAAATAAGATGCGCATCTTCTAAGAGATAACAGAAGAAATTAGTGACTAAGATTTATAGATAGTTTGTATGGAAAATGAAAATGATAGAGAACTAATGAAGATGGTTTGGACAAATGCAACGAAGATCACTAAGTTTATTAGTTATGCAAGTACCAGAACCATAGTTAATAGATTATTATCATTATTTCTATTATTATTTTGCAACAACCCATAAGCATTTGGGGGAAGCGGGGTGAACCCCTAGGATCGTTGAAAATTGCTCCACATATTTGGTCAAAACTTCCCATTTGGCACTGCCAAGTTTGGGAGTGTAGCTAAGCCTCTTTGGCCTTAATGAACATAGATGGAAATGGTTATAAATGATGTGACAGTTGCTCACTTTAAATCAGGAAACGGTATGTAATGGAGGTTAGGGGGGCCTCAAGAAGTTTAGGGATAAAGGCATTTAATCAAGAAGTTTAGGGATAAAGGCATTTAATATTTTAGGTTAAAAGGAATGCATTTATTGACAAGGTTTAATATATAAGCCTATAGTGGATGTTCATTTTTTGGACCAAAATCGGTCATCTCGTCTATATCAGTCATTTCCCATCGGGTAATATCCGAACTTTCTTCATAATATTATTAAAAATAATTTAAAAATTAGAATATTTTTTAAATAGACATTACCCTTTAGTTTTCATGATGTCCAAAATGGTTTATTATAACTATAACCATTTTGACATTTGTAATTAATGATGTCAAATAAACCGATACCCATTAATAAATCCACTAATTCATCTATAAACTTAAAACTGCCTTCGTTTCGCCATACCGGTCTGCTTTGCTCCATATATTTCCTGAAATTATTTGTCCCTTCACACTATCAAGAAGTGTCTTTTAACTATGCTTCTATTACCAATACACTTTAAATATAGAGTTTCAAATCTAACCCCAATATTGCAATTAACAAAGACTGCTATAGGGTTAAATTTGGCATTTCAGATCTATGACATTTTAGGATTTAGAAAAGTTATATGTTTCTTAATAAGTGTGCAATAGGGAAAAAAGACTAGTACTTAGAAATGGAGGTAGTACTAAAATCCCACTAATCAATTGGTAAACCCAATATCAAGGTTTACAATATTTTTATTGATACTCAACTGTCACTTTCGGAACCAGAATCGGCTATCTCATATCAGAATCTGCCAAGATTATAAACCATGATTACTAAAAGAGGGAATTTTCTAATAAGTATTATTCTGTAACTTTGGAGTATTTAAGGCATTCACAAACATATACATAGCCATTACTAAAATCAATAGTGGAGAGGCATATAGCTTTCGCTACTCCGCTGTATATGATATCACTTCGTAGGAGAATTTGATGGTCATGACCCAAAAATTTTCCTTTGTCTCAAAGAAATTGCTTGATTAATTTTTAAACTTCCAAAATGAACGGATTGTATAAAACACCATTTTGATCTCAATTATTTCTTTGAATCCTCCATGTACAAAGAGAATTTGGAAGTAGCACACATTTTTGTTTAATTATTTTAAGGTTTAATTTCAGTAACTACCAAAAACTACATGCATTTTTTCACTAAACTGCAAATAAATTTGTTAACTATAAGGAACTGCCAAAAAGCTCCATACCGACATTACCCGTTTGTTAATAAATTATACCCTAATTTTACTAAACCAACGTAATTGTGTCAAAAAATGTGTATATCATTGTTATAGCAGTTTAGTATAAAAAAAACTTGAAGTGTTCATATGAAAGGTTTTCAAAGTTACTAGTAATTTATCAAGTTTTTGGTAGTTTAGTGAGAAATGAGTATAGTTTTTGGGTAGTTAGTTGAACTAAGCCTTATTTTAAATTACATTTTGATGGGAATGGTGATATGATAATGTATTTTTCTTTATTGGATTTTAACATCTTATAGGACTTTTTTACTCAACAAATGGGATTCAAGTATTGTAATTCCAGTAATAACTATCACGACACGAAATTTGGATCCTCAACAACCTGAGAAGCTAAACTATCATGCCACGTTTAGCTTTGGAGCTAAGATAATTATCAGGCAAACAAATAAAGCTAATGTCATTGTGATGAAACTGCTAGCCAATTTCAGGATACAACATCTTAAGAACTTGGTCTCATTGGATACTAAGGGAATGTTTGTTTGGCTGGAGATGGCTTGAAATTAGGAGTTGGAACTCCTGATTTTAGCCCAAAGTTAAAACTTCTATGTTTGTTTTGTCAGCAAAGTCCATGACTTCGAATTCCTGATTTCCTATGTGGCGTGTACGAAATCGGGAATTAGAAGTCGGAGGTTTTTTTGGTAGAGTTGAGCTGCAGTTTGTCACATCAAGTACTTTTTAATTTTTTTCATTACTTCTCTCTTAACTGCCCTATTTTCCTCCATTTTCATTTAATAACTCCATTTTTTAAATGCCCTACCAAACACAAACTTCAAACTCCTAATTAGAAGTACAAGTAACTCCTCCCAAACAAACATTGGAATTCCAACTCTACCCATTTTTATGCAAGACTTCCAACTCCTAAAAAAATACTCAAACGAATAATACAGGCCCCTAAGGAATTGACTTCATGTGTTTCCATTTAATGAGTACTGCCAGCAGAACATTGGAATCTTCACCTGATACTTCTTCTGACAGGGACTATCCTTGACAAAAGAATAAACTAATGTATTTGAGATGAGGACTGTTAACTAGTTCCGGGTATTATGTTAAGAATTTGTCGTAAAATACTAGGGGAGTAGACCTCGTATGTTTTGAATTTTTAATTACCAATTAAATGCCAGCAGAACTTTGGAATCTTCACCCAATACCACTTGTAGCAGATTTTCCTTGATAATCAAGCAAAAGGATTAAAGTAAAAAGTAATGTCTTTGTAATAAAATACTGAACTTCCAAATTGTAAAATACTATAGGACTGGACTTCATACGCTTTCATTCAAAGAAGAAATGCAAGCAGAACACTATAATCTTCATGCAATACTGCTAATTCTCAATCATACTATAAACTAAAGAGCAGAAAAAACTGGTTCAAAGCATTGCCATATTTTGTTTCGTCTAAAAGCTGTGTTTTTCACCTGAAATTTCCCTTTTGAAACATTAAACTGGTTGCTTGTAGTTGGAATAAGCAATGCATTAACAACTACATACCAATCAAACTACTACAATTGGTAAAATGTAGTTCTAACTATATATTTAGCAAAATGTATGATTTTTTTGTGGATATAACTACAATACAAATATAAAATAACTACATATCCCTTTATTTTTTGTGTTTCAATACCGCAGTTGTAACAGTTCTAAATTTGAGCATAGTTGCAACTACATGTTTTCTAACTCAAATTGTTGTTCTAAATACATGTTGGAGCAACTACTACTTAAAACAAAACACCTAGTTTTAGATTTCGGTGTTAGTTAGAACCGCATGGTGCACCATCTACACCAAACCAAACAACCCCCAAGTAAATACACAAGTCTAATTCCCAGAATTAATTCTCGCCATTCATATGATTAAACTAAAAGGCAAAAAAAAAAAGCAAACAAAGTTCTAAATACTATGTCATATTAAATTTGATATATGGCTACTGTCTGAGAAACAAGTCACTGCCATATGCGGTTATAAACTATTTGTTATCACTAAAATTCGTCTTCCTTATGTCAATCATCATCACTTTGTTTATCCATTCTTAAACGAAGCCAAACTGTGATTCAGTTCCACATTAATTCCACAGTTCAAATAAAATAATGGCTACTGTACAGAAACTAAAGAAGATTAAATTGACTCGGTAATATAAACATGTAATGCATCATACTTCATAATAAGGAAATGCAATTTAGTTGCAGTGAAAAATCAAGGACATCACAACAAGTAATGAAGAACAGAGGTACAAAATGTTAGGCTAATGGAAATCGCAGGAATTTTAGCGGTCAAAGTTACCTTTATATTTTGCAAACTCTTCTCCATCATAGAATATCTTAAACGTAGGGTAAGAGTGAATATCAACTTTGGAGCATATTGGCTTGCTTACGGTACAGTCAACTTCTCCGATCTCTATTTCATCTTCCCCTTCTATCGCCCTGCCTAAATCTTCCCAAAGTGTTCCCAAGTTCTTACTGCATATGATGTGTCAATTAAGAAAAACTAGAGACGTTTAGTTTATTTGCTTTTTGAAACCAAGATTAGATTATATGTGGAAGCTAAATCAATAAGAATTTACCAATGTTTACACCAAGGGACACAGAATTTCACAAACCATACAGTATCCTGCTCCTTTACCTGCACAAGGCACAAGCAAACAGGCCTTTGAAATTTAATTGAATTACTGCATCAAGTTATAAATACAAATAATACTACATTGTTTAACGAAATGCCTATAAAATGAAAGTTCTAAATTAATGCATCATACTTGCATAAACAGTATAGAACATGGAGAGGTATCTAATCTATTGTTCCAAACTTTAGTTAGGTACGTACAGTTATGAAAGCAGTATCTATACAAATTGAAAGTTACAAATCTAACCTCAAACTTGGACGAGCAATTAATTTCACTTGGGTTCCAAATTTTCGTAAAAGAAAAACATCAGCATGATCAGATTGACTACTTATGACTACTCATGTCAACTTTAGATAAGAACCTAGATTCACTATGACTACTTATGGAATCAATTCTCAATAAAGCCAAAAAGTCTCAGTTCCCAAAATGTAAGCATTAAGAAGAAGAGTGGTTTCTGAGACAGTTTAAGACAACCAAAATCATCCCATACATATAATCCAGGACCGCATAAAGACCTTAGTAATAGTTTAATTTTAACCTAAAATATAGTGCATAATTCATGTAGGGAAGCTCCTCGACAGAATTATAAGATGAGTATTGGGGTCAAAAATTACACCACGTTGCCAAAATTGAAAAGTCAAAAGTCAAAGTCAATGCTCAACAAGTGGGTCCAAGACTAACCAACCCGGGCCCAAGACCAAACAAGTGGACTCAAGCCCAAACCGCCTCGAGCCCTAAGCGGAGCCGGCCGGCCATCAAGAGAGAAGAGAAAGATAAGAAAAGAAAATTGTAATAAATAGATTTTATATGTAAATAAGTAGAAAAATGTAATGAAAATGGGTAAAAGGCCAAATTATGTAAAGTACATGGCCAAAGTGCAAAATGCGTGCACATGGATGTAAAGAATAAGATAAAAAGCAAAAATTGTAAAGCCCAAGGACTAATATGCAAATGTGTAAGGGGTATTTAAACCCCAACATATGATGAAATGTTAAGTTTTTCTCTTCCCACAAAATACTAGGGTTTTTGCCTCCACTCTCTTTCTCTTTTAAAGGTTCTTCTTCCTCCTTAATTTCTCAAGAGAAAAGCCATCTCTTTTCCCAAAATAAATAGGATAAACTTATAGATATGTTAAAAAGGAGCTTCATTCCTCCACCAAATCCAATCAAAAAGAGTTTTTAGGTCCTCCCCCTTTCTCTCCAAGAGAAACGAAGAAACGAGGAAGAAGAACCCATATCTCAAACCACCATTTTTGGAAGATACAAAGCATAAAAAAGAGAAAATGACCTCCTTTTCTCTCATTCAAAATCCAGTTCTCAAGAACAAAAAGAGCTCTTTTGACACAAATAATTGGAAGAAGATTGAGGGTGACCCCACATGAAGGAAGGCCTTCGGGCTTATCCCTCGGGGAACCTCTCTCTTGAACGCGGATTTTCATCCGTGATTCACCCAGGAAGCATAAATTTCGGTTTATGGTATCCCAACAAATTAAAAAACGATAAAATCTAGCGGTTATGCCGCCGAATTTTTGTCAAAATTCTCAAACCAATTTTGAAAACTAACATATAATAAATAATAAAACACCGGCCTCAGGGTATCCAACCCGGGTGCCTCGTGATGCACCCGGATGCCTCACGATGCACCCGTCCCAGGCAACCCCGTCACGTCACCTTTCAAAAATAATAATATATAAATGAGAATAATGGAGAAAAGAGACCCTAGGAAGCTTTATTGTCAAGTGACGTTAAAAAAACCATATTCTCCATAATTTCATCCAACGATCGGCACCCATCATCTTCATCCTTACCATCTAAGATGTGGATACACCAAATTTCATGTGATGCTACCACTTTTTCATCGTTGAATTAACAATGAAAAAAATTCTATTGTCGGTACCATTAATTTTGCACCCACTAAATCAACGGTGAAAAAGCGGTAGAATCATATGAAATTTGGTATATCTACATCTTAAATGATAATGAGATGAATATATGGGTGCCGATCGTCGGAAAAAATGGTGGAGGTTGTATTTTTCGACGCCATAGGAGGAAATTCCCTCATATGGCATCTTTCCTCCATTATTCTCTCTCTCTCTCTCTCTCTCTCTCTCTCTATATATATATATATATATATATATGGAACGAAACAAACATGTGTTTCTTTTTAAACACACGCCGTTCACATTGAGTTCGCATGACCATCACGACCCGTTAATCGGAGGTTCTCTCGCCTCAAAATGAGAGGTAATTAAAGCTAGTTTTGTCAGCGGCTGCCGGAGACAAGGTCCCCTCAATCAATAAATCCCCGCTTACATTAGACGAGGGGAATCTGTATATATGCCTGACAAGCGAGCACATCCATCCCGGTGGGTGACAAAAAACACTCTACAGTGAGCAGGACTCTTAAGACCGATCCACAATACCAATCCACAGTCCATACAATATTCAAGATATTATGGTCAAGGAAAAAGACACGTAAGGCAAACTTTAGAATCTGACGCATCTTAGAACTACCCCAAATGCATGATTTTGACTTCAATAATCATCATGATGTAAACAGGTATCACTGGAGAAGGACATAACTTGCTTCTGCTAGAATCGGAACAAAAACGTGGAATCTGCAATCTTTAACTTTTTTCGCCCAGGGGCGTGGGGGGGGAGGTCAAGTTTCCTACTAAAATTCAATTATCTATATGAGGACGGGTCGGCGTTTTGTTTTGCTCTTGGCTATGTGCCTTCGAGTTGAACACAATTTAGTAAAGCTGACGTCTTTTCCTCTTCTTCCAAACTTCTCCCCCATGTCCAGAAGATCTTTGACGGATAGTACACTAGCAAACCCATCTCTTGTTTGTAGTCTCTTCAGACAAGAATTTGGCACTAGTTAAGTGTTGATATTAGGGTCATCAGCTGGCCGTAAGACTTTGTCACAGCTTTCCTGGAACTTCTTACTAGCGACCCTATTTTGATGGCAAAAGGCTTCTCCCCCATGTCTAGAAGATCTTTGACGGATAGTACACTAGCAAACCCATCTCTTGTCTGTAGTCTCTTCAGACAAGAATTTGGCACTAGTTAAGTAAGTGTTGATATTAGGGTCATCAGCTGGCCGTAAGACTTTGTCACAGCTTTCCTGGAACTTCTTACTAGCGACCCTATTTTGATGGCAAAAGGCTTATATGATGAACATGACAATGATGATGCCTAAAATAATCTATAGAAGAGGGCCCCAGGCCCCAACTGATGGCATGAGGCGACAAAAGCATCATGCAAGTCAAACTTCCTAGAACAACAAAGCATTAATGAGCTCATCATCAAGATGCCTTAATTACTAACATATATTTGAATGATGTTATTAACCACTTTACCCAAAAGCTTACACACCCCTAAATCTAAGATATTAGGCTAACTCAAAACGTAACATATAAATATAACAGTTAAAAGATGGATGGCTTGAAATACTAGAGAGTAGATACATCAAATAAAATTTTTAAAAAAACATGCATCTGGAGATCCAGTTAGCTACAAAGCCATATGCTAAGGGTCAATATTGCACAATCAACCAATGAGCAATAGCTCAGTTGGTACTGGCACTTCCCCTCTTGGGGTTTAAACCCCATGAAGCCCAAGAGGGGAAGTGGCCACAAATTAACGCCTTCGGGGTAAATTCGTGGGTCCTCTGGAAGCGTGCGTTGTGTGTTTGTGTGTGGTGTGTGTGGGTGTGTTGTGTGCATATGTCACGGCATACGGGCCAGTGCCAAAGGAAAAAACAACGCACAGTCAGAATGCGACAAACTACATAAAAAAAAAAGTAAATAACCCAACAGAAACCAAAGAACCAAGGATCACTCCGAGTCCAATGATTTGATATTTCATATCATAAACTTATATAAGGATGGCCAGTAAGCCATACAGCATTGATTGAGGTAGGAAATTCAGATGTTTATAGACCATTTTAAATGGACCAAATGAGCTCATGATTACTTATTTCTAAGCTAGAACAAATGAATAATTGAAGTGCTTTAGTATAATCATTCAAACAAAAGGACTTATCCCATCTAATTATATTTGGCTTTGTTCATTATATTTGTGATGTTTTAGATGAAGAAATAATGGTGATTAAGAACCCTGCCTGGAATAGGAGGGATACTTAATCAAGATTGTATTAAAGATCTCATACCGAACATAAATCATACAGACCGGCATCCAAGCATCTACTCTTAAAAACAAAATATAAAACATGTACATTTGAGAAGAATCGCTCTATGCACTACAATATCAGCAAGGTAATCAAGACAAGGGTTGTATTCATTTCCATAATTTACACGAGACGTGCCTGTTCATGATCGATAAACAGGTGAACCATGGGTATGATGTGAGCAGGAACTAGCTCAAGAAGGTTTGAACCAAAGGAACATCATCTGTATTCATTAGATGCCTAATACAAAATCATTGGCAGTTCGAAATACTCAATTGAACAATCTCCAGGCAGCATGAACAGATTACCATCAAAACGTCCAGACCATGACATATTTCCATCAAAATTCTGAAAATTATCTATTTCACTGTGATTTACAAATAGGAAAAATTCTTATATTCGGTTATAAAGCCAATGAGTGATTAAACTTCAAATCCCCGACCCAACTTTGTAAGAGTATAAAGATTGTAGCTTTATTATAACATGCTTGCTGCTCGAATTGAACAAGACGAGAGACCTACTTGTCTATGGAGATCTTGAATTAGAACCCTAGGATCGTCTTTCACAGGTAAAAGGATAAAAAATTCAGAAACTGCTATGCTTTTCATTCAAAAACTAGGTAAATAAACTTAAGATATCGCTACAATCTCCCACTACGTAAAAAGAAAGATCAGTGTCCAGGATATTCCGTCAAAAATAACTTGAGAGGTAAATTACAGTGATATATAGCAAAATAACCTTTTCCCAGGAAAATCAGCGATATTGATCATCGTAAATGAACTAAGTAAGAAGAAGAATCACTTTGCTGGGAGTGAAGAGAAATACATAAGCAATGTTATCATAGATTCACAATCATAAAAGAATTATTCCCGGTTGTATTTGGCTATATCTTGCTTTGTTCCTATACATGAAAAGTTATAAAAGGATGAGCATCTTCTGTTATTTTTTTCCTTTTCTTTTTCTTCTTATTTTCTTTTATTTTTTGGCGGAAGCGGGGAATCTAAGAACCTGATGAATTAGCATTAAGGGGCCGGAGAAAGAAGAATAGGACCAAATTGAAACAAATGAGGCGGTTGAGAAATAACTCGTTGATTGGTGGAAATACTAAAAGAAAAGGTATTAGAAACCTAATATCAAGCATCAAGCATGCACCCAGCACGCCACCGTCTTTTCTTTGAGAACAAAATGGAAAGCTTGGACAGCGGAAAAGGGTCAAAAGTCAAAGGAAGAAGGATACCTCTACGCACTACATTATTGATCATGCGACGTATATCCGAGTGTAGTTTGAATGGATCATCTTGTTCACAGACACTAAATAGGAGAACCGCCATGTATCGCGAATGTACGGACTCGCTCAATATCGTGAAACACCAAAATAAACATCATGGGCATTCATCACATATTTAAGAAATCGCCCATTGTCGATGAACTTCAAAAAATGTAGATTTATCTCCATGAAGCATGCACGTCTAGATTCTCTTGGAAGTTTTAGTCTTGATTGTGACTTTACCGTTGCATCATATCCATAAGCAGATAAATAAAATAAATAGAAAGGGATTTATCTATAACCATATTGAGCGATCAAACTTATAACAATTCTAGTGGTAAGTAGTAACGCTCTTATTGATCGCTTGAATATGAACCCTTAGTATGAAGCAAACCTACGATATCAGAAAGAAAAAAAGAAGAAGAAAAAGAACATTTAACATAAATTTTGTTGCATTATTATTCTTGCTAAGAGATTTTAACCATTGTCAAATAACTTGATGTAAGCAATCCTAGAGATTTCGTTGGGATCCGATGAGATAAGGTGGTATCAAATTCGACGGAATGAAGTAAGCCCTAAATTTTGGAAGAAGGGGCGGGTGCAAAGTCACCTTGTCGTTGAAGGTTTCGGTTGTGAGGGTGACCACATCCGCCCTCGTCTGAAGAGATGCGATCTGGATGAGGAGGAGAAGGGTCAGAACACCGCGCCGGCGGAGGACCGGATCCATCGTCTCTCTCTGTCTCTGCCACTGAAGTTCTTTTTGGCGGAAATTCTTTCTTCTAAAGTTTTAGGGTTTCCATATCGATCCCTTGAATATAACCTATTTGGACCAGTAATTTTGCAGGGGCGATGAAAAATAAGATATAAACTATACCATGCTAGGAATTAAAATGTGTGATTGTACTATACAGTTTCAAACTAATTAAGCAGAAAAAGTTTTTTTTTATTAGATTTAGAAATAAAAGATAGCTGTTCGTAAAAGATGGAGGTAGTTTCTATCATGGAGAGTTTATGTAACGTTTTCAAAATAATAAAATATGATTTTTGGGAATTTTTATAATTTAATATTATTTTAATGAATATTTTAATATTCTGGTATAATTAAATACAAATAAATGAGGAAAAATTAAGGAAAATTCTAAAATAGGGTATTTTATGGAATTATGTCATTTTAAAGTTTTTAAGATTAGTTATATGCTAATTTAGTATTAATCGCGATTAAAAATCGCTAATTGGATTTTTAGCATTTTT
Organism: Agapanthus africanus; assembly: GCA_030015575.1. NCBI lineage: Eukaryota > Viridiplantae > Streptophyta > Magnoliopsida > Asparagales > Amaryllidaceae > Agapanthus > Agapanthus africanus. The sequence goes on from CM057337.1 coordinate 897,499,238, forward strand.
GTGCAAAAATGTGCACATATCATTTTCCACACTTGTTACACTTGTGTTAAATTTCTATTGCCATGGTTGTTCATTTGGGTTCACTATTGGAGTGAGAAGGAAAAGAAAAGAAAAGAAAGAAAAAGTAAGTATTATGATGAGAGAGAGAGAATATTTGCTTTTGACTTTTAACCCTTTCCTCCATCATTTCCATATCATTTTCTCTCCTTTCTTCAACAAGAGGTGATGCTGCTCTTGCTCCTGCTCCCTCACCTCCCTCCTCTTCACTTCATAGATCCCTCTCATTTCCCTCACCAAAAACCCATTTCCACTTCACAAAACTTGCTCCGAAGCTCACTAGCTACACTTTGAACCTAGCAAGATTGGATTTGGAGGACTTTGAGCAACTCAAGAATTTTCTTGGGTTGCCAAAGGAGGTAATTTCTGCACCCTCAAACCTGAACATGAAACCAGAATACGGATTTATGAGACGATGTCGGGGAAAACTGTGAATCTGTGATCATATTTAAGAATCTGTTATCACCCCGAGACCCCAAAAATAAAACTGAGTTGACAGTGAGATGTGCAGGCACCTTGGAACCACCACACCAAACCCTAGCCCCCAACTCCAAACCCCGGCCGCCAATTAATTCCTTCTGGCCGCAATTTGCGGCCAGAGCAGGAGAGAACCGTCTCGATTTTGGTGCATGGCCCTATTTCCAGTAGTATTGACCCTGGGTATGTCTAGTTTTGACTGATTCCGGTTAGGGTAAAATCTGGGTTGATTTTCTTGAGTTGGCGTATGATTTACGACTTGTTTTAGCATGGATTTTGGTATTTGGTGATTCGTTTCTGTCGGGTGGCGTTTGGACGTCAACGACAAGTGAATATTGAACGTGTTTACATGCGAGACGATAGGTTTTTACCTATGCGAGTAGCGTGTGCTATTTTGGTTTCCGATGTGATTTTCATGTGCTTTAGCGTTGTGATATACTTGTAGGTACCCTACGTGATGTTGAGGCAAAGAAGATGAAGATGGCGACATCGGCATCGGCACATGAGAAGCAAGGCGAGTAGATTTATATCTACGGGGAGAAGTCGGGTGGATGGCGTATAGCACCCCCGCAGTCCGTGGTGATGTATACGAATATGTATACACACATATATTTATTATGTGTTGTTAGGATTATTGATGATAATAATGGAATTGTTGATGATAAAGATGTATTGGTTTAGTATAGTGCGAACCCTAGAGTAGTGGTTGCACTCACACATACACGCACGCATATACTTGCATACATTCTTTCATTTATCTGTGCGCATATGGAGGTGTGTATATCTACACATGGGTATGAGACTATGTGTTCATATACGGGATTGAGGATGATACGCGGGATTGAGATGAGTCGATGAGGTTCGATTGAGGCCGTGAGATTCGGCGATATGACAGAGTTCGTATTTGTGATGAGATAATGTATGTATTGACTCAGATTTAGGTGGTTTTCATACCCCTCCCGGTTGACTGGATTGTTGGGTCCGTAGTTCGCATAGTAGGCGTTAGACTAGACCCGAGCCATACATATTTCAAAACTAACGAATCGGGGATATTTTAAAGATAGGCAAAAGGGATTCTACGGATATTTTCAAACGACACATCTTTTCATAAAACACCGTAGCCCTTATTTTACCAAAAACCCTGATTCGTCTTATTTCAAAAGACAAGGTTGCATGATATATTTATTGAGATAGAATCTGTACTGTTGCGTTGATTATTCGATTCCGCATACTCATGCTATTTGCATTGCATTGCTTATGTTTATTGATATATTATAGTCATGATGTTAGGACACCGGCAGCATTATCGATGATGCGTATGTTCCACGTACACTATTTGCCGGCTCACACACATCATCATCGATAATTGCCATGCCACTACACAGTAGAACTGTTGCATTCCTGATATGATCCTTGCATGGCATATTGTACACTTGTACCTGTACACATACATAGATGATTCTGACTTGATTAGAGATTTGAGGACCGCAAGATATTCTTTAAAACTGATTCCTTTTAAAAAGAGCGGTTTCCCTCGACATATGCACATTACTATTCCATGTTGCATGACTTACTATTATGCTTACCTTTCTTAACATGCCGCATACATCATGTTTGATTATACGCATTGAGATATGTTGTTTCCATGATATTTCTGGATTTGGGAACCGCGGGTATTTCAAAAGAGAATATGTAATTGTTTTAAAAACCCGGCTACCCTTGATATGATATTTCAGTGCGTCCACCATGTGTTTTCTCGGTGCTGAGAGCGACATGTGAAACCCGACTCGAGGAGGCGGATGAGGCCGATTGCGGGTACATGGTGGACCCGGTATGGTTCCCCGGGGCAAGAAATGTTTTTCGTGGAGTAGACGATGAGCCTAGCAGGGTGGCGAGTACCTACCGGTGATTGGTTGGACCTGTCGGTTATCCGGAGGATACTGACCAGAGTCGATAGATGGATATGGGCGTACTGCTGGGGCCGAGGGCCGATTCCGCAGACGGAGCCCGTGGGCTGATCCGGACTGACGGAGCCCGATATATGAGGATTTACGTGCCGATGCTGGGCACAATTTTCATGATGTTTTCGAGTGTCGATGCTAGGCACTCCGGTTCCATGATTTTGACGTGTCACGAGGGACACAAGTGGTTTATATCCTCATATTTCCATGCATATGCTGATGATATTTACATGCATGATGGTTTTGTCATTGGGTGACGAGTGGACGGGATCCACGTACATGCAGATTGATTTCATTGATTATACCTCACATTTATGATATGCTATTACCTGAGACACTTGCACGAGCACTTGGCACTACACTCATGTATAGAGATTACATTACCAGTTTAGCATGCTTTAGACTTATTCATATTGAGGTTTATTTATATCTGATCGTATTGACCTAGGATGGGTCATACATTCGATCTCTGCTTGTAGATATTTTCTATTCACGAGTTGGCAACTCATCCCCGTTGTGCCACGGTCCTTGCAGGTTTTTGCCGTACAGATTCCATAGCGGCATTTCTGGCACACTGCTTCCATATGGGTGACTTGCGTTGGTAGGTGGGTTCTTTTGTATCAGAACCGCTATTGTTCCTGTATTATTCATTGTATCTAGACATTCCATCAACCAAAACTTGTATATTGTTTCAGACTTAGAAAACAGTGTTGTATTATTTCGACCTTAGAGTCGCGCTTGTAGTATTACGGTTTTCTGGCTGTTTTGAGTTTCTTTTTGGGTTTTGATCCTCGCCCTTTGGCGTTGTATATTATTATTGCTTGCGTGGTTGTGACCGTCGATTGACGAAGAGCTAGCTCCCGCTTGGGGATGCGTTTTATCATTTCATAAATATTATTCTTGTTGTATCCCGTTCGGAGCCAGTTTTTACAAAGGAAACTCTGCCGAAATTTTCAGGAAAGGTTACACATTTTAAAAATGTATATTCGGCTTAGTTATTTAAAAACTTTGATTTTCGAAATATGATTTCTTTACTTCTTAAAACCAGTTTTCCTTATTTACTCTTTAAATGGTTTTAGATTTCTGGGCTTTTGGCTTACTTGGATCAGATGAGGTCCTATAGACTTCATATGGTTCAAGGGCCAGTCACGTGCTCTTTCGGGTCGTGACAGTTTAGTTATAAGTTTGTTATATTTTATTTTTAACACTTATCTGAGAGAGATTTGTGAAGGTAGCTGTTAGAAAAGGTATATGAGCTTGGTTGCGGTTAAAATTGAGATTTGATTTTTTTTTTATTTTTTTAATGAATTTATCCTGCAGATTAGATAGCCAAAACTCCAAATCAATTTCAAAATTGGAGTCCCCCTTTCTGTAGCATTATAATAATAGAGATATGAATTATGATTGGTCTAAGGCCATTTAAATAGCTTGGAGCTCGTCTCGAGATCCACCGGTTAAAATCTCGTTTAGATTGTCCGACGGCTGAACGAGCCGAGCTTGGACATGAAGCTGAGCTCACATACATGAACAAATGATCATGAACATCACGACTTGCGTTCAAGCTTAGCTTGTATAACGTTGCTAGGCTCGGATAGTTTGTATCTTATTGGATATTTAGTAGTGATAACTAAATCGATTAATTATTAAATTTATATAATAATTACTGGGCTTATATTACGGAAAACACCGTATGATTTACCCAACTTTACCAAAACTACCCTCATGTTTAATCCCATTATATAAAAATTTGATCTTTCGTTCCATTACACATAAACCCCAGCATATTCAGGTTTACTTGACCTTTAATTCCAATTAATTGGTTGTATTCCGCCTCATGTGATTGTGTTTTGTAATTTTGGGCCGAGATTACTCCTCATCTTGCTATGCTAGCTCATTCTTCTCTGGATTCTGATCCAATTCCAAATTGCGGCTTCTTCTCCAAATCCTTAACCATAAAATCTTCTTACAAATTGAATCGACGAAGGTCCAATCATCCATCAGAAACTCGGAGGAGCGTAGATGTAAATGGCAAAGTCCATTGCTTGCAGTCGAAGAAGTTAATAATGTGTTTTTTTCTCATTAGCCCGTAAGCCTTAACCTGTGCACACAACACATCTATATACACGACACACAAGCACACAACACATGCATCCAGGGGACCCACGAATTTGCCCCGAAAACGTATACAACACAAGTTAATAATGTGTTATATAGGTGCCTTTTGTTGTGGCAAATTTAGTTGGATCTCTATCCACACCCACGCATTAAGGGATGTCGCATTAAGCGAAGTGGGAAGATGGATTTCCATCAGAGAAAGAGGGGGCAATTAAGCGATTTACTTTATTAATCAACTAGGGTTAAACCTCGCAGCGTGCATCGATATAAAAGTCCATGTTCCTTATCCGCAACAAAGAAAATCCATGGGGCTTATCTGAAAAAACAAAGTACATAATGTTCAGTTGAAAAATGTTATAAAAGTCCATGTTCCTTATCTGCAACAAAGAAAATCCATGGGGCTTATTTGAAAAAAAACAAAGTACATGATGTTCATTTGAAAAATGGTGGAAGCCCATGGTATTTGTTTGGAACAAACAAAGTTCATGGCATTAATAGAAAATGATGGAAGTCCATGCCTTTTATTTGCAATAAACAAAGTTCATGGTATTCATAAAAAATGATGGAAGTCCGTGTTATTTATTTTCGGAAAGCAAATTCCATTGTATTTATCCGAACAAGTTGAATATCCAGATATTTATTTGTAACAAACAAAATCTATATTATTTATCTGAAAAACGTTGAATGTGCATGTTATTTATTTGTAACAAACAATGTACATGGTATTTATCCGTAAAATGTTGGAAGCTCATGGTATTTTAGTGGAAATTTAGTGGGTTTTGAGTTGATGGCAGAGCCGTAATTATTTTGAAATTCTGCCATCACAAAAGTGAAAAACGGTAAAAATCCATGCTATCTATCTATAAAAAACAAAGTCTATTCGTAAACGATGAAAGGATTTACTTGAAAACATCAAAATCCACGATATTTATATGAAAAACATTAAAAACCTATGGTATGTCATATTATTTATTTGTAATAAACATAATGCATGGTATCTCTCTAAAAATTTTGAAAGCCCATGGTATTTTAGCAAAATATGATTTTTTAACTAAGGGAAGAATTGCAATTATTGAGAAATTTAGACTGATGGAAGAACTGTAATTAAGGTCAATGGCAGAACTGTAATTATTCATATGGCAGGACCGTAATCAAGAGAGAATAAGTTTGACGGGCGGAGAGATAAATTTGATGGTAGATGGATAAATTTGGAAAAAACTTCTATGGAAAGGATTGCATGGTGCAAGCTACTTGCAAGCCTTTGGATAACTTCCTTTGCACAAAACCCAAACTCATCTAAAGGTTTGCAAGTGACTTGCACCATACAAGCCCTTGCATACTAGTTTTTTCCGATAAATTTGATGCAAGTAGGTTCAGGCAAGCGGGGACCACTCACCAGGATGAAGCAAGGGGAGATCATAGCTTTGCACAACTACCCTAAACATATAATTCAAATTCCAAAAATACCACCAACCTACTCAATAGCTTTTGAATTAATGTCAGGTTTGTAATTATATAGAAGTTATGCCATGCTCAAAATTTTACGGCTCCTCATACCAATTTCTATGGGTATAAAGATGGTAGAGGGTTTATGTGCATCGAAATGAAAGTTCTAGAAGTTTTGATAATAAAATTTTAAAAGTAAGGATGGCTTGGGAAAGTTAATTAAACCATATGATATAATGGTTTTCATGAAATAAGCCATTATCGGATCAAATCAGCATAATTACCAAACACGTTTTCAATATCTTGAAAACAAAACTAAAGTTTTCTCTTCTGAATCAACCATTAGCTCTCACATAACATTATCCTTACAAAAGCATGACCAAATAACAGGAAGAGTCAAACCCCTTGCTGAGCAAAGCAAAAAAGATTCAAACACACTTGCAATATTTTGAAACTACACTTCCACAACAAAACGCTTTCTCATTATCCAGAAAACAAAACTAAAGTTTCCCTTATGAAGCGATCATCAGCTGCTGACTTTTGTCTCTGATTTCAACCTATCCATCAATCAAGCAAACTTAAAAACATAAAAAGGAAAATCTAGAAAATAAATTAAGCAAAAACCATATCTTCATTCATCTTTTATAGCACATTAACGCGTAAGGCCATGTCTGTCCGTGTGCTCTTTCAACATTATAAGCAGTCCAGGACGTATGCTCGACCGAACATATTGTTCGATCCCTTGTGTTGATGTAATTATGCTTAAGGAAAACAATAAATTTGTCATTTACCTATATTTAGAAACAACATTTCCACAACAAAACACATTCTCGCTATTCCGAAAACAAAACTAAAGTTTTCTCTTCTGAAACGGCCATCAGTTGCTGACTTATGTCTCTGATTTCAGCCTATGCAGCAAACTTAAAAATGATAAAAAAGAAAATCTAGAAAACAAATTAAATGTTTTAGTAATAAAAATGGAAACCATACCTTCATGGCGTGTAAGGCCATGCCTGTTTGTGTGCTCTTTCAACATCAAAAGCAGTCCGGGACGTATGCTCAATCGAACATATTGTTCGATCCCTTGTGTTGATGTAATTATGCCTAAGAAAAACGGCTGAAATTTTCAGTTACCTGTATTTGGAAACCACACTTCCACAACACATTCTCGCTATCCTAAACGAATATAAAGTTTTTGCTTCCGAAGCGACCACCGGCTGCTGACTTTTGTCTCTAATTTCAGCCTATACATAAACCCAGCAAACTTGAAAACATTAAAGGGAAAATCTAGAAAACAAATTAAATGTTTTAGCAATAAAAGTGGAAATCATACCTTATTCATCTTTTATTGCAGGTTGACGTGTAAGGCCATGCATGTCCGTGTGCTCTTTCAACATCAGAAACAGCCCGGGACATGCTCGATTGAACATATTGTCCGATCCGTTGCGTTGATGTAATTATGCTTAAGAAAAACAGCTAAATTTGTCGGTTACCTATATTTCGAAGCTGCACTTCCACAACAAAACACATTCCCACTATCCTGAAAACATCCCTTCTTGATGGAGGCAGAAATCTCCTTCAGATGTTGCCTTCCGTTGATCCGCTGATGGTGACGATGAGTGGCTGAGATTGGATCTGGGGGCTGCATCTGAAGCGTGTGGATCTCAATGGATTGAGGTTGTGGTTGCCGAGTTACCTGCAAGAAAATCCCGGGGTGGTTGTACCACCTAGGACCCTCCGACGATTAAGTTAGACTAGAGATCCGAGTAGAGTAACGGTTTAGTGGAGGAAAAATGGCTTACTTAAACCGTCTGAAGAAGGAGTTTATATAGCGGTGGCAGCAGGCGAGGTAGGCGTGAGAATCACGCCGGCGGTTACACTCCCGACGTCATGCCCGCGTGATGGGCGGGACCTCCCATTAATGGCGAGACAGTCTCGTTAATGGGGGATCGTGGCGGCATGGAACGTGGGATGTGGCCAGCGGAGATCTCGCACATGACGAGATTCGCAGGATGGCGGTTACGCATACAAGCGGTGCTGTTGGTCGGTCGATAAGACCGAGGAAGATGACCTCGGCGGGAGAGCTCGAGGACGAGCGGGAGAGCCGATGTATCTTGGTTCTGCGGTAGCTCGAAGACGAGTTGTGAGGCCGAGGAGGCCAGTTGTGCAGGGGGCTCGGAGGCGAGCCAGTGCTCGCTCGGTAGGACGAGCGTAGGTATGGTCTGGTCGACCACTGTAAGTCCTTTCTTGCATGCTCAGGGACACGTCATCTGCCGCGTGTCCTGATCTGGGAGATCACCGATATCGAGCATCATCACTTCTGAAGCGACCATCAACTGCTAATTTTTATCACTGATTTCAGCCTATCCGTCAATCCACCAAACTTAAAAACATAAAAAGGAAAATCTAAAAAATAAATTAAATGTTTTAGCAATAAAAATGGAAATCATACCTTCATTCGTATTTTATAGCAAATTGACATGTAAGGCCATGCCTTTCCGTGTGCTCTTTCAACATCAGAAAGAGCCCGGGACGTATGCTCGATTGAGCATATTGTTCGAGCCCTTGTGAGTTGATGTAATTATGTTAACATGAAAATCAGATCATAATAAATATTGTTTCAAATATTTTATGCCGCGATATTGAAGAAATCTAGGTAATTAGTAGTTTTAAATTTTGACTTGGCGCGGTTGTAAGCAAGTTTTAAACCCTTTGGAGGAAAAACAAGTTTTTAACACATTTATTTAATTATAACACCTATATTTCTCACCTCTCTATTTGTCTAATAAATATCGAACATTTATATCATCTTTTCATAAACTATTGTGATTTTTTGTTGCTAGTTTTCTAGATGTCAAACAGCAAAAAGCTCGGCTCCGCAAGGACTACTTGAGAGCTTGCCAAGTTTCGTTCTACCCATAAACGAAGTGGTTTTAAACAAGTTTTTATGCTCGTTTTAAAAACTGAACCAACACCAACAACCTGAAGCCTGGCCCATTGACTCGTTTAACATTCTTGAATTGATTACTAATGTGATTTTACCTTTCTTTCTTGCTAAAAAATTATGAATAACAATTGTAAGAGAAACAATCACATTTTAACAAGTATGGATTATTTTAATGTGGGCCCTGCTAAAGCATTGGTATTTTGAAAACACACTCTAAAACTTTATATTTTTAAATACACTCTCTAAAACCTTTCCGTTAACTAAACACACCCCTTCACTTAAGTTATTTAGGATTAATAATATCTTCAAGCTACCATTTTAGCTTATTAACTAGATTCCTAAAGATGTTAGGGATGATAATTAAGCATGGTGGCCAATTTAGTTTAATTAAGAGTTTTAGAAGGGTATATTTAAAAATATGAAGTTTAAGGGTGTGCTTTCAAAATAGCAATTATTTAGGGGGCCTTTATGAAAAAGCCCAAAAGGTAAATTGTTTTTTTTATATATATATAGAACGTCAGCCTCCATTTCAACCGTCATTCACCCCTTGAGGTTCCATTTGATCATACCTTTAAACAGATATTTAGAAGATAAAAAGTAATTTAGGCAATAAAATCCAAAGTTAAGTAGCCTAACCAATTAACCATGCGAGTGAAGTAAAAAACTAAAGGGGGCTATTTTGGATAATTGTAAATCCGCACTTCCCTATAAAATATTTTCCGTATTTTCATATTGTTTCTCGAATTTTTCTATTTTTGTATACTTTACATATTTTTTTTAATTCCTAAGCCTAAACTATATAATAAAAAATCTAAACCCAAATCCTATGCCCGACCCGCCCCGAACCATTACACACTTCTTCTTCTTTCTCTCTCGTCTCTTTTCCCGCCTCTTCCTCGCAACGGCCCCCATGCTTCCTCGCTTCTCGCACCCATCATCCCCATGACCCGTGCTCACCCGAGACCCGCTCCCCCCAACGGCTCTCTCCCTCGATTGCTCCCTTCTCGCGCCGCCATCACGAGACGCATCCATGTCCTCGATTCCCCAACGGCCCGACTCCACTCGCCCAAAACTCCCGACCGCTCGCTCCCTCTCTCTACTTCACTCTTCCCCTCGTTTCTTTCTCTGCGTCATTCTCTCTCTCATACACTCTGCTCCGCCACCGAGTCCTCCCATTCACAAGCTCCGACCATCACTGACGATCTCCCTGGCGAACTCCGTCTCTTCCTTTCTCCCAACTCAACCCAAAACTTCCGACAAGTCCCTCCTCTCCTCCAAGACACCAGATCCCCCAAGCCACCGCACCCAAACCCACAACCCACTGCACCCCTGCGCCTCGCCGACGAGTCCCGACCACCTCATCATCGGCAACCCCATCCACGACACCGAGCCCTCGTCCTCGTCATCCACCATCGTTGGAGCTCACCATCTCCAAGCTGCAAGCTCCGAGCACCCCAACACCGAGCCCCTGCACCCATCGCTGCAGCCGCCACCCGAGCTCTCTGCCTTCGCCGCTGCTTGTGCCCTGCCGTGCCTTTGCGCGTGCCTTTCGCCGTCGTCGCATCACAGTTGCTGCCTCTCGCCGCCGCTGCCGGAATTATCGTCGTCGCGATTGTCTGAGGCAAGTGAAAATTAATCACTTGCTTACTCATGCTGATTAATGTATTGGTTGATCGAAATAACATTATTACAAGATATGGTGTGTGTGTATATAGCTAATTATAATCAAATTGTTTTTGTAACGAACCCTCTTAGTTTGATTATATTGAATGGAACCCGACTAGGAATTTACTATTCCGTATCAACATCATTTACAATTTCACCTTATAACAACTAGTTTGATCAATTAACCGAAACCGATGTTTCAACTGATACCCGTACATAACTTAGGTGTGCGACGCGTACATGAATGGAAACCTTATTTAAATGCCCATATCGGTGATCAGTAGTTTCAACTTCTTATTAACAGATATAGTGTAGAATTTGGACACAACATATCGAAGTTTATATCATGAAATGTCGCTCCAAAAGGCAACGTTAAACTTGGATATCACCGTACATGTCACGTTGTGAAATTGATAGAAAATTAAATACAAATTGAAACATGAAGTTCTAGGCCTCACATCAAAGCAAACTCGACAACCTTTAACCCCTTGTAAATAGTTATTTAATACGGCCAGGTAATGATATTGGAAAGGCGAGAGAGAAATACGGCTCTGAATTGCAGCCTAGAACAGTATTTTATGTTAATGTCTTTTAAACATATATACATCCCTATATGAATCTGAAAATATGCGGAGTCCCATATGGTCGCGTAAATAATTTAGTTAGATAACACGTTAATCTGGTCCCGTGATGTTTCATCGTCGTTTGATATTAAACTTGTATTTTAGAGTGTCGCTGTGTTCTGCAGTTTCTGCAGTAACATTCCTTACACCATCACATTAAACAGAACATAACTTCTAATACAGAGATGATATTGATAATCCGTTTGATGCGTTGGAAATTTAACTGATAGAACTATATTTCAATCAACTGGGGTAATACCTGATTCTGAACACAATCACTGATAAAACGTGCGCGAAGTTGGCTTCCAGTTCTGAAACTGGAATTCCAGCAATCGATCGCTACTTTAAAATGATGATAATTCCCAAACCTGAATCCCGGTTGACCTGAAATTAATTTTACTGTTTAGATGATCAAGTGTACTTTGTACACCTTTTATATTATTTTGGTCGATTCTATACGTGTGATTTATCTTAAATTTTGCAAGTTATATGTCATTGGTCGTCATTGAAATAGGGAATATCTATTCAGTGCATTTCTGCTTATTTTTCGTGTTTACTTTATACCTGTTGCATAGTGATCATTCACGTTGGAACCTAGCGACTGATTTGCATTATCGATATATTAGTGTTAGTGATTGGGTTGTGGCAAATACAACAGTGATACCGATAAGTGGAAAAGTGATTGAAAATGACAGCGATACGTATTTGTTCACAACCCATCGAATACATGAATGCATACTATAACCTGGGGAATGGGAAAATCAAGTTGGAATTGAACTCGTATTTAGCGAGATACAGTGATTTAGAGGATGATCATTAGCTATTAGTGATATATATAAAAATATATATATATATATATATATATATATATATATATATATATATATATATATATATATTAGGTCGTGGGCCTAGCGGCATGGCTGACAGGGTTATGTCCCGGACACAGCGGACCATAGTCTCGGGCATGCACGAGACCCTTGTTAAACACGAGCATTCTCTCCACCATTTGATTTCATTGACTTGGTGACCGTTAAGTAGTGACATACGCATTGCCTAGTTTACCGATATGATATCCATATTGCACTATTCATATTCAGTTGATATTTATTATACTCATGTTCTGCAATTCTTTCTACTCCTCATGTTTATTAATACTGCACGTCCATCATATATGTTTATTGCTATATGTGTCGCCCTGACGACCTGAGTGTACATGCTCAGAGGACGAAGTGGATCCAGCCCAGGAGCAGGACTTGCCATTCGAGATCGCGAAGGTCTAGACTGCATTACCAGCGCTATTTCTTTTGCTTTCAGCACTTGTTTTGTTGGTTGGTTATTTTATTCTGAAAAATAAATGTATCTCGAACTCTTTTATTTGCAATGTAATAAAGTTGTGAACTGCGATTTTCGTTTACTCAAGTACTGTTTATGGACTATAATGTAATGCTAGAAGCCGAAGTGTGACTACGGCGGGACTATTCTCGGACCGTAGGAGCATGGCTGGCCTAGTCACCTCTCGTATCCCGTATTTTGGGAAGCGGGGTGTGACATGGTTTTGTTGGTATCAGAACGCCCGGTTTTTGGATGAAATTACAGTTCTGTCGAGGGACCTCTAGATTAAGTTACACCCTTAGTGTATGCCTTATTACATTTCTTCCTCACTTTCTAATCATCGTTGAATCATTGTGTAGCCTTGCTTGAATCTGATTTCTTTTTATCTTTTCAGGAATATGGACTCCTTAGGCAACTCCTCCGGTGCCGGGCCCCACGATCGTACCGAGAAGATCCTTAGCACGCTGAGGACCCTGGCCCAAGCTCAAGAAAGAAAGACCGATCTCCTGGTTGTGGGATTGAAGGCGGTACAGGAGACCGCAATTACTGCCCTGGAGAGATCTGCGGCTGTTCCCGCCGCTCCGAGGGAGCGCTCGTACCGACTACACAGGCTAGGGTTGGTACCATTTCAGACTTCATGAGACTTCATCCAGCAGTGTTCACGGGATCAGCAAGTCCACTTGAGGCCGAGAAATGGCTCATCAACGTAGAGAACCTCCTGACAGCCGCTCGAATTCCTGATGACAACAGAGTGATGTAGGGTTCCTAGGCACACAGTAGAGGTCTCACAAGGCATCAACCATGCCATTTTACAAAAATATGGTGCCGAGAAACCCTAGTAAACGGATCGTTGCTAGAAATCTAGGCGAAAAGTAAACTAGTTAACACTTAACTACTAGAATATGGAAATTACAACCTTTGTAGATCCGGATATCCACCTCCACGGCTCTGCAACGAAGTCTCCTCGCTGTCCAAGTCGAACTCCGGGCTCTAGCGTCGGCTTCACCGGAGAATGAACGGGCTTGGTCATCGACGACGATGCCGAAGATGATCTACGTCGAGGCATCGCTAGATCAAGCTCCCACTTCACAAAGTGATGAAACTTGTGAAGAAAACACACTCTACTACTTAGCAAGAGGTAGAGGATGAAGAAATAGGAGGTGGGTTCTCTTTAGAATTGGATTTCTCACTCTCAAGCTCAAGTTGCCATTGATGGCCTCAAGGTTTCAAACTTGAAGATGAAGAAGAAGATGAGCTAGAATTATGATAAGTCTCTTTTTAAATAATGAAATAAAATTAATACTTATCATAATATAACTAAGGTTAAGTGTAGAGAGCAAACCATGGTAAGTGGGAATAGTTAGGGTTTAGCATGAAGACAAAATGGTCTTTGAGTCAAACCTTCATGAAGCTTCATCAAGCTTCATGACAAAAAGGAAAACCATTTTGTTTTCATAAAATTATTTAAATAAATAAGAATGGATAAATAAATGAGAGAGTAAAAACAAAACCCTAATTATCTACTTAACCATGGTTTTATTCTTTACACTTAACCATTTAAACATGCATCATCAAACATGATACAAACAAGTGCACAAAAGTATATCACATATACATCATGCACATCAAGTGAGAAAATCCATATAAAGTGAACCAATACTAGCTAATGCAAAGTAATATATCAAATATATAATTATGCATTAAATCATTAAATCAACATTTGATTCAATGATCCGGTCATGTCGCACATAACCGACTAGAATCGAATGTATCGATTTATCGAATCAATGATTCGATAACTAGGTCATATCGAATATAACCAATCGAAACATATATCGCGAGAATGAAATGCGGTATCACATACACGCATTATTCTCGGTCCTGCACATATCTCATATGCGCTCCTATTTCGTTTCGCTTGAGCCAGGAAACCTCTGTGTAGGACTCTAAAGACTCGTCAATACGCCGGTAGCAGATGATGATCATATCAAGCACCCACAAGCCGCAAGCGGTCTGCTAAACGTAACGGCCATCCGGGTATTGATCGATCAGAAGATCGACGAGCTAGCCCGCTCACACTCCTGTGAATCCAACCAGTAACACTTACCGTACAGTCCGGTCTATTCGTCTGATACGTCGCATATCAAGTCTAGGGGTGGTAAATGTCAGACCCCAATAACCCGATAAGTCGTGCCGATGTGAGGCTCATAACGGGTCGAGAAACTACTGGTAACACTTACCAGCAAATCTCTGATCAGCCCTGGCCAGGGACTTCCCTGCTACGGCCAATCGAGCACTGCGCAACATCAACCCCCAATACCGGGAGAGACGAAACCCCTCCTATCGCTCATTGCCTCCATGTGACTCGGGACTGTGCCCAAAGACCACCGTTTTGCACGCCCTCATGGACGTGGTAAGGTGGAGATCAAAGCACAGTGGGAATCACACAAGACTCTATGACGATCTCGGGTCTACAGACTAACCTGTACAAGTGTCACCTGAGAACTGCCATCTGACGTGAGGTATAATACCATCTGGGAGTTCTCGGCGAGTCCGTCCAGTGTACTCAGTCTCCACTGAGCACCCGTATACCATCTCTGATGTCAAACACCAATGGATATGGGATCATCCATCGCCCATCACATGGGTCGAGAAGCGTATACGCTAGTCTACACTGGTATATCGATGCCCCGTCTCGATACACCCACGACTAGAGACCTTGAAGGATGTACTTATGGACTACCATGTCCCCACTAGTATGATCTGCATCATAGTCCAGGTAGTCAAGTACAAATCCTAAGGGCTTTACCAACATGTAACTATAAGACAGTATAAAGAGACTAGTGTACATGTTAAGATAAAGAGCAACCAGATAGCATACTATCATGTCGAGCAAGAAAGTCATCTCTATATATGTCCAAGCATCCAATATAATGTACATCATCTGTACAATACTGGCCTCTAGGGCATACATACAACTAACAATCTCCTACTTGCACTAGGGCCAGCTGCTGTAGTATCGCATACCGAGCATCCCGAAGAGTCTCTCAAACTGTATCTGGGGAATGGCCTTCGTGAGTGGATCCGCAGTGTTTTCCTTCGTGTCAACCCTCCTGACCTCGATCTCCCGGCGATCAACTATCTCCCGGATCAGGTGATACCGCCTCAGAATATGCCTGGATCGCTGATGGGACCTGGGTTCCTTGGCCAAAGCCACTGCTCCATTGTTATCGCAATATAAAGGTATTGGATGCTCAATGGATGGAACCACACTAAGTTCAGTAATGAACTTCTTGATCCAGACAGCCTCTTTAGCAGCATCGTTGGCAGCGATGTATTCAGCCTCCATCGTCGAGTCTGCCACGGTTTCCTGCTTGGAACTCTTCCAGCTAACCGCCCCTCCGTAAAGGGTAAAGACAAAACCCGACTGCGACTTAGAGTCGTCCTTATCACTCTGGAAGCTCGAATCGGTAAAGGACTCCACTTGGAGCTCTCCGTTACCATACACCAAGAACATATCTCTAGTCCTTCGTAAGTACTTGAGAATGCTCTTCACAGCTGTCCAGTGACTCTCTCCAGGATCAGCTTGATACCTGCTCACTACACTTAGTGAGTATGCTACATCGGGTCTGGTACATAGCATCGCATACATGATAGAGCCTACTGCCGAAGCATAGGGTATCCCTTGCATGCGAGCTCTCTCCAAATCAGTCTTGGGAGACAACTCTTTAGACAGAGTGACTCCGGAGATCGTGGGCAAGTTCCCACGCTTGGACTCTTCCATACTAAACCTCTTTAGTATGGTGTCAATGTACCTGGATTGGGACAATCCCAAAATCCGTTTGGATCTATCCCTATAGATCCTAATTCCCAATATGCAGGAGGCATCACCAAGATCTTTCATTGAGAATCTTTGTGATAAGAAGAGCTTGACCGCTTGCAGCATAGGAATATCATTTCCTATCAAGAGTATGTCGTCCACGTACAATACGAGGAAGACAACCTTACTCTCTGCCACCTTCTTGTAGATACAAGGTTCATCTGGATTTTTGACGAAATCAAACTCTTTGATAACGACATCAAAGCAGATGTTCCAACTCCGCGATACTTGCTTTAATCCATAAATGGATTTAAGCAGCTTGCACACCTTCCCGCTGCTCCCACTGTCTACGAAGCCCTCTGGCTGAGTCATGTACACGCACTCTTCTAAATCACCATTTAGAAAGGCGGTCTTTACATCCATTTGCCAGATTTCGTAGTCATGAAAGGCAGCAATGGCAAGCATGATCCGGATGGATTTAAGCATAGCCACTGGAGAAAAGGTTTCGTCATAGTCCACACCTGGTCTTTGACGAAAACCCTTTGCTACAAGTCTAGCTTTGAAAGTCTCCACTTTCCCATCTACACCAAGTTTCTTCTTGAAGATCCACTTGCTCCCAATGGGTTTTACCCCTTCAGGAGCAACTTCCAAAGTCCATACTTTGTTGGTGTACATGGATTCCATCTCGGACCGCATAGCATCCAGCCATTTCACTGAGTCCCTACTCGTGATGGCCTGCTCGAAGCTAGTTGGGTCATCATCCTCCATGATGCAATCCTCGCTCCCTCCATCCATGAGAAAACCGTAGTATCTCTCAGGTTGGCGAGGAACCCTACTAGATCGGCGGAGTGGCTGGGGTTCATCGGGAACTACGGAATCCTCTGGTTCAACCAAATCTTCTGTTGTAGTCCGTGTCGCTGGAACCTCTTCCAGTTCTACCTCAATGCCACTTATCTGTTTCATAAGAAAACTTTTTTCTAAGAAAGTGGCATGTCGAGAAACAAACACCTTTTGTTCCTCGGGGTGGTAGAAGATATACCCTTGTGAATTTTTGGGATATCCTACAAACTTACATAAGACAGATCTTGCCTCGAGTTTGTCCGGATTTTGTCTTTTGACATAGGCTGGACAACCCCATATCTTAATATAATTAAGATGTGGTCTCTTCCCTTTCCATATCTCATATGGAGTGGTAGGCACTGATTTGGTAGGAACTCTATTCAATAGGTCCATGGCTGTCTCAAGCGCATATCCCCAGAAGGAAATAGGTAACTCAGCTGTACTCATCATTGAGCGCACCATATCTAATAGGGTGCGGTTTCTCCGTTCAGATACACCGTTGTGCTGTGGTGTATAAGGAGGAGTAAGCTGAGAGAGAATCCCATTCTCTTTTAGGAATTCCAGGAATTCATTGCTTAAGTATTCTCCTCCTCGATCAGATCGTAGGATTTTAATACTTTTTCCGGTTTGGTTCTCGACTTCTTGTTTATATTCTCTAAATTTCTCAAAAGCTTCTGATTTGTGTTTCATCAGGAACACATATCCGAATCTTGAGAGATCGTCAGTGAATGTAATGAAGTACGAAGAACCATCCCTGGCATGTGTAGACATGGGACCGCATACATCACTATGTATCAGTCCCAAGAGTTCGGTAACTCTTTCTCCGTGTCCCGTAAACGGAGCTTTGGTCATCTTGCCTTTGAGACATGACTGGCAAGTGTCATAGGATGAAAATTCAAACGGATTTAAATATCCATCCTTATGCAACTTAGCCAGTCGTGTCGCATTGATGTGACCCAGTCTACAATGCCACAAGAAGGATTCGTTCAGTTCAGAACTCTTCCTCTTGTGTGTGTTTGTTATGCTCAGAACTGTTGATTGGTTTAGAACATAAATGCCATTGCACAACGTGCCTGATCCAACCAACTTTTGGTTACGGAAAATGTTCATAACATTATCCTGTAATACAAAATTATATCCCTCTTTACTCAGTAAAGAAACCGATATAATGTTGCATATCAGGTTCGGCATGTAATAGCATTCGTTCAGAACCAATGTATTACCAGTTGGTAATGTAAGGTGATATTCCCCGACAGTCTTAGCTGCAACAATTGCACCATTTCCGACTCTAATGTCTTTATCACCTTCTCCAAGTTCTCTACCTTTCCTAAGCCCATGTAACTGATTACATATATGGGATCCTGACCCGGTATTTAATACCCAGGACGTGGAGCAAATGGAGAAACAGTTCTCTGTAACGAACACACCCGAAGAAAATGCATCAACATGTACTTTCTTCATTCGGGTGGCATGGGAATCCTGGTATTCCCCTATTTCCTGTTCATTCCTATAACTCTTATAAGAAGGAACGGAACCAACGTTCCCCAGCACAGTATAACATGCGGGTTCGGTCAATACATCCATATTATTATCTTGTTTAAGGCATGAAATGGTCGCTACCTGGAGAGAGAGAGAAGAAAACACTTTAGCGTAAGCTCGTGCAAGATCAGATTGGTTATTATCTTATCTAATCAGGATGGCTCCCACTGCTTTTTATCAAATCTTCCTTCAAACCCTAAAAGGAAAGACTAGCCGGGATTAATTACACACTACAAGTTCGCCAATCTTTCAGCCAGGCCAGTGTCGGTACTTTGAGGGAGGTCCCCCATGCTTTCGCACGAACCTAATTAATGTAAACCTCGTTTTCCCAGAGGCGTAACCTCGTTAACACCTTTCTAGACACCTACTTGATCGGCTAATTGTAATGTGTAAAACTCTCCCAGGAGTAACTCTTACTCGCAGTGGGTATCGGGATCCAACTATCTCATAGAAGGTATGCAATCTCATTGCAAATTTCAACACTTGAAATTCCCGATAATCTTTTGCCCCTAGCGTGCTATGACCTTGACGCATGCCAAACAACCCATAGTCCGCTAGTCAAGTTCAACCCGTCATTTCCTGATTGAATTAAACCTACCCGCACGACCCTTGACGCATGCCAAACAACGCCGTGCGAATACCCTAATCCAATCTGCATCATATGCATAAGCAGATAAATACTAGTTAGCTACCGTACACTACGCCTTGACGCATGCCAAACAACCGCAGCACGAATACTAAATAGTACTTATCTGAAATGACGGAGGGCTACGACAGGTTTTTCTGAAAACCTATTGCGTAATGAACTTGATATCGTTGTAGAATCAAATGGAGTTTTGAAATGGAGTGATTTTGAGGCTTTTCTAGTTTTGCTAAAGGGGTCACTCCCGGTGAAGGGATCGTCGGCCCTTTCCTCGTCGAATGAGGTGCGGGATATATCATATATATCACTGTGCAAAGCATAAACTATAGAAGCAATCAAAAAGCAAACCGAGTGTGTAGCATCTGCCAGTTATTGCTAAAGGAGTCACTCCCGGTGAAGGGATCTCGGTCCTTTCCTCATCGAATAAGGTGCAGGATATATCATATATACCGCTGTGCAAAGCAAGAACTGTAGCTACCTGTTTTATTTTAAAATTTGATTCTACAACATCTTAGGTTTCTTATCTTTCATTAATCACATTAATGAAGTCCCATCATTTAAATACCTAAACATCACAGATAGATATGACGTACACTTATGCCATCCGCATTCGCCTCGATGTCCCCTCGTGCACCGTTAAGTTAGGTAACTAACGACAGAGCAGGGCAGGGCTAGCGCGGGTGTAAAACATAAGTAACGTCTATATAATATATCATATATACTATATACTATATCCATCACAGAGTCACAACACAGATATCGCAGCAGAATAAACATATGAAATATTGGATATACTAGGACGTCCGTGTTTTCAATACGAGCCAGTATAAAACACGGATTCCACGGTCGTGATGAATAGCCAATCCCACACCCCTAGACCCCTACGAGAGCGGCAAGCAACCCTGCCAATTCTAGGGTTAGGAGACCCGGACTCGACTCCTCGAGTTGGTCTCCCACTGGACCCCAGAACCCGGTTACTTGTGCTCCCCTCCTTGGGTCTATCCTAATGCGGAAAAGTAAATAATACACAAAGGGTGACAACTTCCGCTACCTGGAAGTGCCCCAAATAAAAGAATATTACATACAAGTTTTTTTTACATGAATGAAAATGAAAAACACTCATCTCACATAAAAAAAACCCCCCGGCTATTCGAACACGACGATCCAATATAACATATCCAGCAACACATAACATCACATGTCATCAATGTAAGTAAGTATGCATACCCCAATTGTCGTTGACGTATAGCAACGAAACCGGCGATATCTGCATACTACACTTACGGTCACAGAAAAGAAAGTGTAAAACTACAACAATTGGAATCCGCAACCTTTTTAGACATCGCATGCCTAATCAAATGAAATACTTAGACATCACATGCCTAACAGATATAAATCCCGCATTTTAGTCTCATTATCGAAAACTCTTTTCAATATCATATGGGACTAAACTGCTAAATTTATAACATTCATTCAGTTATCTCATAACTGTTTGTGAATTCCAATTATTGTATCCCATTCCAGATAAATAGAATATATTAAACTTTCCGATCGAACATTCGAACACCCAAGTTTTCCCGAAACCATCCAACACATGAAATAGGTTCAAAGACATTCGTTTCATGCCTCAGTACCAACGGTCCAGCCGTAGAAGGGTCAAGCCAACGCCTCACATGTGGCACGCCGTACTGCCCCAAACCCGAAGGTTCAAAGGGCAGTTCAAGACGGTCACATAATCGAGTTAAGGTTTGTTGTCTTCTAGAGGGACCATCGCGTTACTTGCACTACTCAGAACGTCCTTAAACCACACAATAATCCAACACTTGGATATTTTTGGCAGGGGAAGGATTGGGTATTTATATCCGGTCGAACTTTTTAACATATTCAAAAAATTATCCGGAAAACACTTAGACAAAGTTCGATAATCCGATCGAATCGTCGATTCCCTATACAACCCCAGAATACTCAACTCTGTAGTCAAATTAAAATTCCCAGAAAACTCAGAACAATTAATCAGGAATTACTATGCAAAAACCAAGGGCTAACGTCACTATTTAGCCGCGGAACCGCCGCAGAAGCCTAGCTTCTGCCGCGGTTCCGCCGCACTTTGTACTGTTCACTGGAAACGTTTTGCACAGTAATTCTTAGATTTTATTGCTGAATTTTTTAAGCATTTTTAATTGACAAAAAACCACAAATTTGAAAAATTTCCAGAGAGCTATTTTGGGGTTGGGTTTTCGGTTCGTCCGGGTTTCAAACTCCGTCTAGACTCCGCCTAAGGCTCTAGCTAGGCTCTGATACCACTATAGGGTTCCTAGGCACACAGTAGAGGTCTCACAAGGCATCAACCATGCCATTTTACAAAAATATGGTGCCGAGAAACCCTAGTAAACGGATCGTTGCTAGAAATCTAGGCGAAAAGTAAACTAGTTAACACTTAACTACTAGAATATGGAAATTACAACCTTTGTAGATCCGGATATCCACCTCCACGGCTCTGCAACGAAGTCTCCTCGCTTTCCAAGTCGAACTCCGGGCTCTAGCGTCGGCTTCATCGGAGAATGAACGGGCTTGGTCATCGACGACGATGCCGAAGATGATCTATGTCGAGACATCGCTAGATCAAGCTCCCACTTCACAAAGTGATGAAACTTGTGAAGAAAACACACTCTACTACTTGGCAAGAGGTAGAGGATGAAGAAATAGGAGGTGGGTTCTCTTTAGAATTGGATTTCTCACTCTCAAGCTCAAGTTGCCATTGATGGCCTCAAGGTTTCAAACTTGAAGATGAAGAAGAAGATGAGCTAGAATTATGATAAGTCTCTTTTTAAATAATGAAATAAAATTAATACTTATCATAATATAACTAAGGTTAAGTGTAGAGAGCAAACCATGGTAAGTGGGAATAGTTAGGGTTTAGCATGAAGACAAAATGGTCTTTGAGTCAAACCTTCATGAAGCTTCATCAAGCTTCATGACAAAAAGGAAAACCATTTTGTTTTCATAAAATTATTTAAATAAATAAGAATGGATAAATAAATGAGAGAGTAAAAACAAAACCCTAATTATCTACTTAACCATGGTTTTATTCTTTACACTTAACCATTTAAACATGCATCATCAAACATGATACAAACAAGTGCACAAAAGTATATCACATATACATCATGCACATCAAGTGAGAAAATCCATATAAAGTGAACCAATACTAGCTAATGCAAAGTAATATATCAAATATATAATTATGCATTAAATCATTAAATCAACATTTGATTCAATGATCCGGTCATGTCGCACATAACCGACTAGAATCGAATGTATCGATTTATCGAATCAATGATTCGATAACTAGGTCATATCGAATATAACCAATCGAAACATATATCGCGAGAATGAAATGCGGTATCACATACACACATTATTCTCGGTCCTGCACATATCTCATATGCGCTCCTATTTCGTTTCGCTTGAGCCAGGAAACCTCTGTGTAGGACTCTAAAGACTCGTCAATACGCCGGTAGCAGATGATGATCATATCAAGCACCCACAAGCCGCAAGCGGTCTGCTAAACGTAACGGCCATCCGGGTATTGAGCGATCAGAAGATCGACGAGCTAGCCCGCTCACACTCCTGTGAATCCAACCAGTAACACTTACCGTACAGTCCGGTCTATTCGTCTGATACGTCGCATATCAAGTCTAGGGGTGGTAAACGTCAGACCCCAATAACCCGATAAGTCGTGCCGATGTGAGGCTCATAACGGGTCGAGAAACTACTGGTAACACTTACCAGCAAATCTCTGATCAGCCCTGGCCAGGGACTTCCCTGCTACGGCCAATCGAGCACTGCGCAACATCAACCCCCAATACCGGGAGAGACGAAACCCCTCCTATCGCTCATTGCCTCCATGTGACTCGGGACTGTGCCCAAAGACCACCGTTTTGCACGCCCTCATGGACATGGTAAGGTGGAGATCAAAGCACAGTGGGAATCATACAAGACTCTATGACGATCTCGGGTCTACAGACTAACCTGTACAAGTGTCACCTGAGAACTGCCATCTGACGTGAGGTATAATACCATCTGGGAGTTCTCGGCGAGTCCGTCCAGTGTACTCAGTCTCCACTGAGCACCCGTATACCATCTCTGATGTCAAACACCAATGGATATGGGATCATCCATCGCCCATCACATGGGTCGAGAAGCGTATACGCTAGTCTACACTGGTATATTGATGCCCCGTCTCGATACACCCACGACTAGGGACCTTGAAGGATGTACTTATGGACTACCATGTCCCCACTAGTATGATCTGCATCATAGTCCAGGTAGTCAAGTACAAATCCTAAGGGCTTTACCAACATGTAACTATAAGACAGTATAAAGAGACTAGTGTACATGTTAAGATAAAGAGCAACCAGATAGCATACTATCATGTCGAGCAAGAAAGTCATCTCTATATATGTCCAAGCATCCAATATAATATACATCATCTGTACAATACTGGCCTCTAGGGCATACATACAACTAACAAGTGAATGTGGTGAAGATTCAGCTAAAAGACGAGGCTCGCACGTGGTGGTCCGTAGAAGAGAGCCAGCTAGAGAAACCTATTGGATGGGATACGTTCTCCACATGCTTCCTAAATCACTACTTTCCAGCTACTGCCACGGCCGAGATGGAGGAGAAATTCATTATGTTGAAGCAGAATGGACGCTCAGTGGATGTCTACGCCGCAGAGTTTAATTGGCTGAGTCGCTTTGCATCATACATAGTAGCTACCGAAGCCGCCAGGGCAAGACGGTTCCAGCAAGGGCTCGATATTGAACTGCAACAACTTATCGCGTCTCTCGATCTACGCACCTTTGCCCAAGTGCTGAACGCTGCTCGAGTGCAGGAAAGACTGGCAGAGAAGGCCAAGGGCCAACGATTGATGGACAGGAGACCCCACGTGGTTCAAGCACGGCCTACCATCTCCCCCCGTGGAGCGATCCCACTTCATAGGCGGGGTGTTACGCAGATGAAGCGCACTTTCTCACCTCAGCAGCCGCAACGGAGGGCCCTGTTGTAATACCCCAGAGCAGTGCGGTCTTACGACATCATGGTGATCCGCTCTGTCCACACTCGGTGCGGTCTGTTGCGGATATCTTGGTGATCTGAGTGAGGGAGTCATTTCAGAACAATGGGATCGGGTCCTTAAAGTACATTCCGAAAGAGGACCGAAGTGCATTATAAATATAATGATACCACCCTCAATTACAGAGGCGTCTTTTAAGTGAACCGGAACTACAGGAGCTTGAGAACTCCGTAGTTAAGCATGCTCGAGCCAGGGAAGTCTTGGGATGGGTGACCTCCTGGGAAGTGGCCCCTAGTCGGGTCCGGTTCGCTCTAAAGGGAAAAACCGTGCGGTTTCGGCCAAAGCGGACAATACCATCTGTACTGGGGCGTGGGGCGTTACTGTAACAACCCCAAATTTCCAATACAAGTTTTTACAAAAAAATTTCAAGAAAATCCATAAAGGGGTATTTTAGCCTGAGCACAAGTTATAAGTAAATATTTTGCTTTTTAATTACAAGTTAAAATAATGTAACAACTCCATTTTTAGTGTACAAAAATTTGCTTTAAAATTAATGTATATTTGGGGTATTTACATTTACTGTTATTATTTTAAGTAATTAATTAGCTCCATAATTACAAGAAGGAGGTTGTAGCTCATTGATAATACCTTGCACTGCTGAACCAAGACACCAGAGTTCAAATCCCATACCCCACATTATTTTTAATATTGTTTTTATTTTGAACCTTTAGAATACCAAAAGTTTACACGTACATATCTCACAAAAATCCCACTACACCCAAAGATGTAACTTTGCCAGAGGGTAGATGAACCGTCGGGGGGGATCCCGGCGGTCTGACTCGGCCGGGAATTGGCCAAATCGGCCCCGACTTGGCCGACTCAGCCCTCCGACCGAGTCACGGCCGAGTCAGCCGATTCTGGTGACGACCCCAACATGAAAGTCGTGTCTTTTCATATTCCCTATGCACCCGCAAAATTTCAGCCTCAGACCATTTCCAGAGCTCTTTTAAAACCCCAATTACTCCACTTTTAATACATTTTTAATACATTTTATCACATTTTTCATTTTAACCTTTCATCTACCCTAACCCTAGCCTAACCCTATAAATACCATCCCTACCCTTTACCTTCTCACTCCAATATTCTGAGCCCACTCTCTTAAAATTCCAAGAAAACTTGTGTACTTTGAAAACAAGCTCGAGGCGAAACTCCGGCGAAATCTACGGCAAACTTCCGGCGATCATTTTAGGAACTACCGGCGACGACGCAACACATCGGCGATTCCTCTACTTCCCTCTCACTCTCTTGTATGATCTAAAACTCGTAAGTCCCAATTCCTACCTATCTTTTCTATCAAAAAAAATACGGTTTTACAAAACCCGACGGAATCGGAACAAATCCGATTTCCGATTCGGTTTCTTATAAAATTCCACTTCTCACTAATACAATCATACTTAAACTTTCTCATGTTGACTATTAAACACTAATCGACCAAATTGATCAAGTTTCATCATATGAAATGATGGTTATTTCAATTTATCGTATTTTTTACTTAAATACCACATTGTTTAAATTCTACATTTAACTCAATTAAACTTGCTATACCTTTAAAGTAGAGCACGAGGTAACGACCTACCTCCTCACACACTCATATACAACCTAACACGATACCATCAAAAACTTAGAATACGGGAAAAACAAACATTTTCATTTAAATACCCTTTACTAAATAAAGCCATTTCTAAAAGATTTGGTATTGATACACTTTTTAAATAAATACCACTCATTATGAAAATAGGATAAGTTGTGGACATCGGTCGTTTATCTAAACCTGACTTTGTGGTGTCTAGGCTAGGCAAGTGAGAAAGGCAACTTTAAAAGGCCCGTCTTACGGTGATTCGTGAGCGGATCCCTCATTTCTTCACTTGTACTTACCTGGCCACAATTGGCGGTAAAGAGGCGATTTGAGGCATCTCACAACTTGTCGTTTTGGACCAGTTAGGAATAGTCTAGTTGACATAGGAGACCCTAGAACATACAATACGGAAAATTGACATCTTTACAAATAAATACAACTTACTTCATAAAACCGTTTTCTAAAGGATTAATATTTATACAATCTTTGCAAAGCGCCGCTACAACCCATTTTGGGGAACCCGTTTGGGATGGTGCGGATTATCGCACATCCTCGGGCTTAGTAGTGCGAGATTCAGACCTCCGTAAGGAGCATTCGGTCTCGAAAGATTTAAAATACGATATTTTAAGAAAATGAGATTTTTAGAATATAAAAAATATATTAAAATTATTTTTGTATAAATATATGTATATTTATCATTAAAATACCTATTTTGTTATGATATAAATATTCCACCTTTTTCTAAAAATCACAAGAATCAATTTTACACTAAAATACCACGAATTCCATATAAATCAATATTACAAATAAATACTTTTATTTCTGAATTTAGGATATTTTCATTAGAAATATCACAATATAAAATCCACATTCATTACAACCGTAAATATGAATAATAAATGCTTGGGGTATATTTTGAAAAAGTATATAAAAGTATTTTTACATAAAACCCCCTCAAGTTATATAAATTACCCTGAGGACCCTAGTAAACATAGCTTTAAGCGGAACCAATCTCTTGAGCCTCAGGGAGTCGGAAAAGTGGGTGCTTGCCTATCTAAGGTAGACAAATTAATAAAAACAATCAGGACTTCAAGTTATTTTGCTGATTGTCTGACTCAGTTTGAGTCTCAGTATAATCTAACTTGAATATGATTCAAATACAATCTACAATCTACAATTTTCAATATTACAATTCAACCTGAATCCATGAATCCAATTATCAATCTATACAACTTGACCGAACCGAACCATGGATATACATTCCATTTACATGGTTCTCCAGTTATTCCATTTATATGATTCTACGGTTACATCCGTTTACTGATATCATGGTTTCGGTCAGTCAACCAATTATACAATCAATACAATTTACAAGACAAACAATACAATCAAAACACTACAGGGTTTAAGGGGTAGATTGCCCTGGTCTCTAGCATATAGAGACCCCTCTCGTATACACTGGCATCCTTCTGTACCAAGCTACAAACAACAGCGTTAACACAACATTACAACAATATAATAAAACTTTACAAGATACCTTCTTATTCTGTCTATTCTACTTTCCTCTTATCTTTGGGACTTACCAAGCGACCTGTTCGCTGACGACATTCTATTTCTTTCTTCTTTGAATGTCGTCAGGTGATTTGGATCCGTCAGAGATTGAGCCAGCTGCAGAAGACTTGGATCAGTACAGCCAAGACTCTGAGCTTTAGACATTGTGCATTTTCTATTCAGTACCTTTAATTTCCTGTCATGCCATTGTTTAGGCATCGTTTTTATTTCAGTTGTATTTCCTTTCATGCATTGTACAAAAGAATGTTAATAAATAAAATTGCTGTTTTTATTATACCTTGTCTCTTGTGTATATTTTCTTTTATATTGCTTAGTTACGCTTAGCGTATTTGTTTATGAGTAAATACGTAGCGGACCAGTCGCGTCCCCTTCATCGTATACCGGGAAGCGGGGCGTGACAGTTACATTTATGGTGGCCCATGCAGGTCCCTCAATAGTAGGTTTGTGGTTCGAGGACGAACCATTATTCTTAGATGGGGGGAATGTAATACCCCAGAGCAGTGCGGTCTTAGGACATCATGGTGATCTGCTCTGCCCACACTCAGTGCGGTCTGTTGCGAACATCTTAGTGATCTGAGTAAGGGAGCCATTTCAGAACAATAGGATCGGGTCCTTAAAGCACATTTTGAAAGAGGACCGAACTGCATTATAAATATAAGGACACCACCCTCAATTACAGATGCACCTTTTAAGTGAACCGAAACTACAGGAGCTTGAAAACTCCGTAGTTAAGCATGCTCGGGCAAGAGAAGTCTCGTGATGGGTGACCTCCTGGGAAGCGGCCCATAGTCGGGTCCGGTTTGCTCTAAAGGGAAAAACCGTGCGGTTTCGGCCAAAGCGGACAATACCATCTGTACTGTACTGGGGCGTGGGGCGTTACATTTATGTGGCCCATGCGGGTCCCTCAATAGTAGGTTTGTGGTTCGAGAACAAACCATTGTTCTTAGATATGGGGAATGTAATACCCCAGAGCAGTGCGGTCTTAAGACATCATGGCGATCTGCTCTGTCCACACTCAGTGCGGTCTGTTGCGGACATGTTAGTGATCTGAGTGAGGGAGCCATTTCAGAACAATGGGATCGGGTCCTTAAAGCACATTTCGAAAGAGGACCGAACTACATTATAAATATAATGATACCACCCTCAATTACAGAGGCACCTTTTAAGTGAACCGGAATTACAGGAGCTTGAGAACTCCGTAGTTAAGCGTGCTCGGGCTAGGGAAGTCTTGGGATGGGTGACCTTCTGGGAAGTGTCCCCTGGTCGGGTCTGGTTCGCTCTAAAGGGAAAAATCATGCGGTTTCGGCCAAAGCGGACAATACCATCTGTACTGGGGCGTGGGGCGTTACACCCGTTCTGCGATTATTGCCAGAGGCCATGACACATGCAGAGAGATTACCGCAGAGCTAAGGGGCAGTGCATGATTTGCGGATCCAGCGAGGACAGGGTTCCCCAAAGATCTGAGCTACAGGGAGGATTCGAGCAACAACAACCGTCGTACGGCACATCAGCTCAGAGGGGTCCTCCTCGGATGTCCCAACAGCGATTTTTCGATTAGAGGCAGACTGGTACAGGTCAGAATCAGGGACGGGCTTTCACCTTGTCCGCCGAGCAGGCAGAGGCTTCTGGAGATGTGGTTACAGGTGCCATCCTTGTTTATTCTGTACCAGCTAGAGTTCTTTTCGATTTGCGGATCCAACGAGGACAGGGTTCCCCAGAGATCTGAGCTACAGGGAAGATTCGAGCAACAACAACCGTCGTACGACACATCATCTCAGAGGGGTCCACCTCGGGTGTCCCAACAGCGGTCTTTCGATCAGAGGCAGACTGGTACAGGTCAGAATCAGGGACGGGCTTTCACCTTGTCCGCCGAGCAGGCAGATGCTTCTGGAGATGTGGTTACAGGTACCATCCTTATTTATTCTGTACCAGCTAGAGTTCTTTTCGATTCGGGTGCTTCGCATTGCTTTATTTCCACGCGGGTTGTTGACACACACTCTATACCTCACAAGCCGTTGACCAAATGTTGGGAGATACATACGGGTAACGGTATTATTGTGTCCAACTAAGAGTGTAGATTATGTCCGGTGGTAGTATCCGGCAGGGAATTCTATGCGAATTTCCTTTTAATCGGGACGGGCAGCTATGACGTGATTCTCGGGATGGATTAGATGAGCACTTTCCATGCGATCATCGATTGCCGAGCTAGGAAAGTGACCTTCCGCATCCCCAATCATCCTGAATTTGTTTTCGAAGGTGGAAGCGATTCTTTGGAGCCAACTGATTGATCTGTATTTAAAGAAGTGTTTGTAAATACAACCGCAATCAATAACGGTGTCGCGTGTAGCTAGACCGAGATGAGTACGGGTCGTCCTCAGGGATATGTGAATCTTTTAATCTTTCTTTAGACGTGTTGATTGGGAAGATGAAGAAGAATAGATAATAGTGAAGAATAGTTATAGAATCTAGATCTACGTTAACACGGATGTAGAATATAGATCTAGTTTAAAGACGGATGTAGATTTTATATCAGAAAAGGGCTTGTAGGGTTCGTTAAGATTTAGTAGTCATGGATGATTAATTAAAGATTACTCATTTTATCCTTTAATAGATTTAAAAGTAGATCGATAGAGATGCATGTAGATTAGGGTTTTTGGAGGGAATAGGGTTCCCACTCTTAACCCTTATCTTTAAATGGATCTCCGTTCATTTCTAGCCTTTACCAAAACAATTGTTAATCTAATCTCAAATCGTGGTCGTGACTATCAATGAATTGATAGCGCGCCCGATTAGGATGTTAACTATTCTTTTGATAAAGTTTATAAACTTTATAGGACGTAAAAAGCGTTAAAGGATTTTTTTATCCATTGATCTACTCTAATCCTACGAACCCTATCAAGCGGAGAATTACTCGCGCATGATGGAGAAAAAAGAACGAATAGAGATCATGATGTAAATAAAGAAAATAAAATGCAATAAGTATAAAACAACTACCTTTATTAATCAACCTGATCAATTACACTTTGTTCCTTTAGAAAGTGATTACAAAACCCTGGTTTGCTTCTCGATCTCTTCTTAAAGAGGTAGATGAACAGCTGATGATCAACCTAGATTCTTGAGTCGTCTTGGACTTCGTGATCTTGTCGGTTTGATGACTTCTAGGTTTAGCCCTCAGTCATTTATATAGTCCTAAAGGCATAAACTAAAGATCCCCAGAATCAGGGTTAGTTGTATTAAATCCAACCTGAAAATCCTAACTCCTGACTCGGTGAATCAGTCGCGGATCCGCCGTATATTTCATGGTTTGGCCGTGGATCCACGGCTGTTTGGTGGGATCTTGGCTGCAAATTTCTGAGGCTTTATTCTTGTGACACATGGAGATTTAGCTGATGTCTGGAACTTGAAAATATTTCCTGAGTCTCTACCAGTATTGATTCTTCGATTTTATCTAATTTCATCGACAGATTTCTGATTCCCGATATCTCAACATCTCGATCTCCTAACCTGAACTAAACCTTGCACAATATCTCAATGAATAATGTTAGTAGTATTTGGTATTTTTGAGATATCATCCTAACCATTTGATACGATATTATATTTTAAGAATATTGGTTAAGGATATTTGATATGATATGGATATTTAAATTATCAAAATATTATATAAATATTATATGCATACATTTTCCTTCATAATGTTAATTATAATATATAAACATATGAAAATAGATATTTTGCAGATAAATGCTCATATGTTTCATATTTATAATAAACACCTTTAAATATCTAAGAAAATTAAGGAAAATGTTATATCAAATATGCAGTATTTTCGACTGAATAAATACCCCCAAACTTAATTTTGATCGTCCCGAGCAAACTAGTTATTCAAGAGAACGAGAAAAAGAAAAAGAAAAACTTAAGTAGCATACTTTCGTAGGCAACACGATTGCACTGAGCACGTGCAACAAGCTGTTAAATCTCTACGTGTCCCTAGTAGGAGGAATGTTGTCTCCTGAGGGTTTTCAGCGGATTACACCCATAAAATCCTATAATAAAAGAAAGAAGATGAAAGTTACGCACAAAGATAAGAACTGTAAAAGAAAGAACTTGAAAATAAGAGTTTTCAACTACACCAGCTTTTCGGTTGCCATGAGCCCTATCTTAATTGTCGTGAAAAGATGTTAGAAATCACATCATCTCTCAATAAAATATCGTCTTTACTTTTCCTCCCTATCTATCTTCCAAACATCGATCATATACCCCTACGTGTGTGTAAAAGACATTCCTACACTTAGAGAATTCAATTCAAACTATCATACTCTTGTTCATCTTCCTTAGTACTTTTTAGTTGGTGAATATTTTAGATAGAATTGCTCACACATTCTTTATGCGACCGTCAATACTTCTTGAGGTACTAACCGACCGATTACAAAATGTGCTCGCGTTATTAAGGCGTAATTCCTCCTCTTGCAACACCTAAGACTTAACAGTGGCTCCCAAATCAGTTGGTCTAAGGCAATAGGTGATAAAACACTCTCGCTATATTTTTTTTATGCTGTCTTGGTAATTACAAACCAGTGTTCATTTTTTCCACCATTTTTTTTATTTTACCAAGGCTTTTAGACAAGAGAATTTCAAGGTATCCTCTACTATCCCAAGTTTCGAGATGTGTGACAGTGCGTATAGTAGGGTATCAACGTTCAAATGTTTGGTCTCAAGAATAGGGACTATTTTTCAGACTTATTTTTATTCTCGGATTAGCAATTTCCTTCATCTTACTAACCCTTGAGACAATGACTCATAACTACTTATTACTATTTTCGTTTAAGAAAATATCTAACTTTCTTTCTTTTCTTAAACTTTTCATATCTTTCATATGTAATTTTTCACTTTCTACTCTTTTATTATCAATCAATAAATAAAATTTGTATAGTGCCAAGCGCCAAAAGATAATTTAGTGAATACAACCCCCCCAAACCTGTTTTCAGCAGTGTCCTCACTGATATCATCTTTGAATGCATAGACCAGTAGACTTGGGGAGAGAAATTAAGAGGGGTAAAATAATAGTCAAATGAAAACTACCCCCAAACTTGTACTTTGGCACACACAGGTATTCAGTTAAGTCCTTTTTCACTCATCTCCATTCTTAAAATGAAAAAATATTACCGAAACATGGAGGTGGGGCGGAGGAAATTTAGTTATGATAAAGCGGCTCCTGTAAAAACAGGAGCTCCTCCGCTGGATCAGCAGAAAAATACGGTTTCAATCTATACCCATTTACTTTAAAAATTAAACCGTTTTTAATATTTTCAAGTTCTACTGCCCCGTGTGGGTATACATACCGCACCACAAAAGGTTCTTTCCAACGAGATTTTAGCTTACCCGGATGAAGATGGAGACGGGAATCGTAAAGAAGGACTTGTTGTCCCGGTGCGAAGGCTTTTCTAAAAAGGTTTTTATCGTGGAACACTTTAGTCCGGTTCTTTACTATAACCGCATTATCGTAAGCTTCATCGCGGAGTTCGCTTAGCTCATTTAATTGCAGCTTCCGATAGCTGCAGGCTTGATCAAAATCGAAGTTAAGCTCTTTAATAGCCCATATTGCTTTATATTCGATCTCGACAGGAAGGTGGCAAGCCTTTCCAAACACTAGGCGGTATAGAGACATACCAAGATCGGTCTTATAAGCGGTACGAAATGCCTAAAGAGTATCCGTCAATTTGGTTGACCAATCTTTACGGTTTTTAGAAACAGTCTTCTCCAAAATTTGTTTCATCTGCCTATTGGAAATCTCATCTTGCCTACTCGTTTGGGGATGATAGGGCGTAGAAAGTTTGTGATTGATTGAATATTTCCGCATCAAAGTCTCGAAAAACCGATTATAGAATTGCGTCCCGTTGTCGCTAATTATAGCGCGAGAGTGCCCGAACCGCAAAACGATATTTTCTTTAAGAAACTTAATAACAATCTTGTTGTCATTAGTGTGACACGATATTGTTTACACCCATTTTGAGACATAATTAACCGCTAACAAGATATATAAATTCCCCAAAGAGTTAGGAAAAGGACCCATAAAATCAATACCCTAAAAATCGAATATTTCCACAACCAATATAGATTGGAGTGGCAACTCGTTTCTTCGTGAAATTCGACCCATGTGTTGACACCGATGACAAGTTTTGCAATGATCATATGCGTCTTTAAATAATGTTGGCCAATAAAAGCCAGATCGCAAAACTTTCTCCGCCATTTTACGTGGACCAAAGTGACCGCCACATGCTTGATCATGACAAAAAGACAATACACTCTTGAATTCATCGTTAGGGACACATCCGCGAATGATTTGGTCGGAACAATACTTAAACAAATAAGGTTCATCCTAGTAAAAGTGTTTTACTTGGGATAGAAATCGAAAATTGTCTTTTTTCGACCAATCGCTAGGTATAAATCCCGTCGCTAGATAATTCACAATATCCACGAACCAAGGTTCGCAGGATACGGTCAAGAGCTGTTCGTCGTCTGGGAAGAAGTCATTTATTGACACGGTCAACGTTGGTGAAGAATTGATGTGTGAAATATGGTCGGCTACAACGTTTTCACATCCACTCTTGTTTCGTATGACAATATCAAATTCTTGTAACAACAGGATCCAACGTCTTAGCCTGGCCTAAGCATCCTTCTTCGATAAAAGATGTCGTAAGGCGGAGTGATCGGTGTAAACCACTATTGCCGAGCCAATCAAGTAGGGCTTGAATTTTTCTAATGCAAATACAACTGCCAAGTGTTCTTTCTTGGTAGTTGTGTAATTAATTTGTGCATCGTTCAAGGTCCTACTTGCATAGTAAATTACATGTGACATCTTATTAATGTGGTGTTCTAAAACTGCACCAATAGCAAAATCTAATGCATCATACATAAGCTCGAACGGGTGGTTTCAATCCGGAGATGATAGAACGGGGGCTGTAGTGAGAGATCTTTTAAGCGATTCAAAAGCAACCTCACAATCCGAATCGAAGTGAAATGTTGTATCCTTAGCCAAGAGAAGAGTTAACGGTCTAGCAATTTTGCTAAAGTTCTTAATGAATCTCCTATAAAATCATGCATGACCAAGGAAATATCGTATATTTTTGACGCATTTGGGAGGAAAAAGGTTATGGATGACATAAATTTTATCTCTGTCAACCTCAACGCCTTTTCATGAAATGATATGTCCAAGGACAATAGCTTCTTGGACCATGAAATGATATTTTTCCTAAATCAAAGTTAAGTTCTTATCCTTACATCGGGTAAGAACCGCGTCAAGATGACGTAGGTATTCCTCAAAGAAGTCCCCGAATATGGAGAAATCGTCCATAAATATCTCCAGAAAATTCTCAACCATGTCTGAGAATATCCCCATCATACACCGCTGAAATGTAGCGGGAGCGTTGCATAACTTAAAGGGCATGCGTCTATAAGCAAAAGTACCGAAAGGACAAGTAAATGTTGTTTTATCTTGATCCTTTTTGGCGATGGGGATCTAGTTATAGCCAGAGTATCCGTCCAAAAAACAATAGTATCCATGTCCAGCTAATCGTTCTAACATCTGGTCAATGAAAGATGGAGGGAAGTGATCTTTCCTCGTTGCGGCATTGAGTTTTCTGTAATCAATACATACACGCCACCCAATTTGGGTGCGTTTTTGGATCAACTCCTTAGCCTCATTAGTTATGACCATAATGCCGGACTTTTAGGGACCACATGAATAGGACTTACCCATTGGCTATCAGATATTGGGTAAATTATACCACTATCTAGGCAATTGATGATTTCTGTTTCTTGATTTAAAATCAGGAAAGTTACGGAAGAGGCATCACGTGCCACCACGTGACCAGCAGTCACGTATTGGCACGTGACATTTAAAAAGCAGCGGCAAAGGCAAAGTCAGATCCTTGATTAAATCAAAGAAAAGGCTCCAGAAAGGGTCACGTGCTCACACGTGACCAGGGGTCACGTGTTGGCACGTGACGGTTGAACAGCGGCTAGAAGACAGAGCGCAGAAAGGAGAAGAAAGCTCGTTCCAGGGGGGTCACATGCCTACACGTGACCAGGGGTCACGTGCCTACACGTGACCAGGGGTCACGTGGCCACACGTGACCGGCTTTCAAAGCCTATCTATTTAACAGAATCAAATTCTGAACAGCATTCAAATCTTTCCAAAGGAGAATGATTATTTGGAACCGATTGGATTAAAGATTTAAAGGTGATTAAATATCACCTATCTATGGGAAAATCTTGAACTTGGAAAGATTTTCCCTTAAAATCTAACCGAAATAACAAAGGAATATCTTTGGATTTAAAATCCAATGGTGAATAAAATTCACCTAATAATCCAAAGGTCAAAATGAATGATGAATGCAAATCAAATCTCTAACGAATACAAATCAAATCTCTCAATGAATGATTCACCAAAACTAATTGATTCTGCTCCTTCTCCTATAAATAGAAGCCAAGAGATACAGAGAGGGATATAGAGCTTTGGAATATTGAAAATTCAGAAGGAAGAATTTGATTCCCTGCAAAAGAAAATCCCTAGGTAAGAAAAGAGAGGCTTAAAAAGAGAATTTAATTCTCAAAAGAGTTTAACTCTTATATCAAAAGAAGAACTTAGTTCTCTCTTTAGCAGAGGATCTGCAAAGTGCACATCTCCCCATGAATTGAGAATTTAATTCTCATTGGGTTGAGATCCTGCCATGCAGATCCAAAGCATAGAGAGAGAATGGATGTTTGAGAATTTAATTCTCATAGAATTATAGGAATTTAATTCCTTCGAATTAAAATTAGGGTTTAACCCAATGTTGTAGGGATTTAATTCCTTCAAATGGACAGAACCAGGGTTTAACCCCAGTTAAGAGCTTAATTCTGTCAAAATGACAGGAATTTAATTCCCTTAAGAAAGAAGAAATGAGGGTTTAACCCTATTTAAGAATATAATTCTTCAAAAGAAAGTAGGAATTTAATTCCTCTAAAGTTATTGCTAGGGTTTAACCCTATGAAGAATTCAATTCTTAAAAAGATAAACACATCTTCAAATAGGCAAAGGAATAGGGTCACGTGCTACCACGTGACCGCTGAAAAGAAACAGAAAATTGCTTTAGGGCGCCCTCACGCGTCGACACGTGACCCCTAATGAACATTCTAACAGATCAAAGCGCAAGCCCCCATCACGTGCCCACACGTGATGGCTTTCAGAATTAAAAGTGTTAAACACTTATCTGTAGAACAAAATTAAGGGAAACAGGGCGCTATCACGTGCTACCACGTGACCCCTTGGCTGAAGCTTTAACGGACAAACACCAAAATTCCCATCACGTGACAGCACGTGATGCTCCAAAGTATTCAATACTTTTGGCAGAATAAAATGAATTGAGGGCGCTCTCACGTGCTACCACGTGATCCCTCTTACCTTAGTGTTTAACACTAAAATTGAAACCTCTATATCCAGTGTTCAACACTGATTTTCTTAGTGTTTAAACACTAGTTTGGAAAACATCTATTTACAGTGTTTAACACTGACTTTCTTAGTGTTGAACACCAACCTGGAAAACCCTGTTTCCAGTATGTAACATTGATCTGCCTTAGTGCTAAACACTAATTTGAAATCTCCACTACCGGTGTTTAAAACTGATTTGTTTTAGTGTATAAACACTAATTAGAAAGCCCTGTTACTGGTGTTTAACACTAACTATCTTTTAGTGTTAAACGCTCACTTGTCAATCTCATTCTCAATGTTCAACACTGATTGATCTTTAGTGTTTAACACTAACTTTAGCCCCATTGGCTAAGTGTCTAGAGGCAAAGCCTCTCCTCTAATGGTCATTCAGAGGGCCAATATCCTAAACATGATTGGACTTAGCCCAAACTGGCCATAAGTCCTCAATTTAAATTCAACTGAGCCAATGGGCTCATAATCTAATTAATTAGTCTTGGTTCCAAATTGGGCCAAAGATTATTTAATCTACCTCGGTTAAGGGTACATCTCTTCACTCCTTTGATACTCGGCGTTATAATTCCTCAACGTCTTCAAAGAGGTGACGGGTCCCGATGACCACACATTGATACGGACTGTGGGGTCCTTAAACTCATGGACTATGACGTCCTTAACCTTGACCGTGATGTCTTAAAACTAACATCGGACTGTGGAGTCCTTAAATCCACGACTATGACGTCCTTAACCTTGACCGCAACGTCTTAAAACTAACACTAGACCGCAATGTCCTTAAACTACCTATTGACCGCAATGTCACTAAACTAAACGACAGAGCTCCCTTAATTGCTCTATTGTTGGATCTAAATGATCCCGTTAAGTCGATCTTAGTCTAAAAACTAGGCTAACGTATCCTTAACAAACGTTTAAGTTGATCTTAGTCCTCAATGAGGCTAACGTATCCTTAAACCCAAACCCCCAAACCCAAATCTAAGATAATACGGATTTGGACTAGTCCACGCCCTACGGGCGACGACATAACTCAGTCTCCGTATACAATCCACGGGCAACTAAACACAAAATAAACACACACGACACGAAGTAACCATCTGGAGAAGGAGAAAGTGGTTACCGCGATGCGGTAGCGTAATTAACTGCAGGGGCTTGCGCCTGCAGGGAAGAGCGTCCCCACAATCAAAAACCCCTCAAGCGAGGGGGAATCTGACGAAGTCTGCTACATCGGACGCATCCGTTTAAACCTTCGATACACGGTGCCATAAATCAACTTGGCATCTTCGGAGAGGTGGAGGGATAGCACCAATTAGTATCTGCCCCGAATCTCAGGCGAGACGTCCGCGTCGCGGCCGCCATTCGGAGGGGAACAGATTCTGGCACGCCCGGTGGGACCTTTTCCTCTTTCCACTCCACACTTCGTATGTCGTGATTCACGAACCAATCACGGTTTGCTAATGGTTGCCCTTGGGTTTCGAAGTACTAAGACTTGGTGTTTCGTTTGCTGTAGAAAGCAAAAGGATCAATGGCTGACAACTGCTCCAACTGCAACTGCAACCAGCGCTCCACCTCGCCAGGAGGTGTAGCCTACGGGCCCCAAGCTGCTTCGCTGTTCACAATGCTCGTGGAACAGGTCACTCGAGCCACCACAGGATTGTTTTTCGGGACCATGCTCCGCCAATGAGCTTTACCGCTCCTGTGCTAACGCCGGAAGTTCCCAAGAAGTCGGTCTTCGATCGGCTTACACCTACCGCGGCCCCTCTCAACGGGTCGCCCAACACCAGTATCTCGGTCTTCTCCAGATTGGGCCAGAGCTCCTGTGGACCCGCGATGGGGCCTACAATCCCAGAGAAGGCTGCTCCGAAAACCAGTCCTGCTCCTGAAGTCGTCAAGGCGGCTTCCCCTGCCAAAAAGTCTGTCTTTACAAGATTGACGGCTCCAGCTCCCGCTCCTGCTACCCAAAGGGCATCGGTCTTTGACAGGCTGACATCAGCGGCGACCCTTCATCTACACAGGGGGCAAGACGAGACTATCGCCCTCACCAAGCCGGTTCCATCAGCACGATGTGCTCGACGTCGTTACTGGCGCCGAGTGAGGAAGGCCGGAGGCAACTCCCCTCCTGGGCTAACTCCCCCAGCCCCGATGGCAGAAGTTAATGCTGCTGTTCCAACTGGGAACAGCTTTGAGATGCTACATAAGGTGCGTAGGAATTCTCCTACCGCGGTGCTAAAGAGGTCTCCCCCTCTGCTGAAAAAGGCTGCAGAAGTAAAGCCAGAACAGCCCCAATCTCCTCAGCGACTGTCCTCTCAAATCTATAAAGTCTGGCGGCAGACCCGAGACTCGGTGATCGATCCAAATTTCTCCCACCAGCACAAGAAGTTGAAAATCCAACAGGAAGTCAATCACCAGGCTAAGCCACGAAAAGCTGTCTGGGTGCCCACTTCAACGGCCCCCTCAACTTCCACTGCTCATAAAAAGAGGAGGCCAGAGAAGATCCCCGGGCCTGCAACGAAAGCTAAAAGCGCTGAGCCCAGACGCCCTAAGGCTGGGGGCAGGATGGTCCATACTGTATACATGGCGTCGGGGAAGGAAGACAGCCGTGCGTCTACTGGTCATAGACCGCTTACACGGTTGGTGACCAAAGCTCAGGAGCAACAGCAGAAGCTCCAGGAAATGATGAACGCAATGGCCACGCCCCGAGGCGTCCTCGGATCAGCAATAAGAACAGGAAACCGACGCCGAGTTCCTCCGGAGGATACTGGAAAAGAAAGATAAGGAGGCTGCGGAACAAGCGGCCAATATAAAGAAAATAGCCCACTTATTCCAGGACATGGTGGGAATGATGATCCAACAAGACCTACCTGCTGAGGATCCTCCGATCGTCCTCGAAGACGACAGAGGAGAAACGTCAAATCCACCGCCGGCTCTCTCAACGGCCAAGGAGGAGACAATCTCTAAGGCTGACTTGGACGACTATATAGCCTAGCAAATCCGGGTTCATTATGCGACCGAGGCAGCTGGTCAAGTCGTAAAAACGGGGCGACCATATCCGAGCTGGTACGACCAAATCAAATATCCGCCGGGTTATACAATACCAAAATTCCACGTGTATAAGGGGCCGGCAATCCCCACCAACATGTTGCCCAGTTCAGGGCCCTTTGCGGTAACACCGGCGGTGATGATAAACTGTTGCTTCGCCAGTTCGTGGGCAGCTTATCAGAAACAGAGTTCGAATGGTATTCGGAACTCCCGAACGATTCTATCAAGACGTTCGCTGAAATGGAGTTGCTATTCACTCAGCGATTCGCAAGCGCCAGCGAACGCACTCCAATAACGGCATTGATTAATGCCAGGGTGAAACCAGGCGAAACGCGGGTCCAGTATGCTATACGTTGGCGAAATTTGTGGTCGAAATGCTAGCAATGCATTGAAGAAGCGCCCGCGGTGGGCATGTTCATGGGTACCCTAGACCCTCATGCAACTATCTCCCAGTTT
This sequence comes from Agapanthus africanus, assembly GCA_030015575.1. NCBI lineage: Eukaryota > Viridiplantae > Streptophyta > Magnoliopsida > Asparagales > Amaryllidaceae > Agapanthus > Agapanthus africanus. The sequence goes on from CM057337.1 coordinate 897,539,961, forward strand.
ATGATGTTCCTTAAGCCAACCACATTCCAGGCTCTAATCGACAAGTTGGCCCAGATGGACCAGATGGGTCATAGGCCGCCTCCCCCGAAGCCAGAACCTCGGAATGACAAGGGTAAAGGGAAGGCAACCTTCGTTGCGAACGCACAGCAACAACCCAGTGCCCCAAAGCTGGCGGATCAGCCGGAAGAAAGGCGGCGGTATTACAACGAGAAGATGAAGCGCCCCTACTCGTTCCCGCGGGATAAGACAAAACGGTTATTCGAGCTGGAAGTACGCAACAGCCTTATAAACCTGCCAAATCCAAGGCGACCGCCACAACCCATTGAGGTGAATAACCCCAACTATTGCCCCTACCATCAAACGGTAAGCCATCCGATTGAGGATTGCTTCGTTTTTAAAGGATGGATTGAAGATCAATACCTCCAGAGGAAGTTTGCACTATCCGAAAAGTGGAAGGTGAACCCGCCGCAGCCGCATACTCCTAAGAAAGCAGATACACCGGGGGCAACCTGTTCCTTTATTGAAGAAGCTCCATGGGAGGTCGTGCTGTCAACTAAAACCAAAAGAATGCTGAGGGACCTTCATGCGTGCCCGGCGTCGAATGGAAGGACCCGCTGGAACCCCAGATCATTGAAGGAATGCTGAAGCCGCGCCCAACTACAAAGAGCGGTGGTGATGGCCCAAGTACTCACGCCCAACCGTCAAAATCTCCGAAGAAAAAGAAGAAGAAATCTAAGAAGCCCGTGAAGCCTGGAGACAAGCGCACGGATTTACAGAAACAGATTGACGCGCTGGAGGAGTACAATCAGAAGGCGCGGACTCCCATCACGCTACAAGAGTTCCTCAACCACGTCTTTCAGGAGGAAGATGGTGGAGAGAGCTCATCGGATGAATCCGAGGGATATGTGGCGAGTTGTCATGTGATTTCCCAGTCGGAAGATGAGAAAACTCCTGGCACTGAGAAACTAGGGGCACAACCTGAGACAGAACTTGTATGGCCAACAGATGAAATGATCGACGCCTTTTTAGACGAGATTCGTTTGAAGAGTAAAGCCGATCGGGAGCGTGAGATGGCTGCATCGGAAGGAGCCAAACGCAGGCGACTAAACGAAAGAGTCGAAGCACCCCCGCCGGATCGAAAGACATCCGATGCGAATAAAAACGTGTTCAAGATGAGGAAAAGGTTTGCCAAAGCCATGTCAGTGGGGATGAAGCTACCACCCTCGGAAGAGAACGCGTTCGATGGGGCGGAGAGGCACCCTAATTATTGCTCATATCATTGGAAAATTTCGTACCCCACTGAGGAGTGCGACACTTTTAAGATATGGTGGCAAGGATATGTTGCTCACCGGCAACATTTTAAGCGCATGAAACGCAAGACTCGTCGGGAACGAAGAAGTACGGCCGAAGAACACAAAAGAACTGCCGGCAATTGTTACACGGTTAACGCCGGAAGGTCACAAGTTCTCACCTTTGGGAGCGACTCTGATGAAGAAATGGCTCTGGGCCTTCTCTTTAAAGAATCCGTTTTAGGGAAAAAGGAAGAACCAGAGGCCTGCGAAAACATTCAGCTGCGCAATCGCACGCTCCCAGAAAAGAATCTCGGACCCGCGAATAGAAAAGATAAGGGAAAGGAGAAGGTCGCTGAGGATATCACCTTAGATGACCATGTCATGAAAGAGTTGGCTGCCAAAGATCCTCCCAGGAAGAGTAAGGTGGATTACAACATCCTAGCGCACCTAAGGAAGCTACCTTCTCAGCTCAGCATTCTCGACACCCTCCTACTATCAAAGGAAGCGAGAGATTCATTAATTAAGGCGTTACAAGAACCCGAGCAATTCCAAGCCTTCCTCGCCACAGAAAGGATGAAGGATGAACTGGAAGAAGTGCGCACGACCGACATCACTTTCGGTGACGAAGACCTTCTCCTCAGGACGTGCGACCACAACCGTCCCCTATACGTCTCCGGATACTGCCACGATATCAAGATAGGCAAAATCCTGGTTGATAATGGATCCTCCGTCAATCTCCTTAACGTTCGGGTGTTGAAGGAAATCTGCATGAGCGTGCAGCACCTCGCTCGTGACAAAATTACCATCTTCGGTTTCGACTCCCAGTCATCACGGACTCTCGGATCCGTGATATTAACATTACGCTTCGGACTACTCGTCACGGACATCAAGTTTCACGTCATTGACGCCAAGACCTGCTACAACGCCTTACTCGGTCGTCCTTGGTTACACGAGTACAACATCATCCTTTCTACACAGCATCAGTGTATGAAGTACTTTAAGGATGGTTTCGAGTATACCGTAACAGGTGAGCTGAACCCATTTTCCGTGAACGAAGTCCGCAAGTACGAAGATGCAAAGTACTTTTTGCCGGATTTCGAGGATACAGAAAGGTGTCGCAAGCCGGAGGACAAAGCCGCCGCCGCCATCCCTGTTTTCGGGAGCGATACCGAAGAAGAAGAAGAGATAGTCTACGCTGGGCCATCTCGACGCAACAACCCGGGACCGTCCGCCCCCATGTTGATCTTCGGAAGTGATTCGGAAGACGAGGTTAATGCCGTGTTCTCCAGTCGGCCGTCAATACAAGCATCCCCTAGCGATGATCAGAGTTTGCAAATCACCATGGGGCCGCAGGAACACTACAAGGATCTTGACGCACTTCAAGTTTACAATGTGCAGGACCTGCAGACGTTTTACGTCCCTCCCAGGCGAAAGGGTGAAAAGGTGATCCTATTCTACCGATCCTCAGAAACGAGAGTAGAAAAAGAGATCTGGCATGGCGCGGATTCTACACTCGACGGGCTCCAACCCATCCGTTTACCCAGATATTACACAAACGGACTAAAGAGACTATTGAAGCGCCAAAGAGTACCCTTAAAACAGACTGTCCGACAAGCTCGATTCTACAACAGGATTTGGGATGTCCCTGGAACTCAGCGCAAATTGCCCAACGGGAGAATGGAAACGCTCGGGCTTGGATATGTGAGATCCGGGAAACGGGAACGAGTCCACGGTAGCTACGCCATATATAACTTCGATGAGGAGGAAAACGCCCTATCGAGCGATGCTAACCCCTCGTCAAAACTGGATCCCGCAAGCAAAGTGCCGAGTCCGTCATTTGAAGAACGGATGGACAAGCTTATCAGGAAAGCAGGTCAAAAGGCTCGGGAAGACCACAACCGCGAGATGGCCATCTACGAGAAGGCCAGGACGCAACGTCTGTTTTAACAGGCTGCAAAAGACGAAGATGCTCCTCTCTGTCGACCCGTTGTGCGAGGGGCCCGACGCAGAGGCAGAAGTAAATCAAGAAGCGGAAAAAGGAGTCAACAACAGCGACGCGGGATTAGAGAGTTATGTGATCGGGTATTGCGCGACCTGAATTTGTCCCTCATGAAGAAGATGAGTCGAGCGTATTCCTTCCCCCGAGACAAGATGAAGAAATTACTTGAGCTCGCTATAAAATATCAAATGATCGCACTTCCAGAGTCTAAACACCCTGAGCAAGCTAACAAAGTTTCTCATCCGGGCTATTGCTCTTATCATCGAGCCATAGGACACCCTACCGAAGACTGCTTTACCTTCAAGAACTGGGTCGAAGACCAGTACCAGCAAGGCAGATTTGCTTTATCCAGCAGCTGGAGGGTAACGCCGCCACAAAAGCACGAACTCAAAGCCGCAAGAGCCGAACCAGACCCACATCAATCTTGGAAGCAGATTCGCACCTGCCACATAATTACAATATTAAAAGAAGAACCCGAGGACATAGATGAGCTCCTTTGGTGCTTCGAAAATAATGACAATGAGGTAATCTCAGAATTTCCACCGGCTCCGAAAGAGCTGGAAGATGGCATACATACTACTGCGGATAACCTCAAGAAGATTGAGTTGGGATCGGCAGACGATCCGCGACCGACATTCGTTAGCGAGCTGCTATCTGAAGAAAGGGTGGCTGCGTTAAAGGACGTGCTTCTACAGCATAAAGATTGCTTTGCGTGGAACTATTCCGAGATGCCGGGATTAGATCCAGAGATTGCTGTGCATAAATTAGCAATATCCCCGGATATCAAGCCAGTCAAGCAGGCACCGAGAAGGATGCGGCTCGAGCTTGAGATGAGCATCAACGCCGAAGTCAAGAAGCTGATCGATTCTGGATTTATCCAAGAAGTCCAATATCCTGACTGGATCGCCAACATCGTCCCGGTAATGAAGAAAAATGGGACGGTGCGCATATGCGTGGATTTCAGGAATCTCAATAAAGCCTGCCCGAAGGACGATTTCCCAGTACCGGTAACCGAGCTGATGATAGATAACACGTCCACTCACGAGGTTTTCTCTTTTATGGACGGTTCATCAGGATACAATCAGATAAAGATGCATCCCGAAGACCAGAAGCACACCGCTTTCCGGACCCCTCTGGGAATATTCTGCTACAAAGTTATGCCCTTCGGTCTAAAGAATGCCAGTGCCACCTATCAGAGAGCCATGACAAAGATCTTTGATGATCTCATACATGAAATCGTCGAGTGCTATATCGACGACCTCGTAGTAAAGAGCATGTCACATGAAGAGCATTTAGAACATCTGAAGACCGTATTTCAACGCCTTCGGCAATATAATTTGAAGATGAACCCCCTCAAATGCGCGTTCGGAGTCTCCTCGGGTAAATTCCTAGGATTCATCGTCCGACACCGAGGTATCGAGATAGATCCGTCCAAGATCAAAGCGATCATGGAAATTCCACCGCCAAGGACTCTCAAACAGCTGCGATCTCTCCAAGGAAAGCTCGCGTATATCCGGCGGTTTATCGCCAAGCTGTCAGGCAAGTGCCGTCCTTACAGCCACCTGATGAAGAAGGGAACCCCGTTCGTCTGGGATCATAAATGCCTAGGCGCACTGGATGAGATTAAGCAATACCTGCAGAACCCGCCAGTGTTGGCTGCTCCGGTTAAAGGAAAGCCTCTCATTCTTTACACAACCGCCCTCGAAGGTTCCTTAGGCGCATTATGGGTACAAGAGAACGACCAAGGGAAGGAAAGAGCACTCTACTACTTAAGTCGAGTTCTACTGGGGGCAGAAGGCAACTACTCCCCCATTGAAAATACTGCCTGGCGTTGATCTTCGCGATAACAAAGCTCAGGCACTATGCGTTGGCGCATGAGGTCCGTCTCATTTCAAAGGTGGACCCTCTTAAATATTTAATGTTAAAGGCCATATTGACGGGACGACTCGCTAAATGGGCCCTGCTCTTGATGGAGTTCTTGATAACATATCAGCCTCTCAAGGCAGTGAAAGGCCAAGCCATCGCTGACTTCCTTGCTGAGCATCCAGTACCTACCGGTTCTCCTCTGAATTGCGATCTGCCAGACGAACATGCGTTTGACACGATCAATGGTGGTGATACCCGATGGGAGCTTTATTTCGATGGAGCATCCTCTGTAAAGAAGCGCAAACAAAGTACCCCAATGATCAAATCGGGGGTAGGCCTCATCTTCATAACTCCTCAGGGAGGAATAATGCGCTTCGCTTTCTCCTTAACGGAGCCAAGGACGAATAACGAAGCTGAATACGAAGCTTTGATAGCAGGCCTTGAGATCGCCATTGACATGGGAATTGAAGACCTCCTCATATACGGGGATTCTCAGCTGGTCGTTAGTCAAGTAAACGGCGACTACCAAACGTGCAAGCCAGAACTGATGAAGTACGGCGAAAAAGTGCAACAACTGTTGACCCAAATTCCCTCCTATACTTTGGAGATCATACCGCGCGCGGAAAACAGCAAGGCAGACGCGTTGGCCAAACTTGCTAAAGAACTGGCTGACGAGAACCTCGATGACGTTAGAATCGTGGTACAAAGCCGTCGGGTGCTTGCCCCAGCAGAAATATCTCCGGAATCATCCGAAGAAAAAGGAGCGAGCGAGCAGACGACCCTGTAAGTAAAAGATTGGGAAAATACCGAGGATTGGAGGGAAGTCTTCATAGACTACTTTAAGTCCCACCGAATGCCCGAAGAAGCGTCCTCAAGACATCAGCACATGAAACGAGCTCTATCTTTCGCTTTCGTCAACGATACCCTATACAAGAGATCGTTTGATTCTCTATGGCTGAGATGCTTAGGACCTGACGAAGCAGAAAGAGTCGTTCAGGAAGTTCATGACGGAATCTGTAGTTCTCATCAAGCAGGCCCGAAGATGAAGTTAAAAATTAAACGGATGGGTTACTACTGGCCCACGATGATCCAGGACTGCCTCGAATATGCGAAGCAATGCCACTCATGCCAAATCCATGGGGACTTTATCCACCAGCATCCAAATCCACTCCATCCAACGGTGGCTAGCTGGCCATTCGAAATGTGGGGAACTGACATAGTCGGCCCCATCGAACCAGCATCGTCCAGGGGACATCGTTTCATCTTGGCGACGACTGATTACTTCTCCAAATGGGCAGAGGCAGTGCCATTGAGGGAAGTGAAGACAGAGAATATCCTCCATTTCTTCAAGACGCACGTCATATATCGGTTTGGAACTCCACGACGGATCATCTCCGATAACGGGCCAGCTTACAGAAGCCACAAGATCAGTCGCTTCGCGCAACAACACAATATAGACTGGAGATATTCTTCAGTTTACAATCCGCGAGCTAATGGTCTAGCCGAGACCTTCAACAAGACCCTGACGAAGATCATGAAAAAGACGGTGTCCCGAAATAAGAGAGAATGGCACGGAGACTGCAAGAAGCTCTCTAGGCGTATCGAACCACGTTCAAGACGGTCACGAACACAACGCCATACGCGTTGGTATTTGGGACGGAAGCAGTACTCCCTCTCGAGATAGAGTTACCCTCTCTACGAATGGCAGTCCAACACGAGTTGATAAACGAAGAAAATGCTCACCTTCCGCGTGAGTAGCTTGATGCCCTTGATGAAACCCGGCTCATAGTGCAACAAAACCTGGAAGCTTACAAAGCAAAGATGGCGCGCTCATACGAAAGATTGACCAGGCCGAGGACATTCCGCCAAGGCAAACTCGTGCTAGTGGTCAAAAGGCCTATGATCCCCAATCGCGCTAAGCGGGGAAAATTCGAGCCAAACTATGAAGGCCCGTACATCATAGATAAGGTCTACCGGGGTGGAGCCTATCTACTCATGAATATGCACGGTGAAAGGCCATTCTGGCCAATAAACGACCGCTTTCTCAAGAAATACTACGCTTAATGGGCCACAGCCTAGGTCAATGATAGATGACGACGACTATGTCCGCTCGCTATCCTCCTAAGCTCAAGCTCTATAAGTAGTAGCCGGCCCTCTCCTCCACGGACCGAAACCTCCTTAAACTAACGACGGACCGAAACGTCCTTAAACTAACGACGGACCGAAACGTCCTTAAAGCTACTACCGCAGCATCCTTAGGCTGACGAGATGAATAAAAATAAAAATAATAATAATAATAAAAAATAATAATAATAATAATAAAAACGGTATGTTCATAAGCAAAATGGGCATGGATGAAAACCCGAAAGGGCTCCGTGAGTAAAAACAGCAGGACTACCGGCGAGTGTTTGTGAAAACCCGAAAGGGCGCGACCTCGTAAAAAAAAAGAAGAGAAAAAAAAATAATAACGGTATGTCCATAAGCAAAATGGGCACGGATGAAAACCCGAAAGGGCTCCGTGAGTAAAAACAGCAGGACTACCGGCGAGTGTTTGTGAAAACCCGAAAGGGCGCAACCTCGTTAAAGGACACTTGCAGGGTCCTCATGACCTTGTAAGGAGAAACCACCCGCGTGAAATCCTTACGACTCACAAGGGAGTAACACACTTAGGGAGCCCCACGATTCCTAAGAAGAAAATACACTTGCGAGATCCTCACGACTCGCAAGGAGAACTCTCTTATGGAACCCTCACGGCTCATAAGACTTGAAAGTCTTAAGTTATATAGACCTAAACCCGTGCTTAAGCAAAATCCCCCACAACCATCGACATTGCCCTACAAGCGGCTCATACTGACCCTTGTATACAATCCACGGGCGCGAATACGCATCTCCCCAGCAAAGTCCCACCCGTGACTAGGGGTATGTCCCTGTGGTGAACAACCCTTATGAGTCCTCTCGACTTATAAGGAGAAAGCCCTCTTGTAAGATCCTTACGAATTACAGAGGAACATACACTTAGGAATCCTCACGATTCCTAGGGAGAAAATACACCTACGAGATCCTCACGACTTGTAAGGAGAAATACCTTCGTGAGACCCTTACAGCTCATGAAGTCAAAAGCCTTAGTCGACAGGAGCCTAACCCTGGTCGCTAAGCCACCTTTGTTCAATATCGACAGAGGCAGATGATGATTCGCTCCTGGCCATATCCCAGTTGTAGCGGTGCTGATAGGCCGCACGTGCATACGAGATAGCCGAAATGATGAGGCAGCTTGCAATAAAAAGCAGCAAGTAAAAATGTATGCAAGCAAAATAGCCGAAAGGATTGGGCAACTCGCAATAAAAAGCAACGAGTGAAAACAAAATAAACAACCGAAATGATTGGGCACCGCGAAAAATAGCCGAAATGATTAGGCAATCGCGACCTTCGCGATATAAAAGCTGAAATGATAGAGCATCGCGGAAAAAGAAATAAAATAAAAAAAAGTTTTAATTTATGCCCTACAGGTGATGTTCCATCACACCCTGTATACAATCCAAGGGCGTAAACAAAAAAAGGATCATACTTCTCCCCCAGGTTTCGTCATAAGAAGAAGCAAAATCTCGACGGGCCGCAAATGACTTAGAGATCATCTCAGCACTCGTCTCGTAACAACGAACACGACTTCAAGCGAAACGGAACAGCGGCGACTCCCATTTCCATGGCTCGGCGATATCCTAATCGCCGAAAAGTCAAGTCCCAATTCCGTGAAATGCGAATACAATCAATAAAATTCCTGGTTACGTGGAACGCGGATAACGTCACTCTTTGACCCTGTGGAAAACGTCCGGAGCGGATCCTGGTCCTCGCAGAGCACGGCAGTGAACCCGTGTGAAGCATCCAGAGTGGAGCCTAGTCCTCGCCGAACACGACAGTGAACCCATGTGAAGCATCTAGTGCAAAATTCCTGGCTATGTGGAACACGGATAGCGTCACTCTTTGACCCCGTAGAAAACGTCCAGAGCGGATCCTGGTCCTCCCAGAGCACGGCAGTGAACCTGTGTGAAGCATCCAGAGCGGAGCCTAGTCCTCACCGAACACGGCAGTGAACCCGTGTGAAGCATCTGGTGCAAAATTCCTGGTTACGTGGAACGCGGATAACGTCACTCTTTGACCCCATGGAAAACGTCCAGAGCGGATCCTGGTCCTCGCAGAACACGGCAGTGAACCCGTGTGAAGCATCCAGAGCGGAGCCTAGTCCTCGCCAAACACGGAAGTGAACCCGTGTGAAGCATCTAGTGCAAAATTCCTGGTTACGTGGAACGCGGATAACGTCACTCTTTGACCCCGTGGAAAACGTCCAGAGCGGATCCTGGTCCTCCCAGAGCACGGCAGTGAACCCGTGTGAAGCATCCAGAGCGAAGCCTAGTCCTCGCCAAACACAGCAGTGAACCCGTGTGAAGCATCTAATGCAAAATTCCTGGTTACGTGGAACGCAGATAACGTAATTCTTTGACCCCGTGGAAAACGTCCAGAGCGGATCCTGGTCCTCGCAGAGCACGGCAGTGAACCCGTGTGAAGCATCCAAAGCGGAGCCTAGTCCTCGCCGAGCACGGCAGTGAACCCGTGTGAAGCATCTAGTGCAAAATTCCTGGTTACGTGGAACGCGGATAACGTCACTCTTTGACCCCACGGAAAACGCCCAGAGCGGAGCCTGGTCCTCGCCAAGCACGGCAGTGAACCCGTGTGAAGCATCCAGAGCAAACACCGGACTGTGGAGTCCTTAAAATCCACGGACTATGATGTCCTTAACCTTGACCACGATGTCTTAAAACTAACATCGAACTGTGGAGTCCTTAAATCCACGGACTATGAGGTCCTTAGCCTTGACCGCGATGTCTTAAAACTAACATCGGACTATGGAGTCCTTAAATCCACGGACTATGAGGTCCTTAACCTTGACCGCGATGTCTTAAAACTAACATCGGACTGTGGAGTCCTTAAATCCACGGACTATGAGGTCCTTAACCTTGACCGCGATGTCTTAAAACTAATATCGGACTGTGGAGTCCTTAAATCCACGGACTATGAGGTCCTTAACCTTGACCGTGATGTCTTAAAACTAACATCGGACTGTGGAGTCCTTAAATCTAAGGACTATGAGGTCCTTAACCTTGACCGTGATGTTTTAAAACTAACATCGGACTGTGGAGTCCTTAAATCCACGGACTATGAGGTCCTTAACCTTGACCGTGATGTCTTAAAACTAACATCGGATTGTGGAGTCCCTAAATCCACGGACAATGACGTCCTTAACCTTGACCGTGATGTCTTAAAACTAACATCGGACTGTGGGGTCCTTAAATCCACGGACTACGACGTCCTTAACCTTGACCGTGATGTCTTAAAACTAACATCGGACTGTGGAGTCCTTAAATCCACGGACTATGACGTCCTTAACCCTGACCGCAAGGTCTTTAAACTACGATGCCTTGAGCAACCCCTGACCCCGTGAAACACGGATAAGGGCGACCACATCCAGCATTTGCAGGTCCTCACGACCTGTAAGGAAGAAAACTCTCTTGTGAGATCCTTACGACTCTCAAGGGAAAACCCGCTTAAGAATCCTCACGATTCTTAAGAAGAACTTACACCTATGGGATCCTTTCGACCTGTAGGGAGAAAAACTCTTTATGAGACCCTCATGACTCATAAAGCGAAAAAGTCTTAGGAAGCAGATCTTAACCCTGAATCCTAAGCCATCGCTGACCTGCAAGGAGATTAAGATAAACTGTCCGCAAAACACATTCAATGAAAGAGACACACCATTGAGAAGAAAAATATATCTTTTATTCATAAACCAAAATGGATACAAAGTATAATTCATGAAAAAACAAAAAGAAGATACTCTCAGTCATGAGTATGTACAAAAAAAGAAAAGAAAGGAAAAGATACAAGTTTTCAAGCCGGTGGGCGATTTAGCTGCTTGGTCAGCTCATCCCGCTTTTGCTGGGCCACGGCCTCATGATTTAAGATCGCCAAAAGACGGGCCTCCGCCTGAGCCTGCTGGGCCTGATATGAAGCAAGCCGAACTTCAAGCTCTTTCTCGGTGGCCTTATGAGCCTCGACCCTCTCACGAGTGAACGTAGCAGCTTTATCAAGAGTCACCACTTCTCTGATAGACTCTTGAAGCACCCGCCAGAGTTCATACGCTTTGTTGGCCTTGGCAGTAAGACTCGCCTGAAGCTCGCTCAGCGCTTTAGAAGCCAGCTCTCTCTCCGAGAATTTGCGGCCGAGCCTCTTCTCGCACGATGTCATGTTTGCCGCGCACCGTGCTATCAGCCCCCGCAAGTCCGCCTTTGCAGCCATGACCTCCGAGGAAAGACGGGAACATTCAAGTGCGTGCAAGCAAGCCTCCACCTGCCGACAGAACTCCACCCAGACTCGCACCACCTCTTCGCTATGGTAGGTGGCAAGAAAAGGAAGAGAACCGTTAGCCTCGGCAGCAATGCTTCAGCTGTGGTTGCACTGCCAGCACGAAGCTCCTCGATCAAAGACGACAGGGAGACAAGGCTCAATTGGGCCAAGCGTTCTGAAACTCGCAAAGCATAAGGGCCAGGCGGCATGACGACACGCGATTCCAACGCTATTAGAGTTGGCAAGGCTGTTCAGAGTTGAAAAATATTAGTAAGACTCTTAAGCAAAGGAACAAGTGAGGCTATACCGGAATGTCACTTACCTACGGTCATGCAAGTAGAAGCTGAGGGTTCTCCTGGCCCTTCGAGAACCTCGACCTCATCATCGGCCTCCAAAACTGTAAAGAACATCAATGTCAATACGCAAAATAACAACGATGCTATAAGAAGTGATGAACAACACTCACCTTGTCCAGACGAGAGGACGATGCGTTGAGGAGATATCGCCTGCGGAGCGGCCATTTCCAAAAGACGCTGGAAGGACTGCCGAGGAGACAGATCGATAATGGAGGCCGCCAGTTCACGCAATTCTGAAAAGACAAAAGAGTTCAGGTAACAGAAAGATTAATAGCTCAAAATGTGGAAGGTTACCTTCGACACTCCTCCCATTCTGAGTCGGGGAGGGTAGCAGCTTCAGCGGTCTCTGTCGTGACCTCAGGCTCCAACAAAGGGAGGGTAGTCCCGACTACCTCCATCTCAACCTCTGGGCCGCCTTTGGGTAAAGTCGTTGGGACGACGACCACCGAGGGAACCTCTCCCAAAGGAGCGAGTACCCTGGAATCAAGAGCCACCACCGGAGGTTCTATTGCGAGAGGAATGGCATTGTCGGCCCCATCGAGTAAGGCTGCATCGGGAATGTCAACGGGCTCTAGCTGCAGCAAGCCAGTGGGGATCTCTCCCATCGCCGAAGACTCTGCACAAGTCGCACAAAATACGGATACATATATATAAGCATAAGCAATCTGAAGAACTGCAAAGAAATATAAGAACATACCAATGCGCAGGGAAGCCTTCAGTATGGCTTCTTCAAGCTGATGCTCCTTCTCAAGGAGGCGTGCTCGCCGAGGTTCGAGGGTAGACTCATGGCCGCCGGTCCACAGGGAAAGCGCGTCCGCAGCATCCTCCGAAGCGGCCTGTTTCAGGGCCCTTTCTCCCCATTCCTCCAAAGGGCCAATGAACCGCCGCCGAATCCATGAGGGGTCTTCGTAAAAGATTACAGCGGGATAAGGCTTCTTCGGAACCCTGGCGTTATGAGACACGTCTTTGGAACGATGTATGGCCTCGGCCAACTATGCGGCTTCCTCATCGGCCGAACTCGGGAAAAGAAGTCCAGCGTCTGACTCTTGCACGGCCAGCGACTCATCTGGAAGTAGGGGCTCCGACTCCGTTAAAGAATCAAGTAGGTTGGTGGCCACCCTCTTCCGCCTCTTAGATCCAGAACCGTCCGCCGAAGATGACCGTTTCTTTCCTCGCGGAGCTTTGGTGCGGCGGTGACCCACGTCGCCTTCAACACCATCGTCCCTATTACCCTCGCTTGGTGCCACAACCAAGGATGACACCGCCATTGTCGATGCCACGGGAGGCAATGCTTCCGCAGGCGGTGGTGCTGCTACCGGGGCCCGTCTACCCCGCGATCGGGTACCTAGAGGCATACCAGCTGTTGGAGTAAGGTCCACCCCTGACTCCCTCGGAATGAGCGCGGTGCCAATCTCCCTCAGAGGGAAGCGGACCGGAGCCCTCGGCCGCAGCTTAGCTCCCGGAACCTGAGGAGGGGCATCATGACCAAGAAGCACCCTTCTTTCCTCAAGAATAATCGGGTTCACCCGATAGAGATACCATCCCGTAAATGCCCCCATGCACCGGGGCGTATGCTCAGCTTCAGGAATCATAAAGTGGGAGCCGGTGTTCAACCTCACGAAATGATGTGCGGCATCGCGAACGGCATCAAGTGAAGGGACCGGCGCAACTATGAAAGCCTCAAAGGGAACGCCCTGGTCGTATCCTAGCTGTCGAGAGAAGCGATGCGGATTGTACCGCATGAAAAGAGCCGTGCTGTCCTGGCAGAATACCAAATAGCCTGGTCTAATGGTATACAAGTGCACGGCCTCCCGAGGCCTCAGAGAGGGTGCATTATCTTTTGACCGGTCCCAGAGTTGCTGAACTGGACCTGAAGGGGAAGACAGGACCCGATCGTTAAAAACCAGCCCGCCGGCGGTGGCGTGAGGAGAAATCAGCACCCGAATGGCCCCGAATTGAGTCGGGTCGGCGGCAGAAGCATCCACCAATCGCATAAGTCGCGGGAAGGGGTAGGCGTCGTAAAACGCGGGCCTCTGATGCATAGCGAAAGCCCCCAGCACATGCATTTCGACCCAGGACGTGAAATAATGAAGCGAAAAGTTTACTATATCCACGCCGGGAGTAGAGGTATTAGCTGCGGTACCCAACCCATGATAAAGATGCGCCAAGGCCAGGATGCCGATGGTCAACCGCGTCCCCTCAGCGATACAATAAGCCGGGTAGATAACTGAAGCTCTCATAAAGCGACAATGCATGGGGATGACAAACCAACTGAGCCAGACAATAACAAACCCCACGAAGAACGTCTCCTCATCCATGCCGGGAGCAGCAATGGATTCAAAAGACGTCGGCGACATAATAAGGATGTAGTACCGTGGTAGATCCGATTCAGTGGTCGGCAGCTTCTTCGGACCAAACCCAAAGGGGTCTCTAATGTCGGCGAACTTCGGAGCGGTCTTCGACAAGACATCCTCGCGAAGGAAACAAGCAATGAAGCTCTTGAAAGTAACACCCTACTCTTTGGATTCGGTGAACAATCGGTCGAAGATACCTAGCGCCTTGATCAAACTGGGACGCTTGTGGCGGACGGCATTCTCGGCAGACAGGCCGTCGACCGGAGCGGGCTCGGGCTCAAAGATGTACTCGTCAGAGGGCAGCAACTCCTCATACAGACTACCCCTGATTGGCAACCTCGAGATGTCATAGAATTCTGCCAGGGAGATCGAGACCTCGCGGTCCCCTAAAAGGAAAGTGTTGGTGGGAAGGTTCCATTGGTTCAAGAACGCCTTAACCCACCATACATGCAGGGATTGGTAGTGAAAAAGCGATGCGTATATCGCCTGGTAAAGCCTTACTTTCTGTAGCCGCGCACGATGGGTGGACAGGATGTAACGAGCCCAGAGAAGGTACCCCGTAGGTGTCGAGGAGTGAGCCCTATCTTACAAATTTGCCTCCACGGGTGGGCCTCACCCTGGCAAATACGCCGTCCCAAGATATCTATAGCCGGGATCGGATGGTTCGGGATACTGGTCGTCGAAGGCTCGAGCCTCCCCGTTGGAGTCCAGTTGGGCATCTCCACAGCAAAAACCGTTCTCGGAGGGTCCATCGGCAAGAATGGGAAAATAGGCTCTGTTGGTATTGCGCAGAGGAAACTCCGGCGACCCCGGATAATATGACTATACCAAGTTTCCCATAGAAGCAAATTGGTACAGTTCGGGTCATGAGCCCGGATCATCGCCATCGCTTCCTCATCGGACGGTGATTGAGGAAAAGCGGCCTCCGAACGGGTAAAGGGAAAACACGGAGCAGAAGCCATCGCACCTGAAATCGAATGGAAGAAGACCGTCAAAAGCAAAGTCAGCAATATATATCCATGCATGAACATGAAGACTAGTTGAAGAAAACAACAGTGGACTTTTTTTTGGGACCATTGGCTACAAAACACATGGGACCCACGGAATCAAGATGACGGCTCGTTAATAATGAGACCAAGCAGTTGTAATAAGACAAAGGGGATACCCTCATTAAATAAAAAGTGGGTTTCAAGTGGCCTTACACATTCTCCTAAAGGACAAATCTACCTTGGGCTCTACAACAAATCAAACAAGATCAGGAGAATTAAATTCCCACAAAAGACATCATTGCAACCGTCTTCTTCACTGATCACAGAAGGACAACCTGGGGCGAAGGAAACCTTAAGAAGCCTCTATGGGAAAGAACTTAGTTCTTCACAGGAATTGAACTCCTTTTGGAAAGGGGAATTAAATCCCCAGAAACTTTTTTCTGTGAACGGAGTTAAACTCCATGGATTTGAACTGTCATCATCATCTCCTTGGAGGATCAGATGAACCCTAAGAGAGATTTACTGCTGAAGATTAATTGGTTTCATGGGTTCATATTTAAAGGGTAAAAACCCTTGTTTTGGATTTAAAATCCAGAGGAATGTGAAAGTTCATCGTTTGTTCAAGGACATTACCTGAGGAAAAGAGTCTTTCTGAACAGAGTTAAACTCTGAAAAGGTTTAAAGGCAGAGAACTAAGCTCTGGAAGAAGAGAATTAAATTCTCAGAAAAGTTTGCAAGAGAAGAAGATGAGCAAAGTGGAGGCTCTTCTGAAAGGACATGGGTATTTATAGGATGTGATGGAGACGCTTCATCTCCCCAAATCCCTAGAGCAATCCAACGGTCACAAAAGTGACAGCGTTGCACTCACGTACAGACACGTGAGAACAACGCTGTGGGGGCATTTGTTTCCTGATTTAAAATCAGGAAAGTTACGGAAAAGGCATCACGTGCCACCACGTGACCAGCAGTCACGTGTTGGCACGTGACATTTAAAAAGCAGCGGCAAAGGCAAAGTCAACTCCTTGATTAAATCAAAGAAAAGGCTCCAGAAAGGGTCACGTGCTCACACGTGACCAGGGGTCACGTGTTGGTACGTGACGGTTGAACAGCGGCTAGAAGACAGAGCGCAGAAAGGAGAAGAAAGCTCGTTCCAGGGAGGTCACGTGCCTACACGTGACCAGGGATCACGGGCCTACACGTGACCAGGGGTCACGTGGCCACACGTAACCGGCTTTCAAAGCCTATCTATTTAACAGAATCAAATTCTGAACAGCATTCAAATCTTTCCAAAGGAGAATGATTATTTGGAACCGATTGGATTAAAGATTTAAAGGTGATTAAATATCACCTATCTATGGGAAAATCTTGAACTTGGAAAGATTTCCCCTTAAAATCTAACCGAAATAACAAAGGAATATCTTTGGATTTAAAATCCAATGGTGAATAAAATTCACCTAATAATCCAAAGGTCCAAATGAATGATGAATGAAAATCAAATCTCTAACGAATACAAATCAAATCCCTCAATGAATGATTCACCAAAACTAATTGATTCTGCTCCTTCTCCTATAAATAGGAGCCAAGAGATACAGTGAGGGATATAGAGCTTTGGAATATTGAAAATTCAGAAGGAAGAATTTGATTCCCTGCAAAAGAAAATCCTTAGGTAAGAAAAGAGAGGTTTAAAAAGAGAATTTAATTCTCAAAAGAGTTTAACTCTTATATTAAAAGAAGAACTTAGTTCTCTCTTTAGCAGAGGATCTGCAAAGTGCACATCTCCCCATGAATTGAGAATTTAATTCTCATTGGGTTGAGATCCTGCCATGCAGATCCAAAGCATAGAGAGGGAATGTATGTTTGAGAATTTAATTCTCATAGAATTATAGGAATTTAATTCCTTCGAATTAAAATTAGGGTTTAACCCTATGTTGTAGGGATTTAATTCCTTCAAATGGACAGAACCAGGGTTTAACCCCAGTTAAGAGCTTAATTCTGTCAAAATAACAGGAATTTAATTCCCTTAAGAAAGAAAAAATGAGGGTTTAACCCTATTTAAGAATATAATTCTTCAAAAGAAAGTAGGAATTTAATTCCTCTAAAATTATTGCTAGGGTTTAACCCTATGAAGAATTCAATTCTTAAAAAGATAAACACATCTTCAAACAGGCAAAGGAATAGGGTCACGTGCTACCACGTGACCCCTGAAAAGAAACAGAAAAGAGCTTTACGGCGCTATCACGTGTCGACACGTGACCCCTAATGAACATTCTAACAGATCAAAGCGCAAGCCCCCATCACGTGCCCACACGTGATGGCTTTCAGAATTTAAAGTGTTAAACACTTATCTGTAGAACAAAATAAAGGGAAACAGGGCGCTATCACGTGCTACCACGTGATCCCTTGGCTGAAGCTTTAACGGACAAACACCAAAATTCCCATCACGTGACAGTACGTGATGCTCCAAAGTATTCAATACTTTTGGCAGAATAAAATGAATTGAGGGCGCTCTCACGTGCTACCACGTGACCCCTCTTGCCTTAGTGTTTAACACTAAAGTTGAAATCTCTATATCCAGTGTTCAACACTAATTTTCTTAGTGTTTAAACACTAATTTGGAAAACATCTATTTACAGTGTTTAACACTGACTTTCTTAGTGTTGAACACCAACCTGGATAACCCTGTTTCCAGTATGTAACATTGATCTGCCTTAGTGTTAAACACTAATTTGAAATCTCCACTGCCGGTGTTTAAAACTGATTTGTTTTAGTGTATAAACACTAATTAGAAAGCCCTGTTACCGGTGTTTAACACTAACTATCTTTTAGTGTTAAACGCTCACTTGTCAATCTCATTCTCAGTGTTCAACACTGATTGATTTTTAGTGTTTAACACTAACTTTAGCCCCATTGGCTAAGTGTCTAGAGGCAAAGCCTCTCCTCTAATGGTCATTCAGAGGGCCAATATCCTAAACATGATTGGACTTAGCCCAAACTGGCCATAAGTCCTCAATTCAAATTCAACTGAGCCAATGGGCTCATAATCTAATTAATTGGTCTTGGTTCCAAATTGGGCCAAACATTATTTAATCTACCTCGGTTTAAGGGTGCATCTCTTCACTCCTTTGATACTCGGCGTTGTAATTCCTCAACGTCTTCAAAGAGGTGACGGGTCCCGATGACCACACATTGATACGGACTGTGGGGTCCTTAAACTTATGGACTATGACGTCCTTAACCTTGACCGTGATGTCTTAAAACTAACATCGGACTGTGGAGTCCTTAAATCCACGGACTATGACGTCCTTAACCTTGACCGCAACGTCTTAAAACTTACATTGGACCGCAATGTCCTTAAACTACCTATTGACCGCAATGTCACTAAACTAAACGATAGGGCTCCCTTAATTGCTCTATTGTTGGATCTAAATGATCCCGTTAAGTCGATCTTAGTCTAAAAACTAGGCTAACGTATCCTTAACAAACGTTTAAGTTGATCTTAGTTCTCAATGAGGCTAACGTATCCTTAAACCCAAACCCCCAAACCCAAATCTAAGATAATACGAATTTGGACTAGTCCACGCCCTACGGGCGACGACATAACTCAGTCTCCGTATACAATCCATGGGCAACTAAACATAAAATAAACACACACGACACGAAGTGACCATCTGGAGAAGGAGAAAGTAGTTACCACGATGCGGTAGCGTAATTAACTGCAGGGGCTTGCACCTGCAGGGAAGAGCGTCCCCACAATCAAAAACCCCTCAAGCGAGGGGGAATCTGACGAAGTCTGCTACATCGGACGCATCCGTTTAAACCTTCGATACACGGTGCCATAAATCAACTTGGCATCTTCGGAGAGGTGGATGGATAGCACCAATTAGCATCTGCCCCGAATCTCAGGCGAGACGTCCGCGTCGCGGCCGCCATTCGGAGGGGAACAGATTCTTTCTTTACCGCTTCCTTCATGACGGGATTCAACCGTCTTTGTGGGTCTCGAGTTGGTTTGGCTTCATCCATCAGATGTATATAATGTTCAACAATTAAGGGACTAATCCCTTTGATATCAGCCATTGTCCAACCAAATACTTGCCGATTTGATCTCAATACCGCCAAATGTGCGTTCTCTTACTCTAAATCTCGAGAAGCGGATATGATCACGGGCAAAGACTCATTCTCTCCTAAATATGCATATTTAAGATGAGAAGATAGCGGTTTGAGATCTAGTGTCGGCGGAGAGACGATAGAAGGTGGGGCAAGGGAATGATACTCGGACTCCCTAAGAGGTTCATAACTTGCGTAGGATATTGACTCGGAAAGTGCTACTGACTTTTGCGACGAGTTAAAAGATTCAAACCCGAGGATGGACTCAACGGAGATATCTTCACTATAATAATTTTTCAGATCAAACAATGTCGCACTAGTGTTGTCGAGATCATCATAGCAAAGTACTTCAGCTTCGCAGCTGTCAGAAGCTATCTCGTTGATGGAACAAACATCGATTAAATGAGCAGAAGATTCAGATGGTTGACTTCCTAGCTTGTAAATTTTAAGCTCAATTGTCATCTTCTCGAAAGATAAGTTCATAGAATCGTTACGACAATTAATGACAGCGTTTGAAGTTGCTAGGAAAGGTCGATCGAGTATCATTGGGATTTGGTTGCGTGGGTTCGCCACAGGCTGTGTATCTAAAACAATAAATTCCACAGGGAATATTAATTCCCCGACTTTGATTAACACATCCTTTAGTTCACCCCTAGGTTAGGCGATAGATCGGTCTGCCATCTGGAGAGTGCAGTGGGCAGGTTTCAACTCTCTTATACCTAACTGCTCATAGACGGAATATGGAAGCAAGTTAACACTAGAGCCGAGGTTAAGTAGAGCACGATTGATGCTTTTACCTCCAATCGTTATAGATATTTTAGGACAACTGGGATGCTTACGTTTCTTAGGCAATTGTTGTGTAAAAGCTGTGCTTACGTTACTTGTCATGAATACATTTTTCGGCACTTGAGTTTTTCTCTTCCTAGTGCACAAGTCCTTAAGGATTTTTGCATAAGACGGAACTTGTTGAATAGCATCTAGGAGAGAGATATTTATGTTAACTTGCTTAAACAATTCCACAATCTTCTCCATTTGTGCGTTAGCTTTGTTGGCCCTCAACCTGTTTGGAAATGGAGCTTTATCAATAAGTTTTGGGTCCAACATTTGTGGAGAAGTTTGTGGGGATGGAATCGATCCCAGAATTGGAGTAGGGATCGTTTTAGGTTGACTCAAGGAAGTGGGCGAAGGGTTCGAACCTTGAGGAAAACGGAGAATAGGCTCGGAACAAGGTGGGAGACTAGACGAAATAGGACAAGAAGTGGAAGCCGGGGTTTCAATTGATTCCTCATCATCAATCTGTTCACCCATTTGATTGTTCAACACTCTTCCCGATCTCAACGTGGTAACAACACTCACATTATAACTTTGTGAATGGTCAGGATTCGGTAGGGGTTGAGATGGAAGTTTCCCTTTTTCTCTCGCACTCATCGCGGCATTTATTTGTGAAAGTTATGATTTTATCGATTTTATACCTTCACCGTGGGAAGTGGTGGTCTGTGTTAACGCTCGGATAGAAGACTTTATATCATCCGTTGATTACATGGAATATTTAATAAACATATCCACGCTTCGTTCGAGTGCAGATGAATTTTCGGTACCGGCCGTTTGGAAAGAATTATTATGAGGTGTAGAATTGTTGGCTGGATTTTGAAAAGGATGTGATTGAAAGGGGTGCTGACTCTGTGGGTGTGGTTGCTGCTGCTGTGGAGGAAGTATTTGATAATTGCTTTGGAACTGGTTTTGATTTTGAGGTTGGTTTTGGTTCCAAGCAAAACTAGGATGATTCCTCCATCCCTGATTATACGTGGAAGAATAAGGATCGTTTCTAGGTCGCCGCTGAAAAATAGCATTAGTGTGTTCTTGAGCTTGAAATGGTGCATCCATAGGACATTCTTCCGTCAAATGTGATGGATCGGAATAGCAACCACACACGGTCTTAGGAAGCGTAACCTGCTTTAGGGAGATTGATGAGAATTTGTTCTCCATAGCGTCGAGTTTCTTTTGTATTGTTTCCATTTCGGCTTTTACTACGATGGAAACATCGAGCTGATGGATACCTTCCTTAGATGATGGTCTAACGCTTTCCCAATGCAAAGTGTGTTCAGCGAGATCTTCCAGATATTTCCAAGCATCACCATCGTCTTTGGACATGAAATTGCATTGACACATGGTTTCAAGCATCTGCTTTGTCCCTGGAGTAATGCCCTCATATATAATTCGGTACAGATCTCATCTATGTATTCCATGATGAGAACATTGGACAAGCAGATCCTTAACCGTTCAAAGCACTTCCAAAATGGTTTATTGGGAAGCTGGGTAAACTGATTGATTTCGCTCTGAACACGGGCGGTCTTATGATTAGGGTAAAATTTCTTAAGGAATACTATCACGAATTCATCCCAATTGGTAATAGAGTGTACGGCAGTGTTATAGAGCCATTTTCTGCTAAATCGCACAAAGTGAAAGGGAGAAGACGCAGGCGCATAGCATCCACTGAAAGTTGTGATGTACCTATCATTGCGCATACGTTTTTGAATTTAGTGATAAAAACATATGCGTCTTTAGACTCAAGCCCGTGAAATTTGGGCAACAGGTTGATGAAGTGGGGTTTAATTTCAAAATTATCCCCATTGGGTGGTGGAATAGATAAACAGGTAGGAAGGGGACCGCGTATAGGATAGCATCTCTCTTGGAAAGAGATGCGCGGTGGATTCTGCGCACCGACGGGTGGTGGTAGGGCGGTGTTATAATCTGATGGAGAACCGTCCATCTCGGTCGATGTAGTGGGTGGAGGGGAAAAAGAAGATGAAAAAGTACTGACTTTGGAATCGATAGCAGGAACGCGGACAAGACGGGCACTAGAATCCCGTGTCCAGCCGAGCATGCGCTAAGCGGGTTTAGCGCAAGTGGCAGCGTGTGTGTGATTTAAAATTGGTTTATTTTGAAAAGTGTCGGACGTGAGACAAATCACACAAAAATGCACAATCAACCCTAGAACTAAGGTTACCTAGGTCAAGTCTCTAGACCGCTCCTAGACTTCCAAAGGACAAGCCACATGATTAATCCTCTACCACCTCTTTATCGCTCTTGTGGCCAGGTAAGTGCCAGGTAAGTGGGAGATGTCCGCTATACGAATCACTAAAAATAGCGGGTCTAATTAAGTAACCACTTGCCTTAGACACACTTGCCTAGACACCACAAAAGAAATGCGGATAAGCGATATATTGCCCACGACCTTCCTCTGTTCTTATTGAGCGCGACAGTCCTTAGAGTCTAGGTCTAGATATTTTTTAATCAATGTAGAGTGATGCGGATGCTCATTTTGTGATTTGTGGGGCCTAGGAAGGGTGATGAAATCCCCACCTAATCTGAATTTGGTCTTTTCCCCTTAATGTCCGTATTAAAATATGCACAAACTAATTACAAAACATGCAAAAAGATTTTTTTTAGCGACGATATTCTGCAAAAAATCCTGCAGAAAAAAATATTATTAGATTTTTCAGAGGAGAGAGAACGTATAGAGAAAGTTACCAGAGAAAAATAAAGCCCTAGATCCCCAACTCGGCCGCGGTTCCGCCGCCAAAGCGCACTTCTTACCGCGGTTCCACCGCGGATTTGAGAGATCGCTTGAAAATTTTTTGTACTGTGGCCTCCTTTGCTCTTATTGTCTTCTCTGAAGGTCTCTGAATCTCTGTTTCCTCGTTCTATTGTCTTCAGATTCTCTTGCAAAAATCGCACACTAATCATTAAATACACAATTTGCTGTTTTGTTTTATTTATGATATGGATCGAATAAGAATTCAATACGAATAGTAAGAATAAAAAAAAATACACACGTATCCCCAGCAACGGTGCCATTTGATTGATCTATATTTAAAGAAGTGTTTGTAGAAATAACCGCAATCAATAACGGTGTCGCGTGTAGCTAGACCGAGATGAGTACGGGTCGTTCTCAGGGATATGTGAATCTTTTAATCTTTCTTTAGATGTGTTGATTAGGAAGATGAAGAAGAATAGATAATAGTGAAGAATAGTTATAGAATTTAGATCTACGTTAAACACGGATGTAGAATATAAATCTAGTTTAAAGACGGATGTAGATTTTATATCAGAAGAGGGCTTGTAGGGTTCGTTAAGATTTAGTAGTCATAGATGATTAATTAAAAATTACTCATTTTATCTTTTCATAGATTTAAAACTAGATCGACAGAGATGCATGTAGATTAGGGTTTTTGGAGGGAATAGGGTTCCCACTCTTAATGTAACAACCTAGTTCATTTATACTAATTCCAGTTCTCGTATTTTCTTAATTGTGGTATTTTCTTGGTTTATCATGTTTGGGTGCGAATGGTATTTTACATTTTACTTTGCATTCGACCCGACCCACTTGCTTGAACCTGTTTGATTCATATTTATGAATTACCCTGAGTTGTTACGTAGACTGTGCATTTTCATGTTTAGTACATACTGGCATTTTATTTGGCATTGTATCTTTTACCATATAACATTTTAGGTCACATAAAATAATTTAAAATTACATAACATGGCCTGCATGATACCCCTAGCCCCGTGGTAGCATCCGTGCATTTTGTTCTCGTCCCGTTCAGTGAAACGGACTTGTTTGGATGGCTACGCGCACGTGCGTGCATCCGTTCTTGGGGGTATGCATTTTTCGTTATCCGGACATTCATTTTTTATTTTGGTCGACATGTATATTTTTCGTATTTTAAAACTGAATTTTTGACCCGACCCGGGCATGTTTTAGACTATGTTTGTATTTACCAGAATATCAAATTTTATTTATATAATATTAATTTTATAAATCGATACAAATTAAAATTTAGTTAACTAATAAAAGATTTTTTAAATTTAAATCTAAACTAGTTTCCTAACAAACTAACAACCCCCCCTCTCTCTCTTCTGCATATATATATATTTATATATATTTTATTTATTTAATTTTTTTCTTTTCTTATTTAATACACAGCCTCTTCTTCTTACTTCTTCTTCTTCTTCTTTCTTCTTTCTTTTTTTCTTGATCTTGTTTCTTGATTCCGGTGATCACCGCCGGAGCCGTGCTCGTCGCTGACGATCCGAGTGATCCAGTGAACATACCTGACTTGCGTGATCACCCTCGTGCGTTGTTTGGAACCGTTCCGTGTACCATGCGCGCGTCGCGACATTTCACCGATGAAGGATGTTCTGTACACATCCGTTCTTGTTCCGTCTAGGCAAGTTAATCTTGCTACATGCTATATAACTCATTATATACCTATTTAAATAAATACCACTTCTGTATTTTAAATCAAGCATCGCATGTTTCATATTACAGCCTTTCGAATTCCGTTTACATTTGTATAGTGCATTTCAGATTTAGGGCATGAAAACCAATCTTAATTACATGCTACATTACTTTAGACGCATCTATTTTAACAAATGGAATACCTGTATTTAAAATCATGCACCCCATGTTTAGTTTTATAATTTTTTGATGTTCCGTTTGCATCCATTCATATCATTTCAGATCTAGGTCATGAAAACTTATCTTGTTACATACCATACTATCATATACTGCATCAAATTGAATAGTTACATTTCATATTGCTTAATTATATGTTCCGCACTTGTTAGTTTATCATTTTACGATCATGTGATACCCGTTTGCATCCATATCATTTAAAATATATATATCGTCGTAAAATTTCTTATTATTATCCTTAATTAGTTTATAATCTGCATTTTATAATGTTATACATTTGAAAATATTATAGTTTACACATGAAACGTCGTTGAAAAGCGGATACGATAAATCTGAAATTTACTGTACACCTTACCTTATAAAATTCATTATAAATCATAGAAAAATCATTAGTATATGTTCTTTAGTTCGTTACGAAGCTAACTCAGAATACTATAACTCTTTGAAATATTTATTTGCAAAATAAATTGTTTAAATAACGTAAAATGTAAATAAAAATATCTCTAAACTGCTGTCCAGGGAAATTCCAGCAGCAAACTTTCAACTTCGAATGTTCATAGATTTTTGTACGAACAACATGAGATGCTTATACTTATAAAAATGAAAATCTTATTGAATTATCTTTGTTTTGGTATAATACACGTCCCTTTTAGAGAACGTTTGTTATTTTTAAGCTATTTTACAAATTAGGGTGACGCTGAATTTCTGAACGGAACTTTCTTGTGCATGGTTAATCAATACCACTTTTATAGTTATTAATCGGTTTGAATATGTTCTCCATGTTAATATTATTATATCAATATCTATTTAATAAATAATAGTGCTTGTGTTTTAATATTCGGCAAATTTTACCGATTTACAGTTTTATAGCATCCGTCTGTATCCGTACGGTTTATTACATATCTAGTTGCACGCCGAGACCATATTATTTTATTTTACTGTTACATTAGTATCCCATACTTGATCTTGTGCATCCTACATAGTCATGATGTAATCCCTGATAAATATTTGTGCATCCATGCTTTATTTGTGCACCCGGACCTGTTACAGTTTAGTTATGAGCATCCGTTTGATAGCTGTGCACTACTTGACATGACTTGATACATGTACACTACCTGTCATGACCTGATATACTACTGCATGACTTGATACAGTACTACTTGACACGACTCGATCCATGTACACTACCTGACATGACCTGATGTACCACAGCTTGACCTGTTACCTGATCTTGTTACTAATGCCAACAATCTTGACCTGTTGTCCCTATGGACATTTCCTGTTGTCTATTCAGACAAACATGTTCCTGCTTGATCCTGTGTTGGCATTAGCTTCAGATTTATCAATATCTGACTTGAACACAAAACTTGGGGGTATGGGGAAATCAATGATGAAACCTGACTTGTAACTCGACAGTTCGATACTTATACTGATCAGTCTTACGGGCTAGGCCAGCCCCGGGATGATGCGGCTGACATCATTCATCGTTACATACTACCTTTTACTGCCTAGCGGCACGTCTCGGATTCAGCCCGAGAATCTTGATCATGGTCCCGGGCACGCACGGGATACTATTGAGTTACATCGATAATTCATCAAATTGATTTCAAAGACTTGAGAGTAGTTAACCTAGTAGACCAGTTTAGATTACTTACTGCACATCACCTGTGCCTTACTCTTCACTGTCCTTATTTATGTTACTGTTATACCTTTATTACCGTTCATACTCGTGCCTGCATGTCTTTTTACTCCCTGATTATAGTATTACTTGATGTTATGACGAACTGGCGTTTGGGTTTTGCATGGCCCAGATCCTCTACTTTTGTCGTAGGCTGATCAGAAGTACTTCCGCCGTTAGGCCGAGCAGTGAGGATCCAGTTGGTATCCAGTTTTACTTTCCAGGTGTTTTGTTTATCGGATCTATTGCTTCCGCATATTATTTTATTCATGACTCGTTTATTTTGGCATATGGACATGTGTTAGATAGTTTATTATTGTTCTTGATATCTCTACAGCCGTAATGTGACTGTGGAGGGATTTTTCCTATCCACGGGTAGCATAGTTGGCTCTGTCACGTACCTATCTTAGCGTACTCTGGGAAGCGGGGCGTGACACTTAACCCTCATCTTTACATGGATCTCCGTTCATGTCTAGCCTTTACCAAAACAATTGTTAATCTAATCTCAAATCGTGGTCGTGACTATCAATGAATTGATAGCGCGCCCCGATTAGGATGTTAACTATTCTTTTGATAAAGTTTATAAACTTTATAAGACCTAAAAGAAGTTAAAGGATTTTTTCATCCATTGATCTACCCTAATCCTACGAACCCTATCAAGCGGAGAATTACTCGCTCTGATGGAGAAAAAAGAACGGATAGAGATCATGATGTAAATAAAGAAAATAAAAATGCAATAAGAATAAAACAACTATCTTTATTAATCAACTTGATCAATCACACTTTTTTCCTTTAGAAAGTGATTACAAAACCATGGTTTGCTTCTCGATCTCTTCTTAAGGAGGTAGATGAACAGCTGATGATCAATCTGGATTCTTGAGTCGTCTTGGACTTCGTGATCTTGTCGGTTTGATGACTTCTAGGTTTAGCCCTCGGTCCTTTGTATAGCCCCCAAAGACAGAAGCTAAAGATCCCCAGAATAAGGGTTAGTTGTAGCAAATCCAACCTGAAAATCCCAACTCCCGACTCTGTAACAACTCTATTTTTAGTGTACAAAAAAAATTCTTTAAAATTAATGTATACTTGGAGTAAATACTTTTGCTGTTATCACTTTAAATAGTTAATTCACTCCTTAATTACAAGCAAGAGCTTGTAGCTCATTGGTAATACCTTGCACTGCTGAACCAAGCCACCAGAGTTCAAATCCCATATCCCACATTATTTTTAATATTATTTTGTTTTGAATTTTTTAGAAGTTCAACAGTCAACACGTGATAACTCCCAAAATTTCCACTACACATGAAAAAGTAAATATACCAGTGTGTACATCAGACGACCCCCCATCTTCCCCATGCCTGACTCGGCTGAGTCCCTAACAGAAAAATTCTGTCTCTTGGCCTCCCCTACCCCCCTGCACACTTTATTTAGATTGGTTCCAGAGAAGCCATACAGTCCCTTTTACTCCATTTTTAATGCATTTTAACATATTTTTTTACATTTTTTTAAATTAAAACCCTTCATCTACCCTAACCCTAGCCTAACCATATAAATACCAACCCTACACACTACCCCCTCACCCCAAAATCTGAGCCAATTCTCAAGAATTTTCAAGAAAACTTGTGTACTTTGAAAACGAGCAAGAAGCGAAGCTACGGTGAATTTTCCGGCGAACTTCCGACGACCATCTTAGGAGCTCCCAGAGACAAAACGACGCACCGGCGACTCCTCCCGATCCATCTCCCTCTCATTGTTATCCTAAACCCGCAAGTCTCAAAATTCTATCTCTCTATTATTTTCTAGAAATACGGAATTACAAAACCCGACGGAATCGGAACAAAACCGATTTCCGATTCGGTTTCTTTATAAAACCTCACTTTTCTTTAATACAATCAGGCTTAAACCAATTCATGTTGACTATTAAACACTAATCAACCATATTGATCAAGTTTCAAATCAAAAATAATTGCTATTTCATTTTACCGTATTTTTCATTTAAATACCACATAGTTTCAATTCTACATTTAACATCACAAAACTTGCTATATCTTTAAGTAGATCACAAGATAATGACCTACCTCCTCACACACTCATATGCAATATAGCACAATACCCTTGAGAATATAGAATACAGGAAAACGATATCATTGCAAATAAATACCATTTACTTAACAAAACCATTTTCTAAAGGATTTAATATTTATACAATCTTTGTAAAGTGCCGCTACAACCCATTTTGGGGAACCCGTTCGGGATGGTGCGGATTATCGCACATCCTTGGGCTTAATAGTGCGAGATTCAGATCTCCGCAAGGAGCATTCGGTCTCGAAAGATTTAAAATACGAAAATCTAAAGAAAATGAGATTTCTAGAATATTATATATATTAAAAATTATTTTCATATAAATATATGTATATTTATCCTTAAAATATCTATTTTGTAATAATATAAATATTCCACGTTTTCTAAAAATATCACAAGAATCATTTTACAGTAAAATACCATGAATTCCATATAAATCAATATTACAAATAAATACCAATTATTATGAAATTAGGATATTTTCACTAGATATATCACAATATAAAATCTACATTCATTACAACTCTAAAGACGATTAATAAATAGTTGGGGTGTATTTTGAAAAGTATATAAAAGTATTTTTATATAAAACCCCTCAAGTTCTATAACTTACCCTAAGGACCCTAGTAAATATAATTTTAAGCGAGACTAATCTCTTGAGCCTCAGGGAGCCGGAGAAGTGGGTGCTTGCCTATCTAAGATAAACAACTTAACAACGGTGTTATCAATACGGTAATCGTTTTTGAAAAAGACACAAATCCTGCCGCCCATGTGCAGCGGTTACCGATAATATCAAAACAATCAGGACTACAATTTACTTTGAGTCTCATTATAAACTGACTTGAATATGATTCAAGTACAATCTACAATCTACAAATTCAACATGAATCCCTATATTCAATCTATTCAATACATTCAATCTACATTGACTGAACCGAACCATGGATATACATCCATTTACATGATTCTACAGTTATTCTATTTACATGATTATACAGTTATATTCGTTTACTGATATCATGGTTTTGGTCAGTCATCCAACTATATAATCTATTCAATACAATACAACAATACAATCAAAACACTACGGGGTTTAAGGGGTAGATTGGTACGGAAGGTGTTAAAAGTGGTACGAGACAGTAAGATTAAGACACTTAACTTATATTCCGTTGCTGTTGTACCGTGGCTTAACAGTTCCTTGTACATTCCGTTTGCCCTGGTCTCTAGCATATAGAGACCCCTCTCGTACACACTGGCATCCTTCTGTGCCAAGCTACAAATAACAGCGTTAACACAATATTACAACAATATAATACAACTTTAAAAGATACCTTCTTATTCTGTCTTTTCTATTTCTCTCTTATTTTTGGGACTTACCGAGCGACCTGTTCGCTGACGACATTCTCTTTCTTTCTTCTTTGAATGTCGTCGGGTGATCTAGACACTTTAGAGATCGAGCCCGCTGCTGAAGACTTGGACCAGTTTAGTGATGATCCCGAGCTCTAGTCATTGTACACTTTCCATTCGGTACTTTTCATTTCTGTTATGTCATTATTTAGGCATTGCTTTATTTCAGTTGTATTTACTTTCCATGCATTGTACAGAAAGAATGTGAATAAATAAATTTACTGTTTTTATTATATCTTGTCTCTTGTGCTTTACTTTTATATTACTTAGATACGCTTAGTGTATTTACTTCACAGTAAATACGTAGCGGCCTCGTCGCGTCCTCTGCCCGTATACTGGGAAGCGGGGCGTGACAGGTTTTGTTGGTGGCCCATGCAGGTCAGAGCTGTATGAAACTCTATCATGCAGTTCTGTTCTGCTTGAACAACCTAAGCAATATAACATAAGAATCAGCAACTAAAACATTCTTTACAATTCATGTTCCTTGAATCTTATCATTTCATGTACTTTGAATCTGTCCTAACCCAAATTTTTCTTCAAGGTTATGGATTCCCCGAACAACACCAGCACCAATGTCAACAACACACCTCCACCACTACCACTCACACCTGCCATCCCTGCTCCGATCAACGAGCAGACGGATCTACTTGAGGCAATCTGAAGCCTCCTAGAGGGACAACAGCAGTAGACTGCTCTTTTAATGAACCGTCCCGAGGCAGAAGCACCTCGGGTGAAGCAATTCAGGGCTTTGCACCCCAAACAGTTTTCAGGAAAGGAGAGCCCACTGGAAGCTGAGGAATGGGCTCAGAGTATCGAAGATGATCTGGCAGTGGCACAAGTGCCAGAATTAGCTTGGGTTCGTGTTACAAAATTACAGCTCACGGACAATGCACGAAACTGGTGGAAGGCGGAAGAAAGTCGTCTTGAACAACCCATCGAATGGAAGACTTTCCGCGACATGTTCAATACTAAGTACTTCCCTGAGACTGTCAGGTTCGACATGGAACAACAGTTCATCCATCTGCAACAAGGTTCGATGTGGACCAAGTCAGTAGATGAGTATGACGCTGAGTTCACCATGCTCAGTCGGTAAGATATGTTTCAATAATTCAAATTTTTATATATCACATATTACACAGCTAACACAATATTTTTAATAGATTTGCGACACACCTGATACTAACGGATGAGATCAGAGCCCGTCGATTTCAATAAGGTTTGGATTCGGAGATCCAGGCTGCACTGGCCACAGGAGATTTTCCGACTCATGAATCGGCTCTGAAAGCTACCCGCCGTTATGAGGCAGTGGTAAAAGCGAGGGAAAGACCTCAATCTGCTGGATTTAAGCGCCCTGCCAACCAGATGGCAGGAGGAGCCTCGTCCAGGCCACCTTTTGTGCCAAGGCGACCCGAAGTACTGAACCATCGTCCCAGCCCAGCCTTTTGTTCTTACTGCAAGAGAACTGGACATATGATGAAAAACTGCCGGCGAGCCAACCATCTTTGCTTAGTCCGCGGCTCAGCTGCTCATGATATTGGATCTTGTCCCCAAAGACAAAACACAGTTGCTGCACCCAGGCCAGCAATTACTTATCCACAGCGCCCAGCCATCCAAGCCCCTGCTCCAAGACTTGCACTACCTGCACCACCCAGAGGACCACAAGCTGCACCACCTCCTCGACAGTTCCATCAAGCTCAAAGGAACGTTCCGAGGAATGCTCCTCAGGCCAGGAGGAATGTACCAAGGCGCTAGGCTTTCACGATGACAGTGGAAGAAGCTGAGGCCACTGGCCTAGTTATCACTGGTAACCCTTTCTTTCTCAAAATTTCTTTCAGTCTTGATATTTATCCTACATACTTTTCCTATACCTAAAACATATCCCACATACCTTAGGTACAATCTTAGTATCCTCAATACCTGCACTAGCACTGTTTGATACTGGAGCATCTCACTGCTTTATGTCGCAACGGTTTGTCCGAACCCATGCGATTCTAATCTTGCCGCTTGTATCCAGCTGGAATATCAGTTCCGAAAATGGCATTCTAAAGGCAACAATGGGATATAGCTTGTGTCCGGTAGTCGTCTACAATAGAGAATTTTATGCTGACTTCAAAGTGCTGGACATACCGAACTTCGATGCGGTTCTAGGTATGGATTGGCTTGGAACTTTTTATGCTACCATCGACTGTCGTCAAAGAAGGGTAGTATTCGAGATTCCAGACCATCCGGTCATCTATTTCAAAAGCGGAGACCGTACCCTAGAGCCAAGTACCTACAAAGCGAAGCCAAGGGAAACAGTAGTTGCAGCAGCTCAAGCGGAGGAAGAATCAAGACCAGATGTGGTTCGAGAGTTCGACGATGAGTTTCCTGATGATATATCAGGTTTGCCTCCCGATCGAGCTCTTAAATTCAGTATTGATTTAGTACCAGGAGCACAACCGGTGATCAAAGCACCTTATCAACTAAGTCCGGAAGGGTTGAAGGAAGTTCGAACACAGTTGGACGAATTATTGGCAAAAGGATGGATTCGTCCCAGCACTTCAAGTTGGGGATCACCTGTACTGCTTGTGAAGAAGAAGGAAGGTTCATACAGAATGTGCATCGATTACAGAGCCTTGAACGAAATCACTATTAAGAACAAGTATCCACTCCTACGCATCGACGATTTATTCGATCAGCTAAGTTGATTTTGTATTTTCTCTAAATTAGATCTTCGTTCAGGTTATCATCAAGTGAAGGTCAAAGAAGCTGATATTCACAAAACAGCTTTCAGAACTCGTTATGGACATTACGAAATTCTAGTGATGCCATTTGGAGTGACCAACGCACCAGCAATATTCATGAACCTAATGAATCAAGTTTTCCGGGAGTACTTAGACAGGTTTTTTGTCATCTTCATCGACGACATACTGGTGTATTCAAGGAGTCGGAAAGAGCATGCAGAGCACCTACGAATTGTCCTGGAAACTCTTCGACAACATCAGCTCTATTCCAAGTACAGCAAGTGCGAGTTTTGGCTAAAGCAAGTTAGTTTTCTTGGACATATCGTATCAGGAGAAGGAATCTCTGTGGATCCAGCGAAAGTTTCAGCAGTAAGCGAATGGCCGACACCAAAATCAGTGAAGGACATTCGGAGTTTCTTGGGTCTAGCTGGATATTACAGAAGGTTCATTGAAAGCTTTTCGAAGATAGCAACACCCCTGACCAAGCTCACACGTAAAGACGAAGATTTTGTGTGGTCAGAAGCATGCGAACAAGCTTTCGTAGAACTCAAGTCAAGGTTGACATCAGTGCCAATTCTTATCATACCGGATCAATCTGGAGGATTCGAAGTGCATTGTGATGCATCCGGTAAGGAATTGGGATGCGTTCTACATCAGCACGGGAAGGTTGTGGCGTATGCTTCAAGACAGCTGAAGATTCATGAGCGCAATTATTCGACGCATGATCTGGAGTTGGCAGCGCTCATCTTTGCTCTTAAAATTTGGCGCCATTATCTACTTGGTGAACGAGTGAACATATACACAGATCACGAGAGCGTGAAATATGTGTTTACTCAAAAGGAGTTGAATATGCAGCAGAAAAGATGGTTAGAACTCATGGCGGACTTTGACATCAACTTACAATATCACCCAGGGAAGGTGAATGTGGTACCTGATGCTCTTAGTCGTCAACCATTATCGATGAATCACACCGCTCAGTGGAAGCTTCAACAAGATTTGTATCAGATGGAGATTGAAGTAGTCATGCTAGGTAATGCTTCAAGTTTGATGAATTTACAAGTTCAATTAACCATTGTTTCTCCCAATCAGAGCAAAGCTCTGTTTGAATTTCAAATTCAAAAGGTGAAGCAACGCTTCAGATCTCTTACGCTGCGCGCAGAGCGTCACGTGTCAACAGCAGACACGCCAGCGCAAAGAGCGCTGCGCCCAAGACAGCGCACCCCCAATCAGAGCAAGGCTCTGTTTTAAAAATTCAAATTTTAAAGAAAGTAACGTTTCAGATAACTTGCGCTCTGCGCTGTGCGCCATGTGTCAAACAGTGGTGCGCTAGCGCAGTTGCACTGCGCTCTGCGCTGCGCGACACGTGTCAGCGCAGGTGCGCCGCGCTGGTGCACCGCGCTCTGCGCTGCGCGACACGTGTCAGCGCAGGTGCGCTAGCGCAGTTGCGCTGCGCGACACGTGTCAAGCGCAGGTGCGCTTGCGCCAACTACGCCAGCACTAAAACTTAAATAATAAATTATTTAATTAATTAGAATTAAAATTCTAGAATGATCTTTCCAATCTTATTAAAATAAGAATATTGTCTTCTGTAAAACAGAGGCCTTAGGATCAAAGATCCAACGGTGGGGAAATATCCCCAGATCAATCAGAGAAAGATCTCTGTAACTAACTCAACAAACCAATTGGCCCTATATAAAGGCCCCTAGACTCCAAGTCTCAGATATATATAGAGACATAGAGAAATGGGAAAACTCTGAAAAATTTGAAAGGCAAGACTTTGAAGAAAGAAGATCATCTTCTTCAAGGTAAAGAATTAAATTCTTGGAAGAACAGAGATGAAAACACATCACAAAAAGAAGAATTTTTTCTAAAAAGATCAAAGATCTAAGAACAAGATCAAGATCTTCACTACAAAGAGAAAAAAGATCAAAAAAAGATCCAATCGTAAAAGATTAAAGAAGTAATTTACTTCATCCCTAGATCTTTTGATCTATATAAAGGCACAGCCTTTTGATGAACCATTGGTTCTTAAATCTTGAGGTAGAACCTCTTTAGAACAAGAAAAACTTGTTTCTTTGATCTAAATTGGATCAAGATGCATTCTGGGCTATTGGACAGTGCTTTGCACTTTTGAAATGAGCCTTTGCACTCCTTGGATTGGCGCACTGCGCCAGAGAGCGCCACGAGTCAATCATAGAACAATCTGCGCTCTGCGCTCCTAAATATAGCGCACTGCGCTCTTGGAATAGCGCACTGCACCAGGGCGCGCCACGTGTCAGCAGCGCACTGGCGCAGCGCACTGCGCTAACAGATTTGCGCTCACTAGAGCGTGACACGTGTCACCTTCGCATGCGCTAGCGCCTTGCGCTTTTTAATTGGCGCAAAGCGCCTGACAAGCCACGTGGCGCACTGTCAGCCAACTATAAATGCTATGCATTATTTAAAAGGGCAGAGCCCAAGTAAAGGTCTGACAGACCAAATATAAATGCTATGCATTTAATTACAGAGCCCAATGCTATGCATTATTAAAAGGGCTGAGCCCAAATAAAGGCTCAACAGCCAGAAAAATAAAATGTTCAACTGTGCCCATATGCTCATAGATCTTCAAACAAACTTTAGTCCCAAATTGGACTATAGACCTCACAACCAACACTGGTTCAAGGGTACATCTCTGAACTCCTCTGATATTTGTCGTTGTAATCCTTCAACGTCTTCAGAGAGGTGACGGGTCCCGACAGCCATACATTCCATGGACCGCCATGTCCCTAAACTGGAGATCGACCGAAATGTCCGTAAACTAAACAATAGAGTTCAAATACTCTTTTGTTGGATCTAAATGATCCTGTTAAGTTGATCTTAGTCTGGAAATTAGACTAACGTATCCTTAACAAACGTTTAAGTTGATCTTAGTCCCAAATGAGACTAACGTATCCTTAAACCAAAACCTCAAACCCAAATCTAAGAAAATATGGATTTGGATTAATCCACGTCCTACGGGCGACCACATAAATTAGTCTCCGTATACAATCCACGGGAAACCACAAACAAAACAAACACACACGACACGAAGTGATCAGCTGGAGAAGGAGAAAGTTGTTACCGCGATGCGGTAGCTTAATTAACTTCAGGGGCTTGCGCCTGTAGGGAAGAGCGTCCCCACAATCAAAAACCCCTCGAACGAGGGGGAATCTGACGAAGTCTGCTATATCGGCCGCATCCATTTAAACCTTCGATACACGGTGCCATAAATCAACTTGGCATCTTCGGAGAGGTGAACGGATAGCACCAATTAGTATCTACCCCGAATTTCAGGCAAGACGTCTGACGCACCTTTGTCGCGTCCTTCGGAGGGGAACAAATTCTGGCCCGCCCGGTGGGACCTTTTCCTCTTTCCACTCCACAATTCGTGTGTCGTGTTCGCGAACGAATCGCGGTTTGCTATGCTTGCCTGTGGATTCGAGATACTTAGATTTGGTGTCTTGCTCCGTGCAGAAAACAAAAGATTAATGGCTTCAAACTGCACTACCTGCAACTGCAACTCTCACTCCGTCCTTACTGGAGGAGTGACTTATGGACCCCAAGCGGCCTCCCTTTTCAAGATGCCAGTGGAGCAGGTAACTCAAGCCACCACTGGACTATTCTTTGGGACCATACTCCCACCCATGAGCTTCAACGCCCCTGTACCGTCACAAGAAGCTCCCAAGAAGTCGGTATTCGATCGGCTTACTACTACTGCGGCCCCTTTCAACGGGTCGCCCAACTCCATTGCCTCGGTTTTTAACAGACTTGGCCAGAGCTCCAACGGGCCCATGAAGAAGCCTGCAATACCAGAAGGCGTTATCCCGAAGCGGATAGGCATCCCTGCTCCCAAAATCGTCAAGACGGTTTCTCCTGCCAAAGGGTCGGTCTTCACAAGACTGACTATTTCTGCTCCCGTTCCAGGCGAAATCACCAAGGTTGCTTCCCCTACTCGGAAGTCTGCTTTTGATAGGTTGGCCGTCCCTATTCAACGTGCGTCGGTCTTTAAAAGGCTGATACCAGCAAATTCTGACCAACACAGGAGGCATGAGGAGGTCACCCCTACGGCTAAACCAACTCCAATCGTGCGACATGCTCGCCGTCGTCACTGGCGCCGGGTAAGGAAGGTTGGGGGCAACTTCCCCTCTAGGATAACTCCGCCAGCTCCGATGGTGGAAATCAATGCTGCTGTTCCGACCGGGAATAGCTTTGAACCGCTAAGAAGGGTGCGCAAAAACTCGCCAACAGCCGTATTGAAAAGATCTCCTACACCTGTGGATAATGCCCCAAAGGTAAAGCCAGAACAGTCCCCTCAGCGGCTGTCCTCCAAGATCCACAAAGTCTGGTGGCAGGTCCGAAACTCAGTGGTTGATCAAAACTACCCCCGCCAACAGAAGAAGCTGATGGTTCGACAGGAAGAAAGCCATCCTGCCAAGCCATGAAAAGCTATCTGGGTGCCCACCGCGACGGCCCCCTCAACTTCGACCGTCCATAAGAAAAGAAGGCCGGAGAAGACCCCCATGCCTGCGACAAATATTAAAGGCACTAACCCCAAACGCCCTAAGTCTGGGGGCATGGTGGTGCATACTATCTACATGGCATCCGGGAAGGAGGATAGCCGCGCTTCTATGGGTCACCGACCGCTCACCCGATCCGTGACAAAATCCCAGGAGCAACAGCAGAAGCTTCAAGAGATGATGACTGCGATGG
The DNA here is from genome assembly GCA_030015575.1 of Agapanthus africanus. Taxonomy (NCBI): domain Eukaryota; kingdom Viridiplantae; phylum Streptophyta; class Magnoliopsida; order Asparagales; family Amaryllidaceae; genus Agapanthus; species Agapanthus africanus. The sequence continues at coordinate 897,577,411 of CM057337.1, forward strand.
CCGCACTCACTGGGCCAAAAGAAAGCCCGGAAACATCATCAGAACAGCGCCACGAACAGGAAACTGACGCTGACTTCCTACGCAGAGTCCTCGAAAAGAAGGACAGAGAGGCAGCAGATTAAGCTGCCAACATAAAACAAATGGCGCTTCTCTTCCAAGACATGGTAGGAATGATGTTACAGCCGGACCCTCCTGCTGAAGACCCTCCGATCATTATCCTCGAAAACGACAGAGGAGAAACATCAAATCCACCTCCGGCTCTTTCAACAGCCAAAGAGGAAACTATCTTCAAGGCTGCCCTGGATGATTATATTGCTCAGCAGATACGAGTTCATCAGGCGAATGAAGCGGCTGGGCAAATTGTTAGAACCGGACAACCCTATCCGGGCTGGTATGACCAAATCAGTTATCCGCCGGGATATACGATCCCTAAATTCCACGTGTACAAGGGGACAGGGAATCCACATCAGCATGTCGCTCAATTCAGAGCCTTATGCGGCAACACTGGAGGCGATGATAAACTGTTGCTTCGCCAATTCGTTGGCAGCTTAGCGGAAACGGCCTTCGAATGGTATTCGGAGCTACCTAACGACTCTGTCAAAACATTTGCGGAGATGGAGCTACTGTTTACACAAAGATTCGCGAGTGCTAGTGAACGCACCTCGATAACGGTACTGATTAATGCCAAGGTGAAGCCAGGCGAGACGTGGGTCCAATACGCAATACGGTGGCGAAACTTATGGGCGAAGTGCGAACAACGCATCGAAGAAGCACCTGCGGTAGGCATGTTCGTGGGCACTCTTGATCCGCCAGCGACCATCTCACAATTCATGATGTTCTTCAAGCCAACTACTTTCCAGGCCTTGATCGACAAACTGGCCCAAATGGACCAGATGGGTCACAGACCGTCTCTTCCAAAGCCAGACTCTCGAAATGAGAAAGGAAAAGGGAAAGCGATCGTCGTCGCCAATACTCAACAACAGCCGAGCAACTCAAAGCCGTTTGTTCTCCAAAACAACGTGCGTCCACGCCCATCCCTCGAGGAGAGACTGGGACGTCCTTACTCGTTTCCTTAGGATAAAATAAGGAGACTGTTCGAGCTGGCAGTGCGCAACAGCCTCATCAATCTGCCGAGTCCAAAACGTCCGTTGCAGCCAGGCGATGTCAACGACCTTAATTACTGCCCTTACCACCAAGCGCTAAGCCATCCAATCGAAGATTGCTTCGTCTTTAAGGGATGGATCGAGGATAAGTACCAACAAGGCAAGTTCGCGTTATACGAAAACTGGAAGGTGAACCCGCCACAGCCTCACACTCCTAAGAAGACAAATACACCGGGGGCAACGTGCTCTTTTGTTGAGGAAGCTCCATGGGAGGTGGCTCTTTCGGCCAAGACCAAAAGGATGCTGAGTAATCTTCAGACATGCCCGGCGATCAGATGGAAGAACCCGCTGGAACCTGAGATCATCAAGGGGATGCTGAAGCCGTGCCCAACTCCAAATATTGGTGGTGATAGCCAAAGCGTTCACACCCAGCCGTCGGAATCTTCGAAAAAGAAGAAGAAATCCAAGAAGCCTGTGAAGCCTGACGACAAGCGCACGGACCTACAAAAGCAGATTGACGCGCTGGGAGAGTATAACCAGAGGGCGCGGACTGCAATCATGCTCTAAGAGTTCCTCAGCTACGTTCTTGAGGATGGAGATGATGGAGAAGAATCGTCGGACAAATCTGAGGATTACGTAGCAAGTTGCCATGTAATCTCTCATTCATCGCTAGACAATGAAGAGGCCCCTTGCACAAAGAAACTGGGGGCAGAGCCTGAACCGGAACTTCTGGGGCCATCAGATGAAATGATCGACGCATTCCTAAACGAAGCTCTCCTGAGAAGTAAAGCCGATCGAGAGCGTGATATGGCCATATTCGAAAAGGCCAAACGCCGGCGACTAGACAAAAGGGTCGAAACACTCCCACCAGATCAAAGTACTTCCGCCGCACAAAGCAGGATCAAGATAAGGAAACGATTCGCCAAAGCCATATCGATGGGGATGAGACTGCCCTCTTTCAGAGAAAATTCTCCTGGTGGGATACATCTTGATGGAGCGGACGTACATCCTAACTTCTGCTTATATCATCAGAAGATCACACATCCTACTGAAGATTGCAACTCCTTTAAGTGTTGGTGGCAAGGGTATGTCGCACACAGGCAACACTTCAACAGGACAAAGCGTGAAGCTCGTAGACAGCAGAAAAGTGCAACGGATGAGCGTATAAGAATAGCCGGCAATTGTCATAAGGTTGATCCTGAGGGACCGCGAATTCTCACCTTCGGGAGCGACTCCGATGAAAAAGTAGCCATCGGCCCTCTCTTCAAGGAACCCATCTCTGAAACGAAAGAATTGAGGAGTTGCGAGAACATTCATCCATGCAAGGGCATGCTACCCGGAAAGAATCTCGGACCCGCAAACAAGGGTTCGAACAAAAAGGATAAAGGGAAAGGAAAAACGGCCTTTATCGTCAACGCTCAACAACAATCGAGTGACCCTAGACCGGTTGTTTGCCAAAGCAATAAGCGGCAACCCTTCTATGAAAAGTTGAAACATCCTTACTCATTTCCTCGGGATGAAACGAGGAGGCTGTTCGAACTAGCAGTGCGCAACAGGCTCATCACTATACCGGAGCTGAAACACCAGCTACAACTGAATGATGTCAACAATCCTAATTACTGCCCTTACCACCAAGTATTGGGCCATCCGATCGAAAACTGCTATGTCTTCAAAAACTGGGTTGAAGACCAATACCAATAGGACAAGTTCGCGCTGTCCGAAAACTGGAAGATGAACCCACCACAACCACATGCTCCGAGAAAGATGGATATGCCGGGGGCATCATGCTCATTCATAGGGAAAACCCCATAGACCGAAAATTCAGTAAACTAGAGATTCGCCTCAAATACGGCGACGGCGGACCGAAACGTCCTTAAACTAACAGTGGACCGAGACGTCCTTAAACTAATGACGGACCACTATGTCCTAAAACTAGCTGTTGACCGAGATGTCAATAAACTACGGTGGATTGCGGCATCCCAAAGCCGATAAAAAAAAGAATAAAAATAAAAATAAAAATGGTATGTCTATAAGCAAAATGGGCACGGATGAAAACCCGAAAGGGCTCCGTGAGTAAAAACAGCAGGGCTACCGGCAAGTGTTTGTGAAAACCCAAAAAGGCGCAACCTCGTTATATAAGAATAAAAAAAAAGAGAAAACGGTATGTCCATAAGCAAAATGGGCACGGATGAAAACCCGAAAGGGCTCCGTGAGTAAAAACAGCAGGGCTACCGGCGAGTGTTTGTGAAAACCCGAAAGGGCGCAACCTCGTTAAAAGACACTTGCAGGGTCCCCTCGACCTTGTGAGGAGAAACCACCTGCGTGAGATCCTTACGACTCACAAGGGAGCAACACACTTAGGGATCCCCACGATTCCTAAGGAGAAATTACACTTGCGAGATCCTCACGACTCGTAAGGAGAACTCTCTTATGGGACCCTCACGGCTCATAAGATTCGAAAGTCTTAAGTTATAGAGACCTGAACCTGTTCTTAAGCAACCCCCATAACCTCCGATACTGCCCTACAAGAGGCTCAATGCTGACCCTTGTATACAATCCATGGGCGCGAATAAACTTTTCCCTAACCAAGTCCCATCCGCGACTAGGGATATGTTCGCACGGTGAACAACCCTTGTAAGTCCTCTCGACTTATAAGGAGAAAACACTCTTGTAAGATCCTTACGACTTATAAGAGAGCATGCACTTAGGAATCCTCACGATTCCTAAGGAGAAAACACACCTACGAGATCCTCACGACTCGTAGGGAGAAATACCTTTGTGAGACCCTTACGGCTCATGAAGTCAAAGCCTTAGTCGACAGGATCTTAACCCTGTTCGCTAAGCCACCTTTGTTCAATATCGACAGAGGCAAATGATGATTCTCTCCTGGCAATATCCCAGTTGTAGCGGTGCTGATGCCGAAATCGGTGTTTAATCCCAAGCTTGCAGCGGAAAGCCAGCAAGCCTCACATGCATACCAAATAGCCAAAATGATGGGGCAACTTGCAACAAAATCAGCAAGTAAAATTGTATGCATGCAAAATAGCCGAAATGATGGGGCAACTTGTAACAAAATCAGCAAGTAAAATTGTATGCATGCAAAATAGCCGAAATGATTGGGCAACTCGCAATAAAAAACAGCGAGTAAAAATAAAACAAATAGCCGAAATGATTGGGCACCGCGAAAAATAGCCGAAATGATTGGGCAATCACGACCTTCGCGATATAAAAAGCTGAAATGATAGAGCATCGCGGAAAGAAATAAAATAAAAATAAAAAAATGAAATTTATGCCCTACAGGTGATATCATTTCAATCCCTGTATACAATCCAGGGGCGCAAACAAAGAAGGAATCACACTCCTCCCCCCCAAGCTCCATCAGAAAACGGTGCCAAGTCTCGACGGCTACGTCTACAGCCTGGAGACCCACAACAGCGTTCCTCCTCATTCCAGCAGGACTCAGACGTAACATCACCAAACGGAGCCACGGCTTAGTCCCTAGTTCCAAACCTCGATGGTTCGCAGACAACCTAGAGATCATCTCGACATGCGTTTCGTTACAACAGACGCAACGTCAACAACGGCGTTCCTTCGCAGTCCAGCAGGATGTATATGCAACGTCAAGGAAAGACCCCATGGTCAGCAAAGCGGAGTAACGGCAAAATCCCGGCTCCACCTCAACATTCATCTCGCTACACCAGGCACAATGTCAACAATGGCATTCCTTCGCAGTCCAGCAGGATACAGATACAACGTCAACGAAAGACCTCACGGTCGAAGCAAAATGAAGCAAATGCAAAATTTCTAGCTTCAAGGTCTTGACGGTAACCTATATAAAACCTGAAAGACTATCAGAGATCATCCCACGCCAGCGCGGAGTGGTCACCACCTCGACGTTCGTCTCGATACAGCAGACGCAATGCCAGCAAATGAAGCGAAGGCCAAATTCCTAGCTTCAGGGTCTTGACGGCAACTCATATAAAACCTAAAAGACTACCGGAGATCATCCCACATGGAGTGGTCACCACCTCGACGTTCGTCTCGATACAGCAGACGAGATGTGACCATGGTGTTCTTTCCCCAGCAGGATTCAGACGCGACAATCAAACAAACGGAGCCACAGCAAAATCCCTAGTTTCAGACCTCGACGGTTCACCAGCAACTTAGAGACAATCGTGACATTCGTCTCGATACAGCAGACGCAATGTCATCAAACGAAGCAAAGGCCAAATTCCTAGCTTCAGGGTCTTGACGGCAACTCAAATAAAACTTGAAAGACTATCGGAGATCATCCCACTCCAGCGCGGAGTGGTTATGACTCATCGGGGCTCTCCAAATTGAACCTAACCTCAAGTAAAAATCGGCATGGCAAAATTCCTAACGCTTGCTCTTCTGACGGTCAAACTGCCTAAGAAGATTGCTTGAAGACGTCTTGTCCAGCCTCCGAAGGGATCAGAGACATGACAGTCGCAAGGCTACTCGAACAGCAAGGTTGCCTGTCGAGGAATACATCAGCCGACACGACAGTACGACAGACAAAACCCTAGTACCACAGATCCTAACGGACCTCTGTCGTAAAGAGCAGAGCTTAACTATGACGTTAGGATATTCTTGCGAGAAATGCTCGATTCTTCTTGACTCGTGAGGTAAAGCCTTAGGCAGCGAGGATTAAAAAAAAACTGTTTCCTAAGCACTGGGGCCCTGCAAGTTGGTCCAAAACGGACTCTTGCATACTATTCACGGGTCACACTCTCCAAAGTCGAATCTCGACAAGGAGGGAAACAACCGCTTACGGGTCCTCTTGACTCGTAAGAGGGAAAATTCTCTTCTAAGATCCTTAGGACTTATAAGAGAAAACACACTTAGGAATTCTCACGATTCCTAAGGAGAAAATACACCTATGAGATCCTCTCGACTCGTAAGGGAGAAAAGTCTTTGTGAGACCCTCACGGCTCATAAAGTTGAAAAAGTCTTAGGTGACAGATCCTAACCCTGTTTTCTAAGCCATCATTACTCTACAAAGAGCCTAAGACTGATAGCTATACGATATCTACAGACCGCACTTGCTAAAATCGCAAGGCAAACAACAAAGCAAGAAAGAAGAAAGCGGAGAAATGACACAAGACATTATGAAGAATGTATATCTTTTACTCATGAATCCAATTGAGTACAAGTTACATCGTGTTAAAGAATAAAAGAAACAAATACATTTTATTTACAATTACAAATGATACAAAATGTTCATGGAGAAGGAAGCGTCTTCAACAAGTCCGCAAGTTGCTCTCGCACTTCCTTCAACGCCCTCTCCTGATCGGCTGCCGCAGCCAACTCTGCTTCCACCTGGGCCCGCTGCTGCAAGTAGGATGAAAGTTGTTTTTCGACGGCTCGCTGAGCGGCTTCACGACCTTGGGCATCTCGCTCAACGGTATCGAGCTTCTGCTTCAATGTTAACCCGTCGGAGATACTTTGCAGGAGGCCCTCGAAAATAACTTTCACCCGAGCAGCATTCGCGTCGACCTCAGCACGCAGTCGAGCAGACTCGCTTGAGGTCTCTTTACATTCCCTCTGCCTTAAAGCCGCTTCTTGTTCAAGATGGCGGAAGTAAGAAGCGCTCTACTCGAACCATGCCGCCCGTTGAGTACTTGTCACGCCCCGCTTCCCAGAGTATGCTAAGATAGGCACGTAACATAGCCAACCATGCTACCTGTAGATAGGAAAAATACTTCCACGGTCATATTACGGCTGTAGAGATATCAAGAACATGAAAGTAAACTAAACTATCTAGTACATGTCCATGAGCCAGAATGAATGAGTCAAGAAATAATGATATGCGGAAGCAAAAGATACAATAAATGAAACACCTGGAAAGTAAAACTACATACCGACAGGAACTTCACCGCTCGGTCTAACAGCGGCAATACTCCTGATCAGTCTGCAACAAAGGTAGAAGAATCTGGGCCATGCAAAACCCAGACGTCAGCGCGTCATAACATCAAGCAATAATATAAACAGGGGTAGTAAGACATGCCGGTATGAGTATGAGCAAGAATATAATGAGAATATATAATAGTGAATGTGTCAGTATAAGTGACGTGCAGAGATATCTAAACTGTGCTACGGGGTTATCTATTCTAAAGTCTTCGAAACCAAGTAATATAATCCTCATCGTAACCCATCGGTGACTATTCCGTAACGCCCGAAAAAACGGCAAACAATGGGTATTCCGTAACGCCCAGAAAAACGGAAAACAATGGGTATCCCGTAACGCCCGGAAAAACGGCAAACAATGGGTATTCCGTAAAGCCAGGAAAAACGGCAAACAATAGGATGGCCCTTTGAGTTACGTTCGGTTACAATACTGATTTCTCCATACCCCCAAGTTACATATGTTCAAGCCAAGTATTAAATAATTTAGAGCTAATGCCAACACAAGATCAGGCAGGTACAGGTTTGTCTGGATAGACAACAGGAACGGTCCGTAAAGACAACAGGTCAGGTTTGTTGGCATTAGAGACAAGATCAGATAACAGATAAGACCATGATACATCAGGTCAAGCCAGGTAATGTATAAAGGTGTCATGTCATGTCAAGTGTGTACGGTACCATGTCGTGTCAAGTAGGTGTAGCAAGTCATGTCAGGGTGTGCAAGGTATCATGTGGGTGCTTATAAATCAACCTAGCATAATCATGGGCATACAGAAAAACATGTGTACTAATAGAATCAACAGCTGGAACTTGTAACGTGAAATGCAATTAGATACAGAGTAAGGTATGTAGATGCACAGTTATCAGTTTGGGTTTAAGGGATAGTTTCAACATTACATGAATACAGTATAACACATATGGATGGTAAAATCATGTTAATATGTACTAAGTAATCTAGAGATGCAATTGAATATAAATCAGGTTAAATGTATGCAAACGGTCGTCCGACAGGGTATAAAATATAAAAGGGTTACTGTGGGCTATGCAAATACTTGTTATAAGATTTAAATATGAATATGGGTACTATCTATAATAGAACTAAATGCAACCTGATATGTTCGAGCTATGAATCTAAAATGATATAACGGGACGTCGAAATGTTAAATGGAACTCATGGTATTAAATGTAAACTACAGGTTTAATGTGCACTCAAATGGGGATATAATAATTTAAATAGCATATATATTAATTTAAATAGCATGTAGCAAGTTTCACCTGCCTCGATGGATCGCGATACAGATACGCACGACAATGTCCACTGTCGGTAAAAGTCGCGATGCACACGCGCGTGCCCGGAACGGAACCAGCCAATGCAAGAAGTGACCACGCTGCACGAGAACGTCTTCTGGGTCGTCCGGATCGTCGACGACATGCACGACTCCGATGAGACGGCCGAGACCCGATTCAGGAAAGCAAGAAAAAATGGAAAGAAAGAAAATAGGAGAAGGAAGGAATGGGTTGTGGGTATTAGCTCTGTGGTTGGTGTTTGAGGACAGAGGCAAGGCAAGGGAAACGAAGGCGACGATGATGTGTTTCCGGCGATCACCGGAAAAAGACATCCACAAAGAGATAAAGAAAGAGAAGAAGGAACAGAAGAAGAAGGGGAGAAAAAGAAGGCTGCTTGCAGGGGCTCGGGAGAAGAGTGAAGGGAAGTAGAGGAAAGAGAAGAGAAGAGGTGGTGTTGGCGCCGACGTTCAGGTCGACGACGACGAAGACAAAGGCGAGGCTGGGTCGTGAGTATCATTGGGTTCGGGATCTTGGGGTCAGGGAAGGAAAGGAGGTGTAAGCGGTGGCTGGTGTGGCTGCTAGGGAACGAGGGGCCGCGGGTGTCGATAAAGTTGGCCGGAGTTGAAGAGGAGACCAGGGTTTCAGGTGTGAGGAGATGGAGAGAGGTGAGGGCTGAAGATGCCGGCGGTGGGCGGAGAGGATGAAGACGAAGGCGATGGCGATGATGAAGACGAGGTGGGTCAAAGGAGAAGAAGGAGATGCTGCTTGCGGTGAAGGAGGAGGATGCGGTCGAGGTTGTCACTGGTGAGGGTCTCGGTGGGTTCTTGGTTGAAGGGTGAAGGCGACGAGGGTGAAAGGTTGCAGGGAAAGAAAATGAGGGTGGAAAGAGAGAGGGAGAGACGTTTGTGATTTAAAAGATAAAAAAGGAATTATACAATATAATAATTAGAGGGGGGGGAGAGAGACTGAGAAAGAAGGAGAGAGAGAGAGAATAATTCTGAGAGAGAGAGATATATCGAGATGAGAGAGAGGGGGGAGAGATCGAGAGGTGAGAGAGAGGGGAAATGCATAGTAAGGAGAATGAAAGTTGGCGTTATTCGGGGAGAGAGAAAGAGAGAGTATAGAGAAAGGAGAAAGAAAGAGAAGGGGCGAGAGAGAGAGAAGCTCGGTGCGGTGGGGTCAGCGAAACGGAGAGCTGGGATTGGTGGGGAAAATATTTTTAAAGAAAATATTTTAAAAGATTTTTATTCGTTGGTAAACAGAAAAATATATTTTCGTTTAAAAAATAAAAATATCTTAAATGAATGATTTTTGGCGAGATACAAAAGTATTTCAAAATGCGCCCGGGTCGGGTCCAAAAATTCAGTTTTAAAATATGAAAATTATATGCAGCTTCCAAATTTCAAAATGAACTATTAGGTAAAAAAAATGCATATCCCCAAGAACGGACGCACGCACGTGCGCGTAGCTATCCAAACACGTCCGTTTCACTGAACGGGAAGAAACCCAGATGCACGGACGCTACCACAGGGCTAGGGGTATCAAGCAGGCCATGAAATGCAATTTTAAAATATTTTATGTGACCTAAAAAATGTTATATGTAAAAGTGCGATGCTAGATGAAATGCCAGTATGTGCTAAACATGAGATGCGCGTGTCCATGCAACAAGTTATAGGTAATCTATAAATAAGAATCAAACAGGTTCAAGCAAGCGGGTCGGGACGAATGCAAAGTAATATGTAAAATACCATTCGCACCAAAACACGCTAAATCAAGAAAATACCATGGATAAGTAAATACGGAAACTGGAATTGGTATAAATGAACTCGGGTGTTACATTATACCCAACTACAAAAGAATTTCGTCCTCGAAATTTCAAGAACAAGATAGGATAAACAAACAAGAAATTATAGGAATATATGGGGAAACTTCTGTCGGACTTCATATTCTCGTTCCCAAGCTGACTCTCCATGTGAGCGATTACTCAAAAAAAAAAACAAGTACAAGAGTGATAACCTCGTTCTTAAGAACCTTTTCCTTTCGATCCACAATCGACATCAGTCGCTCCTTAAAAGTCAAATCTTCTCGTACAGTCAGTTTCGAATGATCCAACACATGTACTTCATCTCGAGCATACTTACGGAGTCGAGGTACGAGAAACACGTCATGAACCTTCACCAAAGATTGTAGTAACACCAAACGATATGTCACTTCTCCAACACGCTCAAAATCTCAAAAGGTCCAACAAATCGAGGACTAAAACCTTCCTCGACTTCCTAAACGAATCACCTCTCTTGTCGGTGATACCTTCAAGAATACCAAATCACCAACGGCGAACTCTAGAGGTCTTCTCAACATATCTGCCCAACTCTGTGTTGGTCTCGTGCTGCTTTAATATGATTCCAAAAACTATTAACCTTCTCAACTGTCTGCACAACCAAATCTGGTCCCAATAATCTTCGTTCACCAATATCATCCCAACAACAGGTGAACGACACTTGCGGCCATATAAAGCTTCGAATGGAGCCATCAGAATAGTCGCCTGGAAACTGTTGTTGTAAGAAAACTCCACCAAATGTAGATGATTCTCCCATGAACCCTTGAAATCCAACATGCAAGCTCTCAACATATCTTCAAGAGTTTGGATCGTTCTCTCCGACTGGCCATCTGTTTGAGAATGATAAGCTGTGCTAAACTTCAATCGAGTCCCCAAACTTTCCTGTAAGCTCCTCCAAAACGTGATAAGAAAGGAGTGTCATGGTCGGACACGATACTCACCGGTACTCCATGCAATCTTACAATCTCCTGCATATACCGTTCTGCCAAAACTTCTGTTGATTGACCAACCCGAAAAGGGATGAAATGAGCTGCCTTGGTCAATCGATCAACTATCACCCACACTGCATTGTTGCCCTTTGGACTCCGCGCTAGAGCTGTCACGAAATCCATGATTATATGTTCCCACTTCCACTGAGGAATCGGAAGTGGTTGTAATAAACCAGCGACTCTTTGATGTTCAGCCTTAACTTGCTGACACACCAAGCACTTTGCTACACGCGGGCAATCTCCCGTTTCATGCCTTCCCACCAGAAATGTTGTCGTCTATCTCGGTACATCTTCATGCCTCCTAGATGTATGGAATCATGTGGAACCATGTGTCTCTTTCATAATTTCTTCGTGAATATCTCCCTTTGGCACACACAAACGGCTACCATATCGCAACGAGCCACCCTTATGAATCAATAAGTCCACTCGAAGTTCAGCTTCAACCTGTTCTCGAAACTTCCAAAATCTTGGGTCCTGCAATTGCGCTGCTTTAATATCCTCGATCAACGACGACTGTACTTGCAGCTGCATCAACTGTCCCGAAGAATGCAGTAGCACCATCCCCAACTCGGATCTCCGAAAAAAAATCTTCAATAAATTCCTTCTGTGCAGTCAACATCTGAATTGCTGGCAACCGACTAAGCGCATCCGGCATAACATTAACTTTTCCCGGATGGTACTTAAGATCAAGATCATAGTCAGCCATCAACTCCAACCATCTACGTTGTCTCGTAAATAGCTCCTTCTGAGTGAACACGTACTTTAGGCTTTTGTGATCGGTGAATACTTCGACCCCTTTCGCTCAATAAGTAGTGTCACCAAAACTTCAAAGCAAAAGAATTACAGCCGCTAACTCCAAGTCATGAGTTGCTTAATTCTCCTCATGGGTCTTCGACTGTCTCGATGCGTAAGCTGTAACCTTCCCATGCTGCACCAAAACACATCCCAATTCTTTCTCCGGTGCGTCGCGGTGAATCACCAATTCTCCGGAACCGTCGGTTACGGTCAAAAATAAGAGCGGTTATCAACCTCTGCTTCAACATCTCGAAAGCTGACGCACACCTACCCGTCCACACAAATGGTACCTCCTTATGCGTAAGCTTAGTCAACGGTTCCGCTAGACGAGCAAGGCTCACCACGAACCTTCTGTAATACCCAGCAAGTCCAAGAAAGCTTCTTATCTCCGCAACATTCTCCGGAATCGACCAATCTCGAACTGTTGTACTCTTTCGGGATCAACGGCGATTCCATCTCCATCCACAATGTGCCTCAAAACTTCACTTTTTCAAGCCAAAACTCGCACTTGCTCATCTTTGCATACAATTTTCTTGCATCTACGTCCGCAGTGCGATCTTCAAGTGCTTTGCATACTCTTCAATACTCCTTTGAGTAGATCAGAATATCATCAACGAACACCACTATAAACTGGTCCAAGAACGGTGGAAGATTCAGTTTATCAGGTCCATAAATATCGCCGGTGCATTCGTTACTCCGAAGGGCATCACTAAATACTCGTAATGTCCATACCGAGTTCGGAACGCAGTCTTGCAAATATCTTCTGATTGAACCCGGACCTGATGATATCCGGACCACAAATCCAGCTTCGAGAATACCCTCGCGCCACCAAGCTGCTCAAATAATTCGCCAATGCGAGGGATCGGATGCTTGTTCTTAATAGTCACCCGGTTTAATTCTCGACAATCGATGCACATCCTCCTTGTGACATCATCTTCTTTACTAGAAGAATTAGAGCTCCCCAAAGCGAGTTACTGCTGCGAATCCAACTCTTCTCAAGTAATTCAGTAACTTGCTTCTTGACTTATTCCAACTCCACTGGTGCCATCGGGTAAATACGCCTTTGAGATAGGCGCCGCACTAGGAACAAAATCAATCGCGAACTTCATGTCTTGCTTTACGGTAATCCTGAGATGTCCTCGAACACTTCCATGAACTCTCAAAATACAGCGGGCGCTTCCTCATTATTAACTTCCATCGACAAAAGAACATTGTTTGTCGGCCTAGCCCTAAACTCGACTGGTCCGACAGAACTGCTTCCTCCAGCAAAACAAGCTCCGGATGTCCGGGAATCTGGAGAATCGCTTTTCTTTCCTTACAATCAATATGAGCGTGGAAAGTGCCGCGAAAATCCATTCCCAAGACAACAACAAACAAAGGGTTGCACCAGAATTGAACAATCCTAATGCGGGGAAAAACAAGAATAAGATAAGATACCGAGATGACTTCAACCGAAGTCAAGATACTGAAGAGGATCAAGCACGGTAAACATGATTCAGGCTGGCGATAAAATAAGAACTGGTAAGCAATGAAACCGAGAGAAGCAAGGTAATATAACAACCATGAAACAAGGAAGTGAATCAAGACCAGGACTCCAAGTTACTTAAATAGAGTACCGCATTGTAACCATGCTGCAGTTCATGGGTACAATTACATAACTCCACTCAAGTCGCCCAAATACTAGCATCAGAATCAAGAAACAGGGAGAAACAATAGAGAACCAAAAAAGGTTTCAAGTCGAGATGCAAAGTGGTTTGCATATCGTCAAGGCGAAGGATAAAAGAAAGATATGATTCAAGAATCATGATAGCAAAGTGGCCGGACATGTTCCTAATCACGAGTATTCTGATTCGTGTATTAGGCCCAATACCCAACTACAAAAGAATCAAACCCGATTAACCTATATCCTATGGTTCTGAAACCAAATAAACCATATCACGCCCCGCTTCCCAGAGTATGCTAAGATAGGCACGTGACATAGCCAACCATGCTACCTGTGGATAGGAAAAATAATTCCACAGTCACATTACGGCTGTAGAGATATCAAGAACAGGAAAGTAAACTAAACTATCTAGGACATGTCCATGAGCCAGAATGAATGAGTCAAGAAATAATGATGTACGGAAGCAAAAGATACAATAAATGAAACACCTGGAAAGTAAAACTACATACCAACAGGAACTTCACCGCTCGGTCTAACAGCGGCAATACTCCTGATCAGTCTGCAACAAAGATAGAAGAATCTGGACCATGCAAAACCCAGACGTCAGCGCGTCAAAACATCAAGCAATAATAAAAACAGGGGTAGTAAGACATGCCGGTATGAGTATGAGCAAGAATATAATGAGAATATATAACAGTGAATGTGTCAGTATAAGTGACGTGCAGAGATATCTAAACTGTGCTACGGGGTTATCTATTCTAAAGTCTTCAAAACCAAGTAATGTAATCCTCATCGTAACCCATCGGTGACTATTTCGTAACGCCCGGAAAAATGGCAAACAATGGGTATTCCGTAACGCCCGGAAAAACGGCAAACAATGGGTATTCCGTAACGCCCGAAAAAACGACAAACAATAGGATGGCCCTTTGAGTTACGTTCGGTTACAATACTGATTTCCCCATACCCCCCAAGTTATATATGTTCAAGTCAAGTATTAAATAATCTAGAGGTAATGCCAACACAAGATCAGGCAGGTACAGGTTTGTCTGGATAGACAACAGGAACGGTCCGTAAGGACAACAGGTCAGGTTTGTTGGCACTAAACACAAGATCAGGTAACAGGTAAGCCCATGGTACATCAGGTCAAGCCAGGTAATGTATAAAGGTGTCATGTCTTGTCAAGTGTGTACGGTACCATGTCGTGTCAAGTAGGTGTAGCAAGTCATGTCAGGGTGTGCAAGGTATCATGTGGGTGCTTATAAATCAACCTAGCATAATCATGGGCATACAGAAAAAGCATGTGTACTAATAGAATCAACAGCTGGAACTTGTAACGTGAAATGCAATCAGGTATAGAGTAAGGTATGTAGATGCACAGTTATCAGTTTGGGTTTAAAGGATGGTTTCAACATTACATGAATACAGTATAACACATATGGATGGTAAAATCATGTTAATATGTACTAAGTAATCTAGAGATGCAATTGAATATAAATCAGGTTAAATGTATGCAAATGGTCGTCCGACAGGGTATAAAATATAAAAGGGTTACTGTGGGCTATGCAAATACTTGTTATAAGATTTAAATATGAATATGGGTACTATATATAATATAACTAAATGCTACCTGATATGTTCGAGCTATGAATCTAAAATGATATAACGGGACGTCGAAATGTTAAATGGAACTCATGGTATTAAATGTAAACTACAGGTTTAATGTGCACTCAAATGGGGATATAATAATTTAAATAGCATATATATTAATTTAAATAGCATGTAGCAAGTTTCACTTGCCTCGATGGATCGCGATACAGATACGCACAACAATGTCCACTGTCGGTAAAAGTCGCGATGTACACACGCATGCCCGGAACGGAACCAGCCAATGCAAGAAGTGACCATGTTGCACGAGAACGTCTTCTGGATAGCCCGGATCGTCGACGACATGCACGACTCCGATGAGACGGCCGAGACCCGATTCAAGAAAGCAAGAAAAAATGGAAAGAAAGAAAATAGGAGAAGGAAGGAATGGGTTATGGGTATTGGCTCTGTGATTGGTGTTTGAGGACATAGGCGAGGCAAGGGAAACGAAGGAGACGATGATGTGTTTTCGGCGATCACCGGAAAAAGACATCCACGAAGAGATAAAGAAAGAGAAGAAGGAACAGAAGAAGAAGGGGAGAAAGAGAGGGCTGCTTGCAGGGGCTCGGGAGAAGAGTAAAGGGAAGTGGAGGAAAGAGAAGAGAAGAGGTGGTGTTGGCGCTGACGTTCAGGTTGACGGCGACGGAGACAAAGGCGAGGCTGGGTCGTGAGTATCATTGGGTTCGGGATCTTGGGGTCAGGGAAGGAAAGGAGGTGTAAGCGGTGGCTGGTGTGGCTGCTAGGGAACGAGGGGCCGCGGGTGTCGATAAAGTTGGCCGGAGTTGAAGAGGAGACCAGGGTTTCAGCTGTGAGGAGATGGAGAGAGGTGAGGGCTGGAGATGCCGGCGGTGGGCGGAGAGGATGAAGACGAAGGCGATGGCGATGATGAAGACGAGGTGGGTCAAAGGAGAAGAAGGAGATGCTGCTTGCGGTGAAGGAGGATGATGCGGTCGAGGTTGTCACTGGTGAGGGTCTCGGTGGGTTCTTGGTTGAAGGGTGAAGGCGACGAGGGTGAAAGGTTGTAGGGGCAAGGGTTTTGGGCGCCGGTGTTGGTAGAGTCGACCCTGGTGGTTGGGGTTCTCATCGAGGGTGACGAGATCGAAGGAGAGGTGATGAGGAGATGGGTGGCGATGGTGATGGTAGTGCGGAGAAGAAGGAGGTGGTGGCTGCAATGGTCGTGGTGCTTGATGGAGTCGAAGGTTGAGGACGGTTGAAGGAGGATGTAGGGGAGACGACGACGAGGTGGCGGAGGCGAGGGCGGAGGCGGTGACGAGGGTGCAGGCAGGGGTGTGATCGCGGAAGCAGGGAAAGAAAATGAAGGTGGAGAGAGAGAGGGAGAGACGTTTGTAATTTAAAAGATATAAAAGGAATTATAGAATATAATAATTAGAGGGGGGAGAGAGAGACTGAGAGAGAAGGAGAGAGAGAGAGAGAGATATCGAGATGAGAGAGAGAAGGAGAGAGATAGAGTGAGGAGAGAGATCGAGAGGTGAGAGAGAGGGGAAATGCACAGTAAGGAGAAAGAAAGTTGGCGTTATTCGGGGAGAGAGAAAGAGAGAGTAGAGAGAAAGGAGAGAGAAAGAGAAGGGGCGAGAGAGAGAGAAGCTCGGTGCGATGGGGCCAGCGAAACGGAGAGCTGGGATTGGTGGGTAAAATATTTTTAAAGAAAATATTTTAAAAGATTTTTATTCGTTGGTAAACAGAAAAATATATTTTCATTTAAAAAATAAAAATATCTCAAATGAATGATTTTTGGAGAGATACAAAAGTATTTCAAAATGCGCCCGGGTCGGATCCAAAAATTCAGTTTTAAAATATGAAAATTATATGCAGCTTCCAAATTTCAAAATGAACGATTAGGTAACAAAAATGCATACCCATAAGAACGGACGCACGCACATGCGCGTAGCTATCCAAACACGTCCGTTTCACTGAACGGGTAGAAAACCAGATGCACGGACGCTACCACAGGGCTAGGGGTATCAAGCAGGCCATGAAATGCAATTTTAAAATATTTTATGTGACCTAAAAAATGTTATATGTAAAAGTGCGATACCAGATGAAATGCCAGTATGTGCTAAACTTGAGATGCGCGTGTCCATGCAACAAGTCATAGGTAATCTATAAATAAGAATCAAACAGGTTCAAGCAAGCGGGTCGGGTCGAATGCAAAGTAATATGTAAAATACCATTCGCACCCAAACACGCTAAATCAAGAAAATACCATGGATAAGTAAATACGGAAACTGGAATTGGTATAAATGAACTCGGGTGTTACAGTACTCGTGGCCAAAAGCTCCAGCTGATGCAGGCGGGCCTCGATATCCCTGCAGTAATTAACCCAAGACTCGACGACGCTTTCATTATGAAAATTTACAAACGTCGCCAGCATCGGATTAACCTCAGCAACGAAATCTGCGGCAGATTCAGAAGCTTCTGCGTCAAGCTCCTCGACCCATCCGCTCAGCATACTCAAACTCATCGCAGCACCCTTTAAGGATGGACGTCGGGAGAATGGGCCTACCGACATCATAATGCGGGACTCGAAAGGAACCGGAACCGGAGTGATAGCTGCAAAACAAATCATAATCAGATGACAGACCTAAAAATACAAGAGATTCATGAACAATGGAATTTACTATACCAGTTGCAGCAGGCGGCAAAGCTGGGAGGACCGGTGGCGCAACCGATCTTTTATCTCCTCTTTCGATCTGTAGCACTGCAATCGGGGCGAGGGAAAAATCAGAAACAATTTCATTATTGGAAAAAGAAAGGGCATTAATTGAAAACTATACTCACCAGCGCCACTGGAGGAAGCAAGCTCCGACGGGAAGGAGAAGTGTGGATGCAGCACCTGGTACAGGTGATCAAAAAGCACTCCTGCAAGGACACAATAATACAACATCAGTACATAAATTATTCAGCCTAGATAAGACTGGTGGGTTACAAGTCCATACCTTCCAGCATTCGCGACGGTGCAAGAGAAGGTAGAGAAGTGGCCACCGTCAGGGCGGTAACTGACGGTGCTGTCTCGAGTAGCTCGATATCGGCACCAGCCACACCTGCATTAGAAGCAAGATAAACTTTATTAGGAAAGACTGCGGAATAAAAAAAAGAGGAGGGCGGTGACCCAAAATTTACCTGATGAGCCGCCAGTCAGAGCCGTGACGAGGGCGTCGCTTGATGCAACGGTGGCATCTCCCTCCTCCATTGGCATGGGTTCACCTCCCGTTGCCTCATCACCAGACTCTACAGGAGCCGTCATCATGCTCTCGAGGTCGGGAGACAGCGAAGGACCATAGGAAGGGAGAGCAATGATCGGAACGGTGCCCGACTCTTGAGAAAGAGCGGCCATCCCGTCCTCGGCAATCATGCCCGTCTCACCCGCTACCCCCTCGGGCTCGGCGGTCGCAGCCGTCTCGTCCACCGCTGCCATAGGTTCATAAGTCGCAACCGCTCCATCCGCTGCTGCCTCAGGCTCGGTTGCAGCAGTCGTCTCATCTGCCACTACCTCGCGCTCAACGGTGGTGGCCGTCTCGGGCATAGTAGTCGCGACTGTCTCGTCAGCCACTAGTTCAGGCCCGGCAACTACGGCTGCACCGCCTACCGTCGCCTCGGTTTCGACTGCTGCCTTCTCCACCGTCCCCTCAGGCTTGACGGTCGCCGCCGCTCCTTCAGTTGAACTCGTCCCTGTAGGACAAGATGTATAAGAACCGATAGTTTTACAACTTTTACAACAAAGCCTCGAAAAACACATTACCTGAGGTGGATTGACCATTAGCTTCCCGAGCTGCACGCGCCGCCCGTCTGTGAGCAGTAGACAAGGCGACTGGCGGCTCCTCTGAAGGAGTAGCAGCAGGAGTAACGACGCTTGAGCCCGCTCCCACGTCCAAAGCAGCGCTACGCTCCTTCGCTGCGCGCCTCAAGCGCTTCCTCTCCTCCCGGGCCGTCACGACGGACCTTTTTGAAGCCTCCCACAGCAAAGCGTCGTCGTCCACGTTCAGAGTTAGCTCCAGAGCCTTCAAGGCATCCATCATCGGCTTTTTGAGTTGGGTCTCTCGTGGCAATCCCGAAGAGGCCGGGACTTCGGTAGCTGGCCCGGGGAGAATCCCCGCATCGGCTTGCGAAGTAGATCCCGCGGCCCCTGCAATGAGACAAAGAAAAGGTTAGATTGGCCATAAAAAGGAGAATAAAGACTCAATGAGCCGAGACGTACCAACGCCCGCTAGAGCGCGTTTCCTTTCCTCCTCCTCGAAGGTTTTAAGGGAAGCAGCGATGGCTTCTTCGGTAGAAATGCCTGTTTAAAAAGGAAAAGCGTTAGTCAAAGACAATGATAAAGTACGATGAAATGATGAAGAATACAACTAGTGACTACCTGATTGTGTGAGTTTAGCCAACCACGCTTCGAGCCTTGCCGATCACTCAGAAGCCGCGATGGCGGCCGCCAGATCGGTGTCTTCTGGTTCTACGGAGAAACCCTCGTTGCTTCCGTACTCGCTTAGTCCTTCGGTAAGAGGGCCTGAGGCTCTAAGCCGAGGACGGCATCAAGAGAAAGAACCGACTTCTTCTTCCTTTTCTGCGCGTGAACCCCGGACGCACCGAAAATCAACTTACGTTTTGTGGGCACCTTAGGACGGCGGGTCCCGATGTCCGAGCCCATGCCGGATTCAGGCGAAACCACATTCACCGTCTCCACCGGAGCACGGGGCGCTGGGGGCACGTCCACGGTATCACGGGGCAATCCACGAGGAGGGCTTAGCACACGCGGAGGCTCATCTCCAGCATCTTCTCTCAGCGGAGGAACAACAAGGATCCTTGGCCTCAGGGGAGCTTTGCGGTCGCTGCCAGGGGCACACCCTTGCGGTCAACCAACAGCCGCTTCTCTTCTCGGATAACAGCTCCCATCGCGTGTTGATACCAAGCCCCGTACATGTTTAGGGCCCTTGGAACACAACTTGGCTCGCTAATAAAGAAGTGGGAGCCCGTGTTCAGCCGCATAAAGTGGTGCAGCACGCTCCGTATCCCCTCCATGGTGGCCGCGCTGCGCGACACGTGTCAAGCGCAGGTGCGCTTGCGCCAACTGCGCCAGCACTAAAACTTAAATAATAAATTATTTAATTAATCAGAATTAAAATTCTAGAATGATCTTTCCAATCTTATTAAAATAAGAAGATTGTCTTCTGTAAAACAGAGGCCTTAGGATCAAAGATCCAACGGTGGGGAAATATCCCCAGATCAATCAGAGAAAGATCTCTGTAACTAACTCAACAAACCAATTGGCCCTATATAAAAGCCCCTAGACTCCAAGTCTCAGATATATATAGAGACATAGAGAAAAAGGAAAACTCTAAAAAATTTGAAAGGCAAGACTTTGAAGAAAGAAGATCATCTTCTTCAAGGTAAAGAATTAAATTCTTGGAAGAACAGAGATGAAAACATCTCACAAAAAGAAGAATTTCTTCTAAAAATATCAAAGATCTAAGAACAAGATCAAGATCTTCACTACAAAGAGAAAAAAGATCAAAAAAAGATCCAATCGTAAAAGATTAAAGAAATAATTTACTTCATCCCTAGATCTTTTGATCTATATAAAGGCACAGCCTTTTGATGAACCATTGGTTCTTGAATCTTGAGGTAGAATCTCTTTAGAACAAGAAAAACTTGTTTCTTTGATCTAAATTGGATCAAGATACACTCTGCGCTATTGGACAGTGCCTTGTAGTTTTGAAATGAGCCTTTGCGCTCCTTGGATTGGCGCACTGCGCCAGAGAGCGCCACGTGTCAATCACAGAACAATCTGCGCTCTGCGCTCCTAAATATAGCGCAATGCGCTCTTGGAATGGCGCACTGCACCAGGGCGCGCCATGTGTCAGCAACGCACTAGCGCAGTGATTAGTCCAAAAATACTTGTTAACCGTAATCAGAAATGGCGTCGCTTTGCAGCTAGCCGGTGAATACGGGTCGATCCACAGAGATGGGTAATTTTCGTAATGTGTTATCACGAGTTGATTCCAAGTGTTGTTTTGATTGATTTATTAAATCTATAGAAACCTAGATCTATCAATAAACTAACTTAATCTAAATTAAAGTCTTGCTAGGGTTAGGCTTAGGGGAAGTTTGGAGATTAAAGTTTTCCTCACCGCTTTCAATGCCTTATTTTAGATCTATTAGATGTTGTGGTAAGTATTAATAAAGTGGATAAGAGTCTTTTGGGAAGATGTTTCTTCCTCTAGATTCTTGTCCTTCCTTTATCGATAATTACACTAACCTCCAGGGAAAACGCGCGCAACCGGCCCTTTATACTACGGTTCACCGTTACCTCGAGGGGTAGGGTGCCGTAGGGAGCGGTTGTGCGTGTATGCATGGAGTTCTAATTCTTAGGTGTGAATGGCATGAAAGGGGTGAGAGATCTCATCTCTCAAACATTTCCCTAAGGCTAACCCTAACAAGCGAGGAGATTACTCGCTCATTAGGGGATTAATAAACATTCTAAATTAAAAGAGAATTAAAGCAAAGCTGTGAAAAATAACTTACTAATTGTATTGATGGCTCCCTCCAAGCAAGAGTACAGAACATATCTGAATTTTGTTAAATGAAAAGAGGCATAAGTTTTACAGATCTGAGATTACAATTTATAGGAAAACATGAAAACTAGGGTTACAGACTCTCGCACATGTGCAATTACAGATTTGCCCACGGAAAATCTCAACACCCGCACCGACGCACCGACAGAAGAAAAATCCACCGACGCGGGCATTATACGGCCGCGGAACCGCGGCAATAGGGAGCTTGGGCCGCGGTTCCGCGGCCCTTTGGTGAGCTTAGCTCACCAAACTTCAGGTTATGCTTTAGGGTTCTTTGGTATGGTTATTTCTTCAGTTCTTTTCTCTTCTGGGCTTCTAGGTCTTCTCCAGATCTTCAGTGAAAACTTGTGAGGATCTTTTGACCGTTCACTTTGACATTTCGGACTGCATTGCCTTATACAATTGTAAATTGTTCTTCGTGACTAGGATCCGTCTATTTGTTGGTCAAAAGTCCATTTTCTGTATCAACTTTCGTCTTTTCACTGTATTTGCTCCAAGAACCTGTATCCTGTAATATGCAACAAACGTGCATCAAGAGTACCTGTTTATTTATAAAACGAATAAAAATGGGGAGTACAATAATGCAATATTATAGTATGAACAAATACCCCCAAACTTATCTTTTGCTCGTTCTCGAGCAAACTTATTTTTTATTCACTAAAATCCTAACCGCACTTTCGCAGGGAAACGTGATTGCACTGAGCACGTGCAACAAGCCGTTAAACCTCTAGGTATCCCTAGTAGGAGGTATGTTGTCTCCTGAGGGTTTTCAGCGGATTACACCCACAAAATCCTATCAACTCGGCCCATTGATTTTTGTTCACCAATTAGGTTTTCTAAGAAGGAATTCTATTATCTTTTGACTTGCGAATCATCCACCCACATTCTTCACACTTCCTAATCATCTAACTTAAGATTATATATGTTATGTAGACCTACTTAGCTTTTGGCATCTCTTAAATCTTCCTTCTAGGGTTTCATCTCTACTTAGGAATTTCTATCAACTCTACTAAAGATACAAGTTCTATCTTTCATTCCTTTCTCTCATCTAATCTCTAATCACATATCCCCACGTGTGTGTAAATATCACCCCTACACTTGGAAATTCAAATCATGCAATCGTACTTTCGTCCATTGTCCAAAGCACTTATTAATTCGTTAATTTTGAATTTTTCTTACACATCCTTCATGCGACTGTTAATACTTCTTGAGGTACCAACAACCGATTATAAGATGCGTTAGCACTTTAAAGCGTACTTCCTAGTTTTTGCAATACCCAAGGCTTTTAGCAGTGACTCCCAAACCAGTTGGTCTAAGGCACTAGGTGATGAAGCACCCTCGCTAAAGATTTTTCTATTTTTACAGCCTTAAGTAATCACAAAAACCAGTGTCCATTTTTTTTTTATATTCACTTTTTTTTTAAAAATTTTCTTCGTACTAAGGACTTTAGACAAGAGCATTTCAAGGTCTCTTCTACTATTCCAAGTTTCAAGGTGCGTGATTGTGCAAATTGTACGGTATACATTTTCAGAATCGAGACTTAAGCTAGGAACTATTTTTCAAACTTATACTCTAATAAGAACATCAATACTCTTCCCTTGTTTCGACTTAGTCCAAGAAGTGAACCCAAAATTTGCCTATTTCTAAATAAACTACAAGGCATATACTTTCTACCGTTAAACTTTAAGGAATGTTATTTTTAGGGTTTTTAATTCACTAAGTCTAAGATCTAGTTGTTCCTAGCTAGTTAACCTATATGTCAAACTCTAGTCAAATAAGGCCAAAATTGAATACAATTATTTTTATAATTTTTCAAAATTTTCAATTATTTGGGGTTTTCAAATAAGTATGCAAATGCAAAAATATGTACAAATGAATGCGAAGGAAGAAGACGTACCGAGCATACCCCCAAACTTGAACTTGACAGTGTCCTCACTGTCATGCTAAACCAAGAGGGTCAAAATACCAGCACTCCCCTGTTTATTTATTTATAATTTTTATATTTTTAATGTTTTGAATTTTTTTTTATTTTTTATAGAAAGAAAACAAAAAAATATATACATATATACAACAAGGTTCCTCCCAAACTTAAGCTTGGCCTTACACAAGCCAAATGTTAGCACCAACCATTCAAAGATCTTATCGTGGTAATGGTATAGTTGGTGAAAGGAGGGAGTGGGAAGAAAAGAGATGAGAAGCACACGAGACCGTGTAGAAAGAAGAATGGTAGAATATGGTCTCGGTGGGGGAGAAGAATGGCGGAAAGAAGAAAGAAGTGGAGTACGATCTTGAGGGTGTAAATTGAGTGAATAAATTAGCGCAATTTGTGATGACCGATGTGTTAAAAGCGATTGCGCTAACCTATCAACCCGTCGAGAAATGGGGTCAAATCTCTCAAGATTCGCAAGAAAATATGGGTACGCCGAACTTGGTAAAGGAGATGAAGGCGTAACAGTCTCTTGTTCGGTCGGAACGATAGGAAGGAGGGAGGGTGATATAACAGTCAAAGGTTCAGGAGGCTGAATTGGAAAATCCGACACATTAAACAAAAATGGTTCAACCTCAATATTATCCTCAAAACTCTCCTCAATATTATCCTTACAATTTTCCTCAAAATTCAACTCATCCATACCATTATCATCAAATTCAAGACGCATATGAGATTCGGGAGAAACATTTAATAACTCGGGATGATGATTTGAACATAAAATCTCAATTAAATCGACAGGTTCATCATCCGAAATATTCCCGGCGTCTATATCCTCAATCAAGTGAAAATCAATTTTCTTAGACACCTCATCAAAAGCGTGGATATCTATCGATTTAGGTTCTAGATGGGAGGTGTAAAGATCGAAAGGATTAGGTGCGGTTTCACTCAAAAGGGGTTCCTCACAATTTGGCAAATCAAACACTACAAAATCACACAACTCGTTTTTATTTTGAACTTGTGAATCCTTTAGGACATTCGATGGAAAACTGGAGTTGTGGGCTTCAATTGGGTGAGGGTGGGTTTGATTTGAAAATCCTCTCTCATTCTCACTTTGTCCAACCGTCTCCTTATACATTAAAAAAATTTGAGCTAGCGGGAGACTAGCTACCGGTTCACTAGGTTGCATAAGGGCGGCCACGGACGCTTCCACATTCCTAGTCATTTTATTTGTTGCTGCGATATACGCCTCCAACGACTCTTCCAAACTAGACTTAGGTGGTGAGGGGGTTTCGGTAAAAGATTCAAAATGGCGTGGATATGCAAAACTCCCAACAGGCTGTGTAGAAACGGTGTCTAGTGAAGGTGGGAAGGTTGGGTATGACTTGTAGGAAGTGGTTGGTTGGGCAGGGGTAGGGTCAACATATGGATAAAAAGGTGAATAGTCGTGTTGATCCCTAGAACTAGACGAGTGGAGAGGGGTGAAAGATCGACTGCGAGATTGAGCAATATGCTCGGCAATGGACATCGGCCTAGGAGTGACAGAAGAACTTGAAGAAGTGGTATCAACATATGTAGGTGGTAAAGGTTGACTCGGTTGACACAAAGTAGGTTGAAAAGTCAAACTATTTCTCCTAGACGCCTCTATGTGATCTTTCAAAGATTTTTTAGGCATGGAGGGATCGTTTTTAAATTGACCGAACAAATTAACATATGACGCAAAATTAGGTTCGGGATACCAAAGTTCGGCTAATGATTTATTGTGTGGGGTACCCATGTTAGAAGAAGAAAGGTGACAAGAAGGAAGGTTGGATGGTGCAAGGATTTATTTGGGGCTAAAAAATTTTGCAAGTTCTATAAAATATTTGTCCTTTTTATTTTCATTTTTCATTGATTTTTTCTTTCTCTTTATTTGGAAAAATTTTGTTGCAAAAAGATTTTTAGAGAAAAGATATGTAACAGCAAAATATTTTATAGAAAAGATATGCAACAGCAAAATATTACTTGCAATCTATTTTATTTCAAGTGGGGCCCAAAAATCCTGCACAAGACTTGTTATATGGAAGAGAAATATATTTTTAAAGCGCACAAAATCCTGCAGGCATTTCCAGAAAATATATTTCAAAATATACAGAAAGGAGACAGTGGAGCTTACAGAAAAATTTGCATAAGATGTTGTCACTGTACCTCCGCCATTCCGCGGTAAAAACGCGTTTGTGCCGCGTTTTCGCGGCGAGATCGTCGGCTCGAGTCCCCAAAAAAAATCTGCCACTCTGATTCCACTAGAAGGCCGCGGTTCTGCGGCCTAAGGTGGGTTTTGGCCGCGGAATCGCGGCGGGTTGGGGGAGTTGGGTCTCCAAAATTTTTGTGCTTCTCTGTTTTTTAAAATCCCTTCTGTTGCGATATCTTTTTTTCCGTTTCGCTTTCTGGAAATTTCCAGATCCGAATTTGTATATCCTGCAAAAATTCAACCACAAAGTATCCCTTCCAAAAATAACAAATTATATATATTTTTATATTTTTTTGATTTTTTTCAGATTTTTATGATTTTTTAATTTTGTGATTAACCCGAAATTGCGAAAAGGAAAGTTCTACGCCATCCCTGGCAACGGCGTCATTTGATTAGTCCAAAAATACTTGTTAACCGTAATCAGAAACGGCGTCGCTTTGCGGCTAGCCGGTGAATACGGGTCGATCCACAGAGATGGGTAATTTCCTTAATGTGTTATTACGAGTTGATTTCAAGTGTTGTTTTGATTGATTTATTAAATCTATAGAAATCTAGATCTATCAATAAACTAACTTAATCTAAATTAAAGTCTTGCTAGGGTTAGGCTTAGGGGAAGTTTGGAGATTAAAGTTTTCCTCACCGCTTTCAATGCCTTATTTTAGATCTATTAGATATTGTGGTAATTATTAATAAAGTGGATAAGAGTCTTTTGGGAAGATGTTTTTTCCTCTAGATTCTTGTCCTTCCTTTATCGATAATTACCCTAACCTCCAGGGAAAACGCGCGCAACCGGCCCTTTATACTACGGTTCACCGTTACCTCGAGAGGTAGGGTGCCGTAGGAAGCGGTTGTGCGCGTATGCATGGAGTTCTAATTCTTAGGTGTGAATGGCATGAAAGGGGTGAGAGATCTCATCTTTCAAACATTTCCCTAAGGCTAACCCTAACAAGCGAGGAGATTACTCGCTCATTAGGGGATTAATAAACATTCTAAATTAAAAGAGAATTAAAGCAAAGCTGTGAAAAATAACTTACTAATTGTATTGATGGCTCCCTCCAAGCAAGAGTACAGAACAGATCTGAATTTTGTTAAATGAAAAGAGGCATAAATTTTACAGATCTGAGATTACAATTTATAGGAAAACATGAAAACTAGGGTTACAGACTCTCGCACATGTGCAATTACAGATTTGCCCACGGAAAATCCCAACACCCGCATCGACGCACCGACAGAAGAAAAATCCACCGACGCGAGCATTATACGGCCGCGGAACCGCGGCAATAGGGCGCTTGGGCCGCGGTTCTGCGGCCCTTTGGTGAGCTTAGCTCACCAAACTTCAGGTTATGCTTTAGGGTTCTTTGGTATGGTTATTTCTTCAGTTCTTTTCTCTTCTGGGCTTCTAGGTCTTCCCCAGATCTTCAGTGAAAACTTGTGAGGATCTTTTGACCGTTCACTTTGACATTTCGTACTGCATTGCCTTATACAATTGTAAATTGTTCTTCGTGACTAGGATCCGTCTACTTGTTGGTCAAAAGTCCCTTTTTTGTATCAACTTTCGTCTTTTTCACTGTATTTGCTCCAAGAACCTGTATCCTGTAATATGCAACAAACGTGCGTCAAGAGTACCTGTTTATTTATAAAACGAATAAAAATGGGGAGTACAATAATGCAATATTATAGTATGAACACGCAGCGCACTGGCGCAGCGCACTGCGCTAACAGACTTGCGCTCACCAGAGCGTGACACGTGTCACCTTCGCATGCGCTAGCGCCTTGCACTCTTTATTTGGCGCAAAGCGCCTGACAAGCCACGTGGCGCACTGTCAGCCAACTATAAATGCTATGCATTATTTAAAAGGGCAGAGCCCAAGTAAAGGTCTAACAGACCAAATATAAATGATATGCATTTAATTACAGAGCCCAATGCTATGCATTATTAAAAGGGCCGAGCCCAAATAAAGGCTCAACAGCCAGAACAATAAAATGTTCAACTGAGCCCATATGCTCATAGATCATCAAACAGACTTTAGTCCTAAATTAGACTATAGACCTCACAACCAACACTGGTTCAAGGGTACATCTCTGAACTCCTCTGATATTTGTCGTTGTAATCCTTCAACGTCTTCAGAGAGGTGACGGGTCCCGACGGCCATACATTCCATGGACCGCCATGTCCCTAAACTGGAGATCGACCGAAATGTCCGTAAACTAAACAATAGAGTTCAAATACTCTTTTGTTGTATCTAAATGATCCTGTTAAGTTGATCTTAGTCTGGAAATTAGACTAACGTATCCTTAACAATCGTTTAAGTTGATCTTGGTCCCAAATGAGACTAACGTATACTTAAACCAAAACCCCAAACCCAAATTTAACAAAATACGGATTTGGACTAATCCACGTCCTACGGGCGACCACATAAATTAGTCTCCGTATACAATCCACGGGCAACCACAAACAAAACAAACACACACGATACGAAGTGATTAGCTGGAGAAGGAGAAAGTTGTTACCGCGATGCGGTAGCGTAATTAACTGCAGGGGCTTGCGCCTGCAGGGAAGAGCGTCCCCACAATCAAAAACCCCTCGAACGAGGGGGAATCTGACGAAATCTGCTACATCGGCCGCATCCGTTTAAACCTTCGATACACGGTGCCATAAATCAACTTGGCATCTTCGGAGAGGTGGATGGATAGCACCAATTAGCATCTGCCCCAAGTTTCAGGCAAGACGTCCGACGCGTCTTCGTCGCGTCCTTCGGAGGGGAACAACCATTGTCAATCAGATCAAAGCAGCTCAAGCAAGTGATGCTAAGTTGCAAAAGATCAGAGAACAAGTGGAGAATGGACTCAGAACAAACTTCATCATCCATGAAGACGGATCTTTGAGATACGACAACAGATTGTGTACCAAAAGGTCCTGTTCGGGAAGAGTTAATGAAAGAAGCTCACAGCTCTCCCTACTCAGTACACCCTGAAGGTACCATAATTATTGGTGGCATGGAATGAAGCGTGAAGTAGCCAGAAGCGTCGCAAAATGCTTGTTGTGTCAGCAAGTAAAGGCTGAATATCACAGGACAGGTAGACTACTTCAACCGTTACCAATCCCAGAATGGAAGTGGCAACACATTACGATGGATTTTGTGACTACTCTTCCACGCAGCACAAAGGGTAACAATGTCGTATGGGTCATTGTGGATCGACTCACAAAGTCGGCTCACTTCATCCCATTTCGAGTTGGCCAATCATCTGAGACACTAGCAAAGAAGTACATGGAGGTAATAATCAATTTAAAGATTTAAACTCTTTATAATGTACTATCTCTGATACCTATGAACTCATACAGGAAATTGTGAGACTTCATGGAGTACCGGTCTGCATTGTCTCCGATCGTGACACCAGGTTCCGATCGCAATTTTGGCAGAGTTTGCAAACAAGCTTGGGAACAAGTCTGAACTTCAGCACGGCTTATCATCCACAAACAGATGGTCAGTCTGAGCGAACTATTCAGATCTTGGAGGATATGCTCAGAGCATGTATGTTAGACTTCAAAGGATCGTGGGAAGATCACCTACATCTTGTGGAGTTTTCGTACAAGAACAGCAACCAAGCAAGCATAGGAATGGCACCTTTTGCAGCACTGTATGGAAGAAAGTGTCGATCACCATTAAGTTGGGACGACATCGGAGATAGGGAATTGCTTGGACCAGGGATGATAGTAGCGACTGTTGATGTGGTTCATACTATCAGGGAAAAGATGCGCATAGCCCAAGATCGACAGAAGCACTGGGCTGATGCAAAGAGACGTCACTTGGAGTTCCAGCCAGGAGATCATGTGTTTTTAAAGATATATCCGAACCGCGGAGTGATCCGATTTGGAAGGCGGGGTAAGTTAAGTCCGAGATATATTGGACCGTTCGATATACTCGAACGAGTCGGTGAAGTGGCATACCGCTTAGCGCTTCCACCTTCATTGGAAAGAGTGCATAATGTGTTCCACATATCTCAACTCAGAAGGTATGTGAGTGATCCCGGCCATGTTCTTGATCATTCTGAGCTCACTATACAACCTGATTTATCTTGTGAGTAACAACCTGTGGAAATCTTAGACAGGAAAGTGAAGACACTTTGGAACAAGGAAATTAACTTGGTCCAAGTGATGTGGAGGAAAGACACTCCAGGAGAGTCCACTTGGGAATGAGAAGATGAAATGCGTGCAAGATATCAACACCTCTTTGTAAACTGGTCCTCAAATAAAATTTGTAAATTTCGAGGACGAAATTTTTGTAAGGAGGGTAGACTGTAACAACTCCATTTTTAGTGTACAAAAAAAATTCTTTAAAATTAATGTATATTTGGACTAATTACTTTTGCTGTTATCACTTTAAGTAGTTAATTCACTCCTTAATTACAAGTAAGAGCTTGTAGCTCATTAATAATACCTTGCACTGCTGAACCAAGCCACCAGAGTTCAGATCCCATACCGCACATTATTTTTAATATTATTTTGTTTTGAATTTTTTAGAAGTCCAACAGTCAACACGTGATAACTCCCAAAATTTCCACTACACATGAAAAAGTAAATATACCGGTGTGTACATCAGACGACTCCCCACCTTCCCTATGCCCGACTCGGCAGAGTCGGCAGGCGGACCGGCCGACTCGGGCCGGCGCCGCCAGCCGGACTCGGCCGGACGGCCGAGTCCCCAACAAAAAAATTCTGTCTCTTGGCCTCCCCTACCCCCTGCCCACTCCATTTATTTAGATCAGTTCCAGAGAAGCCATAAAATCTCTTTTACTCCATTTTTAATGCATTTTAACATATTTTTTTACATTTTTTTAAATTAAAACCCTTCATCTACCCTAACCCCAGCCTAACCCTATAAATACCAACCCTACACACTACCCCCTCACCCCAAACTCTCAGCCAACTCTCAAGAATTTTCAAGAAAACTTGTGTACTTTGAAAACGAGCAAGAAGCGAAGCTACGGCGAATTTTCCGGCGAATTTTCCGGCGAACATCCGACGACCATCCAAGGAGTTCCCGGCGGCAAAACGACGCACCGGCAACTCCTCCCGATCCATCTCCCTTTCATTGTTGTCCTAAACCTGTAAGTCCACAAATTCTATCTCTCCATTCTTTTCTAGAAATACGGAATTACAAAACCCGACGGAATCGGAACAAAACCGATTTCCGATTCGGTTTCT
This sequence comes from Agapanthus africanus, assembly GCA_030015575.1. Taxonomy (NCBI): domain Eukaryota; kingdom Viridiplantae; phylum Streptophyta; class Magnoliopsida; order Asparagales; family Amaryllidaceae; genus Agapanthus; species Agapanthus africanus. The sequence continues at coordinate 897,608,601 of CM057337.1, forward strand.
TTATAAAACCTCACTTTTTTTAATACAATCATACTTAAACCAATTCATGTTGACTATTAAACACTAATCAACCATATTGATCAAGTTTAAAATCAAAAATAATTGCTATTTCATTTTACCGTATTTTTCATTTAAATACCACATAGTTTCAATTCTACATTTAACATCACAAAACTTGATATACCTTTAAGTAGATCACGAGATAATGACCAACCTCCTAACACACTCATATACAACATAGCACAATACCCTTGGAAATATAGAATACGGGAAAACGATATCATTGCAAATAAATACCATTTACTTAATAAAACCGTTTTCTAAACGATTTAGTATTTATACAATCTTTGCAAAGCGCCGCTACAACCCATTTTGGGGATCCCGTTCGGGATGGTGCGGATTATCGCACATTCTCGGGCTTAGTAGTGCGAGATTCAGACTTCCGCAAGGAGCATTCGGTCTCGAAAGATTTAAAATACGAAAATCTAAAGAAAATGAGATTTCTAGAATATTATATATATTAAAAATTATTTTCATATAAATATATGTATATTTATCCTTAAAATATCTATTGTGTAATAATATAAATATTCCACTTTTTCTAAAAATATCACAAGAATCATTTTACAGTAAAATACCATGAATTCCATATAAATCAATATTACAAATAAATACCAATTATTATGAAATTGGGATATTTTCACTAGATATATCACAATATAAAATCTATATTCATTACAACTCTAAAGACGATTAATAAATACTTGGGGTGTATTTTGAAAAGTATATAAAAGTATTTTTACATAAAACCCCTCAAGTTCTATAATTTACCCTAAAGACCCTAGTAAATATAGGTTTAAGCGGGACCAATCTCTTGAGCCTCAGAGAGCCGGAGAAGTGGGTGCTTGCCTATCTAAGGTAGACAACTTAACAACGGTGTTATCAATACGGTAATCATCTTTGAAAAAGACAAATCCTGCCGCCCATATGCAGCGGTTACCGATAACATCAAAACAATCAGGACTTTAATTTACTTTGAGTCTCATTATAAACTGACTTAAATATGATTCAAGTAAAATCTACAATCTACAATCTACAAATTAAATATGAATCCCTATATTCAATCTATTCAATACATCTGTTAGTTGTATGTATGCCCTAGAGGCCAGTATTGTACAGATGATGTATATTATATTGGATGCTTGGACATATATAGAGATGACTTTCTTGCTCGATATGATAGTATGCTATCTGGTTACTCTTTATCTTAACATGTACACTAGTCTCTTTAAACTGTCTTATAGTTACATGTTGGTAAAGCCCTTAGGATGTGTACTTGACTACCTGGACTATGATGCAGATCATACTAGTGGGGACATGGTAGTCCATAAGTATATCCTTCAAGGTCCCTAGTCGTGGGTGTATCGAGACGGGGCATCGATATACCAGAGTAGACTAGCGTATATGCTTCTCGACCCATGAGATGGGCGATGGATGATCCCATATCCATTGGTGTTTGACATCAGAGAGGGTATACGGGTGCTCAGTGGAGACTGGGTACACTGGACGGACTCGCCGAGAACTCCTAGATGGTATTATACCTCACGTCAGATGGCAGTTCTCAGGTGACACTTGTACAGGTTAGTCTGTAGACCCGAGATCGTCATAGAGTCTTGTGTGATTCCCACTGTGCTTTGATCTCCACCTTACCACGTCCATGAGGGCGTGCAAAACGGTGGTCTTTGGGTACAGTCCCGAGTCACATGGAGGCAATGAGCGATAGGAGGGGTTTCGTCTCTCCCGGTATTGGGGGTTGATGTTGCGCTGTGCTCGATTGGCCGTAACAGGGAAGTCCCTGGCCAGGGCTGATCAGAGATTTGCTGGTAAGTGTTACCAGTAGTTTCTCGACCCGTTATGAGCCTCATATCGGCACGACTTATCGGTTATTGGGGTCTGACGTTTACCACCCCTAGACTTGATATGCGACATATCAGACGAACAGACCGGACTGTACGGTAAGTGTTACTGGTTGGATTCACAGGAGTGTGAGCGGGCTAGCTCGTCGATCTTCTGATCGCTCAATACCCGGATGGCCGTTACGTTTAGCAGACCGCTTGCGGCTTGTGGGTGCTTGATATGATCATCATCTGCTACCGGCGTATTGACGAGTCTTTAGAGTCCTACACAGAGGTTTCCTGGCTCAAGCGAAACGAAATAGGAGCGCATATGAGATATGTGCAGGACCGAGAATAATGCGTGTATGTGATACCGCATTTCATTCTCGCGATATATGTTTCGATTGGTTATATTCGATATGACCTAGTTATCGAATCTTTGATTCGATAAATCGATACATTGGATTCTAGTCGGTTATGTGCGACATGACCGGATCATTGAATCAAATGTTGATTTAATGATTTAATGTATAATTATATATTTGATATATTGCATTGCATTAACTAGTATTGGTTCACTTTATATGGATTTTCTCACTTGATGTGCAAGAAGTATATGTGATATACTTTTGTGCACATATTTGTATCATGTTTGATGATACTTGATCATTTTGTTAAGTGTAAAGAATTAAAACCATGGTTAAGTGTTGATTAGGGTTTTGTATATTCATTTATTTATTTATTTATTTGGAAATGATTTAAAGAGAATGGTGGCTTTCTTTTGTCTTTAGTTGAAGCTTCATGAAGCCTTGACTTTTGCAACCATTCTTGTCCTCATGCTTAACCCTAACTCTCCAAATGACCATGGTTTATTCTCTACACTTAACCCTAGTTAGATTATGATAAGTATGAATTTTCTTTTCATTTTAAACACTTATCATAAAACTAGCTTCATCTTCTCCTTCTTCTTCAAGATAGAAACCTTGGTGCCATCAATGGCAACTTGAGTTCTAGTGAGAGAAATCCAATTCTAAAGTGAACCCACCTCCTATTTCTTCACCCTCTACCTCTTGCCAAGTTGTTTTGGGTGTTTTCTTCACTAGTTTCACAACTTTGTGAAGTCGGAGCTTGAACTTGTGATGCCTCGACGTAGATCGTCTTTGACACGAAGCCGACGACCTAGCTCGCCCGTTTCTCCGATGAAGCCGACGATTGAGTTCGGGATTCATGATGGACAGCGAGAGGACACCCACGTGGAGCTAAGGAAGTGGAGAACCGGATCTACAAAGGTTGTAGCATCTAACTTTTAGTTAAGTAGTTAACTAGATTATCTTTTCGCCTAAACTTCTAGTCAACGATCCGTATTAGGGTTTCTCAGCACCCATAATTTTTGAAATTGGCATGGTTGATACCTTGTGAGACTTCATTAGAGTGCCTATGAACCCTACAGTGGTATCAGAGCCTAGCTAGAGCCTTAGGCGAAGTCTAGACGACGTTTGAAACCCGAACGAACCCGTAACCCTAAAACCCAAGTGCTCTCTGGACTTTTTCTAAAATCTGGGATTTTTCAATATTAAAATTGCTTAAAAAATTCAGCAGGGAATTCTAAGAATTACGGTGCAATTTTTATTCAATGAACAGTGAAATACGCGGCGGAAACGCGGCCTAAGCCAGCTTAGGCGGCTGTTCCGCGGCTAAAGAATGACGTCAGCCTTCCTCCTCTGCACAGTAATTCATAGTTTCTGCAGCTGAGTTTTATGGGTATTTTTAATAATTATTCAAGAGTTGAATTTTCTGGGGTGTTTTAGAGCTTCGGTGTTTCGACCGGATTATCAAACTTCGTCTTTGTGTTTTTCCGGATAATTTTTGAATTTGTTAAAAAGTTCGACCGGATATAAATACCCAACTTTTCCCCTGTCGGGAAATTTCCAAGTGTCGGATTTTTCCGTAGTTTAACGACGTTCTAAGTAGTGCAAGTAACGCGATGGACCCTCTAGAAGACAACAAACCTTAACTCGATTATGTGACCGTCTTGAACTGCCCTTTGAACCTTCGGGTTTGGGGCAGTACGGCGTGCCACATGTGAGGCGTTGGCTTGACCCTTCTACCGCTGGACCGTTGGTACTGAGGCACGAACTGAATGTTGCTAGACTTATTTCATGTGTTTAGCTGTATCGGGAAAACTTGGGTATTCGACTGTTCGATCGGAAAGTTTAACATTTTCTGTTTATCTGGAATGTGATACAATAATTGGAATTCACAAGTAGTTATGAGATAACTGAATGAATGTTATAAATCTAGCCGTTTAGTCTCACTTGATGTTGAAAAGAGTTTTCGATAATGAGACTAAAATGCGGGGTTTATAATTGTTAGGCATGTGATGTCTAAATAATTCATTTGATTAGGCATGTGATGTCTAAAGAGGTTGCGGATTCCAACTGTTGTAGTTTTACACTTTCTTTTCTGTGACCGTAAGTGTAGTATGTTCATATCGCCGGTTTCGTTGCTATACGTCAACGACAATTGGGGTATGCATACTTACTTACTTTGATGACATGTGATGTTATGTGTTACTGGATATGTTATATTGGATCGTCGTGTTTGAATAGCCGGGTTTTTTTATGTGAGATGAGTGTTTTTCATTTTCATTCATGTAAAAACTTGTATGTAATATTCTTTTATTTGGGACACTTCCAGGTAGCGGAAGTTGTCACCTTTTGTATATTATTTACCTTTCCGCATCAGGATAGACCCAAGGAGGGGAGCACAAGTAACCGGGTTCTGGGGTCCAGTGGGAGACCAACTCGAGGAGTCGAGTCCGGGTCTCCTAACCCTAGAATTGGTAGGGTTGCTTGCCGCTCTCGTAGGGGTCTAGGGATGTGGGATTGGCTATTCATCACGACCGTGGAATCCGTGTTTTATACTGGCTCGTATTGAAAACACGGACGTCCTAATATATCCAATATTTCATATGTTTCTTCTGCTGCGAGATCTGAGATGTGATCATGTGATGTTCTGTGATAGATACAGTATATAGTATATATGATATATTATATAGACGTTACTTATGTTTTGCACCCGCACTAGCCCTGCCCTGCTCTGTCGTTAGTTACCTAACCTAACGGTGCACGAGGGGACATCGAGGCGAATGCGGATGGCATAAGTGTACGTCGTATTTATCTGTGATGTTTAGGTATTTAAATGATGGGACTTCATTAATGTGATTAATGAAAGAAAAGAAACCTAAGATGTTGTAGAATCAAATTTTAAACTAAACAGGTAGCTACAGTTTTTGCTTTGCATAGCGGTATATATGATATACCCTGCACCTTATTCGATGAGGAAAGGACCGAGATCCCTTCACCGGGAGTGACTCCTTTAGCAATAACTGGCAGATGCTACACACTCGGTTTGTTTTTGATTGCTTCTATAGTTTTTGCTTTGCACAGCGATATATATGATATATCCCGCACCTCATTCGACGAGGAAAGGGCCGACGATCCCTTCACCGGGAGTGACCCTTTTAGCAAAACTAGAAAAGCCTCAAAATCACTCCATTTCAAAACTTCATTTGATTCTACAACGATATCAAGTTCATTACGCAATAGGTTTTCAGAAAAACCTGTCGTAGCCTTCCGTCATTTCAGATAAAGACTATTTAGTATTCGTGCTGCGTTTGTTGACCTCTGTCAAGGCGTAGTGTGCGGTAGCTAACTAGTATTTTATCTGCTTATGCATATGATGCAGATTGGATTAGGGTATTCATACGATCTTGTTGACCTCTGTCAAGGGTCGTGCGAGTGGGTTTGATTCAATCAAGAAATGACGGGTTGAACTTGACTAGTGCACTATGGTTTGTTGAGCTCTGTCAAGGTCATGGCACACTAGGGGCAAAATATTATCGGGAATTTCAAGTGTTGAAATTTGCAATGAGATTGCATACCTTCTATGAGATAGTTGGATCCCGATACCCGCTGTGAGTAAGAGTTACTCCTGGGAGAGTTTTACACATTACAATTAGCCGATCAAGTAGGTGTCTAGAAAGGTGTTAACGAGGTTACGCCTCTGGGAAAACGAGGTTTACATTAATTAGGTTCGTGCGAAAGCACGGGGGACCTCCCTCAAAGTACCGACACTGGCCTGGCTGAAAGATTGGCGAACTTGTAGTGTGTAATTAATCCCGGCTAGTCTTTCCTTTTAGGGTTTGAAGGAAGATTTGATAAAAAGCAGTGGGAGCCATCCTGATTAGATAAGATAATAACCAATCTGATCTTGCACGAGCATACGCTAAAGTGTTTTCTTCTCTCTCTCTCTAGGTAGCGACCATTTCATGCCCTAATAAAGATAATAATATGGATGTATTGACTGAACCCGCTTATTATATTGAGCAGGGGAACGTTGGACCCGTTCTTTCTTATAAGAGTTATAAGATTGAACATGGAATAGGAGAATATCTAGATTCTCAAGCCGCCCAAAAGAAAATACATGTTGATGCATCTTCTTCGGGTGTGTTAGTTATTGAGAACTGTTTTTCAGTTCACCCTACGTCCTGGGTATTAGATACCGGATCAGGATCCCACATATGTAAGCAGTTACATAGGCTACGGAAAGGTAGAGAACTGGGAAAAGGTGATCATTCCGTTCAAGTAGGGAATGGGGCAAATGTTGCAGCCAAAGCTGTTGGCATATATCACCTGGTATTACCAAATGGTGATACACTAGTTCTGAATGAGTGCTATTATATACCGAACATGATGTGCAACATTATATCAGTCTCTTTATTAAGTAAAGAAGGATATAATTTTGTAGTAAAGGATAATGTTATGAACATATTCCTAGATTAAAAGTTGATTGCATCAGGCTCGTTACATAATGGCATATTCATTCTAAATCAGAATACAGTCCTCAATATACAAAACACACACAAGAGGAAAAGTTCAGAAATGAACGAATCCTACTTGTGGCACTGTAGACTTGGTCATATCAATGCGACACGACTGGCTAAGTTACATAAGGATGGTTATTTGAATTCATTTGAATTATCATCTTATGATACTTGCCATTCATGTCTCAAAGGAAAAATGACCAAAGCTCCGTTTAGTGGACACGGAGAAAGAGTTAATGAACTCTTAGGACTGATACATAGTGATGTATGCGGTCCCATGTCTACGCATGCCAGGAACGGTTCTTCCTACTTCATTACATTCACTGACGATCTCTCTAGATTCGGACATGTGTTCCTGATGAAACACAAGTCTGAAGCTTTTGAGAAATTCAGGGAATATAAGCACGAAGTAGAAAAACAAACAGGCAAAAGTATTAAGATCCTTCGATCTGATCGAGGAGGAGAATACTTAAGCAATGAGTTCCTAGATTATCTAAAAGAGAATGGGATTCTCTCTCAGCTTACTCCTCCTTATACACCACAGCACAACGGTGTATCGGAGTGGAGGAATCGCACCCTATTAGATATGGTGCGCTCTATGATGAGAAAAGCCGAGTTACCTATTTCCTTCTGGGGGTATGCGCTTGAGACAGCAGCATACCTATTGAATCAAGTTCCAACTAAATCTGTACCTACCACACCATATGAGATATGGAGTGGGAAGAGACCATGTCTTAAACAAATTAAGATATGGGGTTGTCTGGCCTATGTCAAAAGGCAAAATCCAGACAAACTCGAGGCACGGTCAGTTCTATGTAAGTTTGTGGGATATCCTAAACATTCAAATGGATATTTTTTCTACCACAGTGAACAACAAAAAGTGTTTATTGCTCAACATGCCACCTTTTTAGAAAAGGAATTTCTTGCAAAAGAGATTAGTGGCTCTGAGGTAGAACTGGAAGAAGTTCCAGAAACACAAACTATAACTGAAGATTTAGTGGAACCAGAAGATTCGGTAGTACCCAACGAACCTCAGCCTCTCCGCCGATCTAGTAGGGTTTCTCGTCCACCTGAGAGATACTACGGTTTTCTCATTGATGGTGGAAGCGAGGATTGCATCATGGAGGATGATGACCCAACTAGCTTCAAGCAGGCCATCACGAGTGGGGACTCAGTGAAATGGCTGTATGCTATGCGGTCCGAGATGGAATCCATGTACACCAACAAAGTATGGACTTTGGAAGTTGCTCCTGAAGGGGTAAAACCCATTGGGAGCAAGTGGATCTTCAAGAAAAAACTTGGTGTAGATGGGAAAGTGGAGACTTTCAAAGCTAGACTTGTAGCAAAGGGTTTTCGTCAAAGACCAGGTGTGGACTATGACGAAACCTTTTCTCCAGTGGCTATGCTTAAATCCATCCGGATCATGCTTGCCATCGCTGCATATCATGATTACGAAATCTGGCAAATGGATGTTAAGACCGCCTTTCTAAATGGTGATTTAGAAGAGTGCGTGTACATGACTCAGCCAGAGGGCTTCGTAGACAGTGGGAGCAGCGGCAAGGTGTGCAAGCTGCTTAAATCTATTTATGGATTAAAGCAAGCAGCGCGGAGTTGGAACATCTGCTTTGATGTCGTTATCAAAGAGTTTGATTTCGTCAAAAACCCAGATGAACCTTGTATTTACAAGAAGGTGGCAGGGAATAAGGTTGTCTTCCTCGTATTGTACGTGGACGACATACTCTTGATAGGAAATGATATTCCTATGCTGCAATCGGTAAAGCTCTTCTTATCACAAAGATTCTCAATGAAAGATCTTGGTGATGCCTCCTGCATATTGGGAATAAGGATCTATAGAGATAGATCCAAACGTATATTGGGATTGTCCCAATCCAGGTACATTGACACCATACTAAAGAGGTTTAGTATGGAAGAATCCAAGCGTGGGAACTTGCCCACGATCTCTGGAGTCACTCTCTCCAAAGAGATGTCTCCCAAGACTGATTTGGAGAGAGCTCGCATGCAAGGGATACCCTATGCTTCAGCTGTAGGCTCTATCATGTATGCGATGCTATGTACCAGACCCGATGTAGCATACTCACTAAGTGTAGTGAGCAGGTATCAAGCTGATCCTGGAGAGAGTCACTGGACAGCTGTGAAGAGCATTCTCAAGTACTTACGAAGGACTAAAGAGATGCTCTTGGTGTATGGTAACGGAGAACTCCAAGTGGAGTCCTTTACCGATTCGAGCTTCCAGAGTGATAAGGACGACTCTAAGTCGCAGTCGGGATTTGTCTTTACCCTGTTCCGAGGGGCGGTTAGCTGGAAGAGTTCCAAGCAGGAAACCGTGGCAAACTCGACAATGGAGGCTGAATACATCGCTGCCAACGATGCTGCCAAAGAGGCTGTCTGGATCAAGAAGTTCATTACTGAACTTGGAGTGGTTCCATCCATTGAGCATCCAATACCTTTGTATTGCGATAACAATGGAGCGGTGGCTTTGGCCAAGAAACCCAGGTCCCATCAGCGATCCAGGCATATTCTGAGGCGGTATCACCTGATCCGGGAGATAGTTGATCGCCGGGAGATCGAGGTCAGGAGGGTTGACACGAAGAACAACACGGCGGATCCACTCACGAAGGCCATTCCCCAGATACAGTTTGAGAGACTCTTCGGGATGCTCGGTATGTGATACTACAGCAGCTGGCCCTAGTGCAAGTGGGAGATTGTTAGTTGTATGTATGCCCTAGAGGCCAGTATTGTACAGATGATGTATATTATATTGGATGCTTGGACATATATAGAGATGACTTTCTTGCTCGATATGATAGTATGCTATCTGGTTACTCTTTATCTTAACATGTACACTAGTCTCTTTAAACTGTCTTATAGTTACATGTTGGTAAAGCCCTTAGGATGTGTACTTGACTACCTGGACTATGATGCAGATCATACTAGTGGGGACATGGTAGTCCATAAGTACATCCTTCAAGGTCCCTAGTCGTGGGTGTATCGAGACGGGGCATCGATATACCAGAGTAGACTAGCGTATATGCTTCTCGACCCATGAGATGGGCGATGGATGATCCCATATCCATTGGTGTTTGACATCAGAGAGGGTATACGGGTGCTCAGTGGAGACTGGGTATACTGGACGGACTCGCCGATAACTCCCAGATGGTATTATACCTCACGTCAGATGGCAGTTCTCAGGTGACACTTGTACAGGTTAGTCTGTAGACCCGAGATCGTCATAGAGTCTTGTGTGATTCCCACTGTGCTTTGATCTCCACCTTACCACGTCCATGAGGGCGTGCAAAACGGTGGTCTTTGGGTACAGTCCCGAGTCACATGGAGGCAATGAGCGATAGGAGGGGTTTCGTCTCTCCCGGTATTGGGGGTTGATGTTGCGCTGTGCTCGATTGGCCGTAACAGGGAAGTCCCTGGCCAGAGCTGATCAGAGATTTGCAGGTAAGTGTTACCAGTAGTTTCTCGACCCGTTATGAGCCTCATATCGGCACGACTTATCGGTTATTGGGGTCTGACGTTTACCACCCCTAGACTTGATATGCGACATATCAGACGAACAGACCGGACTGTACGGTAAGTGTTACTGGTTGGATTCATAGGAGTGTGAGCGGGCTAGCTCGTCGATCTTCTGATCTCTCAATACCCGGATGGCCGTTACGTTTAGAAGACCGCTTGCGGCTTGTGGGTGCTTGATATGATCATCATCTGCTACCGGCGTATTGACGAGTCTTTAGAGTCCTACACAGAGGTTTCCTGGCTCAAGCGAAACGAAATAGGAGCGCATATGAGATATGTGCAGGACCGAGAATAATGCGTGTATGTGATACCGCATTTCATTCTCGCGATATATGTTTCGATTGGTTATATTCGATATGACCTAGTTATCGAATCTTTGATTCGATAAATCGATACATTGGATTCTAGTCGGTTATGTGCGACATGACCGGATCATTGAATCAAATGTTGATTTAATGATTTAATGTATAATTATATATTTGATATATTGCATTGCATTAACTAGTATTGGTTCACTTTATATGGATTTTCTCACTTGATGTGCAAGAAGTATATGTGATATGCTTTTGTGCACATATTTGTATCATGTTTGATGATACTTGATCATTTTGTTAAGTGTAAAGAATTAAAACCATGGTTAAGTGTTGATTAGGGTTTTGCATATTCATTTATTTATTTATTTATTTGGAAATGATTTAAAGAGAATGGTGGCTTTCTTTTGTCTTTAGTTGAAGCTTCATGAAGCCTTGACTTTTGCAACCATTCTTGTCCTCATGCTTAACCCTAACTCTCCAAATGACCATGGTTTATTCTCTACACTTAACCCTAGTTAGATTATGATAAGTATGAATTTTCTTTTCATTTTAAACACTTATCATAAAACTAGCTTCATCTTCTCCTTCTTCTTCAAGATAGAAACCTTGGTGCCATCAATGGCAACTTGAGTTCTAGTGAGAGAAATCCAATTCTAAAGTGAACCCACCTCCTATTTCTTCACCCTCTACCTCTTGCCAAGTTGTTTTGGGTGTTTTCTTCACTAGTTTCACAACTTTGTGAAGTCGGAGCTTGAACTTGTGATGCCTCGACGTAGATCGTCTTTGACACGAAGCCGACGACCTAGCTCGCCCGTTTCTCCGATGAAGCCGACGATTGAGTTCGGGATTCATGATGGACAGCGAGAGGACACCCACGTGGAGCTAAGGAAGTGGAGAACCGGATCTACAAAGGTTGTAGCATCTAACTTTTAGTTAAGTAGTTAACTAGATTATCTTTTCGCCTAAACTTCTAGTCAACGATCCGTATTAGGGTTTCTCGGCACCCATAATTTTTGAAATTGGCATGGTTGATGCCTTGTGAGACTTCATTAGAGTGTCTAGGAACCCTACAACATCCAATCTACATTGACTGAACCGAACCATGGATATACATCCATTTACATGATTCTACAGTTATTCCATTTACATGATTATACAGTTACATCCGTTTACTGATATCATGGTTTTGGTCAGTCATCCAATTATATAATCTATACAATACAATACAACAATACAATCAAAACACTACGGGGTTTAAGGGGTAGATTGGTACGGAAGGTGTTAAAAGTGGCACGAGACAGTAAGATTAAGACACCTAACCTATATTCCGTTGCTGCTGTACCGTGGCTTAACGGTTCCTTGTACATTCCGTTTACCCTGGTCTATAGCATATAGAGACCCCTCTCGTATACACTGGTATCCTTCTGTACCAAGTTACAAACAACAGCGTTAACATAACATTTTAACAATATAATACAACTTTAAAAGATACATTCTTATTCCGTCTTTTCTATTTCTCCCTTATCTTTGGGACTTACCGAGCGACCTGTTCGCTGACGACATTCTCTTTGTTTCTTCTTTGAATGTCGTCAGATGATCTGGACACTTCAGAGATCGAGCCCACTGCTGAAGACTTGGACCAGTTCAGTGAAGACCCCGAGCTCTAGTCATTGTACACTTTCCATTCAGTACTTTTCATTTCTGTTATGCTATTGTTTAGGCATTGCTTTATTTCAGTTGTATTAACTTTCCATGCATTGTACAGAAAGAATGAATAAATAAAATTGCTGTTTTTATTATATCTTGTCTCTTGTGCTTTACTTTTATATTGCTTAGATATGCTTAGCGTATTTACTTCACAGTAAATACGTAGCGTCCTCGTCGCGTTCTCTGTCCGTATACTGGGAAGCGGGGCGTGACAGACTCGGTGAATCAGCCGCGGATCCGCCGCATATTTCATGGTTTGGCCGTGGATCCGCGGCTGTTTGGTGGGATCTTGGCTGCAAATTTCTGGGGCTTTATTCTTGTGACACATGGAGATTTAGCTGATGTCTGGAACTTGAAAATATTTCCCGAGTCTCTGCCAGTATTGATTCTTTGATTTTATCTAAATTCATCGGCAGATTTCTGATTCCCGATATCTCAACATCTCGATCTTCTGACCTGAACTAAACCTTGCACAATATCTCAATGAATAATGTTAGTAATATTTGGTATTTTTGATATATTATCCTAACCATTTGATACAATATTATATTTTAAGAATATTGGTTAAGGATATTTGATATGATTTGCATATTTAAATTATCAAAATATTATATAAATATTATATGCATACATTTTCCTTCATAATATTAATTATAATATATAAACATATGAAAATAGATATTTTGCAGATAAACCCTCATATGTTTCATATTTATAATAAACACCTTTAAATATATAAGAAAATTAAGGAAAATATTATATCAAATATGCGGTATTTTTGACTGAACACCAGCCAAATCTAGAGCCAAACCAAAAGCATTGACGGCTATGGAGATTGATAAGAGTCCGGCCCCAGAGATCGTTCGGGATTTTCTTGATGTGTTCCCTGAAGATTTACCAGGTCTACCACCTCCGCGCGTTTTGGGATTCTCTATTGACTTGATTTTAGGGATGGCACCGGTTTCCAAAGCTCCTTACAGGATGGCGCCAGTTGAGTTGGCAGAATTGAAGAAACAAATTAGAGAACTTATGGAGAAAGGATTTATTCGCCCAAGCGCTTCGTCGTGGGGTGCACCAGTTTTGTTGGTGAAGAAAAAGGACGGATCTCTACGGATGTGCATAGACTACCGGGAGCTGAACAGAGTTACGATAAAGAACAAATACCCCATTCCGCGTATCGACGACTTATTTGATCAGTTGGGTGGGGCCAAGGTATTTTCGAAGTGGATCTTCGTTCGGGTTATCACCAGATCAGAGTAACGGCCGAAGATATATGCAAGACGGCTTTCAGGACCCAATACGGGTATTATGAGTTTCTTGTGATGCCGTTCGGTGTTACCAATGCTCCCGCTATATTTATGGATCTGATGAATAGAGTATTTGCGAAATACTTGGACACGTTTGTCGTTGTATTCATCGACGGCATACTAGTCTATTCTAAGACCCTGAAGGAGCATGCCGAACACTTGCGAACGGTATTACAAATTGTTTGGAAAGAGAAGCTATACGCAAAATTGAGCAAGTGTGAGTTCTGGCTCGACAAAGTGCAGTTCTTGGGACACGTTGTTTGGGCGAAGGCATCTCAGCGGACCCAGCGAAGATAGAATCTGTTAGAGATTGGCCGACACTGAAGTCAGTGGCCGAGATCAGAAGGTTCCTGGGATTGGCAGGATATTATCGGCGGTTCGTTCAAGACTTTGCACGAGTCGTTGAACCTTTGACGAAACTGACACGGAAGGAAGTACCGTACGTATGGACAGAGGAGTGTACTCGGGCGTTTGAGGTACTGAAGCAGAAATTGACCACGGCGCCTATTCTTACAGTGCCAGATAATTCAGGTGGTTTGGTGATATACAGCGATGCTTCAGGGAAAGGCTTAGGCTGCGTTCTGAAGCAGCACGGTCGGGTAATTGCTTATGCCTCACGGCAGCTAAAGAATCACGAGAGGAACTACCCAACACACGGCTTGGAGTTAGCCGCAGTGGTTTTCGTATTGAAGATCCTGAGACATTACTTGTTAGGTGAAAATGTGAAAGTTTACACGGATCACAAGAGTCTGAAATACGTGTTCACTTAGAGAGAACTGAATATGAGGCAATGCCGATGGCTAGAATTAATGGTGGACTACGACTTGGACTTACAGTATCATCCGGGAAAGGTAAATGTCATACCCGACGCTCTCAGTCGCAAGCCAGCGGTCATGATGTTGAACAGTCAGAAGAGCATCATTGAGGATTTTCAGAAGCTCGAACTAGAGGTTGTTACACCGAGTGCAATCAGGAAGTTCTGGCAGTTACAGGTGCAGTCTTCTCTTGTAGATCGTATTAAGGCTGCGTAAGCTGATGATCCTCGATTGTAGAAGTTCAGAGAGCAAGTGGAAGCCGGGCTGAGGACGAACTTACTCATACATCGAGACAGTTCTCTGAGATTCGGCAGCAGACTCTGCTTTCCCAAAGGGGATGTTCGAGAAGAGCAACTAGCTGAGGCTCATAGTTCGGCTTATTCTGTGCATCCGGGAGGCACGAAAATGTATCGAGATCTGAAGCAACACTATTGGTGGAATGGGATGAAGCGAGAGATTGCACGGTTTGTATCCAAGTGTTTAGTATGCCAGCAAGTAAAGGCAGAGCACCAGAGAACGGCTGGACTGTTGCTACCGCTTCCGATACTCGAGTGGAAGTGGGAGCACATCACTATGGATTTTGTGACTGCCTTACTATGGAGCCCAAGGGGCAACAACGCCGTCTGGGTTATCTTCGACCGTCTTACGAAAGCTGCACACTTTATACCCTTCCGTGTGGGACAGTCGACAGAATCGCTTGCAGAGAAATACATGCAAGAGGTAGTGCGACTTCACGGAGTTCCGGTCAGTATAGTGTCAGATCGAGACATCAGATTTGTTTCACACTTTTGGAAGAGCTTACAGGAGAGTCTGGGTACACGTCTCAAGTTCAGCACGGCTTACCATCCACAGACAGACGAACGGTCCGAGCGTACTATTCGGACGCTCGAGGACATGTTGAGGGCTTGCATGCTAGACTTCCAGGGTTCTTGGGAGGATCACCTTCTTCTAGTGGAGTTTTCTTATAACAAAAGTTTCCAAGCTAGAATCCAATGGCTCCATTCGAAGCACTTTACGGACGGAAATGTCGATCCTCTATTTGTTGGGATAACGTGGGAGAGCGGAGATTACTGGGCCTCGAACTTATTGTTCAGACGGTAGACAAGGTCCAGATGATCAGACAGCGCATTAAGACGGCTCAGGACCGATAGAAGAATTGGGCGGATGCCAGCAGGAGAGCGTTAGAATTCGAGGTCGGAGATCATGTGTTTCTGAAGATTTCTCCTACCCGCGGTGTTATTAGGTTTTGAGGTCGCGGGAAACTCAGTCCCCGATTCATCGGACCTTTTATGATGCTAGAGCGAGTAGGAGAGGTGGCATATCGACTTGCCTTACCTCCATCGCTTGCTGGTGTGCACAATACTTTTCACGTATCTCAGTTGAGGCGTTATGCTCGGGATGACAGCCATATTCTGGACCATTCGGAGTTGACATTGGGCACTGATCTATCCTATGAGAAGCAGCCTACCACCATCCTCGATCGTCGGGAAAAAGTGCAGAAGAACAAAGTCATTCTCCTGGCTCGAGTTTCATGGGATGGTCGTTCTCCAGGGGAGTCTACCTGGGAACACGAGGAGGACATCCGTGCATGTTTTCTGTAGCTGTTTGTGTAGTGTTGTTGTTCCGTTGTTTTCGTTTTAATTTCGAGGACGAAATTTTTGTAAGGAGGGTATGATATAAATCCCCAGTTCCGTATATAATATTTTCCGTATATATTTCAGATTTTTCCTCGAATTTTTCTATTTTTTTTATACTTTACATATTTTTTTTAATTACTAAGCCTAAACTATATAATAAAAAAATCTAAACCCAAATCCCATGCCCGACTCGACCCATGCCCGACCCGACCCGAACCACTACACACTTCTTCTTCTTCCTCTCTCGTCTCTTTTCCCGCCTCTTCCTCACAACGGCCCCCATGCCTCCCCGCTTCTTATGCCCATGCCCGCCCCTCGCGCCCATCCTCCCCATGACCCGCGCACACCCGAGACCCGCTCCCCCCAACAGCCACTTCCCCCAACGGCTCTCCCCCTTGACTCCTCCCTTCTCGTGCCGCCATCACGAGACGCGCCTATGTCCTCGCTTCCCCAACGGCCCGACTCCACACGCCCAAAACTCCCGACCGCTCGCTCCCTCTTTCTAGTTCACTCGTTTCTTTCTCTGCGTCATTCTCTCTCTCACACTCTGCTCCGCCACCGAGCCCTCCCATTCATCACCGACGATCTCCCCGGCGAACTCCGTCTCCTCCTTTCTCCCCACTCAACCCAAAACTTCCGGTAAACCCCTCCTCTCCTCTACAATACCGGATCCCCCAAGCCACCGCACCCGAACCCACAACCCACTACACCCTTGTGCCTCGCCGATGAGCCTCGACCACCTCATCACCGGCAACCCCATCCACGACACCGAGCCCTCGTCCTCGTCATCCACCATCGTCGGAGCTCACCATCTCCAAGATGCAAGCTCCGAACACCCCAACACCGAGCCCCTGCACCCATCGCTGCAGCCGCCACCCGAGCTCGCTGCCATTACCGCTGCTTGTACCGTGCCGTGCCTTTGCACGTGCCTTCGCCGTCACAGTTGCTGCCTTTCTCCGTCGCCGCTGCCGGGATTATCGTCGTCGCGATTGTCTGAGGCAAGTGAAAATTAATCACTTGCTTACTCATGCTGATTAATGTATTGGTTGATCGAAATAACATTATTATAAGATATGGTGTGTGTGTATAGCTAATTATAATCAAATTGTTTTTGTAACGAACCCTCTTAGTTTGATTATATTGAATGGAACCCGACTAGGAATTTACTATCCCATATCAACATCATTTACAATTTCACCGAATAACAACTAGTTTGATCAATTAACCGAAACCGATGTTTCAATTGATACCCGTACATAACTTAGGTGGTCGACGCGATACATGAATGGAAACCTTATTTAAATGCCCATACCGGTGATCAGTAGTTTCAACTCCTTATTAACAGATATAGTGTAGAATTTGGACACGACATATCGACGTTTATACCATGAAATGTCGCTCCCAAAAGGCAACGTTAAACTTGGATATCACCGTACATGTCACGTTGTGAAATTGATAGAAAATTAAATACAAATTGAAACATGAAGTTCTAGGCCTCACATCAAAGCCAACCCGACAATCTTTAACCCTCTGTAAATAGTTATTTAATACAGCCAGGTAATGATATTGGAAAGGTGAGAGAGAAATACGGCTCTGGACTGCAGCCCAGAGCAGTATTTTATGTTAATGCCTTTTAAACATCTGTACATCCCTATATGAATCTGA
Organism: Agapanthus africanus; assembly: GCA_030015575.1. Classification (NCBI taxonomy): domain Eukaryota; kingdom Viridiplantae; phylum Streptophyta; class Magnoliopsida; order Asparagales; family Amaryllidaceae; genus Agapanthus; species Agapanthus africanus. The sequence goes on from CM057337.1 coordinate 897,626,369, forward strand.
AAATATGCAGAGTCCGATATGGTCGCATAAATAATTTAGTTAGATAACACATTAATCTGGTCCCGTGATGTTTCACCGTCGTTTGATATTAAACCTGTATTTTAGAGTGTCACTGTGTTCTGCAGTTTCTGTAGTAACGTTCCTTACACCGTCGCATTAAATAGAACATAACTTCTAATACAGAAATGCTATTGATAATCTGTTTAATGCGTTGGAAACTTAATTGATAGAACTATATTTCATTCCACTGGGGCAATACCTGAATCTGAACACAATCACTGATAAATGCGCGTGAAGTTGGCCTTCCAGTTCTGAAACTGGAATTCCAGCAATCGATCGCTACCTTAAAATGATGATAATTCCAAAACCTGAATCTCAGTTTACCTGAAATTAATTTTACTGTTTAGATGATCAAGTGTACTCCGTACGCCTTTTATATTATTTTGGTCAATTCTTTACGTGTGATTTATCGTAAATTTTGCAGTTATATGGCATTGGTCGTCATTGAAATAGGGAATATCTATTCAGTGCATTTCTGCTTATTTTTCGTGTTTTCTTTATGCCTTGTTCACCGCCGAATACTAGGAAGACAAACGTCTTGCCTGAATTTGGGGGAGATGCTATTTTGATTTATCCGTCCACCTCTCCGAAGAAGCCAAGTTGATTTATGGCACCGTATATCGGAGGTTTAGACGGATGCGACCGTTGTAGCAGACTTCGTCAGATTCTCCCTTATTTGAGGGGTTTTTGATTGTGGGGACGCTCTTCCCTGCAGGCGTAAGCCCCTGCAGTTAATTATGCTACCGCATCGCGGTAACCACTTTCTCCTTCTCCAGATGGTCACTTCGTGTTGTGTATGTTTGTTTTGTTTTTGGTTGCCCGTGGATTGTATACGGAGACTAATTTATGTTGTCATCCGTAGGGCGTGGATTATTCCAAATCCGTATTTTCTTAGATTTGGCTTTTGATGTGGGTTTAAGGATCGTTAGTCTCATTTGAGACTAAAATCAACTTAAACGTTTGTTAAGCATATGTTAGTCTAATTTTAGACTAAAATCAACTTAACCATTTGCTAAGGATACGTTAGTCTAATTTTAGACTAAGATCAACTTAACAGGATCATTTAGATCCAACAAAAGAGCATTTGGGCTCTATAAGTTTAAGGACGTCATAGTCCATGAAGATTAAAGACATCATAGTCTAGTTTAGAAATATCATAGTCTGTAAAGTTTAAGGACATCATAGTCCATGAGTTTAAGGACCCCACAGTCCGTAAAGTTTAAGGATATCACAGTCCGTAAGTTTAAAGGCCTCACAGTCCATAAAATTTAAGGACATCATAGTCCGTGAGTTTAAAGACCCCACAGTCCATGGAATGTCTGGTTGTCGGGACCCGTCACCTCTCTGAAGACGTTGAAGGATTACAACGACAAATATCAGAGAAGTGAAGAGGTGTACCCTTGAACCAATATTTGTTGGGAGATCTGTAGTCCAATTTGGAACTAAGATCAAAGATTTGTGAGCACATGGGCTCAATTGATTTGAAGTAGGGATTTGTGGCCAACTTGGGCTCGGCACATTCAGTTAAAATACTGAGCATTGGTTCTGACAATTGGTTTTGTATTTTACTGAGTGTTGAGCACTCATTATACCTCTGGAGCTTTTATTTGTAGAACAGTTTATGTTCATTTAGCGCACGCGTGAGGAGCACGTGGCGCGCTTGGCGCTGTGCGCCAGACAATGAGTGCAGTGCGCTTCTGGTGAAGTAGCGCACACGTGAGGAGCACGCGGCGCGCTTGGCGCTGTGCGCCAGACAATGAGCGCAGTGCGCTTCTGATGAAGTAGCGCACACATGAGGAGCACGTGGCGCGCTTGGCGCTGTGCGCCAGACAATGAGCGTAAAGCGCTTCTTGAAATTTGGAGCGCTAAGGCTTTGCAGTGCTGTGCGCTAGATTTGGAGCGCTGAGGCGCTCCTTTTAAATTGGAACGCTAAGACTCTTCTTTTATGCAACTTTGATCAGTTCTGCGCTCTGAGAATTAAACTCTCATTTATAAGAGACTCTGTCTCATAGATCTAAGAACAAAGTTCTTATTTATAGGAGATGTTTTAATCTCTTATGTTTTGGTGAAAGGCTTTGCCTTTATGGATCTATGATCCTAAGAGAATTGAATTATTCTCCTCCTTTTATAATGAGATGTTATGATCTTTTTGTGAAAGACAATTTGTTTTATAGATCTATGATCTAGCAAAAGAATTAAGTTCTTTTTCTGATGAGATATTTTGATCTCTTTGTTTTACCTTGAAGAAATTCTTCTTCTGCAGAGAGCTTATTCTTCTCTTTGAACTTTTTTCAAAGTTTGTTTGGGGGGGTTCCACTATATGAGACTTGAAGTCTTGGGGCCTTTATATAGGGCATGTTGATTTGTTGAATCAGTTGAAAAGATCTTTTCTCTAATTGATTTGGGGATGTTTTCCCGTTGGATCTTTGATCCAAGAGCTTCTGTTTTATAGAAGGCAATTTTCTTGTTTTTAACAAGATTGGAAAATCTTTTCCCATACAGAACTTATTCTGTATCTTGGTGATTTTTAATCACCATTGGATTATTGATCCAACGGTGCTCTGATTTTCAGAGCACAATCTTTCCTGTTTGGAAAGATTATGAGGAATGTTTTCTTAACAGAATTTTATTCTGGTCAATTGATGATTTTTAATCATGTTCGTTGGATCTTTGATCCAAGGGCCGAGAACATTTTGTTCTATCCTTAGCGCTTACGTGCTTTGCATATGGTGCACTGCTTAAAATACAGCGCTCTTAGCGCCAGCGCTCACGTGCTTTGCACGTGGTGCGCTGCTTAGAGTGCAGCGCTCTTAGCGCCAATGCTCACGTGCTTTGCACGTGGTGCGCTGCTTCAGAGTCTTTGACTCTTAGCGCTGGCGCTCTTGGCGCGAGCGCTTTTATGAAGCGCTGCTTTATTTTAAATTTCAAAATTTGAACAGAGCTTTACTCTGATTGGGGGAGACAAATTCCACCCCACCGTTGCGCTCACGTGGCCTACACGTGAGTGCAGCGGTGGCGGCATCTATGCCATTGGATCAACTCAGAAATTGAAACGGCTCTCAGTGCCTATAAATAGGACCCTTGGCCCTTTAGATGATATCTGTTTATCTTCTTTCTTGTTTTCTGAGAATTAATTCTCTTTCAGAGTATAGCTCTCCTTAGATCATAGATCTCAAAATATAACTTTAGGGTTTTACCCATTAATAGAGCTATGCTCATCTCCAAGATATAATCTTTTTAGGGTGATTTTAACCCATGAACTGGAATATTGTTCATGAAGAACTCTTAGAGTTCACAGATCTTGAAGATCTCGGAATTTTTAATTCATTAAAAGCTTTATTTTAAGTTTTCTGATGGATTATTCCATCATTTTTGCAGAGCATTGCTCTTTAGGATTTTTGGGGAATTTTATTCCCTTCATAATTGATTTTGACAGGTGTCACTCCTGTCTACAGAGCGTTGCTCTCGAGGAGTTTAACTCCTTGACCCGAGGAGTCTCTTGTTCCCCTCCGAATACAGAGACGCGACCGCGTAGGTTCATCTTACCTGAGATTCGGGGCAGATACTATTTGGGGCTATCTGTCCACCTCTCCGAAGATGCCAAGTTGATTTATGGCACCGTGTATCGGAGGTTTAGACGGATGCGTCCGATGTAGCAGACTTCGTCAGATTCCCCCTCATGGTGAGGGGTTTTTGATTGTGGGGACGCTCTTCCCTGCAGGCGCAAGCCCCTGTAGTTAATTACGCTACCGCATCGCGGTAACCACTTTCTCCTTCTCCAGATATTCACTTCGTGTCGTGTGTGTTTGTTTTGTTTGTGGTTGCCCGTGGATTGTATACGGAGACTAATTTATGTCGTCGCCCGTAGGACGTGGATTAGTCCAAATCCGTATTTTCTTAGATTTGGGTTTGGGATTTTGGTTTAAGAATACGTTAGCCATATTTGAGGCTAAGATCGACTTAACCGTTTGTTAAGGATACGTTAGTCTAATTTCCAGACTAAGATCAACTTAACAGAATCGTTTAGATCCAACAAGAGAGCAATTGGCCCTATTGTTTAGTTTAATAACATTGCGGTCGATTTCCAGTTTAGGGACATGGTGGTCCAACATTCCCATTTTGGGACGAATATTAGTTTTAAGGACATTTCGGTCCAACATTCCTATTTTGGGACGAATATTAGTTTAAGGACGTTTCGGTCCACGAGTTTAAGGACCCCGCAGTCCGTATCAATATGTGGTTGTCGGGACCCGTCACCTCTCTGAAGACGTTGAAGGATTACAACGACAAATATCAGAGGAGTCCGGAGATGTACCCTTGAACCGGGTGTAAATTGATTTGAGAGAGCAGTCTTGCTCAGTCAATTTAATTTGAGGACTTACGGCCATGATTGGGCTAAGTCCAGTTAAAAAAAATATTGTGGTTGTTGGGACCCGTCACCTCTCTGACGTCGTTGAAGGATTACAACGATACGAGTCAGAAGAGTTCAGAGATGTACCCTTGAACCGGATGTAAATTGATTTAAGAGAGCAATCTTGCTCAGTCAATTTAATTTGACGACTTACGGCCATGATTGGGCTAAGTCCAGTTGAAAAATGTTGAACGTTTTTATTTATCTTTGGCCTATTAAGCCTGTGCTAGGGCTTTGCCCTTGTTTAATAATGCACTGCATTTTCTTTTGGCCTGCTAAGCCTTTTTGATTTGGGCTCTGTCCCTTTTAAATGATGCCCAGCATCTGTTTCTGTTTGGGCTCTGCCCTTTTTAAAATAATGCATTGCATTTAATTTGGCCTGTTAGGCCTTTTTTTTAATTGGGCTTGGCCCTTCTGTAAATAATGCAGTGCATTAATCAAACTGACAGTGGCCATATGGCCTGTCAGGCGCTTTGCGCCAATCATAGAGCGCAAGCGCATATGGAGATGACACGTGTCATACTCAGGTGAGCGCAAGCGCAACAGCGCAGTGCGCTGCGCTGTTGCGCTGCTGACACGTGGCGCACTCTAGTGAGTTGCGCCAACTTTAGAGAGCAATGCTCTATCTTAAAAGCGCACAGCGCAAGTGGTCTTGGAGCTGACACGTGGCGCTCTCTGGTGGCTTACGCCAACCTAGGAGCGCAACAGTGCAGATTTTGCAAGTGCAGGGCACTGTTCAATAACTTGATCCAATTTTGGATTCAAGAAAAGAATCTTTAAGATTCCAGAACCAATGGTTCATAAAAAAGTGTAAGGCACTGTTATTATTTTTTTTTTTATTGAAGATCATTGATCTTGTTCTTAGATCAATGATCTATTCAGACGAAATTCTTCTCTTTTTTTTATAAAGGTTTTTACCTTTTTTCTCTTCTTGAGTTCTTTTCACAATTTTTCAGAGCTCTCTCTATTCTCTGTATTGTTGTTTTTGATCTTGATGTTCTTCCTCTATGTTGATCTCTTTTGAATTGGGGTCTAGGGGCCTTTATATAGTGCTCATTAATTTGTTAAATTTGTTAAAGAGATCATTCTCTGAGTGATTTGGGGAATTTTCCCCACCGTTGGATCTTTGATCCAAGGGTTTCTTTTTTACAGAAGACAATCTTCTTGTTTTAACAAGAACAGAAAGATCTTACTGGAATTTTAATTCTGTTTGGCGCAGATGCACCAGCGCTTGACACGTGTCGCGCAGCGCAGAGCGCAGCGCAACTGCGCTGCCACGTGTCGCGCAGCGTAACTGCGCTGCCACGTGTCGCGCAGCGCAGAGCGCAGATCATCTGAAGCGTTGCTTCCTTTAATTTTGTTTTAAATAGAGCCTTGCGCTGCCTTGGGTGCGCTGCGCTCTCTGCGCTGGCGTGCCTGATTTTGACACGTGGCGTTCTGCGCGCAGCGCAGGGGATCTGAAGCGTTTCTTCATTTATTTTTAATTTTAATTTTCACTTTAGTTTTTCAAAACAGAGCTTTGCTCTGATAGGGGAAACAGAAGCGTTGCTTTGTTTCCCGCCTTAGAATTTGAGCAGAGCTTTGCTCCGATTTGGGTAAACAAATGCCCCCCCACCGTTGCGCTTACATGGCCCTCCAAACGTGAGCGCAGCGGTGGCAGAATTCCAACCGTCACGGCAACTCTTGAAAGTTGAAAGGGCATTTGATGCCTATAAATAGGACCTTTGGTCCTCTACAGATGGTCATCATCTTCAAAAATTTTACTTTCATAATCTGAGAGCCCTGCTCTTTATTTTCAAGAACTCCTAGAGTTAAACTCTTAAAACTTTTAGGTAAAAATTTTAATTTAAATTAAATTAAATTAAATTAATTTTCATTGACAGGGCCCTGCTCTCAATAAATCCCTGATCTAAAGAAAACCCATATAGGGTTTCACTTAGCAGAGTTTTGCTCTAAAGGGGTCTAAAGAGAACTAAGGAGAACCCTATTAGGGTTCCATTAATAGAGCTCTGCTCTCTAAAAGATTTTTCTTGCATTTTCTTAATTCATCAATGGAGCTTTGCTCCTTCCAAATCATACGGAAGAATCCTTAGGAGTTTTTTTCATGGATCTTAGATTTTAAAGATGGCCTTTTATTCTTCGATGAATTATATCGTTTTGCTTAATCAGTCTTTCTGATAATTTTGTTAATTCTCTTTCACAGAAACAATGGACGCCCACATGTACGATCTTGACGAGATCATCTCTTACGGGGACATCCGCCGACTTGGCCGTTCTCAAAATCGAGAGTTCACAAACGTGGAGTGTGCTGAAATCATGAGCCGCTTCGACGCATATAACGGTCAACTGCCTCCTCGACGTTCCTCCCTCCTAAAGCTTATCGTGGGAGCCATCTGGGAAGCGCTTCCCCTGTTCTGTTCTGGTGTGCCGCTTAGGGCGTTGGATGCCGCCGAGGATAAGGTGCACTCGGTGTACCTGATGAACTTAATCTCGAAGAGATGGCGAGACAATCTTGTCGATCTCTTGCACCAGGCCTTTCAACAGTCCGCCATTCTTGCTGCCTACCGGAGGGTTGAGGACATCAGTGGGAATCCCGACGCCCGTGCTCGCGAAAGGAAGCACACTAGGATGGTTTGCCAGGCTTGGAAAGTTCTGGACAAGGTCACTTATGAGTTCCTCAATCCATGTCCTGGATTTGAGGTTTTGCCATTGTAATCATCTCGATAATGTCTTTGTCTATTTCTTTATAATTGTAAGAATCTTTTGCAATCTGAATGGAAAATTTCTCATTTCAGCTTGTCTTATTTCTCGTTCTGAGTCTTTTGCACATGCATGAATAGAGGTGTCTCGAACGCTTGATCCAATGCAAATCGGATGTTCTTTCTGTCGCTTTCTTCTTTCTTTGATTATCAGTATGTTGTCTTAATAAACATGGTTGACAGATAATAAAGTGAGCATCTTGGTTTCTTCACGAGATAGCGATGGCTTAGACCACAGGTTCAGATCTGCTGCTTAAGACTTTTCAACTCTATGAGCCGTGAGGGTCTCATAGAGACTTTTCTCCCTACGGATCGAGAGGATCTCGTAGGTGGATTTTCTCCTTAGGAATAGTGAGGATTCCTAAGTGCATTTTCTCTTATAAGTCGTAAGGATCCTATAAGAGAATTTTCCCTCTTACGAGTCAAGAGGACCCGTAAGCGGTTGTTTCCCTCTTTGTCGAGATTCGAGTTTGGAGAGTGAGACCCGTGGATAGTATACAAGAGACCGTTTTGGGCCAACTTGCAGGGTCCCAGTGCTTAGGGAACAAGTTTTTTAATCCTTACTGCCTAAGGCTTTATCTTACGAGTCGAGCCGCATCGAGAAGTTCTCGAAAAGACATCAATTTCTTCACAAGTCGAGACGAATCGAGCATTTCTCACAAGAATATCCTAACGTCACAGTTAACCTCTGCTCTTTACGACAGAAGTCCGTTAGGGTCTGTGGTACTTAGGGTTTTGGCCGTCGTACCGTCGCATCAGCTGATATATTCCTCGATAGGCAATCGTGCTGCTCGAGTAGCCTTGCGACTGCCGTGTCTCTGATCCCTTCGGGGGCTGGACAAGACGTCTTCAAGCAATCCTCCTTGGCAGTTTGACCGTCGGAAGAGCAAGCGTTAGGAATTTTGCCATGCCGCTTTTTACTTGAGGTTAGGCTCATTTTGGAGAGTCCCGATGAGTCATAACCACTCCGCACTAGTGTGGGATGATCTCCGATGGTCTTTCAGGTTTTATGTGAGTTGCCGTCAAGACCCTGAAGCTAGGAATTTGGCCTTTGCTTCGTATGCTAGCACCGCGTCTGCTGTATCAAGACGAATGTCGCGGTTGTCTCTAGGTTGCTGGTGAACCGTCGAGGTTTGGAGCTAGGGATTTTGCCGTGGCTCCATTTGTTTGATTGTCGCGTCTGAACCCTGCTGGAGGAAGAACGCTGGGGTGACATCCCGTCTGCTGTATCGAGACGAACGTCGCGGTTGTCTCTAGGTTGCTGGTGAACCGTCGAGGTTTGGAACTAGGGATTTTGCCGTGGGTCCATTTGTTTGATTGTCGCGTCGGATCCCTGCTGGAGGAAGAACGCTGGGGTGACATCCCGTCTGCTGTATCGAAACGAACGTCGCGGTTGTCTCTAGGTTGCTGGTGAACCGTCGAGGTTTGGAACTAGAGATTTTGTCGTGGCTCCGTTTGTTTGATTGTCGCGTCTGAACCTTGCTGGAGGAAGAACGCTGAGGTGACATCTCGTCTGCTGTATCGAGACGAACGTCGCGGTTGTCTCTAGATTGCTGGTGAACCGTCGAGGTTTGGAACTAGGGATTTTGCCGTGGCTCCGTTTGTTTGATTGTCGCGTCTGAACCTTGCTGGAGGAAGAACGCTGAGGTGACGTCTCGTCTGCTGTATCGAGACGAACGTCGTGGTCGTCTCTAGATTGCTGGTGAACCGTCGAGGTTTGGAACTAGGGATTTTGCCGTGGCTCCATTTGTTTGATTGTCGTTGCGTCTGCTGTGTCGAGACGAACGTCGAGGTGGTGACCATTCCGCACTGATGTGAGACGATCTCCAGTTGTCTTTCAGGCTTTACATGACTCGCCGTTAAGACCTTGAAGCTAGGAATTTGGCCTTCGCTTCGTTTGCCTTGTCATGTCCAAATCATGTTGGAGGAAGGACATTATTGTTGACATTGCGTCTTCTATATCGAGACGAATGTCACGGTTGTCTCTAGGTTGTTGTTGAACCGTCGAGATTTGGCTTCGCTTTCTGGCGGAGCCTGTCGGGAAAGTATGGTTCCCTCTTTGTTTGTACCCCTGGATTGTATACAGGGATCGACGTGATCTCCTGTAGGGCAAAAGTTTCATCATATTTTTTTTATTGTTTTATTTCCGCGATGCTCCATCATTTCAGCTTTTATATCGCGAAAGTCGCGATTGCCCAATCATTTCGGCTATTTTTTGCGGTGCCCAATCATTTCGGCTGTTTATTTTATATTTACTCGCTGCTTTTTATTGCGAGTTGCCCAATAATTTCGGCTATTTTGTATGCATACATTTTTACTTGCTGATTTTTATTGCAAGTTGCCCCATCATTTCGGCTATTTCGTATGCATGTATGGCTTGCTGATTTTTTTTTTTGCGAGTGTGGAACTTGGAATCTGACGCCAATCTCAGCATCAGTATCGCGACAACTGAAATATTGCCAGGAGTGAATCATCATTTGCCATGAAAGGGCTTGGAATTTGATATCGGTTTTAGGCATCAGCATCGCTACAACTGGGATATTGCCAGGAGCGAATCATCATTTGCCTATGTTGATGTCGAACAAAAGTGGCTTAGCGAACAGGGTTAGGATCCTGTCGACTAAGGCTTTTGACTTCATGAACCGTAAGGGTCTCACGAAGGTATTTTTCCCTACAAGTCGTGAGGATCTCGCAGGTGTGTTTTCTCCTTAGGGATCGTGAGGATCCCTAAGTGTATATTCCCCTGTAAGTCGTAAGGATCTTACAAAAGGGTTTTCTGCTTATCAGTCGAGAGGACTTATAAGGGTTGTTCGCCATATGGACATATCCCTAACCACGGGTGTGACTTGGCTAGGGAAATGTTTATTCGCACCCGTGGATTGTATACAAGGGTCAGCATTAAGCCGCTTGTAGGGTATTATCGAAGGTTGTGGGAGTTGCTTAAGAACAGGTTCAGGCTTCTGTAATTTAAGACTTTCAAATCTTATGAGCCGTGAGGGTCCCATAAGAAAGTTCTCCTTACGAGTCGTGAGGATCTCGCAAGTGTAATTTCTCCTTAGGAATCGAGAGGATTCCTAAGTGTGTTGCTCCCTAGTGAGTCGTAAGGATCTCACGCAGGTGGTTTCTCCTTACAAGGTCGAGAGGACCCTGTAAGCGTCTTTTAACGCGGTTGCGCCCTTTCGGGTTTTCACAAGCACTCGCCGGTAGCCCTGCTGTTTTTACTCACGGAGCCCTTTCGGGTTTTCATCCGTACCCATTTTACTTATGGACATACCGTCTTATTTTTATTTTTTTTTATTTTTTATTTATTTATTATTTATTTTTTTTAATTTTTTTTTATTCTTTTTTTTAACGAGGTCGCGCCCTCTCGGGTTTGCACGAACACTCGTCGGTAGCCCTGCTGTTTTTACTCACGGAGCCCTTTCGGGTTTTCATCCGTGCCCGTTTTGCTTATGGACATACCATTTTTATTATTATTCTTTTTATTCTTTTTTTTTATTCTCGTCAGCCTGAGGATGCTGCGGTGGTAGTTTAAAAACGTTTCGGTCGTCAGCTAGTTTTAGGACGCAGTGGTCCGTCATTAATTTAAGCACGTTTCGGTCCGTCATTAGTTTAAGAACGTTTCGGTCCGTCGTCGCCCTATTTGAGGCGAATCTCTAGTTTACTGACTTTTCGGTCTATAGGGCTTTCTCTATGACTGAGCATGATGCCCCCGGCGTGTCCATCTTTCTCGGAGCATGTGGTTGCGGCAGGCTCACCTTCCAATTTTCGGAGATGACGAACTTGCCCTGTTGGTATTGGTTTTCAACCCAGTTTTTGAAGACGTAATAATTCTCGATCAGGTGGCTTACTGTTTTATGGTAAGGGCAATAATTGAGATCGTTAACATCGTCTGGCTGCAACGGACGTTTTGGACTCGGCAGATTGATGAGTCTGTCACGCACTGCCAGCTCGAACAGTCCCCTTGTTTTATCTTGCGGAAACGAGTAAGGACGTTTCAACTTATCCTGGAGGGGTTGCCGTTTGTTGTTTCGGCAAATAACCGGTCTAGGGCCACTCGATTGCTGTTGAGAATTGGCTACAAGGGCTGTTTTCCCCTTCCCTATATCCTTTTTGCTCGATCCCTTATTTATGGGGCCGAGATTTTTTCCGAGCAGCATGCAGTTGCACGGTTGAACGTTCTCGCAACTCCTCAATTCTTTCATTTTTGAAATGGATTCCTTGAGGAGAGGGTTGAGGATGGTTTCTTCGTCAGAGTCGCTTCCGAAGGTGATAATTTGCGATCCCTTGGAGTCGGCTATGTGACAGTCGTCGGCGGCTCTTTTGCGCTCATCTATCGCATTTTTCTGATGTCTACGAGCTTCATGCTTTATCCTATTGAAGTGTTGCTTTTGAGCGACATACCCTTGCCACCAACACTTAAAGGAGTCGCAGTCTTCGGTAGGATGTATGATCTTTTAATGATATAAGCAGAAGTTAGGATGCATCTCTACTCCACTGAGAGTATTTTCTTCAGAGGGCGGTAGCTTCATTCCCACTGACAGGGCTTTGGCGAACCTTTTCCTCGTCTTGAATTTGTTTTTATCCGCAGCGAATGACTTTTGATTTAACGGAAGTGCCTCAACTCTTTGGTCTAGTAGTCGGTGTTTGGCTCCTTCCAGTATGGCCATCTCACGCTCTTGATTGGCTTTGACTTTCAGACAAATCTCATTCAGGAAGACATCGATCAACTCATCTGACGGCCGCAGAATTTCTGGTTCAGGGTTCACCCTCGGTTTCTCGACGCAAGGAGCCTCTTCATCATCTGCCAATGAGTGAGAGATCACATGACAAGTCGCTACGTAGTATTCGGATTCATCTGATGAGTCTTCTCCATCGTTTTCGTCCTCGACAAAAGAACAAGCTGACCCCATCGTGTCCGTCTTCTTTGGAGTGTGCGGCTGTGGTGGGTTTACCTTCCAGTTTTTAGACAGCGCGAACTTGCCTTGTAGATACTGATCCTCGATCCATCTCTTAAAGACGAAACAGTTCTCGATCGGGTGACTTACCGTTTGGTGGTAAGGGCAATAATTGGGATTATTGAGATCGCCTGGCTGCGACAGACGTTTTGGAGTTGGCAGATTGATGAGTCCGTTGCGCACTGCCAGCTCGAACAGTCTTCTCGTTTTATCCTGAGGAAACGAGTAAGGACGTCCCAGTCTCTCTTCGAGGGATGGGCGTGGACGCACGTTATTTTGGCGAACAACCGGCTTTGAGTTGCTTGGTTGTTATTGAGCATTGGCGACAACAATTGCTTTTCCCTTCCCCTTCTCATTTCGAAAGTCCGGCTTTGGAGGGGGAGGTCTATGGCCTATCTGATCCATCTGAGCTAGCTTGTCGATCAGGGCCTGGAAGGTAGTCGGCTTGAAGAACATCATGAATTGGGATATGGTCACCTGCGGATCAAGAGTTCCCACAAACATCCCTACTGCCGGAGCCTCTTCAATGCGTTGCTCGCATTTTGACCACAAGTTCCGCCACCGTATAGCATATTGGACCCATGTCTCACCAGGCTTCACCCTGGCATTAATCAATGCCGTTATCGGGGTGCGTTCGCTGGCGCTTGCGAAACGCTGGGTAAACAGCAGCTCCATCTCCGCGAAGGTCTTGATAGAGTCGTTTGGGAGCTCGGAGTACCACTCGAATGTTGTATCCGATAAGCTACCAACGAACTGGCGAAGCAACAACTTATCATCACCGCCGGTGTTGCCGCAAAGCGCTCTGAACTGGGCAACATGCTGGTGGGGATTGCCCGTTCCCTTATAGACATGGAATTTCGGTATTGTATAGCCCGGCGGGTACTTAATCTGATCGTACCAGCTTGGATACGGTCGCCCCGTCTTGACAACTTGGTCGGCTGCCTCAGTCGCCTGATGAACCCGGATCTGCTGAGCTATATATTCATCCAAGTCAGCTTTGGAGATTGTCTCCTCCTTGGCTGTTGACAGAGCCGGTGGAGGATTTGACGTTTCTCCCCTATCGTCTTCAAGGACGATTGGAGGATCTTCAGCAGGAGGATCTTGTTGGATCATCATTCCCACCATGTCCTGGAACAGGAGGGCCATTCTCTTTATGTTGGCTGCTTGTTCAGCAGCCTCTTTATCCTTCTTCTCCAATATCTGATGAAGGAATTCAGCGTCAGTTTCTTGCTCCTGGCGTTCATCCGAGGACGCTTCGGGGCTTTCTTTTAGCCCAGTGAGTGCAGCCATTGCGTTCATCATTTCCTGGAGCTTTTGCTGTTGCTCCTGAGCTTTGGTCACTGACCGTGTAAGCGGCTTATGACCTGTAGATGCATGGCTGTCCTCCTTCCTCGATGCCATGTATACAGTATGGACCACGATGCCCCCGGGCTTAGGGCGTTTAGGCTCACCGCCTTTGACATTTGCTGCAGGCGTGGGAATTTTCTCCGTCCTCCTTCTCTTGTGGGCCGTTGAAGTTGAGGGGGCCGTTGCAGCGAGCACCCTGGTGACTATCGTCCTTTGCTGTTTGATTGGACGGTCCTTTTCTTCCTGCACTTTCGCCCTTTTCTGCTGACGAGAGTGACCTTGGTCAATTACGGAGTCTTGAACCCTTCGCCAAACTTTATAAATTTCGGAGGATAGTCGGTGAGGGGGATGCTCCAGCTTCGTTTCCGGAACCCTCTACGCAGGTGGAGGGGATCTTTTTAGCGTAACAGTCGGAGAGTTCTTACGTACCCTCCTTAGTGGTTCAAAGTTGTTCCCAGTTGGAACAGCAGCATTAACTTCCACCACTGGAGCAGGTGGAGTTAGCCCTGAGGGGGAGTTGCCCCCAGCCTTCCTTACTCGGCGCCAGTGGCGACGTCGAGCGTGACGAGCCGTTGGGACTGGCTCGGCGATAGAGACAGCTTCTTCTTTCCCCTTGTCCGAATGAGGTGCTGCTGGTGTCATCCTCTTAAAGACTGATGTTGTCCTTTGAGTGGCGATGTTCAATCTGTCAAAGACAGATCCTCGAGCAGGAGCAGGAGCCGGAATAGTCAGCCTTGAAAAGACTGACTCTTTAACAGGAGAAGCCGCCTTGACGATTTCAGGAGCAGAGGTGGCTGTCTTCCTCGGGACGGCCATTTCAAGGTTCATGGGCCTCTTGGCGGGCCCATCAAAGTTCTGGTTCAGCCTGGTAAAGACAGAGGCTACCGGTTTGATATTGGACGACCCGTTGAAAGGGGTCGTTGTAGTAGTGAGCCGATCGAAAACCGACTTCTTGTGCGCTTCCAGTGCGGGCACTGGAATAGTGAAGCTTGCAGGCGGGAGCATGGTCCCGAAAAACAGACCGGTGGTGGCCTAGGTCACTTGCTCCACCGGCATGGCAAGGATGGAGGCCGCTTGAGGCCCATAAGCTACACCTCCAGGTGAGGTGGAGCGTCGGTTGCACTGGCACTTTGAGCAGAGGCCATTGATGCTTGATCTCTGTGCCAGGCATAAGACCAAATCTTAGTAACTTGAAATCCAAAGGCAACCATTAATAAACCGCGATTCATTCGCGAAGACGACACACGAAGTGTGGAGTGGAAAGAGGAAAAGGTCCCACCGGGCGTGCCAGAATCTGTTCCCCTCCGAATACAGAGACGCGACCACGTAGGTTCGTCTTGCCTGAGATTCGGGACAGATGCTATTTGGGGCTATCCGTCCACCTCTCCGAAAATGCCAAGTTGATTTATGGCACCGTGTATCGGAGGTTTAGACGGATGCGTCCGATGTAGCAGACTTCGTCAGATTCCCCCTCATGGTGAGGGGTTTTTAATTGTGGGGATGCTCTTCCCTGCAGGCGCAGGCCCCTGCAGTTAATTACGCTACCGTATCGCGGTAACCACTTTCTCCTTCTCCAGATATTCACTTCGTGTCGTGTTTGTTTGTTTTGTTTGTGGTTGCCCGTGGATTGTATACGGAGACTAATTTATGTCGTCGCCCGTAGGACGTGGATTAGTCCAAATCCGTATTTTCTTAGATTTGGATTTGAGGTTTTGGTTTAAGAATACGTTAGCCATATTTGAGGCTAAGATCGACTTAAACGTTTGTTAAGAATACGTTAGTCTAATTTCAAGACTAAGATCAACTTAACAGGATCGTTTAGATCCAACAAGAGAGCAATTGGCCCTATTGTTTAGTTTAATGATATTGCGGTCGATTTCCAGTTTAGGGACATGGTGGTCCAACATTCCCATTTTGGGACGAATATTAGTTTTAAGGACATTTCGGTCCAACATTCCCATTTTGGGACGAATATTAGTTTAAGGACGTTTCGATCCACGAGTTTAAGGACCCCGCAGTCCGTATCAATATGTGGTTGTCGGGACCCGTCACCTCTCTGAAGACGTTGAAGGATTACAACGACAAATATCAGAGGAGTTCGGAGATGTACCCTTGAACCGGGTGTAAATTGATTTGAGAGAGCAGTCTTTCTCAGTCAATTTAATTTGAGGACTTAGGGCCATGATTGGGCTAAGTCCAGTTAAAAAAAATATTGTGGTTGTTGGGACCCGTCACCTCTCTGACATCGTTGAAGGATTACAACGATAGGAGTCAGAGGAGTTCAGAGATGTACCCTTGAACCGGATGTAAATTGATTTAAGAGAGCAATCTTGCTCAGTCAATTTAATTTGAGGACTTACGGCCATGATTGGGCTAAGTCCAGTTGAAAAATGTTCAACGTTTTTATTTATCTTTGGCCTATTAAGCCTGTGCTAGGGCTTTGCCCTTGTTTAATAATGCACTGCATTTTCTTTTGGCCTGGTAAGCCTTTTTGATTTGGGCTCTGTCCCTTTTAAATGATGCCCAGCATCTGTTTCTGTTTGGGCTCTGCCCTTTTTAAAATAATGCATTGCATTTAATTTGGCCTGTTAGACCTTTTTTTTAATTGGGCTTGGCCCTTCTGTAAATAATGCAGTGCATTAATCAAACTGACAGTGGCCATATGGCCTGTCAGGCGCTTTGCGCCAATCATAGAGCGCAAGCGCATATGGAGATGACACGTGTCATACTCAGATGAGCGCAAGCGCAACAGCGCAGTGCGCTGCGCTGTTGCGCTGCTGACACGTGGCGCACTCTGGTGAGTTGTGCCAACTTTAGAGAGCAATGCTCTATCTTAAAAGCGCACAGCGCAAGTGGTCTTGGAGCTGACACGTGGCGCTCTCTGGTGGCTTGCGCTAACCCAGGAGCGCAATAGTGCAGATTTTGCAAGTGCAGGGCACTGTTCAATAACTTGATCCAATTTTGGATTCAAGAAAAGAATCTTTAATATTCCAGAACCAATGGTTCATAAAAAAGTGCAAGGCACTGTTATTATTATTTTTATTTATTGAAAATCATTGATCTTGTTCTTAGATCAATGATCTATTCAGACGAAATTCTTCTTTTTTTTTATAAAGGTTTTTACCATTTTTCTCTTCTTGAGTTCTTTTCATAATTTTTCAGAGCTCTCTCTATTCTCTGTGTTGTTGTTTTTGATCTTGATGTTCTTCCTCTATGTTGATCTCTTTTGAATTGGGGTCTAGGGGCCTTTATATAGTGCCCATTAATTTGTTAAATTTGTTAAAGAGATCATTCTCTGAGTGATTTGGGGAATTTTCCCCACCGTTGGATCTTTGATCCAAGAGCTTCTGTTTTACAGAAGACGATCTTCTTGTTTTAATAAGAACAGAAAGATCTTACTGGAATTTTAATTCTGTTCGGCGCAGATGCATCAGCGCTTGACACGTGTCGCGCAGCGCAGAGCGCAGCGCAACTGCGCTGCCACGTGTCGCGCAGCGCAACTGCGCTGCCACGTGGCGCGCAGCGCATGGCACAACGCAACTGCGCTGCCACGTGGCGCGTAGCGCAAAGCGCAGATCATCTGAAGCGTTGCTTCCTTTAATTTTGTTTTAAATAGAGCCTTGCTCTAATTGGGTGCGCTGCCTTGGGCGCTGCGCTTCCTGCGCTGGCGTGCCTGATTTTGACACGTGGCATTCTGCGCGCAGCGCAGGGGATCTGAAGTGTTGCTTCATTTATTTTTAATTTTAATTTTCACTTTAGTTTTTCAAAACAGAGTTTTGCTCTGATTGGGGGAAACAGAAGCGTTGCTTTGTTTCCCGCCTTGGAATTTGAGCAGAGCTTTGCTCTGATTGGGATAAACATCTCTCATTAAATGAGAATCCTTTTTAGGATCCCCCCTTATTTGCTTAAATTTGAATCTGTTGGGTGTTTTAATCAGCACTTGTTTTCTTCATGCGGATACTAAGAGTTGTCTGAATCCCCGTGTTTTGATCAGTTTGTCCGCTAAACTCCCACTGGTTTTCATTTTCATGTGCTATGGCCGCTCATTTGTATGACCTTGATGAAATTATTTCTTATGGGGACATTCGCGCATTAGGCCGCTGCCAAAATCAGGAGTTCACCAACGCTCAGTGCGCCGAAATCATGCGTCACTTTGATGAATATAATGGTTGACTGCTTCCTCGTCGTTCCGCTCTTTTGAAACTCATTGTGAGAGCGATCTGGGAAGCACTTCCTTTATTCTATGCAGGCATGCCGCTTAAGACATTGGATGATGCCGAAGATAAGGTACACTCAGTGTATTTGATGGGCTTAATCTCAAAGAAAAGGCGAGACAATCTTGTTGATATTCCGCATCAAACTTTCTAACAGGCGACAATAATCGCTGTCTATCGAAGGATGGAGGACTTCAGTGGAGATCCTGACGCTTGCGAGCGTGAGAGGAAGCATACGAGAATGGTCAGAGAGGCCAGAAACATTTTAGATGGACTTACTTTTGAATTTCTTAATCCATGTCCTGGATTTGATGTCTTACCATTGTAAACATTTTACTGATGTTTTTGTTTACTATTTTTCATCAATGTAAGAGTTTTCTGAAGTATGAATGGCAAATTTTGCATTTCCGTTCTTTTATTTTCTGCATTAAACTTTTTCATATATACATGAATGGGCGCGCTCTGAATGCTTAACTGAATGCGAATCGAATATTCTCTTTATTGTCTTGCATGGTATGTGGTTGATGCCTGTAGGTTATGCCTTTTGTTTTGACTTGGCGCGAAGCAGTTTACGCATTCTTGAGTAGCACTTCCATTTTTCTAGCATGTAATTTTGGCAAATATGGTCTGTAGACAGTAGGTAGCTGTCCATCTTGGATTCTTTGCAGGGTAGCGATGGCTTAGGAAACAGGTTCAGATCTGCCGCCTAAGACTTTTCAACTTTATAAGTCATGAGGGTCTCATAAAGATTTTTCTCCCTACGAGTCGAGAGGATCTCGTAGGTGTATTTTCTCCTTAGAAATCGTGAGAATTCCTAAGTGCGTTTTCTCTTGAGAGTCGTAAGGATCTCACAAGAGAATTTTCCCGCTTACTAGTCGAGAGGACTCGTAAGTGGTTGTTTCCCTCTTTGTCGAGATTCGACTTTGGAGAGTGTGGCCCGTGAATAGTATGCAATAGTCTATCTTAGACTGACTTGCAGGGCCCCAGTGCTTAGGAAACAGGTCCTTATCCCCATTGCATAAGGCTTTTCCTTACGAGTCGAGACAAATCGAGAAGTTCTCGCAAGAACACTAATTTCTTCACGGGTCGAGCCGAATCGAGAAGTTCTCGCAAGGGTTTTCTAACGTCACAGTTAACTCCCGCTAATAGAAGTCCGTTAGGGTCTGTGGTACGAGGGTTTTCTACCCGTCACACCGTCGCGTTGGCTAGTGTATTCCTCGATGCACAATCTTGCTGTTCGAGTAGCCCCGCGACTGTCGTGTCTCTGATCCCTTCGGGGGCTGGACAAGACGTCTTCAAGTAATCTTCTAGGTAGTATTACCGTCGAAAGAGCAAGCGTTAGGTATATTCCATATCGCTTTTTACTTGAGGTTAGGCTCAATTTGGGAGCCCCGATGAGTCATAACCACTTCGCGCTGGTGTGGGATGATCTCCGATAGTATTTCAGGCTTTATACGAGTTGCCGTCAAGACCCTGAAGCTAGGAATGTTTCCTTTGCTTCGTTTGCCGGCATTGCGTCTGCTGTATCGAGACGAACGCCGCGGTTGTCTCTAGGTTGTTGGTGAACCGTCGAGGCTTGGAACTAGGGACTTTGCCATGGCTCCGCTGTTGGTGTCGCATCTGCATCCTGTTGGAAGAAGAACGCAGGGGTGACATCGCGTCTACTGTATCGAGACGAACATCGAGATGGTCTCTAAGTTCTTGGTGAACCGTCGGGACCTGGAACTAGAGACTTTGCCGTGGCTCCGTTTGGTAATGTTGTATATTCCTGCAAAAATACTGACTTCTCTGTGGGTCAACGCGAATCGAGATGCTCTCGTCAAGAACGCTGATTTCCCTGAATCGAGGTATTTGCCAAGGACACTGATTTCCTCAGAGTTGAGACGAATCGAGATATTCCTGCAAAGACACTGATTTCTCTGCGGGTCGACGCGAATCGAGATGATCTCGTCAAGGACGCTGATTTCCCTGAATCGACGTATTTGCCAAGGACACTGACTTCCTTAGAGTTGAGACGAATCGAGGTATTCCTGCAAAGACACTGATTTCTTTTGCGGGTCGACGCGAATCGAGATGCTCTCGTCAAGGACGCTGATTTCCCTGAATCGAGGTTTTTGCCAAGGACACTGATTTCCTCGAAGTTGAGATGAATCGAGAGATTCCTGCAAAGTCACCGATTTCCTTGCGGGTCGACGCGAATCGAGGTGCTCTCGTCAAGGACGCTGATTTTCCTGAATCGACGTATTTTCCAAGGACACTGATTTCTTCGGAGTTGAGACGAATCGAGATATTCCTGCAAAGACACTGATTTCTCTTGCGGGTCTACACGAATCGAGATGCTCTCGTCAAGGACGTTGATTTTCCTAAATCGAGATTTTTGCCAAAGACACTGATTTCTTTGGAGTTGAGACGAATCGAGAGATTCCTACAAAGACACTGATTTCCTTGCGGGTCGACGCGAATCGAGATGCCCTCGTCAAGGACGCTGATTTCCCTGAATCGAGATTTTTTCCAAGGACGCTGATTTCCTCGGAGTTGAGACGAATCGAGAGATTTCTGCAAAGACACTGATTTTCTTGCGGGTCGACGCGAATCGAGATGCTCTCATCAAGGACGCTGATTTCCCTGAATCGAGATTTTGCCAAGGACACTGATTTTTTCGGAGTTGAGACGAATCGAGATATTCCTGCAAAGACACTGATTTCCTTGCGGGTCGGCACGAATCGAGATGCTCTCGTCAAGAACGTTGATTTCCCTGAATCGAGGTTTTGGCCAAGGACACTGATTTCCCTGGAGTCGGTTGACTTATTTTCGAGACGGAGCGTTGATCCGGCGGGGAGGTCATTGGTTGACTCTATGTTGTCTGTGGAACGTAGAGCCTTGGAACTAGGGACTTTGCCGTAGCTCCGTTTGGTGATATTGCGTCCGAATCCTGTTGGAATGAGGAGGATTACCGTTGCTGATTTTTAGGCTGTAGATATTGCCGTTAAGATTTGGAACTAGGGACTTTGCCATGGCTCCGTTTCGTTGTGTCGTTTCCGTACCCTGCTGGCATAAGAAGGAATGCCATTGTTGATCTTCTAGGATGCAGATGTTACTGTTGAGATCTGACTTTTCCTTTTGACAGGATCTGGTGGGGGACATGTGGTTCCCTTTTCGTTTATGCCCATAGATTATATACAGAGGTCAGTATGGACTGCCTGTAGGGCAAAAAGTTTCATTCTTTCATTTTTTTTATTCCTTCCCGCGATGCTCTATCATTTCAGCTTTTTATATCGCGAAAGTCGCGATTGCCCAATCATTTCGGCTATTTTTCGCGGTGCCCAATCATTTCGGCTATCTTTTTCTTTTTTACTCGCTGCTTTTTATTGCGAGTTGCCCAATCATTTCGGCTATTTTGGATGCATATATTTTTACTTGCTGATTTTGTTGCAAATTACCCCATCATTTCGGCTATTTCATATGCAGTTTTGGCTCGCTTATTTTTATCGCGAGTATGGAACTTGGAACCTGATGCCAATCTTAGCATCAGCATCGCTGCGAGTGGAATATTGCCAGGAGCGAATCATCAATTGCCGTGAAAGGACTTAGGATTTGATACCGATTTAAGCATCAGCATCGCTACCACTGGGACATTGCTAGGAGCGAATCATCATTTGCCTCTGTCGATGTCGAACAAAGGTGGCTTAGCAAACAGGGTTAGAATCCTGTTGACTAAGGCTTTTTGACTTTACGAGCCGTAAGGGACTCATAAAAGTATTTCTCCCTACGAGTCGTGAGGATCTCGTAAGTGCTTTTTCTCCTTAAAAATCGTAAGGATTCTTAAGTGTATGTTCTCTTATAAGTCGTAAGGATCTTACAAGAGTGTTTTCTCCTTATAAGTCGAGGGGACTTACAAAGGTCATTCACCGTGTGAGCATATCCCTAGTCGCTGATGGGGCTTTGTTAGGAAAAGGTTTATTTGTGCCCGTGGATTGTATACAAGGGTCAATATTGAACCGCTTGAAGGGCAATCTGGAAAAGGTGATGGCTTAAGAACAGGTTCATATTCCTGTAGCTTAAGGCTTTTGAATCTTATGAGCCGTGAAGGTCTCATAAGAGGTTTCTTCTTACGAGTCGTGAGGATCTCGTAAGTGTACGTTCTCCTTAGGAATCGTGGGGATTCCTAAGTGTGTTGTTCCCTTATGAGTCGAAAGGATCTCACGCAGGTATTTTCTCCTTACAGGGTCGAAAGGACCTTGCAAGTGTCTTTTAACGAGATTGCGCCATTTCGGGTTTTCACAAACTCGCCGGTAACCCTGCTGTTTTTACTCACGGAGCCCTTTCGAGTTTTCATCCGTGACCATCTTGCTTATGGACGTACATTTTTTTCTCGAGAGTATGGAACTCAAGATCTGATACCAATCTTAGCATTAATATCGTTGCGACTGGAATGTTGCCAGGAGCGAATCATCATTTACCGTGAAAGGACTTGGAATTTGATACCAATTTAGGCATCAGCATCGCTACCACTGGGACATTGCCAGGAGCGAATCATCATTTGCCTTCGTCGGTTTGAACAAATGTGGCTTAGCAAACAAAGTTAGAATCCTGTTGACTAAGGCTTTTGATTTCATGAGCCGTAAGGGTCTAATAAAGTTGTTTCTCCCTAGGAGTCGTGAAGATCGCGTATGTGTCTTTTCTCTTTAGGAATCGTGAGGATTTCTAAGTGTGTTGCTCTCTTGTGAGTCGTAAGGATCTCACGCAGGTATTTTCTCCTTACAAGGTCGAGAGAACCTTGCCAGTGTCAATTTTTTACGAGTCTGCGTCCTTTTGGGTTTTCACATACTCGCCGGTAGCCCTGCTGTTTTTACTCACGGAACCCTTTCGGGTTTCATCCGTGCCCATTTTGCTTGCGGACATACCTTTTTTTTAAATTTTTTTTTACGAGTATGCGCCCTTTCGGGTTTTCACAAACATCGCCGGTAATCCTGCTGTTTTTACTCACGGCGCCCTTCCGGGTTTTCATCCGTGCCCATTTTGCTTGTGGACATACCATTTTTTTGGGTTCAAGTGGGATATTCCACTTGACTGCAGGACTTGTTTTTAAGCCCCTTGATATTCTTTCTATTCTTTTGAGAAGAAAGGACCACCTTACGTAGAGATTCTTCCTCCAGTGAGAAATATGCCCCCTGTGTATACCTCGGGGGAAGAGAGTACCCATGCCGTCGCTATTTTGGCGACAGGTTATTTCAAAGTCGCTCATTTTTTTTGTTGAGCGTTGGTGACAAATACCACCTTACCTCCGCTTTTCATTCATCTTCATCAGATGATGAAGGGTCTTGACTCAGCTGATCCAATCGAGTCATTTTATCCATGAGCTCTTGGAAGGCTGTCGGCTTGAAGAGGGTCATATACGAGAACGCCTTTGAATTTGGGTCAAGGGTGGCTATGAGCATTCCCATGGCTGCAACTTCATCGATGCGTTGATTGTATTTGACCAGAGATTTCGCCATCGGGTAACACATTGAACCCAAGTCTCATTCGGTCTAACCCTTTCGTTGACCAGTGTCGTCACGGTAGTGCGTTTATTCACACTAGCTAATCTCTGACAGTAGGGCATCTCCATTTCGTCGAAGGTATTCATGGAGTCATTCGGGAGTTCCACATACCATTCGAAAGCAATGCCCGCCAAACAGCCGATGAACTGTCAGAGGAGAAGTATATCAGTATTGCCGCACATGGGTTCAAATCGTGCAATGTGCCGGCGACAATTCTCAGTTCCTTTGTACATGTGGCACGTTGGAAGTGTGTACTCTGGCGGGTACTGTATTTGATTGTGCCATGTCGGATACGGTCGACCGATCTTGATTGATCTATTTGCGGCTTTACTGGCGTAGTGAGTTTTGATTTGCTGAACGATATATTCGTTCAGCTTTGCTTTTAGGAAACATTTCCTCCTCGGCCATTGATGAGCTTTGCAGAGGATTTGAAATGTCATCCTTATTTTTAAGACCGACTACCGGCAGTTCATCTGCCAGTGGTTCCGATTGAACCATCATTCCAGCCATATTTTGAATCAGAAGGGCCATCTGGTTCATTTTAGTGGACATTTCTGCCGTTTCTGCATCTCCCTTTTTCAGAGTGCGCTTTAGGAAATCAATATCCGACTCCTTCCCTATTCTTTCTCCAGGTGCGTCTTCGGGATTTGTCTTAGACGGTGGATTAGCGAGTGGTGCCGCCTGAGCAAGTATCTCCTGCAGCTTTTCATGTTGCGGTTGAACTTTTGTTAAGGACCGAGTTTGAGGTCGGTGACTAGTAGAAGCTCGAATTTCGTCTTTGGAATTCACCACATAGACTATGTGAACTACCATGCCCCCAGGCTTGGGGTGTTTGGAGTTTTTTTCGTTTTTATTTTTGGCCTTTGGAGTTTGCTTCGGGCACTTGAGCTTTATTGGGCCTCCTTTTTTGTGAAACGCCGCTTTGGTTTTGAGAGGAACCGCTGTATCAGGATCCGTCTTGGGATGAGTCCTCTTGTATTTGAAAGAGAATTTGTCAGAATTTGGCTGACGTCTAGGGGAAGAGCCGCGATTGACGACAGAGACCTTCACTTCCTTCCACACTTTATATATAGATGAGGAAAGTTGCTTTAGGGAGCGAACTGGTTTCTGCTCTCGTGGGATCGCCATGGGCTGCGGAGATTTCTTCAAAATTGCGATAGGAGAATTTTGTCTAACCCTTCGCAACAATTTGAAGCTGTTCCCGGTTGGAACAACATTCACCATTGGGGTTGAAACAGGACCATACGGAGAACTGCCCCCAGCTCATTTTGTATGATACCGATATCGACATCGACCATTTCTCATGGCCGGGATTTGATTAGCTCCAGGATTTTGCCGAGCCTGCCCCATGTTTACTTTAAGAGCCTAAATATTCTGCCCCCTGCGTCGATCTTGGTCCTTGGCAGGTGCCAGTTGTTGAAGGACTGATTCTGTCGGTAAAGTTGCAGCTTGGGGAACCAGCCTATGGAAGACAGATTTCCTCTGGGCTTCCTCCATTGGCGTTGAGGCACCGAGGGTGTGAGGTGGGAGTATCGACCCAAAGAGAAGCTCGTTGATTTCTTGAAGAGCCGGATTGCAGAGATTTGAGCCTGCAAGTGGCCCGTACTTGACTCTACCAGATATGACAGAGCCTGAGTTGCTAAGGTGGGAACAAACGCTATTCTTCATAGAGACGAAGCGCCGACTTCAGTATCCACTCCCCTAAGGGCAACCACAAACATACACACCGCGATTATCTGATCACGAGAAAAAAAAAACGACACACGAAGTGTGGAGTGGAAAGAGAAAAATGTCCCATCGGGCGTGCCAGAATCTGTTCACAGCTGAATGCTGGGAAGACAAACGTCTTGCCTGAATTTGGGGGCAGACGCTGTTTGGATTTATCCATCCACCTCTCCGAAGAAGCCAAGTTGATTTATGGCACCGTATATCGGAGGTTTAGACGGATGCGGCCGTTGTAGCAGATTTCATCAGATTCCTCTTCATTTGAGGGGTTTTTGATTGTGGGGACGCTCTTCCCTGCAGGCGCAAGCCCCTGCAGTTAATTACGCCACCGCATTGCGGTAACCACTTTCTCCTTCTCCAGATGGTCACTTCGTGTCGTGTATGTTTGTTTTGTTTTTGGTTGCCCGTGGATTGTATACGGAGACTAATTTAGGTTTTCGGCCGTAGGGCCTGGATTAGTCCAAATCCGTATTTTCTTAGATTTGGGTTTTGGTGTGGGTTTAAGGATCGTTAGTCTTATTTGAGACTAAGATCAACTTAAACGTTTGTTAAGGATACGTTAGTCTAATTTTAGACTAAGATCAACTTAACCATTTGTTAAGGATACGTTAGTCTAATTTTAGATTAAGATCAACTTAACAGGATCATTTAGATCTAACAAAAAGCATTTGGGCTCTATAAGTTTAAGGACGTCATAGTCTATGGAGTTTAAAGACATCATAGTCTAGTTTAGAGACATCATAGTCTGTAAAGTTTAAGAACATCATAGTCCATGAGTTTGAGAACCCCACAGTCCGTAAAGTTTAAGGATATCATAGTCCGTGAGTTTAAGGACCCCACAGTCCATGGAATATCTGGTTGTCGGGACTCGTCACCTCTCTGAAGACGTTGAAGGATTACAACGACAAATATCAGAGAAGTGAAGAGATGTACCCTTGAACCAATATTGGTTGGGATATCTGTAGTCCAATTTGGGACTAAGATCAAAGATTTGTGAGTATATGGGCTCAATTGATCTGAAGTAGGGATTTGTGGTCAATTTGGGCTCGGCCCATTCAGTTAAAATACTGAGCATTGGTTCTGACAATTATTTTTATCTTTTACTGAGTGCTGAGCACTCATTATAACTGTGGGGCTTTTATTTGTAGAACGGTTTATGTTCATTTAGCGCACACGTGGGGAGCACGTGGCGCGCTTGGCGCTGTGCGCCAGACAATGAGCGCAGTGCGCTTCTGGTGAAGTGGCGCACACGTGAGGGGCACGTGGCGCTGTGCATCAGACAATGAGCGCAGTGCGCTTCTGGTGAAGTAGCGCATACGTGAGGAGCACGTGGAGCGTTTGGCGCTGTGCGCTAGACTATGAGCGCAGAGCGCTTCTTGAAATTTGGAGCGCTAAGGTTTTGCAGCGCTGTGCGCTAGATTTGGAGCGCTGAGGCGCTCCTTTTAAATTGGAGCACTAAGGCTATTCTTTTATGCAACTTTGGTCAATTCTGCGCTCTGAGAATTAAACTCTCATTTATAAGAGACTCTGTCTCATAGATCTAAGAACAAAGTTCTTATTTACAGGAGATATTTCAATCTCTTATATTTTGGTGAAAGGCTTTATCTTTATGGATCTGTGATCCTAAGAGTATTGAATTATTCTCCCCCCTTTTATAATAAGATGTTATGATCTCTTTGTGAAAGACAATTTGTCTTATAGATCTATGATCTGGCAACATAATTAAGTTTTTTTCCTGATGAGATGTTTTGATCTCTTTGTTTTACCTTGAAGAAATTCTTCTTCTGCAGAGAGCTTGTTCTTCTCTTTGAACATTTTTCAAAGTTTGGGGAGGGGATTCCTCTATATGAGACTTAAAGTCTTGAGGCATTTATATAGGGCAAGCTGATTTGTTGAATCAGTTGAAGAGATCTTTTCTCTAATTGATTTGGGGATATTTCCTCGTTGGATCTTTGATCTAAGAGCTTCTGTTTTACAGAAGGCAATTTTCTTGTTTTTAATAAAATTGGGAAATCTTTTCCCATACAGAACTTATTCTGTATCTTGGTGATTTTTAATCACCATTGGATCATTGATCCAACGGTGCTCTGATTTTCAGAGCATAATCTTTCCTGTTTGGAAAGATTCTGAGAAATGTTTTCTTAACAGAATTTTATTCTGGTCAATTGATGATTTTTAATCATATTCGTTGGATCTTTGATCCAAGGGCCGAGAATATTTTGTTCTATCGCTAGCGCTTACGTGCTTTGCACGTGGTGCGCTGTTTAAAGTGCAATGCTCTTAGCGCTAACGCTCACGTGTTTTACACGTGGTGTGCTGTTTAGAGTGCAGCGCTCTTAGCGCACGTTGTGCGCTGCTTAAGGTGCAGCGTTTTTAGCGACAGCGTTCACGTGCTTTGCACGGGGTGCGCTGCTTAAGGTGCAGCGCTTTTAGCGCCAGCGTTCACGTGCTTTGCACGTGGTGCGCTGCTTAAGGTGCAGCGCTTTTAGCGACAGCGCTCACGTGCTTTGCACATAGTGTGCTACTTCAGAGTCTTTGATTCTTAGCGCTGGCGCTCTTGGCGCGAGCGCTTTTATGAAGCACATCTTTATTTTAAATTTCAAAATTTGAACAGAGTTTTGCTCTGATTAGGGAAAACATGCCTGCTGTATAATGATCATTCACGTTGGAACCTAGCGACTGATTTGCATTGTCGTTATATTAGTGTTAGTGATTGGGTTGTGGCAAATACGACAGTGATATTGATAAGTGGAAAAGCGATTGAAAGTAACAGCGATACGTATTTGTTCACAACCCATCGAATACATGAATGCATACTATAACCTGGGGAATGTTGAAATCAAGGTGGGATCGAACTCGTATTTAGCGAGGTACAGTGATTTAGAGGATGATCATTCACTATTATATATATATATATATATATATATATATATATATATATATATATATATATATATTATGTCGTGGGCCTAGCGGTACGGCTGACAGGCTTATGTCCCGGACACAACGGACCGTATTCTCGGACATGCACGATACCCTTGTTAAACACGAGTATCCTCTCCACCATTTGATTTCATTGACTTAGTGACTGTTAACTAGTGACATACGCATTGCCTAGTTTACCGACATGATACACATATTGCACTATTCATATTCAATTGATGTTTATTATACTCATGTTCTGCAATTCTTTGTACTCCTCATGTTTAATAATACTGCACGCCCATCATATATGTTTATTACTATATGTGTCGTTTTGACGACCTGAGTGTGCATGCACAGAGAACGAAGTGGATCCAGTTCACGAGATCACGGAGGTCTAGACTGCATTACTAACGCTATTTCTTTTGCTTTCAGCACTTGTTTTATTGGTTGGTTATTTTATTCCGCAAAATAAATGTATCTCGAGCTCTTTTATTTGCAGTGTAATAAAGTTGTGAACTGCGATTTTTCTTTACTCAAGTACTGTTTACTGTCTACCATGTAATGTTAGAACCCGAAGTGTGACTATGGCGGGATTATTCCCCGACCGTAGGAGTACGGCTGGCCTAGTCACCCCTCGTATCTCGTATTTTAGAAAGCGGGACGTGACAATAATGGAATAAAGTTGAGCGCCTTAGTTTTCAATACCAAATTTTGGAGGTCTTGTTCAGAAATAAGTAAGGCCTAAGAGTTGCATCTAGAAAAACCCTCGATTGTTTTTTCGATAGTGTATATGGATGTGTAGAGTAGTGGTATTTTCTGACAGACAAACATTACACGCTAACAACGAAGCGTCAAACAACAGATTTTAAGTGTGCTTGTAATTGAAATTGCAAACGTTTCCAGTCACACCCAAATACACATCCCTTAAAGGTTGCTTGGACAATGAATATAAGATTCATGGGAATTCTAATTTTCTTGGAATATGATTCAATGTTTTTCGTGCATTCGAAGTGTTGCATTTTTGTGTTTGGTACGATATGACCATTCTTGTTAATATCGTGGATGGTTGTTATGTGACATCACTAGTATGAACAACACACGGGAACCAGATCAGTGTTGGTGGAGATAGCGGCGTCAGGAATGATGGAGACCATGATAATGGTGCTATAAGATTTATACGGCATGAAAATATTGGATAACCATCTATTTTGATAATTGGATTGTCGTAACCAGAACATGCCTTCATTGAAAACAAATATACTTCTTGAAGACCAAACTTGTACCGGAAAAATACTTTGATGTGTATATTTTTCCCTCTAGCAATTGTTTACACCGTCTTTCTACAAACCAAACATGGCTAAATTAAAACTTGTCTTATAACTTGAATATTGGCGAAAAATAGAAGCATCGTGCATCCCAGTCATCTTAGCGTCATCACATATATTTTCAGTTATATCTTAGCTAGCATAACATCATCTCTAGGAAATTTCTTGGATGATATCATTAATTTGCAAACTAAAAAATATAAAAAATGATAAAATTTCTAATGGCCAAAGTTGAGAAGAGAAGATGTCCACCTCATTATGGCAAAAGACAAAATATGGCAAATGAAAAGTCAACAGCCATCTCTCTCTCTTCCATTCATTGCATATTTTCTCTTATGCTCAAAAGCCAAATGCAACATGATTTACAAATTTATATATGAACTCTTATATCTTTGTTATTTTGTATAACTCATAAATTTCTCAATTCTATATTTAACACTAACCACATTCATTTAATTTAAATTTAGAAAAACTATAGATGTCTTTAGAATTTTTCTTGTAATGTCCAGAATAAAAAATTGTACACACGTATTCAATATATATGCTGTTCAAAATATACACACGCGTGTACGTCAAGTGTAAAATACTAATCACTTTAAAAAGCCACTAATACCTACTGCACATGCAAACCCATCATCTAATCCATGAACAATCCTTTGTTGGTACCAAACTTGGACTTTCTCACATGGGACCGAACCCTTTTACCCCAAAATCAAACCGAAGTCAATTTTTTAAATGCATGATCACGCAGGCTCACCACCCACCCAAATAATTTTGCGTTGTATAATTATTCTAAATGGACCACTTAATGACCAACTCTTGGTATATATATCTCCAATAAAGCCACCACTAGTCTGCTAGTGACCAATTAACTTAACACGTAATCCTTTTCTTTCACCAACTCATCTTGCAGCAACAATCTTTTATTCAAACTTTTCATAATCAGAACAGTGGGCAATGGACAAACCCGAGAACGGTTGCTCGCCCTTATTTTTGTCTATGATGGAAAAGTCGAGGATGCTAAAAATCCAAGAGAGGTTCACGGAAGCTCCTTTTTAAAATTTTACAATTTGCAAATTGCAATAATTCTAAATTACTCGGCAAGTTTCAAGGGGACACCATGAAATTCCAATGTTTTGTAGTTTAATAACACACTCTGTTTCAATTGCAACTTGCAAGTGTTTTCTAGGTATTGAATCAAAAACTATATTTAGCATGGTTCTTGCTTAGTCGGTATAATTTTCCTCTCCAAAATGGGAGATCTCCGGTTTGATTCCTAAACGAGCCGCATCCGTAAAACAATAATTATGGCTTTATGATCTGTGGCAGACAACTCGTTTGAGGTCGTCCTACGAATGATTGGAAAACGCGGGGGCCACTGTATGCGTGTGGCCTTCCCTCCCTTACATATTTATTTTTCATGGGCCTGCCTTTTCGCCATGATGCATGATATTAAAGACGGGGAAAACTTTTCCTATCCACCCCTTACTTCTTCTACCCTTATGTCTCCAGAAGATAGATACCATGCATCAAAATATAAACACCATGGACCCCACATATGCATCACTATTTAGATAATGTGAGCCGGATCCTTTTTACTTCTTGGATACATGTAAGCAGGCATAGGTTATAGAGGGCAAGTAAGTAAAGCATCTCAACTGTTTTAATGCAAAGAGGAGAAAGCATTTCCAATTTTAATTCAAAGGAAAATTAGAAAAAGGAGGGGGCAAGAAAATGTATATAACATGATAATCTACTTAAATTTAGTTCTCTAAAATAATATAATTTGGATAAATCCGTTTATTATTTAAAAACTACTTGCTTATCTTAAATTTTAAACCCAAAACATTGAAAAGTTCATGAGAGTGTATACTTGCGAGTAAATAGGTTCATTAATTACCTGCAACTGATACTCCCATAATTAATGGGATTTTAATCAATAAATGCTGCAGCTAGCATACGGCACCTTTATAGCTGGTCCCGTAACCGCCAGTCAGGATAATCAGTGCTTTTACCGTTACTATAACCGCAGACACACCATGCCCCGCTTGCATTAACCGCTCTCACCACCACTACCATACCATAGCACAAATTCGGGATTAATTCGGCAAGATGGAAAATTGCGATTCGGAGAACTATTCGGAAAAAATAAGCAGCTATTCGGATGAAATTGGGCAGGTATTTAGGAAATGTTCGGAAAGGATTTCGAGAAAGAAATTAATATATGAGCCGCTGAGTTTTGATGTTGCTAATTATTCGCTGTTTTTTGTGAATTATTCGCTGTTTTTTTGAATTATTCGGAGCGTTCGCCAACGGCGATTAAATCGGATAATTAATTGGCCGATAAAAAACCAGCGAATTCGTCGAATAATTCGCGAATTATGTGACTGTGCCCATCACCACTTGCCCTTTTGTCTCGGGGCACTGCCTTCTAGTCCCAAGACACGCGGACGGTTATCCATTAATGAAATCACTGTTCGCTGTTTTGATGGAGCACAGAATCAGGGTAAGTAAGGGGCTGTTTGTTTGCAGGATTTTGAAATTTGGATTACCGAATAGTACAATTGAAAAAATCTGGATTGCCTAATTTTGTGTTTGGTTGGTATTGAATTTCTAGTGTTGGATTTGTAGATCCTTGTAGTCTTTGTTTGGTCGGAAAAAATAAGTGGGATTTGGATTTGAGGGTTATAGAGAGGGATGGAAACAGAGGGATTTTTTAATAACACAAAGTATATAGGACCCACGTGAACAGTGCAAAATCCATAGAAATCCATAGTTTTTTTTTGGATTCAAGAATCCAAAAAAATGATGGGCCCCTCATATGAAACAAGCAAAACCAAGACAGCCAAACAAAGAATTCAAGAATCCAAACATTTTTTGGATTCAAAATCCAAACATTGCCAAATCCTGTCTTAATCCTGCAACCAAACAGCCCCCGAACGTGAAGCATCCTCGCGATTACCCATGCGCCTCGACCGGCCACAATCCATTATTCTATTTCCGCGCGCATTTCCACAATTGCCCCTCTCCGACCTTTTTCGTCTCCCTTCTCCCTGTCTTGGTGTGAACACCAAACACCAAACACCAAAAACATCCTATATTGTAATGACGCGTCTCCATATAAATATTTCGCATCTTACTCCTTTGGGTATTATCATTATCTACAGCAAAAGTTAATACTAACGGCTGGTTTCATGAGCAAATGGTCACCTGTCATACATTGTATACAAGGTTTGTACTTTTTTAAAAATTGATTTTAAGTTTGCTTTAAAATTTTCTTTGTTAATATTATCATCAACTTTAGTAGTAAATCCATTCTTGTCTATCTAAAATGTCAATAATAGATAACAGATCCGGCAAAGGAGTACATAGAAAAAAAGATTATAAAATATTTGCGAGTTTACATATTTTCCAAACCCATATATATAAGTTCAAATGTTTTGATTGGTTTTACCAAATATTGACAAATCTTATGAACTTCCAAATATTTTAGATTTTGAGCAAGAAAGTGATTAAAATATTATATAATTTAAAAGTTAAGCTCTATGATTTATAACTTGATTGGAGATTTAAGACAACATCAAAATTGCAAAAATTTCCTTTATATTGCTAACCCCTGGAAACATGCAAAAAAGATGTTCAACAGGTAGTATATCGTAAAATTGGAAAACCAAGAATTTCCTACTACTGTTCTGCTCCAAGCAGCAGATCCAAGTTCACCGGCAATCCCAGGTGGCGCCCACCGCCCTTCCCCAGACGGTAACCGACACACGCCTGTCAATTAACCCCAGCACGACAGAGATATCCTCTTGACCCGCTCCACGTGTCGAAATCCTCACCGTCCAATTCCCAAAACCCTTTCTTCCCCCTCGTCCAAAAGGGCACGGCCTCCTCGAAGCGGTGGCGGTGGCGGTGACCGCACCCTTATCCTCACCGCCACCTTTAAAACGCCCCCCAGCTTCAACTGCACGCCACTCGAAAAGCACTCCCAAGAAAAATGCGAGAACCGAATATTATCTATCCCTCAAATCCTTAAACCTCCCAAATCGCTATAAATACTCCAATACCAACCCTAGAAAGATGACCTCATCGCCGGCGATGACGTGGCAGGAGGAGCTGGCGAGCCTCGTCTCTGACACCGGGATCCGCTACTCTGCCCCCGCCGCCCACGGATCCGGCGCCCCGCCTGCGCCAGCGCCGGCGTGGCAAGACGAGGCGGCGGATCGATCGGAGGAGAG
This sequence comes from Agapanthus africanus, assembly GCA_030015575.1. Lineage (NCBI taxonomy): Eukaryota > Viridiplantae > Streptophyta > Magnoliopsida > Asparagales > Amaryllidaceae > Agapanthus > Agapanthus africanus. The sequence goes on from CM057337.1 coordinate 897,659,871, forward strand.
CTTGAGGGATCAAGTGAAGGGGTTCCTGAAGGCGAGCGGGGAGCTGATGGTGGAGTTTGGGAGAGGGGTTAGGGATATAGCGCAGCAGAGCTTGGAAGGGGCTGAGGATTTCTATGTGGTGAAGATAGTGAGGGGGCCGATGAGGGTTTTGGGCGGAAAGCTTGGGTTTTTGAACGAGTACTTGCCGGAGGATCGGGATCCGGTGCAGTCGTGGACGGTGGTGATCTGCGTGTTGCTCGTCGCCGTTTCTGGTATAATTTTTGATCATTTTGGTTTGATTTTGTGATTTATGTGATTCTTGTTTAATGTAGCGAAAGTTTATATGTCATTGTCATGGTTCTTAAAAAGTTTGGTATTTTTATGAATTTTCTTTGTAATTGGATGCGTGTTTGCTAGGAGGCTAATTATAGAAGGCCGCATCTCTTCTGATGAGATGTAACAGTAGCGCTTTAACACTGATGGGGGATTCTAGTCGTTTGACCTTCTAAAATTGGTTCTTGTTTCAATCTTTTGTGGATACAGTATAGTTAGTCATACATGAATTCAACTATTTAACAGGAATTTTTTTTGGGCATAATATAAACTTGTGATGATGGTGATATCTTACCATCCATTCTGTTTGTACAAATCGAAGTAGTTGGACATCTAAAGCTGGTTTCTTTTTGATTGTATAATGGGTGATGATAGTATGAGTGTTTGTTTCCTTCATTTTCTAGTTTTGGGTGTCACTGAACATGTCTTTGATGCATGCATTATTGGTCTACATGAACGAAGTGATGAAGTAGGCAATCATTTAGTCAGTTTTGGAGGCGTAGAGGCTTTTAACATCTGCCTGTTTATATTATTTGTCTACATTCCCAACATTCATGAAAAAAAAACCTTGTATGCAACTCTTATCATATTCTATAACTTGCTTCTCAATCTAGTTAACTTTTTGCAGTTTTGAATGTAAATAGTGGTGGACAACAGACTTCGGTTGAATTGCCGAAAAAATTGTACATACATCCCCCCAGTGCTAGTCATATCCAGCTTCCAGATGGCAGGCACATGGCATATCAGGAAAAAGGAGTCTCTGCTGGAAGGGCTAGATTTTCCTTAGTTGCTCCACATTCTTTTCTTTCTTCTCGATTGGCAGGTAGCAAACAATTCATTGGGGCACTTGTTTAAAATCCATAAATTTTGATGACAGGTTATACCGTTTCAAGAACTCATGTAATTTTCTGTTGATTATTGAACAGGAATACCTGGTATTAAAGCTTCTTTGTTGGAAGAATTTGGTGTGCGTTTAGTTACATATGATCTTCCTGGTTTTGGAGAAAGTGATCCTCATCCTGGACGAAATCTTAATTCTTCTGCCAGTGATATGCTGCATTTAGTAGATACTTTGGGAGTCATTGACAAGTTTTGGGTGTTGGGTTACTCTGGTGGAGGCATGCACGCATGGGCTTCTGTTCGCTACATTCCGGAGAGACTTGCTGGTACATTTCCCTTTGCTAACATTACATAAGTTTTACCTTAACTAGCTATGGAGACAACAAACGATTGCCTAGCTTTGTCTAATCAATCATATATTAGTTGATGCCGACAGTTTTTGACTAAAGTTTTTGCACACACTCATACCTTTTCTTTTAGCAATACTTTTCCCATAAATGAAATGCATTCCCTGACAAGTAGCTATAACAATATTTGGACATGAATGCTAATCTGTCTCTTATTTTTTATCCATTCCTTGATGTTCCTTTGGGAAGTTAAACAGTCCCAAAGGGTTTTATGCATTCATGCGTCAAATAAATTTAAAAGAAATGTGTAAATCCTGCATTGTAAGCCAACTTCTGGGAGAATTTGATTGATATGACAGTCTCTTCGCCGTATCGTACATTCAGCGTACCTCTGTGTTTTGTGGTGATATACCTGTAAGAATAGCTTTCAGTACCGTTATGCTCATGCCGGGTAATTAACCCCTTCCCAAGCTTCACTAAGTTTCTTGAGGAAAGTCTGTGCCAAGTGTTAACAGAAAACAAGGGTTCTTAACCGCCTCAAAAACCCAACCCCCTCATACGCCGGGGCTAATGCCACCTTGTCCGTTAACCGAAACAACCGAACTCAACTCAAACCTATATATGTGAAATAGATACTCCATCCTGCCAGCTTATTTTCACTGATAGTTGTACAATCACCACTACCAGTGATGATAAAGATTAGTTATTAGAATGCTCCCAGGTATCAGGAAATATTCAATAAGATAATGCATGTGAAATTATGAATATAACAAGTCTGCAGACAGAACATTTGGTTGATCATCTGAGGGAAATTACGGAGCGCAAGTGGAAAGAATGCAAGGGGAAAAGGACATAACACGGATCAAATGTTTTTTCTTTTTCAAGTTACTGTGGCATGACAGTGACGTAATAACTTGTGGATAGAAATTTCCTCAATACTTATTGAATGGAAAAATGGAGAAATGGGTATAATTTGGATGTGCTTAAATGAAGTTGGAAGTGGACATTGGATTTTCCTTTGAGATTTAAAAATTACTCTAATTAATGGTTTGGATTGTGCTGACCCCATATTAACCAGAAAAAAAGGCTTAAACGTGAAGACTCTGCGTACAAGGTGGCAACTGTCTATGAGGTGGCACATTGTAAATTTGAGACTCTGCATACATATGCAGGAGGGTTATAACTGAAACTAATGGAAGTAGATACGATACGATATACATGAAAATTATTCCATTGAAAGTGGTTTGGTACTTTGGATTGATTTCCTCTTCATTTTCTTCTACTTATGTATTGAGAGTTGCAAAGTATTGATGATAAAGGGATCTTGCGTTCAAATCATGGGTGGACATAAGGAGGGCGAGGCGAATAATACTTCAATACGTTGGAACTTGGAAGAATCAAATGGACTTATCAACACTTCAGATAACTCGTCTAAGTTGTGAACATATTATATTTCATGAGTCCATATATAACAAAGTTCATGTTTATTGTTTACAGATTTAGCTGATCAGTGTGTTCACACACTCACACACACACATCTGGTCATGGAAATACAAACACAACACAGCCACCGCCACCAACCAATAACAAGTCTTTAACCCAAATTCTTGGGTTGGCTACACGAACTAGTAACTACCAAATCTCTTTTTACTGCTGCATCCATGTTAGTTTTATTTGCCTCTACTGCATATGACCAATTATAAATCAAGGGATTAGCTCAATAGTTTGTCTTTCAACTAAACTGAGTTTTTTTTATTTTAAATTCAAGCTTTTTTTGGCCTTGTATTGCTATTATAGACTCCCTGGATAACTATATAGATTCCCTAGATACAGTTACAACATTAGTTGGGGGCCTACAATAATAGGATCCCCTCTCCCCCCTCCCCTCCAAAGAACAAAAAAAATCGTAACTCTCTGAAATTAATTGCTAGTACAAGGAATAACTTCCAACTAGTTATAGGTCAACTATATGTGAGATTCTTAATTTATTGTCTTACTTGTATTTTGGGATGGACATGTTCTCTATTTGTATCTAGATTCCATGAATGCTACTAAGATGCAAAAAACTGAATGCCTTTAGATTCTTAACCTTAGTTTCTGATTATTATTTTTTTTATAAAAAAATTCAGCAATGAATGGCTCAATTTTTTTTTGCAACTTACATATCCTCGACACATGGTTCCACATCAGGAAAATTGTGGGATGCATATGGCTATAAGATATAAGGTGGGATAAACCTCATGGAGTACCACTATTTTTAAAGCCCATGTGCATCCATGTTTGGGCCCATGACATGGGCCCAAACAGAGTTTTACATTCCTTTCCACTGCACAAAAACTTCGAAATTGTGATGAGGGTTAAGTGTAATACCCAGTTCTTTTTATACCCAATTGTACGTATTTTAATAATATTTCCCCCATATTTTCCTATTCAATTTATTCCCGATGTTTCTTCCAATTATTTTTCCTAATATTTTTTTAACCTAAAGCTAAACCTATTATCTTAGCCTAGAAGCCCACCCCATCTCCTTCTCTTTTAACCGTGCTTCTTTCTTTTCTTCTAAGATTCAAATCCCTCCAAAATTCCAACTGAAATTTTCCTCCATGACCTTCCCATTAAACACCCAAATTAATCCCCTCCTTAATTTCCCAATAATCCCCATTAAACTCAATTTTAATTCACCATCAATTCACTAAATAATCATCTCTCTCTCCCGTTCTCTCATTCTCATTCAGTCCTCTTTCTCTTTTCTTTTCCCCCCTCACGACTCCATTCCCGAGCCCCCTCCTTTCTCCATCCTCCTTTGCCGACTCCCGTCACCACGACCAGCTCACCGGCCACCGCACCCTCACACTTCCATCACCGACATGAACACCCACTGCCTCTCAACCACCTTCAACTTCTTTCTCCTCCTTTAAACCCACCATCTTCTTCCTCCCCCCTCAGCTCCGGCCGACTCCTTTGTCGACGGGCCCCTCCAACAAGCCCCACTCCTCCATCAACCGAGCACACTCAACCGTAACCCCGCCAACTTCTCCTCGTCACCGACCATGCCGTTGTCACCCCTCCTAGCAAGCCTAAGCTCCTCGAGTCGCCATTGTGCCCACTACGTGCCCGGTCCCGAGCCACCCTGTGCTTGCATGCCCACTCCGCACCATGACCGTGCCCGCCTTGTGCCCACAGCGCACCACGACCGTGCCCACCTGCATGCCCACTTCACACCAGCCTTATGCCACCGCCGTGCCCATCATCGCGTCATACCACTCCACGCGCTATGTCGTGCCATGCCATCCCGTGTCGCGCCGTATTGTAACCATGCCTCATTGTGGCCGCACCCGTTCCGTTGCCGTTGTCACTGTCGTGATCGTCAATTCGACTTCAGGCAAGTGGAATCCCCCTTTCCTTGCAAATCATGCTACTGTAGATTATAAGACTATATGATACGTTATATAATTGGATATACACACACATGCTTGTGTTTTCGTGCATAGATATATCAATACCCATAATATAGCGTCAAGTTTAATTGAACACGTATACCTTGAGCCATCATGATTGGTGTTATTAGGATCGAACCCATCTTGGGTTTTATTGATCGCATGAATATCATTTAGGTTTTTCATGAATTAATTGGGTTCGATTATCACTCGTGTACATCGGTTGAGTGCTCGATGCGAAAACTAAATCAATTATGGCGGAACTTATGTCTATTAGCTTGCTTTAGCGATAATGAACAACATGAAACAAAACTTGGGTTGAAAATACGGACTTTACCATCATGGAATGACACCCCCATCTAGATCCATCAAATCTGAAATTTCCCGTATACTTAACTTGTGAAAATCATAGTAAATTGGATACATGCTGGAATGCAGTGTTCGAGGGCTCGTATCGAAGCCGACTCAACAACCTAGAACCCCTGTGGTTATAACACGATGACGAAAACTGTTCGAAAATGCGGCTCTGAACTGCAGTCCAGAGCAGTACTGCTTGTTGACATCTGAATTAAAATATTTTTATAAGTCTGTATGAAAATGATATTATGCGGAACCCTATACCGTTGTGAAGATGAACCTGTTAGCTAACTATAGGTGGTGGTTTCGTTCGTTTCTACTGTCGTTTGCTATTTCAATTATATTTTAAATCGTCGTTACGTACTGCAGCCCCAGACAGGGACTGAACGTATACCTTAATCTTAAACAGTGCCCATCTCCCAGCACACAACATATATTGTCGATCCGTCTAGTGCATTAGAGACCTAATTAATAGATCTAAGTGTCACCCAACTGTAGCGTCGTTTAATTGTGATCCTAACAGGGTGAAAAGTGTGTTACGAAATGAACTTTCAGTTCGGGAACTGAATTTTCAGTAGAGAACACTTAAAATGAAACGACCGTAATTCACAAATCCGAAACCCGTTCGACCTGAAACCAATTTCGTTGGATTGCTAATTAAGTTTACTTTCTACCTCTTTTGTATCATTTTGCTTAATTATGATCGTACGATTTAATGTGATTTTTCTAAGTCCTGAAGACGCGTAATGACTTATATTGCATATGATTTGTTTAGCGGCAAAATTCATATATTTACCTGACTGTGATACCTTTAGCGAGACTAGATGTCTTTATTGAGTCTTAATGAATATTGCATTGTCGAACGTGAGTGGTATTGGATTAGTTGGGCCGAGTACGTCAGTGAAAAGTGAACGATTTATGATAGTGAACATGACAGTGAATAGTGAATAAAACAGTGTTATTGGTCCGTACTTGTACACAACTATCCCATGCTTACAGTTATTGAAACCTGGGGGAAAAGGGGAAATCGAAGTGGAAAGGAACCTGTATTTAGCGAGGACAGCGATTTAGATGATGATCATTCGAACGGCAACTCTTATATATATTAGGTTTGGATTTAGCGATCCGGCTGACAGGGTTATGTCCCGGACAACAGTGGGTCGTAGTCTCGGGTACGCATGAGACCCTTGTTAAACATGATCATTCCTTTCCACAAATTCGATTTCAAAATTGACCTAGACACCAGTAGGAACACAGATCATATATTGCATTGATTATTGATATATCGATTACCTGCATTCACTATCTCCACTGTTATTACTTTTATATCATGCCTCTTTACTGTTATCATATTATCGCTATTGCATCGTCCTGACGACCTGAGTATGCATGAGCTTGGAGAGGACGCATCTCAGGAGTCAGATCTACCGTTCAAGCTCGCAGAGATTTAGATGTTTGTATTTTTTCAGCACATTTATCATTTTTCATAAAGCAACCTTGTATTCGTACTTGGTTAACAGTTTCCTTTTCTGTTGAACTATTGCAAACTGTAAACGATGAAAGTTGATGTAATAAACTAGTGATGTGTTTTCTTTACTTCTGTGCTGTGCTTACTGATTACCATGTAATGCTAGAAGCCGAAGTGTGGTTACGGCGGGAATGCTCCCTGACCGTAGGAGCATGGTTGGCCCAGTCGCCTCCTATATTCCGTATTTTTGGGAAGCGGGGCGTAACATGGTTTTGTTGGTATCAGAGTGCCAGGTTTAGAATGAAATTGCAGTTCCAACTAGGGATCCCTTGATTTATACATTGTTTCTTGGCCTTTCATTTTCATGTACTACTTATGTATCACCACTCAAGTTCATGTTTTTGAATCTAATCTACCTTATCTTTTCCATGTGTTCTGCATCATTAGTTGTTATTTTCTTTCGTGTTCCACTATCTGATCATGACCCTTAATTTTCAGGCCATGGCCAACCCTGAGGCAGCACCGCTTCTCTATGAGGACATTCGGTCCTGCATTTCTTTTGACTGCATACTAGTGAGTTCAGACGACGATATCGATGTCCCACAGGTTATTGTCGACATCAGCGAATCTGAGGACGAGGGAGTCGAAGTTGCAGCTCTAGAGATCAATATGATCAATGATTCGGACGATGAAGAAGAGGATCCAGAAGAAGACCCTAAAGAGGAGGATCCCGAAGAAGACCTGATAGAAGAGGATCCACATGAAAATCCAGAAGAAGATTCTGAAAAGGTGGATCCCGAAGAAGACCCGATAGAAGAGGATCATGAGGAGGATCCAGTGGAAGAGATGCAAAAGAGGAGGATCCTATGGAAGAGGATCCCGAAGAGGAAGCTCCCGCCGAAGGAGAAGGGCCAGGAGAAGGAAACCCTATAGGAGAGGAGTCCGAAGACGAAGCTCCAGCCGAGGAGGAGTCGGAGGATGAAGCCTCAAGCGAGGAGGAACTTGAGGCTGAAGAATCTCAAGCAGCTGTCCCTGCTCTTTTGTTGAACTTCCATAATCGCGAATGACGCGACTTATTTTCTGGCCAAATAAAAGCATTGTATAGTTTAGGGCCATATTTATCTTTCAAGTGTACTCTGTTAAAAATTTTCCGAATACTAAAGTTTCAGATCACGCAAATCTTCCTTGTGTATTGTACCTTTAGAATTCGATTGATGCATTGATCGTTCCTTATAATTTTCCCGCTTGATATTTGTTATCATTATCCCATCCTTGAACCTAGTAGTAACCTGACCCTGGCTTAGCTGACACTATAGTTTAGCACCGCATTCCCGACTCTATCTTTCGATTGAGTTTTATCTTACCGCAATCCATGCCTTGGCTAGCCTACTATACATTACTAGTATTATTACTATAATTACATTTAGTGACGTTTGTTATTCCAAATTTAGTTTTTCTCTATTTTTATGTTTTCCCTAAAGTGCGTATTATTAACTACTTTTGTTTTACTTACTTTAAATAATCTACTAATTATCAAATTTTCAATAGTTCAAATTTACACCGTATATTCTATCTCTAGTAAGTTGTTCATACTAATGCTTTTCATATTATCATTCTTTTAATATGTAGTTCTATTCTTCATGCTCTTTATTTTAATTTCCGCTGCTTTTAACTACAGAATGTCACTTCGGGTTATCTTCTGGCCTATATTTTCTCTAACGTTTTATTGTTTATCATAGTGTTATCATTCATATTCATTTCGTTTGTTGGTGTTCTTTTGTTTAACTCTCAAAATTTATATTATTAGCGGTATAGGTTTTTCTTTAAAATTAGCTTCATCTTGTTTTTCTACATAATATTCCCTTTCTTTTGTTCAATATTTATGCTAACTATCTTTTATTTTCGTATTTACGTTTACTTGCGTATGCTTGTGCTCCAATCGATATAAAATTTCTATTTACTGTAAAATAAATTATGGTTATTTTGTATACTAATACATTTTATTTACTTGTACATATATCATCATCATTACTTTATTATCCTAGTTTCTTTTGTATTGTATTATCTCCGTACTTTTGCATATGTGGTTTAGTCAGCCTTCACGTTAATTGTTGATATCTAGTCTGTTCGCCAGCCCACCTATTTTTTCGTTTTATTCTCTTCTATATTTTACTGTATGAGTATCCTCAAGTTATTTTATAATTACTTGATTTGCAGTTTTACTAAAGTAGTTTTAATTCTTAAGGCTTATCAGCAGATCCTTCCCTATTGTTTATTATTATTCTATTTTTCATTGTATTGGTATATATATAGTTTATTACTGTTAATCGTTATGCCCTTGTTCTTACATATGACTATTCCCTTTTTAGTTGCTCAACTTCTTGCATAAAAATATTTAATTTTTATCTAGTTTTGCGTAAATAACTATATAGTAATATTTGATTTTCTAGTTACTTTTTGCATGACTTTTATAGCTTATTGTTTATTTTAATTTCAAGGACGAAATTTTCTTTAAGGGGTTATGATGTAATACCTGGTTCTTTTTATACCCAATTGTCCGTATTTTAATAATATTTCCCACATTTTCCTATTTAATTTATTTCCAATATTTCTTCCAATTATTTTTCCTAATATTTTTAACCTAAAGCTAAACCCATCATTGAGCCTAAAAGCCCATCCCATCTCCTTAACTGTTCTTCTTTCTTTTCTTCTAAGATTCAAATCCTTCCAAAATTTCAACTGAAATCTCCCTCCATAACCTTTCCATTAAACACCCAAATTAATCCCTTTCTTAATTTCCCATTAATCCCCATTAAACTCAATTTTAATTCACCATCAATTCACTAAATAATCGTTTCTCTCTCTTTAACCCTCTCTTCCGTTCTCTCGTTCTCTTACTCTCTGTGTGAATCCTTTCTCTTTTTTCCCCCTCACAACTTTATCCCTGAGCCCCCTCCCCTCTCCAACCTCCTTTGCCGACTCCCGTCATTGTGCCCAGCCCACCGGCCGCTGCGCCCTCGCACCTCCATTACCGACACCAACAGCCACTGCCTCTCAACCACCTTCAACTCCTCTCGTCTCCTCTAAACCCATCATCTTTTTCCTCTCTCCTCAACTCTGGCCGACTCATTCACCGACGAGCCCCTCCTTCAACAAGCCCCATTCTTCTATCAACCGAGCATTCAACCGCGACCCCGCCAGCATTTCCTCATCACCGACCACGTCGTTGTCATCCTTCCGAGCAAGCCTAAGCTCCTCGAGTCGCCATCGTGCCCACTACATGCCCGGTCCCAAGCCATCCCGTGCCCACTTGCGTGCCCACTCTGCACGACGACCGGGTCCGTCTTGTGCCACAGCACGCCACGACCGCGCCCACCTGCGTGCCCACTTCACACCAGCCCCGTACCACCGTCATGCCCATCACCGCGTCATATCACTCCACGCACTGCCGTGCCGTGCCACTCCCGTGTCGCGCTTTATCGTAGCCAAGCCTCGCTGCGCCACACCCGTGTCGTTGCTAATGGCATTGTCGTGATCGTCAATTCGACTTCAAGCAAGTGGAATCCTCCCTCCTTTGCAAATCGTGCCACTGTAGAGTATAACACTATATGATATATATATATATATATATATATATATATATATATATATATACACATATACATACATACATGCGTGTGTTATCGTGCGTAGATATATTAGTACCCATATAGCGTCAAGTTTAATCGAACACGTATATCTTGAGCCATCGTGATTGGTGTTATTAGGATCGAACCCATCTTGGGTTTTATTGATCGCATGAATTTCATTTAGGTTTTTCATGAATTAATCGGGTTCGATCGTAATCGAGTGCTCGATGCGAAAACTATATCAATTATGGCGGAACTTATGTCTATTAGCTTGCCTTAGCGATAATGAATAGTATGAAACAAAACTTGGGTTGAAAATACGGACTTTACCACCGTGGAATGACACCCCCATCTAGATGCATAAAATCTGAAATTTCCCGTATATCTAACTCGTGAAAATCATAGTAAATTGGATACATACTGGAATGCAGTGTTCGAGGGCTCGTATCGAAACCGACTCGACAACCTAGAACCTCCTGTGATTTATATTTCGATACTGTTATAACACGATGACGAAAATTGTACGGGAATGCGTCTCTGGACTACAGTCCAGAGCAGTACTGCCTGTTGACACCTAAATTAAAATGTTTTTATTACTCTGTATGAAAATGATATTATGCGGAACCCTATACCGTTGTGAAGATTGACCTGTTAGCTAATCATAGGTGGTGGTTTCGTTTGTTTTTACTGTCGTTTGCTATTTCAATTATATTTTAAATCGTTGTTACATACTGCAGACCCAGGCAGGGACGCAGACCCAAGCAGGGACAGAACGTATACCCTAATCTTAAACAGTGCATATCTCCCAGCAAACAATGGGTATTGTCGATCCGTCTAGTGCGTTAGAAATCTAATTAATAGATCTAAATATCACCCAACTGTAGTGTCGTCTAATTGTGATTCCAACAGGGTGAAAAGTGCGTTACGAAATGGACTTTCAGTTTGGGAACTGAATTTCCAGCAGAGAACACTTAAAGTGAAATGACCGTAATTCACAAAACCCGAAAGCCGTTCGACCTGAAACCAATTTCGTTGGATTGCTAATAAAGTTTACTTTCTACCTCTTTTGTATCATTTTGCTTAATTATGATTGTACGATTTAATGTGATATTTCTAAGTCCTTAAGACGCGTAATGACTTATATTGCATATGATTTGTTTAGCGGCAAAATTCACATATTTACCCAACTGTGATACTTTTAGCGAGAGCAAGCGCCCCTTATTGAGTCTTAGTGAATATTGCATTGTCGAACGTGAGTGGTATTAGATTAGTTCGGTCGAATACACCAGTGAAAAGTGAACAACACAGTGAATAGTGAATAAAGCACTGTTATTGGTGCGTACTCGTACACAACTATCTCATGCTTACAGTTATTGAAACCTGGGAAAAAGGGGAAATCGAAGTGGAAAGAAACTTGTATTTAGCGAGGACAGCGATTTAGAGAATGATCATTCGAACGACGACTGTTATATATATTAGGTTTGGACTTAGCGGTCCGGCTGACAGGGTTATGTCCCGGGCAACAGTGGGCCGTAGTCTCGGGTACGTACGAGACCCTTGTTAAACATGATCACTCCTTTCCATAAATTCGATTTCAAAATTGACCTAGAGACTAGTAGGAACACAGATCATATATTGCATTGATTATTGATATATCGATTACCTGCATTCACTGTCTCCACTGTTATTACTTTTATTTCATGTCTCTTTACTGTTATCATATTATCGCTATTGCGTCGTCCTGACGACCTGAGTATGCATGCTCAGAGCTTGGAGAGGACGCATCTTAGGAGTCAGATCTACCGTTCGAGCTTACAGAGATTTAGACGTTTGTATTTTTTTTAGCATATTTATCGCTTTCCATAAAGCAACCTTGTATTCGTACTTGGTTAACACTTTCCTTTTCTGTTGAACTATTGCAAACTGTGAATAATGAAAGTTGATGTAATAAACTAGTGATGTGATTCCTTTACTTCTGTGCCGTGTTTACTGATTACCATGAAATGCTAGAAGCCGAAGTGTCACTGCGGCGGGATTGTTCTCTGACCATAGGAGCATGACTGGCCTAGTCGCCTTCCATATTCTGTATTTTTGGAAAGCGGGGCGTGACATTAAAAGAATATATTTTATATTCTAACACGTCCTTGCAGGTCGAAGGCCCTTTGGGCCGAAACCTGGGTTTTTGTGCAACGATATCTTTAATTTAAATAAAACCTCATTTAATACGCGCTCGGTGGGAATTGAACTTGGGTTGCTCTGATACCATATGAATGCCCCTTCCACTACACCATATCTTCGAAGCTGAGACGAGGGTTGAGAGAATATATTTTATATTCTAGCACTCGAACTTCAAATGATAACGGTATGCTCGTCTAGAATATAGGTCCATGGTCTAGGATGGTTGTCTATCACTCGTATGGTTGTGGGCCAAGCTAAGCTGCATTGCTTCATTGTTGAGGAGATGCATTAGTGTTGGACTCAGCCATATCGGGTTCTTTTGGATTCATCAAGGATATATGCATAGCTCTTTATAGCACTACTTAAATATTGTCTTCTAGATGCATCAAACATTGATCAGCAAATGAGACTCAACAATATATGCATCAACACTTAAAAAATATTCCCCCCCACCACCCCGGTTCAATTTATTTGTCCGCTTTTCAACTTTTTTTGTTTCAAAATATTTGTCCATTTAAATTATCAAGAAAAGATTTGGCACTATCAATGTACTTTTGATTGATTCATGTCTAAACTAACCCCCAATTATAGTCATGCTATCCCCTGTGCATGAACACTTAATAGGGTTAAAATGGAGTTTTTGCACCATGCCTTCATTAACTTGTGTGAATCCTAAATTTTTTTAATAGTCGTGAAAGTTCAAAAGTGGACAAATAAATTGAAAGGGAGGGAGTAGTATATATACAAGTGATGCATATATTCTAAAATTGTATTTTCTCTTATTATATATACATATTTAAATAACAGAAATACAAGTCTGTTCCCACGAACTATATTCTAGACTTTTTTGAAAAAGTGTGAATTCACAAATCTAACTCAGTATGTTCCATATCTATATTACCGCATATCTGTATCCAAATCTGTGTTACTGTAGATCTACTTTTCTAATTGGGAATGTTTTTTTTTACTTGGTCCAATCGTAGCATTCCTCTTTAATATTTTGATAGGCTATATTTTCTCATTTCTTGCGAAGCTTAAGATGGAGAAACCTATATGCAGGATAGGTGTTAGTTTGCTTTCGCAGGAGCAAGGTCTTTGAGTAGAGTCACGGAGGGTATTATAGGAAATGAAGACGACTGTCAATTAGTAGACAATGCAATCATGGCCAAGCATCTTTCCGTTATGGTAGAGCAGTATGCTTTTGAGACAGACATCTGCAAGTGCCTATACCTTTCGAGACAGACATCTACTAGTGCCTTATAAATTCACTGTATTGAATTGAGAAACCAAAGATAATTTATTTAAGGGCTTTTTCTGACATACCCCACATAAATATTTCTATTTTTAGAAATCCCACCTAAATCTTCATATTTTTAAAGTAAATCTCAGCTGTTAACTAAAAACCCCACCTCTTAGTTAGACAAGGTAACCGTGACTGAGTTAGGCTAGTTACTGTCTAAACTAGTCTCATTTCTTATTTAGTTTAATTTCAAGATTTGGGCAGGATTTGTTGAAATATATATCTTGGGCTTGGTTTTTAAAAATAAGATAGATCTGGGTGGGGTATATATATATAAAAAAACCTTTATTCAAAAGGAGCAGGGACAATTATCCACTCAAAAATTATTTTTGGTGAATTTGATAGAAAATCAATTTGAAGAGCCTTCTGTAACTGAAGAATATTTTGTGCCTCTCTGATTGCAAGCCTTGCAAGAGTTTTTATTCATCGAGATCAGGCAATAAGAATATCACCAAGTTAAGGTTAGCTCAAAGTATTTGGATTGATCTGAAGGCATAATTAGTTAAAGAAAGATCTTCCCCCCCCCCCCCCCCCCTATTTTGATGCCCTAAACTCTTATTTATTTTTAATATATTACTTTCACCACCAATTCTTCCCGTCTAGCAAGACTAGACCTCTTCATGGTGTGAAAGGCTATGCTTTTCAAGGCAATACAGACTATTGTTGCTGCAATGTGTGGGTCACCATAACTAGATATTACTATATGTTTTCCATATTTGTAGCAAATGCCTTTTTGGGATGAAAATAAGTGTAGTATGCCAATTGCAATAGTTTTAGCCTTTTAGGTCTTCTTCGTCCATCTCATTACTAGTACATAGTTAATTTTTCTTATAATTTGGATGCAATTTAAATGAAAATCTATTTTCACATAGAGATATCCTGTATGAAACTTATATGCCAGTGAGTATGAACTCTGTTTGTTTGAAGATCTGAATTATTTTTGGAACAAAGGTTGAGGAACTCAGGGCACATTTCTTTTCTTTCAAGAGTCTGAGAATGATCTTTGTTCAGGAAAGAGATGAACTTTATTCTTTTGTAAAAGAAAGATGGGAGAACATGCTAATTCAAAGATAAGAAAGTTAACATTTGTCCATGTTTATGTTTCAGTTATATTTTCTTGCTTGCTTTTAATTGATCTTGTAGGTGTAGCCATGTTTGCTCCTATGGCTAATCCATATGATTCTAGCATGACCAAGGAAGAGAAGCATAGAACCTGGGAGAAATGGACGTCAAAGAGGAAACTGATGTATTTTTTAGCTCGGAGGTTTCCTTCCCTTCTTCGTTATTTTTACCGCCGAAGCTTTTTATCAGGCATCCAAGGTCGACTAGAAAAGTGGTTATCATTGTCATTGGGGAAGAAGGTAATTACATTAATTTTCCAGTTCCCATGAAAACAGTAATGCTATAACACGTCTTGACATCAGAAAAATAATTTTCAAAGCATTATTTAGAGTAGAACTTCCAAGATTACTGGTTTTCTAATGCCAATGTTTTATACAATATCCTAGTTAAATTGTCTTGCTGGACTGCTGATAGCTCTGATGTCTTCTGTTTCCTCCCATTTCACAGCTTCGTGTGATTGCATTCTCCTATCATGCCTGATTCTTCCTGTACTTATATTCTGAACTTTGCTTCATAAACTGAAGTTGGTTGTGGATGATCCTATTGTATCCCGATTTACTCAGACACGGCACGGTGAACTTCAGAGGGATCACACAAGCCGATTGTGTGGACAAGCGGTACGGCGCAGCGGAAATAAACTTGATCGCATGCAAACGAAGACAATGAAAAAGATATAACCGACGGTTATCCCAGCACACCACAAACAAATAGAAAAGCACACCAACAACCAAGAACACAATAATATACCCAGGTTCGGTACAACTAGCACCTAATCCTGCCTTCACAACGAGAACTTTCCACTAGAGTAAAAATTACATGAGATACATCCAAAGCCCCTGCAAACCCAATACAAGAAATCTCTCTCTAAACTACTCTCTGTCTCGGCCTAGCAACCAACTCTCTCCCCTTTTATGTGGATTAATAGCATCAAGGCTTCAATTAATCGCCTATTTATATAGTGGTGGGCCAATTAGGGATAACATAAGAATTTAACTAGGATTAATTAGCATAAAACTAACTAAATCCATCACAACACCCGCAGCCCCTTGTGCACATCCAGTTGCATGCATGTGCTGTGCTCTGCACGTGCTGCACGTGCTATGTACGTGCCTCACTTGCACGTGCTATGTACGTGCCTCCGGGTCTTGGGCTTTTGAGCATGCTTTGACTTGGATTAGGATTAGGATTTTGTAAATAAAATCAACAATCTCCTTGTTTCAAAATCCACTAAAATATCTCATCATTTGCTCAATCCTTGAAACTATGTTCTCATTGCGGTTTTGCCCTCAACAATCAACTAGGTAAATCTTGAACTTGGATCAGAACCATCTTAGAAATACGTCCTCCGGATTATCTGGGATACCAACCTTCGTAAGAAACATTACATTCTTTTCGGTCTGCAAGAAGAACACTCTTACTTTCTCTGGTAACTTCCGAACCGAACAATCTCTGCATATACATGATCCCTCTAACAATCTCCAAGACGGTTAACAATCCTGCCCCTGCTATTGACTGTGCGATATTAGACCGAAGCGTCAATCTACCTGACACTTCATCCCTACCCAACATGTAACCCATCGTCAACCTCCATCTGTCCATATCACCCGCATATACTGTAAGGATGTCGTGCTCGCTAATAGGGTTTTAGGATGCAGCGGAATCGACAAACAAAAAAATCCTAGTGAGCAAAACATCCTAACTCTAGAATCTTCCATAGACACATAGCTTGCAAACAATAAAAGGAGCTAGAATATAGAGTTGTACGAATATACAACCTTTGAAACACCTTCATATGTTCCAATGGATGAGCTTGGGCTCCTTGCTGCTATGAGACGCTCCGAGTCGTGTTTGGTCTCCGATCGGCTTCGTCGAAGATGATCCATGCGGGGTTCCTTTAGCTAGCTCCAGCTTCAACAACTTGAAGCAACTCCCACTTGAAATTTGCTAAATCTCAAATGAGAGATGGTTAGGAAAAATGTTCACTCTCAACTCACTTTATGAAAAGCGGTTGGTCCTGACGGAATTCCTATCGAGATTTGAAGATACTTAGGAGAAATAGACGTTAAATGGTCGACAGATCTGTTTAATAAGATTTGGCAGACAAAAAAGATGCCAAATGAATGGAGGAAAAGTATCCTTGTACCTTTCTACAAGTACAAGGGTGACATTCAAAGTTGCTCAAACTACCATGGAATAAAACTTATGTGTCACACCATGAAACTTTAGGAGAGAGTGATTGAACACAGGCTAAGGAAGGATATTAAGATAACAGAGAACCAGTTTGGGTTCATGCCTGGACGATCGACGACAGATGCTATTTATTTGCTTCGTCAACTTGTCGAGCGTTTTCGAGTGAGGAGAAGAGATTTGCATATGATATTTATTGATTTAGAAAAAGCGTACGACAAGGTACCTAGAGAGGTATTATGGGGGACAATGATGAAGAAGGGGGTCCCGTCAAGTATATTGACATAATCAAGGATATGTACGATGGAGTAGTGGCAAATCTCAGAACTTGCGGCGGCTTAACGAGTGATTTTCCGATTACTATTGGTTTACATCAAAGATCTGCATTAAGTCCATTCCTGTTTACCATCGTGATGGATGGGCTTACTAGAACTATCCAAGATGAGGTACCTTGGTGTATGCTATTCGCTGATGATATTGTTCTAGTAAATGAGACGAAAGCAGGGGTTAATGCCAAATTGGAATTATGGAGGCAAACATTGGAATCTCGGGGATTTAGATTGAGCAGGTCCAAGACAGCATATATACATTGCAAACTTAGTAACCAGAGAAGTCAAAACCATATTGATATAACATTGGAAGGGCAAGAGATCACCGAGCGACCAGTTTAGATATCTAGGTTTCATCATCCAAAAGAATGGGGAGATTGATAGTGATGTTAATCAAAGGATCCAAGCGGGTTGATTGAAATGGAGGAGTGCAACAGGGATTTTGTGTGATCGTAACTTTCCGTTAAAATTGAAAGGGAAGTTTTATCGGAGCGCTATTCAGCCTGTCTTATTATATGGTACAGAATGCCGGGCTCCTAAGAAGCATCATACACAGAAGATGCACGTAGCGGAGATGCGCATGCTTCGTTGGATGCACGGTAACACTAGAAAAGATAAGGTGCGAAATAAGGATATTCATGCAAAATTTGGTGTAGCACCTGTGGAGAAGAAGATGCGGGAAAATCGACTAAGATGGTTTGGTCATATGCGACAGACCTATGGAAGCACCGGTTCGACGAATAAATACCCTCGATATGGGCAATGGCAAAAGGGAAAAAGGGAGACCGAAGAAAAACATGGATGGAGGTGATACGAAACGATATGGTTGCCAAAGGACTCAATGAAAGTATATTGTTCGATAGGAGTGAGTGGAGACGGAGGATTCATGTGCTGGACCCGGCGTGATTCTCATGTTGGTTCATGTAGCCTACCCCATATGCTTGGGATAAAAAGGCTCAGTTGTTGTTATGTCATAAGTGAGTGGAGAGCTAGACACCTAGCTTCCACATCACCCATGACCATGCAAAAAGAGAATGAAAAAGAAATAATTACATATATAATATTAATTATATATATACCATGAACATTTCATGCATCTTGTACACTATATGTCACATAACATAGCATGTACCAAAAAGTGAGTAATACTATTATATATATGCATTATCATATATAAATACATCATTAAATCAAAAACATGATTTAATGACCCGATTTAATCATAAGCTGAATAGTATTAACAACCGTCTGATTAATACACGTGTTATCACATACACGTGTTTAATCGAACATCTGCACGCACCACCGTACGCACTCTATACCGTTTTGCTAGATTCGGGAAATCCTTAGTCTGGGACTTTAAAGACTCGAAAATACGCTGGCAGTAGGTCAGGATCAAATCCGATTGATCCGAAACACTTTCAAATCAATCCCCCACTGGGTTAACCAACAAGCACGTCAGCGGTTACCCATTGAACGAAAAGCCGGTCGGCAAGCAAGCTGTATGTAACGGTTACCCAGTGACACTCACTGTACAGTCCGGTCTCTTCGTTTAAGACTATCACATACCGGGTCTGTGAGGTGGAAACCGTCAGAATCCCAATAATTCGATAAGTTGTGCCGACGTTAAGTTCATAACCATCAGAGAAACTACTGATAACACTTATCAGTAAATCTCGACTGCCTTAGCCAATAACTTAAGGTCATAATCAACTGTGCACCGTGTGACATCAACTTCCTATACCGGAAGAGATGAATTCTCTCGATCGCTCGCTGCCTCCATGTGCTTCGGGACTATACCCAACTAAAACTTGTCTACACGGCTCTTTAAAACCATGGTAGGGTAGTAATCAAAATACAGTGGGAACACAAACAATACACTATGACGATCTTGGGTCGAGGGACTACCCTGTACTCTTGTCATCAGAGAACTGCTATATGACGATTGGTATAATACTATTTAGGAGTTCTCGGCGAGTCTGTTTAGTGCAACTCATCCAATGAGCATCTGTATACAATCTTTAGTGTCACACCAATGGCTATGGATCAACCATCGCCCCTTACGGGGTCAAAAAACGTATTCACTAGTCTAAACCAGAATATTGATGCCCAGTCTCGATACTCCTACAACTAGGGAATTTTAAGGATGCGCTTATAGACTATCCAGGCCCCACCAGTATAATCCCTAACATAATCCTGGTAGTCAAGCAAAGATCCTATGAGGTTTATCATTATGTATTTAGCGATACATTATGAGTAAAACGTATACTCATGAATGATAAATACAAACCAGATAGCATACTATCATCTCGAGCAAGACTGTTCTTGGTATAGGCCTTAATTGAATTCAGTAATTGCATTTCTAAAACTACGATAATTGCCTTGAGGGCACCTATATCCAACAATCTCCCACTTGCATTCAAGGCCAATTATTGCGGTGCCGCATACGCATATATCATGTGCTATCGCATACTCAAGTTCTCTACTAACAGTTTCACAAACTATGTTCAAGAAATAGCCTCAGTGAGTGGATCCGCTACAATGTTTCTAATTGTATCTTTCCGAATTTCAACTTCACGGAGATTAACTATCTCCCAAAATGAGCAATACCTGCCTTAGAATTTTGTTTGGATAGCTGATGGGACCATGTTCATAAATAAACGTATTTATCCAAACTACTTAGGATGTATTCTTTTCTGAATCATAATCAGTATCTAGCGTCTTGACTGCCTTAATATCTCGTTTGGAACTCTTTTCAATATACCGTTCTCCAGGAGATGGTAAACTAATGACTCATGATAGACGATCTGTCTTCCTTGTCATCTCGGAAGCTGGAATCGGTAATCGCCTTCTGAAGGAGGCTGCCATTACCATACACCAAGAACATCTCATATGTTCTTCACTTCCTATATTTTTTCAGGATTGGACTAATATCTGCTAATTACATCAAGTGTAAAAGCATCATTTGGTCCGGTATATAATATCGCATGATTGACCTCACTGCCGAATCATATCGAATGTCATTCATACGAGTCTTTCTCTTCATCAGTCCCGAAGACATCTTTTCAGAGAGGGTGACTCCACTACTTACGGGTACATTACCTCAACTAGGAGTCGTCCATTCTAAACTACTTTAGATGGTGTCAAGATACCTGAATTGGGACAAATCCCAAAACCCTACTAGATCTATCTCTATAGACCCAGTCACTATAATCAATGATATATAATCCAAATCCATAAACGAGAAATAAATATGAGAACCAACGTTTGACCGAATCGTAGTATAGAAACATCACTTTCTATCAGAAGAATGTCATTCATATCCAATATAAGTTCTTTGACATTCTACCCCACTTCCTTATAAATCTCAGGTTCATCTATTATTTTGATGAAGTCAAACACTTTGACCGTAATATTAAAATAGATGATCCAGCTTCGCTATGCCTGATTTGGTCTACAAATAGACTTAAGTAACTTGCACACTTTTCGCTGCTCCCACCGACTACAATAACCCTTTGGGAGAGTCATCTACACGCACACTTCTAAATCCAATTTAGAATGACATAATTATCCATATGCCAGATATCATAGTCATGGAAAATAACAGCGGCAATTTTTATTTGTATGGATTTCAGAACAGATATTGAAGTAATAGTATCATCACAATCCACATCAGGTATTTGATGAATACATGTTTACTATAAGTTTAGCCTTATTAGGTTAATACCTTTTTATTTGCACTAATCTCGAAAGATCTGATTGCTCCTTATGAGTTTTACCCCCTTCAGGAGAGCACCCAACAAAGTCCATACTTTGTTGTAGTGCATAGAGTCTAACTTGGATAACTCAGCATCCAGCAATCAGTCGGAAGTCATTTCCTATGGCCTGCCGATAACTAGTAGGATTATATCACATGATGCAAGCCTCCTAGTCACCGTTTACAAGAAAACCGAAGTATCTCTCGGATGGCTGAGACCACTTACTAAATCTGCGGAGTAGCTATGGTCTATCAGGGTCAATTGGATTTTCAGGTTCTACTAAACTTTCAGTAGCCGTTTGCGGTTCTGGAATCACTTCCAGTTCTAGCATACTCTTACTAATTTCTTTTGTAAGAAATTCCTTTACCAAGATGGTGGCGAGTCAAGAACAAAACACTTTTGATATTGAAAAATGGTAGAAACTATCCATCGCGTAAGCTTGGGATAACCCACAAACTGCAATTACCGAAACGCGTCTCGAGTTTGACTGGATTATGTTTTTAAGCACAAACCGGATAACTTAACATCTTACCAATTTTAAGATGAACACCATTTTATATCACATATAGAAATATAGGCACTTATTTAGGTAAGATCCAATATCAATTGATATGCACATATATCTAGTGCATCTTCTTAATTGAAAAAGACGATTTAACATTACTCATCATGAAGCGCACCCACGGATGAGCAATATGAGAGAATCGCATTCTCAATACAGAATACCTAGTACTAACCCCTTGTCTGTCTGGACATCGGACACCATACATCAATATGTATAAGTCCATAGAGGTCATTAATTCAATTTCCGTGTGCTGTTAATTGAAAAAACATTCTTTTGGTTAAAAGAAACCAAAAGTTTGCTGTTTTAGGCGAAACCTGACGATTTTCCTCAACGACAACAATTGCTCTGAAAACCGACATTGAGGATAAAATCATCCATTCTCAATTCTCCGCTCCTCAGCATCTATAAAGCCCTACAGATGTGGGATTCGAATCCGGTATCTTTATACCCAGAGTTAGAGTTTATTGATAAACAGTTTTTCAAATCACAGACACAGGAAAATCTGAAACATCAAAAATGTTTCAGGGGTGGTCGGATATTCATAGTATTGTTTTTTTCATTGCCCATCCTCATGACGGTAGTTACAATTTCCTTCTCACTTCAATCCCTATTGATGTCTCTTCATCTTACCTTTTGTGTACCGAACTTATGCTAGTTGGTTTTCTTCTTACCATTCTTTCAGCACCAGCTTCAGGATTGGAAGAAGACTATCCAATTTTGCGTAACTGGGATACTCTTCTTGCATATAAGGAGCTCTCGAATTTGAGATAAGATAGAAAGGAGAGACAAATGAACGATTCATCTGCTCCAGAACCAGTGGCCATTCTCAAACTGAAACAATGTTATCGAGTTCGTATCTAACCAGACGGCAGCCATCCAATCAATATGAATCTCTGTAACAAAAAAGAGGGTTTCTGGAGCTAGCAAAAGGGAAAGTAGGATAGGTAAGGACATATGCAACTATGTCGTGAATTAAGGCAATCCAGACATTCCAAAACCTTTAGTTTGTAAAAATGTCGGTTAACATGGTTAACGAGTCTTAGTTTAAGGTCAGTCCGTGGTCACTGCCAGAGAGGAAAGAAACACTCGGTGTGCACCTTGATTAGATTGGTTGAGTAATTCATCTAATCAAGATGTCTCCCACTATTTCGTCGAATCCTCCTTTAAACCCTAAAAGGAGAACTATCCGAAATTTCATATAAAAAAATCCCCCGGGTGTAATAATTACTCACAGTGGGAATCGGGATCCAAACTATCATGGTGTGGTAACCTTGACTAAAGATTAACAAATTACCTCACTCTATAGAAGGTATGCAATCTCATTGCACGTTTCAATACTTAAAACTCCCGATGTGGTTTTTGCTCTTAGGACTTTGACTAAAGATCAACAAATCAAAGGGTCCTAGTTAAGTTCTGCCTGTCATTTTGTGACTAGTCTAGACCTACCCGCACGACCCTTAATTAAAGATCAGACCGATCGTACGACTGTCTTAACCAATCGCATTACATGCAAGTAAGAAAACATCACTTAGCTACCGTACACTACATATTGACTAAAGATCAACAAACGTAGCACGAATACTAAGTACTCTACTTCGTGAAATGACAGAGGGTTACGACTGGTTTTGAATAAAACCTTTAACGTAATGAACTTGATCTCATTGAAAGAATCGAGTGGTTTTGCAAACTTATAGTTACGTAAACTTGTGTCCAAGAGCGAACTCCCCGTGAAGGAATTAAGGTTTTCCTTATCGAATGAGGCGCGGGATATTTCTAACCGAATACCACGATGCAAAAAAGAATATGGTTATAGAATTTGCAAGTTTATAGTAACACAAACTTTAGATCAAGAGCGAACTCCCTGTGAAGGGATCAAGGCTCTTTCCTCATCGAATGAGGTGCATGACATTCCTGATCGAATACCTCTACGCAAAGCAAAGGAATCGACTAAATATCTTTTTAGAAAAAGTTTGGTTCCTACAATGTATAAGTTTGTTTTACTTTGTATTATCCAATTAATACGATCCCATCTTTTAGATAACCATTATCTAGCATTTTTCTTCTCACAAGATCACAGAAAAAGTATGAAAAGAAAATAGAATGCACGCATACGCCATCTGCATTCGTCATGAGGCCCCGGGTCTTCACCGTAAGGTTAACTTACGGCGGGGCGGGGGCAGGGCTAGCGCCGATGCAAAACGTATATAGCATTTATTTATACATATACCATATACCATATATATCAATATATATCATCACACGCAAATAATCACATTACGGCATTCGAGAAAATATCACAGAATTGGAATGGTCGGATCATCTAGGAATCCAGCGTTTCGTTCGAGCCACAAACGAATCGCGACATTCCCCGGTTGCGTGGATAGCCCGTGCGCAGCTAAAAGCAATATCCATGCGAGTGCGGTGAGCCACCAGTCAATTCCAGAAAACGAGGCAGCTTGCCTCATCGCCGTGAGTGCGCCACTCATCGCTTTCTTGAATCTGGTAGCTCAGGGACTTCATCGTGGATGCACCTGTACCCCTATAAGCACGGCGTGTCATCCGCCAATCCTAGAATCAGGTAGCCCGGTTTCAACTCCTTGAGATGCCACCCGCCGCCTTCTAGAATCCGATGACACGGGTGCTTCACCGCGGGGAATCCTAAACCTGTATTATTTACAATGGAAACAACGATCGCTCCCAGATCGCGTTCCAACAAAATAATAATACAATAAGCGGAAACGACGGCAACAAATCGAACGCTCGTCCCGAATGAATATACATTTGCTTTTGAACATGAATAGAAAATCTATATACATCATATCACACAATTCCGCACGAGGCTATTCATTTCGCGACAATCCGATATGTTCCAAGTACACTATATGTAAAAACAACATAATCATCGCAAATAACTACTGTGAAACATCGTCTAATTGACATATAGCAAATAGCCAACATCATATATCATTAAATACGGAAAAACGACGCTTCAGTTTCGATCACAAAACTTCCCGAGCAATATATTAATCACATCATAATCTGGAGCAAAATAAACAACTCCAAAAATCCAATTCCTAACATTTAAGCACCTGAGAGAGCCCGGGGGTCAGACTCATTGTTCTGGTTGCCTATAGCGGCCAAAATCAATAAATGGACGGTCTGGTCCCCAGGTTCGCAAAATCTCCAGTCAAAAGTTACCTTCTGCAACCATTTAAATTTTTTTAGAGCACTATTGAAAAATCGAATAGAGGCTTAAAACCTGGAATTGGAAATCGACAAAACTTTTGTGATCCGAAACTATAACTTCGTACAAATACAAGTTAAGGTCTATGGCCAGTTCTGATACCACTGTAAGGATGTTGTGCTCACTAATAAGGTTTTAGGACGCAGCGGAATCGACAAACAAAAAAAATCATAGTCAGCAAAACAGCCGAACCTTAGAATCTTCCATAGACACGTAGCTTGCAAACAACAAAAGGAGCTAGAATACAGAGTTGTAGGAAGATACAACCTTTGTAACACCTTCATATGCTCTAATGGATGATCTTGGATTCCTTGCTAGACTCGAGATGCTCCGGGTCGCGCTTGGTCTTCGATCGGCTTCGTCGAAGATGATCCACGGATGGGTTCCTTTAGCTAGATCCAAATCCGACAACTTAGCAACTCCCACTTGAAATTTGCTAAATCTCAAATGAGAGACGGTGTAGGAAAAATGTTCTCTCTACTCTCTTTTTCTCTCCACTTCTCTTACTTTTTCTCTTTGCTATGGATGAGAGATTATAATGTTATGGCTAGAGAATACTCATTCACTTAGCCATATCACCCTTTCTTTTTTCCTAATCCATACACATGTCATTAGTGAGTGGGGAGCAAGACACCCCCAGCCTCCACATCACCCATGACCATGCAAAAAGAGAATGAAAAAGAAATAATTACATATATGATATTAATTATATATATACCATGAACATTTCATGCATCTTGTTCACTATATGTCGCATAATATAACATGTACCAAAAGAGTGAGAATAATACTATTATATATATGCATCATCATATATAAATATATCATTAAATCAAAAACTTGATTTAATGACCCGACTTAATCATAAGCTGAATAGTATTAACAACCGTCCGATTAATACATGTGTTATCACATATACGTGTTTAATCGAACATCCGCATGCACCGTCGTATACACTATACCGTTTTGCTAGATTCGGGAAATCCTCTGTGTGGGACTCCCAAGACTCGACAATACGCCGACAGTAGGTCAGGATCAAATTCGATTAATCTGAAGCTCCTTTATATCAATCCCTTACCGGGTTAACCTACAAGCACGCCAGCGGTACTAGATATACATAACTACGCAGGTATTGAACGAAAAGCCGGTCGACAAGCAAGCCCGTCCGTACCCTGCTAGAGCCTATCAGTGACACTCACCGTATAGTCCGATCTCTTCGTCTAAGACTGCCGTATATCGGGTCTGAGAGGTGGAAACCGTCATAATCCTAATAACTCGATAAATTGTGCCGACGTTAAGCTCATGACCACTAGAGAAACTACTGATAATACTTATCAGTAAAACTTGACTGCCTTGGCCAAAAGACTTAAGGTCATAGCCAGCTGTGCACTGTGCGGCATCAACTCGCTATATCGGGAGAGACGAATTCCTACGACCGCTCACTGCCTCCATGTGCTTCGGGACTGTACCAAACTAAAGCATGTTTGCACGGCTTTTTAAAGCCGTGGTAGGGTAATCAAAATACGGTGGGAACACACACAAGACACTATGACGATCTTAGGCCTAGGGACTACCATGTACTCATGTCACCAGAGAGCTGCTATCTAACGATTGGTATAATACCATCTAGGAGTTCTCGATGAGTCCGTCAAGTGTAACTCATCCAATGAGCACCTGTTTACAATTTTTGGTGTCAAACACCAATGGCTATGCGATCAACCATTGCCCCTTACGGGGTCAAGAAAAGTATACACTAGTCTAAACTGGAATACCGATGCCCAGTCTCGATACTTCTACGACTAGAGAGTTTTAAGGATGTGCTTATGGACTACCCATGCCCTACTAATATGATTCCTATCATAATCTTGGTAGTCAAGCAAAGATTCTATGGGCTTTATCATCATGTATTAGGGATACGCTATAACAATTAAAACGTATACTCATGAATGATATATACAAATCAGATAGCATACTATCATCTCGAGCAAGACTGTTCTTGGTATAGGCCCTTCTTGAATTCAGTAATTACATTCCTGCAACTACGGTAATTGCCTTGAGGGCACCTATATCCAACATATACTGCCACGATACATCCATCCACACCGGCTCTGCTGAATGACGAGCCGAACCCTTCACTATCTCTCAAGCATCTCAGGATCTACTCCACAGCCTGCCAATGCTCTCTGCTCGGAATAGTCAAGTGTCTGCTGACTGCTCCAATTGTCAGTGCAATACCCGGCCGCATGCATCCTACACCAACCTCTGCACTCACATATGACATTAAAGACACGTGATATCTGTCTGCATCTGACCCTGGTGATAACTTCACCGAAAGCCTGAAGTGCGCCTCTAAATGAGAAGATACGTGCCAAATCTGCTCCATCCCATACCGAACTAGAACTTACTCGATACATTGCTGCAACCAACTCAACTCCCATCCATGACACTCTGCATGCCATGAATTAAACGTGCAATCTTTCTGCCGAACTCCAGATCCTTTTGTCTTGGAGACTCGTCCTTAGCCACTCCTGTATGCCGAACTACCCTTGGCCTCTGCACCACTGGCTCTACTGGATTCTCCACCTGAATCGTAGTACCGACCATTTCATCTCTCGTAACATGGATCGAGACTTCGAACTCCACCTCACTTGGTGGCATACCTGATCTCCGTTCACTATCTGACTGAGTCTGTCTTTTTCGAAGTATTATAGACTAGACAAATATCACTCAGCTGACTACTCCACTCTGGGTCTCAGAACACTACAGCCTGTACCCTTTTGCTCTGCCTCCTAAGCCGACAAGAGAACGCCTTTTGCTCCTCGGTGCACCCAATAACGCGAAGCCTTGAGCAATCTTTGGCCCCTCCAGTCTGTAACTCCTCGGGAATTCTTATATTTACCGCCGTCGATGGTGACAGATCGATGAGGTACTCGAAAGTAGATGAGGCTTCAGCCCAAAACTTCATCGGAAACCCAATCGTAAGCCGTAAAGTTCTGTTCTTCTCAACTGTCCGAACCATCCACCCTGCAATGCCATCTGACAGATGATCTCTTAACGCGGTGTACTGATACACGATCCTCTCCAGCATGCACAATACTGCGAACTATCCGCCAAAATCGGATCGAAAAACCTCTACACGCTTTCCGAGCTGGAAATCCAACATGACTATTTTGAACTTCACAAAATTCTCGGCCTCGGGTTTGAAAATATACCACAACTTCCTCGAGAAGTTGTCCATGAAGGAAACATGATGCTCGACTCCATCTCGAGTACAATTCGATGCCGGAACCACCTGTATCTTCTTCTCACAGTCCACGGGAATATGTCATGTCGAACTCTTCACCTCCAAGTAACTGCATCTTTTGAGACACCTTCAAACTCGTTTGACAGATATGAGCCAATCGTGGGTGCCACATATTGACCGAATCTGAACCGCCTGAACCGGTAGAAGCATCGATAATATATCCTATGACTGTCTGTTCCTGAAGAAAATATAGATTCCCCACCCACTTGGCCTTTGTAGCAATCAGAGCACCCTTGGAGATCCTTATCGAATCTTTGTCAGTCATGCACTTGTAGTCAAACCCGCCTAAAAACCCTAAAGAGGTCAAGCTCCTCAAATTTGGCACGCGTCTGACACCTGTCAACGTCCGAACCATCCCATCATGCATACGAATTCAGACTGTACCCATCCTAACAACTTTGCTCTTTGCATTGTTTCCTTTGAAGACTGAGCCTCCAACAGCTGAATGATATGTAGCAAGCCAACTCCAATATGGAGTCACATGAAACGAGCTCCCCGAATCCACCATCCAAGAATCATGTACGTCTGAAATCACACATACCGATAGAACCGAATCTTCACTGTCCTGATCTGAATCCTCCTCTGCGACTGCAGTGTCGGAAGAAATCTGCTTGCCTTTCTCTTTGAGGCTCGGACCATCCATCTTCCAATGTCTTCTTTCCTTGCAATATCTGCACTTGCCATTTACTCAGCTTCTTGACTCCTTGGAATCACCGTCTGACTACTTCATCGAGCGGCCTCTAGCAAATATCGTGTCGCCCGAACTTCCTCTATCACTGACTATCTTTTCGCTCAACGCCTTGCTGTGCAAACCTGTCTTGACATCTTCTAAAGATAACTTGTCTCGGCCATACACCATAGATTTAGCAAATTAGCGGAAATCGGTAGTTAAAGAGCACAATAAAATCATCGTTTGATTTTCATCGTCAATCTTCACCTCCATGTTTCGCAAGTTCATCATAATCTGATTGAGCTCGTCGATGTGGTCTTTGACGAAAGTCACTTCTTTCATCCTCAAGGTGTACAACCTCTGCTTGAGGTAGAAATAGATCGTGAGAGACTTGTTGTATAGGGACTCTAGCCTATTCCAAATAGTTGCTGCTGTGGGCTCTTGCGCGATCTCGCAAAGCACCTTGTCGGCTAGATAAAGGTGCAACGAACTGTGTATCTTATCTTCCATTGTCTCTAGCTCTATATCTGTGGTCCCTTTCGGTATCTTATCTCTCGTGAAAACCATTTTGTGAACGCCCTGATCTTTCAAAACCGCGGTCATCTTCAACTTCCATAAACTGAAGTTGTTACGACTGTCGAACTTCTCTATCTTGTAGTTCGTAATCGTCATTTTACCAAAATCTTCGAATCACCGAGCCTAATGCTTTGATACTATTTGTTGTACCCGATATACTCTGACACGACGCGGTGATCCTCGGAGGGATCACACAAGCTGATAGCGCGGAAAAGTGGTATGGCTAAGCGGAAATAAACTGGATCGCGTGCGAACGAAAACAATGAACAAGATATATCCGACGGTTTTCGCAACACACCCCAAATAAATAGAAAAGCACACCAACAACCAAGAACACACCGATATAACCAGGGTCGGTACAACTAGCGCCTAATCCTGCCTTCGCAACGAAAACTTTCCACTAGAGTAAGAATTACACGAGATACATCCAAAACCCTCTCAAACCCAATACAAGAAATCTCCCTCTCCCTCTCTCTCTCTCTCTCTCTCTCTGTCTCGGCCTCCAAAGCCGCATCAACCAACTCTCTCCCTTTTTATGTGGATTAATAGCATCAACAAGGCTTCAATTAATCACCTATATATGTAGTGGTTGGCCAATTAGAGATAACATAAGAATTTAACTAGGATTAATTAACATAAAACTAACTAAATCCATCACAACACCCGCAGCCGCATGTGCTATGTACGTGCCTCCGAGTCTTGGACTTTTGGGCTTTGGCTTGGATTAGGATTTTGTAAACAAAATCAACAGATCCTTGCCTGAAAGAATACATAACACCCTAGGCAATATTTGCACGGAGTCCTGTGCTTCTGTGCATTTAATGAATGGTAGGAGACCTTCGTTACAATTAAGAATAAGATCCTTCTTAAACTGGAAATGACACCTGTACTATGTGCACCTTATTATCCTCTTCTGAGGTTATTGAATGGTAATAGGTGGTTATATTCCCTTCCAGGCATTATTAGCATCAGTAATTGGCTAATCTGTGTAGTAATATTATAAATGGAAACAAGTCGATGTGACAGAAAATAATGAAAAGATGATGCTGACTTTTCTCTTAGTTGGTACAGAACCTTACTTTCTACTAAGTACTGTGATTTTAAAGCATCAAACTGTGTCGTTAAAGAATTGGTGGTTCCTTGATGCTCAATCCTCATGTTATGGTTTTTAGCATAGATCACTCTCCACAACAACAACAACTGAGCCTTTTATCCCAAGCATATGGGGTAGGCTACATGAACCAACATGAGAATCATGCCGGGTCCAGCACATGAATCCTCCCCCTCCACTCACTCCTATCGAACAATATACTTTCATTGAGTCCTTTGGCAACCATATCGTTTCGTATCACCTCCATCCATGTTTTCTTCGATCTCCCTTTTGTCCTTTTGCCATTGTCCATATCGAGAGTATCTATTCGTCGAATCGGTGCTTCCATAGGTCTACGTAGCACATGACCAAACCATCTTAGCCGGTTTTCCCGCATCTTCTCCTCCACAGGTGCTACACCAACTTTTGCACGAATATCCTCATTTCGCACCTTATCTTTTCTAGTGTTACCGTACATCCAACGAAGTATGCGCATCTCCGCTACGTGCATCTTCTGTGTATGATGCTTCTTAGGAGCCCAGCATTCTGTACCATATAATAAGGCAGGCCGAATAGCGCTCCGATAAAACTTCCCTTTCAATTTTAACGGAAAGTTACGATCACATAAAATCCCTGTTGCATTCCATTTCAACCAACCAGTTTGGATCCTTTGATTAACATCACTATCGATCTCCCCATTCTTTTGGATGATGGAACCTAGATATCTAAACTGGTCGCTCGGTGATATCTCTTGCCCTTCCAATGTTATACCAATATGGTTTTGATTTCTCTGGTTACTAAATTTGCAATGCATATATGCTGTCTTGGACCTGCTCAATCTGAATCCCCGAAATTCCAATTTTTGTCTCCATAATTCCAATTTGGTATTAACCCTTGCTTTCGTCTCATTTACTAGAACAATATCATCAGCGAATAGCATACACCAAGGTACCTCATCTTGGATAGTTCTAGGAAGCTCATCCATCACGATGGTAAACAGGAATGGACTTAATGCAGATCCTTGATGTAAATTAATTGTAATAGGAAAATCACTCGTTAAGCCGCCGCAAGTTCTGACATTTGTCACTACTCCATCGTACATATCCTTGATTATGTCAATATACTTGACGGGGACCCCCTTCTTCATCATTGTCCCCCATAATACCTCTCTAGGTACCTTGTCGTATGCTTTTTCTAAATCAATAAATATCATATGCAAATCTCTTCTCCTCTCTCGAAAACGCTCAAGAAGTTGACGAAGCAAATGAATAGCCTCTGTCGTCGATCGTCCAGACATGAACTCAAACTGGTTCTCTGTTATCTTAATATCCTTGCTTAGCCTGTGTTCAATCACTCTCTCCCATAGATCACTCTAATGCTACCCAATTCACACCAACCTCTTGGAATGTCGATCGAATTTGTGTGATTTGATCTTGCTTCATTTCGATTAGGCTCCCCGAAACTAGCAACCCAGGAACTAATTACAATAACAATTGTGCCTTTTATCCCAAGCATATAGGGTAGGCTACA
This sequence comes from Agapanthus africanus, assembly GCA_030015575.1. Lineage (NCBI taxonomy): Eukaryota > Viridiplantae > Streptophyta > Magnoliopsida > Asparagales > Amaryllidaceae > Agapanthus > Agapanthus africanus. The sequence goes on from CM057337.1 coordinate 897,692,114, forward strand.
TGAACCAATATGAGAATCACGCCGGATCCAGCACATGAAACCTTCACCTCCACTCACTTCTATCAAACAATATACTTTCATTGAGGCCTTTGGCAACCATATCTTTTCGTATCACCTCCATTCATGTTTTCTTCAGTCTCTCTTTCGTCTTTTTAACATTGCCTATATCGAGAGTTTCCATTTGTCGAACCGGTGTTTCTATAGGTCTGCGTTGCACATGACTAAACCATTTTAGCCGGTTTTCCTGCATCTTCTCCACAGGTGCTATACCAATTTTTGCACGAATATTCTCATTTCGCACCTTATCTTTTCTAGTATTACCATACATCCAACGAAGCATGCGCATCTCCACTACGTGCATCTTCTGTGTATAATGCTTCTTAGGAGCCCAGTATTCTGTACCATATAATAGGGCAGACCGACAACGCTCTGATAAAACTTTACTTTCAATCTTAACGGAAAGTCACGATAGCACAAAATTCATGTTACACTCCATTTCAATCAACCGGTTTGGATCCTTTGATTAACATCGCTATTGACCTCCCTATCCTTTTGGATGATGGAACCTAGATTTCTAAACCGATCGCTCGGTGATATATCTTGCCCTTCCAGTGTTATACCAATGTGGTCTCGACTTCTTTGTTTGCTAAATTTGCAATGCATATATGCTGTCTTGGACTTGCTCAATTTGAACCCCGAGATTCCAACGTTTGTCTTCATAACTCCAATTGGTATTAAACCCTGCTTTCGTCTCATTTACTAGAACAATATCATCAGCGAATATCATACATCAAGATATCTCATTTTGGATAGTTCTAGTAAGTTCATTCAACACAATGGTAAACAGAAAGGGACTTAATACAGATGCTTGATGTAAGCCAATTGTAATCGGAAAATCACCTGTTAGGCCGCCGCAAATTCTAACATTTACCACTACTCCATCGCGCATATCCTTGATTATGTTAATATATTTGACGGGGACCCCCTTCTTCATCATTGTCCCCCATAATACCTTTCTGGATATCTTATCGTACGTTTTCTCTAAATCAATAAATATCATATACAAATCTCTTCTCTTTCGAAAACGTTCGACAAATTGATGAAGCAAATGAATAGTCTCTGTCGTCGATCGTCCAGGCATGAGCCCAAACTGGTTCTCAATTATCTTAACATTCTTACTTAGCCCGTGTTCAATCACACTCTCTCAAAGCTTCACAGTGTGACACATAAGTTTTATTCCACGGTAGTTTGAGCAATTTTTAATGCCATCCTTATTCTTATATATAGCTATAAAGGTACTTTTCCTCCACTTATTTGACATTTTTTGGTCATTTAAATCTTCTTAAACAGATCTGTCAGCCATTTAACGTCCATTTCTCCTAAGTATCTCCAAATCTCGATAGGAATTCCGTCTAGACCAACCGCTTTTCTTGATCTCATTCTCTTCAAAACCTCTTTAATCTCGGGTATTCTTATTTTACGTATGAAATCACGGTTTATATCTTGAGATTGAATGACAAGTCCATCCAAATTCTTAGTAAAACTATCATTGAACAATTTGTCAAAATAATCTCTCCATCTTTCCTTAATATTCTCATCTTGAAGTAAGACTTTTTGATCTTCATCTTTGACACACTTCACCGCACATAAGTTTTTGGTCTTCCTTTCCCGCATCCGAGCAACCCAGGAACTAATTAAAGAGCAATAATGACTCGTTTAATGAGTTGTGTAACCTTACAGAAATTATTTGAGGTTCTCGAGATTGATTGTAGTGTTTGCACTTCGGTTATGTGATCATAATTTTTCTTCCAAGAATTAAAGCAGTTACCTATTATTATAACTACCAGTTCAAGACATACAGATATCAAAAGATGAACTTATACCTCTTAGTCCTTAAGTTTACTTTTCAAATGAGTGTGTGTTTGTCTTCATGTATACATGCATGCATATAATACATGAACATTACCAAAATAGCCCAAGTGAATGTTTGATGACCCCAAAATGCTGATCCAATCTCCCATTTGTGTTGCATGGCACCTATCATGTGTCCTGTAAAATATGGAATCATCATATTTATTAGAAATGTTATAGACAAATGCAGATAGCTTGTAATTGTGAACATATTGCTAAGTTATAATCATATATTCGCGCATATGGTTTGAAAAGGTATATTCACATTCCCACACACATGGTTTGAAAAGATCCACACATTTCTACCATGGTTTGACGAGTCAATACATTGATACTCAGCATCATCAAAATTTCTAGGTTGATATGACCCAAATTGCCTTGCCTAATATGATTCAGTACATTATATCATCAGCTTCCAGCTGTTGCTCTACTGTATTATTTAGCTGTAACCGTCATGTTTATAGGATAAAGCTTTAATGGAAGACAAAGTTTTCAAGGAGTTTTGGGAAAGAGACGTTGAGGAATCAGTAAGGCAGGGGGATTCAAAACCGTTCGTGGAGGAAGCTGTATTACAAGTATCAGATTGGGGTTTCAGTCTCGGTGACCTTCAGGTGCAGAAGAAGCATGAGGGTATGGGTCTTCTTCTCTGGCTCAAATCCTTCTTCACCCAATCTGAGAAGGAGTGGGCAGGCTTTCTTGGCCCTATACACATCTGGCAGGTTTGTATGCATTTTGCTCTGTGTAGTGATGGGATTATTTTACTCTCTTTGTAGTCAATCTTTTCATGTTCATCTTTACAATTGCAAACTAATGGCTTTATTTGTGCCTGAGCTGAAATTATTTCCTATGGCAAATGCATCATGTTTTTCTTTCCTCTTGACTTCTATTTCAAGTCATGATTTTTTTTTTTAAAAAAGCCAACTCGTCATCTGGAATTATGACAAGTCTGTTGTGCATAGTTTCTTTGGCGTGAAATTTGACATTGGTTGAGAGAGGATTATTGTTAGGTCGATAGCCAGCTCGCTGAACTTTATTTTACATGGACCCTTGCTTCATTTCCTACCCCTTATTTCAATGATGACAATAATGATGATCCTTTTCCCGCAATTGTATTACGAATGCAAAGGGAATATCCTGAAACAGAAAAAAGAAAAATGTCTGGCCCTTTAGAGTCAGCATACCATTGCTATTTTTAGAGTAGCCATAAAGTTGATTTGCAAGGCTTCACTACTTGAGAAATAATTCCTTCTTTCTCCGCTCCAAAAGTAAAACCAGAAGTGGTGAAATTTAGAATTTAGAGGTTAAGCATATGCAACTTTAAAAAAAAAATAAAATTATACAAACTTAATTCCAAAACTTAACAGAGCCTCAGATTAATCAAAATGACCTTTTCCATTATTTCTTAAACTGAAACAGGGGATGGATGACAGAGTGGTGCCACCATCGATGACCGAGTTTGTAAGGCGTGTCGTTCCAGGAGCAACAGTGCACAGACTGCTTGACGAAGGTCACTTCTCCTATTTCTGGTTCTGCGATGAATGCCACAGGCAGGTGTTTTCAACTCTTTTTGGTATCCCTCAAGGTCCACTTCCCCAACCTCCAGTTGTGTTGGAGAAGGAAGAAGAGCATGATCTATCATCGCCGCTAGTGACTGAAGACACCTGCAAAGAAACCTTATCAGAAGAAACACTACAAAACTCGTCCTTGGACAAATGAAATAGAGACGTCCCCATTCTTCTTGTTTTTGGCCCAGATTTTTGGTGGGGAATGTGTAGATATCGCAGTAACTATTTAACCCATTTTGCAGAGTAATACATCGTTCATTTTCATTGTGTTTTTCATGGTCGACCTCCATAGTTTCACACGGCTGGCAGGGTTTGTAAATGAAGGTAACATGTAGATCACGAGGCATGTCATGCTTTGCTCCTTGTATTTTGGAACTTCAGATTTGGAATATGATAATGAATCATCAGATCATAGACAGTTTTAATTTTGAAATTGCGTCATTTAAATTTTTTGACTATAAAATATAGTTGAGATGCCTGCCCTTCTGATTCTGTGCGTTTCTGTTGCTCTGTCACTCGGAAGAGCCAGACACTTGAAATACAAAATATAGAAATTTTTATTTCTATTCAGGATGGTACATTATGTAACAAGTGATGCTTTGCTCGAAGTTTAGGGGAGGACTTTGGAATGGAACATATTTATATACCAGGAACTTTTCATGTTGGTGTCTGTTTGGAACAAAATAACCGATGTTTTAGCAATCAATCCCGAGATTCTAAATCAATTTCGATTCAAGTTTTTGGTTAGTTTTTGGTTTGGTTGATTCTTGTACAAGTATTGTTGGAGTCGAGATGCGTAGGAGATTTGACAAAAATCAGCAACACACCAAACTTACCTTTGTTTCAGGCTCGAGACAGAGGCTCTAGCGAGTTTAATGGCCTAAGGCTTTAAATGGTTTAGTTTATCTACGAGCTGCTTTTTGGTTTTTTGTTGTTAATCGGTGAACCTGTACTATTGTTTTCCTCGGCCTTTAGTGTAGACATGGTCCGCTTCCCATTCTATTAATATCTTCCATGATAATATGTAGACATGAACAACTTTTATTCTGCCCGGTAGATGATTTTTGTTCTTGTATTGCTCTCTTTAATATATTTTATTGTGTTTTTTTATATCTCACCTCCAAAATTTCAATATTTCCAAATTTCAACCCCAAAACTATTTCGTTGTCCAAATTTCACCTCAATTTCACCCCCAAAACCACCAAGTTGTCCAAATTTCACCCTAAAACCATTAAGTTATCAATAATTAAAACTTCATTTTTACAAAAAAATTCTTAATTTTCTTCATTTTGCTATTAATTTTTTCTCCAAAATCGTTGAGCTCAGCCTATGATACCCTAACCGTAAAGTACTTGAATTAAACCATCACTTGCATAGGAGTAACTCTAACTCATATTGTTGTTTCAAGCTGTGGTAATTGTTATTGCAAAGCCATAATGATTTTATCTATTAAAATGACAAACATTGGATGGAGGCAAAATATCCTAAATTTCGCTCTCAAGAGAATTCCTAATTTTGAAATTGTGAGAAATCTAAAACCCTAGTCCCTATTTAACATAAGAAAGAAGGAGATGACCATTTGAGATGAAATCTGGACAACTTAATGGTTCCGGGGTGAAATTTGGAAATAATAGATTTTGTAGGTGAAATTTAGACAACTTGATAGTTTTGGAGTTGAAATTTGGAAATACTAGATTTTGGAAGTGCAATTTGAAAATATTGTAATTTTGGGGGTGAGATATAAAAACCCATATATATTTTGTGAGTAGGGCATCTTGCCCGAGTTTCCCACACGCACAAAAATATTTCATGGTAAGCAGGACTATCTAATAGCAGTGAATAGAAACATCAACTTACTCTTTATTTTTGAAAGTAAATATCAACTCAGCATGAGTTCCAGGGGATTTCCGTTAATTTTTCTGCTCAAACACACGTGATAAATAATTGGTCATTGACCTCTCAGCTTCATAATCTGCTTGATTATAAACAAGTTAAAGTAATGAACCAACTGGCTTCCACAAGCAGCCGTGCCTGCTCAAACCCTTAACCTCCTAAACTTTATCCACGATGAAGACAACACAATATGAAGCATATTAAAAACAATTCCCACTAGAAGTCATCAAATCCATTTGCATGAACAGATGAAATAAGTTTCACATTTTAAATTAGTCCAACAAATATAACCAAAATTCTCCTTTCAAACTACTCAAAACTATTCATCAAAATCAAACTTATACAAGCCAGTAGACACTGAAAGTTCTACAACCTTTCTGCTAGGAAGATAATTCGCAATATAACCTGCATCACCAACTTTATTTCATGGCATAATAACGGGGAACCCTTTCACAAATTCTTGAATGCAGACTCATGTGCAGGCTTCTGAGGCGTCAACATCCCCAGCAGATTCTTATCAGGACAATGCTCGGTATCAACAAAATAAAAGTTCCCGTCCGCCTTAAAAGTTACAAATGGCCTATTCGTCTCTGCGTGCCTGACATCCGAAAATTTAAGAGTCTTATTCACAGGCGTCGCCAACCATGACAACATCTCAACTTCGAAAGAATCTGAACCGGGTTTCCACTTAAGCTTGTGGATATAAGGGCTCACAAACCAATGGAGAGCTGCAGTGGTGGATGCGCTCAGGAAAATTACGGTGGATGCCACTCCTCCCTTCAAGATTACGTTCATTTCGGGAGAGGTCATGAAAGTTATCACGGGCCCCAGTGATACTGAGAGGCAGCAGGTTGAGAGAGAGAAGTTTTACTTTCTTTATGGTTGAAGAGATCGGTCCATGATATACAACTCCAGTTTCTTTACTATCCTTTTCTACTTCTGCGTTGTTTGGACCGATGGTAATCTTGTTATCGTCTTCTGTGGTTTTGGCGGCTCTTTTCTGAGCTGAAGTGGACATGGGGGAGATGAAGTTGAGTCTGAATGGGGAAGTGGTTGTTTTGTTCCATAGTTCATGGCTTGAAGGCTGAAAATCTAATTAACGAGAGAAGAGAACATGAGAATATGCTTGTATAAATATAGCAATTTAGACAGTGGTAAAAATATGTCGTCTGTCAATAACAAAATATAAATATTTTCACATGAAAAAAATCATTTCCTGTGCTCCTATAGCCGTGTCAGAATGTGAAGAGAAGTGGAGGAGAATCAGATCTCATTGTTTGGCTAAATTACATTAAACTTACCCTTACCATTGTTGTTTTTCGGTTCACTGCCTAGAAGTTTTTTTTAAAATTAAGAAAAAACTATTATTAGTCTACCCAGCGATTTATGGAGAACTCAATACACCCTTTAGGGAACCAAAAAAAAGACCAACCTTTTGAGATGCTTTGAAACAATCCCCAGAAAGCATTTTGATGAATATTGAATGAGGGAAAAACTGCAATGTTATTCGATATTCATTACAACTGCTTATTGGCCTGTTGCAATACCAAATGCTGTGAGTAAATGAAGGAAAATGAACGAGGAAAGAACCGGTCCAAGATACCAAATGGGAGACTATGGACGAACCCCAAAACTTTGTTCTTAAATTCACGACGGGCGTTTGTCCCAACTCGCTCTTCATTAAAAAAAAGGAGGAACCCTATTTTTCTCCTCTCCCCAAGGGGTTGCTTGTTTTAAGTATATTGAGATGACATGGGACAAAGACACGTAAGTAGCATGGATTCGGATACGAACCCAGGATACGATTTGAGTCGGAATGACGGATATGCAATTTCTCAAAAATCATGGACATGGTTGGGATACGCTGATCTTTTTTGTTCAAGTGTATATAGATTATCACTTAAAATCATCATTTTAGCAAACCTAAACTAAGAACACAACCAATATATTAGTGTTGATATGTAGATTGTTGATGTTTTAGCCGTTAATACATTTGATACATCTAGAATACAATAAAAAAAATTAGAACATGCCAAAAAGAGTTTGACATATGTTCTCGACTAATCCGAAAGAATCCGATACGGATACGGATCCGGATCCGAAACATTTCCGATATGGATACATCTCCTCGTCGAAGAATCCGTGCAACATAGAAAGACAAAATAAACGCACTTTAGTAATGACATTTTATCCGGGATTTTGCTTTCCTGCATTTGTTTCAAAGGAAATGAGGGGTTGGGAATTGATTGTTATGTATTTCAAACTCATCAAACAATGAAAATCGATTCATCTCGTTTTACCTGAATCAAGAGTTGGAATTCTGATAATGGAGAGGATAAAAGAATTTAATATCTACAAGTTTCTTTCTGTTTTGACTTGCATCTAACTGAACAAAGGAATTCGAGGAAGTGCCAATTCCTAGAAAATATTCACTTCAAACACACAAGGGAACCACAATTCAAATAATGCTACTCTTGAATTCCAGAATTGTTGGAAAATTCACTTTTTTGTTGTGTTCGGTCCTCTCAATGCGCCCCCTAATTTTTAAATCAGGATAGATCTTACGGCAATAAAATTCATATGCCGAGAGTAAAGAAATACCAAGGTGATGTCAACCTTTGGGAATTAAAAACTTCCATAGGATATGTGTGCATTGGATCTCTAGTCTCCAAGAATTAGCATGCTTTGTCCTATGTATTCAACTTCTGACAATATTAAAGTCCTTGATCGGCCTCATTTCTCCAAGTATAGTAAATCACAATGCAATTATTGGCTCCAAAGGAAATGAGATTGTATAGATTCTGGAGAATTTCAATAGAGAGTGATCAAGAAAAATCATGTTTACAGAGATAAGAAAGATTCATAGTCATAAAATATCTGCCTGCAACATTGAAGCCAGGAATGCCAATTATAGTTGGTGGAGTTGTGGGATATTCAGGCAGATAATGTGGCTAATAATTCTGAAATATAAATTAGTATAAAATAAATAAATAATTGCAAGAGTGGTATCAAAATGGATTGGATAGACTGATAAAGGAATTTAAGTTTCTGTGAGGCGATTATAAAGAGCGAATTAGCCTTAAAGTTAACCTTATGTTCAGGGAGAACTTTGGGTATAGATCATGGAGGACTTTAGAGATTAATCTTTTCCTTTGTAGATTTGTATCATCGGTGTTTTAAAAAGCGTCCGCCCGGGGACCTACACAGTTTCGAGATCCTGGCCACTTCGATTTATTCTGATTAAGCGGCCTGTTAGTTTCATCCTATTATTCACCTGGTTCTACTCTTTCTGCTACTTAAGAGGGTACTTTTAAAATGTACAAGAGTAAGTACTTTTTATTGCATGCACCTCTGTGTGATGTTGGTTGAGGGTGACTAAGGGTCTGATGACTAACCAATTGATAGGGAATACCGAAATAACATACATGTGAAACGTGGGAAGAATTCATTACCATACTTTCAAAAGTAGGAAAGGCTGGTTCTGACTATCTTGTCAAGTTTTGCGTAATTAAGATTTAAGAAATACATTGGATTTGAAGGATATCCAGAACTAAATAATACAAAAGCAACGGTTCTGATTGCTCCAAGTTATAATCAAATAGAAGCAGAGTTAGCAGGATTAAGACTCTGCCCTGGTAGCACAGCTGGAATGCTCCAGTTACTACGAGTTGACTGCATAGGCAAGAATTTGTAGGTGTTATAAAGTATGTGGCTATCGTGTAGCATTGAAATACTGTTCATGCTGAAAGAAGGTTAATATAGTGAGTGGTTCATATTAAGAACATATATATCAATCAAAAGTGAAGATCATGTCACAATATATATCCTTCCTTTTCAACAAGCAGTTTCATATTCAAATCAACCTAGAAGCCTAACCATATTCCATAAATTCATGGATCCTGGATGATCCTGGATAAGCCACTGCAAGTTAAAAACTTAAAATACTAAAATGGTTTTAACAAGTAATTGTAACACCATCATTGTTAGGTTTTTCAATGATATAATCTTCAATCCAGCGTTGTTCTAGGCTAAAAGAAAGTTAAGCACAAATTCTATCAATATCATGGTTGAGCACCTAAAAACCACACATACATATTAATTGAGTTAAATAAGAAAAAGAAATTGCATACTTTGGATTCTGGTAAAATGCTTCTTCATGGTGTTGTAACCATGTCGCTCCTCTTTACAAAAGTAAGAAGAATAAAGTCTGCAAAAGAATAACCATCAAAAGAAAAGTTAGAGAGCATCAGGTCGGTCCTAGATGTCACATATTCAATTCACTAGACTACATAATTATAAAAATCTTACCGAACAAATTAGATGTTGAGACTTGCATCTAAGCAATTCAAAACGAACAATTATCTAACCGAAAACAACTTAACAACTTCAACTACCTAGATATCAAATTAAAGAGTAAAGACTTGCAACACCTAAAATAACAAGCCGTTATCCCGACTCTTGGGGCTGGATAAATGAATCCTTCTCTTCCATTCCGCCCACTTTCTCAATTAAATTGACAACAAACATATCTTTATTGACTGCATCTATTCATGATCACTTAGGTCCACTCCTAACTCTTGTTGCACCTTTAACCGCAATTTAATCAATTTCTCTAACTAGAGCACTTAATGGACTCCATTGTTCATGCCCAAACCAGCTAAAGCGGTTCTTTCGCATGTGAAATATCCCTTCCACTGCACCAAAACTCCGAAGTTATGATGAGGGTTGAGCGAATTGTTCTTATATTCTAATAAGCCCCTGCAGATCGAAGTCTCTTTGGGACGAAATCTGGGTTTTAGGCAGCGGTATTTTTAATTTAAATAAAATCGCATTTAATACGCGCCCCGTGGTAATGGAACATGGGTTGCTTTGATACCATGTGAAATGTCCTTCCACTGCACCAAAACTCCAAAGTTATGATGAGGGTTGGGTGAATTGTTTTTATATTCTAGCAATGTTATCCACTATATGAGCTACTGCCAACCGTTTAGAAGCAAATTCATTTGTAATCCTATCCTTCAAATATTGTCATTGATCAATCTCAAATTTCTCTCTTCAACTACTCATTTTTCGAAGTGTTTCTTAATTACCACATTGCAATCCGTAAAGCAGTGCCGGTCTTATAGTTGTCTTATAAGATTTTTCCTTTATTTTTTTGATTCTATGAAACACGAACCACAACTCTTTGATCTCATCATCATGACGAGGACATTATTACAAGATTCTAAATAATGAAAATGGGCATCACTTATAATTTTGCTAACGTTACCTTCCACATATTTTTCCGTTCTGCTAATTCTGCATCCTTTAGATTTTAAAGCATTCCATCTTTTTTATTTTAAGTTTTTTTTCATTCCATATACTTCTTAATATATCCTAGTATAAAACCTAATTGAGGCGGGGGGGGGGGATACAAAAAGGTTGAGGAAATGAGAAGAAATCAGACAAATTAACCTTTTAGCGGCAAGAGAAGGCTGAGATGATCGGAAAAGATGAGATCTCATCGGAGCTGCTGCTGCTGCTGCTGCTGAAGAAGAAAAAGCTCTAGGCTGCGAGTTCTACAGCTCGATGCCCTAGACTTCTTTATTTAACGGGTATTGGGTCCAACCCGACCCATTTAGAGCAGTGGCCTTGGTTTTGGAATCATGATAAAACCATCATTTATATGGAGAATAATGGAGGAAACGTGGCCTCGAAAAATAAACACCCCCACGATTATTTTCGACCATCAGCACTAATTATCATCATTTTTATTGTCTAAGATGTGGATACACCAAATTTTATGTGATTCCATCACATTTTCACCATTGATTCAGTGAGTGCAAAATTAACGGTTTGCCGATAATAGAACTTTTACATTGTTAATTTAACGGTGAAAAAGTGGTGGAATCACATGAAATTTGGTGTATCCATATCTTACATGATAAAGATGATGATGATGAGGGCCGATCGTTGAAAAAAATCGTGGAGGATACAGATTTTTGGCACTACCTAACGAAAAAGTCTCCTAAGGCCTCTTTTTTCCATTATTCTCTTATATATATATATAGAGAGAATAACGGAGGAAAGTTGCCATAGGAGGGAATTTTCTTATATGGCGTTGAAAAAATACGTCCTTCCTCATTTTTTCCGACGATCGACATCCATCATCTTCATCGTTATTATCTAAGATGTGGGTACACCAAATTTCATGTGATGCAACAATTTTTTCACCGTTGATTTAGCGGGTTTAAAATTAACAGTTTACCGACAACATAACTTTTTATATTGCTAAATCAACGGTGAAAAAATTATAGAATCACATGAAATTTGGTGTACTCACATCTTAGATGATAACGATGAAAATGATGGGTGTCGATCGTCGGGAAAAATGAGTGAGGGTGTACCTTTTCAACGCCATAGAAGAAAATTCCCTCCTATGACCTTTTTTCTCAATTATTCTCATATATATATAAAATAAAAAAGTGAAGTGAAAAAGTGGAAATTTCAATATTCCATTTTCCCCGCACTTTCTATTAGTTTGGCATGACATGAAGATTTTGCAAATTAACAAAATGGTTATTTTCATGACATTGGGGGGATGAAATTGGAAATTCTAAAGAAGACAAAACTTTACAATAATTACGGTTCTGCCATCAACTTCAAAACCTATCAGATTTTCACTGAAATACATAAACTTTCAACATTTTTCAGACGAATACCATGGACTTTTTTATTACAAGTAAATGCTATGTATATTCAACGTTTTTTGAATAAACCATGGACTTTATTACAAATAAATACCACGACCTCTCATCATATTCCGGATATCATGAGCTTTGTTCTTTGCAAATAAATACCGTGGATTTCCAAAGTTTTTCATATAAGCGCCATGGAGTTTGTTGTTAACAAATAAATACCAAGGGCTTTCACCGTTTTTCAGATAAATATCATAAACTTTGTTTTTAACCGTTTTCCATATGCTCTGTTTTTAATCGCTTTCCAGATAAGAAGAGCCTGAAAACCCTCTTTGATTTTTTATATGTATATGAGAAGCTATCCGGTAAGAAGATAAACAAGCAAAAGAGCGCTATTTACATAAGAAAAGATTGTCCTCTCTCTACTTGTTCTTCCATCCAGAATACGATAGAGATTATTAAAGGAACTTGGCTTTTAACTTACTTTGGTATTCCAGTGTTTTATGGCAGATGCAAAATCAGTTACTTTGAGCCTTTTATAGAGAAGATTAAAGCAAAGTTGCAATGATGGGAAAATAAGCTGCTATTTGTAGCAAGTAGATATATACTTATTGATCATGTTCTGATGTCCATGCTAGTCTATATTTTAGCTTCCTGCAATCTTTCTATTACAGTGATAAAAAGAATTACTTCCATGATTGCAAAATTCTTTTGGAATGACTGTGATAGCCATAATCATCGTTACTGAATCTCATGGGACAAAATATGCAAACCTCAACAAGAAGGAGGTCTCAACATCAGACTTTTAAGTGAAGTTACTGAAACTTATAATATGAAGAAAGTTTGGAAATTTATTAAAAATGACAGCTTGTGGGCTAGCTATATGCATTCAAAATATATGAAAAATGCAGATCCTATTATCAATGCTACACCATCTTCTACTTGGAGAAAATCTATCATTGTATTCCAATCATTAGCGCATCATCCAAGTACATCATAGGGCAAGGAAAAATTGATTTCTGGTCTAATATTTGGCATGGAGATCTGCCTTTGAAAGATTGTGTGGCTTATCAGAAATGTGTTATTCCTGTTAATAACATTTTGACTGAAAGTGGGTGGAATTTCAATACTGTTCAAAATGATATTCCCATAGTATTATTACTGAAATCAAAAGCAAAAATTATTGTCACAGTAACAACTCAGACAAATTGATTTGGAAGCTCACCAATTTAGGGGACTTCACTTTGAAATCGGCATGAAATTATATACGATAAAATAAACAGCTGGACAGTAAAGCTAAATTTCTTAAACTCAGTAATATCCCTAACAAAATTATGATTTTCAGCTGGAAGCTTCTCAGAATGCTTTGTCACTTGATCCTAAAATCAGAAGTTTGGGTTTTAATGTTCCTAGCAAGTGCTAATGCAGCAGTAACTCACAGTAAGAAGACAGAGAACATTTATTCATCAAAGGTTGTCGGGACCCGATTCTTGCTCACGGGATAAAGTGCCACGCCAAGTGTCATGCCAAAGGGCGGGGGCCACCTCTTGAATCCGTGGGGTCCACCTCTTGAGTCTGTGAGACCCAATGTAAAACAATGGGGAATTTTCGGAATACATTCCGAAAAAGTGCAGATCTTTACTATAAATGAAATCATACAACTCTTCAATACAGAGCTGCCTTTTAAGTGAACCGGCACTACATGAGCTTGAAAACTCCGTAGTTAAGCGTGCTCGGAAGGAAGTCCTGCGATGGGTGACCTCCTGGGAAGTGGCCCCTGGTCGGGTCCGGTTCGCTCCAAAAGACAAAACCGTACGGATTTGGACAGAGCGGACAATACTCTCTGTATTGGAATGATTCCACTCTTCAATACAGATGCGCCTTTTAAATGTACCGGCACTACAGAAGCTTGAGAACAAAGTGTCATGCCAAGAGGCGGGGGCCACCTCTTGAATCCGTGAAGGCCACCTCTTGAGTCTGTGGAACCCACTGTAGAACAATGAGGAATCTTCGGAATACATTCCGAAAGAGAGCAGAGCTGTACTATAAATGGAATGATTCCACTCTTTAATACAGATGCGCCTTTTAAATGTACCGGCACTACAGAAGCTTGAGAACAAAGTATCATGCCAAGAGGCGGGGGCCACCTCTTGAATCCGTGAAGGCCACCTCTTGAGTCTGTAAGATCCACTGTAGAACAATGAGGAATCTTCAGAATACATTTCGAAAGAGAGCAGAGCTGTACTATAAATGGAATGATTCCACTCTTCAATACAGAGGCGCCTTTTAAGTAGGTCTGTGGTTCGAGAACGAACCATTATTCAAAGGTGGGGAGAATGTCGGGATCCGATTCTTGCTCACGGAACAAAGTACCACACGGAACAAAGTGTCATGCTAAGAGGCGGGGGCCACCTCTTGAATCCGTGAAGGCCACCTTTTGAGTCTGTGGGACCCACTGTAGAATAATGAGGAATTTTCGGAATACATTCCGAAAGAGAGCAGCTCTGTACTATAAATGGAATGATTCCACTCTTCAATACAGAGGCGCCTTTTAAGTGAACCGGCACTACAGGAGCTTGAGAACTCCGTAGTTAAGCGTGCTCGGACCAGGAAAGTCTTGGGGGATGGATGACCTCCTGGGAAGTGGCCCTTGGTCGGGTCCGGTTCGCTCCGAAGGGCAAAACTGTGCGGTTTTGCCCAAAGCGGACAATACTCTCTGTATTGGGGGGTGGGGCGCGACAAAGGTGAATTATTAGAATCCCTTTGGATTGCTATGCATGAAATTTTCAAAACTGGGAAGAGAGTTAATGCATTTGATTCTATTGAAGAGGAATTTAATTTCTGGTATGAAATTTCAAAAGATGAAGATATTGCTAAGTGGATTTCTTACATTATCAGTTGGAATATCTGGAAAATTAGATGCAAATGTAGATTTCAAGATGAAAGCATTACCGCTCCCACGGTTTGGTATCAAATAATTGCAGATTTAAAAAAAAATTTAACTGCAGTTCAGGTATCTCTTAAAGGGAATTCAAGCTCCCGCGTGGCAAATGTGAATTATTAGAATCCCTTTGGAATGCTGTGCATGAAATTTTCAAAACTGGGAAGAGAGTTAATGCATTTGATTCTATTGAAGAGGAATTTAATTTCTGGTATGAAATTTCAAAAGATGAAGATATTGCTAAGTGGATTTCTTACATTATCCGTTGGAATATCTGGAAAATTAGATGCAAATGTAGATTTCAAGATGAAAGCATTACCGCTCCCACGGTTTGGTATCAAATAATTGCAGATTTAAAAAAAAATTTAACTGCAGTTCAGGTATCTCTTAAAGGGAATTCAAGCTCCCGCGTGGCAAATGTGAATTATTAGAATCCCTTTGGAATGCTGTGCATGCAATTTGCACTTGATTCTATTGAAGAGATATTTAACTTTTGATATGAAATTTCAAAAGGTGAAGATACCACTAACTGGGTTTCTCACATTATCGGTTGGAATATCTGAAAAATTAGATGCAAATGTAGATTTCAGGATGAAAGTATTACTGCTCCCACAGTTTGGTATCAAATAATTGCAGATCTTAAAAAAAAAAAAATTAGCTGCAGATTAGGTATCTCTTAAAGGGAATTCAAGCTCGCAAATTCTTATACAGCTTGGTCTTTCTGATATGGTTAAGGATGATACTATATATTAAAGCATTATTATAACCTCATGAGAGAAACCTTCAAAAGAGAAATACAAATTAAATGATGATGGGGCAATGAATCCTACTGATAAAATAAGCTTAGGAGGTGATGTTCTGATAAATGATGATGGGAAAATAATTTTTGCATCTAAATTCTACTATGACAGAGGTGATATTCTTGAAGCAGAGTGCAAGCCTATTTTAGATGGTATGTTACAGTGCAAACTCTTGAACATAAAAAGGGTGGAGGCTGAGTCAGATTCCAGTACTATTATTGCATATATCACTGGAAAAAGTAAGGTACAGTGGTCTCTAGTTTACATGGTGCAAATTATTCAAAAGATTGCAGTAGATATTGAAACTAGTTTTAAGCACGCTTTAAGGGAAAATAATGCAGTTGGAAATTTTCTAGCAGCACTAGAACAAAAAGAAAGATACAACAGTTAATGAATTCAGATGCTTCCTGATGAAATAAAAAGTCTTGTTTGTTTAGATCTCTCATACATGTCGAGGTTTCGCTTATGGAATTTTAAAAGGCCGAATTTTTGATGATGGCTTCAGTTTTGTAATTCAAAAGACTGGATCAGTTGAATAATATGTTTGAACCTAAAAGCTTCAGCAGTGAGTTCTCAAAAAAGAGTAGATCCTGAACTGCAGATCTCATTGAGAATATCATGAATCTCAAAAAATAAACTCAGATCAGAAAAATTTCTGTGAAAAAAGCATTGAAATGGACCAAGCTAGAATTTTTGAGTTAAAGTTGGTATCTTTGACGTTTCCACAGGGTAATCTCATAAAATTTTTAGGAAACTTGGATATGCAAATTTCAATTGTAATGAAGCTTCCAAAATAAACAGAAAGAGAGTTTTTAGCTTACCGGGCAGGGCAGATCCATACAAGATGAAGTATATAATCTGAAAAATTTATACGGTCCAATATTCTCGTCGTTCTCATAACATAGAGCTCCAGTGCTTTTTGACATTAATTATAAAGGAAACCGACCACGCAAAAGCCAAATTTATCGGTTTCTTTATTTGCAAGGCCTCTAACAAAGGCAATATGCAAACACTTCACATGCTTAATGTGAAAAATGCCTTGGGTTTCTTTCAGGTGCTATTTCTGACCAATCCAATGTATAATATTTAATACTTAAAGATGATGCGAAGCCTCTATTTTTCCGATGTGGGATTATTGATAATTACCGCTAAATAATTACATTCCATCTAAGATTGCAATCAAAACCAATGAGACCTAGGTTTCATGCTCAATCCAATCGCAATCCATGAAGACCATAGCAATCAATTCACCAACACCTGATCGATCCCGATCCCTTTTGATGGAGGCCTGGATCTCCTTCAGATGTTGTTCTCCGTCGATCTATCGCGAGCGTTGATGAAGGGTTGAGATTGACGTTGATGGTTGTCTTCTTGAGCGTGTAGATCTCAATGGGTTGATTTCGAGGTGAAGCCGAGCTACTTGCAAAGAAGTCCCGGGGTGGTTGTACCACCGTGGACCTTCCAACGATCAAGTTAGCCGAGAAATTTGAGCAGAGTAGCGGCTTGTTGGATTGAAATTGCCTTCCCTGAGTCGTCTGAGAGAGGGCTTTTTATAGTGGTCGCTTGGAGCGAGATGACGCGAGATCTTCGCCGTCGGTTACGCCCCTGACGTTACGCCTGCGTGAATGACGGGATCCCCTCATTAATGACGAGATACACTCGTTAATGGGGGAATACGACGGCGTGGAACGCGGGATGTTGGGTGGCGGATATCTCACTTCTGGCGAGATACACGGAGCCGTGGCGGAGGCGCTTGGGCTCTGCGTTCTTGGTTGCTCGGTAGAACCGGGGAGGCTTAACTCGGCGGGAGGCTCGGAGGCAAGCGGGAGGCCGAGGAAGCTCGGTTCTGTGATAACTCGGAGGCGAGCTGGGAGGGCTGAGGAAGCCCAGCGTGTGGGAGGGCTCGGAGGCGAGCCGATGGTTATTTGTAAGGCGAGCATAGAAGTGTTTTGGGAGGCCATTGAAGGTCGGGTCAATCCTCGGGGCGAAGGCCCGGGGAATGCCTTCAATGTATCATGTTTGCTCTTGTCCCGTAAGCCGCGGGACACGTCATCTACCACGTGTCATGATCTGGGGTATTCCCACTTATGAGTATCATCATTAGCCCCCCACTCTCGTCCTGACCTATTTATAGGTCGGGTCGAGAGTGGTCTGATCGGTTTTCTGGGCGCAGTCTGTTGCCAAAAATATATCGGCGCGGATTTTCGGGGAGACTCGGTGAAGGGCAGTTGCGTCGTTCGGATTTACGAGCCCGCGTGGCGTATCCCGGATGCTTGGATCTTCGTGTGCATCTTTGATGACATCAGCGGATCAGGGAAAGGATCGTGCTTTAAAGAGGGGGCGCCGATTCGCTCGCACGTCTGTTGAGATGCAGGCCACGTGTCCGACACGGATTGGGAGATGCGACAGGCTGTCACTGTCGCTTGCTGCCGAAGGGACGTATCCAATGGTCGTTTGACACGTGGGGCTTCGACGGCTGGCAGACGCGACGTGGCGGGAAATGATCGGGGCTGTCGGATGCTTTCCTTCGAGTTGTATAAATAGGAAGGGAACCCCCCTAGGGTTAATACTTCCACCACTATTATCTTTCGTTGTGAGAGATTGCTCGGCGCTCCTCCTTCTCTTCAGATCAAATCTCCAGCGCCTTTACTCGGCGAAACCTTCTCCTTGAATCAGGTTAGATGTCTTCCTCTGGGGAGTCGGTAGAAGTTGTTAGGGTCGAGTCCAGGGTGTCTTCTCCCGCCTCTTCGGTTGCCCCATCTGCATCGGGTTCCCCCATAGAGTTAGGGCTACCTGCGCCGCTCATCGCCAGGCGACGGCAAGGGCCCCTAAGGTGCGCATCGGGAACGCTCGCGATGCGCCCTCCATTTTGAGAAACATGGACGAGCTTACCGAGATTTGGGTTCGCTTCCACATTCCCCCTAACTATTCACTTCGTTTAGCCAAGGTGGATGAAAGGGCGGATCAGGATAAGGGGATTGCCCTGTACTTGGATGCATTCTGGGCTGGAATGCATCTGCCCTTTCCACCCGAAGTATGTGGGCTACTTCGCTGCTTCCAACTCGCCCCGGGCCAGCTAGTGCCGAACTCGTGGAGAATTCTCCTAGGGTTCCTGGTCCAGTTGAAACTTGACGACATCCCTTTCAGCCTGACCCTTCTTACTTCTTTCTTCTGTTACAAAAATCATCTAGCACCCGCAAGGATGAGCCGAGCTAGGTGTATATTTCTTTCAAAAAACGCAAGGGAGGGACGGCCGGGTCAGGGGTAGTAGTCGTTCCTTCTTCCATTCACGAATGGAAGGAGAAGTTTGTGTTCGTCGGGCCACCCGAGGGTGAGGATTGGTTTGTGCCTATACAGTGGCACATGGACGACTGCCCGCGGGCGAAGCGGTCGTCATCTCCCGAGGCGAGGGCGGTGTCCATGTGGGAGCCGATCCAGCGGGCCGACGTCTTGCTTTCCGAGCAGGTCCTTAGCTGGGCCGGGCTCAGCCCCGCGCGCTTCGTGGGTAAGTTAGGAGCTTGGACGATCTGTTTAGACTTGAATAATTTCCTTTTGCCTTTCTTGCATCACTAAATTTTCTGTGTATTCTCCTTTGCAGGACAAATGGACCGATCCAGGATTCTAGCTGCCATAGCTGCTTCGTCCCAGAAGAAGGACGGGGACTTGACCCTATCCCGAGCCGGCCCGAGCTCGGCTCTGAGACTGTCACCATTGGCGAGGCCTTCCGCATCGCTCCGAGCCCCCGATGATCTCCACGGGGGTAGCCATAAGCATGCGCGAGATCCGGAACCCCGGGCGATGGAGGAGGAGGGGGAACCGAGGTTCCCGTCAAGAGGAAAAATACAGTCTCCCGTGCGCCGTCGACTGATATCCCCGAGGGGATCCCTGTGCAGGAGGAGGATGTTTGCTTCGTGGTCCCCTCGGGGATTTCTGTCACCGACAGCTTGCTTGCAGACATGGAGCAGTCGGCCGGGGGCAAGATTCCCTGGGGGGCCCTAAAGGCCCAAGTGGCTGCCATTGCTCAGGAGGTAGTTCAGGTTGGTATCCATTTAAGTATTATCTTAAGTGCCCTTTCTTGGTCTGAACACCTCTAAATCCACCTGCTACTTTCCTTAGGTCCTCCAACATTGCGCCCTTATCGTCAACATGGAATCCGAGGAGATTGCCCCGGCCATGAGGAAGGCTAGGGAATCGTCTTCGGAGGCGGAGGATCTGCGCCTTCAGCTGCAGCAGGAGAAGGAGAAGACGGCCGCACTCGAAACCCGGTTGGCCGCCGGGGAGCTCATGATCTCCAAGAGCCAAGAGTCCCACCGACTTTTGAGCGAGTCCCACCGAGCCGTCGAGGCCAAGTTGGAGGAGTTGGGAAAGCGCTACGCTATAATGAAGAGGGCGAGGGGCGCCAGCAAGAGGGAGACCAAGGCTACGCTTGAGGCGGCGAAGATCGCCGGGCTCCGAGCTCGCAAGTTGGTGGACAGGTACAAGGCGTCAGACCAGTTCTACGCCGACATCGGCGAAGCCCCTGCCATTATTTGGCACGAAGCTCTTGATGGTGTCAAGGCATTAATGTCGGAGTTTGCTGACGGTGAGCTCTGCGCTCGGGTCCCGCTTTCGATGGACACGTCACATGGGGCCAGCGCCGGGGGAGGGGCGGTTACGGAAGTAGAAGCTCCGGCCCCTGAGGGCGGTGCCGAGCAAGGCGAGATCCGGGCAGATCCTGCAGCCTGAGCCTTTTGTTTTTCTCCTTTATTTTTCTCAAATTTTGTAAGCCTCCGAGCACTTTTTGTAAGGCTGAGGAGCCCAGAATACCTTGTAAAGACTTTCGGAGCATGAATAAAACTGGGTTTTTTTCTGCATGACAATGTGTTTCTTACGTGAGTACTTGAGCTTTTCGGTCTTTTCCTCGATGCAAGTGTTAGGCCGTAGGTTGATGACCGGCCTTTTAGACGACGATTGCTTGTCGAGTGTAAGCTAATAAATCGCCAAGTGCAGGAAGGTCGGTGCCTTCCCTCCCCCGGAGTCGAGGTGGCGATCGTTCACTTAGAATACGTCGGGAGGTCCCTCAGTGTAGGAAGGTTGGTATCTGTCCATTCCTTAGCGTCAGACCGACGACCGCGTCTCTTAGCGCGAGTTGAACAATAGCCAAGTTAGAATTGGTCGGCGTTGACTGATTCCCTCTTGACGTAGTTCCTAGACCCTCGTCTTCGATCCTAAGCGTCGGTAGGTAGGGGGTTGCCCGCTTAGGAATGACCGAGCAGGGAAGCTGCTCGGTGGCCTCTTGGTAAGGGCTTCGATCCTTATCGTAGGTGGGTAGGAATTTACCCGCTAAGGATTGACTGAGCAGGGAAGCTGCTCGGTGGCCTCTTGGTGAGAGCTTCGATCCTTAGCGTAGGTGGGCAGGAAGTTACCCGCTAAGGATTGACCGAGCAGGGAAGCTGCCCGGTGGCCTCTTGGTGAGGGCTTTGATCCTTAGCGTAGGTGGGCAGGAAGTTACCCGCTAAGGATTGACCGAGCAGGGAAGCTGCTCGGTGGCCTCTTGGTGAGGGCTTCGATCATTAGCGTAGGTGGGTAGGAAGTTACACGTTAAGGATTGACCGAGCAGGGAGGCTGCTCGGTGGCCTCTTGGTAAGGGCTTCGATCCTTAGCGTAGGTGGGTAGGAAGTTACCCGCTAAGGATTGACCGAGCAGGGAGGCTGCTCGGTAGCCTCTTGGTGAGGGTTTCGATCCTTAGCGTAGGTGGGTAGGAAGTTACCCGCTAAGGATTGACCGAGCAGGGAAGTTGCTCGGTGGCTTCTTAGTGAGGGCTTCGATCCTTAGCTTAAGTGGGTAGGAAGTTACCCGCTAAGGATTGACCGAGCAGGGAAGCTACTTGGTGGCCTCGTGATGAGGGCATTTTAGACTTCTCTTCACCTTCATGGGGCATCGTTCAATCTCCCTTGACCCGTAAAATTTGGAAGAGTGACCGTCGCAGACAATACGTGGCAGAAACGTACAGGCAAGGCACGATGCTCCGTGGTTCGTGTTGTTCCAACTCCCATTGACCGCTTAGGGGATCGTGAGGATTGGCATGGTCGCCACGTGGCAGCTCTGTATTGGGAAAATTGAAAATATCCCGTGATTCACGTTGTTGCGCTCATAAATTTCGGCCTTTAGGGATTCTGTTGGGGCTATAAATAGCAAGGCATGTTGGTTTCTTTTAGCCTTACGTTTCTGAAGATGGCTGGGCGTCCGTGCGTGCTCATCAGCGAGATGATTTCCCGGGACGATGTGTACCTCTACAATCTCGACCGGTCCGAACAGACGTACGAGAAGGTGATAGAGCGCGTGGAGGCCCCTGGGTATGCACAACTCCTTGTCTCCGCAGTTGAGGGATGAGTCGATCGAGAAGTTGCACTCGTTTTACCATCTCGGCCTGATCTCGAAGTGCAGGCGGGATCGATCAGCGGGCTTTCTTCTGGAGTGTTTCCAGAAGAGGTTGATCGTTGATTTTTGTCCGGCGGGTGGCGCTTCAGAGGCAGTCGAGGAAGCTATGGCTCGGCTGCCGGAGATTTCATCGGAGTATCATCAACAATGCTTCCTCCATCCCCGGCCCCTTTGCTGTAATAATCTCTTTTTTTGTAAGGCTGAGGAGCCTATAATATATTTTAATGAATAAAATTCTTCTTTTTCGATGTGTTTTGTTTTCTTTTATCCCTTAGCACTTTTTACATATTTTCTCAAAACGAATCTAGGGATGTGGAATCCTAGGAAGAAGAAAATATATCGAAGAAGTCTCTTCTAATCCAGGAGACTTAAGAAAAATTACATAGCTTTGAAAAGAAAAATACATTTATTTGTATAGTTTGAGTTTTTCAGCGTTGTAGGGCCGAAAAAACTTGCGTCCCCCGGCGTCTTGTAAGCGATAGGCTCCACCGGGCAATACTTCGGAGACGAGAAAAGGGCCGTCCCACTTCGGGGAGAACTTATGCAGTTTGCCCTGATCTACGAATTCGTTCCGCCTTAAGACCAAATCTCCCATATTGAAGGCGCGATGCTTAAGTCGTGCATTGTAGTAGCGAGCAGTTTGTTGTTGGTAAGCGGCCGTTTTGATCTGTGTTCGGTCCCATTTCTCTAGCAAGATGTCTAAATTGGTCCGGAGCGTCGAGGTATTGGCTTCGTCATCGAAGTGTTCGGCTTTGTAACTGGGCAGTCCGATCTCCGCTGGGATCATTGTCTCGGTACCGTAGCAGAGGTTGAAGGGGGTCTCTCCCGTAGGCATTTTTTCGATGTGCGTAAGGCCCATAGTACCCGCGGTAGTTCCTCGACCCAGCTGCCATACCTTCCTTCCAAACGAGCTCGAAGACCTCGGATGACGTCTCGGTTAGCAACCTCGGCCTGTCCGTTGCATTGAGGATGCGCGACCATGGAAAACTTCATCAGTATATGTTATTCATTGCAGAACTCTTTGACTTTGTCGTTTTCAAACTTCGTCCTGTGGTCGGTAATGATGCACCTTGGGATCCTGAATCGAGAGATTACATTGTTCTGCAGGAACTTTATGGTAGTGACGGCGTCCAGTTTTCTGATGGGGACGACCTCAATCCACTTAGTGAAATAGTCCACCGCGATGAGAATGTACTTGTGTCTGCTCGTACCAGTGGGGAGTTGGCCCACCATATCTATCCCCCACTGGGCAAACGGCCAAGGGGAGGTGAGGGCTGTTCGACCTTATAAGGAGAAAACTACCTGCGTGAGATCCTTATGACTCACAAGAGAGCAACACACTTAAAAATCCCCACGATTCCTAAGGAGAAAATGCACTTACGAGATCCTCATGACTCGTAAGGAGAATTCCCCTATGAAACCCTCACGGCTCATAAGATTCAAAAGCCTTAAGTTACAGGGATCTGAACCAGTTCTTAAGCCATCACAATCCCCAGATTGCCCTACAAGCGGTTCAATATTGACCCTTGTATACAATCTACGGGCACAAATAAACGTTCCCCAACAGAGTCCCACCACTGACAAGAGATATCTTCATATGGCGAACGGCACTTGTAAGTCCTCTCGACTTATAAGGAGAAAACACTCTTGTAAGATCCTTACGATTTATAAGAGAACACACAATTAGGAATCCTCACGATTCCTAAGGAGAAAATGCACCTACGAGATCCTCACGACTCGTAGGGAGAAATACCTTTATGAGACCCTTACGCCTCATAAAGTCAAAAGGCCTTAGTTAACAGGATCTTAACCCTGTTTGCTAAGCCACCTTTGTTCGATATCAACAGAGGCAAATGATGATATGTCCCAGTGGTAGCGATGCTGATGCCTAAATCGGTATCAAATTCCAAGCCCTTTCACGGCAAATGATGATTCGCTCCTGGAAATGTCTCAGTGGTAGCGATGCTATTACCTAAATCGGTATCAAATTCTAAGCCCTTTCACGGTAAATGATGATTCGCTCCTGGAAATATTCCAGTCGTAGCAATGCTGATGCTGAGATTGGCACCAGATTCCAAGTTCCACACTCGCGATAAAAATTCAGTGAGCCAAAAATGCATATGAAATAGCCGAAATGATGGGGGCAACTTGCAACAAAACCAGCAAGTAAAAATATATGCATACAAAATAGCCGAAATGGTTGGGCAACTCGCAATAAAAAAACAGCGAGTAAAAAGAAAAAAATAGCCGAAATGATTGGACAATCGCGACTTTCGCGATACAAAAAGCTGATGTGATAGAGCATCACGGAAAGAAAACAAAAAAATATAATACATATAAAATAAAATTTTTGCCCTGCAGGTGAGATCACATCGATCCCTGTATACAATCCAGGGGCACAAACAAAGAGGGAACCATATCATCCCACCAAGCTCCATTAGAAAGAGAGCCAAATCTCGATGGCAACATCTGCATCCCAGAAGAACAACAACAGCATTCCTCCTCATACCAGCAGGATTCGAATGCGACAATTAATCTCGGAGCCACGGCAGAGTCCATAGTTCTAAGTCTCGACAGCCACATCTACAGCCTGGAGACCCACAACGGCGTTCCTTCTTGTTCCAACTAGAAGCAAATACGATATCAACAAACGAAGCCATGACAGAGTCCCTAGTTCCAAGTCTCGACGACCACATCTACAGCCTGGAGACCCACAACAACATTCCTCCTCATTCCAGCAGGATTCGAATGTGACAATCAACCTCGGAGCCATGGCAAAGTCCCTTGTTCCAAATCTCGACGGTTCACAGGCAACCTAGAGACCGTCTCGACATTCGTCTCATTACAACAGACGCAACGTCAGCAAAGCGGAGCCACGGCAGAGTTCCTAGTTCCAAGTCTCGACGGCCGCATCTATAGCCTGGAGACCCACAACAGCGTTCCTCCTCATTCCAGCAGGATTCAGACGCGTCAATTAAGCGGAACCGCGGTAAAGTTCCCAGTTCCATGACTCGGCGGTGCACAGACAACCGAGAGTCAATCCTGACCCCGTATGGCTAAAGTCAATCCTCAATCCTGACCCCGTATGGCTAAAGTCAATCCTGACCCCGTATGGCTAAAGTCAATCTTGACCCCATATGGCCAAAGTCAACTCCTAACCCCGTGGAACACGGCTAAAATCAATCCCGACCCCCTGGAAAACGGCCAAAGTCAACCCTCGACCTCCCCGTCAAAGCAATGCTTTGATTCGGGAGCAGGTCAACTCATCAATCAATTACGATTCCTCTCGACTTATAAGGAAGAAAATTCTCTTGGGAGATCCTTATGACTCTCAAGAGAAAAGCACACTTAGGAGTCCTCACGATTCCTAAGGAGAAAATACACCTACGAGATCCTCTCGACTTGTAGGGAGAAAAGTCTTTATGAGACCCTCACGGCTCATAAAGTTGAAAAGTCTTAGGTAACAGATCCTAACCCTATCTCCTAAGCCATCATTGCCCTGCAAGGAGGTCGAGATGGACTATTCACGGGCAATACTCTCCCAAGTCGAATATCGACAAGGAGGGAAACAATTACTTATGAGTCCTCTCGACTTGTAAGGAAGAAAATTCTCTTGTGAGATCCTTACGACTCTCAAGAAAAAACACACTTAGGAATCATCACGATTCCTAAGGAGAAATTACACCTTTGAGATCCTCTTGACTCGTAGGGAGAAAAATCTTTATGAGACCCTTATGGCTCATAAAGTTGAAAAGTCTTAGGTGGCAGATCTGAACCTGTTTCCTAAGCCATCGCTACCCTGCAAAGAGTCCAAGATGGACAGCTACCTACTATTTACAGACCACATTTGCCAAAATTACATGCCAGAGAAATGGAGGTGCTACTCAAGAATGCGTAAACTGCTTTGCGCCAAGTCAAAACAAAAAGGCATAACCTACGGACGTCAACCACATACTATGAATGACAGTAAGAAGAACATTTGATTCACATCCAGTTAAGCTTCGAAGCATGCCCATTTATATACGTGCGGAAAAGGTTTAGTGCATAAAATAAACACGCGGAAACAAAAATTGTATATTCATACTTCAGAAAATTCTTACAGTGATGAAAACGGTAAACAAAAACATCATTAACATGTTTACAATAGCAAGACATCAAATCCAGGACATGGATTGAGAAATTCAAAGGTTAGGCCATCTAAAATGTTTCGGGCCTCTCGGACCATTCTCATAGGCTTCCTTTCATGATCAAAAGCGTCAGGGTCCTCACCGATGTCCTCCGCCCTTCGATAGGCAGCAATTATCGTCGCCTGTTGAAAAGTTTGATGCAGAATATCAACAAGATTGTCTCGCCTTTTCTTTGAGATTAGGCCCATCAGATACACTGAGTGTACCTTATCTTCGGCGTCATCCAATGCTTTAAGCGGCATGCCGTCATAGAATAAAGGGAGTGCTTCCCAGATCGCTCTCACGATGAGCTTCAAAAGAGCGGAACGATGAGGAAGCAGTCGGCCATTGTATTCCTCAAAGCGATGCATGATTTCGGCGCACTAAGCGTTTGTAAACTCCTGGTTCTGGCAGCGGCCTAGCGCGCGAATGCCTCCATAAGAAATAATCTCGTCGAGATCATACCGATGAGCGGCCATAACGTCTAAAAAGGAAAATCAGTGAGAGTTTAGTGGGCAGACTGATTAAGAAAAAGCTTATTGAAATAGGCACGGGGATTTAATCAACTCTTGATATCCTCGCAAAGAAAGTAAGTTCTGATTAAGAGACCCAACAAATTCAAATTTGTGCAAATAAAGGAGAAATCCTAAAAAAGATTCTTATTTAATGAGAGACTCCTCAGGTCAAGGAGTTAAACTCCTCGAGAGCAACGCTCTACAGACAGGAGTGACACATGTCAAAATCAATTATCAAGGAAATAAAATTCCCCAAAAGAGCAATGCTCATTGAAGAAGATGGAAAAATCCATCCAAAACCCTAAAAGCAAAGCTTTACTGAGTTAAAAACTCTGAGATCTGCAAGATGAACTCTAATAGTTCTTCTTTAAAAACGGGTTAAGAGACCCTAAGAAAGATCTCTTTAGATTTATGATTTCAAGAGAGCAAAGCTATGTTAACAAAATCCTAAATTTTTTTTCTTTAGATCTATGATCTGAAAAGAGCAAGGCTCTGTTAATGGGTGAAACCCTAGATTATTAACTAATCTCTTCAAAGATTTAATCTTTACCTAAATTTTGACAAAGTTCTGTCCCTAAGAAAGTTCTTAAGACAAAGAGCTATGCTCTGAAGGAGAATTAATTCTCAGAAAATAAGAAAGAAGATGATCAGAGATCATCTCAAGGGCCAAAGGCCCTATTTATAGGCACTGAGAGCCGTTTCAACTTCTAAGTTGATCCAATGGCAGAGATGCTACCACCGCTACACTCACGTGTAGGCCATGTGAGTGCAATGGTGGGGGGGGGTATTTGTTTCCCCTAATCAGAGTAAAACTCTGTTCAAATTTCAAAATTTGAAATGAAGCAGCGCTTCATAGCAGCGCCAGCGCTGAGAGTCAAAGACTCTGAGGCAGCGCTCACGTGCAAAGAACATGAGCGCTAGCGCTAAGAGCGCTGCAGCGCACCACGTGCAAAGCACGTGAGCGCTAGCGCTAAGAGCGCTGCAGCGCACCACGTGCAAAGCACGTGAGCGCTAGCAATAGAACAAAATATTCTCGGCCCTTGGATCAAAGATCCAACGAACATGATTAAAAATCATCAATTGACCAGAATAAAATTCTGTTAAGGAAACATTCCTCAGAATCTTTCCAAACAGGAAAGATTGTGCTCTGAAAATTAGAGCACCGTTGGATCAAAGATCCAATGGTGATTAAAAATCACCAAGATACAGAATAAATTCTGTATGGGAAAAGATTTCCCAATCTTATGAAAAACAAGAAGATTGCCTTCTGTAAAACAGAAGCCCTAAGGATCAAAGATCCAACGGTAGGAAAAATCCCCAAATCAATTAGAGAAAAGATATCTTCAACTGATTCAATAAATCAGCCTTCACTATATAAAGGCCCCAAGACTTCAAGTCTGATACAGAGGAACTTCCCCCCAAACTTTGAGAAAGTTCAGAGAGAAGATCAAGCTCTTAGCAGAAGAAGAATTTCTTCAAGGTAAAATAAAGAGATCAAAGCATCTCATCAGAAAAAGAACTTAGTTCTTATATTAGATCATAGATCTTTAAGATAAATTGTATTTCACAAAAGAGATCATAACATTTCATTATAAAAAGGGGGGAGAATAATTCAATTCTCTCAGGATCACAGATCCATAAAGGCAAAGCCTTTCACCAAAAACATTAGAGATTGAAACATCTCCTATAAAAGAAGAATTTTGTTCTTAGATCCACGAGACAAAGTCTCTTATAAGAGAAAATTTAATTCTCAGAGCGCAAAACTGCCGAAAAAGAGCCTTAGCGCTCCAATTAAAAGGAGCGCCTCAGCGTTCTAAATCTAGCGCACAGCGCTGCAGAGCCTTAGCGCTCCAAATTAACAGAAGCGCACTGCGCTTATGGACTGGCGCTCAGCGCCAAGCGCGCCACGTGCTCCTCACGTGTGCGCTACTTAATAGAAACGCTCCGCGCTCCAAGTCTGGCGTACAGCGCCAAGCGCGCCACGTGCTCCTCACGTGTGCGCTATTTCACAAGAAGCGCCCTGCGCTCATTGACTGGCGCTCAGCGCCAAGCGCGCCACGTGCTCCTCACGTGTGCGCTACTTAACAGAAGCGCTCTGCGCTCATTGACTGGTGCACAACGCCAAGCGCACCACGTGCTCCTCACGTGTGCGCTAAGAGAACATAAACTGTTCTTTAAATAAAAGCCCCAGAGCTATAATGAATGCTCAGCTCTCAATAAAAGACAAAAAGGCTGTCAGAATCCAAACCAATTCCCAGCATTGTTAAATGTTCAACATTTTAACTAAATGGACCGAGCTCAAATTGACCACAGAACCCTACCTCAGATTAATTTATCTTAGTCCCAAATTGGACTACAGATTTCTCAACCAATATTGGTTCAAGGGTACATCTCTTCACTCCTCTGATATTTGTCGTTGTAATCCTTCAACGTCTTCAGAGAGATGACGGGTCCCGACAACCAGACATTCCACGGACTGTGGGGTCCTTAAACTCATGGACTATGATGTCCTTAAACTTGACAGACTATGATGTCTCTAAACTACCATGGACTGTGAGGTCCTTAAACTCATAGACTATGATGTCTTTAAAATTTACAGACTATGATGTCTTTAAACTTCACAGACTATGACGTCCTTAAACTTCTGGACCGCAACGTCCCTAAACCAAAACAATAGAGCCCAAATGCTCTTTTGTTGGATCTAAATGATCCTGTTAAGTAGATCTTAGTCTAAAATGAGACTAACGTATCCTTAACAAACGTTTAAGTTGATCTTAGTCTCAAATGAGATTAACGATCCTTAAACCCAACCCAAACCCAAATCTTAGAAAATACGGATTTGGACTAATCCACGCCCTATGGGCGACAACATAAATTAGTTTCCGTATATAATCCACGGGCAACCAAAAACAAAACAAACACACACGACACGAAGTGACCATCTGGAGAAGGAGAAAGTGGTTACCACGATGCGGTAGCGTAATTAACTGCAGGGGCTTGCGCCTGCAGGGAAGAGCGTCCCCACAATAAAAAACCCCTCACAATGAGAGGGAATCTGACGAAGTTTGCTATATCGGCCGCATCTGTCCAAACCTCCGATGCACGGTGCCATAAATCAACTTGTCATCTTCGGAGAGGTGGACAGATAAAACCAAATAGCATCTGCCCCCAAATTCAGGCAAGACGTTTGTCTTTCCGTCTTTCGCCGGAGAACATACCTAACATCCCTTAAAGTCTCTTTAGGGAAAGGCCTTCGTGAGTGGATCCGCCGTGTTATTCTTCGTTTCAACTCTCCTGATCTCGATTGCCCGGAGATCAACCATCTCCCTGATCAGGTGATACTGCTTAAGAATATGTTTGGATCACTGATGGGACCGGGGTTCCTAGGCCAAAGCCACACCTCCAATGTTATCACAATACATAAGTATTGGATACATAATGGTAGGAACCAAGTTCATTTTATGAACATCTTCATCCAGACAACCTCTTTGGTAGCATCGTTAGTAGCGATGTATTCACCCTTTATCGTCGAGTCTGCCATGGTATCTAGCTTGGAACTCTTCCAATATACCGTCCCTCCACTGAGGGTAAAGACAAAACTCGAGACTGTCTTACAGTCGACCTTATCACTCTGGAAGCTCGAATCGGTAAAGGACTCCATCTGGAGTTCACCGTTACCATACACCAAGAATATTTTTTTAGTCCTTCTCAAGTACTTAAGAATGTTCTTCACAACTGTCCAGTGTTTCTCCCCAGGATGTAAGAGGCATCACCCAAATCGTTCATGGAGAAACTTACTGAAAAGAAGAGTATGACTGAGTGTAGCATAGGAACACCATTTCCTATCAAGATTATGTCATTTACGTACAATACGAGGAAGACAACCTTACTCTCTATAACCTTTTTGTATATACAAGGTTCATCTACCTTTTTGATGAAGTCAAACCCTTTGACTGCCACATCAAAATAGATGTTCCAACTCCGTGATGCCTGCTTTAATCCATAAATTGATTTAAACAACTTGCACACCTTTCCGCTGCTTCCACTATCTACGAAACCCTTTGGCTGTGTCATGCACACGCTCTCTTCTAAATCACCATTTAGAAAAACGGTCTAGATATCCAACTGCCCGATTTTGTAGTCATGATATGCAGCAATGGCAAGTAGGATCCAGATGGACTTAAGCATAGCCACTGGAGAAAAAGGTTTCATCATAGTCCACACCTGGTCGTTGACGAAAGCCTTTTACTTCACGTCTAGCTTTGAAAGTCTCAACTTTTCCATCTACACCAAGAATCTTCTCAAGATCTACTTGCTCCCGATGAGTTTTACCCCTTCAGGTGCAACTACCAAAGTCCATACTTTGTTGGTGTATATGGATTCCATCTCAGATCGCATAGCATCCAGCCATTTCACAGAGTCCCCACTTGTGATGGCCTGCTCGAAACTAGTTTGGTCATCATCTTCCATGATGCGATCCTCGCTCCCACTGTCATTGAGAAAACCGTAGTATCTCTCAGGTGGATGAGGAACCCTTACTAGATCTACGGAGAGGCTGAGGTTCATCGGGAACTATTGAATCCTCCGGTTCTACCAAATTATCAACTGTTAGTTTGTCAAGCTGGAATTTCTTCTAGTTCTACCACATGACCACTAATTTTTTTTTCAAGAAATTCCTTTTCTAAAGAGGTGGCATGCCGAGAAACAAAACACCTTTTGTTCCTCAGTATGGTAGAAGATATACCCTCGCAAATGTTTGGGATATCCAACAAACTTACACAGAACTGACCTTGCCTCGAGCTTGTCCGGATTTTGCTTTTCAACATAGGCCAGACAACCCCATATCTTAACTCGTTTAAGAGATGGTCTCTTCCCATTCCATATCTCATATAAAGTGGTAGGCTCTGATTTGGTTGGAACCCTATTCAATAGGTATGCGGCTTCTTAAGCGCATAACCCTAAAAGGAAATATCTAACTCAGCAGTACTCATGATAGAGCGCACCATATCTAACAGGGTGCGATACCTCCGCTCCGACACACCGTTGTGCTGTGGTGTATACAGAGGAGTAAGCTGAGAGAGAATCCCATTCTCTTTTAAATAATCTAGGAACTTCGTGCTTAAGTATTCTCCTTCCCGATCAGATAGAAGGATTTTAATACTTTTACCCATTTGGTTCTCAACTTCGTACTTATATTAAGTTTCAGACTTGTGTTTCAACAGGAACACATGCCCGAATCTTGAGAGATCATCGGTGAATGTAATGAAGTACGAGGAACCATTCCTGGCATGTGTAGACATGGGGCCACATACATCACTATGTATCAGTCTTAAGAGTTCAGTAGCTCTTTCTCCGTGTCCAGTAAACGGAGTTTTGGTCATTTTACCTTTGAGACATGACTGGCAAGTTTCATAAGATGTAAATTCAAACTGATTTAAATATCCATCTTTATGCAACTTAGCTAGTCGTGTCGCATTGATATGACCTAGTCTACAATGCCACAAGAAAGATTCGTTCATTTCTGAAATTTTCCTTGTGTGTGTGTTCTGTACGTTAATAACTGTAGTTTGATTTAGAATGTATATGCCATTATATAACGTGCCTGATCCAATTAACTTTTGATTCTGGAAAATGTTCATAACATTATCCTGCAATACAAGATTATATTATTCTTTACTTAATAAAGAAACTGATATAATATTGCATATCAGGTTCGGTATGTAATAATATTCGTTTAGAATCAATGTATTACCAGTTGGTAATACAAGGTGATATTCACCAACTGTTTTGGCTGCAACATTTGCACCATTCCCTACTTTTAGAGAATGATCACATATTCCCAGTTCTCTACCTTTTTTTAGCCTATGTAACATATTACATATGTGGGATCCCGATCCAGTATCTAATACCCAGGACGTATAATATACTGAGAAACAGTTCTCGGTAATAAACACACCCGAAAAAGATGCATCAACATGCTCATTTCTCGTTTGGGTCGTGTGGGAATCCGGATATTCCCCTATTTCCTGCTCGGTCTTATAACAATTATAAGATAGAGCGGAACCAACGTTCCCTAACTCAGTATAACAAATGGGTTCGGTCAATATATCCATATTATTATCTTGATTAAGGCATGTCATGGTCGCTACCAGGAGAAAAAGAGAAGAAAACACTGCGTGCGCTCTTGCAAGATTAGATTGGTTATTATTTTATCTAATCAGGATGGCTCCCACTGTTTTTATCAAATCTTCCTTCAAACCGTAAAAGGTAAGACTAGCCGAGATTAATTACACCCTACAAGTTCGCCAATCGTTCAGCCAGGCTAGTGTCGGTACTTTAAGGGAGGTTCCCCGTGCTTCCGCACGGACCTAATTAAAATAAACCTCGTTTTTCCAGAGGCATATCCCCGTTGACACCTTTCTAGACAGCTACTTGATCGACTAATTATAAAGTGCAAAACTCTCTTAGGAGTAACTCTTACTCGCAGTGGGTATCAGGATCCAACTATCTTATAGAAGGTATGCAATCTCATTGCAAATTTCAACATTTGAAATTCCCAATAATTCAACCCGTACAAACCATAGGCTGCTAGTCAAATTCAACCCGTACATTTCATGATTGAATTAAACCCACCCGCACGACCCTTGACGTAAGCCAACAAAGTCGCACGACTACCCTAATCCAATCGCATCATATGCTGCAGATAAGCACTAGTTAGCTACCGCACACTACGCCTTGACGGAGGCCAACAAACGTAGCACGAATACTAAGTAGTACTTATTTGAAATGATGGAGGGCAACAACAGTTTTTTAAGAAAACCTTTTGCGTAATGAACTTGATATCGTTGTAGAATCGAGTGATTTTGAAAAGGAGTGTTTTTTAGGCTTTTGCTAATTTCGCTAAAGAGGTCACTCCCGGTGAAGGGATCTCGGCTCTTTTCTCATCGAATGAGGTGATGGATATTCATCAAGGAATACCACTATGCAAAATAAGAACTAGAGAAGCAATCAAAAGAAAAAACCGAGTGGGTCGTAGCATCTGCTAGTTTTTGCTAAAGATGTCACTCTCGGTGAAGGGATCTCGGCTCTTTCCTCATCGAATGAGGTGCTGGATAATCATCAAGGAATACCACTATGCAAAGCAAAAACTAGAGCCACCCTTTTTGAAAATTTGATTTTACAACATCTTTTGGTTTCATTCTTTTTCATTAATCTCATTAATGAAGTCCCATCATTTATGCTTCCTAAGCATCATAGATAAAAAAATGAAAATACTTATATAACATATGCTTATGCCATCCGCATTCATCACGGGGTCCCATCATGCACCGTTAGATTAGATAACTAACGGCAGAGCGGGGCAGGACTAGCGCGGATGCAAAACATAAGCAACGTTTATTATATATCATATATATAATATAAAGCATTCGTCTCATGCGGTTATATGATCTCATCATAGAACATTGCAGCAGAAGTCAATATATGAAATATTGGATATACTATGAGGTCCGTGTTTTAAATTAAACCAGTAAAAAATACGGATTCCACGGTCGTGATGAATAGCCAAACCCACATCCCTAGATCCGTACGAGAGCGGCAAGCAACCCTACCAATTCTAGAGTTAGGTGACCCGGTCTCGACTCCTCGAGATGGTTTCCCACTGGACTCTAGAACCCGGTTACTTGTGCTCCCCGCCTTGGGTCTATCCTAATGCAGAAAAGTAAATAATATACAACAATAGTGACATCATCCTCAACCCGGAAGTGTCCCAATAAAAGAATATTACATACAAGTTTTTACATGAATGAAAATGAAAAAGTCTCATCTCACGCAAAAACCCTCGGCTATTCAAACACGACGATCCAATATACCATATCACAGCAACACATAATATCGCATGTCATCAACGTAAGTAAATATGCGTATCCCAATTGTCGTTGACGTATAGCAATGAAACCGGCGATACACCACATATTATACTTACGGTCGCAGAAAAGAAAGTGAAAACTATAATAATTGGAATCCGCAACCACCTTAGACATCATAAACCCGAAATATCACATAATTCGGTTTTCATACCTAACCGTATGAATTCCTTAGACATCATAAAGCCGGAATATCATATATTACGAATTTCATGCCTAACGTTATAAACCTGGCATTTTAGTCTCAAATTGAAAACACTTTTCAATATCTAGTCGGGCAATTCAACAAGATTCCCAACATATGATTGAATGCTCGTCGGAAACAATAGCAGACGACCGCACCCCCGATGCCATTGACGAAGTGCACTCAAGCGGAACACCGCGGCCGTGAGCACCCGAACGTATGCTTTTGGCTACGGGGTTCTCCTACAGTCACTTGGTTGAGACTATGGGGCGTGGCTATCTAGTAGTGTTACCCGGCGAGCGTTCGCGTACTATACGAGATTGCAACTGAGTTTTGATCCGAATCAAAACCCTGCGGCAACCGATTAAGAGAGAATAAATTGCTAGATTTACAAAGCACTAATTAGTTTTCACAAAACTAATTATTGTGGATCCAAATATTGTATCACAGATCACAAATATCTAGACGATATTAAACATTTCGATCGATTTATCAAACACCCAAAATTCCCAGAGACCTCAACACTTGAGTCACAGTTAAAAATACCCAGACAGTGCCACAAGCACCTACGGACCTATACAAGAAGGCACGCTCCCTGCCTCACAAAAGGCGCTGCGGAACTGCTGCCAAAGGCATGCTTTGGCCGCGCTTCCGCGGTCGTTTGGTCAAGTTGGGCCGTCGTTTTTCTTGTGGGTCCATAGAAAACCCTACACAATTTTCTGAATTTTTTTAATTGGAAAAATAACAACTTTTGAAAAAATTTCCAGAGAGTGGGAAATCCGGGTTTCGAAAAGGCGATCGAACACTTTTAACTTCCCCTAGATGACTCCTAATACTCTAGCATGGCTCTGATACCACTGATGGGTTCGCTTAGCACCCCGATATGGTTTCGGCAAGTATCAAGTATGCAACTTTAAAAATTTAGGGTGCCGAGCGAGCCCGAACCAAGGATCTAACTAGAGAATTAGGGTTTTACTAAGCAAGTAAACAACTTTACTCTAAGTGAACAAGGAATACAACCTTTGTAGACCGGTCCTTCACTTCTAAAGCTCCGTGTAGTATTCCCTTAGCTCCAAGTGGTGGTCTCCCGGACTCTTGTTAGGCTCCACTAGGCAAAAGGAACGAGCTTGCTCAAGAATCTTCAAAGCCGAAGATGATCTACGTCGAAGAATCTCTAACTCAAGCTAACTCTTCACTAATTGAGAATTAGTGAATGAAACAACCTATACTAAATGGCTAATTTGGTATAGATTGGTGAAGTAGAAATTTTGCTCATTTTAGAATTAATTTTCTCCTTTTCTTTTCTTCTCACTTGAGAGGTAGAGAGCAATGAAGGAGATGAAGAAAACTCCAGTGATCTTGTGTCAACCATGGATGAGAAAATATCTCATATAAACTCATGTAGAGACTAAACCACGGCTAAAGATAATGGTTAGGTTAATAAATATCTAGAGTAAAACAAAATTAGTGGACCAAGTCAATGTTTCCACAAGCTTCTATCATCTTAAACCATGGCTTTTTCTACTTAATTTTGTTTTTCCCTTAATAATTAAATCCCCAAATTATCTTAAGTATGGTATGAGTCTCATACACCCATGTCCAATGTATCATCAAGCATGACACAACAAATATATTAACATATATCACACATATATTAAATGTATAAGTAGAAAAGAAATTCTTAAGCGAGCTAATATTAGTTAATATATATATTAATATATAAAATATATAATTATATATTAAATTATTAAATCAACACTTGATTTAATAATCCGGCTATATCACATACAACCGACTAATATCATATAAAAAATTATTGAATCAACACTTGATTCAATAATTCGGTTATATCACATATAACCTATATCGTAAGATTTGAATACGGTATCACATACACGTATTAATCTCGGTCCCGCACATATCACGTATGTGCCTTACTTCATTTCGCATGAGCTAGGAAACCTCTGTGTAGGACTCTAAAAACTCGTCAATACGCTGGCAGTAGGTGATGATCATATCAGTCACCTACAAGCCATCAGCGGTACTAGCTGGACGCAATGGCTATCCGGGTATTGAGCAATCAGAAAATCAACAAGCAAGCTTGTTCATACACCCATGAATCCATTAAGTAACACCACCGTACAGTCCGGTCTCTTCGTATGATATGTCGCATATCGAGTTTAGGGGTGTGTAACAACTCCAATTTTAGTGTACAAAAATTTGTTTAAAAGTTAATTAATACTTGGGGTATTTGCATTTTGTGTGAGTACTATAAGTAATTGTTTTGCTTTTTAATAGCAAGAAGGAGTTTGTAGCTCATTGGTAAGACCTTGCACTGCTGAACCAAAGCACCAGAGTTCAAATCCCGTTAGCCGCATTATTTTTTTAATATTGTTTTCTTTTAAATTTTTAGAAGCCCAAGAGTCTACACGTGCTAAACCCGTAAACCAAAAGTCACAAATAAAACAAACTGACCCAGGTGAAAGACCAAACGACGACGAACCCACGGCGACGAGCCCCGGCCCAACTCGGCCTGACTCGGCCGGCGGATCGGCCGAATCGGCCGCCGCCGCCGGCCGAACTCGGCCAAAACCCGAGTTGGTCTACATAGAAGTTGTGCCTCTTGGTATCCCCAGTACCCCTGTACACTTTAAATTTTCTGCAATTTAACAGAGCCAATAAAAACATCTATTTACCCCATTTTTAATACAATTTTTAATATATTTTCTCACACCCTTTCACCTACCCTAACCCTAATCTTATCCTATAAATACCACCCCTGCACACACCCCCCTCACTCACAAATTCTGTCTAAACTCTCAAGAAAACTCTCTAGAATTTTTGTGTACAAGTAGAGTTAGCGAAGGGCGAAATTCCGATGACGACCCTGGGAGTTCCCGGGGACTAAACGACGCACCGGAACCTACTTCCACTCCCCCTTCCTCTCCTCTAAACCAAAAGCCAGTAAGTCCTTTCTACCCCTTCTCTAATCTATTTTAAAAACTTGTAAAACTAAAACCCGACGGAAGTGGAGTTAATCCGACTTTCGATTCAGTTTTCTCTAAAAAGTTCAATTTTCCTTAAACACAACCATACTAAACTCTTACATCTTGACTATTAATAAGTAACAAAACATATGGAACAAATTCCATTTTAAAAGAGTGTATATTTCAACTTTTATCGCATTTTTTCAATAAAATACCATGTACTTTGGTTTTGACTTTAAAACATCATTAATCTTGCTATACCTTTAATTAGATCACGAGGTAATGACCAACCTCCTCACAACACTCATATGCAATATAGCACAATACCTTTTGGGAAATATAGATTCAGGAAAATACCGTTTTACACAAAACTACCTTAAACTTATAAAAACTATTTCCACAAGATTATGTATTTTAAACAAGTCTTTGCAAAGCGCCGCTACAACCCATTTGGAGAACTCGTTCAGGATGGTGCGGATTATCGCACATCCTCGGGTTTAGTAGTGCGAGATGCAGACCTCCGCAAGGGGCATTCGGTCTCGAAAGATTTAAAAATACAAATATCTTAAGAAAATGAGATTTCTAGAAAAATAATAAATTAAAATTATTCTTATATAAATATGTATATATATGTATAATCAAAATATCTAATTTTTGATATAATATAAATATTCCAACTTTTCTAAATCAAAAGAATCACTTTACATGAAAATACCATGCAATTCCATTCAAGTTCAATACTTTACAATTAAATACCCTATATTATGAAAAATAGGTTTTATTCACTAGAAATGTCACATATATAAAATTTACATCTATTAAAACTCTAAAGACGACAATAAATTAATTGAGGTGTATTTTGAAATTATACAAAATTATTTTTACATAAAACCCCCTCAAATTTTATAAATTACAATAAGGATCCTAGTAAATATAGGTTTAAGCGGGATCAATCTCTTGAGACTCAGAGAGCCGGAGAAGTGGGTGCTTGCCTATTTAAGATAGACAACTTAACAAACGGTGTTATCAACACGGTAATCGTCTTTGAAAAAGACACAAATACTGCCGCCCATGTGCAGCGGTTACCGATAACACCAAAACCTAATTCAGGACTTCAATTTCTTTTCTATTTGCTCTGACTCAGACTGAGTCTCATTATAAATAATCTGACTTGAATATAATTCAAGTACAATCTACAAACTACAATTCATCATGAATCCACATAATCAATCTGTTCAATCTATTCAATCTGTATTGACCGAACCGAACCATGGATATACTTCCATTTACATGATTCTCCAGTTACATCCATTTACTGATATCATGGTTTCGGCAAGTCATTCCATTATACAATCTATATTACAAAACAATACAAGTTGCAATACAATACAAACAATACATTCAAGACATTGCGGGGGTTTAAGGGGTAGATTGGTACGGAAGGTGTTAGAAGTGGCACGAGACTGCAAGATTTAAGACACCTAATCTGAATTCATTTGCTGTTGTACCGTGGCATAAACGGTTCCTTGTACTCCACTTGCCTTTAATCTCTGGCATATAGAGACTCCTCTCGTATACACTGGCATCCTTCTGTACCAAGCTACAAACAACAGCGTTAATACTAAATACAACTTTAAAAGCTACACTCTCTCTTTTACTCTCTGTCTATTCTACTTCTCCCTTATCTTTGGGACTTACCGAGCGATTTGTTCGCTGACGACATTCTCTTTCTTCTTCTTTGAATGTTGTCAGGTGTTTCGGACCTTCCAGAGATCGAGCCCAGCGCCGAAGACTTGGACCAGTTTACTGAAGATCTCGAGCTGTAGTTTTACTTGTACCTTTTCTTTTACATTTTGTATTTCCTTTTCTGTTATGCCACTATTTAGGCATTGCTTTCATTCAGATGTATTTACTTTTCTATGCATTGTACAAAAGAATGTTAATAAATAAAGTTGTTGTTCATTACATTTGTCTCTTGTGTACATTTCTTTTATATTGCTTAGATACGCTTAGCGTATTTACTTTAGTGTAAATACGTAGCGGCCAGTCGCGTCCTCTGCCCGTATACTGGGAAGCAGGGCGTGACAGGTTTTGTTGGTGGCCCATGCAGGTCAGAGCTGTATGGAACCCTACCATGCAGTTCAGCTCTGCGTGGACAACCTAAGCAATATAACACAAGAACCAGCAACTAAAAACATTCTTTATAATTCATATTTCTTGAATCTTATCATATACTTTGAATCTGTCCTAACCCAAATTTTCTTCAAGGTTATGGATTCCCCGAACAATACCAGCACCAATGTTAACAACACACCTCCACCACTACCACTCACACCTGCCGTCCCTGCTCCGCTCAACGAGCAGACGGTTTTGCCTGAGGCGATCCGCAGCCTCCTAGAAGGACAGCAGCGGCTACTCTTTTAATGAACCATCCTGAGGCAGAAGCACCTGGGGTGAAGCAATTCAGAGCTTTGCACCCCAAACAATTTTCAGGAAAAGAGAGCCCGTTGGAAGCTGAGGAATGGGCTCAGAGCATCGAAGATAATCTGGCAGCATCACAAGTGCCAGAAATAGCTTGGGTTCGTGTTGCAAAATTACAGCTCACGGATAATGCACGGGTCTGGTGGAAGGCGGAAGAAAACCGTCTTGATCAACCCATCGAATGGAAGAATTTTCGAGACATGTTCGACGCAAAGTACTTTCCTGAGACTGCCAGGTTCGACATGGAATAGCAGTTCATCCATCTGCAACAAGGTTCGATGTGGACCAAGTCAGTAGATGAGTATGACGCTGAGTTCACCATGCTCAGTCGGTAAGATATGTCTCAATAATTCGAATTTTTAAATATCACATACTACACAGCTAACACAATACTTTAACAGATTTGCGGCACACCTGATACCGACGGATGAGATCAGAGCCCGTCGATTTCAACAAGGTTTGGATTCGGAGATCCAGGCTGCACTAGCCACAGGAGATTTTCAGACTCATGAATCGGCTCTGAAAGCTGCCCACCGTTATGAGGCAGTGGTAAAAGCGAGGGGCAGACCTCAATCTGCAGGAGTTAAGCGCCCTGTCAACCAGATGACAGAAGGAGCCTCGTCAAGACCGCTTTTTGTGCCAAGGAGACCGGGAGTACCAAACAACCGTCCCAACCCAGCCTTTTGTAACTACTGCAAGAGAGATGGGCATCTGGCGACAGACTTCCGGAGTGCGAACTGCCTTTGCTTAGTCTGCGGCTCAGCTACTCACGATGTTGTATCTTATCCTCGTAGACAAAACTCATATGCTGCACCCAGGCCAGCAATCACTTACCCGCAACGCCCAGCCATCCAAGCACCTGCTCCAAGACTTGTACCACCTACTCCACCACCTAGAGGACCACCGACTGCACCTTCTCCTCGCCAGTTCCATCAAGCTCAATAGAATGTTCCGAGGAATGCTCCTCCGGCCAGGAGGAATGTACCATGGCGACAGGCTTTCACGATGATCGTGGAAGAAGCTGAGGCCACTGGCCAAGTCATCACTGGTAACCCTTTCTTCTCAGTCTTTTCTTTCAGTCTTAATACCTATCCACATATTTTTCCTATACCTAAAACATATCCTACATACCTTAGGTACAATCCTACTAGCCTCACTTCCTGCACTAGCAATTTTCGATACTGGAGCATCTCATTGCTTTATGTCGCAACGGTTCGTCCGAACTCATGCGATTCCAGTCACACCGCTTGTATTCAGTTGGAATGTCAGTTTAGGAAATGGCGTTCTAAAGGCAACAATGGGATACAACTTGTGTCCAGTAGTCGTTTGCAGCAGAGAATTCTATGCCGACTTCAAAGTGCTGGACATACCGAACTTCGATGTGGTTCTAGGTATGGATTGGCTCAGAGCCTTCTATGGTACCATCGACTGTCATCAAAGGAGGGTAGTATTCGAGATTCCAGATCATCTGGTCTTCTATTTCAAAAGTGGAGACCGTACCCTGGAGCCAAGTACATACAAAGAGAAGCCAAGGGAAGCAGTGATTGCAGCAACTCAAGCTGAGGAAGAATCAAGGCCAGAAGTGGTTCGAGAGTTCGACGATGTGTTTCCTGATGATATATCAGTTTTGCCTCCCGATCGAGCTCTTGAATTCAGCATTGATTTAGTACCAGTAGCACAACCGGTGATCAAAGCACCTTATCGATTAAGTCCGAAATGTTTGAAGGAAGTCCGAACACAGTTGGACGAATTATTGGCGAAAAGATGGATTCGTCCCAGCACTTCAAGTTGGGGATCACCAGTATGTTAGTTATATGTATGCTCTAGAGGCCATTACTGTACATACGATATATATTGTAGTGGATGCTTGGACATATATAGGGAGGACTTTCTTGCTCGACATGATAGTTTGCTATCTGGTTACTCTTTATCTTGACATGTACTATGATTGTCTCTATGTCACATGTTGAAAAAGCCCTTGGGATGAGTACTTGACTACCAGGACTATGATGCAGACATACTAGTGAGGACAGTGTAGTCGCCAAGTACATCTTTCAAATGTTCCTAGTCGTGGGAGTACCGAGACAGGGCATCGATACTCCAGAGTAGACTAGCGTATGCGCTTCTTGACCCATATGATGGGCGATGGATGATCCCATATCTATTGGTGTTTGACATCAGAGAAGGTATACGGGTGCTCAGTGGATACTGGGTACACTGGACGGACTCGCCGAGAACTCCCAGATGGTACTATACCTCACGTCAGATGGCAGTTCTCTGGTGACACTGGTACAGGTTAGTTTGTAGACCCGAGATCGTCATAGAGTCTTGTGTGATTCCCACTGTGCTTTGATTTCCATCATACCATGTCCAAGAGGGCGTGCAAAAAGGTGGCTTTTGGGTACAGTCCCGAATCACATGGAGGCAATGAGCGATAGGAGGGGTTTCGTCTCTCCCGGTATAGGGAGTTGATGTTGCGCTGTGTTCGATTGGCTATAACTGGAAATCCTTGGCCAGGGTTGCTGAGATTTACTGGTAAGTGTTATCAGTAGTTTCTCGAACTATTATAGACCTCATATCGACACGACTTATCAAGCTACTGGGGTCTGACGTTTACCACCCCTAGGAGAGATATGCGACATATCAGACGAAGAGACCGGACTGTACGGGAGTGTTACTGGTTGGATTCATGGGAGATAGTACAGGCTTGCTTGTTGATCTTCTGATCGCTCAATACCTGGGTGGCTGTTACGTTTAGCTGACCGCTTGCAGGTTGTGGGTGTTTGGTATGATCATCACCTACTGCCGGTGTATTGACGATTCTTTAGAATCCTACACAGAGGTTTCCTGGCTCAGGCAAAACGGAGTAGGAGCATATATGTGATATGTGCGGGACCGAGAACAATACGTGTATGTGATACCGTATTAGATTCTCGCGATATGAGATATCGGCCGGGTATATGAGATATAGCCGGGTCATCGGATCAAGTGTTGATTCGATGAACTGATACAGATTATATTAGTCGGTTATTTATGAAATAGACGGATTATCGGATCAAGTGTTGATTTGATAATTTAATGTATAATTATATATTTGATATATTAAATTACATTAACTAATATAAGCTCACTTAAAGATTTTTTTTCTCACTCGGGTAATATATTGATATATATGTGATATATGTTAATTGTATTATTTTATTTTGTTACAATAAATATTGTATATGTGATGTATAATATTGTAACATGTTATGGTTATAAATGCAACATGTTTTGTGGAGTTTAAATGTGGTTAAGGTTTGGATTATGGTTAAGCTTGCATGAAGCTTTCAAGAAGCTTCTTGAAGCTTTGACTTTGACTTGGATATTTTGTGATATTTCTTTAACCCAACCCAACCCTTTAACCATAGTTGTTTCTCTACATGGGTTAAGTCTTCATACTTAACCCATGGTTACATTTTTAACCTCACTACAGTTTTCATTATTCATCACAAATGGTTTTCATCTTCTTCTTCCTCTTGATAAAGCTTTCTAGCTTTTTGACTTGTGATAAAATGAGTAAGAAATTGAAAATAAATGAGAGCTAAATTCTTACTTCATCATCCTCATCTATTCTAGCCGTTTAGATTAGGGTGTTTGCTTTGCTAATACTTGATTAGCAAAGTAAGAGCTTGGGT
Organism: Agapanthus africanus; assembly: GCA_030015575.1. Taxonomy (NCBI): domain Eukaryota; kingdom Viridiplantae; phylum Streptophyta; class Magnoliopsida; order Asparagales; family Amaryllidaceae; genus Agapanthus; species Agapanthus africanus. The sequence goes on from CM057337.1 coordinate 897,736,256, forward strand.
TTGAGTTTCTTCAAGGTAAATCATCTTAGTTATCGAAGATCGGAAGCAAGCTTGCATCTTTCTTTTGTGGAACCTCTCTAGAGTCCGGATACTCGATGATCGCAGCGAAGGGACCTCAACACGGAGCTTTTGAAGTGAAGGAACGGACTACAAAGGTTGTAATCCCTAACTCTTAGAAGTAAAGTTGTTTACTTGCTTTGTTTCGCCTAATCTCTAGTCTAAGATCTTGGTTAGGGTTGTTCGGCACGTCTAAATTTTGAATCGGGCATGGTTGATGCCTTATAGACCCTTGTGACAGTACCTAGTAACCCTACAGTGGTATCAGAGCCAAGCTAGAGTTTTAGGCGAAGTGTAGACGAAGTTTAAAGTCCGATCGAACCCCGAAACGTCGTAAAATACCCCTTCTCTGGAAATTTTTCAAAATGTTGATTTTTTCATATTAAAAATACTCAGAAAAATAAGCAGGGAAATCTAAGAATTACTGTAAAGTACGATACCCTAACTCCATCATTGGAGCGCGGAACCGCGGCCAAACCATGGGTTTGGCGGCGGTTCCGCGGCCATAATGTGGAGTCAGGCCCTCGTACTTCTAGGTATGATTCTTAGGTACTTTTTCATGCTTCTGGGAATTTTTAATTTTACTCAAGTGTTGAGTTTTCTGGAGATATCTTGTATTCGTTGATTCGATCGGAAAGTTTAACTTCGTTTAAGTTTTTCCGGATAATTTTAGAACGTGTTAAAAAGTTTGAACGGATATCAATAACTCACTTTTTCCCCTGCCGGAAAATTTCCAAGTGTTGGATTTTTCCGTAGTTTAAGAACGTTCTTAGTCGTGCAAGTAACGCGGTGGACCCTCTAGAAGAACACAAACCTTAACTCGATTATGTGACCATCTGAACTGCCTCTAAACCTTAGGGTTTGTGGCAGTACGGCGTTGCCACATGTGAGGCGTTGATTTGACCCTTCTACGGCTGGACCATTGGTACTGTGGCATGTGATGGATGTTTTTAAACTAATTTCAAGTGTTGAGAACCATTTGGGAAAACTTGGGTGTTTGATTATTCGATCGGAAAGTTTAACATTGTCTATTTATCTGGAATGTGATACAATATTTGGAATCCACAAGTAGTTATGAGATAACTAATTTGAATGTTATAAATCTAGCAGTTTAGTCTCATTTGATCGGTTGCCACGGGATTTTGATGTGATCAAAAGTTCGCAATCACGTAGCGTACGCTGATACTCACCGGGTAAACTTAATAGATAACCACGCCCCATAGCCCCGACCAAGTGACTGTAGGAGAACCCCGTCGCTAAAAGCATCCGTTCGAGTGCTCGCGACAGTGGTGTTCCGCCTTAGTGCACTTCGTCGACGGCATTCGGGGATGCGGCCGTCTACTAGTTTGCGACGAGCATTTGATCAGGATGTCGGGAATCTTGTTGAATTGCCCGACTTGATATGAAGAGTTTTCGAGATCGAGACTAAAATGCGGGTTTATAATTGTTAGGCATGCGATGCCTAAGGAATTCATTTGGTTAGGCATGCGATATCTAAGGAGGTTGCGGATTCCAACTGTTGTAGGTTTACACTTTCTTTTCTGTGATCGTAAGTGTAATATATGGTGTATCGCCGGTTTCGTTGTTATACATCAACGACAATTGGGATACGCATATTTACTTACGTTGATGACACATGATGTTATGTGTTGCTGTGATATGTTATATTGGATCGTCATGTTTTTGAATAGCCGGGGGTTTTATGTGAGATGGGAGTTTTTCATTTTCATTCATGTAAAATTCATTTGTATGTAATATTCTTTTATTGGGGCACTTCCGGGCTGAGGATGATGTCGCCATTGTATATTATTTACTTTTCCGCATTAGGATAGACCCAAGGCGGGGAGCACAAATAACCGGGTTCTAGGGTCCAGTGAGAGACCATCTCGAGGAGTTGAGACCGGGTCTCCTAACTCTAGAACTGGCAGGGTTACTTGCCGCTCTCATAGGGGTCTAGGGATGTGGGTTTGGCTATTCATCGCGACCATGGAATCCGTGTTTTATACAGTCTCGTATTAAAACACGGACGTCCTAGTATATCCAATATTTCATACATGTTCTTCTGCTGCAATGTTCTGTGATGAGATCATATTACTGCCTGAGCGAATGTTTATATTATATATATGCGATATATATTATATATTATTGATTTCGTTTCAAATGTGATGCTTGTGAAGCATAATAAAATGGGACTTCATTAATGAGATTAATGAAATAAAAGAAACCTAAAGATTTTGTAGAAACTTGTCTTAAAAACTGGTAGCTCTAGTGCTTGCTTTGCATAGCGGTGTTCCTTGTAGAACATCCAGCGCCTTATTCAATAAGGAAAGAGCCGAGATCTCTTCACCGGGAGTGACCTCTTTAGTGAAATTGGCAGATGCTACAAACTCGGTTTGTCTTTTGATTGCTTCTATAGTTCTTGCTTTGCATGGTGATATTTGTGAAATATCTTGCACCTTATTCGATGAGGAAAGAGACGATCCCTTCATCGGGAGTGACCTCTTTAGTGAAACTAGAAAAGGCCTAAAAAACACTCCATTTAAAATCACTCGATTCTACAACGATATCAAGTGTTAGTGTATATGCCCTAGGGGCCATTATTGTATCATACTAGCATGTATATTACTTAATGGAAGTTTGGGATATTCACAGTTGTAAATAACAGTCTTGCTAAACATAGTAGTATGCTACTTGGTTTGAGTCTAATTTAATATATGCATATGTTTCTTGTAACGTATCACTTATACATATTAGTAGAGCCCATAGGATCTTTGCTTGATTACCAGCGTCGTGATGGCAGTCACACTAGTGGGGGCTGGGTAGTCTGTAAGCAACATCCTATATACGTCCCTGGTCGTTGGATTATCGAGATAGGGCATCGATATTCCGGAGTAGACTAAGTGTATACGCTTCTCATCCCAGTTGGGGAGATGGTCTGTCCCACAGCCATCAGTACGTCGTACTAGAGATAGTATATAGGTGCTCGTTAGGTTACGGGTACACCGGACAGGACTCGCCGAGGAACTGATTGGTTGGTATTATACCCATCGTCAGTTATCAGTTCCCAGATGATATGAGTACAGCATAGTCCGCAGACTTGACACTGCTGCTTCGCCTCGAGTGTGTCCCACTGTTCTTAGATTGCTACCCTACCACGGCTCAAAGAAGTCGTGCAAACAGGTAGCAGTTGGGTGCAGTCCCGAGCACTTGGAGGCAGTGACGATTAGATAGGATTCGTCTATCCCGGTATTGGGAGTTGATATCGCACTGTGTCAGAGAGCCATTACGTAAAGTCCCTGGCCAGGGCAAGCGAGATATACTGGTAGGTTCCAGTAGCTTCTCAGGGTGTAATGGGCTTCGCTCCGACACGACTTATACAGCTATTAGGGGACTGACGCTTGCCGCCCCCTAGGCTTGATATGCGATAGTCTTAGACGAACAGACCGGACTGTACGATGATTGTCACATCAGGCTCAGTGGGAGTTCGGATGATTTTCCTCATCGGGCTTCTTATCGACATCTACCTGGGGACCGTTACGTACAGCTAGTGCCGCTTGCGGTCTGTGGTTAAACCCACTGCCAGCGTAGTATCGAGTCTTTAGAGTCCCACACAGAGAGTTTCCCTGCTCCAGGCAAAACAATATAGAGGTCGTATGGTTTTACGACAAGGGTTCGGATGCATACGTGTGTTTACGCACGTACGACTTTTCGGACAGTTTTTACTAGCCGGCTTTGGTTTAAGCCAGATTCTAGTATCGGGTTATTGGATTTATACAGTCTAAAGTTTTTCCGTGTTTTCATGGATTGGAGGGGCGTTCTCGTAATTTGTCGAGAAGGTTCTAGAAGAGTGATGACTAAGGGGTTAAGGTGGCATGAGCATTAATTGCTTAATGACTCATTTGTGTGATTCATGCTTTGTATTAAATGATTCATTAATGAGTTAGTGAGTCATATGATGAATCACACTAGATGAATGAATCTAACCATGATGATAAATCATTTATATTATTTATTTGATTTATTGTTATGGTTGATATATTCATATGAGTTCATTATTCTTTTCATTATCATTCTCACCTTCTCTCTCCTCAAGCTCACTCTCTCTTGAAACCCTAACCCTAACCTCTCATGTGTTGAGATCAAGGGTTAGATAGACTAAAACATCCATAACCTCACTCTATATCCTCTAGGTAGCTTAGATTAGCACTTTAAGCAACCTAGTTATCTCAAGTTTGAGATTAAGCTTGGCGTAGGAGCTTTCGGGTGGATCGTCTTTGATTCGAGGAGGCCGTGAAGTTGCCGATGTTCTTACGAGGAGTGGAGGACAGCGATGAAGACCCGAAGGACACGGTTCTTGAGGTATAATCACTTCACATAGTAGTTTAGAACTTCTATGATTGTTGTTAGTTATCGTTTAGTTTCGATTCATGCGGTTAGTCGATGTTTAAGCAAAGAACAAGATCGTTTTTCATATTTCCGCCTCCCCGCAAGTCGTGGGGTGTTGCACATCGAGTTACAGTAGTATCAAAGCCTCGCTAAACAATAATTAACACACTTGCAAAATTGTATGAATTTCGAACGGAAAAACAAACCGGAAAAACCCCGATATCTTGTAGTTTCTGTCGATTTTTAAATGAGGTCCAAAAATTTTTCAGGGACCTCCAGAATGACAAGCATGAGAATATAAGAACACTCAAGAAAAATGGGCTCCTGAATCGGCCAAAGAGTCGCGGCACCGCGGCCGATCCCACCGATCCGCCGCGGTTCCGCCGCCGAGTTGGGGCCGATTCAGCCCAGTTTTCTTCTGTGCCTTCTTTGTGATATTTGGGATTTTCTGGTATATTTTAATATTTGCTCAGGTTTCAGATTTACAGAAAAGTATTGGAGCAAAATTAAAAGTGTTTAATCGATCGAAATTATACGGTGTTTGCATGTTTGATTATATCTGTGAAATGTTTTATGTGTTCGTAAACCTCCCCTAACTGCTAGTATGTCGGTTGGGAGGGGGTTGCATATATCTGTGATGTTATATATAACTGTTTGTGTATATAAACTGTATTGGACTGTTGTGGTGATTAGCCGGGTTTTGTGATGGGTTATTGTATTAATTCATTTGATGTAAATGTAATAAGTTGTAATATTATTTTGCGGGGCACATCCAGATTGCGGTTGTAGCCACCGTTGTATTATTTCTTTTTACTGTTTTTTCTCCTAGGATAGACCCAAGGTGGGGTGCACAAACTACCGGGTATTTTGAAGTGTTGAGGCAGACCGCTTCACTTCTGGTACTTGGCGGGTAGTTTGCCATACCCGTAGGGGTCTAGGGTGGGGTAATGGCTATTCATCGCAACTGTGTAATCCGTTTTTCCTTGCAGACTCAAAAGAAACGCGGATTGCTTGCATATCCAATAAAGTTTATCTGTGATCTGGAATGCTTATTATTGCGTCTGACGAATGTACAATATCTATATATAAATAGCTATTAGACGTCACTTATGTTTTACACCCGCGCTAGCCCAGCCCCCCCTCTGTCGTTAGTTAAGTAACCTAACGGGTGATGACGGGACTCCGTGGCGAATGCGGATGGCATAAGAGGACGTGGTATTTTTGTTGTTTTCTGCAATGATAAGATTTAATGATGGGACGCATTATAATAATGCAAAGAAAATAAACCAAAGTTTAAATCGTTGGAACAAATTTAAAAGAAACCACTCGGTTATTTTAAAAGAGCAGAATTTTTAATTGCGGAGCTTTAGCCACTCCTTTTAAAAAGTATCAGGTTCCTTCGATTATATCAAGTTCACTACGTTCACGGTTTTGCCAAAACCATTCGTAGCCCTCCGTCATTTTATGTGGGTATTCAATAGTATTCAAGCTGTGTTTGTTGTCCAAAGTCAAGGCACAGTGTTTGGTAACTATTGAATATTCATATGTAGCATAGATAGATGCGTTGGTTTGGGAAAGTCGTACTGCTTTGTTGGCCAAAGTCAAAGGTATGTACGGATGGGTTCAAATTAACCTGGACAATGACGGGTAGAACTTGACATGTGACTTATGATTTGTTGGCCAAAGTCAAGATCATAAGAGCATGGGGCAAAAATCCATATCGGGAGTTTCAAAAGAAACTGAAATTTGCAGAGAGAAGCATACCATTTTGGAGTTTGATGAATGTTGGTAGGATTCCTTCAACATAATCTTACGATGATATTTTGGATCCCGATCCTACTGTGAGTACATGCTACTTATCAGGAGATTCATCACTTAACGATCAATGCTATAAACCAAGTAGGTGCCTAGAAAGGTGTCAGCGGGGCTACGCCCCCAGAGAAAAGAGGTTATTTAATTAAGGAACTTCGCGAAAGCGTTGGAAAACCTCCCTCGAAGTATCGACACTGGCCTGGCTGAACGGTTAAGCAAGTATTGTACGGTGAGAATAGTCCTGACTAATTCTTCTTTTATGGTTTGAGGAAGGATTCGAGAAACAGTGGGAGCCATCCTGTTTAGATAAATTAAAACCAATCTAAGCTTGTAACAGCATCATGCTAAAATAGTTTTCTTCTCTCTCTCTCTTAATTGCAGCGACCTTGTGACCACACATAGGTTACATCTAGATAATAAATTGACTGAATCTGACTTATTTGACTGGCAAAAGTCTGTCCAGATGTCCATTGCCTATGACAAGCTGGACTACCCTATTAAGGGACATTCCTATTGTTGTGGGATTGGGCATTGGCAGAATGATTGCAGGGCTTTAGAAGCCAGTAGCCAGGATACGAAGTATGTTGTGGCTTCAACTTCGGGTGTGTTTATGATAGAGAACTGTATGTCAGTTAACCCTACTTCCTGGGTATTGGATACCGGATCAGGAACTCACATCTGTAATTCATTACAGGCTCTGAGAAATCGTAGGGTTATCGGGATAGGAGATATGACCCTCACAGTTGCTAACGGAATGAGCATGAACGCTGAATCCGTAGGGGAATATCATCTTGGAATGACAACTGGGCAGATATTGATTCTGCGTAACTGTTTTTATGTACCAGGTACGACTTGTAATATCATATCTGTACCCTTACTTTCTAAGGAAGGATATGATTTTGCTTTTACAAGAGATGTGGTTCACATCCACCTAAATCAAGATTTGATTGGGTCAGGTACATTAGAAAACGGAATATACGTATTAAATCAAGCTCAGATTTTCAGTGTCCAGAACACACTTAAAAGAAAGTCTCCGGAATTAAATCAGGCTTTCTTATGGCATTGTAGACTAGGTCACATCAATGAGAGAATGTTGACTAAGTTACATAGAGAAGGATATTTGAATCCGTTCGAATATCAATCTTATGCTACTTGTGAATCTTGTCTCATAGGAAAGATGACAAAGACTCCGTTTACTGGATACGGAGTAAGAGCGAGCGAGCTCTTGGGACTCGTACACAGTGACGTGTGCGGTCCAATGTCTACATATGCGCGAGGTGGTTATTCCTACTTCATTACTTTTACGGATGATTTCTCTAGGTATGGATATATCTTCTTAATGAAACATAAATCCGAGGCCTTCGAGAAATTCCAAGAATACAAGAATGAAGTAGAAAAACAGACCGGCAAAAGTATCAAGACACTGAGATCTGAACGAGATGGTGAATACTTAAGTGCCGAATTCCTAGGTTACTTAAAAGAGAATGGAATTCTCTCTCAGCTTACTCCTCCATACACACCACAACATAATGGTGTATCAGAAAGGAGGAATCGAACCCTATTGCATATGGTTCATTCCATGATGAGTAATGCTGAGTTACCTCGATCATTCTGGGGATATGCACTAGAATCAGCTGCATATCTTTTGAACCGAGTTCCAACCAAGACTGTGCCTACCACACCATATCAGAAGAAACCCATTCTTAAGTATCTTAAGACATGGGGATGTCCAGCTTTTGTAAAGAAGCAGCATGCGGACAAGCTCGAGGCACGCTCAGTAAAATGCAAATTTGTGGGATATCCAAAGAACTCCAAGGGATATTATTTCTATTACGCAGAGGAACAAAAGGTCTTTGTTTCTCTTCATGCCTGCTTCTTAGAAACTGAATTTTTGGAAAATCAGAAGAGTGGGAGTGCAATAGAACTAGAAGAAATTCCAGAACCACAAACTGTTACTGAAAGTATGGTAGAACCAGAGGTTTCAGAAGAAAGGGACATCCCGACGCCACTCCGCAGGAGTAGTAGGCAGTCTCATCCGCCCGAGAGATACTACGGTTTTCTCATAGACGGGGATAGAGAGGATTGCACTATTGATTATGATGAGCCTACTAGCTTCCAGCAAGCCATTCAGAGCGGTGACTCAGTAAAATGGCTGGATGCAATGCGGACCGAAATGGAGTCCATGTACACTAACAAAGTATGGACTTTGGACATTGCTCCAGATGGGGTAAAACCCGTAGGATGCAAATGGATCTTCAAAAAGAAGATTGGTGTAGATAGACAGGTTGAAACCTATAAGGCTAGACTTGTTGCTAAGGGTTTCCGTCAAAGACCTGGTTTGGACTATGACGAAACCTTTTCTCCAGTAGCTATTGTAACGTGTTAAAAATGATTAAATAAATAATTAAATGAATAAAAGTGTTTAAGTGAATTTTAGGATTTTCGGTAAAGTAAAATGTATTTTTCGTAAAACCAAACCGTGATTGTTTTTCATTATAATTTTTAAAATATCTATTTTAATTATGAAATTACTAGTAAATGGTATTTATTTAGCCACTTCTAAATTTTTAGTTTAATAAAATATTTTTCCTAAATTAATTATTTTAAATATTAACATAAGCTTTATTTTTACACTAAATTAGTGTAAATTACAAATTTAAATGGTTTTAATTTGTAAAAATGAACCATGGCATATTAGAAATTAGTGTGTATCATGCAAAATTTATTTGCAAATTTTTCCTATTTTCTAGAGCTTTCTTGAGTTGCTATAGTAAAGAAATAAATAAATAAATAAATAAAGCATGAAAAGACTTTTAGTGTTGTTTCTCTTCTTGAAACTTCTACAAACTTTTCACACTCTCTTCTTTCTCTCCCTCACCTCACCAAGGCCGGCCACAACCCTATGGCAGCCCCCCCCCCATTTCCCACTTCATTTTCATTCAAAATTCATCAAAAATACATCAAAAATTCAATTAAAATTCCACAAAATCCTATTTATTTCATACTCTTTATTCCTTGCTCATTTTTATATGGAAATTGGAGATGGAAAGCATGCATTTTGGAGGCTCATTTCTTGTTTGGATTTCACATTTTAGAGGTATAATTTTCTTTCTTTTGATTTATTGTTATTAGATGATCATTTAAGCTTAATTAGATTTAATGAATTAATTCTATGTTCTTTTTTTAAAAATGCAAGTTAGGGTTGTAAATTCAAGTTAGGGTTTTTAATAATTAATTAGGGTTATAATAGTTAGTTTAACACTTTTAGAATTGGAAAATATTGCATGGTTGTTAAATTGTAAAATTTTCATTTAAAATTGTTTTAAATAAGGAAATTAGCTAACTAGGTTTTTGCAAAATGTGTTTGTGGTTGATATAAAATTGAGATTTGGGTTGTTATCATTGGAATGTAGTTTTAGTGGAAATATTAGCATGTAAATGGAAAGAAAAATTTAGTTCGATCACTAGTTTCTTGATAAATTGATAAATTGTGATAAAAATTGCTAATTTGTAAACTAGATTTTTGAAATTTCTAAATAAATGTGATTAAAAATATAATTTATGGTTTCATTAAATCATTATCATTATGAATTATGGTTTAATACATTAATTCATGAAAAATCACGTTTTGCGGTGGAATTGTGGTATTTTGCTTGAAAAATGTTAAAATTGTTAAAAGTTGCAAACTAGAAATTTCAAATAAATGCAAAATTGTGTAATAAAAATAAAGTAAGGGGTCGTATAGTCTAGTTATGCTATTTAATGAGTTTTATAACCATTGGTTTCATTTAAATGTCAAGTTTTGATGAAAAACGGTAAATTGGCATTTTCGGGTTTTATGAAATTGGACGGTTTGATGGATTTTAGGGTTTCGATGGATTTAATCATGTTTTATAATATAAGTAATGTGTTTTAAAACTATGAGTTATTTGTTAATGTTTATCTCGATCCATCGGAGTTTGTACGCCGATATCGAGCGATATTCGGTTCTTTTGCGTGAACGGGACATAGGTTTTAACCTATGCTGGTTCCTTGCATCGTTTTGACTTTTGTATGTGATTCAGTTTACGATACTATTTATATGTTTGCGTTTAGGTACCCTCATGTGGACTGCGGGCGATGAAGAGGAGGATGGCGACACCGTCTTCGGCAGACATGGACCAGGTGAGTAGATGCATATCTACGGGGGGAAGTCGGGTGGATGGCGTTTAGCACCCCCGCAACGTAGAATAGGAATAGTACTTATTGACATTAGGAAACCCGATGTGACCCTAGATTCTTACTAAGCAGAACCCTAGTAATGACCCTAGGCGGGACTAGACTGATTTAGGAAAACCATACCTGAGGATGAATACTTTGGGAGAGGTTCATAGGTTTCTGATAAAAACACACACGCACACACTAGAACTTGACATGGCGTATACGTATATGTGTGTATATATATAAAACTAGGTATAGGTGTTTATATATACACAACACGTATATGGGATTCATTGATGTGATATGATATCTGAGGTATGATGAAACAGTATAACTGGGCTTGATGCCGTGATTCTTGACTATACAGTCGTATTAAAGTGTTAGCGGATCATTAGAGAATGAGATAATGAACATGAATATATAAATTATAAAGGGTGGTGGTGATATGGAGGTACATGGGACGCTAAAATAGTACCTGGGCTGTATCTTGTGACTGATCACGATATGATATATGTATGACTTGATTACGACATCATATAGGTGTGACCTGATGTCGATATCGTATAGGTGTGACTTGATGACGATAAGATATCGGTATGATTTAATCACAATATGACACATGTGACATGATATTCCTGAGGATAAACTAAGGATTATTCTATGATGGCAATGATATATGATTGATGTATGCGATTATAGTTTAGCACCTTGATCATGAGATGTGTTGATGATGACATTATACGAATGATGAGATGCCTAGGAGATACTTGACCCGTATCCCGATATTGGGATGCCGTACGATGGATTTTACCATACGAGGCCTAGTTATGATGATTGATCCGCACTCTTGATTCGAGGAAGCCGTAATACGTACGTGACGCTATTGAGGTGGGATCGCCGACTATTAGAGATATTGATTCAGACCTTAGGTAGACTCTAGTTTCTTACTGACTAGTTTCTTAGGTTAAGTTCCTTAGAAGGTTAGATAGACACTAGTTTAGGTTTGATTCATATAGTGGTAGTTGTACTCGTATATCGCAGAGGAGTGGATAATGCACATCTGTCTTGCATTCATACTGTAATCATCATGGTGCATGTTCTTTTATATGTTGCTATAATCAGTATAAACTTTACCTGTTAGGACACCAGTACTATTACCGATGATGCGCATATTCCACGCACACTTATTTGCCGGCTCACACACATCATCATCGGTAATTGCTATTTCACGTACACTTTAGATCATATTGTCTTTTATGGATAGAATCAGTTAACAACTAGACCGATATAACATTGTGATTATTCTCTGACATTAGTACAGACATGATATTTATTGCTTAGACATTCATGCATTCATATTTTCATGTTATCCTGCAGTATTATGGGCATATGCCGACACTTATCATATACTTACTCATAATTTTAAGATTTGGATTTCTATGAGATTTCTGGATTTTTGGGGAAAAACCGCAAGAAATTATAAAACCTTCTCTCTCTCTCTCCTCCTCTCTTTTTAAAATAAGATGCGGTTTTCTCGTAATGTATGTGTCGTCCACCATGAGATTTCATGTTTTCTGTTGGATTTCGAGACCCGATTCGAGGAGTGGATGAACCGTCTCGGGTACATGGTGGGCCCGGTATGGTACTCCGGGGTAAGAAGATCGAGTTGTAGACGATGAGCCTGGCAGGGGAAGACTACCTACCGGTGATGTCTGGCGCGGCGGATATCCGGAGGATACCGACCGTTGTCGTGAGATTTGATGATATGGGCCGATCCGGACTGACGGAGCCCGACATATTGAGACTTGAGATTACATGTGTTGTGTCGATACTTGACACGGATTTCCATGGATTTCATTGTTGAGATTTCAGATGCTTATACACACTTTACTATGATAACAGCTAAAGAGTTCTTATACATATATATCTGGATTTCAGGATTTGTTACTTTACATTTATGGTGCATGCATTTCATTTCATATGACATAGTATTATATGAGGCACTGACACGAACACGGAGTATCTGCACTTACACGTAGTATTACCCTGCTATTACTAGATGTTTGGGATATAGTAGTGTATTATTATGACCTAGGATAGCGTCGTGCATTCGATTTCTTTTCGTAGATGTCTTCTACTCACGAGTTGGCAACTCACCCCGTTGTGCCAAATTTTATTACAGGTTCGATGTATAGGTTTCCATGGCAGCTTGCTGGCACATCTTTTCTTCAGGGTGATTTGCACGGTAGGTTGGTTCACTTGTATCTGAACCACCATTGTATTTTTTTATTCTTTCATTTGTATCTAGTAAGCTCCATCAACCATACTTGTATTACTTGATAAGTTTATTGGACCAGTCATTTATTTTGACCTTAGAGTCGCGCATGTATTATTCTGATTTGGTGGTTTTGTTTTCTTTGAGTTTTGAGCCTCGCCCTTTGGCGTTGTATATTATTGTGTTTGTTGTGGTTGTTTCCGCCTTTTGGCGTTAATGCTAGCTCCCATTTGGGGATGCTTTTTATTGTTTATGTATATTATACTTGTTGTACCCATTTGGGGGCCAGTTTTTACAGAGGAGACTCTGCCGAAATTTTTGAGAAAATTTGCTGATACTTTTAAACTTGTTTTCTTTTTCTTCTTCTTCTTCTTTTATGGTTTAGATTTCTGGGCTTCGGCTTACTTAGGTTACGTGGCTCCTCTAGACGCTTCGTAATCTATGTGCCGGTCACGTTTCGTACTTTCGGGTCGTGACAAAGTTGGTATCAGAGCGCTAGGTTTAACCTTGTATAAGTCTAGGTGACCCTTGGTTGATGGAGTAGGCGATTTAGGTAGAGTAACGTACCGTGGGTATGGTCCGCGGCATACTTACGATACGCTACTCTGCTTAAGGAGCCTTAGGATGTACATTTGTTTGCACCGTATTTCATTCGTTCCTTTGATCTATCTTCGTCGATGTCGGAGGGTGGTTTTTGTTACCACGGGCACACTGGCAGAAGGAGCTGCGGCTCGAATGCGATAACCATTAGAGTATTGGTTATTCTTGAGGATTGAAGCATTGTTTAGCGTGAGGACGAAGGGTATTCACATGCCGTCCGGATGAAGTTAAAGGGTTCGAACGATTATCAGAAAACCATTTTCCCAAGTTTAAAGTATTCGGAAGAACATGCAGGTATTTCGATGGACCCTCTAGAAGAATGAAACCCTAACTCGACATAATGACCACGAGAACGCCCTTGAACCTTAGGGTTTACGGCAGTTCCGCGGTGCCATTAGTGAGGCTTGGGTTTGCCCTTCTACGGCTGGATCATCGATGCTGGGGTATGTACCGGATATTTTTAAACTGTACTTGAGTGTGGAGCTCTCGGGGAATTATGGGATTTTGATGGATCGATCGAAAAGTTTAATGTAGTCCGGATATCAAGTGAAGGGATCGACTAGGTGGGAGACTCTAGACATGAGTATTGCCGTTGGTAGCGCAGTCAGCACACCTATGAAAGAACGAGTTCGAAGCATTCGACATCAGAGGAAAGAGGCACACATTGACGATAGTGTTTACGATTGTGATTTAGTGATTTAAATTTCATATTTTCGTTGATTGGACTTTTGTATTTTGAGGACTTTGTTCTACGATTGGTATTTCATGTGTGTACTTTCATTCTATCTGTGTTTCATATATCAGTTGTATTGATGTTGTTTAGTACACACCCAGTACACTTGATTTGGTTTTATATATATTGAGATTTTTGATTTGATTTCGTGCATAGGGGTTACACATGATTTTGACATACGTTTCGACCTAGTTTTCATGCATTTTGTACTGTGATTTTGATTTTGATATTCGATGTATGTTTTCGTGCACCATGTGCACCTGATTAGGATTCTTGCGCATACTTGGCGCACTTGATGCGATTTTGTGCACACCAGATGCACTAAATCGGGGTTTTGTGCAGATTAGATGCACCTGATAGTGAGTCGTGCACGCCCGTTGCACTTGACAGATGTTTTTGGTGCACACCTGTTGCACTTAGTTTTGTTTTGTGGGTATTCATGGTTTCTGCATTTGGTTTCGATTTCAGTGCGCACCGGACGCACATGACATTTTATTGATGTGATTGGGATTGATTTTAGTTTGAGCAGTATGTTTTCATAATCATTATTATTTGATTTAGTAGCCAGGCGGGACGTGTATGTTAAATAAAAGATATATATATATATATATATATATATATAGTTATTTTAAAAAAAAATTAAACGTCCGCTACTTATGCCGTGACACGTGCATTGCACGGCGATTTTCAAGAGGGGTTTTCGTATGCTTCTTTATTATGATATTTAGGTGATTTCACTATGATGCATACTATATATAAGTTGTAGATTGATGTATATTATGTTGGTTTTCATATTGAGTTTTGAAATTTTATTCTCGCCATAACTCCGATGATTGCGTCATGCTTGACGGAGTTGATTTTTGTTATGTATTGATAATTTCGGAGCCCCGACGATTTGAATGTTTTGCTAAACGTTTTAGTATTTGGAGGGGGAGTTTTAATTTAAATTCGGGGACCGAATTTCTAAAAGGGGGGGGGGGGAGATTGTAACGTGTTAAAAATGATTAAATAAATAATTAAATGAATAAAAGTGTTTAAGTGAATTTTAGGATTTTCGGTAAAGTAAAATGTATTTTTCGTTAAACCAAACCGTGATTGTTTTTCATTATAATTTTTAAAATATCTATTTTAATTATGAAATTACTAGTAAATGGTATTTATTTAGCCACTTCTAAATTTTTAGTTTAATAAAATATTTTTCCTAAATTAATTATTTTAAATATTAACATAAGCTTTATTTTTACACTAAATTAGTGTAAATTACAAATTTAAATGGTTTTAATTTGTAAAAATGAACCATGGAATATTAGAAATTAGTGTGTATCATGCAAAATTTATTTGCAAATTTTTCCTATTTTCTAGAGCTTTCTTGAGTTGCTATAGTAAAGAAATAAATAAATAAATAAATAAAGCATGAAAAGACTTTTAGTGTTGTTTCTCTTCTTGAAACTTCTACACACTTTTCACACTCTCTTCTTTCTCTCCCTCACCTCACCAAGGCCAGCCAAAACCCTATGGCAGCCCCCCCCATTTCCCACTTCATTTTCATTCAAAATTCATCAAAAATACATCAAAAATTCAATTAAAATTCCACAAAATCCTATTTATTTCATACTCTTTATTCCTTGCTCATTTTTATATGGAAATTGGAGATGGAAAGCATGAATTTTGGAGGCTCATTTCTTGTTTGGATTTCACATTTTGGAGGTATAATTTTCTTTCTTTTGATTTATTGTTATTAGATGATCATTTAAGCTTAATTAGATTTAATGAATTAATTCTATGTTCTTTTTTTAAAAATGCAAGTTAGGGTTGTAAATTCAAGTTAGGGTTTTTAATAATTAATTAGGGTTATAATAGTTAGTTTAACACTTTTAGAATTGGAAAATATTGCATGGTTGTTAAATTGTAAAATTTTCATTTAAAATTGTTTTAAATAAGGAAATTAGCTAACTAGGTTTTTGCAAAATGTGTTTGTGGTTGATATAAAATTGAGATTTGGGTTGTTATCATTGGAATGTAGTTTTAGTGGAAATATTAGCATGTAAATGGAAAGAAAAATTTAGTTCGATCACTAGTTTCTTGATAAATTGATAAATTGTGATAAAAATTGCTAATTTGTAAACTAGATTTTTGAAATTTCTAAATAAATGTGATTAAAAATATAATTTATGGTTTCATTAAATCATTATCATTATGAATTATGGTTTAATACATTAATGCATGAAAAATCACGTTTTGCGGTGGAATTGTGGTATTTTGCTTGAAAAATGTTAAAATTGTTAAAAGTTGCAAACTAGAAATTTCAAATAAATGCAAAATTGTGTAATAAAAATAAAGTAAGGGGTCGTATAGTCTAGTTATGCTATTTAATGAGTTTTATAACCATTGGTTTCATTTAAATGTCAAGTTTTGATAAAAAACGGTAAATTGGCATTTTCGGGTTTTATGAAATTGGACGGTTTGATGGATTTTAGGGTTTCGATGGATTTAATCATGTTTTATAATATAAGTAATGTGTTTTAAAACTACGAGTTATTTGTTAATGTTTATCTCGATCCATCGGAGTTTGTACGCCGATATCGAGCGATATTCGGTTCTTTTGCGTGAACGGGACATAGGTTTTAACCTATGCTGGTTCCTTGCATCGTTTTGACTTTTGTATGTGATTCAGTTTACGATACTATTTATATGTTTGCGTTTAGGTATCCTCATGTGGACTGCGGGCGATGAAGAGGAGGATGGCGACACCGTCTTCGGCAGATATGGACCAGGTGAGTAGATGCATATCTACGGGGGGAAGTCGGGTGGATGGCGTTTAGCACCCCCGCAACGTAGAATAGGAATAGTACTTATTGACATTAGGAAACCCGATGTGACCCTAGATTCTTACTGAGCAGAACCCTAGTAATGACCCTAGGCGAGACTAGACTGATTTAGGAAAACCATACCTGAGGATGAATACTTTGGGAGAGGTTCGTAGGTTTCTGATAGAAACACACACGCACACACTAGAACTTGACATGGCGTATACGTATATGTGTGTATATATATAAAACTAGGTATAGGTGTATATATATACACAACACGTATATGGGATTCATTGATGTGATATGATATCTGAGGTATGATGAAACAGTATAACTGGGCTTGATGCCGTGATTCTTGACTATACAGTCGTATTAAAATGTTAGCGGATCATTAGAGAATGAGATAATGAACATGAATATATAAATTATAAAGGGTGGTGGTGATATGGAGGTCCATGGGACGCTAAAATAGTACCTGGGCTGTAGCTTGTGACTGATCACGATATGATATATGTATGACTTGATTACGACATCATATAGGTGTTACCTGATATCGATATCGTATAGGTGTGACTTGATGACGATAAGATATCGGTATGATTTAATCACAATATGACACATGTGACATGATATTCCTGAGGATAAACTAAGGATTATTCTATGATGGCAATGATATATGATTGATGTATGCGATTATAGTTTAGCACCTTGATCATGAGATGTGTTGATGATGACATTATACGAATGATGAGACGCCTAGGAGATACTTGACCCGTATCCCGATATTGGGATGCCGTACGATGGATTTTACCGTACGAGGCCTAGTTATGATGATTGATCCGCACTCTTGATTCGAGGAAGCCGTAATACGTACGTGACGCTATTGAGGCGGGATCGCCGACTATTAGAGATATTGATTCAGACCTTAGGTAGACTCTAGTTTCTTACTGACTAGTTTCTTAGGTTAAGTTCCTTAGAAGGTTAGATAGACACTAGTTTAGGTTTGATTCATATAGTGGTAGCTGTACTCGTATATCGCAGAGGAGTGGATAATGCACATCTGTCTTGCATTCATACTGTAATCATCATGGTGCATGTTCTTTTATATGTTGCTATAATCAGTATAAACTTTACCTGTTAGGACACCAGCACTATTACCGATGATGCGCATATTCCACGCACACTTATTTGCCGGCTCACACACATCATCATCGGTAATTGCTATGTCACGTACACTTTAGATCATATTGTCTTTTATGGATAGAATCAGTTAACAACTAGACCGATATAACATTGTGATTATTCTCTGACATTAGTACAGACATGATATTTATTGCTTAGACATTCATGCATTCATATTTTCATGTTATCCTGCAGTATTATGGGCATATGCCGACACTTATCATATACTTACTCATGATTTTAAGATTTGGATTTCTATGAGATTTCTGGATTTTTGGGGAAAAACCGCAAGAAATTATAAAACCTTCTCTCTCTCTCTCTCCTCCTCTCTTTTTAAAATAAGATGCGGTTTTCTCGTGATGTATGTGTCGTCCACCATGAGATTTCATGTTTTCTGTTGGATTTCGAGACCCGATTCGAGGAGTGGATGAACCGTCTCGGGTACATGGTGGGCCCGGTATGGTACCCCGGGGCAAGAAGATCGAGTTGTAGACGATGAGCCTGGCAGGGGAAGACTACCTACCGGTGATGTCTGGCGCGGCGGATATCCGGAGGATACCGACCGTTGTCGTGAGATTTGATGATATGGGCCGATCCGGACTGACGGAGCCCGACATATTGAGACTTGAGATTACATGTGTTGTGTCGATACTTGACACGGATTTCCATGGATTTCATTGTTGAGATTTCAGATGCTTATACACACTTTACTATGATAACAGCTAAAGAGTTCTTATACATATATATCTGGATTTCAGGATTTGTTACTTTACATTCATGGTGCATGCATTTCATTTCATATGACATAGTATTATATGAGGCACTGACACGAACACGGAGTATCTGCACTTACACGTAGTATTACCCTGCTATTACTAGATGTTTGGGATATAGTAGTGTATTATTATGACCTAGGATAGCGTCGTGCATTCGATTTCTTTTCGTAGATGTCTTCTACTCACGAGTTGGCAACTCACCCCGTTGTGCTAAATTTTATTACAGGTTCGATGTACAGGTTTCCCTAGCAGCTTGCTGGCACATCTTTTCTTCAGGGTGATTTGCACGGTAGGTTGGTTCACTTGTATCTGAACCACCATTGTATTTTTTTATTCTTTCATTTGTATCTAGTAAGCTCCATCAACCATACTTGTATTACTTGATAAGTTTATTGGACCAGTCATTTATTTTGACCTTAGAGTCGCGCATGTATTATTCTGATTTGGTGGTTTTGTTTTCTTTGAGTTTTGAGCCTCGCCCTTTGGCGTTGTATATTATTGTGCTTGTTGTGGTTGTTTCCGCCTGTTGGCGTTGATGCTAGCTCCCATTTGGGGATGCTTTTTATTGTTTATGTATATTATACTTGTTGTACCCATTTGGGGGCCAGTTTTTACAGAGGAGACTCTGCCGAAATTTTTGAGAAAATTTGCTGATGCTTTTAAACTTGTTTTCTTTTTCTTCTTCTTATTCTTTTATGGTTTAGATTTCTGGGCTTCGGCTTACTTAGGTTACGTGGCGCCTCTAGACGCTTCGTAATCTAAGTGCCGGTCACGTTCCGTACTTTCGGGTCGTGACAGCTATGCTGAAATCCTTTCGGGTCCTTCTTGCTATTGCTGCCTTCCACGATTATGAAATCTGGCAGATGGACGTAAAGACGGCCTTTCTAAATGGTAATTTGGAAGAGAGCGTCTATATGGATCAGCCAGAGGGATTCATTCAGAGTGGGAGCAGCGGTAAAGTATGCAAGCTGCTTAAGTCCATTTATGGACTAAAGCAAGCATCACGGAGTTGGAACATCTGTTTTGATGATGCTGTCAAAGAATTTGACTTTATCAAAAATCCAGATGAACCATGCATATACAGTAAGATTGTAGGGAGAGCTGTAGTATTCCTCGTCTTGTACGTGGATGACATTCTCCTAATAGGAAATGATATTCCTATGTTACAGTCAGTCAAAAGATTCTTGTCACATAAATTCTACATGAAAGACCTGGGTGATGCCACCTACATTCTGGGGATCCGGATCTATCGTGATAGATCAAAGAGGATATTGGGACTTTCGCAGTCCAGGTACATAGACACCATAGTGAAGAGATTCAGTATGGATGATTCTAAGCGCGGTAACCTACCGGCTTGTCACGGAATCACCCTCTCCAAAGAGATGTCTCCCAAGACTGATTTGGAAAGGTATCGCATGTCGATTATACCCTACGCTTCTGCGGTAGGCTCTATAATGTATGCGATGTTATGTACCAGACCAGATGTAGCATACGCACTAAGCGTTGTAAGCCGGTATCAGGCAAACCCAGGGGAGAAGCACTGGATAGCAGTAAAGAACATTCTCAAG
Source organism: Agapanthus africanus (assembly GCA_030015575.1). NCBI lineage: Eukaryota > Viridiplantae > Streptophyta > Magnoliopsida > Asparagales > Amaryllidaceae > Agapanthus > Agapanthus africanus. The sequence goes on from CM057337.1 coordinate 897,756,655, forward strand.
TACCTGAGAAGGACTAAGGAGATGTTCTTGGTGTATGGCGGAAAAGACCTCCAGATGGAGGCCTTTGCCGACTCCGGCTTCCAAAGTGACAAAGATGACTCCAAGTCCATGTCGGGTTATGTCTTTACCCTCAATGGAGGGGCGGTCTGTTGGAAGAGTTCCAAGCAGGAGACCGTTGCTGACTCAACAATGGAAGTAGAGTACATAGCTGCTTGCGATGCCACAAAAGAAGCAGTCTGGATGAAGAAGTTCCTCACAGAACTTCAGGTGGTTCCTACCAGTGTTGGTCCAATACCTCTGTATTGTGACAACAATGGCGCTATAGCTTTAGCGAAGGAACCCAGGTCCCATTAGAAGTCCAGACACATCTTAAGGCGGTATCACCTGATCAGGGAGATCATAGATCGCCGGGAGATCGAGGTGAAGAGAGTAAAGACGGAGGGCAACATTGCTGATCCATTCACAAAGGCCATTCCTCAGACGCAGTTCGAGAGGCTATTCGAGATGATAGGTCTACGATATGCCAGCTCATGGCCCTAGTGCAAGTAGGAGATTGTTAGTGTATATGCCTTAGGGGCCATTATTGTATCATACTAGCATGTATATTACTTAATGGAAGCTTGGGATATTCACAGTTGTAAATAACAGTCTTGCTAAACATAGTAGTATACTACTTGTTTGGGTCTACTTTAATATATGCATATGTTTCTTGTAACGTATCACTTATACATATTAGTAGAGCCCATAGGATCTTTGCTTGATTACCAGCGTCGTGATGGCAGTCACACTAGTGGGGGCTGGGTAGTCTGTAAGCAACATCCTATATAGGTCCCTGGTCGTTGGATTATCGAGATAGGGCATCGATATTCCGGAGTAGACTAAGTGTATACACTTCTCATCCCAGTTGGGGAGATGGTCTGTCCCACAGCCGTCAGTACGTCGTACTAGAGATAGTATACAGGTGCTCGTTAGGTTACGGGTACACCTGACAGGACTCGCCGAGGAACTGATTGGTTGGTATTATACCCATCGTCAGTTATCAGTTCCTAGATGACATGAGTACAGCATAGTCCGCAGACTTGACACTGCTGCTTCGCCTCGAGTGTGTCCCACTATTCTTAGATTGCTACCCTACCACGGCTCGAAGGAGTCGTGCAAACAGGTAGCAGTTGGGTGCAGTCCCGAGCACTTGGAGGCAGTGGCGGTTAGATAGGATTCGTCTCTCCCGGTATTGGGAGTTGATATCGCACTGTGTCAGAGAGCCATTACGCAAAGTCCCTGGCCAGGGCAAGCGGGATATACTGGTAGGTTCCAGTAGCTTCTCAGGGTGTAATGGGCTTCGCTCCGACATGACTTATACAGCTATTAGGGGACTGACGCTTGCCGCCCCCTAGGCTTGATATGTGATAGTCTTAGACGAACAGACCGGACTGTACGAAGATTGTCACATCAGGTTCAGTGGGAGTTCGGATGATTTTCCTCATCGGCCTTCTTATCGACATCTACCTGGGGACCGTTACATACAGCTAGTGCCGCTTGCGGTCTGTGGTTAAACCCACTGCCAGCGTAGTATCGAGTCTTTAGAGTCCCACACAGAGAGTTTTCCTACTCCAGGCGAAACGATATAGAGGTCGTATGGTTTTACGACAAGGGTTCGGATGCATACGTGTGTTTACGTACGTACGACTTTTCGGACAGTTTTTACTAGTCGGCTTTGGTTTAAGCCAGATTCTAGTTTCGGGTTATTGGATTTATACAGTCTAAAGTTTTTCCGTGTTTTCACGGATTGGAAGGGCGTTCTCGTAATTTGTCGAGAAGGTTCTAGAAGAGTGGTGACTAAGGGGTTAAGGTGGCATGAGCATTAATTGCTTAATGACTCATTTGTGTGATTCATGCTTTGTATTAAATGATTCATTAATGAGTTAGTGAGTCATATGATGAATCACACTAGATGAATGAATCTAACCATGATGATAAATCATTTATATTATTTATTTGATTTATTGTTATGGTTGATATATTCATATGAGTTCATTATTCTTTTCATTATCATTCTCACCTTCTCTCTCCTCAAGCTCACTCTCTCTTGAAACCCTAACCCTAACCTCTCATGTGTTGAGATCAAGGGTTAGATAGACTAAAACATCCATAACCTCACTCTATATCCTTTAGGTAGCTTAGATTAGCACTTTAAGCAACCTAGTTATCTCAAGTTTGAGATTAAGCTTGGCGTAGGAGCTTTCGGGTGGATCGTCTTTGATTCGAGGAGGCCGTGAAGTTGCCGATGTTCTTACGAGGAGTGGAGGACAGCGATGAAGACCCGAAGGACACGGTTCTTGAGGTATAATCACTTCACATAGTAGTTTAGAACTTCTATGATTGTTGTTAGTTATCGTTTAGCTTCGATTCATGCGGTTAGTCGATGTTTAAGCAAAGAACAAGATCGTTTTTCATATTTCCGCCTCCCCGCAAGTCGTGGGGTGTTGCACATCGACTTACATCAAGTTCATTACGCAAAAGGTTTTCTTAAAAATCTGTTGTAGCCCTCCGTCAGTTCAGATAAGTTCTACTTAGTATTCGTACTACGTTTGTTGACCTCCGTCAAGGCGTAGTGTGCTGTAGCTAACTAGTATTTATCTGCTTATGTATATGATGCAGATTGTTTTAGGGTAGTCATGCGGCCTTGTTGACCTCCGTTGTAACACCCGAGCCCAATAATACTATTTCTGGTACTGGTTGAATGTTAGACATTGCTCCTTTCAATTATCTTGTTTGTTTGGTGCTCGTTGCTAAATTTTAACCGGCTAGGTCATTTTTGCCTATAATATATTTTAACACCTAAAGTGAAATTAAAAATATCCATGTTGGCCTACTCGTCGCCACTAGTCGCATGGTAGCGTCCGCGTGTCGAGATTTCATCCCGTTCGGCGAAACGGGCAAGTTTGGACGGCTACGCGCGCGTGCAAGTGTCCGACTTGGGGGCATGCATTTTAATCATAAAACACCTCATTTCAAAATTTGGAACTCGCTTAAAATCCTATAATTTGAATTTGAAACATTTGGGCGCAACCCGGGCGCGATTTGGAAATGTTTCATTTAGCGCCGAAATGCCCATTTAATTAAATAAAATAAAACTATATAATATATTCTGTTACTAAGATTTAACGATCAAATCCTTTTAATCTTTCAAAATTTCATCACGAGATTTTCCCCCAGCCAATCACGAGGGAATAAATCCCTCGTGGGCCCCATCAACCATCTCTCTCTCTCCGCTTCTCTCTCTTCGTCTCTCTATCTCTCTCTAATCTTTTTCTCTCTCTCTCCTAAAATCTCTCTCTCCCTCTCTCCTATAACTCTCTCTCTCTCTATTTTTATTTATTTGGCACTGTTCCTTCATCTTCCCACGAGAAAACTCGCTGAACCCACAAACCCTAACCCGAGCCCTCTCGTCGCCGTCGCCGCCGCAGTCCCCGCGCCGACAACACCACCACCACCGTCTTCCTCGCCTCCTCGGCCTCGACAGCACCCCTTCCTCCTCTCCTCCCTCCTTCAGAGCCTGCAGCTGTACCCGACGCCACCACCTGCACGCAGTGCTCGCCGTCGCCGCCGCCTCCCATCGCCGATGACGCCAGAGCCTTCATCCCTTCACCCTCGTCCCGACCTCCTCATCTTCTTCCTTCTTCCCTCGCCGGGCCACGACAGAACCCGAGCCTAACCCCATCACCTAACCCTAGTTCGCCGGGAAGGACACCGTCGACCCTCCTCGTCGTCGCCAGCACACCGCCGACCACCTCCTCTTCCCCCTGCAGCCCAGACCAGGCCATTCCTCCTCTACTCACCGCACCATCTCATTCCAGCGACATCCAACAACTTCCAGCCTTGACTGCCGCCGTCGCTGCCTCGCCGGCGCCCCATCGCCGTCGAACCCGTCACGGTTGCCACCTCTGCCATCCCTGTAAGCATCTCTTTACCTTCTCCATTCGTGTTAACCCCTCGCTGGTCTTTAGTGTCCGTGTGTCGTATTTTGCTAATTCGTCGCTGTTTTGACATTTCGCCGGATTCCGGCCGTGCCGACGACTTGACCCGACTCTCCAGCGAAGTACTCCAGTCCGTGTGGTCCCGCTGTTCGCTGTTTGGACTCGATCCGTGGCCCGTGCATCCGTCGCGTGTTTTCCGCCGACGTTGCGTTCGTGTTTTCCGGTTTGCGAAACCGTCGAGGCAAGATTTCTTGCTACATGCTACGTTAAACTAATTAAGTGTTTGACTCATAAAACTTGCAATATTAACTAAGTATAGTTACTTGTCTCATTGAACGAAATATGATATACATCATAATACTGCCATCCAAATCGTATTTTGCCACCATAACCTTAATAACAACTACCTGTTAATCATTTTGTTATTTAGAGGACGATAGTCGTACACTTATATCTTCATTACCTGTTGTTATTAATATTGCGCTACCCTATGATTATTGCACCCCAAGGGTGCTCGAATCTGTTAATAAGATAATACAAAGCACCATTGTGATTAAGTGACTATTATTGCTGTTTACTTTAAATTCTTGCTGCTGTTCATTATTCGATTGTATACCTGTTGTGAGCACATACTCGATTGCACTACATATTGACCTGACCTTGCTACACATGACATGTATATACATACCGACTCAACCTGTTGTACCACGACCTGACTTGTTACCTGATCTCATGCCTAATGCCAACAAACCTGACTTGGGGTCCTCAATGGACCATTCCTGTTGTCTATCCAGACAAACCTGACCTGTTACCTGATCCTGTGTTGGCATTAGTCCTTGATTACTGAATACCTGACCTGACATACATAACTTGGGGGTATGGGGAAATCAAAGGTGAAACCGACTTGTAACTCAACAGTTCGATACCTGTTCTGATCAGTCTTACGGGCTTGGCCAGCCCCGGAGTGATGATGCTGACATCACTCGCCCATCCTGCTACTTGTTACTGCCTAGCGGCACGTCTCGAATTCAGCCCCGAGAATCTTGACCGTGGTCCCGGGCACGCACGGGATACTATTGAGTTACATCGACGAGTCATCAATTGATTTCAAAGACTTTAAAATAGAAACCTGATAGAACAGTTTAGTTACCCACTGCACACTACCCTGCACTGTTGTTTCATATCATTGCTTTATTCATGTTTATTTTCTGCATTGCTTATTACCATGTTCATATTATATTATTGGTTGACATGACGCGCTGACGTCTGGGTTTTGCATGGCCCAGATTCTTTACCACTGTCGCCGACCGAGCAGGAGTACTTCAGCCAGCAGGCTGATTTGTGAGTTCTGTAGTGGTTAGTTCATTTATTGCATTTTATTTCCAGGTGTGATCCCGCATTACGGGACGTACCTTTCTATTATTGCATTGGATCATTTGCTTCCGCACTTATTTATCATTGACTCTGGTTATTATGGATTTGGACATGTGTTAGATAGTTTATTTATCTTGTTCTTGATATCTCTACAGCCGTAATGTGACTGTGGACGGTTACTTCCTACCCACAGGTAGCATAGTTGGCTATGTCACGTGCCCAATCTTGCGTACTCTGGGAAGCGCGGCGTGACATGGTTCTTTTGGTATCAGAGCCATAGGTTAGTTGGGTTGATTCTTTTGTAGTTGGGTATTGTACCCGATACACGAATCAGAATACCCGTGATTAGGAAACATGTCCTACCACCTTGACCGTTTTACCATTCTTGAATCACATTCTTCCTGATTATATCTTGTACGGCGTGCAAACTTACTTTGCATTGTTAACTCGAAAACCTATTTTCTTGTTATCTCTAGGACTTAGGCGACTTGGGTGGAGTTAAGTAATTGCGGCTATGATACCGCGGCATAGCTACAATGCGGTACTCTATTTAAGTATCTTGGAGTTCTAGCCTTGAGCCACATTCAGAATCTATCATCATGCTAATGTTGGGTGTTTTGAGTTCAGGATTATGACAGGTAAGAAGTTGAAGACGTACCGGAGGCGTGTGAACGAAGCCGCCATGCTTGGAGTGATAAGAGGAATGCTGGAAATCAAAGAAACAGACCGAGCTGATCCAGCAGCAAGCGGACTTGTTTCAGGGAGGTTTGCAGATCGTTCAGCAGTCTGTGAACGAGGTTGGAACTAGACCAGTCGAACGAGTAGGGACTGTAGCAGATTTCAGACTTTTGGGTCCGTCTACTTTCACTGGTCTGTAGGAGCCGTTGCCAGCTGAGCAGTGGCTAGTGACACGGAGAATTTGCTGATTGCGACACAGATTCCAGAGGACAAAGGAGTTGATGTGGTGCGCATTCAGCTAAGGGATTACGCCCGAGAGTGATGGCTTGTGGAGGAGACCCGCTTGCCCAAGCTAATCAGTTGGGCGGATTTCTCTAAAGTTTCCTGGAGAAATTCTTCCCGCGGCGCTGCACCAGGACTGCACGGGAGGAAATGGAAGAGAAGTTCATCGGGCTAAGGCAGAATGGAGCAACCGTGGACGTGCCTGCAGCAGAGTGGACGAGACTCGGTAGTCTCGCTGGACCTTTCTCGGCCAACGATGCAGACAGCAGTGGCGGTAAGGAGGCAGTTCTGTCGGGCCAATCAAGCTTAGGGCTAAGCCGACAAACAACATTATTGCATCTATGGAAGTTGATAGTGGTGAAGAGCCGGCGGTTGTTCGCGATTTTATGGACGTAGTAAAGATATATCGGGTCTACCGCCGAAACGAGACGTGGAGTTCGCGATTGACCTTAGTCCTGGTGCAGCGCCAGTATCTAAAGCTTACTATCCAATGGCACCAGTGGAATTGGAAGGAGTTAAGAAGCAAGTTGGTGAATTATTTGAGAAGGGTTGGATTCGAAGCAGCAGCTTGCCTTGGGGAGCTCCAGTTCTTCTAGTAAAGAAGAAGGATGGCACGAGAAGGATGTGCATTGATTATCGAGAATTGAACCGGGTGACTATTAAGAACAAGTACCCGATCCCTCGCATTGGAGAACTTTTGAGCAGCTTAGTGGCGCGAGGGTATTCTCGAAACTGGATTTGCGATCAGGATATCATCAGGTCCGAGTGAAAGCAGAAGACATTTGCAAGACGGCGTTTCGAACTCGATGTGGACATTTCGAGTATCTGGTGATGCCCTTCGGAGTGACGAATGCGCCGGCAATATTCATGGATTTGATGAACAGAATCTTTTCGCCATTCTTGGACCAGTTTATTGTGGTATTCATTGACGATATTCTGGTATACTCGAAGAGTCCGGAGGAACATGCTGAGCATTTAAAGATCGCACTGCAGACGCTGAGACAGGAGAAATTGTATGCGAAGATGAGTAAGTGCGAATTCTGGCTGGCAGAAGTGAAATTTCTGGGACATGTCGTGTCGGGCGATGGAATCGCCGTTGATCCCGAGAAGATTGCAGCAGTTCGAGATTGGCCAATTCCAAAGAATGTTGTGGAGATAAGAAGTTTCCTTGGTTTGGCCGGGTACTACAGGAGATTTGTGGAGAACTTCGCTCGTTTGGCAGAGCCGTTGACCAAGCTCACGCGCAAGGAGGTACCGTTTGTTTGGACGGATGGATGTGCATTGGCCTTCGAGACGTTGAAGCAGAAGTTGATAACCGCCCCTATCCTAACCGTACCGGATAATTCAGGAGGACTGGTGATTCACAGCGACGCATCTGGAAAAGGATTGGGATGTGTTTTGATGCAGAATGGGAAGGTCGTAGCTTACGCATCAAGACAACTGAAGACTCATGAGAAGAATTATCCGACTCATGACTTGGAGCTTGCGGCCGTGATCTTCTCCTTGAAGATTTGGAGACACTACCTTTTGGGCGAAAGAGTCGAAGTCTTTACAGATCACAAGAGTTTGAAGTATGTGTTCACTCAGAAGGAGTTGAACATGAGGCAACGCAGATGGTTGGAGCTAATGGCCGACTACGACCTTGATCTTAAGTACCATCCGGAAAAAGTTAACGTCGTGCCGGATGCGCTTAGTCGGTTACCAGCAATTCAGGTATTGACTGCACAGAGGGAGATCATTGCGGATTTTCGGAGATTTGATTTGGAGGTTGTACTACCACATGCTACGGGACAGTTGATGCAGTTGCAAGTGCAGTCGTCCTTAGTTGAGAAGATTAAAGCGGCACAAACGCAGGATCCTAGACTGCAAAAGTTTCGAGAGCAGGTTGAAGCCAGGCTACGAACCGATTTACTGATCTATGAAGATGGTTCGTTGAGGTATGGTAGCCGTGTGTGTGTGCCAAAGGGAGATGTGCGTGAAGAGCTTATGCAGGAGGCATACAGTTCAGCTTACTCTGTACATCCAGGAGGGACAAAGATGTACAGAGATATTCGACAGCACTTCTGGTGGGAAGGTATGAAACGGGAGATTGCTCGCTTCGTGGCTAAGTGCTTGGTGTGTCAGCAAGTCAAGGCTGAACACCAAAGGGTTGCTGGTTTGTTGCAACCACTTCCGATTCCTCAGTGGAAGTGGGAACTTATAACCATGGTTTTCGTGACGGCTTTACCGCGGAGTCCAAAGGGCAACAATGCAGTTTGGGTGATTGTCGATCGGTTGACCAAGGCAGCTCACTTTATTCCTTTTCGGGTTGGTCAATCGACAGAGACTTTGGCAGAGCGGTACATGCAGGAGATTGTAAGATTGCATGGAGTACCGGTGAGCATAGTGTCCGATCGGGACACTCGGTTCTTGTCGCACTTCTGGAGGAGTTTACAAGAAAGTTTGGGGACTCGATTGAAGTTTAGCACAGCTTATCATCCTCAAACTGATGGACAATCGGAGAGACCGATCCAGACTCTTGAAGATATGTTGAGGGCTTGCATGTTGGACTTCAAAGGTTCTTGGGAGGATCACCTACACTTGGTGGAGTTTTCTTACAACAATAGTTTCCAAGCGACTATTCAGATGGCTCCGTTTGAAGCGTTGTATGGTCGTAAGTGCCGTTCATTTGTTTGTTGGGATGATGTTGGTGAACGAAGGTTACCAGGACCAGATTTGGTGGTACAGACAGTCGAGAAGGTGAATACAATCAGGAAGCATATGAAGGCAGCTCAAGACAGACAGAAAAGTTGGGCTGACACGTCAAGAAGACCTCTAGAGTTCGCCGTGGGTGATTTGGTATTCCTGAAGATATCACCGACTAGAGGGGTGATTCGCTTTGGGAGTCGGGGAAAGCTTAGTCCTCGATTCGTTGGACCCTTCGAGATATTGGAGCGTGTTGGAGAGGTAGCGTACCGTTTAGTGTTACCATAGTCCTTGGCAGGAGTGCACGATGTGTTTCATGTGTCTCAACTACGGAGGTATGTTCGCGATGAAACTCACGTCTTGGATCATTCGGAGTTGACCGTACGGGAGGACCTAACGTTTGAAGAGCGACCGGTTGAAATCAAGGATCGAAGAGAAAAGGTTCTTAAGAACAAGGTTATCCCTCTTGTGCTAGTTTCTTGGGGTAATCGATTGCATGGAGAATCCACTTGGGAGCGAGAAGACGAGATCCGGCAGAAATTTCCTCACCTTTTCCTGTAGTTAGCTATCTTGTATTCTTGGAATTTCGAGGAAGAAATTCTTTTTGTAGTTGGGTATGATGTAACACCCGAGCCCAATAATACTATTTCTGGTACTGGTTGAATGTTAGACATTGCTCCTTTCAATTATCTTGTTTGTTTGGTGCTCGTTGCTAAATTTTAACCGGCTAGGTCATTTTTGCCTATAACAAATTTTAACACCTAAAGTGAAATTAAAAATATTCATGTTGGCCTACTCGTCGCCACTAGTCGCATGGTAGCGTCCGCGTGTCGAGATTTCATCCCGTTCGGCGAAACGGGCAAGTTTGGACGGCTACGCGCGCGTGCAAGTGTCCGACTTGGGGGCATGCATTTTAATCATAAAACACCTCATTTCAAAATTTGGAACTCGCTTAAAATCCTATAATTTTAATTTGAAACATTTGGGCGCAACCCGGACGCGATTTGGAAATGTTTCATTTAGCGCCGAAATGCCCATTTAATTAAATAAAATAAAACTATATAATATATTCTGTTACTAAGATTTAACGATCAAATCCTTTTAATCTTTCAAAATTTCATCACGAGATTTTCCCCCAGCCAATCACGAGGGAATAAATCCCTCGTGGGCCCCATCAACCATCTCTCTCTCTCCGCTTCTCTCTCTTCGTCTCTCTATCTCTCTCTAATCTTTTTTTCTCTCTCTCTCCTAAAATCTCTCTCTCCCTCTCTCCTATAACTCTCTCTCTCTCTATTTTTATTTATTTGGCACTGTTCCTTCATCTCCCCACGAGAAAACTCGCTGAACCCACAAACCCTAACCCGAGCCCTCTCGTCGCTGTCGCCGCCGCAGTCCCCGCGCCGACAACACCACCACCACCGTCTTCCTCGCCTCCTCGGCCTCGACAGCACCCCTTCCTCCTCTCCTCCCTCCTTCAGAGCCTGCAGCTGCACCCGACGCCACCACCTGCACGCAGTGCTCGCCGTCGCCGCCGCCTCCCATCGCCGACGACGCCAGAGCCTTCATCCCTTCACCCTCGTCCCGACCTCCTCATCTTCTTCCTCCTTCCCTCGCCGGGCCACGACAGAACCCGAGCCTAACCCCATCACCTAACCCTAGTTCGCCGGGAAGGACACCGTCGACCCTCCTCGTCGTCGCCAGCACACCGCCGACCACCTCCTCTTCCCCCTGCAGCCCAGACCAGGCCATTCCTCCTCTACTCACCGCACCATCTCATTCCAGCGACATCCAACAACTTTCAGCCTTGACTGCCGCCGTCGCTGCCTCGCCGGCGCCCCATCGCCGTCGAACCCGTCACGGTTGCCACCTCTGCCATCCCTGTAAGCATCTCTTTACCTTCTCCATTCGTGTTAACCCCTCGCTGGTCTTTAGTGTCCATGTGTCGTATTTTGCTAATTCGTCGCTGTTTTGACATTTCGCCGGATTCCGGCCGTGCCGACGACTTGAACCGACTCTCCAGCGAAGTACTCCAGTCCGTGTGGTCCCGCTGTTCGCTGTTTGGACTCGATCCGTGGCCCGTGCATCCGTTGCGTGTTTTCCGCCGACGTTGCGTTCGTGTTTTCCGGTTTGCGAAACCGTCGAGGCAAGATTTCTTGCTACATGCTACGTTAAACTAATTAAGTGTTTGACTCATAAAACTTGCAATATTAACTAAGTATAGTTACTTGTCTCATTGAACGAAATATGATATACATCATAATACTGCCATCCAAATCGTATTTTGCCACCATAACCTTAATAACAACTACCTGTTAATCATTTTGTTATTTAGAGGACGATAGTCGTACACTTATATCTTCATTACCTGCTGTTATTAATATTGCGTTACCCTGTGATTATTGCACCCCAAGGGTGCTCGAATCTGTTAATAAGATAATACAAAGCACCATTGTGATTAAGTGACTATTATTGCTGTTTACTTTAAATTCTTGCTGCTGTTCATTATTCGATTGTATACCTGTTGTGAGCACATACTCGATTGCACTACATATTGACCTGACCTTGCTACACATGACATGTATATACATACCGACTCAACCTGTTGTACCACGACCTGACTTGTTACCTGATCTCATGCCTAATGCCAACAAACCTGACTTGGGGTCCTCAATGGACCATTCCTGTTGTCTATCCAGACAAACCTGACCTGTTACCTGATCCTGTGTTGGCATTAGTCCTTGATTACTGAATACCTGACCTGACATACATAACTTGGGGGTATGGGGAAATCAAAGGTGAAACCGACTTGTAACTCAACAGTTCGATACCTGTTCTGATCAGTCTTACGGGCTTGGCCAGCCCCGGAGTGATGATGCTGACATCACTCGCCCATCCTGCTACTTGTTACTGCCTAGCGGCACGTCTCGGATTCAGCCCCGAGAATCTTGACCGTGGTCCCGGGCACGCACGGGATACTATTGAGTTACATCGACGAGTCATCAATTGATTTCAAAGACTTTAGAATAGAAACCTGATAGAACAGTTTAGTTACCCACTGCACACTACCCTGCACTGTTGTTTCATATCATTGCTTTATTCATGTTTATTTTCTGCATTGCTTATTACCATGTTCATATTATATTATTGGTTGACATGACGCGCTGACGTCTGGGTTTTGCATGGCCCAGATTCTTTACCACTGTCGCCGACCGAGCAGGAGTACTTCAGCCAGCAGGCTGATTTGTGAGTTCTGTAGTGGTTAGTTCATTTATTGCATTTTATTTCCAGGTGTGATCCCGCATTACGGGACGTACCTTTCTATTATTGCATTGGATCATTTGCTTCCGCACTTATTTATCATTGACTCTGGTTATTATGGATTTGGACATGTGTTAGATAGTTTATTTATCTTGTTCTTGATATCTCTACAGCCGTAATGTGACTGTGGACGGTTACTTCCTACCCACAGGTAGCATGGTTGGCTATGTCACGTGCCCAATCTTGCGTACTCTGGGAAGCGGGGCGTGACAACATCGGAGATAGGGAACTTCTTGGACCTGAGATGATGGTAGCAACTGTTGATGTGGTTCGTACTATCAAAAAAAAGATGCGCATAGCCCAAGATCGACAGAAGCACTGGGCTGATGCAAAGCGACGTCACTTGGAGTTCCAGCCGGGAGATCACGTATTCTTAAAGATATCTCCGAACCGTGGAGTGATCCTATTTGGAAGACAGGGTAAGCTAAGTCCGAGATACATTGGACCGTTCGACATACTCAAACGAGTCGGTGAAGTGGTATACCGCTTGGCACTTCTACCTTCATTAGAAGGAGTGCATAATGTGTTCCACATATCCCAACTCAGAAGGTATGTGAGTGACCCCAGCCATGTTCTTGATCATTCCGAGCTCACTGTACAGCCGGACTTATCTTGTGAGCAACAACCTGTTGAGATCCTGGACAGGAAAGTGAAGTAATTTCGGAACAAGGAAGTCAACTTGGTTCGAGTGATGTGGAGAAAAGACACTCCAGGAGAATCGACATGGGAAAGGGAAGATGTGATGCGTGTAAGATATTCTCACCTGTTTGTAAACTAGTCCTTAAAATAAAATTTGTAAGTTTCAAGGACGAAATTTTTTGTAAGGAGGGTAGACTGTAACAACTCCAATTTTAGTGTACAAAAATTTGTTTAAAAGTTAATTTATACTTGGGGTATCTGCATTTCGTGTAAGTACTATAAGTAATTGTTTTGCTTTTTAATAGGAAGAAGGAGCTTGTAGCTCATTGGTAAGACCTTGCATTGCTGAACCAAAGCACCAGAGTTCAAATCCCGTTAGCCACATTATTTTTTTAATATTGTTTTCTTTTAAATTTTTAGAAGCCCAAGAGTCTACACGTGCTAAATCCGTAAAACAAAAGGTCACAAATAAAACAAACTGACCCAGGTGAAAGATCAAACGACGACGGACGCACGGCGACGAGCCCCGGCCCAACTCGGCCTGACTCCGCCGGCGGATCGGCCAAATCGGCCGCCGGCGGCGGATCGGCCAAATCGGCCACCACTGCCGGCCGAACTCAGCCAAAACCCGAGTTGGTCTATATGGAAGTTATGCCTCTTGCTATCCCCAGTACCCCTGTATACTTTAAATTTTCTGCAATTTAACAGAGCCAATAAAAACATCTATTTACCCCATTTTTAATACAATTTTTAATACATTTTCTCACACCCTTTCACCTACTCTAACCCTAATCTTATCCTATAAATACCACCCCTGCACACACCCCCCTACTCAAAAATAATGTCCAAACTCTCAAGAAAACTCTCTAGAATTTTTGTGTACAAGTAGAGTTAGCGAAGGGCTAAACTCCGGCGAAATTCCGACGACGACCCTGGGAGTTCCCGGGGACTAAACGACGCACCGGAACCTACTTCCACTCCCCCTTCCTCTCCTCTAAACCAAAAGCCAGTAAGTCCTTTCTACCCCTTCTCTAATCTATTTTAAAAACTTGTAAAACTAAAACCCGACGGAAGCAGAGTTAATCCGACTTCCGATTCGGTTTTCTCTAAAAAGTTCAATTTTCCTTAAACACAACCATACTAAACTCTTACATCTTGACTATTAATAAGTAACAAAATATATGGAACAAATTCCAATTCAAAAGAATGTATATTTCAACTCTTATCGCACTTTTTCAATAAAATACCATGTAGTTTGTGTTAGTTATATGTATGCCCTAGAGGCCATTACTATACATAGGATGTATATTGTAGTGGATGCTTGGACATATATAGGGATGACTTTCTTGCTCGATATGATAGTATGCTATCTGGTTACTCTTTACCTTAACGTTGACACTGATTGTCTCTCTGTTACATGTTGGTAAAGCCCTTAGGATGTGTACTTGACTACCTGGACTATGATGCAGATCATACTAGTGGGGACGTGGTAGTCCATAAGTACATTCTTCAAAGTCCCTAGTCGTGGGTGTATCGAGACGGGGCATCGATATACCAGAGTAGACTAGCGTGTACCTTCTCGACCCATATAGATGGGTGATGGATGATCCCATATCCATTGGTGTTTGACATCAGAGATGATATACGGGTGCTCAGTGGAGACTGGGTACACTGGACGGACTCGCCGAGAACTCCCAGATGGTATTATACCTTACGTCAGATGGCAGTTCTCTAGTGATACTGGTACAGGTTAGTCTGTAGACCCGAGATCGTCATAGAGTCTTTTGTGATTCCCACTGTGCTTTGATTTCCACCTTACCACGTCCAAGAGGGCGTGCAAAACGGTGGTTTTTGAGTACAGTCCTGAATTACATGAAGGCAATGAGCGATAGGAGGGGTTTCGTCTCTCCCGGTATAGCGAGTTGATGTTGCGCTGTGCTCGATTGGCTATAACAGGAAGTCCTTGGCCAAGGCTACTTTAGGGATTTACTGGTAAGTGTTACCAGTAGTTTCTCAACCCGTTATGAGCCTCATATCGACAAGACTTATCGAGTTATTGGGGTCTGACGTTTACCACCCCTAGACAAGATATGCGACATATCAGACGAACAGACCGGACTGTACGGTAGTGTTACTGGTTAGATTCACAGGAGTGTGAGCGGGCTTGCTCGTTGATCTTCTGATCGCTCAATGCCAGGATGGCCTTTACGTTTAGCAGACCGCTTGCGGCTTGTGGGTGTTTGATATGATCATCACCTGCTGCCGGCGTATTGACGAGTCTTTAGAGTCCTACACAGAGGTTTCCTGGCTCAAGCGAAACGAAATAGGAGCGCATATAAGATATGTGCGGGACCGAGAATAATACCAGTATGTGATACTGTATTCTATTCTCGTGATTTGTGACATTGATCGGTTATATGCGATATAGCCGGGTTATCGGATCAAGTGTTGATTCGATAAGTTGTTACTATTGATATTAGTCGGTTATATGCAGTATGACCGGATCATTAAATCAAGTGTTGATTTAATGATTTAATGTATAATTATATATTTGATATATTACTTTGCATTAACTAGTATTTGTTCACTTGAGATTGATTTTCTCACTTGATGTGCACAAGTAGTATATGTGATATATTTTTGTGCACTTGATTGTATCATGTTTGATGATACATGCAAACTTGGGTGTGTGTATGCTATACACCATGTTTAGTTAATGGTTGGGATTTCATTTGCCTTATTTATTTATTTATTTATTTATTTTGGCAAGAAATAAAATGGTGGTGGCTTTCTTTGTTTTATTCTTGAAGATTCATGAAGCTTCAACCATTTTGTTTTATGCTTAACCTAACCACTTAACTAAACCTTAGTTTATTCTCTACATGAGTTACACTCACCCATGGTTGCTAAATGATAAGCATCACTTGATTTTCTATTATGGATTATTCATTTTCATTATTCTTTTTCTTTCTTCTTCTTCTTCATGAAGAAAAGAAGAAAGCTTTCTTGAAAATTCCAAGTGATGAATCTAAGTGAGAAATCCAAATCCAAAGTGAACCCACTTCCTATTTCTTCATCCTCTACCACTTGCCATGTAGTAGAGTGTGTTATCTTCACAAGTTTCATGACCAAGTGAAGATGGAGCTTGAGTTAGAGTTGCCTCGACGTAGATCATCTTCGGAATTGATGTCAATGACCTAGTCCGCTCATTTCTCTGACGAAACCATCGCAAGAGTCCGGGATCCCGGTGATCGCAGCGAAGGGACGTCATCACGGAGCTAAAGAAGTGGAGGACCGGATCTACAAAGGTTGTATTTCCATTCACTTGTTAGCAAAGTAGTTTGCTTGCTTCTCTTTTTCGCCTTACCTCTAGTAATCGATCTAGTTTAGGGTTTCTCGGCACCGGAAAATTTAAATTTGGCATGGTTGATACCTTGTGGAATCTCTTGAGTGTGCCTAGTAACCCTACAGTGGTATCAGAGCCTAACTAGAGCTTTAGGCGATGTGTAGACGATGTTAGAAATCCGATCGAACCCAAAACCCTAACTTTTAACCCTCTCTGTACATTTTCTGAAAATATGGTTTTTTTCCAAATTAAAAATAGCCAAAAAATTCAGCAGGGTTTTTGAAGAGTTACTGTGAAGCACGTGCGCTTAACTCAATAAAAGCGCGGCGGAACCGCGGCACGAGCATGGCTCGTGCGGCGGTTCCGCGGCCGTATTGACACTTTATTCTTTCCTTTTTGCACAGTAACTCCTTATTTGATTCCTGTGTTTTCTGGGTATTTTTTAATTTATATTCAACAGTTGAATTTTCTGGGTTGTATTGGGGATTCGATGATTCGATCGGGAACTTTAACTTCGTCTATGTGTTTTTCTGGATATTTAGAACATGTTAAAAAGGTTCGACCGGATATAAATACCCACTTTTTTCCCTGCCGGGAAATTTCCAAGTGTTGGATTTTTCCGTAGTTTAATAACGTTCTAAGTAGTGCAAGTAACGCGATGGTCTCTCTAGAAGACAACAAACCTTAACTCGATTATGTGACCGTCTTGAACTGCCCTTAGAACCTTAGGGTTTGGGGCAGTACGGCGTGCCACATGTGAGGCGTTGGCTTGACCCTTCTACGGCTGGACCGTTGGTACTGTGGCATAAAGTGGATGTTTTTAAACTTATTTCATGAGTTGAGCTATTCCGGGAAAACTTGGGTGTTTGATTGTTCGATCGGAAAGTTTAACATTTTCTATTTATCTGAAATGTGATACAATATTTGGAATCCACAAGTAGTTATGAGATAACTGATTTGGATGTTATAAATCTAGCACTTTAGTCTCACTTGATCGGTTTCCACGAAATTTCGATGCGATCAAAAGTCCGTCGCAATCACGTAGCGTACGCGGATACTCGCCGGGTAAACTTAATAGACAGCCATGCCCCATAGCCCCGACCAAGTGACTGTAGGAGAACCCCATCGCCAAAAGCATCCGTTCGGGTGCTCGCGGCAACGGTGTTCCGCCTTAGTGCACTTCGTCGACGGCATCCGGGGGTGCGGCCGTCTACTAAAGTTTGCGACGAGCATTCGATCAGTTTATCGGGAATCTTGTTGAATTGCCCGACTAGATATTGAAAAGTGTTTTCGATATTGAGACTAAAATGCGGGGTTTATAATTGTTAGGCATGTGATATCTAAGGAATTCAGATGGTTAGGCATGCGATGTCTAAAGAGTTTGCGGATTCCAACTGTTGTAGTTTTACACTTTCTTTTCTGCGACCGTAAGTGTAATATGTGATATCGCCGGTTTCGTTGCTATATGTCAACGACAATTGGGATGCGCACATTTACTTACGTTGATGACATGTGATATTATGTGTTGCTGGATATGTTATATTGGATCGTCGCGTTTTGAATAGCTGGGTTTTTTTTATGTGAGATGAGTGTTTTTCATTTTCATTCATGTAAAAACTTGTATGTAATATTCTTTTATTTGGGCACTTCCAGGTTACGGAAGATGTCACCTTTTGTATATTATTTACTTTTCCGCACTAGGATAGACCCAAGGAGGAGGGCACAAGTAACCGGGTTCTGGAGTCCAGTGGGAGACCAACTCGAGGAGTCGAGTCCGGGTCTCCTAACTCTAGAATTGGTAGGGTTGCTTGCCGCTCTCGTAGGGGTCTAGGGGTGTGGGTTTGGCTATTCATCGCGACCGTGGAATCCGTGTTTTATACATGCTCGTATTGAAAACACGGACGTCCTAGTATATCCAATATTTCATATGTTTCTTCTGCTGCGATATCTGTGATGTGATCATTTGATATGTTGTGATAAATACTGTATATAGTATATACGATATATTATATAGACGTTACTTATGTTTTACACCCGCGTTAGCCCTGCCCCGCTCTGCCGTTAGTTACCTAACCTAACGGTGCACGAGGGGACATCGAGGCGAATGCAGATGGCATAAGTGTACGTCGTATTTATCTGTGATGTTTAGGTGATTTAAATGATGGGACTTCATTAATATGATTAATGAAAGAAAAGAAACCTAAAAGATGTTGTGGAATCGAATTTTCAAAAACAGGTAGCTACAGTTCTTGCTTTGCATCGCGGTGTTCCTTGTAGAACATCCTGCACCTTATTCGATAAGGAAAGGGCCGAGATCCCTTCACCGGGAGTGACCCCTTTAGCAATAACTGGCAGATGCTACAACCCTCGGTTTGTCTTCATATTGCTTCTATAGTTTTTGTTTTGCACAGCGGTATATATGATATATCCTGCACCTTATTCGATGAGGAAAGGGCCGACGATCCCTTCACCGGGAGTGACCCCTTTAGCAAAACTAGAAAAGCCTAAAAAACACTCCATTTTAAAATCATTTGATTCTACAACGATATCAAGTTCATTACGCAATAGGTTTTCAGAAAAACCTGTCGTAGCCCTCCGTCATTTCAGATAAGTCCTACTTAGTATTCGTGCTACGTTTGTTGACCTCCGTCAAGGCGTAGTGTGCGGTAGCTAACTAGTATTTATCTGCTTATGCATATGATGCAGATTGGGTTAGGGTAGTCGTACGGCCTTGTTGACCTCCGTCAAGGGTCGTGCGGGTGGGTTTGATTCAATCAAGAAATGACGGGTTGAACTTGACTAGTAGCCTATGGTTTGTTGACCTCCGTCAAGGTCATAGGGTGCTAGGGGCAAAATTATCGGGAATTTCAAGTGTTGAAATTTCCAATGAGATTGCATACCTTCTATGAGATAGTTTGTAAGACCCGGTTCTTTTTATACGCCTAAAATCCATATTTTCCTTTTTAAACCAAATTTCGTTACTTAATTATTTTAATAAAACCCACTCCCTATATTGTATCCCCATTTAATTTCCTATTAATCCAAGCCCATCCCCTTCTATAATTTAATTCATGAAAACCCAAACATTTATTTTCCCAGCCCACTTCCAATTTCTTAAATCAATTCTTCACAAAAAAAAATCCCCAAGCCCATCTCTATATTTGTTTCATAAATTCCCTTCAGCCGCAGCCCAGCCCAGCCTCTCTAAATACTTAACCCTTTTTCTTTAATTTTTCCCGGCCCATCCCCTTAACTTCTCCATTTAATTTTCTTTATTCTATCGGCCCGGCCCACTCCTTTTATTCCCAATTATTTTCCAAAACTCCCTTGGCCCGCTGGCATAAGCCCGACCCGGCCCGCACCACTTCTCCCTCGTCTCCAACGGCTCTTTCCCCTAACTCCCGCTCGCGAGCGCGCTTCTCGCCTCCGCCGTCGCCCCCGCGCTCGCGAGCGTTACCCCACGTTGCACCCTCGTGGTCCACTCAACGCACAACCCTCACCTCACCGATCGCATTCACATCCCCATCTCTTTCTCTCTGACCCCATCACTTTCTCCTCCTTCCTCCTTTTCCCGCCACCCATCACCGACCCCCTCGCCACCATTAAGACCTTCGACGAGCCACCATCAACCTTGCCGACCACCCTAAGCTTCACCCGCTCTCCCCTTCACCACTGACCACCAACTCCTCCTCCTCCCTGCAACCCGGCGGCCATCGCCTGCAAGCTCCGACCAACCGTCGCAAGAACCCCCAAACAACCGCTGCCCCACTGCGTGCCAGCCACCGCCTCCACCATCGTGACCTCCTCGCCTCCAGCTGCTGCCCTCCGCATCCGCCGCCCGATCCCTGAGCTCCCCATCGCCTTCAACTCGAGCTGCTCTCTTGCCGTCAACCTCCTCTGGCCACGCAGCCCACGTCGTCGGCGTTCAACCTTTCTCTCTCTGTTTCTCTTCCCTTCTGACTCTCTTTCTCTCTCTAAATCTCTAACTCTGTCTCTCTCTCTCTCTCTCTCACTCACTCAGTTCTCTCTCTCTCACTCTCTCTCTCTCTCAGTCTTCTCTCTCCCTTTCACTCTCTCTCACTCTCTCTCTCTCTCTGTGTTACTTTATCTCTCTCCCTTTCTCTCTAATCAATCAAGCAATCACCTCACCCCCAACCACAGCCGTCGGCTATCGCCTGAGCACCGCTGTAACCATCAAAGGGGACACAACATCGCATGAACACACAGCAAACCCCATAGCTGAGCACGAGCACGAGCCGAGGCCGCGAACCCTACACGCGCCATTCATCGCGCGTTCGTGCCGTTATCATTGCCGAGCATCACCAAGACGCCTCCAGGCAAGTTTTTACTTGCTTACATGCTATTTACTTATGGTACAATCACTAAATACATAGATTTTAAAATTACAAATTTAAACCAATTATGTGCCATACCTGTTCGACGCGTGTTCCCAAAGAAAATACTTTTCTAAATTGACGGAACTGGATTATTTACATTGGCCCTTGCTGTGATGAACATCTTGTGCAAATTTCGTTTGATAATATGACTGCTAACGACTAAATTTGATACCCCCAAATAAGCCATTAAAACTATAATTTCCTCGTACCTGAAAACGAATAAATTCATCATAAATTGTATACATATTAGAATGGTGCGTTCGAGTGCTCAAATCGAAGCCAACTCGACGAACTTTAACCCTATACTAGTTTCCAGGCATTCCTGTACTTAAACAGTGATGATAATTGGATCGAAGTGCGACTCTGGACTTCTGTCCAGAGCGACTTCAATTGTTGCTTGCTGTTCCGTAATGGGTACCACAGGATTTCCTTAACTCGTAGGTTGCGAAACTCTGCTTTTTACTGTAGGTGAACCTATTATCTAGACAACACAATTAATTTCATTCTGTTTCGTTACCGTTTGATGTTTAATCTGCAATTTAATTGATCGGGACGCGTAACAGTCCCAGCAGAATCAGAACGGACATATTATTGTTAAATAGAGTATAACTCCTGACGTGCAGATGCGATCGAAGATCCGTCTGTTGCGTTGAAAACCTTACTGAAAACCCTAGAATTCATAAAACTGTAGCATCGCTAAATTCTGATCCCAACTGGGGTTAAAATGCGTTGCGAAACGGATATCTGATTCTGAAACCGGATTTCCAGCCGCGAACGCTTAAAATGAAATGGTTATAATTAATGATCCTGGAACCCGATTGGCTTAAAACTAAATTCTATGGATGGAAAACTGAACATACTAATTACTACCTGTTTATCGTTTCGCTAAACTATACACGTATTTTCCATGATAAATCGTGCAAGTGATAGAATACTGTTTTTATGACATCTTGATCGTGCCTCATATACTGTTTACGTATCATATCATACTCATATCATTGCAGTGATAATCTAGTGATATCGTGCATTTACCCAGTGTTAGATTTTAGTGATGATTGTGGCAAGTACGTCAGTGTTCGTGTATCCGTGATTAAGTGAAAGTGATACGTACTTGTACACAATCAGTGACCCTATTATTCTATTGCATTGTCGATGTCTGTGGGATGCGTGTACGTGTGACTATAAGTGGTATGGGACACTTATGGAAGCGCTTGCACGGGTATCACAGATAAGGCATCCGACACTGCTATTTATCTTAGATACTAGTCGGGACGTGCTTGGTGGAGGTCCTGCCTCCAGTTCTCGCGCAGACTTGTCACGGATCGATTAGTATTTAGGGTTATGGTTAGCATTTGATGTAGACCACGGGGTGTGGGGTAGTTTAAGTGTGAGTCCAACAGAATCTCGGGAGTCCCCTGCCGGCTTATATTTAGGGAGTTATATGGAGATTTACAGGGTATGTGATATACACCGTGATATACATGTTACATGTTGGGCCCGTGGTCCCTTGCCCTTGGGTTCTACCTTTGGGTGGAGGACACTCGCGAGTGGTTGACTCTCACACTTGGACTGACGATAGGCTTAGTGACCTGTACAGTGAGACTTAGAGACTGCTAGGGATACTGGCATTTATATACTTTATATACTTCGTTGACATACGTGACATATCGTTTTACTGCTTTACTGTTCCGCTGCATTGATTACTGCTCATTCATATTAACGCTGTCATTGATTTACTGTTATTCATATCTATTACCACTGTTAGAACCGTCACTTGATTTTATATAATATATTGCTATTGTGTCGCTCTGACGACCTGAGTATGCATGCTCAGTGTGAGGAGAAGATTTAGCCTGGACCAGAACTAGACGTGCATTACAGACTTCTTGACTTGCCATTCCGAGTTACATTCGTTTGCTTTCTCCTCAGGTCAGTTCTTTACTTTGTTTCTTTCAGTTACTGCATTTCTCATTACCTGCGTGTCATTTACTGTTTACCATGAAAAACTAGAAGCCGAAGTGTGACTACGGCAGGACATTTCCTTGACCGTAGGAGCATGGCTGGCCTTGTCTACCCCTCGTATTCCGTATTTTGGGAAGCGGGGCGTGACATGGTTTAGTTGGTATCAGAGCCAGGTTTTGCATCGATTGGGATTGCAGTTTTTCCGTGCATAGTTTGGCAATCTAAGACATTCCTCGGTCTAGGTTGTAAACTTGTCATTCTTGATCCATATTCACATCGTGCGTTCAGCTATCCATTCGCTATGGTTTCGGGTGACTTGACAAGGTTACGTCGTTGCAATTGCACTATCGTACTCTATTCAAGTGACTTAAAGTCATGCAGTTGATTTCCCCACTTGTAATAAATTCATCATCTCTGATATTCTTGAATCTTGTCCCATCCATATTATATTTTGATTAGTTTGGCTTGTGACTTATATCATTCTCAAAATTGTTGTCCCAGGATCATGTCTTCCAACGACTCTTCATCTGTATCCGCTCCCCAGAATCAGACCGTTGAGATTCTGAGTGCACTACGAGGTCTAAAGGAAGCCCAGGAGCGAACAAACGACTTGTTGGCTGAAGGACTGAGAAGACAGGTGAATCAGGCACCGGCGGGAGTCTCCAATCATAAAGGGATCCCCGTTAGACGAGGAAAAGAGAAGAAGATGAAGCGCCAATTTGTTTCTCCGCGACAGAAGAAGCAGAAGACCCCATGTTGTGGGTACTGTAAGAGGCCAGGACATCTTCAGAGGGATTGTCGCCGCGCCCAAGGGAAATGTCTGATTTGTGGATCCAGCGAACATCTCATCAACGGTTGCCCAGAAAGGAAAGAACTACAAGGAGGAAACTCGTCCACACTCCCCACTTCTGCCAAGTGAGGATTATCTAGTTCGGACTTCGACGATAAGGCGGACCTAACGCAGGATTCAACTCACTCGACGAGAATGCAACGTCATAGTAGTCGAAAAAGGATTTTTCATGTTTTCTATTTTTCAGTAATAATGTTGTCATCTTCTTATGAATATTTCTTTCAGTTGAAATCTTGTATCCGCTGAACTCTTGATTGAATGCAATAAAACTTGAATCATAAAATATGTATCATTCTCTTGTCATTTCCCTTGTTCTTACTGTTCATTAGCAAAATATTTTAATCTTGATTTTTCAGTTTCCTGCCACCGCATATCTTTCTATGCTTCGTACACTTAGCTATTCTTCTTGATGTATTCCACTGCCTAATCATGATTCTTTCTTTCAGGCTATGGCTCACCCTGGAGCAGCGCCGCATCTAGATGAGGGTGCACAGTCTTGCGTTTCCTTAGACCGCGCGCTGATGAGTTCTGACGACGAGATCAACGGTCCCCAAGTCAACTTCGGAAACAACGATTCAGAGGATGAAGGAGTAGCCGCCCCAGAGTTTAACGTGTTAGCTGATTCCGACGAAGAAGAAGGAGATCCTGAAGAGAACCCTATAGAGGAAGACCCGATAGAGGAAGATCCCGATGAAGACCCGATAGAAGAAAATCCAGTTGAGGAAAATCCCGTGGAAGAAAATCCAGAAGAAGAGAATCACATGGAATCGGACCTCGATGAAGAAGCTCCATCCGAGGAAGAAGGACCAGAAGATCAAGACCCTACTGTTGAAGAACTTCCAGCGGCGATGCCTGCGAGGCGATATGGAAATGGACGCCCCTACCTGAGTGCGCGAGCCTACCGCAACCTACTGAATCTCCACAACCGCGACTGACGGAATATCTTTTGATGTTGTCTTTCTGGCCAAATAAAATGTGTATAGTTTAGGGCCACTTTTCGCCTTTGAGAATGCTTTGTTCCAAATTTTCTTAAATGAAATAAATCTTCTGAATTCGTAAATCTTTTGATTATTGGTTTGCTTGATACTTGTTTATTTCCCATATCCATTTATTTTTCTGCTGGGTTCCCTGACTGTCCACCCCCACTCATTGTTTAGTTTTCACCATCGTGTCGATTAGAAAGTACCGCCCCCTGATCCTTGGAATGAGCCACCCTTCATCCCTCGTCTGTGCCCCGTTTGAGATCCTTCTGGGAGGAGAAAATTTTAGGGAATTTTCCGAGTTCACTAACCCTTCAAATTTTGATACGTATGGTGTACCGACTGTTGTTTTTCCCCATATTTTCTCTCTGGTATTCCTTTATTGCTCACCCTTATTTCCTGTGCTGACCCTATCCCAATCTCCTTAACATTCAGCCTAAAGCCGCCACACTCCGACCTTCTGCTTGAACCACACATTCTTGTAATCACTACCCCAGCTAGCCCTATTCATATTGGTGATTTCTCTATTACCCCAAATATATTTAGAGACATTATTATTCAAAATTTAGTTTTCATTATTTTAAACTTATCAAGGAGTGTGTGTTATTGATTACTCTGTTTTATGTATTTTAAGTACACTATTAGTATTCTCATTTTCAGTAGCGCACCCTTACACCGCGCATATTTCTGTTCCATGTTTCTTATTTTCACTATATAAGTTTCCTAAATTATTTTAAACCTATTCTATCGATACCTTTTCCTAAAATGTTTTAACCTACCGACTAATTTTTCACTGCTTTATTGTCGTTAACTTATTTTGGGGATTTGTGCCTATGATTACTATTATAAATGGTTGAACCTTATGATTATTATTTTTCTTTCTGCTTATTTTTGATAAACATAGATGTGCACATATTTGAGTCTCGATTTTTATCGAGCACACTTTGATTGTTATTATTCGTTATTGTTACCTATGTTCCCGTATATTTGTAGTTGCCCTTATAGTGTTCCTGCATTATACCTTTTAGACCTAACTTTTGTATGTGGTTCTTATATATATGTATGTACCTCCAAAACTTTGTCTATCCGTTTTTAAGTAAATCAACATGTATTAGTTTTCGGTATGATAATTCCTCGCTTATTATTTATAGCTAGTTGTTTCTTTTGAATTTCGAGGACGAAATTTTTGTAAGGGTGGTATGATGTAAGACCCGGTTCTTTTTATACGCCTAAAATCCATATTTTCCTTTTTAAACCAAATTTCGTTACTTAATTATTTTAATAAAACCCACTCCCTATATTGTATCCCCATTTAATTTCCTATTAATCCAAGCCCATCCCCTTTTATAATTTAATTCATGAAAACCCAAACATTTATTTTCCCAGCCCACTTCCAATTTCTTAAATCAATTCTTCACAAAAAAAAATCCCCAAGCCCATCTCTATATTTGTTTCATAAATTCCCTTCAGCTGCAGCCCAGCCCAGCCTCTCTAAATACTTAACCCTTTTTCTTTAATTTTTCCCGGCCCATCCCCTTAACTTCTCCATTTAATTTTCTTTATTCTATCGGCCCGGCCCACTCCTTTTATTCCCAATTATTTTCCAAAACTCCCTTGGCCCGCTGGCATAAGCCCGACCCGGCCCGCACCACTTCTCCCTCGTCTCCAACGACTCTTTCCCCTAACTCCCGCTCGCGAGCGCGCTTCTCGCCTCCGCCGTCGCCCCCGCGCTCACGAGCGTTACCCCACGTTGCACCCTCGTGGTCCACTTAACGCACAACCCTCACCTCACCGATCGCATTCACATCCCCATCTCTTTCTCTCTGACCCCATCACTTTCTCCTCCTTCCTCCTTTTCCCGCCACCTATCACCGACCCCATCGCCACCATTAAGACCTCCGACGAGCCACCATCAACCTTGCCGACCACCCTAAGCTTCACCCGCTCTCCCCTTCACCACTGACCACCAACTCCTCCTCCTCCCTGCAACCCGACGGCCATCGCCTGCAAGCTCCGACCAACCGTCGCAAGAACCCCCAAACAACCGCTGCCCCACTGCGTGCCAGCCACCGCCTCCACCATCGTGACCTCCTCGCCTCCAGCTGCTGCCCTCCGCATCCGCCGCCCGATCCCTGAGCTCCCCATCGCCTTCAACTCGAGCTGCTCTCTTGCCGTCAACCTCCTCCGGCCATGCAGCCCACGTCGTCGGCGTTCAACCTTTCTCTCTCTGTTTCTCTTCCCTTCTCACTCTCTTTCTCTCTCTAAATCTCTAACTCTCTCTCTCTCTCTCTCACCCACTCTGTTCTCTCCCTCTCACTCTCTCTCTCTCTCTCTCAGTCTTCTCTCTCCCTCTCACTCTCTCTCACTCACACACTCTCTCTCTGTTACTTTATCTCTCTCCCTTTCTCTCTAATCAATCAAGCAATCACCTCACCCCCAACCGCAGCTGTCGGCTATCGCCTGAGCACCGCTGTAACCATCAAAGGAGACACAACATCGCATGAACACACAGCAAACCCCATAGCTGAGCACGAGCACGAGCCGAGGCCGCGAACCCTACACGCGCCATTCATCGCGCGTTCGTGCCGTTATCATTGCCGAGCATCACCAAGACGCCTCCAGGCAAGTTTTTACTTGCTTACATGCTATTTACTTATGGTACAATCACTAAATACATAGATTTTAAAGTTACAAATTTAAACCAATTATGTGCCATACCTGTTCGACGCGTGTTCCCAAAGAAAATACTTTTATAAATTGACGGAACTGGATTATTTACATTGGCCCTTGCTGTGATGAACATCTTGTGCAAATTTCGTTTGATAATATGACTGCTAACGACTAAAATTGATACCCCCAAATAAGCCATTAAAACTATAATTTCCTCGTACCTGAAAACGAATAAATTCATCATAAATTGTATACATATTAGAATGGTGCGTTCGAGGGCTCAAATCGAAGCCAACTCGACGAACTTTAACCCTATACTAGTTTCCAATCATTCCTGTACTTAAACAGTGATGATAATTGGATCGAAGTGCGACTCTGGACTGCAGTCCAGAGCGACTTCAATTGTTGCTTGCTGTTCCGTAATGGAATGGTTAGGGTTCAATTTAGAATTGGATTTCTCACTCTTTATCATCAATCACCATTGATGATCTCAAGGTTTTCTTCTTGAGTTCAAGGAAGAAGAAGAAGAAATGATATGATAAGTTAATTTTAAAAAGAAAATAAATAGAATACTTATCATACATTCAACCTTAGTTAAGTGTAGAGAAAAGACCATGGTTAATGGAATGGTTAGGGTTAAGGATAAGAACAAAATGGTCACTAGGTCAAAGTCTTCAAGAAGCTTCAATATGAAACAAAATTAGCCACCATTTTCTCTTTATGCCTTTTCTAATTATTTCCAAAATGAATAAATAGATAAATAAATAAGAAAAGGAAATAAAACCCTAATCATAAGTTTAACCATGGTTTAATTCTTTACACTTAACCAAGTAAACATGCATCATCAAACATGATACAATAATATGCACAAAAAGTATATCACATATACAACTTGTACATCCAAGTGAGAAAATCCATATAAAGTGAACCAATACTAGTTAATGCAAAGTAATATATCAAATACATAATTATACATTAAATCATTAAATCAACACTTGATTCAATAATCCGGTCATGTCGCACATAACCGACTAGTATCCAATGTATCGGCTTATCGAATCAATCCTTGATTCGATATCTAGGTTATATCGAATATAACCAATCGATACATTCATCGCGAGAATGGAATACGGTATCACATACACGTATTATTCTCGGTCCCGCACATATCTTATATGCGTTCCTATTTCGTTTCGCTTGAACCAGGAAACCTCTGTGTAGGACTCTAAAGACTCGTCAATACGCCGGCAGCAGGTGATGATCATATCAAGCACCCACAAGCCGCAAGCGGTCTGCTAAACGTAACGGCCACCTGGGTATTGAGCGATCTGAAGATCGACGAGCAAGCCCGCTCACACTCCAGTGAATCCAACCAGTAACACTACCATACAGTCCGGTCTGATCATCTGATATGTCGCATATCTCGCCTAGGGGTGGTAAACGTCAGACCCCAATAGCTCGATAAGTCGTGTCGATATGAGATCTATAACTGTTCGAGAAACTACTGGTAACACTTACCAGTAAATCTCAGCAACCCTGGCCAGGGATTTCCTGTTATAGCCAATCGAACACAGCGCAACATCAACTCCCTATACCGGGAGAGACGAATCCCCTCCTATCGCTCATTGCCTCCATGTGACTCGGGACTGTACCCAAAAACCACCGTTTTGCATGCCCTCTTGGACGTGGTAAGATGGAAATCAAAGCACAGTGGGAACCACACAAGACTCTATGACGATCTCGGGTCAACAGACTACTCTGTACCAGTGTCACCAGAGAACTGCCATCTGACGTGAGGTATAATACCATCTGGGAGTTCTCGGCGAGTCCGTCCAGTGTACCCAGTCTCTACTGAGCACCCGTATATCATCTCTGATGTCAAACACCAATGGATATGGGATCATCCATCGCCCATCTGTATGGGTCGAGAAGGTATACGCTAGTCTACACTGGTATATCGATGCCCCGTCTCGATACACCCACGACTAGGGACTTTGAAGGATGTACTTATGGACTACCATGTCCCCACTAGTATGATCTGCATCATAGTCCAGGTAGTCAAGCACACATCCTAAGGGCTTTACCAACATGTAACAGAGAGACAATTAGTGTACACGTTAAGGTAAAGAGCAACCAGATAGCATACTATCATGTCGAGCAAGAAAGTCCTCCCTATATATGTCCCAGCATCCACTACAATATACATCCAATGTACAGTAATGGCCTCTAGGGCATACATATAACTAACAATCTCCCACTTGCACTAGGGCCATCTGTAGCAGTGGTTGTAGTATCTCATACTCAACCATCCCATAAAGTCTCTCTCTGGGAACAGGCCTTTGTGAGTGGATCCGCTGTGTTGTCCTCTGAGTCTTCTCT
This sequence comes from Agapanthus africanus, assembly GCA_030015575.1. NCBI lineage: Eukaryota > Viridiplantae > Streptophyta > Magnoliopsida > Asparagales > Amaryllidaceae > Agapanthus > Agapanthus africanus. Next base: position 897,786,192 of record CM057337.1, read on the forward strand.
CCTAACCTCGATCTCCTTGGAGATCAACCATCTCCATGATCAAGTGATACTGCCATAGAATATGTCTGGATCACTGATGGGACCGGCGTTCCTTGGCATAAGCCACAACTCCATTGTCACACAATGGGAGGAACAAAGTTCATCTCATGAACCAATATACACCCAAACAGCCTCTTTGGTAGCATCTTAAGTAGCGATGTATCCTGCCTTTATCGTCTAGTATGTCACGGTATCTAGATTGGAACTCTTCCACCATACCATCCCTTTACTGAGGGTAAAGACAATGCCTGTGACTGACACTCAGTCGTCTTTATCACCCTGGAACACTTCCAGTGATTCTCCCCAGGATCGATTGATACCATCTCACTACAACTAGTGAGAATCCTAACATCCAATTAAATCTATCTCATAGATCTAAAACTCAGGATTTAGGAGGTATCACTTTGATCCTATATGGAGAATCATGGTGATAAGCGGAGATTGATCGATCGTAGCATAGGAAACTCCTTCCCTATCAAGAGTATGTCATCCACGTACTCTACGAGGATCGTCACCATACTCCCTACTACCTTTTTGTATGTACAAGGTTCATCTACCATTTTGATGATGTCAAACTCTTTGACCGCTTCATCAAAACAGATGTTCCAACTCCGCGATGCCTGCTTTATCCTATAAAGCATCTTGTGCACGTTTCCGCTGCTCCCACTATCTACGAAGCACTCTGGCTGTGTACTTACAGACGTTCTCTTCTAAAACATCATTTAGAAAAGGAGTCATGACACCCAACCGCCAGATATCGTAGTCATGGTATGTAGCCGTGGCAAGTAGGATCTGGATGGACTTAAGCATAGCTACTGGAAAAGGTTTCATCATTATCCACGCCTGGTCGATGACGAAAACCTTTAACAATTCTAGCTTTGAAAGTCTCAACTTTTTCATGTACACCAAGTAATCTTCTCAAGATATACTTGCTCCTGATGGGGATTTAACCCTTCAGATATAGCAACTAAAGTCCATACTTTGTTGGTGTATAAGGATTCCATCTCAGATCGCTAAACATCCAGCCATTCTTACAGAGTCCCACTCCTGATGGCCAGCTCGAAACTAGTTGGGTCATCATCTCATGATGCAATCCTAGCTCCTACTGTCATAGAGAAACCGAAGTATCTCTCAGGTGGGTGAGGAACCCTACTAGATCGGCGGAGAGGCTGAGGTTCGTTGGTATCTACTGAATCCTTTGGTTCTATCAAATCATCAGCTGTAGTTTGTATAGCTGGAACCTTTCCAGTTCTACATTACAGACCTTGCCTCGAGCTTGTCCGGAGTTTGCTTTTAGACATAGGCCGGACAACCCAAAATCTTAACTAGCTTAAGACATGGGCTCTTCCCATACCATATCTCATATGGAGTGGTAGGCAACTGATTTGATTCGAACCTAATTCAATAGGTATGCAGCTTCTTAAGTGCATAACCCCCAAAAAGGAAATAGGTAACTCAGTAGTACTCATCATAGAGCACACCTTATCAAATAGGATGTATCTGCTCCGCCCCGATATACCATCGTGCTATGGTGTATACGGAGGAGTAATGCTGAGAGAGAATCTCATTCTCCTTTAGAATAATCCAGGAATTCCGTGCTCAAGTATTCTCCTCCTTGATCACATCAAAGGACATAATAATTTTACCCGTATTTTGGTTCTTTACTTCTAACTTATATTCTGTGAATATCTCAAAAGGTTCGGACTTGTGTTTCAACAAGAACACATGTCTGAATCTCGAGAGATTATCAGAGAATGTAACGAAGTACAAAGAACCATTCCTGGCATATGTAGACAGGGGACCTTACATACATCAACATGTATCATCCCAAGAGTTTACTAACTCTTTCTCTGCTTCCAGTAAACAGAGCTATGGTCATCGTATCTTTGTGACATGACTGGCGAGTTTCACAAGATGTAAATTCAAACTGATTTAAATATGCATCTATATGTAACTCTAGCTAGTCGGGTCACATTGATCTGACCTAGTCTACAATACCTCAAGAAGGATTCGTTCATTTCTGAACTCTTCTTCTTGTGTGTGTTCTGTACACTAAGAACTGTAGTTTGATTTAGAACATCAATACTTTTAGATAACGTGCCTGATCCGATCAACTTTTGATATAGGAAATGTTCAAAACATTATCCAATAATACAAAATTTTATCATTTCTTTACTAATAAAGAGACTGATATGATTTTGTATATCAGGTTCGGTATCTAATAATATTCGTTCAGAATTAATGTATTGTAATACAGGGTGACAGTGACCAACAGACTTGGCTGCAACTTTTGCCCCGTTTTCTGCCTCATGAAACTTATCACCCGTTCTCAGTTCTCTACCTATCTGTAGCCCTATGTAACAGATTACATATCTGGGATCCTGATCTGGTATCACATACCCAGGACGTAGAGGATACAGAGAAACAGTTCTTTGTAATGAACACACCCGAAGATGATGCATCAACATGCACTCTTTTCGTTTGGGCGGCACGGGAATTCTGGTAATCCCCAATTTCCTGCTCTGTCTTATAACAATTATAAGTTGGAGCGGGACCAACGTTCCCCAGCTCAGTATAACAAGCGGGTTCGGTCAATAATCCGTATTATTATCTTGATTAAGGCGTGATATGGTCGCTACCTGGAGAGAGAGAGAAGAAAACACTCAGCGTACGCTCTTTCAAGAATAGATTGGTTATTATTTTATCTAATCAGGATGGCTCCCACTGCTTTTTATCAAATCTTCCTTCAAACCCTAAAAGGAAAGACTAGCTGGGATTAATTACACACTACAAGTTCGCCAATCTTTCAGCCAGGCCAGTGTCGGTACTTTGATGGAGGTCCCCCGTGCTTTCGCACGAACCTAATTACTGTAAACCTCGTTTTCCCAGAGGCGTAACCTCGTTGACACCTTTCTAGACACCTACTTGATCGGCTAATTGTAATATGTAAAACTCTCCCAGGAGTAACTCTTACTCGCAGCGGGTATCGGGATCCAACTATCTCATAGAAGGTATGCAATCTCATTGCAAATTTCAACACTTGAAATTCCCGATAATATTTTGCCCCTAGCACCCTATGACCTTGACGGAGGTCAACAAACCATAGGCTACTAGTCAAGTTCAACCCGTCATTTCTTGATCGAATTAAACCCACCCGCACGACCCTTGACGGAGGTCAACAAGGCCGCACGACTACCCTAACTCAATCTGCATCATATGCATAAACAGATAAATACTAGTTAGCTACCGCACACTACGCCTTGACGGAGGTCAACAAACGTAGCACGAATACTAAATAGGACTTATCTGAAATGACGGAGGGCTACGACAGGTTTTTCTGAAAACCTATTGCGTAATGAACTTGATATCGTTGTAGGATCGAATGAATTTTAAAATGGAGTGTTTTTGAGGCTTTTCTAGTTTTGCTAAAGGAGTCACTCCCGGTGAAGGGATCGTCGGTCCTTTCCTCGTCGAATGAGGTGCGGAATATATCATATATATCACTGTGCAAAGCAAAAACTCTTAAAAGCAATCAAAAGACAAACCGAGTGTGTAGCATCTGCCAGTTATTGCTAAAGGAGTCACTCCCGGTGAAGGGATCTCGGTCCTTTCCTTATCAAATAAGGTGCAGGATATATCACATATACCGCTGTGCAAAGCAAGAACTGTAGCTACCCTTTTTATTTTGAAATTCGATTCTGCAACATCTTAGGTTTCTTTTATTTCATTAATCACATTAATGAAGTCCCATCATTTAAGTACCTAAACATCACAGATAAATACGACGTACACTTATGCCATCCGCATTCGCCTCGATGTCCCCTCATGCACCGTTAGGTTAGGTAACTAACGGCAGAGCGGGGCAGGGCTAGCGCGGGTGTAAAACATAAGTAACGTATATATAATATATCATATATACTATATACTGTATCTATCACAGAACATCACATGATCACATCACAGATATCGCAGCAGAAGAATATCATATGAAATATTGGATATACTAGGACGTCCGTGTTTTTAATACGAGCCAGTATAAAACACGGATTTCACGGTCGTGATGAATAGCCAAACCCACACCCCTAGACCCCTACGAGAGCGGCAAGCAACCCTGCCAATTCTAGAGTTAGGAGACCCGGACTCGACTCCTCGAGTTGGTCTCCCACTGAACTCCAGAACCCGGTTACTTGTGCTCCCCTCCTTGGGTCTATCCTAGTGCGGAAAAGTAAATAATATACAAACGGTGACATCTTCCGCAACCAGGAAGCGCCCCAAATAAAAGAATATTACATACAAGTTTTTACATGAATGAAAATGAAAAACACTCATCTCACATAAAAACCCCCGGCTATTCAAACACGACGATCCAATATAACATATCCAGCAACACATAACATCACATGTCATCAACGTAAGTAAATATGCGCATCCCAATTGTCATTGACATATAGCAACGAAACCGGCGATATCACATATTACACTTACGGTCACAGAAAAGAAAGTGTAAAACTACAATAGTTGGAATCCGCAACCTCCTCAGACATCGCATGCCTGACCAAATGAATTACTTAGACATCGCATGCCTAACAATTATAAACCCCGCATTTTAGTCTCAAAATTGAAAACACTTTTCAATACCAAGTCGGGCAATTCAACAAGATTCCCGACATCCTGATCGAATGCTCGTCGCAAACTTCAGTAGGCGGCTGCACCCCCGATGCCATCGACGAAGTGCACTAAGGCGGAACACCGCTGCCGCGAGCACCCGAACGGATGCTTTCGGCGACGGGGTTCTCCTACAGTCACTTGGTCGGGGCTATGGAGTGAGGCTGTCTATTAAGTTTACCCGGCAAGTATCCGCGTACGCTACGTGATTGCGACGGACTTTTGATCACATCAAAATTCCGTGGCAACCGATCAAGTGAGACTAAATTGCTAGATTTACAACATTTATTCAGTTATCTCATAACTTATTGTGAATTCCAATTATTGTATCCCATTCCAGATGAACAGAAAATGTTAAACTTTTCGATCGAACAATCGAACACCCAATTTTCCCGATATAGATCAGCACATGAAATAAGTCTAACAACATTCAGTTCGTGCCTCAGTACCGACGGTCCAGCCGTAGAAGGGTCAAGCCAACGCCTCACATGTGGCACGCCGTACTGCCCCAAACCCGAAGGTTCAAAGGGCAGTTCAAGACGGTCACATAATCGAGTTAAGGTTTGTTGTCTTCTAGAGGGTCCATCGAGTTACTTGTACTACTCAGAACGTCGTCAAACTACGGAAAAATCCAACACTTGGAAATTTCCCGACAGGGGAAAAATTGGGTATTTATATCCGGTCGAACCTTTTAACATATTCTAAAATTTATCCGGAAAACACATAGACACAGTTTGATAATCCGATCAAATATACGAACTCCCAAAACAAACCCAGAATCCTGAACTGTAGAAAAAATATTAAAAATTCCCAGGAAAAGCACCACAGGAAACTAAGAATTACTGTGCAAACAACTTTAAATAATGTGGCCGTACTGCCGCGGAACCGCCGCATGAGCTTTGCTCATGCCGCGGATCCGCGGCTCCTTAGTGGAATTTGACTGTCGAATTTCACAATAACTCTTAGATGTTTGTGATGTGTTCTCTGCATATTTTTAATTTTGAAAAAGACCAGATTTTAGAAATTGTCCAGAGAGCATGATCCGGGTTCGGGTTTTGGTTCGATCGGACTTCAAATTGCGTGTAGACTTCGCCTAAGGCTCTAGCTTGGCTCTGATACCACTGTAGGGATCCTAGGCACCCCAAGGAGGTCTCACAAGGCATCAACCATGCCAATTTCAAAAATTACGGTGCCGAGAAACCCTAGTGTACGGATCGTTGGCTAGAATTCTAGGCGAAAAAGCAAACTAGTTAACACTTAACTAAGAGATACGGAAATACAACCTTTGTAGATCCGGTTCTCCACCTCCATAGCTCCGCAATGAAGTCTCCTCGCTGTCCATAACAAGTCCCGGGCTCTAGCGTCGGCTTCATCGGAGAATGGACGGGCTAGGTCATCGATGTCCATGCCGAAGATGATCTACGTCGAAGCATCGCTAAATCAAGCTCCGACTTCACCAAGTCAAAAAACTTGTGAAGAAAACACACTCTACTACTTGGCAAGAGGTAGAGGATGAAGAAATAGGAAGTGGGTTCAATTTAGAATTGGATTTCTCACTCTTTATCATCAATCACCATTGATGACCTCAAGGTTTTCTTCTTGAGTTCAAGGAAGAAGAAGAAGAAATGATATGATAAGTTAATTTTAAAAAGAAAATAAATAGAATACTTATCATACATTCAACCTTAGTTAAGTGTAGAGAAAAGACCATGGTTAATGGAATGGTTAGGGTTAAGGATAAGAACAAAATGGTCACTAGGTCAAAGTCTTCAAGAAGCTTCAATATGAAACAAAATTAGCCACCATTTTCTCTTTATGCCTTTTCTAATTATTTCCAAAATGAATAAATAGATAAATAAATAAGAAAAGGAAATAAAACCTTAATCATAAGTTTAACCATGGTTTAATTCTTTACACTTAACCAAGTAAACATGCATCATCAAACATGATACAATAATATGCACAAAAAGTATATCACATATACAACTTGTACATCCAAGTGAGAAAATCCATATAAAGTGAACCAATACTAGTTAATGCAAAGTAATATATCAAATACATAATTATACATTAAATCATTAAATCAACACTTGATTCAATGATCCGGTCATGTCGCACATAACCGACTAGTATCCAATGTATCGGCTTATCGAATCAATCCTTGATTCGATATCTAGGTTATATCGAATATAACCAATCGATACATTCATCGCGAGAATGGAATACGGTATCACATACACGTATTATTCTCGGTCCCGCACATATCTCATATGCGTTCCTATTTCGTTTCGCTTGAACCAGGAAACCTCTGTGTAGGACTCTAAAGACTCGTCAATACGCCGGCAGCAGGTGATGATCATATCAAGCACCCACAAGCCGCAAGCGGTCTGCTAAACGTAACGGCCACCCGGGTATTGAGCGATCTGAAGATCGACGAGCAAGCCCGCTCACACTCCAGTGAATCCAACCAGTAACACTACCGTACAGTCCGGTCTGATCGTCTGATATGTCGCATATCTCGCCTAGGGGTGGTAAACGTCAGACCCCAATAGCTCGATAAGTCGTGTCGATATGAGATCTATAACTGTTCGAGAAACTACTGGTAACACTTACCAGTAAATCTCAGCAACCCTGGCCAGGGATTTCCTGTTATAGCCAATCGAACACAGCGCAACATCAACTCCCTATACCGGGAGAGACGAATCCCCTCCTATCGCTCATTGCCTCCATGTGACTCGGGACTGTACCCAAAAACCACCGTTTTGCACGCCCTCTTGGACGTGGTAAGAAGGAAATCAAAGCACAGTGGGAACCACACAAGACTCTATGACGATCTCGGGTCAACAGACTACTCTGTACCAGTGTCACCAGAGAACTGCCATCTGACGTGAGGTATAATACCATCTGGGAGTTCTCGGCGAGTCCGTCCAGTGTACCCAGTCTCTACTGAGCACCCGTATATCATCTCTGATGTCAAACACCAATGGATATGGGATCATCCATCGCCCATCTGTATGGGTCAAGAAGGTATACGCTAGTCTACACTGGTATATCGATGCCCCGTCTCGATACACCCACGACTAGGGACTTTGAAGGATGTACTTATGGACTACCATGTCCCCACTAGTATGATCTGCATCATAGTCCAGGTAGTCAAGCACACATCCTAAGGGCTTTACCACCATGTAACAGAGAGACAATTAGTGTACACGTTAAGGTAAAGAGCAACCAGATAGCATACTATCATGTCGAGCAAGAAAGTCCTCCCTATATATGTCCCAGCATCCACTACAATATACATCCAATGTACAGTAATGGCCTCTAGGGCATACATATAACTAACAGAGCGAGGATTGCATCATGTGATGATGACCTAACTAGTTTCGAGCTGGCCATCAGGAGTGGGACTCTGTAAGAATGGCTGGATGTTAATCGATCTGAGATGGAATCCTTTTACACCAACAAAGTATGGACTTTGGTTGCTTTATCTGAAGGGTTAAATCCCCATCAGGAGCAAGTATATCTTGAGAAGATTACTTGGTGTACATGGAAAAGTTAAGACTTTCAAAGCTAGACTTGTTAAAGGTTTGCATCATTGACTAGCTATGGATTGTGATGAAACCTTTTCTAAGTACCTATTCTTAAGTCCATCCAGATCCTACTTGCCACGGCTACATACCATGACTACGATATCTGGCGGTTGGGTGTCTTGACTGCTTTTCTAAATGATGATTTAGAAGAGATAGTCTATAAGTACACAGTCAGAGGGCTTCCTAGACAGTGGGAGCAACGGAAACGTGTGCAAGATGTTTTATGTGATAAAGCAGGCATCGCGGAGTTGGAACATCTGTTTTGATGAGTTACTCAAAGAGTTTGACATCATCAAAATGGTAGATGAACCTTGTATATACAAAAAGGTAGTAGGGAGTATGCTGGTGATCCTCGTAGAGTACGTGGATGACATACTCTTGATAGGGAAGGAGTTTCCTATGCTACGCTCGGTCAATCTCCGCTTATCACAAGGATTCTCCATATAGGATCAAAGTGATACCTCCTAAAACCTAAGTTTGGATCTATAAGATAGATCTAATTGGATGTTAGGATACTCACTAGTCGTAGTGAGATGGTATCAATTGATTCTGGGGAGAATCACTAGAAAGGTTCCAGGGTGATAAGGACGACTGAATGTCAGTCACTGGCATTGTCTTTACCCTTGGTAAAGGGACGGTATGTTGGAAGAGTTCCAAGCTAGATACCGTGGCATACTAGACGATAAAGGCTAGATACATCGATACCAAAGATGCTACCAAAGAGGAAGTCTGGGTGTATATTAGTTCATAAGATGAACTTCGTTCCTCCCATTGTGTGACAATGGAGTTGTGGCTTATGCCAAGTAACGCTCGTCCCATCAGTGATCCAGACATATTCTAAGGCAGTGTCACCAGATCGTGGAGATGGTTGATCTCCAGGTGATCGAGGTTAGGAGAGTAGACTCAGAGGACAACATGGCGGATCCACTCACAAAGGCCTTTTCCTAGAGAGAGACTTTTATGGGATGGTTTAGTATGAGATACTATAACCACTGCTATCATATGGCCCTAGTGCAAGTGGGAGATTGTTAGTTATATGTATGCCCTAGAGGCCATTACTATACATAGGATGTATATTGTAGTGGATGCTTGGACATATATAGGGATGACTTTCTTGCTCGATATGATAGTATGCTATCTGGTTACTCTTTATCTTAACGTGCACACCGATTGTCTCTCTGTTACATGTTGGTAAAGCCCTTAGGATGTGTACTTGACTACCTGGACTATGATGCGGATCATACTAGTGGGGACGTGGTAGTCCATAAGTACATCCTTCAAAGTCCCTAGTCGTGGGTGTATCGAGACGGGGCATCGATATACCAGAGTTGACTAGCGTGTACCTTCTCGACCCATATAGATGGGCGATGGATGATCCCATATCCATTGGTGTTTGACATCAGAGATGATATACGGGTGCTCAGTGGAGACTGGGTACACTGGACGGACTCGTCGAGAACTCCCAGATGGTATTATACCCTAACGTCAGATGGCAGTTCTCTCGTGACACTGGTACAGGTTAGTCTGTAGACCCGAGATCGTCATAGAGTCTTGTGTGATTCCCACTATGCTTTGATTTCCACCTTACCACGTCCAAGAGGGCGTGCAAAATGGTGGTTTTTAGGTACAGTCCTGAATTACATGAAGGCAATGAGCGATAGGAGGGGTTTCGTCTCTCCCGGTATAGCGAGTTGATGTTGCGCTGTGCTCGATTGGCTATAACAGGAAGTCCTTGGCCAAGGCCGCTTTAGGGATTTACTGGTAAGTGTTACCAGTAGTTTCTCGACCCGTTATGAGCCTCATATCGACACGACTTATCGAGTTATTGGGGTCTGACGTTTACCCCCCCTAGACAAGATATGCGACATATCAGACGAACAGACCGGACTGTACGGTAGTGTTACTGGTTGGATTCACAGGAGTGTGAGCGGGCTTGCTCGTTGATCTTCTGATCGCTCAATGCCAGGGTGGCCTTTACGTTTAGCAAACCGGTTGCGGCTTGTGGGTGTTTGATATGATCATCACCTGCTGCCGGCGTATTGACGAGTCTTTAGAGTCCTACACAGAGGTTTCCTGACTCAAGCGAAACGAAATAGGAGCGCATATGAGATATGTGCGGGACCGAGAATAATACCAGTATGTGATACTGTATTCTATTCTCGCGATTTGTGACATTGATCGGTTATATGCGATATAGCCGGGTTATCGGATCAAGTGTTGATTCGATAAGTTGTTACTATTGATATTAGTCGGTTATATGCAGTATGACCGGATCATTAAATCAAGTGTTGATTTAATGATTTAATGTATAATTATATATTTGATATATTACTTTACATTAACTAGTATTTGTTCACTTAAGATTGATTTTCTTACTTGATGTGCACAAGTAGTATATGTGATATATTTTTGTGCACTTGATTGTATCATGTTTGATGATACATGCAAACTTGGGTGTGTGTATGCTATACACCATGTTTAGTTAATGGTTGGGATTTCATTTGCCTTATTTATTTATTTATTTATTTATTTTGGCAAGAAATAAAATGGTGGTGGCTTTCTTTGTTTTATTCTTGAAGATTCATGAAGCTTCAACCATTTTGTTTTATGCTTAACCTAACCACTTAACTAAACCTTAGTTTATTCTCTACATGAGTTACACTCACCCATGGTTGCTAAATGATAAGCATCACTTGATTTTCTATTATGGATTATTCATTTTCATTATTCTTTTTCTTTCTTCTTCTTCTTCATGAAGAAAAGAAGAAAGCTTTCTTGAAAATTCCAAGTGATGAATCTAAGTGAGAAATCCAAATCCAAAGTGAACCCACTTCCTATTTCTTCATCCTCTACCACTTGCCATGTAGTAGAGTGTGTTATCTTCACAAGTTTCATGACCAAGTGAAGATGGAGCTTGAGTTAGAGTTGCCTCGACGTAGATCATCTTCGGCATCGAAGTCAACGACCTAGCCCGCTCATTTCTCCGACGAAACCATCGCAAGAGTCCGGGATCCCGGTGATCACAGCGAAGGGACGTCATCACGGAGCTAAAGAAGTGGAGGACCGGATCTACAAAGGTTGTATTTCCATTCACTTGTTAGCAAAGTAGTTTGCTTGCTTCTCTTTTTCGCCTTACCTCTAGTAATCGATCTAGTTTAGGGTTTCTCGGCACCGGAAAATTTAAATTTGGCATGGTTGATACCTTGTAGAACCTCTTGAGTGTGCCTAGTAACCCTACAGTTTGGTTTCGACTTTAAAACATCATTAATCTTGCTATACCTTTAGTTAGATCACGAGGTAATGACCTACCTCCTCACAACACTCATATGCAACATATCACAATACCTTTTGGGAAATATAGATTCGGGAAAATACCGTTTTACACAAAACTACTTTAAACTTATAAAAACCATTTTCACAAGATTATGTATTTTAAACAAGTCTTTGCAAAGCGCCGCTAAAACCCATTTGGGGAACCCGTTCGGGATGGTGCGGATTATCGCATATTCTCGGGCTTAGTAGTGAGAGATGCAGACCTCCGCAAGGGGCATTCAGTCTCGAAAGATTTAAAAATACAAATATTTTAAGAAAATGAGATTTCTAGAAAAATAATAAATTAAAATTATTTTTATATAAACATGTATATATATGTATCATCAAAATATCTAATTTTTGATATAATGTAAATATTCCAACTTTTCTAAATCAAAAGAATCACTTTACATGAAAATACCATGCAATTCCATACAAGTTCAATACTTTACAATTAAATACCCTATATTATGAAAAATAGGTTTTATTCACTAGAAATGTCACATATATAAAATCTACATCTATTAAAACTCTAAAGACAATAATAAATTACTTGAAGTGTATTTTTAAATTATACAAAATTATTTTTACATAAAACTCCCTCAAGTTTTATAAATTACAATAAGGTCCCTAGTAAATATAGGTTTAAGTGGGACCAATCTCTTGAGCCTCAGGGAGCCGGAGAAGTGGGTGCTTGCCTATTTAAGGTAGACAACTTAATAAACGGTGTTATCAACACGGTAATCGTCTTTGAAAAAGACACAAATACTGCCGCCCATGTACAGCGGTTACCGATAACACCAAAACCTAATCAGGACTTCAATTTCTTTTCTATTTGCTCCGACTCAGTCTGAGTCTCATTATAAATAATCTGACTTGAATATGATTCAAGTACAATCTACAAACTACAATTCATCATGAATCCACATATTCAATCTGTTCAATCTATTCAATCTGTATTGACCGAACCGAACCATGGATATATTTCCATTTACATGATTCTCCAGTTACATCCATTTACTGATATCATGGTTTCGGCAAGTCATTCCATTATACAATCTATATTACAAAACAATACAAGTTGCAATACAATACAAACAATACAGTCAAGATATCGCGGGGTTTAAGGGGTAGATTGGTACGGAAGGTGTTAGAAGTGGCACGAGACTGCAAGATTTAAGACACATAATCTGAATTCATTTGTTGTTGTACCGTGGCATAAACGGTTCCTTGTACTCCACTTGCCTTTAGTCTCTGGCATATAGAGACTCCTCTCGTATACACCGGCATCCTTCTGTACCAAGCCACAAACAGCAGCGTTAATAGTAAATACAACTTTAAAAGCTACATTCTCTCTTTTACTCTCTGTCTATTCTACTTCTCCCTTATCTTTGGGACTTACCGAGCGATTTGTTCACTGACGACATTCTCTTTCTTCTTCTTTGAATGTCGTCAGGTGTTTCGGACCATCCAAAGATCGAGCCCAGCGCCGAAGACTTGGACTGGTTTACTGAAAATCCCGAGCTGTAGTTTCACTTGTACTTTTTCTTTTACATTTTGTATTTCCTTTTCTGTTACGCCACTGTTTAGGCATTGCTTTCATTCAGATGTATTTACTTTTCCATGCATTGTACAAAAAAATGTTAATAAATAAAGTTGTTGTTCATTACATTTGTCTATTGTGTACATTTCTTTTATATTGCTTAGATACGCTTAGCGTATTTACTTCAGAGTAAATACGTAGCGGCCAGTCGTGTCCTCTGCCTGTATACTGGGAAGCGGGGCGTGACAGGTTTTGTTGGTGGCCCATGCAGGTCAGAGCTGTATGGAACCCTACCATGCAGTTCAGCTCTGCGTGGACAACCTAAGCAATATAACATAAGAACCAGCAACTAAAAACATTCTTTACAATTCATATTCCTTGAATCTTATCATATACTTTGAATCCGTCCTAACCCAAATTTTCTTCAAGGTTATGGATTCCCCGAACAATACCAGCACCAATGTTAACAACACACCTCCACCACTACCACTCATACCTGCCGTCCCTGCTCCGCTCAACGAGCAGACGGTTTTGCTTGAGGCGATACGCAGCCTCCTAGAAGGACAGCAACAGCCGACTGCTCTTTTAATGAACCATCCCGAGGCAGAAGCACTTGGGGTGAAGCAATTCAGAGCTTTGCACCCCAAACAATTTTCAGGAAAAGAGAGCCCGTTGGAAGCTGAGGAATGGGCTCAGAGCATCGAAGATAATCTGGCAGCAGCACAAGTGCCAAAAATAGCTGGGGTTCGTGTTGCAAAATTACAGCTCACGAACAATGCACGGGTCTGGTGGAAGGCGGAAGAAAGCCGTCTTGATCAACCCATTGAATGGAAGACTTTCCGAGACATGTTCGACGCAAAGTACTTTCCTGAGACTGCCAGATTCGACATGGAACAGCAGTTCATTCATCTGCAATAAGGTTCAATATGGACCAAGTCAATAGATAAGTATGATGCTGAGTTCACCATGCTCAGTCGGTAAAATATGTCTCAATAATTCGAATTTTTAAATATCACATACTTCACAGCTAACACAATACTTTAACAGATTTGCGGCTGTAACGACCCTAGTATTACTATACCTTAGTGTTTTCTTTCTTTTGTAAAATTTTGTATTTATTTATTCGCAGTATTTTTCCGTAAATTTTGTTTTCTATTAAATATATTATTTTATTATTCTATCTATTTTTCCTAAACCCATTTCTTTAAACTAAATCTTAATCTATTTCAAATTAAACGCAATACCTAACCCAACCCATAACCCAAATCCAATCTCATTTTCAATTTCTTTTATAAAACTATGAGCCTAAAAGCCCACTTTCTTTTCAAGCAACAAAATATATTTAATACTAATTAAATATGTGCATTAACAACCTTGTAGCACATTGGTTAAGTCTTTACATTGTTATTCTATAAGTCACATGTTCAAATCTCTATTCTTGCAATTATTTTTTTTATCAATTTTTATTTTTCTCATAACCAACAAATGAGACTTTTCATTTCATCTTCTTTTTGACTCCCAAAATAATTAGAATGGTTATGAGCCACGATTTATTAGAATTATGGTCGCCATAAACTTTTTTATATCTCACTCCTCTTTCTTTTCATCATCACATATTTCTATCATTTCACATATCGCTCTTCATCTAAATTCCCCGAAGAAGAATATGAAGAAATTCTCAAGGAACTCTCGCTAGAAACGTGAGGCTATCGGCGGATAGACAAGTCCGGTGATAATACTGGCTTGTGTATGTAAGTCCCTTCTCTCTTTCCCTCTTTCTCTTTATCTTTCTCTTTATCTTTCTCTTTTTTATATTGCCATGAAAAATATCCCTTGTCGTATCATAGTTCCTAAATAATTAATTAAATGGATACATATATAAATAATGAACACATACAAACATATACACATATATAGTTTGTAAAGTCTTTTTCATTACTCTCAATCCATATGTTAAGATTTCATAGTGACCAATTAGGATTGCATCGTTTGTTATTGTATTTTAAATTATTTTATTTAAATTTTGTAAAAAAAAATAAAGTTACGAATAAATACCATGGTTTTCTCATTTCTCACATATGACATATCAATACCTTTACTTTTAAAATATTTTTTTGAAATTAATTTTTACTTCTGGAAATTTCAGAAAATTTACATATTATAGAATATATTTTTTCCGTACACGCTGTAAAAATTTTAGATCGAACCGCATAACGGTTTAGGAATTACATCGTTTTTATTCATTATTCGTAAAACAGAAAACTGCATTTATCGGTTAACTTATTAGACACATAACTTGGTATAACGATGTCCAAATTGAGCAAACTTAGGTGTTTTAGATATCTACATTGAATAAACTAGATTTTATTAGTTTTATATTTTTACTAAAAACAACGTAAGATAAAGAAAACAGCGTTACAATATTAAGTGACGGATCTGGACAGAATCTGTCATGATTCGCACATTGTTTTTAAATAGGACATAAGTCGAACTCCCGATGTCCGTTTGTAACAAACTTTAGATGTATAGATGTACAGTTGATAGAACTATAATTTTATGTATATTATATTACTTATAAACGAATGAAATAACTCGATATAGGCTTTGCAATATAACATATAGTTGCTGTCCAGAAATCTGAATTTCTGTTTTAAACGCTGATGTTAAAATGATCATAAGTAGAGCTTCAGAAATCCAAATCACGCAAATCTTGGTGTTTTAGATAACTAAATCGAAAGACCTACAATTTTCTAATAATCTTCGTAACTTTAAACCCGATGAAAATTAACTCAAACTGCGTTTAAAAATGTGTGACGGTGCTGAACAGATTCTGATCTGTTTTGCACGATGATACGAAAACATGTATATCTCCCAAACCGGTAGTCGTATTTAGGAGAGACTGAAACTCACGTGTGTATAACACTTAAGGCTATGTTTTCATTATATTCTGATTTCAAATGACTTGATTAACTAGTCGTACATATCACATATTTACAACATTGTTTTGGATGTTACTTGTATACTTATCTCATATCATGTTCTGTGATTACTTATTTATTTTTATTTATATGACTTGTGATTAAATCATTATATGATAGAATTGACTTGATCTTGATACGACTCAATCATGAATACTTGAAACCCAATATGTACACTTGGACCAACTTTACTCGAACCATAAATACAATTGGCATGACTTGCACTTGACATGATTACATGAACTCAATCTTGAAAACTTGATATCATACATCACCTTTTGTATTCATAGATTCGATTAAGACTCAAAACATTAATCATAGAATTATATACACGGGGTGTTGGGGTAGTTTGAGTATGAATCCGACGGAATCTCATGAGTCCCATTAATATAAATCATGTTGTTGTGGTACCGGGCTGAAACGGCATAAATCATGTTGCTGTGGTACCGGGTTGAAACGGTACAAATCATGAATTCACGAATGAGGGCCCGTGTTTCCAAGCCCCTGGATGATAGCCTGTTGGGTTTGAAATACTTCAATAACAATTGAAGTCCCGCTATTTTGGGCCCGTGATTCCTTGCCCCTGGACGATAGCCTTGGGTTCGAGAATACTCTTGAGATTGGTTGACATTCACACTTGAACTCACGTTAGTTACTTTTACCCTTTTAGAGACCTTTTAGGACACTTACATTCACTTCATGTTCACTATACCTACACTCCACGGCCATGCTATACTTGTTTGCTTTGCTCATATTATATTACCATGCTTACATAGTTGTCATTAACATTACCATGTTATACTTGTTCATGTTTTATTTCCATTCATACTATATCACATGTCACATTGCATATTCATTTATATACTTTCATATCTCACCTTTCTTGGGGACTTACCGAGCGCAAGTTCGCTGACGGGCATTCCACCCATCTTTCTTTCTTTCTTGGAATGTTCATCAGGTAACATTGAGATAGAGAAGATAGAAGTGGTCGAAAAAGAGTACAATCAGTTCGTATCACAAACAGACGTATAGTTTCATTCAGATTTTCATTTCATTTCACCTTATTTATGTATGCCTCCTTGTTAAGGCTTATCATGTTATATATCTTGTATTCAAATATTTTGTCTATTATGAATCATGAATGTAATAAATCACGGTTGGATTTCATTCTTTTGTTTATTCTTGTTAGTTTATGTTGTTTATAAACGCTTAGCGTATTTATTTCGATAAATGACCTTCTCGGAATAAATATGTCGCGGGCTTGCCACGTCACCGTTTCTATCTACTGGGAAGCGGGTCATGACAGCGGCACACCTGATACCGACGGATGAGATCAGAGCCCGTCGATTTCAACAAGGTTTGGATTCGGAGATCCAGGCTGCACTAGCCACATGAGATTTTCCGACTCATGAATCGGCTCTGAAATCTGCCCGCCGTTATGAGGCAGTGGTAAAGGTGAGGGGCAGACCTCAATCTGCAGGAGTTAAGCGCCCTGTCAACCAGATGACAGGAGGAGCCTCGTCAAGACCACCTTTTATGCCAAGGAGACCGGGAGTACCGAACAACCGTCCCAGCCCAGCCTTTTGTAACTACTGCAAGAGAGATGGGCATCTGGCGACAGACTGTCAGCGTGCGAACCGCCTTTGCTTAGTCTGCGGCTCAGCTACTCACGATATTGTGTCTTATCCTCATAGACAAAACTCATATGCTGCACCCAGGCCAGCAATCACTTACCCGCAATGCCCAGCCATCCAAGCACCTGCTCCAAGACTTGCACTACCTGCTCCACCACCTAGAGGACCACCGACTGCACCTTCTCCTCGTCAGTTCCATCAAGCTCAATGGAACGTTCCGAGGAATGCTCCTCCGGCCAGGAGGAATGTACCACGACGACAGGCTTTCACGATGACCGTGGAAGAATCTGAGGCCACTGGCCAAGTCATCACTGGTAACCCTTTCTTCTCAAGCTTTTCTTTCAGTCTTAATACTTATCCACATATTTTTCCTATACTTAAAACATATCCCACATACCTTAGGTACAATCCTAGTAGCCTCACTTCCTGCACTAGCACTTTTCGATACTGGAGCATCTCACTGCTTTATGTCGCAACGGTTCGTCCGAACTCATGCGATTCCAGTCACACCGCTTGTATCCATTTGGAATGTCAGTTCAGGAAATGGCGTTCTAAGGGCAACAATGGGATACAACTTGTGTCCAGTTGTCGTCTGCAGCAGAGTATTCTATGCCGACTTCAAAGTGCTGGACATACCGAACTTCGATGTGGTTCTAGGTATGGATTGGCTCGGAACCTTCTATGCTACCATCGGCTGTCGTCAAAAGAGGGTAGTATTCGAGATTCCAGATCATCCGATCTTTTATTTCAAAAGTGGAGACCATACCGTGGAGCCAAGTACATACAAAGCGAAGCCAAGGGAAGCAGTGATTGCAACAACTCAAGCTGAGGAAGAATCAAGGCCAGAAGTGGTTCGAGAGTTCGACGATGTGTTTCCTGACAATATATCAGGTTTGCCTCCTGATCGAGCTCTTGAATTCAGCATTGATTTAGTACCAGGAGCACAACCGGTGATCAAAGCACCTTATCGATTAAGTTCGGAAGGTTTGAAGAAAGTCCGAACACAGTTGGACGAATTATTGGCGAAAGGATGGATTCGTCCCAGCACTTCAAGTTGGGGATCACCAGTATTACTTGTGAAGAAGAAGAAAGGTTCATACAGAATGTGCATCGATTATAGAGTTTTGAACGAAGTAACGATAAAGAACAAGTATCCACTCCAGCTCATCGACGATTTATTCGATCAGCTAAGTGGATCTTGTGTTTTCTCCCTAAGTGGATCTTGTGTTTTCTCCAAGTTAGATTTTCATTCAGGTTATCATTAGGTGAAGGTCAAGGAAGCTGATATTCATAAAAACGGCTTTCAGAACTCGCTATGGTCATTACGAATTTCTTGTGATGCCATTTGGAGTGACCAACGCACCAGCAATATTCATGAACCTAATGAATCAAGTTTTCCGGGAGTACTTAGACAGGTTCGTTGTCATCTTCATCGACGACATCCTGGTGTATTCAAAGAGTCGAAAAGAGCATGTCGAGCACCTACGAATTGTCCTGGAAACTCTACAACAACATCAACTATATGCCAAGTACAGCAAGTGCGAGTTTTGGTTAGATCAAGTTGGTTTTCTTGGACATATCGTATCAGGCGAAGGAATCTCTGTGGATCCAGCGAAAGTTTCAGCAGTAAGCGAATGGCCGACACCAAAGTCGGTGAAGGATATTCGAAATTTCTTGGGTCTAGCTGGATATTACAGAAGGTTCATTGAAGGCTTTTCAAAGATAGCAACACCCCTGACCAAGCTCACACGAAAGATGAAGAATTTGTGTGGTCAGAAGCATGCGAACAAGCTTTCGTAGAACTCAATTCAAGGTTGACATCGGCGCCTATTCTCGTTATATCGGACCAATCTGGAGGTTTCGAAGTGCATTGCGATGCATCCGGTAAGGGATTAGGATGTGTTCTACATCAGCACGGTAAGATTGTGGCTTATGCTTCATGACAGCTGAAGACTCATGAGCGCAATTATCCGACGCATGATTTGGAGTTGGCAGCCGTAATCTTTGCTCTTAAAATTTGGCGCCATTATTTTCTTGGTGAACGAGTGAACATATACACAGATCACAAGAGTCTGAAATATGTGTTTGCTCAGAAGGAACTTAATATGCGGCAGAGACGATGGTTAGAACTCATGGCGGACTTCGACATCAACCTGCAATATCACCCAGGGAAGGTGAATGTGGTTCCAGATGCTCTTAGTCACCAACCATTAACAATGAATCTTACCGCTCAGTGGAAGGTACAATAGGACTTACATCAGATGGAGATTGAAGTAGTCATGCCAGGTAACGCTTCAAGTTTGATGAATTTACAAGTTCAATCTACCATTGTCAATCAGATCAAAGCAGCTCAAGCAAGTGATGGTAAGTTGCGAAAGATCAGAGAACAAGTAGAGAATGGACTCATAACAGACTTCATCATCCATGAAGAAGGATCTTTGAGATACGGCAGCAGATTATGTGTACCAAAAGGTTCTGTTCGGGAAGAGTTAATGAAAGAAGCTCACAGCTCTCCCTACTCAGTACACCCTGAAGGTACAAAGATGTACAAGATCTGCGTCAAAATTACTGGTGGCATGGAATGAAGCGTGAAGTAGCCAGAAGTGTCGCTAAATGCTTGGTGTGTCAGCAAGTAAAGGCTGAACATCACAGGACAGCTGGATTACTTCAACCGTTACCTATCCCAGAATGGAAGTGGCAACACATCACGATGGATTTTGTGACAGCACTTCCTCGCAGCACAAAGGGTAACGATGCGGTATGGGTTATTGTGGATCGACTCACAAAGTCGGCTCGTTTCATCCCATTTCGAGTTGGCCAATCTACTGAGACACTAGCAAAGAAGTACATGGAGGTAATAATCTACTTAAGATTTAAACTCTTCATAATGTACTATCTCTGATACCCATGAACTCATACAGGAAATTGTGAGACTTCATGGAGTACCGGTCTGCATTATCTCCGATCGTGACACCAGGTTCCGATTGCAATTTTGGCAGAGTCTGCAAGCATGCTTGGGAACAAGTCTGAACTTCAGCACAACTTATCATCCACAAACCGATGGTTAGTTTGAGCGAACAATTCATATCTTGGAGGATATGCTCAGAGCGTGTATGTTAGACTTTGGAGGATCGTGGGAAGATCACCTACATCTTGTGGAGTTTTCGTACAACAACAGCTACCAAGCAAGCATAGGAATGACACCTTTTACAGCACTATATGGAAGGAACTGTCGATCACCATTAAGTTGGGACGACATCGGAGATAGGGAACTTCTTGGACCTGAGATGATAGTAGCAACTGTTGATATGGTTTGTACTATCAAAGAAAAGATGCGCATAGCCCAAGATCGACAGAAGCACCGGGCTGATGCAAAGCGACGTCACTTGGAGTTCCAGCCGGGAGATCACGTATTCTTAAAGATATCTCCGAACCGTGAAGTGATCCGATTTGAAAGACGGGGTAAGCTAAGTCCGAGATACATTGGACCGTTCGACATACTCGAACGAGTCGGTGAAGTGGCATACTGCTTGGCACTTCCACCTTCATTGGAAGGAGTGCATAATGTGTTCCACATATCCCAGCACAGAAGGTATGTGAGTGACCCCAGCCATGTTCTTGATTATTCCGAGCTCACTGTATAGCCCGACTTATCTTGTGAGCAACAACCTGTTGAGATCCTGGACAGGAAAGTGAAGTCACTTCGGAACAAAGAAGTCAACTTGGTTCGAGTGATGTGGAGAAAAGACTTCAGGAGAATCGACATGGGAAAGGGAAGATGAGATGCGTGCAAGATATTCTCACCTGTTTGTAAACTAGTCCTTAAAATAAAATTTGTAAATTTCGAGGTCGAAAGTTTTTGTAAGGAGGGTAGACTGTAACAACTCCAATTTTAGTATACAAAAATTTATTTAAAAGTTAATGTATATTTAGGGTATTTGCATTTCCTGTGAGTACTATAAGTAATTGTTTTGCTTTTTAATAGCAATGTAACATTTCAGAAAAATAAAATATTATTTTTGAGAATTTTTATAAGTAAATAATAAATATTATGAATATTTTGATAATGCGGTATAATTAAATACCGATAAATTGGAAAATATTTGGAAAATTATAGAAATTACTGAAATGAGGGTGTTTATATGATTTAGGAAAATTATGAATTTTTTTTATTAATTATATACAATTTTAATACTAATCGCGATTAAATATCGCTAATCGTGCATTAACCTTGTATTGTGCATGTGACGTGCACCAAGTCATTTTTCACATTTGCTACATTTTCTTACCATGGTCTTTTCTTTTATCATGCATGGTTTTGGTCTTAAAATGAAAGGAAAACAAAAGAAAAGAAAAGAAAAAGAAATTGAATATAGTATAGAGGTATGTGCATGAGAGAGAAATGAGAGAGAGGTGAGGGATCTTTATTGACCATGGCCTTTGTTTATCATTCATCATCCTCATCATTTTCCTCTCCCTTCATCACCATGGCTGCCTCTCGCTCCCCCTCCACTTCAACCCTCACAAACACCCTCAATCCCACCTCAAAAGTTCATCTCCACTTCACAAAAAGCATGCACAAGCTCACTACAACCACTTTGGACCAAGAAAAATGCGATTTTGGACACTTGGGGCAACTCAAGAATTTTCTTGAGTTGCCAAATGAGGTAATTCTTTCACCATTTGTATTGTATTTCATTTACCTTAGCACCTATACATGTTTAGAATCGATATAGTATTGTTTCGTGAGCTTTGAAAATTTCTAGTTAGGGTTTGAGGGACTTTTGAATTGAGCTAGTGTAATTGAGTTGGTAGTGATCTTAAACCCCCTTAGTGATAGTATTTTGGACCTAAAACCAGAGACAACCCCCAATTCACGAACTTTGAAATTCTGCCGATATCGTATTTTGTAGAAATTGTGATGTGAAATTTGAATCTGCTATCACCCGGGGACACTAGGAATTATTTAGCAAACATAGGGAGTCATGCAGACACATAGGAAGTTACCACTGAAACCCTATCCCCTATACCCTGAACTTGGCCGCAAATAAATCCTTCCTGGCCGCAATTTGCGGCCAGGGTGTTGCCTTGGTGCTTCGTGTTTGGTTCATAGCTCCTTTGTCCAGTAAATAGCCCCTCCACATGTGCAAAATTGGCTAATTTCATCTAGGACAAAATCTGGAAGTGTTTTGCATGATTTCTGGTTTCAAATTGTGAATTCTGTGAACTTGGATTTTAGTATTTGTATTTGCCTCGATCATTTGACGTTTGTACGACGATATCGAGAGTTGTTTGGTTGATTCTTGCATGCGTAAACTATAGGTTTTAACCTATGTGTGATACTCGTGCCGATTTGGTTTTCGTGCGTGATTTCGGATTACGATATCTTGTGTGTATATATGTAGGTACCCCCACGTGGATTTCGAGACGACGAGGAGAGCGTAGCGTCATCGACTCCAGCAAGCGAAAATCAAGGTGAGTAGTTATATATCTACGGGGGAAGTCGGGTGGATGGCGTATAGCACCCCCGCAGTTCGTAGTGTGGTATACTATATATATTATATATAAATTTATATTATGTGAGACTAAATGATTATCGAGATTGATCTTAGAAGATCATAAGTTTAATTTTAGTAATTGGATGATAGTGTCGTAGTTAGTTTCTTAGTTGCGAACCCTAGAATAAGATTACACCGCACACACTTGCATACATTTTATTACTTATGCGTATATGGGGATATGCATACACACACACACACACACACACACACACAGGTATGAGACTGTGTGTGTGTGTGTGTGTGTGTGTGTATACGTATACATATACATGGATGATAAGGATAGTATACGTTATTTGGAGGTGGGTCGATGAGATTGGGCATGGTGCCGTGAGATCGGTGATATGATATGGTTCGTATTATGAGATATGACATGATTGTTATAGCGGGTCTTTAGGCGGTATGTTTTCATACACACGTACATATATATGTAGATGGTATCAGTATTGTACTAGACTTAGATCAGTACCCCCAGTTCACGATATGTGATAATAAGGATACCAGATGAATTATGAGATAAATGTGATAATTGACCCGTACCCAGTTTTGGGATGCCGTACGATGGATTTACCGTACGAGCTATATATTGATGATAAATCCGCACTCTTAACTCGAGGATGTCATGTTATATATTGTATCATATGTGATACTATTAAAGCGGGATCACCAACTATTATATGTTATATATATATATCGACTCAGATTTAGGTGGTTTCCTTACCTTTTCGATTAGTCGGTTAGTTTAGTCATGTAGTTTACTGGTAGATGTTAGACTAGACCCGAATCATACCTATTTCAAAACTAACGAATCGTGAGTATTTTAAAGACAGACCAAGGGATTCTACGGATATTTCAAAGGACGTACCTTTTCTAAAAAACACCGTAGCCCTTATTTCTAAACACCACGATTCGTATCATTTCAAATGTCAAAACTGTATGACTCATATATAAATGTATATTCATATATGTTGCGTTATTATTCATGTTCCGTATATTCATATTCTTATCATCGCATTGCATATTTAGTGTGTACTTTAGTGATTTCAAACCATGTTATCAGGACACCAGCACCATTACCGATAATGCGTATGTCTATGAATACTTACTTGCCGGCTCACACACCTCATCATTGGTAATTGCCATTTCACGTACACTTTAGAGAATATTTCTCTATTGATATCGTTTGCTAGCTGATAGTTCCAATATTTTATTGTTTCATATGCTAGTTCATTATTGCATTCATTGCTTGATATTTCATTCATATTTGCATATTCATTAGTCATGCAATATTATAAGGGCCAGTCCGGATTGCCGGAGCCCAGTATTCATTATTATTGACTTTTCAATTTGGATTTCAGATTTTCCATGAGATTTCTGGATTTGGAGAAACCGCAAGATTTAATAAACCCATTTATCATTTTAAAAGATAAAAGTGCGTTTTTCTCATGTTATGATTGTGATATGTCCACCATGAGTTTTCTCGGCTCTTGAGTGATATCATACACCCGATTCGAGGAGGAGATGAACTGTCTGTGGGTGCATGGTGGACCTGGTGCGGTACCTTGGGGAGAGAAGATCGCAGAGGAAGGCGTTTGAGCCTGTGACAGGTGAGCATTGCTGACCGATGATTTTATTGAGATTTATGATACAGGCCAGTCCGGATAGCCGGAGCCTGAGATATTGAGATTTGATGATACAGGCCAGTCCGGATAGCCGGAGCCTGAGATATTGAGATATTGGGATATTGAGATATATATTTTTTTGTCGATGCTTGACACTGAATTTCTGATGATTTCATTGATGATACTTAAATGTTTATACAGAAATCTCACTAAATTAAGAAAACAGTTTTCTCATACTTGATGCATTCTGTTTTCATTATGATTCATTCATACCTCATATTTATGATATGTTGCTACATGAGGCACTGACACGAGCACTTGGTATTACACTTATGTATAGATGTTTACCCATGCCATTATTAGATGCTTCAGACTATATCATATTGAGGATATTACTGATCGTATGACCTAGGATTGAGTCATATATTCGATTTCTGCTCTATGATGTTTTCTACTCACGAGTTGGCAACTCACCCCCGTTGTGCCACAGTTCTTGCAGGTTTCGCCGTACAGGTTTCATTGCGGCTTTGCTGGCACACCGCTTTCATTCCGGGTGATTTCTTTGGTAGGTGGGTTTACTTGCATCGTGACCACCATTGTACTTTATATTCAGTTGTATCTAGTAACTCTATCAACCAAACTTGTATATTTATTAGACTTAGAAGACCAGTGTATATTATTTCGATCTTAGAGTCGCGCTTGTATTATTGTGGTTTTCTTGATGTTTTAAGTTTCCTTTTGAGTTTTAATCCTCGCCCTTCGGCGTTGTATATTATATTGCTTGCGTGGTTGTGATCGTCAATTGACGAAGAGCTAGCTCCCGTTTGGGGATGCCTTTATACATATTATGCATGTTGTACCCTTTTGGGGCCAGTATTTACAAAGGAAACTCTGCCGAAATTTTCAGAAAAGACTTAAGATTTTAAAATGCATACTTCGGCTTATGTTATTAAAACCACTTGCTTTAAATTTAGTTTTCTTCACTTCTTTTTTAAAATTGTTTAGATTTCTGGGATTTTTTTGACTTACTTGAATTAGATGGGGTCCTATAGACTTCATATGATTCAAGTGCCAGTCATGTGCCATTTCGGGTCGTGATAAGCAAGAAGGAGCTTGTAGCTCATTGGTAAGACCTTGCACTGCTGAACCAAAGCACCAGAGTTCAAATCCCGTTAGCCAAATTATTTTTTTAATATTATTTTCTTTTAAATTTTTAGAAGCCCAAGAGTTTACACGTGCTAAACCCGTAAAACCAAAAGTCATAAATAAAACAAACTGACCCAAGTGAAAGATCAAACGACGACGGACCACGGCGACGAGCCCCGGCCTAACTCGGTCTGACTCGGACCGCGGATCGGTCGAATCGGCCGCCGCCGCCGGCCGAACTCAGCCAAAACCCGAGTTGGTCTACATGGAAGTTGTGCCTCTTGGTATCCCCAGTACCCCTGTACACTTTAAATTTTCTACAATTTAACAGAGCCAATAAAAACATTTATTTACTCTATTTTTAATACAATTTTTAATAAATTTTCTCACACCCTTTCACCTACCCTAACCCTAATCTTATCCTATAAATGCCACCCCTACACACACACCCTCACTCACAAATTATGTTCAAACTCTCAAGAAAACTCTCTAGAATTTTTGTGTACAAGTAGAGTTAGCAAAGGGCGAAACTCCGGCGAAATTCCGACGATGATCCTAGGAGCTTCTGGCGACTAAACGATGCACCGGAACCTACTTCCACTCCCCCTTCCTCTCCTCTAAACCAAAATCCAGTAAGTCCTTTCTTCCCCTTCTCTAATCTATTTTAAAAACTTGTAAAACTAAAACCCGACGGAAGCAGAGTTAATCCGACTTCCGATTCGGTTTTCTCTAAAAAGTTCAATTTTCCTTAAACACAACCATACTAAACTCTTACATCTTGACTATTAATCAGTAACAAAATATATGGAACAAATTCCATTTCAAAAGAATGTATATTTCAACTTTTATCGCACTTTTTCAATAAAATACCATGTAGTTTGGTTTCGACTTTAAAACATCATTAATCTTGCTATACCTTTAGTTAGATCATGAGGTAATGACCTACCTCCTCACGACACTCATATGCAACATATCACAATACCTTTTGGAGAATATAGATTCGTGAAAATACCGTTTTACACAAAACTATCTTAAACTTATAAAAACCATTTTCACAAGATTATGTATTTTAAATAAGTCTTTGCAAAGCGCTGCTACAACCCATTTGGGGAACCCGTTCGGGATGGTACGGATTATCACACATTCTTAGGCTTAGTAGTGCGAGATGCAGACCTCCGCAAGGGGCATTCGGTCTCGAAAGATTTAAAAATACAAATATCTTAAGAAAATGAGATTTTTAGAAAAATAATAAATTAAAATTATTTTTATATAAACATGTATATATATGTATCATCAAAATATCTAATTTTTGATATAATATAAATATTCCAACTTTTCTAAATCAAAAGAATCACTTTATATGAAAATACCATGCAATTCCATATAAGTTCAATACTTTACAATTAAATACCCTATATTATGAAAAATAAGTTTTATTCACTAGAAATGTCACATATATAAAATCTACATCTATTAAAACTCTAAAGATGATGATAAATTACTTCAAGTGTGTTTTGAAACCATACAAAATTATTTTTACATAAAACCCCCTCAAGTTTTATAAATTACAATAAGGACCCTAGTAAATATAGGTTTAAGCGGGACCAATCTCTTGAGCTTCAGGGAGCCGGAGAAGTGGGTGCTTGCCTATTTAAGGTAGACAACTTAACAAACGGTGTTATCAACACGGTAATCGTCTTTGAAAAAAACACAAATACTGCCGCCCATGTGCAGCGGTTACCGATAACACCAAAACCTAATTCAGGACTTCAATTTCTTTTCTATTTGTTTTGACTCAGACCGAGTCTCATTATAAATAATCTGACTTGAATATGATTCAAGTACAATCTACAAACTACAATTCATCATGAATCCACATATTCAATTTGTTCAATCTATTCAATTTGTATTGACCGAACCGAACCATAGATATACTTCCATTTACATGATTCTCCAGTTACATCCATTTACTGATATCATGGTTTCCATTATACAATTTATATTACAAAACAATACAAGTTGCAATACAATACAAACAATACAGTCAAGACATCGCGGGGTTTAAGGGGTAGATTGGTACGGAAGGTGTTAGAAGTGGCACGAGACTGCAAGATTTAAGATACCTAACCTGAATTCATTTGTTGTTGTACCGTGGCATAAACGGTTCCTTGTACTCCACTTACCTTTAGTCTCTGTCATATAGAGACTCCTCTGGTATACACCGGCATCCTTCTGTACCAAGCCACAAACAACAGCGTTAATACTAAATACAACTTTAAAAGCTACACTCTCTCTTTTACTCTCTGTCTATTCTACTTCTCCCTTATCTTTGGGACTTACCGAGCGATTTGTTCGCTGACGACATTCTCTTTCTTCTTCTTTGAATGTCGTCAGGTGTTTCGGACCTTCCAGAGATCGAGCCCAGCGCCGAAGACTTGGACCAGTTTACTGAAGATCCCGAGCTGTAGTTTCGCTTGTACTTTTTTTTTTACATTTTGTATTTCTTTTTCTGTTATGCCATTTTCTAGGCCTTGCTTTCATTCAGATGTATTTATTTTTCCATGCATTGTACAAAACAATGTTAATAAATAAAGTTGTTGTTCATTACATTTGTCTCTTGTGTACATTTCTTTTATATTGCTTAGATACGCTTAGCGTATTTACTTCAGAGTAAATACGTAGCGGCTGGTCGCGTCCTGCCCTTATACTGGGAAGCAAGGCGTGACAGGGTGGTAAACGTCAGACCCCAATAACTTGATAAGTCGTGCCGATTTGAGGCTCATAACGGGTCGAGAAACTGCTGATAACACTTGCCAGTAAATCTCAGTTTCCCCCCTGGACAGGGACTTCCTGTTATGGCCAATCGAGCACAACGCAACATCAACCCCCAATACCGGGAGAGACGAATCCCCTCCTATCGCTCATTGCCTCTATGTGGCTCGGGACTGTACCCAAAAACCACCGTTTTGCACGCCCTCTTGAACGTGGTAAGGTGGAAATCAAAGCATAGTGGGAATCACACAAGACTCTATGACGATCTCGGGTCTACAGACTAACATGTACCAGTGTCACCAGAGAACTGCTATATGAAGTTAGGTATAATACCATCTAGGAGTTCTCGACGAGTCCTGTTCAGTGTACCCATTCTCCAATGAGCACATGTGCACATTCTCTGATGTCAAACACCAATAGTTGTGGGATCAACTATCGCCCCATATAGGGTCAAGAATCGTACACACTAGTCTACTCTGAAATATTGATGCCCCGTCTCAATATTCGCTCGACTAGGAACAATTAAAGGATGTACTTGTGGACTATGCTGGCCCCATTAGTATGATCTGAATCATAGTCCTGGTAGTCAAGTATACATCCTAAGGGCTTTATCAACATGTAACAGAGAGACAATACAAGTATACATGTTAAGATAAAGAGTAACCAGATAGCATACTATCATGTCGAGCAAGCAAGTCCTCCCTATATATCTCCAAGCATCCACTATAATATACAATCATGTACAATAATGGCATCTAGGGTATACATACAACTAACAGGGACAACATTACACGATGTTCATGTAGGTGTCTTTTAGTGACCATCATCGTGCTACTTTTAACACATTCCGTACCAGTCTACCTCTTTAAAATCCCGTAATGTATATTGTATTGATTTGTAGTTATCATACTTGCTGAGACCATGGTGTAAGGTGTTTATGTAAACGGATCAGGATATAAACGGATAGTCATGTAGTCAAGTTCAAGATATAGCCATGGTTCGGTCAAGTCAAGTCATATTGTATACTGGATAAAATTCTGATATTCATGTTTAGTCCAAGTATATATTGGATTCATGTTGAATTGGAGTTGGATTCATGATTGGATTATATTCAGATTAGACTGAGACTCAGATTGAGTTAGACACTTTAAACAAAATTGGATCCTGAATTAGGTTTTGGAGTTTTCGATAACTGCTGCATATGGACGGCAGGATTTGTGTTTTTTTCCAAGATAATTACCATTGATAACCCCGTTTTAGTTTTCTACCTTAAATAGTGTAACAACCTAGTTCATTTATACCAATTCCAGTTCTTATATTTCCTTAATTGTGGTATTTTCCTGATTTATCGTGTTTTGGGTGCGAAAAGTATTTTACATTTTATATTGCATTCGACCCGACCCGCTTGCTTGAACTTATTTGATTCATACTTATGAATTATCCTGACTTGTTACGTAGACTGGTGCATTTTCATGTTTAGTGCATACTGGCATTTTATCTGGCATTTGCATTTTTACAATATAATATTTTAAGTCACATAAAATATTTTAAAAATATATTGCATGGCCTGCATGATAACCCTAACCCAGTGGTAGCATTCGCGCATTTTGTTCTCATCCCGTGCAGTGAAACGGACGTGTTTAGATGGCTACGCGCACGTACGTACATCCGTTCTTGGGGGTATGCATTTTCGTTATCTGAGCATTCATTTTGAATTTTGAAAGTCGCACATATTTTTCGTATTTTAAATCTGAATTTTTAGACCCGACCCGGGCGCGTTTTAAAATATTTTTGTATCCCGCCAAAATTCAATTTATTTAATTTTAAAATTTAGTTTAAATATTTTCATACGATTTCTTTAACAAACTGAAATATCTTATCTAAAATTTTAAATCTAAAAATCTTTTAAAATTTTAAATCTAATTTCCTAACAAACTAACAACCCCTTTCTCTCTCTCTTTCTCCTCTGCATATATATATTTATATATATTTTATTTATTTAAATTTTTCTTCCCTTATTTAATTCACAGCCTCTTCTTCTTACTTCTTCTTCTTTTTTCTTTCTTTTTCTTGATCTTATTTTTTTGATTCCGGTGATCACCGCCGGAGCCGTGCTCGTCGTTGACGATCCGAGTGATCCAGTGAACGTACCTGATTTGCGTGATCACCCTCGTGCGTTGTTTGGAACCGTTCCGTATACCGTGCGCGCGTCGCGACATTTCGCCGACGAAGGATGTTCCGTACACATCCGTTCTTGTTCCGTCTAGGCAAGTTAAACTTGCTACATGCTATATAATTCATTTTATACCTATTTAAATAAATACCATACCTATAGTTTAAATCCAGTACCCCATGTTTAATTTTATAACGTTTCGATGTTCCGTTTGATTCCGTTTATATCATTTTAAATCTAGATCATGAAAACTTATCTTGTGACATACTACATTACATTATACTGCATCCATATCATTTAAAATATATATCGTCGTAATATTTCTTATTATTATCTTTAATTAGTTTATAATCTGCATTTTATAATGTTATAGGTTGAAAATATTATAGTTTACACATGAAGCGTCGCTGAAAAGCGGGTACGACAAATCTGAAATTTACTGTACATCTTATCTTATAAAATTCATTATAAATCATAGAAAAATCATTAGTATACGTTCTTTAGTTTGTTACGAAGCTAACTCAGAATACTATAACTTTATGAAATATTTACTTGCAAAATAAATTGTTTAAATAACGTAAAATACAAATGAAAATATACTAAACTGTTGTCCAGGAAAATTCCAGCAGCAAACTTTCAATTTAGAATGTTCATAGCTTTTTGTAGGAACAACCTGAGATTCTTATACTTATAAAAATGAAAACCTTATTGAATTATCTTTGTTTTGGTATAAGACACGTCCTTTTTGGAGAATGTTTGTTATTTTTAAGCTATTTTACAAATCAGGATGACGCTTAATTTCTGAATGGAACTTTCTTGTGCATGGTTAATCAATACCACTTTTATAGTTATTAATCGCTTTGAATATGCTATCCATATTAATGTTATTATATCAATATTTATATCACATATTGCTTAGTTGTACATACCACATTACCATTTTATAGTTTTATAACTTTTCAGATACCCGTTTGCATCCATCGCATTTAAGATATATATAATTGCATGCATAGATCACATTACTACATAATACTGTGATATTAACACTCCATGTTTAATAAATTGCATCCTAATTAATATTGGAACTATAAATGTAACCCTAATCGATAACTGTGCATCCATATCCTTGAAATTATATCTATTTGCATACCACATTACAATGTTCCATTTTATTGTTCCATTAGTACCCTATACTTGTTTTGTATACCCCTGCTTATTTTTAGTTTGATTATGAGCACCCACATGACATTTTGTGCACCCCTGATATGACTTGTTACACCCACTACTTAACACGATATGGTACCGTGCACCTCTCGACATGACATGATACCTATATACTACCTGGCTTGACCTGATGTACCATGGCTTTACCTGTTACCTAATCTTGTGTCTAATGCTAACAAACCTGACCTGTTGTCCTTACGGACATTTCCTATTGTCTATCCAGACAAACCTGTACCTGCTTGATCCTGTGTTGGCATTAGCTCTAGATTATTTAATACCTGACTTGAACACATATAACCTGGGGGTATGGGGAAATCAATGATAAAACCTGACTTGTAACTCGACAGTTCGCTACCTTTACTGATTAGTTTTAGAGGCTAGGCCAGCCTTGGGATGATACTGCTGACATCGTCCATCGTTACCCACTACCTTTCAGAGGCTAGGTCAGCCTTGGGATGATGCTGTTGACATCATTCATCGTTACCCCTTTTCCTTTAGTGCCTTGCGACATGTCTCGGATTCAGCCCGAGAATCTTCACCGTGATCCCGGGCACGCACGGGATACTATTGAGTTACATCGATGATTCATCAAATTGATTTCAAAGACTTGAAAGTAGTTAACCCAGTAGACCAGTTTAGATTACTCACTGCACATCACCTATGCCTTACCCTTCACTGTCATTATTTATGTTACTGTTATACCTGTTTTACCTCTCATACTCGTACCTGCATGCCTTGCTACTCCTTGATTTTATTATTGCTTGATATTATGACGCACTGACGTCTGGGTTTTGCATGGCCCAGATCCTCTACCTTTGTTGCAGGCTGATCAGGAGTATTTTCCGCCGTCAGGCCGAGCAGTGAGGATCCAGTTAGTATCCAGTTTTACTTTCCAGGTGTTTTGTTTCTATTGCTTCCGCATATTATTTCTTGACTCTTTTATTATGGCATATGGACATGTACTAGATAGTTATTTTATTTTCCTGTTCTTGATATCTCCCAGACAGCCATAATGTGACTGTGGAAGGATGTTTCCTAACCACAGGTAGCATGATTGGCTCTGTCACGTGCCGATCTTAGCGCACTCTGGGAAGCGGGGAGTGACAGGATTTGTTTGGTATCAGAGCCATAGGATTTAGGTTAATCGGGTTTGATTCTTTAGTAGTTGGGTATTGGACTCAATACACGAATCGAAAAACTCGTAATTAGGAACATGTCTTGCCACCTTATTATCGTGATTCTTGAATCTTATCTTTCTCTTGATCGTCGTCTTGATGATATGCAAACCGCTTTGCATCTCAACTTGAAACCTTTTGGTTCCCTATTGTTTCTCCTTGTCCCTTGGATTCTGATACTAGGATTTGGGCGACTTGAGTGGAGTTATGTGATTGTAGCTATGAACTGCAGCATGGTTACAATGCGGTACTCTATTTAAATAACTTGGAGTCCTAGTCTTGATTCACTTCCTTATTTCATGGTCGTTATATTACCTTGCTTCTCTTGCTTTCCAGTTCATGTTTTATCGCAAGCTTGAATTCTGTTTACCGTGCTTATCTTCTTCAGTGTTTGGCTTCAGGTGAAATCGTTTCAGGTATCCTACTTGATCATGTCTTCCCCGCATTAGAATTATTCAATTCTGGTGCATCCCTTTGTTTGTTGTTGTCTTGGGAATGGATTTTCTTGGCACTTTCCATGCACACATTAATTGTAGGGCAAAGAAAGTGATTTTCCATATTCCCGGACATCCGGAGTTTGTTTTGCTGGAGATAGCAGTTCTGTCGGGCTAGTCGAGTTTAGGGCTAGGCCGACAAGCATTATTCTTTCGTCAATGGAAGTTGATAAGGAGGAAGCGCCAGCTGTAGTTCGAGAGTTCATGGACGAACTCGAGGACATCTTGGGTATACCGCCGAAACGAGATGTGGAGTTCGCGATTGATCTTGTTCCTGGTGCAGCGCCAATCTCAAAGGCGTACTATCCAATGGCACCAGTGGAGTTGGAAGAAGTCAAGAAGCAGGTTACCGAATTGCTAGAGAAAGGGTTGGATTCGCAACAGCAATTCACCTTTGGGAGCTCTAGTTCTTCTAGTTAAGAAGAAAGATGGCACAAGGAAGATGTGCATCGATTACCGAGAATTAAACCGGGTGACTATTAAGAACAAGTATCCGATCTCTCGCATTGGCGAATTATTTGAGCAGCTTAGTAGCGCGAGGCTATTCTCGAAGCTGGATTTGCGATTCGGATATCATCAGGTCCGAGTTAAACCAGAGGATGTTTGCAAGACTGCGTTCTGAACTCGGTATGGACATTACGAGTATTTAGTGATGCCATTCGAAGTCACGAATGCACTGGCGATATTTATGGACTTGATGAACCGAATCTTTTCACCATTCTTAGACCAGTTTATAGTGGTGTTCATTGATGATATTCTGGTCTACTCGAAGAGTATTGAAGAGCACGCAGAATACTTGAAGATCACACTGCAGACGTTGAGGCAAGAAAAATTATATGCAAAGATGAGCAAGTGCGAGTTTTGGCTTAAAGATGTGAAGTTTTGGGGCATATCGTATCTGGAGATGGAATCTCCGTTGATCCCGAAAAGATTGCAGCAGTTCGAGATTGGCCGATTCCGAAGAATGTAGCAGAGATCAGAAGATTTCTTGGACTTGCCGGATATTACAGAAGGTTCGTGGAGAATTTTGCTCGTTTGGCTGAGCCTTTGACCAAGCTTACGTGCAAAGAAGTACCATTTGTGTGGACGGATAAATGTGCGTCAGCTTTTGAGGCGTTGAAGCAGAGATTGTTGACCGCTCCTATTTTTAACCGTGTCAGACAGTTCCGGAGGATTGGTGATTCACAGCGATTCATCTGGGAAGGGATTGGGATGTGTTTTGATGCAGCATGGGAAGGTTATAACTTACGCATCGAGACAGTTGAAGACCCATGAGAAGAATTACCCAACTAATGACTTGGAGTTAACAGCTGTGATTTTCGCTTTGAAGATTTGGAGACACTACTTATTGGCCGAAAGGGTCGAGGTATTCACCGATCTTAAAAGCCTGAAGTATGTGTTCACACAGAAGGAGCTTAATATAAGGCAGCGCAGATGGTTGGAGCTGATGGCTGACTACGATCTTGATCTTAAGTACCATCCCGGGAAAGTTAAGGTTGTGCCGGATGCGCTTAGTCGGTTTCCAGCAATTCAGATGTTGACTGCACAGAAAGAACTTATTGAAGACTTTCGGAGATTTGATTTGGAGGTTGTGCTACCGCATTCTTCGGGACAGTTGATGCAGCTGCAAATACAGTCGTCGTTGATCGAGAATATTAAAGCAGAGCAATTACAGGACCCAGGATTGCAGAAGTTTCGAGAACAAGTTGAAGCTGGAATTCGAACAGACTTACTGATTCATGAAGATGGTTCGTTACGATATGGTAGTCGTTTGTGTGTGCCAAAGGGAGATATCTGCGAAGAAATTATGAAGGAGGCGCACAGTTCAGCATATTCCGTACATCCAGGAGGCACGAAGATGTACCGAGATCTACGACAGCATTTCTGGTGGGAAGGCATGAAACGGGAGATTTCTCGCTTTGTAGCAAAGTGCTTGCTGTGTCAGCAAGTTAAGGCTGAACATCAAAGGGTTGCTGGTTTATTGCAACCACTTCCGATTCCTCAATGGAAGTGGGAACATATAACCATGGATTTTGTGACGGCTCTACCGCGGAGTCCAAAAAGGCAACAATGCTATTTGGGTGATTGTTGATCGATTGACCAAGGCAGCTCATTTCATACCATTTAGAGTTGGTCAATCAACGGAAGCTTTGGCAGAACGGTACATGCAGGAGATTGTAAGATTGCATAGAGTACGGTGAGCATCGTGTCCGACCGTGACACCCGTTTCTTATCGTACTTCTGGAGGAGCTTACAGGAAAGTTTGGGGACTTGATTGAAGTTTAGCACAGCTTATCATCCTCAGACAGATGGCCAGTCAGGGGGAACGATCCAAACTCTTGAAGAAATGTTGGGAGCTTGCATGTTAGACTTCAAGGGTTCATGGGAGGACCATCTACACTTGGTGGAGTTTTCTTACAATAACAGTTTCCAGGCAACTATTCAGATGGCTCCATTCGAAGCATTATATGGTCGCAAGTGTCGTTCACCAGTTTGTTGGGACGATATTGGAGAACGAAGATTGTTGGGACCGGATTTGATCGTGCAAACAGTGGAGAAAGTTAACACTATCCGGAATCATATGAAGGCAGCGCAAGATCGGCAGAAGAGTTGGGTCGATACATCAGAAGACCTCTAGAGTTCGCTGTTGGTGATCTAGTATTCTTGAAGATATCACCGACTAGAGGAGTGATTCGTTTTGGGAGTCGAGGAAAGCTTAGTCCTTTATTCGTTGGGCCTTTCGAGATTTTGGAGCGTGTTGGAGAAGTGGCTTATCGATTGGTGTTACCACAATCTTTGGCGAATGTTCATGACGTGTTTCATGTATCTCAACTCCGTAAATATGTTCGAGATGAAACACACGTACTGGATCATTCGGAACTGACTGTACGAGAAGATTTAACTTTTGAGGAACGACCGATGTCGATTGTGGATCGAAGGGAAAATGTTCTTAAGAACAAGCTTATCCCTCTCGTACTTGCTTCTTAGGGAAATTGCTCACATGGAGAATCAACTTGGGAACGAGAGGATGAAATACGACAGAAGTTTCCACATCTATTCTTGTAGTTTCTTGATTGTCTATCCTTTCTTGTTCGTGGAATTTCGAGGACGAAATTCTTTTGTAGTTGGGTATAATGTAATAACCTAGTTCATTTATACCAATTCCAGTTCTCGTATTTCCTTAATTGTGGTATTTTCCTGATTTATAGTGTTTTGGGTGCGAATAGTATTTTACATTTTACATTGCATTCGACCCGACCTGCTTGCTTGAACTTATTTGATTCATACTTATGAATTATCCTGACTTGTTACGTAGACTGGTGCATTTTCATGTTTAGTGCATACTGGCATTTTATCTTGCATTTGCATTTTTACAATATAACATTTTAAGTCACATAAAATATTTTAAAAATATATTGCATGGCCTGCATGATAACCCTAACCCCGTGGTAGCATCCGCGCATCTTGTTCTCGTCCCGTGCAGTGAAACGGACGTGTTTAGATGGCTACGCGCACGTACGTACATCCGTTCTTGGGGGTATGCATTTTCGTTACCTGAGCATTCATTTTGAATTTTGAAAGTAGCACATATTTTTCGTATTTTAAATCTGAATTTTTAGACCCGACCCGGACGCGTTTTGAAATATTTTTGCATCCCGCCAAAATTCAATTTATTTAATTTTAAAATTTAGTTTAAATATTTTCATACGATTTCTTTAACAAACTGAAATCTCTTATCTAAAATTTTGAATCTAAAAATCTTTTAAAATTTTAAATCTAATTTCCTAACAAACTAACAACCCCTTTCTCTCTCTCTCCTCTGCATATATATATATTTATATATATTTTATTTATTTAAATTTTTCTTTCCTTATTTAATTCACACCCTCTTCTTCTTACTTCTTCTTCTTTTTTCTTTCTTTTTCTTGATCTTGTTTTTTTGATTCCGGTGATCACCGCCGGAGCCGTGCTCGTCCCTGACGATCCGAGTGATCCAGTGAACGTACCTGACTTGCGTGATCACCCTCGTGCGTTGTTTGGAACCGTTCCGTGTACCGTGCGCGCGTCGCGACATTTCGCCGACGAAGGACGTTCCGTACACATCCGTTCTTGTTCCGTCTAGGCAAGTTAATTTTGCTACATGCTATATAATTCATTTTATACCTATTTAAATAAATACCATACCTATATTTTAAATCTAGTACCCCATGTTTAATTTTATAACGTTTCGATGTTCCGTTTGCATCCGTTTATATCATTTTAAATCTAGATCATGAAAACTTATCTTGTGACATACTA
The DNA here is from genome assembly GCA_030015575.1 of Agapanthus africanus. Lineage (NCBI taxonomy): Eukaryota > Viridiplantae > Streptophyta > Magnoliopsida > Asparagales > Amaryllidaceae > Agapanthus > Agapanthus africanus. Next base: position 897,824,416 of record CM057337.1, read on the forward strand.
GATTACATTATATTGCATCCATATCATTTAAAATATATATCGTCGTAATATTTCTTATTATTATCTTTAATTAGTTTATAATCTTCATTTTATAATGTTATAGGTTGAAAATATTATAGTTTACACATGAAACGTCGTTTAAAAGCGGATACGACAAATCTGAAATTTACTGTACACCTTACTTTATAAAATTCATTATAAATCATAGAAAAATCATTAGTATACGTTCTTTAGTTTGTTATGAAGCTAACTCAGAATAATATAACTTTATTAAATATTTACTTGCAAAATAAATTGTTTAAATAACGTAAAATGCAAATGAAAATATCTCTAAACTGTTGTCCAGGGAAATTCCAGCAGCAAACTTTCAATTTAGAATGTTCATAGCTTTTTGTAGAAACAACCTGAGATTCTTATACTTATAAAAATGAAAACCTTATTGAATTATTTTTGTTTTGGTATAAGACACGTCCCTTTTGGAGAACGTTTGTTATTTTTAAGCTATTTTACAAATCAGGGCGACGCTTAATTTCTGAATGGAACTTTCTTGTGCATGGTTAATCAATACCACTTTTATAGTTATTAATCGGTTTGAATATGCTATCTATATTAAGATTATTATATCAATATTTATATCACATATTGCTTAGTTGTACATCCCACATTACTATTTTATAGTTTATAACTTTTCGGATACCCGTTTACATCCATCGCATTTAAGATATATATAATTGCATGCATAGATCACATTACTACATAATACTGTGATATTAACACTCCATGTTTAATAAATTGCATCCTAATTAATATTGGAACTATAAATGTAACCCTAATCGATAACTGTGCATCTATATCCTTGAAATTATATCTATTTGCATACCACATTACAATGTTCCATTTTATTGTTCCATTAGTACCCTATACTTGTTTTGTATACCCCTGCTTATTTTTAGTTTGATTATGAGCACCCACATGACATTTTGTGCACTCCTGACATGACTTGATACACCCACTACTTAACACGACATGGTACCGTGCACCTCTCGACATGACATGATACCTATATACTACCTGGCTTGACCTGATGTACCATGGCTTTACCTGTTACCTAATCTTGTGTCTAATGCTAACAAACCTGACCTGTTGTCCTTACGGACATTTTCTGTTGTCTATCCAGACAAACCTGTACCTGCCTGATCCTGTGTTGGTATTAGCTCCAGATTATTTAATACCTGACTTGAACACATATAACCTGGGGGTATGGGGAAATCAATGATGAAACCTGACTTGTAACTCAACAGTTCGCTACTTTTACTGATCAGTTTTAGAGGCTAGGCCGGCCTTGGAATGATACTGCTGACATCGTCCATCGTTACCCACTACCTTTCAGAGGCTAGGTCAGCCTTGGGATGATGCTGTTGACATCATTCATCGTTACCCCTTTTCCTTTAGTGCCTTGCGGCATGTCTCGGATTCAGCCCGAGAATCTTCACCGTGATCCCGAGCACGCACGGGATACTAATGAGTTACATCGATGATTCATCAAATTGATTTCAAAGACTTGAGAGTAGGTAACCCAGTAGACCGGTTTAGATTACTCACTGCACATTACCTGTGCCTTACCCTTCACTGTCATTATTTATGTTACTATTATACATGTTTTACCGCTCATACTCGTACCTGCATGCCTTGCTACTTCTTGATTTTATTATTGCTTGATATTATGATGCACTGACGTCTGGGTTTTGCATGGACCAGATCCTTTACCTTTATTGCAGGCTGATTAGGAGTATTTTCCGCCGTCAGGCCGAGCAGTGAGGATCCAGTTAGTATCCAGTTTTACTTTCCAGGTGTTTTGTTTCTATTGCTTCCGCATATTATTTCTTGACTCTTTTATTATGGCATATGGACATGTACTAGATAGTTATTTTATTTTCCTATTCTTGATATCTCCCAGACAGCCGTAATGTGACTGTGGAAGGATATTTCCTAACCACAGGTAGCATGGTTGGCTCTGTCACGTGCCGATCTTAGTGCACTCTGGGAAGCGGGGCGTGACAAATAGGAAAGCATCCACTTTCTCCGGCTCCCTGAGGCTTGGTTAGTCTGAAATATTGCATATTTGAATGATTATTTTTCCCACTATTGTTAAGTACTAAAAGGTGTTTCTTGTAAATATAGAACATATGTGGGTTTATTTGTAAAAAGTTTATTATCATATGTTTCTACATTATATTTAACATAATGCGGGAAAATACTTGCATATAATATTTAAATGAAATCTTTGTAATTAAATATGCATATCATATCAAATATTTCTAATCAATATTCTTAACACATAATATCATATAAAATGGTTAGGATAATATCTCAAAAAAACCAAACATTACTAACACTTTGATTTGAGATATTGTGCAAATATTAGATCAGGTCTGGAATCCAAGAGATCCTAGATGTCGGAATCAAAGCTGCCGAAATATGGAAACAAATCATAAGATTTAAATATGAATATCATATCAAATATTTCTAATCAATATTCTTAACATATAATACCATATAAAATTGTTAGGATAATATCTCAAAAATACCAAACATTACTAACACTTTGATTTGAGATATTGTGCAAATATTAGATCAGGTCTGGAATCCAAGATGTCACGCCCCGCTTACCAGTATACGGGCAAAGGACGCGACGAGGCCGCTACGCATTTACTCAGAAGTAAACACGCTAAGCGTATCTATGCATTATAAAATGAAGTATACACAAGAGACAAGATGTAAATAAACAGCAACTTTATTTATTAATATTCTTTTTACAATACAACTGAAATAAAAATACATGGAATGAAAGCAATGCCTAAACAATGGCATAACAGAAATGAAAATGGAATAAATATAAGTGGCTACAGCTCTGGGTTTTCGGTGTACTGTTCAGGGGCCTGCTTCAAATGCTCCTGACAGGTCTCGTACTCCTCAGTGTCGGGTCCTCCTGACAACATTCCAAAGAAGAAAAGAATAGGAATGTCGTCAGCGAACAATCGCTCGGTAAATCCCAAAGATAAGGAAGAAGTAGAATAGACAGTAGGAGAGTATAGTTTTATAATGTTTTATTATAATGTTAGCGCAGTTGTTTGTAGCTTGGTACAGAAAATGCCAGTGTATACGAGAGGAGTCCCACTTACACCGGAGACTTTGGTAACTCGTAGTACAAGGCTCCGTCGATAATACTACGGAACAACGGCATGGATATAATTACGTCTTAAGTGACCACCTCGTGCCACCTTTAACATGTTCCGTACCAGTCTACCCCATTATAACCCCGTAGTGTTTATGTATTGATTGTATAGATTGTATTGCCTTGTCTTGTATTATAAATTGTATAGATGGATGACTTGCCGAAACCATTATATCAGTAAATGGAACGGATATAATGGATGAACATGTAGATGGAGTATATCCATGGTTCGGTTCAGTCAAGTAGTATAGATTGATATAGCTTGAATATATGGATTCATGGATTCATGTTGTATTGTATTTTGTACTTGAATCGCATTCAAGTCAGATTGATCAGGTTGAGACTCAGTCTGAGTCAGACACTTTTAAAAGAACTTGAAATCCTGATTGTTTTGGTGTTATCGGTAACTGCTGCACATGAATGGCAGGATTTATGTCTTTTTCTAAGATAATTACCGTGTTGATAACACCATTTGATAAGTTGTCTACCTTAAATTGGCAAGCACCCATATCTCCAGCTCCTCGAGGCTCAAGAGACTGGTCCCGCTTAAACCTATATTTACTAGGGTCCTTATTGTAATTTAGTATAACTTGAGGGGGTTTTATATAAAATAATTTTGTTATACTTTCAAAATATAACTCAAGTAGTTAATTATCGTCTTTAAAGTTTTCATAGACGTTTCTTTTATTCAATGTGAAATTTCTAGTGAATAAGTATAAGGTATTTATTTGAAATATTGGAATTGTATGGTATTTTCTTGTAAATGAGATATTTTTCTTGAATCTTGGAAATGTGGAATATTATAAATATTAAAAATAGATATTTTGATATTAATTACATATATATTTATTTATTAAAAATATAATTTTTATTTATAATAGAAATCACATTTTCTAAAGAAAAATGTTTTAAAAATATTTCGAGATCGTATGCTCCTTGCGGAGGTCTGCATCTCATTCTACTAGGCCCGAGGATGTACGATAATCCACACCATACCGAACGGGTTCCCCAAAATGGGTTGTAGAGGCGCAATTGCAAAGATTTGTTAAATACACTTCTTATAGAAAAATGTTTTATAAGTTGAAGGTAGTTATATGTAAAGTCGTATTTTCCCAAATCTATGTTCCCAAATTCCATCGTGCTATGTTAGGTATGTGTGTTGTTAGGAGATAGGTCACTATCTCGTGAGTTTTCTAAGGTAATACGGTTTTAAAAGTTCAAGCATGTCGAAATAAAATATGAATGTATTTTAATATAAAAGTGGAATAAAACTTGCTACGGTTACTATTTTGATATCAAACTTTTTCAATTGCCTTTGTTAATGTTTATCGGTCATAACATAAGAGTTTGGTATTATTATGTTTAAGAAAAATATAACTTTTTAAGGAAAAACCAAATCGGAAGTCGGATTAACTCCGCTTCCGTCGGGTTTTAGTTTTGAATGTTTTTAGAATAGAGAAAAGAAGAAGAAGTAAGGACTTACTGGCTTGGAGTCAAGAGGGGAGAGAGGGGGTCCTAAAGAGAGCTTCGGGGCGTCGTTTCGTCGCCGAAATCTCCTCGAAAGTTTGTCGGAGTTTCGCCCTTTGTTAACTCCACTTGTTCACAAATAGACCTTGGAATTTTTTTGTAGAGTTTTTGGTAGGAAATTTCAGTGTGAAGGGGTGTAAAATAGAGTGGGTATTTATAGGACAAATTAGGGTTAGGGTGTGATAAAAATGCATTAAAAATATGCATTAAAACATGGAGTAATGTAAAGTTTTAATCCTTTGGAAAATGCAGGAAAACAAACAGTCAGGGGTTAACAGGGGGAGTCCAAGGGTTGCTAAGGTTAAAGAAAATTAGGGTTTGGGCTTCACAAAACCGGCACCGCCGGCCCCTGAACGATTCTCGCCGGTCGGATCTCGGGGTTGGGGGCTCGGATTCTCGCCATGTGTCTAGGTCGGTCTGAATACTAATTTGCACATGTTTGTTTAGGCCGTGGCTCTTGGTTTTACGTGTTGTGCACGTGTAGACTTTTGGGCTTCTAAAAGATTAAAATAATTTTAAATAAAAAGAATATGTGGCTGATGGGATTTGAACTCTGGTGCTTTGGTTTAGCAGTACAAGGTCTTACCAGTGAGTTACAAGCTCCTTCTTACTGTTCTAAATTTAAAACAAATACTTATAGTACTTACAGGAAATGTAAATACCCCAATTGTACATTAACTTTAAATGAATTTTATGTACACTAAAATTGGAGTTGTTACAGTCTACCCTCCTTACAAAAATTTAGTCCTCGAAATTTGTCAAATGAAAGTGTAACAGATTCAAGGAAAGTTTGGTGATAGAAGTACTGATAGTGTATAAAAAATAACAAAGTGGTACAAGGGTTTGAAAAGGTTGAAGTGAATTACCAGTGTTACCCTGGTCTACAACCTTTGCTTCTTTAGCTGCTAAAAGGAAAGCCTGATGCTGTGGTACATTCCTCCTAGCTGGGGGCACATTCCTCTGTCTTTGGGGCATGTTTCTCTGCCTTCGAGGTTTGTTCCTCAGCGCCTGATGGAATTGGCGGTTAGGCTGTGCAGGTGGTGGAGCTGGGAGTGCTAGATGAGGTGCAGGAGCCTGGATAGTGTAATCCGATGTTCAACACCCCAATACTTATGGGGAGGCGGAAATATGAATAACAATCTTGTTCTATGGTTAAACATCGAATAACCGTATGAATCGTTTGCTAAACAATTTTTAACAAAAGCTATAGAGTTCTAAACTACTATGTTAAGAGATTATACCAAACGGTTCTAGTCCTTCGTCTTAATGTTATCTACGGCCTCTTTGGATCTCCACGTCCTCTTCGGCTTTCTTCCGTGATAGACGATCCACCCGAGAACCCTAATCCAAGCTATAACCTCTAAACTTGAGGTTACTTAGTATCTCTAGTTGCTAAATAGAGTAGCTAAGCTGATGTCGAGAAAGGTTATGGAGTAATTAGTCTTTCCTAATCCTTGTTCTCAACTCATGAGGGTAGGATTAGGGTTTGGTGAAGGAGAGAGAACTTGAAGAGAGAGAGTGAGAAGATGATAATGATAATAATAATAATAATGAAAAAGCTTCTCACTAGATATATGAAACATAATGAATTAAAAGAAAATGAATAATATGAGATTATTCATCATGTTTCAATAATGCAAGTGGGTGATTCATCATGTGAGTCATTAAGCATTTAATGATGCATTAATGACATGATGAATCACTCACAATGAGTCATTAATTCATTAAATGATAATGCCACATCTCCCTCCAAGTCATCACCTTCTAGAAGCTTCTCGGAAAATTACGAGAACGCTCCTCCCATCCGTGAAAACACGGAAAAACTTTAGACTGTACAAATCCAATAACCTGATACTAGAATCTGGCTTAAACCAAAGCCGGCTAGTAAAAACTGTCCGAATGTCATACGTGCGTTCAAACACGTATGCGTTCGAACCTTGTCGTAAAACCATACGACCTCTATATCTTTTCGCCTGGGTTTGGGAAATCTCTGTATGGGACTCTAAAGACTCAACTACTACGCTGGCAGTGGGTTTAACCACAGACCGCAAGTAGCACTAGCTGTACGTAACGGTCCCCAGGTAGTTGTCGATAAGAAAGCCGATGAGGTAACCCATCTGAAATCCTACTGAGCCTGTCCGTAACAATATCCGTGCAGTCCGGTCTGTTCGTCTAAGAGTATCGCATGTATGGTCTAGCGAGGTGGTGGACGTCAGACCCCTAATAACCGTACAAGTCGTGTCGGTATGGCTCAAGACCACCCGAGAATCTACTGATCAGTCCATCAGTAATTCTCAATCAGCCCTGGCCAGGGACTTATGGTAATGACCAACCGACCACAGTGCGATATCAACTCCCTATACCGGGAGAGACAAATCCCTAACAGTCGCTCACTGCCTCCACGTGGCTCGGGACTGTGCCCAACTAAAACCTGTTTGCACGACTCCTTTGAGCCGTGGTAGGGTAATAATCAAAGCACAGTGGGAACTCACACGAGACAAATGATGACCTTAAGTCAACGGACTATTTGCACACATGTCACCTGAGAACTGCTATCTGACGTTAGGTATAATACCATCCAGTCAGTTCTCGGCGAGTCCTGTCCGGTGTACTCACACCCAGTGAGCATCTGTATACAATCTTAGGTGAACACCACCAATGGTTGCGGGACCAATCCATCGCCCCTCGTCAGGGTCTAGATATGTATACACTAGTCTACTCCGGAGTATCAATGCCCAATCTCGATACTCCTTGTTCCCCTCCGAACGACGGCGCACAGGACTGCGATGTCTTGGCACTGAGACTCGGGGCAGATGCTAATTGGTGCTATCCGTCCACCTCTCCGAAGATGCCAAGTTGATTTATGGCACCGTGTATCGGAGGTTTAGACGGATGCGTCCGATGTAGCAGACTTCGTCAGATTCCCCCTTGTTTGAGGGGGTTTTTGATTGTGGGAACGCTCTTCCCTGCAGGCGCAAGCCCCTGCAGTTAATTACGCTACCGCATTGCGGTAACAACTTTCTCCTTCTCCAGATAGTCACTTCGTGTCTTGAGTGTTTGTTTTGTTGCCCGTGGATTGTTTACGGAGACTGAGTTATGTCGTCGCCCGTAGGGCGTGGACTAGTCCAAATCCGTATTATCTTAGATTTGGGTTTGGGGGTTTGGTTTGAGGATACGTCAGCCGTACTCGAGGCTAAGATCAACTCAAACGTTTGTTAAGGATACGTTAGTCTCACTTTGAGACTAAGATCAACTTAACGGGATCGTTTAGATCCGACAAAAGAGCATTTAAGGGGCTCCATTGTTCCGGTTTAGGGACATAGTGGTCCATCGTATGTATGGCCGTCGGGACCCATCACCTCTCTGACGACGTTGAAGGATTACAACGACGGATGTCAGAGGAGCTCAGAGATGTACCCTCAAGCCAGAGTCAATTGGGGGGATTCATAGTCCAGTCTGTTTGAAGGTTTAAGGATACGTTAGCCATCTTTGAGGCTAAGATCAACTTAAACGGGACCGTTTAGATCCGACAAAAGAGCATTTGAGGCTCTATTGTTCTAGTTTAAGGACGTTGCGGTCCATGGGTAGTTTAAGGACGTTGCGGTCCATTGTTAGTTTTAAGACATCTCGGTCAAGGTTAAGGACGTCGTAGTCCATGGGCTTAAGGACCCCACAGTCCATTGTTAGTTTTAAGACATCTCGGTCAAGGTTAAGGACGTCGTAGTCCGTGGATTTTAAGGACTCCACAGTCCGGTATTTGTTCTGGATGCTTCACACGGGTTCACTGCCGTGCTTGGCGAGGACCAGGCTCCGCTCTGGACGCTTTCCACGGGGTCAAAGAGTGACATTATCCGCGTTCCACGTAACCAGGAATTTGCATTAAACACGGGTTTAAGGACCCCGCAGTCCGTATCAATGTATGGTCGTCGGGACCCGTCACCTCTTTGAAGACATTGAGGGATTACAATGCCAAGTATCAAAGGAGTGAAGAGATGTACCCTAGAACCGGAGTGGATTAAATAGTCCTTGGCCCAATTTGGGATCAAGACGAATTAATTATGTTATGAGTCCATTGGCCCAGTTAATCACAAATTGAGGACTTATGGCCATCTTGGGCTAAGTCCAATCAGGAGAGGCTTTGCCTCCATCCATTTAGTCAATTGGGCCGAAGCCTAGTGTTAAACACTACAGAGCAATCAGTGTTGAACACTGGGAATGAGGTTGACAAGTTAGTGTTTAACACTAAGAGATAATTGGTGTTAAACACCAGCAACAAGGCTTTTCAAATTAGTGTTAAACACTAAAACAGATCAGTGTTGAATACTGCAGACAAAGCTTTTTAATTAGTGTTGAACACTAAGGCCCAACAGTGTTTTAACACTGGGTTCGAGAGTTTCAGTTTAGTGTTAAACACTAAGGCAAGAGGGGTCACGTGGCAGCACGTGAGAGCGCCCTCCCTTCATTTATTCTGCTGAGAATATCGCATCTTTCAGAGCATCACGTGCCATCACGTGATGGGCATTCGAATGCCTATGTATTAGAGATTCTGCCGAGGGTCACGTGGGTCACGTGGGGTGCTGCCTCAAAGGGGCTTTCTGTAGATCTCTTGGGGGGTCACGTGATGACACGTGACCCTGCCTCTAGGTATTTTGTTTAGAGGCTTTGTTAATCTTTTTTTCAGGAATTAAATTCCTCGAGCTGTAAATTTCAGAGGAATTAAATTCCTACTTCCTTTCGAAGACTTATATTCTGGGATAGAGTTTAACTCTGAATTTTCTATAGGAATTAAATTCCTCATATATGTGAAGAACCGAATAGGGTTGAACCCTAACAAAGCTTTTTTTTTAAGGAGTTTAAACTTCCATCCTCTGTTAAATTATGATTAAGGGAATTAAATTCCCGCTGCTGCAACAGAACTAGGTTCTCAATTAGGGTTAAACCCTGTTTCTTTTTATTCTGAAGGAATTAAATTCCCATGATACAGGGGCAAGCCCTAATTTTATTTTAAAGGAATTAAATTCCTATAGTTCTGTGAGAATTAAATTCTCATGCTTGCATTCCTTCTCTATGTTTTGGATCTGCATGGCAGGATCTCAACCCATTGAGAATTAAATTCTCAACCTTAAGGGGAGATGTGCACTTTGCAGATCCTCTATCAAAGAGAGAAGAAATATGTTCTTCTGTTTTTACATTATCGGAGTTAAACTCTGTTGAGAATTAAATTCTCTTTTTCTTTCAAGGAGCTTTTCCCTTTCTTACCTAGGGTTTTTGCAGAAGATCCAAGTTCTCCAAGTATCGAAGCTCTCTTTCTTTTCTTTTTTCTTCTCTGCGTATGTCTCTCTATCTCTGTGTCTCTTGGCTCCTATTTATAGGAGAAGCAGCCGAATCAATCAGTTTTTTTTGACGAATCTTCATTAAGAGATTTGATTTGCACCCATCATCTGTTTTGGACCTTTGGATTATTAGGTGAATTTTATTCACCATTGGATTTCAAATCCAGGGGTTCCCCTTTATTATTTCGGTTAGATTTAAAAGGGAAATCTTTCCAAACCCGAGATTTTCCCATAGATAGATGATATTTCATCACCTCTGAATCTTTAATTCGATCGGTTCCAGATAGCCGCTTTCCTTTGGAAAGATTTGATTCTCCTTCAGAATTTAATTCTGTTTGACAAAATGGGCTTTGAAAGCCAGTCACGTGTGACCACGTGACTCATGGTCACGTGTGGGCACGTGACCCCCTTTGGAATGAGCCTTTTTCTTTCTTTTGCGCTCTTCTTCTTATTGCTGCTTAAACGTCACGTGCTGCCACGTGACTCCTGGTCACGTGTGAGCACGTGACCCTTGTCTGAACTCTCTCTTTCCTTAGTTCAACTGGAGAACGAGTCTGCTGTCTTGAACGTCACGTGGCAACACGTGACCCTGGTCACGTGGAAGCACGTGACCTCTTCTGAAGCCTTTTCCTTGACTTGATCAGGGAACTGGGGTGCCTTTTGTCGCTTGCATTTAAATGTCACGTGTCGCCACGTGACCCGGGTCACGTGGGAGCACGTGACTCTTTCTAAAGCCCCCTTTTCTTCAGCGTAGTCAGGAAACTGAACTTGCCTTGATGATGTTTTTAGGTGTCACGTGCCAACACGTGACCGCTAGTCACGTGTAAGCATGTGACCCTCTTCTGAAGCTTTTCCCAGAAGCTTTCCTGATTTTAAATCAGGAAACAAATGCCCCCACAGCGTTGTTCTCACGTTTCTGCACGTGAGTGCAACGCTGTCACCTCTTGTGACCGTTGGATTCCTCTAGGGATCTGGGGAGACGAAACGTTTTCATTGTCTTCTATAAATACCTCTGTCTCTTCATAGGAGCCTTCACTTTGTTCATCTTCTTCTTCTGAGAACTTCTTCTTTGAGAATTTAATTCTCGCTTTCAGAGCTTAGTTCTCTGTTTTAAAATATTTTCAGAGTTTAACTCTGTTTTAAAGGGATTCTTCCTCCTCAGGTAATGGTAATCGAAGCACCTTCTTTTTGACAAAACTCTCTGGATTTTAAATCCAGATCGAGGGTTTCACAAAGAAACCATTTTTCTTCAAGTACTTTAACCAAAATATGAGACCACTTAACTTCCCGCAGTAGATCACTTAGGGTTCAGATGATCCCTTAGGGAGATGATGATGGCGTCTCAACTCCATGGAATTTAATTCCATTCAAAAAACATGTTTCTGGGAATTTAATTCCCTTTTCTCAATAAGGAATTTAATTCCAACGAAGAACTCGATTTCTTCACACATAGGCTTCCTGGGGTCTCTTGGCCCGAGGTTGTTCTTCTGCAATTAATGCAATGAGGGCTTTGTAATGATGTCTTTTTGTGGGAATTTAATTCCTTTGATTTCGTTGGATTCACTGTAGAGCTCAAGACAGATCCTGTTGGGGGAATGTGCATGGTCATCATTCTTTATTAAATGGGGATATTCCCTTTGTTTTATTGTAACTATTTGGTCTCATTATTAATGAGCCGTCATCCGGATTCTGTGGGGTCCATGTGTTTTGTAGCCAATGGTCCCAGGAAACTTTGCTGTTGCTTTCTCCAACTAGTCTTCATGTTCATGCATGAATATATATCGCTAACTTTTCTTTTAACGGTCTTCCTTTATTGGATTTCAGGTGCGATGGCTTCTGTTCCACGTTTTCCCTTTTCTCGCTCGGAGGCGGCTTTTCCTCAGTCACCATCTGATGAGGAGGCGATGGCGATGATTCGAGCCCATGACCCGAACTGCGCCAACCTTCTTCAATGGGGATCTTGGTACAGTCAGATTATTGAGGGTCGCCGGAGTTTTCTTTGTGCGGTGCCGACGGAGCCTACTTTCCCATTCTTACCGATGGATCCTCCAAGGACAGTTTTTGCTGTGGAAATGCCCAACTGGACTCCAACGGGGAGGCTGGAGCCTTCGACGACCGGCATACCGAATCACCCGATCCCGGCCATAGACATCTTGGGACGGCGTATCTGCCAGGGTGAGGCCCACCCGTGGGGGCAAATTTACAAGATAGGGCTCACTCCTAGGCATCCTACGGGCTACCTTCTCTGGGCTCGTTACATCCTTTCTGCTCATCGGGCGCGGTTGCAGAAAGTCGGGCTTTATCAGGCCATATACGCGTCACTCTTTCATTATAAGTCCCCGCATGCCTGGTGGGTTAAGGCGTTTTTGAACCAATGGAATCTTCCTACCAACACTTTCATCTTAGGAGATCGTGAGGTCTCGATCTCTCTTGCAGAGTTTTATGAAATCTCGGGATTGCCAATCAGGGGCGCACTGTATGAGGAGTTGTTGCCTCCTGACGAGTATGTCTTCGAGCCCGAGTCTGCACCGGTTGACGGCCTGTCCGCTGAGAATGCTGTTCGCCATAAGCGCCCTAGTTTAATTAAGCCCTAGGCATCTTCGACCGATTATTCACCGAGTCCGAGGAGCAGGGTGTCACTTTTAAAAGCTTCATTTCCTGCTTCCTTCGTGAGGATATCATATCGAAGACTGCTCCGAATTTTGCTAACATCAGAGACCCCTTTGGGTTTGGTCCGAAGAAGCTACCGACTGCCGAATCGGACCTGCCACAATATTATATTCCCATCGTGTAGCCGATGTCTTTTGAGTCCGTTGCGGCACCCGGTATGGATGAAGAAACATTCTTCGTGGGGTTTGTCAGCGTTTGGCTTAGCTGGTTCGTTATCCCCATGCATCGCCGCTTCATGAGAGCCTCGGTCATCTACCTGGCTCATCGTATTGCTGAGGGGACGCGGTTGGCCATCGGCATCCCGGCCTTGGCGCACCTCTATAATGGATTGGGCACCGCAGCTAATACCTCTACGCCTGGCGTGGATGTGGTAAACTTTTCGCTTCATTATTTCACGTCCTGGATCGAAATGCACGTATTGGGGGCTTTCGCCATGCATCAGAGGCCCTCATTTTACGATGCCTACCCCTTTCCACGACTTATGCGGCTAGTGGATGCTTCTGCCGCCGACCCGACTCAATTCGGGGCTATTCGGGTGCTAATTTCTCCTCATGCCACCGCTGGCGGGTTGGTTTTTAATGATCGGGTTTTGTCTACTCCTTTGGGTCCCGTTCAACAACTCTGGGACCAGTCGAAAGACAACGCACCTTATCTGAAGCCCCGGGAGGCCACGCATTTGTATGCAATCAGACCGGGCTACTTGGTGTTTCGCCAAGACAGTGCGGCTCTTTTTATACGGTACAATCCGCATCGATTCGCCCGGCAGCTTGGATACGACCAGGGTGTTTCTTTTGAGGCTTTTATAGTCGCCCCGATCCCTTCGCTTGGTGCTGTTCGTGATGCCGCTCATCATTTCATGAGGCTGAACACCGGCTCTTATTTCATGGTCCCTGAAGCTGAGTACATGCCCCGATGCGTGGGCGCTTTTACGGGTTGGTATCTTCATCGGGTCAGCCCAATCATTCTCGAGGAAAGGAGGGTGCTTCTTGGCCACGATGCCCCTCCTCTGGTTCCTGGTGCTAAGCTACGGCCGAGGGCTCCGGTCCGCTTCCCTTTGAGGGAGATCGGCACCGCGCTCATTCCGGGGGAGTCAGGGGTAGACCTTACTCCAACGGCTGGTATGCCCTTGGGTTCCCGATCGCGGGGTAAACGGGCCCCAGTAGTAGCACCCCTGCCGGTGGCGGCGCCGCCTCCTGTGGCGTCGACAATGGCGATGTCATCCTCGGTTGTGGCACCGAGCGAGAGTAACAGGGATGAGGGTGCTGAGGGCGATGTGGGCCAGCGCCGCCATAAGGCTTCGCGAGGGAGGAAGCGGTCATCCTCAGCGACCGGCTCTGGGTCTAAACGGCGGAAGAAAGCGGCTACTGCCCCGCTTGATTCTGTGGTGGAGTCTGAGCCTATCCTTGAAGACGAACCATTGGCCCTGCAAGGGTCAGACGCTGGACTTCTCTTCCCGAGTTCAGCTGATGAGGAGGCTGCACAGTTGGCCGAGGCCATACGGCGCTCAAAAGACGTGTCTCATAACGCCAAGGTTCCGAAGAAGTCTTATCCCGCTGTAATTTTCTACGAAGACCCTTCGTGGATTCGGCGGCGATTTATCGGCCCTTTGGAGGAATGGGGGGAAAGGGCTCTGAAGCAGGCCGCTTCAGAAGACGCAGCTGATGCACTCTCTTTGTGGACCGGCGGTCATGAGTCTACCCTTGAACCCCGGCGAGCCCACCTCCTTGAGAAGGAGCAGCGGCTTGAAGAAGCCATATTAAGGGCTTCTTTGCATATAGGTACGTTGTGCTTCCTTTGTAGTCTTTCCGATTATTTATGCCTGTGCATCTGTATCATTATTCTGATTTGAATCGTGCAGAATCTTCGACGCTGGGGGAGCTCCCTACGGGCCCATTAAAGCTAAAGCCCGCCGAAATTCTCAATGAAGCCTTGCTGGATGTGGAGGGGGCTGACGAGGCTGCTCCTCTCACGGTGGAGCTTCCAGCGGCGGTTCTTGACCAGGGAGTGCCTGCCCCTCTGGGGGAGGCTCCTTTGGAGGCCGCCGCCCCAATGACTCTTACCGAGGGCAACCCAAGGGCTGGGATTGAGGTAGTCGGGACTACTCTCCCTTTGTTGGAGCCTGAGGTTACGGCGGAAACCGTTGAAGCTGCTATCCCCCCGGCTCAGAATGGGAGGAGTGTTGAAGGTATCCCTCTGCGTTTTAATTTAGCAACCCCTTCATAGTCTGAACTCTTTTATCTTTCTCAGAATTGCGCGGTTTGGCGGCCACGATCGCGGATCTGTCGCCTCGACAGTCATTTCAGCGTTTATTGGAGATGGCAGCTCCGCAGGCGATCTCCCCTCAGCGCATTGTCCTCTCGTCTGGGCAAGGTTGGTGTCGTCCATCCCTTCTCATAGCATCGTCGTTATTTTTGTGTACTGACATTGACGTTTTCTGCAGTTCTGGAAGCCGATGACGAGGTCGAGATTCTCGAAGGGCCAGGGGAGCCTTCAGCTCCTGCTTGCACGACTGTCGGTGAGTGACATTTCATTGCACTCTCACTCGTTCCTTGCTTAAGAATTTTGTTGACGTCTTTTAAATTTAAACAGCTCTGCCAGTCTCCACGGCGTTGGAGTCGCGCATCGTGATGCCACCCGGCCCTTATGCCTTACGGCTTCAGAACGCTTGGCCCAATTAAGCCTCGTCTCCTTGTCGTCTCTGATCGAGGAGCTTCGTGCTGGCAGTACGACCACGGCTGAAGCATTCGCTGCCGAGGCTAACGGTTCTCTTCCTTTTCTTGCCACCTACCACAGCGAAGAGGTGGTGCGGGTCTGGGTGGAGTTCTGCCGGCGAGTGGAGGCTTGCCTGCACACTCTCGAGTGTTCTCGCCTTTCCTCGGAGGCCGTGGCTGCAAAGGCGGAGTTACGAGGGCTGATAGCACGGTGCGCGGCCAACATGACGTCATGTGAGAAGAGGCTCGGTCGTAAGTTCTCGGAAAGGGAGCTAGCCTCCAAGGCGCTGAGCGAGCTTCAAGCCAATCTCACAGCCAGGGCCAACGAAGCGTATGAACTCTGGCGGGTGCTTCAGGAGTCCATCAAAGAGGTGGTGGCTCTCGATAAAGCTGCCATGTTCACTCGTAAAAGGTCGAGGCTCATAAAGCCACCGAGAAAGAGCTCGAAGCTCGGCTCGCTTCGTATCAGGCTCAGCAAGCTCAAGCGGAGGCTCGTCTTCTGGAGATCTTGCGTCATGAAGCCGTGGCTCAGCAAAAGCAGGATGAGCTGACCAAGCTGCTGAATCGCCCGCCGGCCTGAAACATTTGTATCTTTTTCTTCCCTTTTGTACATACTCATGGATGAGAGTATTTTCTTTTTGTTTCTTTCATGAATTGTACTTTGTACCCATTTTGGTTTATGAATAAAAGATACATTTTTTTCTTCTCAATGATGTGTCCCCTTTTTATTGAATGTATTCTGCGGGTATTCTATCTTGATCTCCTTGCAGGACAGTGATGGCTTAGGATACAGGGTTAGGATCTGCTTCCTAAGGCTTTTGCATTTTACGAGCCACGAGGGTCTCATAAAGAGTTTTTCTCCTACAGGTCGAGAGGATCCCATAGGTGTAAGTTCTTCTTAAAGATCGCAAGGATCCTCAAGCGAGTTTTCCCTCGAGAGTCGTAAGGATCTCACAAGAGAGTTTTTCTTCCTTACAGGTCGTGAGGGCCTGCAAGTGTTGGATGCGGTCACCCTTGTTCGTGTTTTACGGAGTCGGGAGTTTCTCAAGGTATCGTAGTTTAAAGACGTCGCGGTCAAGGTTAAGGACCTCATAGTCCGTGGATTTAGGGACTCCACAATCCGATGTTAGTTTTAAGACATCACGGTCAAGGTTAAGGACCTCATAGTCCGTGGATTTAGGGACTCCACAGTCCGTTGTTAGTTTTAAGACATCACGATCAAGGTTAAGGACCTCATAGTCCGTGGATTTAGGGACTCCACAGTCCGGTGTTTGGTTGCAGGGACCCGTCACCTCTTTGAAGACGTTGAGGAATTACAACGCCGGGCATCAAAGGAGTGAAGAGATGTACCCTTAAACCAAGGCAGAGTCTGTAGGGAATCGGGGTGGTTGATCGTTAGTTTTAAGACATCACGGTCGAGGTTAAGGACGTCATAGTCCGTGGATTTTAAGGACTCCACAGTCCGGTATTTGCTCTGGATGCTTCACACGGGTTCACCGCCGCGCTTGGCGAGGACCAGGCTCCGCTCTGGACGTTTTCCACGGGGTCAAAGAGTGACATTATCCGCGTTCCACGTAACCAGGAATTTTGCACTAGATACTTCACACGGGTTCGCTGCCGCGTTAGGCGAGGACTAGGCTCCGCTCTGGATGCTTCGCACGGGTTCACTGCCATGCTCTGCGAGGACCAGGATCCGCTCTGGACGTTTTCCACGGGGTCAAAGAGTGACATTATCCGCGTTCCACGTGACCAGGAATTTTGCACTAGATGCTTCACACGGGTTCACTGCCGCGTTAGGCGAGGACTAGGCTCCGCTCTGGACGTTTTCCACGGGGTCAAAGAGTGACATTATCCGCGTTCCACGTGACCAGGAATTTTGCACTAGATGCTTCACACGGGTTCACTGCCGCGTTAGGCGAGGACTAGGCTCCGCTCTGGATGCTTCGCACGGGTTCACTGCCATGCTCTGCGAGGACCAGGATCCGCTCTGGACGTTTTCCACGGGGTCAAAGAGTGACATTATCCGCGTTCCACGTAACCAGGAATTTTTGCACTAGATGCTTCACACGGGTTCACTGCCGCGTTAGGCGAGGACTAGGCTCCGCTCTGGATGCTTCGCACGGGTTCACTGCCATGCTCTGCGAGGACCAGGATCCGCTCTGGACGTTTTCCACGGGGTCAAAGAGTGACATTATCCGCGTTCCACGTGACCAGGAATTTTGCACTAGATGCTTCACACGGGTTCACTGCCGCGTTAGACGAGGACTAGGCTCCGCTCTGGATACTTCGCACGGGTTCACTGCCATGCTCTGCGAGGACCAGGATCCGCTCTGGACGTTTTCCACGGGGTCAAAGAGTGACATTATCCGCGTTCCACGTGACCAGGAATTTTTGCACTAGATGCTTCACACGGGTTCACTGCCGCGTTAGGCGAGGACTAGGCTCCGCTCTGGATGCTTCGCACGGGTTCACTGCCATGCTCTGCGAGGACCAGGATCCGCTCTGGACGTTTTCCACGGGGTCAAAGAGTGACATTATCCGCGTTCCACGTGACCAGGAATTTTTGCACTAGATGCTTCACACGGGTTCGCTACCGCGTTAGGCGAGGACCAGGCTCCGCTCTGGATGCTTCGCACGGGTTTACTGCCATGCTCTGCGAGGACCAGGATCCGCTCTGGACGTTTTCCACGGGGTCAAAGAGTGACATTATCCGCGTTCCACGTGACCAGGAATTTTTATCGATTGTATCCGCATTCCACGGAATGGAGGTTTGACTCTTGGTGATGCGTATATCACCGATCCATGGAACTGGGGGTTGCCGCTGTTCCATTTCGCTTGATGTTGTGTCTGCTGCGTCAAGATGATCTCCAGGTTATTTGTGAACCGTCGAGATTTGGCTTCCTCTCATGATGAAACCTGGGGGAGGAGTACGACTCCTTCTTTGTTTGCGCCCCTGGATTGTATACAGGGATTGATGTAGCATCACCTGTAGGGCAAAAAGGTTTCATTTTTCCATCATTTCTTTCATTCTTTCCGCGATGCTCTATCATTTCAGCTTTTTATATCGCGAAGGTCGCGATTGCCCAATCATTTCGGCTATTTTTTCGCGGTGCCCAATCATTTCGGCTATT
Source organism: Agapanthus africanus (assembly GCA_030015575.1). Classification (NCBI taxonomy): domain Eukaryota; kingdom Viridiplantae; phylum Streptophyta; class Magnoliopsida; order Asparagales; family Amaryllidaceae; genus Agapanthus; species Agapanthus africanus. The sequence continues at coordinate 897,843,023 of CM057337.1, forward strand.
TGTTTTATTTTTACTCGCTGCTTTTTATTGCGAGTTGCCCCATCATTTCGGCTATTTTTCATGCATACATTTTTACTTGCTGCTTTTTATTGCAAGTTGCCCCATCATTTCGGCTATTTCGTAGGCATGTGTGGCCTGCTAGCTTTTCCGCCGCAAGCTCGGATTTTGGACACCGATTTCGGCATCAGCATCGCTGCAACTGGGATGTTGCCAGGAGCGAATCATCATTTGCCATGAAAGAACTTGGGATTTGATACCGGTTTAGGCATCAGCATCGCTGCAACTGGAATATTGCCAGGAGCGAATCATCATTTGCCTTTGTCGATGTTGAACAAAGGTGGCTTAGCAAACAGGGTTAAGGTCCTGTCGACTAAGGCTTTTGACTTCATGAGCCGTAAGGGTCTCACAAAGGTATTTCTCCCTACAAGTCGTGAGGATCTTGCAGGTGTATCTTCTCCTTAAGGATCGTGAGGATTCCTAAGTGTATGTTCCTCTGTAAGTCGTAAGGATCCTACAAGAGGGTTTTCTCCTTATGGGTCGAGGGGACCTACAAGGGTTGGACTTTGCTGGGGATATGTTTATTCGCGCCCGTGGATTGTATACAAGGGTCAGTATTGAGCCTCTTGTAGGGCAATATCGAAGGTTGTGGAGGATTTGCTTAAGAACAGGTTCAGGCTTCTGTAACTTAAGACTTTCAAATCTCATGAGCCGTGAGGGTCCCATAAGAGAATTCTCCTTACGAGTCGTGAGGATCTCGTAAGTGTATTTTCTTCTTAGAAATCGTGGGGATCCCTAAGTGTGCTGCTCCTTTGTGAGTCGTAAGGATCTCACGCGGGTGGTTTCTCCTTACAAGGTCGAGAGGACCCTACAAGTGTCTTTTAACGAGATTGCGCCCTTTCGGGTTTTCACAAACACTCGCCGGTAGTCCCGCTGTTTTTACTCACGGAGCCCTTTCGGGTTTTCATCCGTGCCCATTTTGCTTATGGACATACCGTTTTTTTAATTCTTTTTCACTTTTTTTTTATTTTATTTTTTTTTCTTTTCTCTCTCCTCTTTTTTTTATCTCGTCAGCCTAAAGATGCTGCGGTAGTAGTTTTAGGGACGTTTCGGTCTGTTGATAGTTTAAGGACGTTTCGGTCCGTCGTTAGTTTAAGGACGTTTCGGTCCGTCGTTAGTTTAAGGACGTTTCGGTCCGTCGTTAGTTTAAGGACGTTTCGGTCCGTTGATATGGGAAGGCCGGCTGCTGCTTGTAAAGTCTGAGCCTAGGAAGATAGTGAGCGGACATAGTCGTCGTCATCTATCATTGACCCCGGCTGCGACTTATTAAGCGCAGTATTTCTTCAAGAAGCGGCCGTTTATTGGCCTGAAAGGCCTTTCACCGTGCATGTCCATGAGTAGGTAGGCTCCACCCTGGTAGACCTTGTCTATGACGTACGGGCCTTCGTAGTTTGGCTCAAATTTTCCTCGCTTGGCACGATTGGGGATCATAGGTCTTTTGACCACTAGTACAAGTTCGCCTTGGCGGAATGTCCTCGGCCTGGTCAATCTTTCGTATGAGCGCGTCATCTTTGCTTTGTAGGCTTCTAGATGTTGTTGCGCTATGAGCCGGGTTTCGTCGAGGGCATCAAGCTCCTCAAGCCGAAGGTGAGCATTTTCTTCGTTCGTCAGCTCGTGGTGGACTGCTAATCGTAGAGAGGGTAACTCTATCTCGAGGGGGAGCACTGCTTCCGTCCCAAACACCAACGCGTACGGCGTTGTGTTTGTGGCCATCTTGAACGTAGTTCGATAAGCCCAAAGGGCTTCTTGCAGCCTTTCGTGCCAGTCTTTCTTATTCCTGGAAACGGTCTTTTTTATGATCTTCGTCAAGGTCTTATTGAAGGCCTCAGCTAGACCGTTAGCTCGTGGATTGTAAACCGAAGAATATCTCTAGTCTATATTGTGCTGCTGTGCGAAGCGGCTAATCCTATGGCTTCGGTAGGCCGGCCCATTATCGGAGATAATCCGCCGTGGGGTCCCAAACCGGTAGATGACATACGTCTTGAAGAAATGGAGGATATTCTCCGTCTTCACTTCCCTCAGTGGTACTGCTTCTGCCCATTTGGAGAAGTAATCAGTTGTCGCCAGGATAAAACGGTGTCCCCGGGACGATGCTGGCTCAATGGGGCCGACTATGTCAGTCCCCCACATTTCGAATGGCCAGCTAGCTACCGTTGGGTGCAGTGGATTCGGATGTTGGTGGATAAAGTCTCCGTGAATCTGGCATGAGTGGCATTGCTTCGCATACTCGAGGCAGTCCTGGGTCATCGTGGGCCAATAGTAACCCATCCGTTTGATTTTTAACTTCATCTTTGGGCCTGCTTGGTGAGAACCGCAAAGTCCGTCATGAACTTCCTGAATGACTCTTTCCGCTTCGTCAGGTCCTAAGCATCTCAGCCATAGGGCATCAAACGATCTCTTGTATAGAATATCGTTGACGAAAGCGAAGGATAGAGCTCGTTTCATGAGCTGATGTCTTGAGGACGCTTCTTTGGGCATTCGGTGGGACTTAAAGTAGTCTATGAAGACTTCCCTCCAGTCTTCGGCCTTCTCATGGTCTTTTATTTGTAGGGTCGTCTGCTCAGTCGTTCCCTTTTCTTCGCATGATTCCGGAGATATTTCTGCCGGGGCGAGCACTCGACGGCTTTGTACCACGATTCTGACGTCATCGAGGTTCTCGTCAGCCAGTTCTTTAGCAAGTTTAGCCAACGCGTCTGCTTTGCTGTTTTCCGCGCGCGGTATGTTCTCCAAAGTATAGGAGGGAATTTGGGTCAGTAGTTGTTGCACCCTTTCGCCGTACTTCACCAACTCCGGCTTGCACGTTTGGTAGTCACCATTTACTTGACTAACGACCAGCTGAGAATCCCCGTATATAAGGAGGTCTTCAATTCCCATGTCGATGGCGATCTCGAGGCCTGCGATCAGAGCTTCGTATTCAGCTTCATTGTTTGTTCTCGGCTCTGTTAAGGAGAAGACGAAGCGCATTATCCCTCCTTGTGGAGTTGTAAAGATGAGGCCTATCCCTGATTTGATCATTGGGATACCTTGTTTCTGCTTCTTTATGGAGGACGCTCCATCGAAATAGAGTTCCCATCGGATACTATTGCCGCCAATCGCATCAAATGCATGCTCGTCCGGCAAATCGCAGTTCAGAGGAGAATCGGCCGGTATCGGGTGTTCAGCGAGGAAATCGGCAATGGCCTGGCCTTTTACCGCCTTGAGAGGTTGATACGTTATCGAGAACTCCATCAAGAGCAGGGCCCATCTAGCGAGTCGTCCCGTCAATATGGCTTTTGACATCAAGTATTTGAGGGGGTCCACCTTCGAGATGAGACGGACTTCGTGTGCCAACGCATAGTGCCTGAGCTTTGTTATCGCGAAGATTAACGCCAAACAATGTTTTTCAACGGGAGAGTAGTTGCTTTCTGCCCCCAGCAGCACTCGACTTAAGTAGTAGAGTGCTCTTTCTTTCCCCTGATCGTTCTCTTGTGCCCATAATGCGCCCAAGGAACCTTCGAGGGCGGTCGTATAAAGAATGAGGGGCTTTCCCTTAACCGGAGCAGCCAACACCGGAGGGTTCTGCAGGTATTGCTTGATCTCGTCTAGTGCACCTTGACATTTGTGGTCCCAAGCGAATGGAGTTCCCTTTTTCATCAGGAGGCTGTAAGGACGGCATTTGCCCGAAAGATTAGCGATAAACCGCCGGATGTATGCGAGCTTCCCTTGGAGAGACCGCAACTGCTTGAGGGTTCTTGGCGGAGGCATTTCCATGATCGCCTTAATCTTTGACGGATCTATTTCAATACCTCGGTGTCGAACGATGAATCCTAGAAATTTGCCCGAGGAGACTCCAAACGCGCATTTGAGGGGATTCATTTTCAAATTATATTGCCGAAGGCGTCGAAATACAGTCTCCAGATGTTTTAAATGCTCTTCGTACGACATGCTCTTCACTACAAGGTCATCGATATAGCACTCGACGATGTCATGTATGAGATCGTCGAAGATCTTTGTCATGGCTCTTTGATAGGTAGCGCCAGCATTCTTTAGGCCAAAGGGCATAACCCTGTAGCAGAATATACCCAAAGGGGTCCGGAAAGCGGTATGCTTCTGGTCTTCGGGATGCATCTTTATCTGATTGTATCCTGACGAACCATCCATAAAGGAGAAAACCTCGTGAGTGGACGTGTTATCTATCATTAGCTCGGTTACTGGTACTGGGAAATCATCCTTGGGACAGGCTTTATTGAGATCCCTGAAATCCACGCATATGCGTACCGTCCCATTCTTCTTCTTTACCGGGACGATATTGGCGATCCAGTCGGGATATTGGACTTCTTGGATAAATCCAGAATCGATCAGCTTCTTGACTTCGGCGTTGATGCTCATCTCGAGCTCGAGTCGCATCCTCCTTGGCGCCTGCTTGACTGGCTTGATATCTGGGGATATTGCTAATTTATGCACAGCAATCTCCGGATCTAATCCTGGCATCTCGGAGTAGTTCCACGCGAAGCAGTCTTTATGCCGTAGAAGCACGTTCTTTAACGCAGCTACCCTTTCTTCGGATAGCAGCTCGCTGACAAAAGTCGGTCGCGGGTCGTCTGCCGATCCTAACTCAATCTTCTTGAGGTTATCTGCAGTAGTATGTATACCATCCTCCAGTTCTTTCAGAGCGGGCGGAAATTCTGAGGTCACCTCATCATTGCTGTTCTCAAAGCACCGGGAAAGGTCATCTACGTTCTCGGGCTCTTCTCCTAATATCGTAATCGTATAACAAGTGCGAACCCGCTCCCCAGACTGAGGTGGACCCGGTTCTGTTCTTGCGGCCTTGGGTTCATGCTTTTGTGGCGGCGTTACCTTCCAGCCGTCGGATAAAGCGAATCTGCCCTGTTGGTACTAGTCCTCGACCCAGTTCTTGAAGGTGAAGCAATCTTCGGTAGGATGTCCTATGGCTCGGTGATAAGAGCAATAGCTCAGATGAGAAGCCTCGTTAGCTTGCTCAGGATGTCTAGACTCTGGAAGCGTGATCATTTGATGTTTTATAGCGAGCTTGAGTAACTTCTCCGTCTTGTCTCGGGGGAAGGAGTACGCTCGACTCATCTTCTTCATGAGGGATAAATCCGAGCCGTGCAACACCCGACCACGTAACCCTCTAATCCTGCGTCGTTGTTGTCGGCTCCTCTTTCCGCTTCTTGATTTATTTCCGTCTCTGCATCGGGCCTTTCGTACAACGGGTTGACGAGGATGAGCGTCTTTGTCTTTTGCAGCCTGTTGAAATAGACGTTGCGTCCTGGCCTTCTCGTAGATGGCCATTTCGCGGTTGTGGTCTTCCCGAGCTTTCTGACCCACTTTCCTGATAGGCTTGCCCATTCGTTCTTCAAACGACGGACCTGGCGCTTCAATCGCGGGGTCTAGTTTTGATGAAGGGTTGGCATCTCCCGACGAGGCGTCCTCTTCTTCATCAAAGGTATATATGGCGTAGCTACTGTGGGCCTGTTCCCGTTTTCCGGCTCTTGCGTATCCAAGCCCGAGTGTTTCCATCTTCCCGTTGGGCAATTTGCGTTGAGTCCCGGGGACATCCCAAATCCTGTTGTAGAACCGCGCCTGCCGAACGGTCTGTTCTAAGGGTACTCCTTGGCGCTTCAATAGCTTCTTTAATCCATTTGTATAGTATCTGGGCAGACGGATGGGTTGGAGCCTGTCAAGTGTAGCATCCGCGCCATGCCAGATCTCTTTCTCTATTTTCGACTCTGAGGATCGGTAGAATAGGATCACCTTCTCACCCCTTCGCCTGGGAGGGACGTAGAACGTTTGCAGGTCCTGCACATTGTGAGCCTGAAGCGTGTCGAGCTCCTTGTAGTGTCCTCGTGGTACCATTGTGATTTGCAAACTATGGTCATCGCCAGGGGGTGCTTGTATTGACAGCCGATTGGAGAACACAGCATTCACTTCATCTTCTGAGTCACTTCCGAAGACTAACATGGGGGCGGGCGTCCTCAGGTTGTTGCGTTGAGATGGCCCTGCATAAACTATCTCTTCTTCTTCTTCGGTATCGCTCCCGAAAATAGGGATGGTGGCGGCGGCTTTGTTCTCCGGATTGCGACACCTTTCCGTATCCTCGAAATCTGGCAAAAAGTACTTCGCATCTTCGTATTTGCGGACTTCGTTCACGGAAAATGGGTTTAACTCACCTATTACGGTATACTCGAAACCATCCTTAAAGTACTTCATACACTGATGTTGTGTAGAAGGGATGATATTGTACTCGTGCAGCCAAGGACGGCCGAGCAAGGCGTTGTAGCAAGTCTTGGCGTCAATGACATGGAATTTGATGTCTGTGACGAGAAGTCCAAAGCGTAATGTTAGTATCACAGATCCGAGAGTCCGTGACGATTGTGAATCGAAACCGGAGATAGTAATTTTGTCACGAGCGAGGTGTTGCACACTCATGCAGATTTCCTTCAACACCCGAACATTAAGAAGGTTGACGGAGGATCCATTATCCACCAGGATCTTGCCTATCTTGATATCATGGCAGTATCCGGAGACATATAGGGGACGGTTATGGTCGCATGTCCCGAGAAGGAGGTCTTCATCACCGAAAGTGATGTCGGCTGTATGCACTTCCTCCAGTTCATCCTTCATCTTTCCAGTGGCGAGGAAGGCTTGGAATTGCTCAGGTTCTTGTAACGCCTTAATTAGTGAGTCTCGCGCTTCTTTTGATAATAGGAGGGCATCGAGAATGCTAAGCTGAGAAGGCAGCTTCCTTAGGTGCGCGAGGATGTTATAGTCCACTTTACTCTTCCTAGGAGGGTCTTTGGTAGCCAGCTCTTTCGTGACTTGGTCATCTAACGTGATATCTTCAGTGACCTTTTCTTTTCCCTTATCTCTTCTATTTGCGGGTCCAAGATTCTTCTCTGGGAGCGTGCGATTGCGCAGCTGAATGTTCTCGCAGGCCTCCGATTTCTCCTCTTTCCCTAAAGCGGATTCTTTAAAGAGAGGGCCCAGAGCCATTTCTTCGTCAGAGTCGCTCCCGAAGGTGAGAACTTGTGACCCCCTGGCGTTAACCATGTAACAGTTGCCAGTAGTTCTGTTGTGCCCATCGACGGTACTTCTTCGCTCTCGGCGGATCTTGCGTTTCATGCGCTTAAAATGTTGCCGACGAGCGACATATCCTTGCCACCATATCTTAAAGGCGTCGCACTCCTCCGTGGGGTGTGAGATTTTCCGGTGATATGCGCAATAGTCAGGGTGCCTCTCCACCCCATCGTGTGTGTTTCCTTCCGAGGGTGGTAGCTTCATTCCCATTGACATGGCTTTGGCAAACCTTTTCCTCGTCTTGAATATCTTCTTGTCTACTTCGGATGCCTTACGCTCTGGCAGGGGTAGTTCAACTCTTTCGTTTAGTTGCCCGCGTTTGGCTCCTTCCGATGTGGCCATCTCACGCTCCTGGTCCGCTTTACATTTTAGGCGAATCTCGTCTAGAAAAGTGTCGATCATTTCATCTGTTGGCCACGCGCGTTCTGGTACAGGCTCTGCCTCCAGCTTCTTAATGCCAGGAGTTTTCCCATCATCGGTAAACGAGTGGGAGATTACGTTACAACTCGCCACATATCCTTCGGATTCATCCGACGAGCTTTCTCCATCATCTTCCTCTTGAAAGATTTGGTTGAGAAACTCTTGCAGTGTGACAGGAGTTCGCGCCTTTTGATTGTACTCTTCCAGTGCGTCGATTTGCTTCTGCAAGTTCATGTGCTCTTTTCCAGGCTTCACGGACTTCGTGGATTTCTTCTTCTTTTTCTTCGAAGATTTTGACGATTGGGCGTGAGTATCTGGGCTCTTATCGTGAGTCTTTGTAGTCGGGCGGCGCCTTAGCATCCCTTCGATAATTTGAGGTTCAAGAGGGTCCTTCCATTCGATCGCAGGGCACGCATGAAGGTCTCTCAGCATTCTTTTGGTTTTAGTTGATAGCACGACCTCCCATGGAGCTTTTTCAATAAAAGAACATGTTGCCCCCGGTGTATCCGCTTTCCTAGGAGCATGCGGCTGTGGTGGGTTTACCTTCCACTTTTCGGACAGTACGAACTTCCCCTGGAGGTACTGATCTTCAATCCATCCTTTGAAGACGAAGCAATCTTCGATCGGATGACTTACCGTTTGATGGTAAGGGCAATAATTAGGGTTATTCACTTCCGTGGGTTGCGGCGGTCGCCTTGGATTTGGCAGGTTTATAAGTCTGTTGCGTATTGCCAGCTCGAATAACCGTTTCGTCTTGTCCCGTGGGAACGAGTAGGGACGCTTCATCTTCTCATTATAATACCGACGTCTTTCCTCCAGTTGATCTGCCGGTTTCGGGGCGTTAGGTTGCTGTTGGGCATTTGCAACAAAGGTTGCCCTTCCTTTACCCTTGTCATTCCGAGGTTCCGTCTTCGGGGGAGGTGGTCTATGACCCATCTGGTCCATCTGAGCCAACTTGTCGATCAAAGCCTGGAATGTGGTTGGCTTAAAGAACATCATAAACTGGGAGATAGTTGCGTGAGGGTCTAGAGTTCCTACGAACATGCCCACCGCAGGTGCTTCCTCGATGCGTTGCTCACATCTCGACCACAAGTTCCGCCAGCGTATAGCGTACTGGACCCAGGTTTCGCCCGGTTTTACCCTGGCGTTAATAAGTGCAGTTATCGGAGTGCGTTCGCTAGCACTTGCCAATCGCTGAGTGAACAACAGCTCCATTTCAGCGAACGTTTTGATAGAATCGTTCGGGAGTTCCGAATACCATTCGAACGCAGTTTCTGATAAGCTGCCCACGAACTGGCGGAGCAACAGTTTATCATCACCGCCGGTGTTACCGCAGAGGGCCCGGAACTGGGCGACATGTTGATGGGGATTGCCGGTCCCCTTATACACGTGGAATTTTGGTATCGTGTAGCCTTGCGGGTATTTGATTTGGTCGTACCAGCTCGGATACGGCCGTCCCGTTTTCACGACTTGACCAGCTGCCTCAGTCGCGTGATGAACCCGGATTTGCTGGGCTATGTAGTCAGCCAAGTCAGCCTTAGAGATTGCCTCCTCCTTGGCCGTTGAGAGGGCCGGCGGTGGATTTGACGTTTCTCCTCGGTCGTCTTCAAGAACGATTGGGGGATCCTCGGCGGGTAAGTCCTGCTGGATCATCATTCCTATCACATCTTGGAAGAGAAGGCCCATCCGCTGTATGTTGGCCGCTTGTTCAGCAGCCTCTTTGTCCCTTTTCTCCAGTGTCCGGCGAAGGAACTCAGCGTCGGTTTCTTCTTCTCGGCGTGCGTCTGAGGAAGTTTCCGGATTTTCTTTTGGCCCGGTGAGCGCGGCCATAGCATTCATCATTTCTTGAAGCTTTTGTTGCTGCTCCTGGGCCTTCGTCACGGATCGGGTTAGCGGTCGGTGGCCCGTAGAAGTGTGGCTTTCCTCCTTTCCAGAGGCCATGTAAACAGTGTGCACCACCATGCCCCCAGACTTAGGGCGTCTGGGCTCGGTGCTTTTAGCCGTCGTTGCATGCTGGGGGGTCTTCTCTGGCCTCCTCCTTTTATGAGCCATGGAGGTTGAGGGGGCCGTTGAGGTGGGCGTCCAGACAGCCTTTTGGGGTTTAGCCTGGTGACACGCTTCCGGTTGGATTTTCGGCTTCTTGTGCTGGCGGGAGAAGTTTGGATCGATGATCGAGTCCCGGGCCTGCTGCCAAACCTTATAGATTTTGGAAGACAGCCGTTGAGGAGATCGGGGCTGTTCTGATTTTATTTCCACAACCTTTTTTAATGGGGGAGGAGACCTCTTCAGCACTGCAGTAGGAGAATTCCTTCGCACCTTGTTTAGCATTTCGAAGCTGTTCCCAGTTGGAACAGCAGCATTAACTTCTGCCACCGGGGCCGATGGAGTCAACCCGGAGGGGGAATTGCCCCCAGCCTTCCTTACTCGGAGCCAATGGCGACGTCGAGCGTGTCGAGCGGACGGCGTTGGGTCAGCGGTAAGAATGGTTTCGTCTTGCCCCCTGTGTAGGTGGGGGGTCGCTGTTGGTGTTAGCCTGTCAAAGACCGACGTCCTTCGGGCAGCAGGAGCGGGAGCGGGAGCCGTCAATCCTGTAAAGACCGACCTTTTGGCCGGAGAAGCCGCCTTGACGATTTCGGGAGCAGGAGCAGCCACTTTCTTAGAAGCAGCCTTCTCTGAGATTGTAGGCCCCATGATGGGTTTGCGGGATTTCTGGCCCAATCTAGAGAAGACCGAGGCGTTGACGTTGGGCGACTCGTTGAGAGGAGCCGCGACAGGGGTAAGACGATCAAAGACCGACTTCTTAAGAGCTTCCGTTGTCAGTACTGGAGCGGTGAAGTTTGTCGGCGGGAGCATGGTCCCAAAGAACAATCCTGTGGTGGCGCGAGTGACCTGTTCCACGGGCATTGTGAATAGCGAAGCAGCTTGGGGTCCGTAGGCTATACCTCCTGGCGAGGCAGAGCGTTGGTTGCAATTGCAGTCAGAGCAGTTGGAGAATTTCACGGAAGTAGAAGCCATCGATCCTTTGCTTTCTGCAATAAGCAAGACGCCAATTCTTAGTATCTTGAAACCCAAGGGCAACCATTGGCGAACCGCGATTGGTTCGCGAGTCACGACACACGAAGTGTGGAGTGGAAAGAGGAAAAGGTCCCACCGGGCGTGCCAGAATCTGTTCCCCTCCGAACGACGGCGCACAGGACTACGATGTCTTGGCGCTGAGACTCGGGGCAGATGCTAATTGGTGCTATCCGTCCACCTCTCCGAAGATGCCAAGTTGATTTATGGCACCGTGTATCGGAGGTTTAGACGGATGCGTCCGATGTAGCAGACTTCGTCAGATTCCCCCTTGTTTGAGGGGTTTTTTGATTGTGGGAACGCTCTTCCCTGCAGGCGCAAGCCCCTGCAGTTAATTACGCTACCGCATTGCGGTAACAACTTTCTCCTTCTCCAGATAGTCACTTCGTGTCGTGAGTGTTTGTTTTGTTGCCCGTGGATTGTTTACGGAGACTGAGTTATGTCGTCGCCCGTAGGGCGTGGACTAGTCCAAATCCGTATTATCTTAGATTTGGGTTTGGGAGTTTGGTTTGAGGATACGTCAGCCGTACTCGAGGCTAAGATCAACTCAAACGTTTGTTAAGGATACGTTAGTCTCACTTTGAGACTAAGATCAACTTAACGGGATCGTTTAGATCCGACAAAAGAGCATTTAAGGGGCTCCATTGTTCCGGTTTAGGGACATAGTGGTCCATCGTATGTATGGCCGTCGGGACCCATCACCTCTCTGACGACGTTGAAGGATTACAACGACGGATGTCAGAGGAGCTCAGAGATGTACCCTCAAGCCAGAGTCAATTGGGGGGATTCATAGTCCAGTCTGTTTGAAGGTTTAAGGATACGTTAGCCATCTTTGAGGCTAAGATCAACTTAAACGGGACCGTTTAGATCCGACAAAAGAGCATTTGAGGCTCTATTGTTCTAGTTTAAGGACGTTGCGGTCCATGGGTAGTTTAAGGACGTTACGGTCCATTGTTAGTTTTAAGACATCTCGGTCAAGGTTAAGGACGTCGTAGTCCATGGGCTTAAGGACCCCACAGTCCATTGTTAGTTTTAAGACATCTCGGTCAAGGTTAAGGACGTCGTAGTCCGTGGATTTTAAGGACTCCACAGTCCGGTATTTGCTCTGGATGCTTCACACGGGTTCACTGCCGTGCTTGGCGAGGACCAGGCTCCGCTCTGGACGCTTTCCACGGGGTCAAAGAGTGACATTATCCGCGTTCCACGTAACCAGGAATTTGCATTAAACACGGGTTTAAGGACCCCGCAGTCCGTATCAATATGTGGTCGTCGGGACCCGTCACCTCTTTGAAGACATTGAGGGATTACAATGCCAAGTATCAAAGGAGTGAAGAGATGTACCCTAGAACCGGAGTGGATTAAATAGTCCTTGGCCCAATTTGGGATCAAGACGAATTAATTATGTTATGAGTCCATTGGCCCAGTTAATCACAAATTGAGGACTTATGGCCATCTTGGGCTAAGTCCAATCAGGAGAGGCTTTGCCTCCATCCATTTAGTCAATTGGGCCGAAGCCTAGTGTTAAACACTACAGAGCAATCAGTGTTGAACACTGGGAATGAGGTTGACAAGTTAGTGTTTAACACTAAGAGATAATTGGTGTTAAACACCAGCAACAAGGCTTTTCAAATTAGTGTTAAACACTAAAACAGATCAGTGTTGAATACTGCAGACAAAGCTTTTTAATTAGTGTTGAACACTAAGGCCCAACAGTGTTTTAACACTGGGTTCGAGAGTTTCAGTTTAGTGTTAAACACTAAGGCAAGAGGGGTCACGTGGCAGCACGTGAGAGCGCCCTCCCTTCATTTATTCTGCTGAGATTATCGCATCTTTCAGAGCATCGCGTGCCATCACGTGATGGGCATTCGAATGCTTATGTATTAGAGCTTCCGCCGAGGGTCACGTGGGTCACGTCGGGTGCTGCCTCAAAGGGGCTTTCTGTAGATCTCTTGGGGGGTCACGTGATGACACGTGACCCTGCCTCTAGGTATTTTGTTTAGAGGCTTTGTTAATCTTTTTTTCAGGAATTAAATTCCTCGAGCTGTAAATTTCAGAGGAATTAAATTCCTACTTCCTTTCGAAGACTTATATTCTGGGATAGAGTTTAACTCTGAATTTTCTATAGGAATTAAATTCCTCATATATGTGAAGAACCGAATAGGGTTGAACCCTAACAAAGCTTTTTTTTTAAGGAGTTTAAACTTCCATCCTCTGTTAAATTATGATTAAGGGAATTAAATTCCCGCTGCTGCAACAGAACTAGGTTCTCAATTAGGGTTAAACCCTGTTTCTTTTTATTCTGAAGGAATTAAATTCCCATGATACAGGGGCAAGCCCTAATTTTATTTTAAAGGAATTAAATTCCTATAGTTCTGTGAGAATTAAATTCTCGTGCTTGCATTCCTTCTCTATGTTTTGGATCTGCATGGCAGGATCTCAACCCATTGAGAATTAAATTCTCAACCTTAAGGGGAGATGTGCACTTTGCAGATCCTCTATCAAAGAGAGAAGAAATATGTTCTTCTGTTTTTACATTATCAGAGTTAAACTCTGTTGAGAATTAAATTCTCTTTTTCTTTCAAGGAGCTTTTCCCTTTCTTACCTAGGGTTTTTGCAGAAGATCCAAGTTCTCTAAGTATCGAAACTCTCTTTCTTTTCTTTTTTCTTCTCTGCGTATGTCTCTCTATCTCTGTGTCTCTTGGCTCCTATTTATAGGAGAAGCAGCCGAATCAATCAGTTTTTTTTGACGAATCTTCATTAAGAGATTTGATTTGCACCCATCATCTGTTTTGGACCTTTGGATTATTAGGTGAATTTTATTCACCATTGGATTTCAAATCCAGGGGTTCCCCTTTATTATTTCAGTTAGATTTAAAAGGGAAATCTTTCCAAACCCGAGATTTTCCCATAGATAGATGATATTTCATCACCTCTGAATCTTTAATTCGATCGGTTCCAGATAGCCGCTTTCCTTTGGAAAGATTTGATTCTCCTTCAGAATTTAATTCTGTTTGACAAAATGGGCTTTGAAAGCCGGTCACGTGTGACCACGTGACTCATGGTCACGTGTGGGCACGTGACCCCCTTTGGAATGAGCCTTTTCCTTTCTTTTGCGCTCTTCTTCTTATTGCTGCTTAAACGTCACGTGCTGCCACGTGACTCCTGGTCACGTGTGAGCACGTGACCCTTGTCTGAACTCTCTCTTTCCTTAGTTCAACTGGAGAACGAGTCTGCTGTCTTGAACGTCACGTGGCAACACGTGACCCTGGTCACGTGGAAGCACGTGACCTTTTCTGAAGCCTTTTCCTTGACTTGATCAGGGAACTGGGGTGCTTTTTGTCGCTTGCATTTAAATGTCACGTGTCGCCACGTGACCCGGGTCACGTGGGAGCACGTGACTCTTTCTAAAGCCCCCTTTTCTTCAGCGTAGTCAGGAAACTGAACTTGCCTTGATGATGTTTTTAGGTGTCACGTGCCAACACGTGACCGCTAGTCACGTGTAAGCACGTGACCCTCTTCTGAAGCTTTTCCCAGAAGCTTTCCTGATTTTAAATCAGGAAACACTCCTGCGACCAGGGACATCTAAGGGTGTGTCTATTGACTATCCAGCTCCCACTAGTATGACTGCCATCATAACGCCGGTAGTCAGACAAACACCCTATGGGCTTTATCAACATATATATATAAATACCAAGTAAAATATATCATACGTTAAGACAAAGTCAAACCAAATAGCGTACTATCATATCAAGCAAGACTGTCATGTATATACATATCCCAAGCATCCTATACAATGTAGGCCTCTACGGCATATATATCCAACAATCTCCCACTTGCACTAAGGCCTATAATTGGTGCAATGAGTACCCACTGTCTCTACTAGATCCAGTTGCTGGCGTACCGCATGCCCAACATCTCAAATAGCCTCTCGAACTGTACTTGAGGAATGGCCTTGGTGAATGGATCTGCCATGTTGTCTTTTGTGTCCACTCTCCGTATCTCGATCTCCCGACGATCCACGATCTCCCTGATCAGGTGAAACCGCCTTAAGATATGCCTGGATTTCTGATGGGACCTTGGTTCCTTCGCTAAAGCTACAGCGCCATTGTTATCGCAATACAAAGGTATTGGATTGGCAATGGATGGAACCACCTGAAGTTCAGAAATGAACTTCCTCATCCAGACAGCCTCTTTTGCGGCTTCACTAGCAGCTATATACTCAGCCTCCATAGTTGAGTCTGCAACGGTATCTTGTTTGGAACTCTTCCAACATACCGCCCCTCCATTGAGGGTAAACACAAAACCCGAAATGGATTTAGAATCATCTTTGTCACTTTGGAAGCCGGAGTCGGTAAAAGCCTCTACCTGGAGGTCCCTATTACCGTAAATCAAGAACATCTCCTTAGTCCTTCTCAGGTACTTGAGAATGTTCTTCACCGCTATCCAATGTTTCTCACCTGGGTCAGACTGATACCTGCTTACCACACTAAGTGCGTAAGCTACATCCGGTCTGGTACATAACATCGCATACATTATTGATCCTACCGCCGAAGCGTAGGGTATAATGCCCATGCGAGCTTTTTCTTCATCAGTCTTTGGAGACATCTCTTTGGAGAGGGTGATTCCGTGACAAGCGGGCATATTGCTGCGCTTGGAATCTTCCATACTAAATCTCTTTAGTATAGTGTCTATATATCTGGACTGTGAAAGTCCCAATGTTCTATTAGATCTATCACGATAGATCTTAATGCCCAGAATGTATGATGCATCTCCCAAGTCTTTCATGGAGAACTTCTGTGACAAGAAGAGCTTTACTGATTATAGTATAGGGATATCATTCCCTATCAGTAGTATGTCGTCGACGTACAAAACGAGGAAGACTACTGCTCCTTCTACAATCTTCCTATAAATACATGGTTCATCTATATTTTTGATAAAGTCAAATTCCTTGACTGTCTCATCAAAGCAGATGTTCCAACTCCGCGATGCTTGCTTTAACCCATAAATGGATTTAAGCAATTTGCACACTCTTCCGCTGCTCCCACTGTCGAAGAAACCTTCTGGTTGATCCATGTAAACACTCTCTTCCAAATGTCCATTTAGAAAAGCTGTTTTTACATCCATTTGCCAGATTTCATAGTCATGGAAGGCAGCAATGGCAAGCATGATCCGAATGGATTTAAGCATAGCTACTGGTGAAAAAGTTTCATCATAGTCCAATCCTAGTCTTTGACGAAAACCTTTTGCTACTAGTCTAGCTTTGTAGGTTTCCACTTGTCCAAATGTACCAATCTTCTTTTTGAAGATCCATTTGCACCCAACTGGTTTTACCCCAGGAGGAGCAACTTCTAAAGTCCATACTTTATTGGTGTACATGGATTCCATTTCGGATCTCATAGCATCCAGCCACTTCACTGAGTCGCTACTCGTGATAGCCTGCTGAAAACTAGTAGGCTCATCATCATCGATGATGCAATCCTCTCGATCCCCATCAAGAAGAAAACCATAGTATCTTTTAGGAGGATGAGAAAACCTACTAGATCTGCGGAGTGGCGTTGGTTCGTCATGTTCTATTGAAATCTGAGATTCTTCTAAGTCCTCGGTAGCAGTTTGAGGTTCTGGAATTTCTTCCAGTTCTACCGCGCTCCCACTTATTTTTTTTTGCAAGAAATTCGCTTTCTAAGAAGACAATGTGACGAGCGACAAACACCTTTTGTTCTTCAGTGTGGTAGACCATGTACCCCCTTGAATGCTTGGGGTATCCTACAAACTTCCATAAAACCGATCGTGCCTCGAGCTTGTCCGGATTATGCTTTTTAACATATACCGGACACCCCCATATCTTGATATACTTGAGATATGGTCTCTTCACACACCACATTTCATATGGAGTGGTAGGTATAGACTTAGTTGGAACTCTATTCAATAGGTATGCGGCTGATTCTAGAGCAAATCCCCAGAAGGAAAGTAGCAACTCAGCACTACTCATCATTGAACGCACCATATCTAATAGCGTGCGATTCCTCCTTTCTGATACACCATTATGCTGAGGTGTATAAGGTGGAGTAAGCTGAGAGAGAATTCCATTCTCTTTTAAGTATTCAAGGAAACTGGTACTTAAGTATTCTCCACCTCGATCAGATCGAAGTGTCTTGATGCTTTTACCAGTTTGTTTCTCTACTTCATTTTTATACTCCTTAAACTTCTCAAAGGCCTCGGATTTATGTTTCATTAAGAATATATGTCCATACCTAGAGAAGTCATCAGTAAAAGTTATGAAGTAGGAGTGACCGCTTCGTGCATGTGTAGACATTGGACCACATACATCACTGTGTATAAGTCCCAAGGGTTGTGTGGCTCTTTCTCCGTGTCCGGTGAACGGAGATTTGGTCATTTTTCTTTTGATACATGATTGATAAGTTGCATATGATGAATATTCAAACGGATCTAGATATCCATCTTTATGTAACTTAGTCAACCTTGTTTCATTTATATGACCAAGTCTACAATGCCATAGGAAGGCTTGATTCGAATCTGGAGCTTTTCTTTTACGCGTGTTTTGAATATTGAAAATTTGAGGTTGATTAAGTATGTATATGCCGTTTTCCAGTGTGCCAAACCCAATCAGTTCTTGATTTAGGAGAATGTTCATGACATTTCTTTCAAGCGCAAAATTATATCCTTTATTAGACAACAAAGATACTGATATAATATCACACAACATACTAGGAATACAAAAACAGCTATACAATACCAAAATGTGTCCACTATTCAACCCTAGGTGATATTCCCCTATTGCAACTGCATCTACATGCATTCCATTGCCCATCCGGAGAGTCATATCACCTGCCCCCAGTACTCTACTATTTCTCAGATCCTGCAAAGAATTACAGATGTGAGAACCAGAACCGATATCAAGTACCCATGAAGTAGAGTTTACTGAAAGACAATTTTCAATTACGAACACACCTGAAGCAGAAGCAACAGCTTGCTTCATGTCCTTGGCTTTAAAGGCCAAACAGTCCTTCTTCCAGTGCCCCTGCTTGTGACAATAGAAGCACTCGTTCTTTTCTGCCTTCACCCTTCCTGCCTTGTTCGTTCCCTGCACCTTCTTGACCCCACCCTTCGGTTTGGTGTCTTTCATCTTCTTCTTCCCTTTAGCTTTCGCTTTAGATTTAGAAGAAGATGATTGGCCAACATACAGAACGGGGGTCTTCTCCTTGTTCAAGGAGGTCTCTGCTACCCTCAACATATTGAGGAGCTTTGGAAGATCCGCTTCCATTTCGTGCATGTTGAAGTTCAGCACGAACTGAGAGAAGGTGTGGGGAAGGGACTGCAAAATCAAGTCGATATACAAATCATTCTCTAGCACGCATCCCAGGTTTGCGAGTTCCTCAATGAGGGTGATCATTTTGGGGACGTGCTCTCCAACAGGCGATCCTGGAGCTAACCTCATCTGGAAGAGTTTCCTTGAGGTTTCGTACCTCGCGATACGGGAGTGTTCACCATACAAGTCCTTGCAATGGAGGAATATGGATACAATATCCATACTCTCGTGCTGTTTCTGGAGTTCATTATTCATGGACGCCAGCACGATACACTTAGCTCGCTCACAGTCTAGATCCTAGGTTTTGCGAACTTCCTTGTCCGCAACTGAGGAATCTGGTCCTGGGATAAGGGGAGGAACAGCGGTGGTAACATATGCAACTTTGTCATAAGTCAGCGCAATATTGACGTTCCTTAGCCAATCTTTATAGTTCTGCCCGGTCAGTATATTCTTTTCAAGTAATAGTTTAAGTCCAGTCATGGTAGCTGCCAGAGAGAGAGAAAAGAAACACTCAGCATATGCTCTTGCAAGTTTAGATTGGTTATTAATTTATCTAAACAGGATGGCTCCCACCGTTTCCTCAAATCCTTCTTCAAAACCTAAAAGAAGAACTAGTCAGGATTTAATCACACGTCACAATTCTTGCTTAACCTTTCAGCCAGGCTGGTGTTGGTACTTCGAGGGAGGTTTTCCAACGCTTTCGCGAAGTTCCTTAATTAAAGAACATCTTTTCCCTGGAGGCGTAGCCCCTCTAACACCTTTCTAGGCACCTACTTGGTTTATAGCATTGATTGTTAAGTGAGAGAAATTCCCGAGAGTAATCCTACTCATCAGTGGGATCGGGATCCAACTATCATTACATGATGCCCTAGATAGAAGCCACTCTAGTCACCACGCTCCAGAAGGTAAGCTAAATCTGCAAGTTTCCTTTATGTTTGAAACTCCCGATGTGATTTTTACCCCAAGCTCTTATAGACCTTGACGTAGGCCAACAAGTCATAAGACGTAAGTCAAGTTCTACCCGTCGTTGTCCTGATCAATTTAAATACATCGTACAAGCCCTTGACGTAGGCCAACAAGGTGTACGTCTGTATTAAACTAATGCATCTATCTATGCAACAAATAGGCACACAGACTGCTACCATACACTATGCCTTGACGTAGGCCAACAAGCATAGCATGAATACGATGTGCTGTCTATCTGAAATGACGGAGGGTTACGGCTGGTTTTTGGCAAAAACCGTTAACGTAATGAACTTGATATGATCGAAGGAACAGTGATAGCTTTTATTTAAAAGGAGTGGTTTAATCTCCGCATTTAAAATTTGCTTTTTCAAGAAAACCGAGTGGTTTTTAGAAATTGTTCCAACGATTCGGTTTAGGTTTTATTTTCTTTGCATTAATAATAATGCGTCCCATCATTAACCTATCATTACAGATAACAACGAAAATACAATGTCCTCTTATGCCATCCGCATTCGCCACGGGGTCCCGTCATCACCCGTTAGGTTACTTAACTAACGACAGAGCGGGGGCTGGGCTAGCGCGGGTGTAAAACATAAGCGACGTCTAAATAGCTATCATATATAGATATTGTACATTCGTCAGACGCAATAATAGGCATTCCAGATCACAGATAAACAATATTGGATTTGCAAGCAATCCGCATTTCTTTCGAGCCTGCAATGAAATACGGATTACACAGTTGTGATGAATAGCTATTTTCCCACCCCAGACCCCTACGGGTACGGAAAACTACCCGCCAAGTACCAGAAGTAAAGCGGTCTGCCCCAACACTTCAAAATACCCAGTAGTTTGTGCACCCCACCTTGGGTCTTTCCTAGGAGCAAAAACAGTAAAAAGAAATAATACAACAGTGGCTACAACCGCAACCTGGATGTGCCCCGCAAAATAATATTACAACTTATTACATTTACATCAAATGAATTAATACAATAACCCATCACAAAACCCGGCTAATCACCACAACAGTCCAATACAGTTTATATACACAAACAGTTATATATAACATCACAGATATGTGCAACCCCCTGCCAACCGACATACTAGCAGTTAGGGGAGGTTTACGAACACATAAAACATTTCACAGATATAACCAGACATGCAAACACCGTATAATTTCGATCGATTAAACACTTTTAATTTTGCTCCAATACTTCTCTGTAAATATGAAACCTGAGCAAAAATAAAAATTACCAGAAAACACCAAATATCACAGAGAATCAACACAAGAAACTTGGGCTGATGAGTCGTCCAAAGCGCGGCGGAATCGCGGCGGATCGGTGGGATCGGCCGCGGTTCCGCGGCGCTATGGCCGATTCATGAGCCCAATTTTCTTGGGTGTTCTAATACATTCATTTAGGTCATTCTGAAGGTCGCTGAAAAATTTTTGGACCTCATTTAAAATTCGACAGAAAGTACATGATATCGGGGTTTTTCCGGTTTGTTTTTCCGTTCGAAATTCATACAAATTTGCAAGTGTGTTAAATATTGTTTAGCTAGGCTCTGATACCACTGTAATCCGATGTTCAACACCCCAATACTTATGGGGAGGCAGAAATATGAATAACAATCTTGTTCTATGGTTAAACATCGAATAACCGTATGAATCGTTTGCTAAACAATTTTTAACAAAAGCTATAGAGTTCTAAACTACTATGTTAAGAGATTATACCAAACGGTTCTAGTCCTTCGTCTTAATGTTATCTACGGCTTCTTTGGATCTCCACGTCCTCTTCGGCTTTCTTCCGTGATAGACGATCCACCCGAGAACCCTAATCCAAGCTATAACCTCTAAACTTGAGGTTACTTAGTATCTCTAGCTGCTAAATAGAGTAGCTAAGCTGATGTAGAGAAAGGTTATGGAGTAATTAGTCTTTCCTAATCCTTGTTCTCAACTCATGAGGGTAGGATTAGGGTTTGGTGAAGGAGAGAGAACTTGAAGAGAGAGAGTGAGAAGATGATAATGATAATAATAATAATAATGAAAAAGCTTCTCACTAGATATATGAAACATAATGAATTAAAAGAAAATGAATAATATGAGATTATTCATCATGTTTCAATAATGCAAGTGGGTGATTCATCATGTGAGTCATTAAGCATTTAATGATGCATTAATGACATAATGAATCACTCACAATGAGTCATTAATTCATTAAATGATAATGCCACCTCTCCCTCCAAGTCATCACCTTCTAGAAGCTTCTCGGAAAATTAAGAGAACGCCCCTCCCATCCGTGAAAACACGAAAAAACTTTAGACTGTGCAAATCCAATAACCTGATACTAGAATCTGGCTTAAACCAAAGCCGGCTAGTAAAAACTGTCCAAATGTCGTACGTGCGTTCAAACACGTATGCGTCCGAACCTTTGTCGTAAAACCATACGACCTCTATATCTTTTCGCCTGGGTTTGGGAAATCTCTGTGTGGGACTCTAAATACTCAACTACTACGCTGGCAGTGGGTTTAACCACAGACCGCAAGCGACACTAGCTGTACGTAACGGTCCCCAGGTAGTTGTCGATAAGAAAGTCGATGAGGTAACCCATCTGAAATCCTACTGGCCTGTCCGTGACAATATCCGTGCAGTCCGGTCTGTTCGTCTAAGAGTATCGCATGTATGGTCTAGGGAGGTGGTGGACGTCAGACCCCTAATAACCGTACAAGTCGTGTCGGTATGGCTCAAGACCACCCGAGAATCTACTGATCATTCCATCAGTAATTCTCAATCAGCCCTGGCCAGGGACTTATGGTAATGACCAACCGACCACAGTGCGATATCAACTCCCTATACCGGGAGAGACGAATCCCTAACAGTCGCTCACTGCCTCCACGTGGCTCGGGACTGTGCCCAACTAAAACCTGTTTGCACGACTCCTTTGAGCCGTGGTAGGGTAATAATCAAAGCACAGTGGGAACTCACACGAGACAAATGATGACCTTAAGTCAACGGACTATCTGCACACATGTCACCTGAGAACTGCTATCTGACGTTAGGTATAATACCATCCAGTCAGTTCTCGGCGAGTCATGTCCGGTGTACTCACACCCAGTGAGCATCTGTATACAATCTTAGGTGAACACCACCAATGGTTGCGGGACCAATCCATCGCCCCTCGTCAGGGTCTAGATATGTATACACTAGTCTACTCCGGAGTATCGATGCCCAATCTCGATACTCCTGCGACCAGGGACATCTAAGGGTGTGTCTATTGACTATCCAGCTCCCACTAGTATGACTGCCATCATAACACCGGTAGTCAGACAAACACCCTATGGGCTTTATCAACATATATATATAAATACCAAGTAAAATATATCATACGTTAAGACAAAGTCAAACCAAATAGCGTACTATCATATCAAGCAAGACTGTCATGTACATACATATCCCAAGCATCCTATACAATGTAGGCCTCTAGGGCATATATATCCAACAGATAGCTGGCCGCTGCGGATAGTTGGTGGGTGTGTGAGCTGGGTTGCGTCTATAAGGACAGTTTCCAATTCCGTGATTGGATGCGCCACAAACTAAGCACGGGCCTTTTGTGCGCCTACAGTCCTTCCACATGTGTCCTTCCGTCTTGCAATAGAAGCAAAAATCTGGACTTGGCTGATTATTGGTTTCTTCTGGTCTCCTAGGTTCAACAGTTGGCCTTGAAGAGGCTCCTCCTGCCATCTGAGTGGCAGGGCGCTTCACTCCAGCAGATTGAGGTGTGCCCTTCCTCTTCACTACTGCCTCGTATTTTTGGGAAGCTTTCAAAGCCATATCATGGGTTGGGAAATCCCCTGTAGCTAATGCAGCCTGGATTCCCGGGTCCAACCCTTGCTGAAATCGATGGGCTCTGATCTCATCCGTTGGTATCAAGTGTGCTGCGAATCGACTGAGCATGGTAAACTTAGCATCATACTCATCTACGGATTTGGTCCACATTGAACCTTGTTGCAGATGGATGAACTGTTGTTCCATATCAAAGCAGGCAGTCTCAGGGAAGTACTTTGCATTGAACATGTCACGGAAAGTCTTCCATTCGATGGGTTGATCAAGATGGCTTTCTTTCGCCTTCCACCAAACCCGTGCATTGTCAGTGAGCTGCAGCTTTGCAACTCGAACCCAAGCTATCTCTGGCACTTGTGTTTCTGCCAGGTCATCTTCAGTACTTTGAGCCCATTCCTCAGTTTCTAGATGGCTCTCTTTTCCTGCAAACTGTTTGGGGTGCAAGGCCCTGAATTGTTTCACCCCAGGTGCTTCTGCCTCTGGTCGGTTCATCAGGACAGCAGTAGTCTGCTGCTGTCCTTCTAGGAGGCTGCGGATTGCCTCAAGCAGAACCGTCTGCTCGTTGATCGGAGCAGCGACGGCAGGTGTGAGTGGTAGTGGTGGGGGAGTGCTGTTGACAATCGTGCTGGTGTTGTTTAGAGAATCCATAACTTTGAAAGAAAAATTTGGGTTAGGACATATTCAAAGTATATGAAATTGTAAGATTCAAGGAATATGAATTGTAAAGAATGTTTTTAGTTGCTGGTTCTTGTGTTATATTGCTTAGGTTGTCCACGCAGAACTGACCTGCATGGGCCACCAACAAAACCTGTCACGCCCCGCTTCCCAGTATACGGGCAGAGGACGCGACGAGGCCGCTACGCATTTACTCAGAAGTAAACACGCTAAGCGTATCTAAGCAATATAAAATGAAGTATACACAAGAGACAAGATGTAAATAAACAACAAATTTATTTATTAACATTCTTTTTACAATACAACTGAAATGAAAATACATGGAATGAAAGCAATGCCTAAACAATGGCATAACAGAAATGAAAATGGAATAAATACAAGTGGCTACAGCTCTGGGTCTTCGGTGTACTGCTCAGGGGCCTGCTCCAAATGCTCATGACTGGTCTCGTACTCCTCAGTGTCGGGTCCTCTGACAAGATTCCAAAGAAGAAGAGAATAGGAATGTCATCAGCGAACAATCGCTCGGTAAATCCCAAAGATGAGGGAGAAGTAGAATAGACAGAGGGAGAGTATAGTTTAATAATGTTTTATTATAATGTTAACGCAGTTGTTTGTAGCTTGGTACAGAAAATACCAGTGTATACAAGAGGAGTCCCACTTACACTGGGGACATTGGTAACCCGTAGTACAAGGCTCCGTCGATAATACTACAGAACAACGACATTGATGTAATTACGTCTTAAGTGACCACCTCGTGCCACCTTTAACATGTTCCGTACCAGTCTACCCCATTATAACCCCGTAGTGTTTATGTATTGATTATATAGATTGTATTGCTTTGTCTTGTATTATAAATTGTATAGATGGATGACTTGCCGAAACCATTATATCAGTAAATGGAACAGATATAATGTATGAACATGTAGATGGAGTATATCCATGGTTCGGTTCAGTCAAGTGGTATAGATTGATATAGCTTGAATATATGGATTCATGGATTCATGTTGTATTGTAATTTGTACTTGAATCGCATTCAAGTCAGATTGATTAGGTTAAGACTTAGTCTGAGTCAGACACTTTTAAAAGAACTTGAAATCCTGATTGTTTTGGTGTTAACGGTAACTGCTGCACATGAACGGCAGGATTTGTGTCTTTTTCCAAGACAATTACCGTATTGATAACACCGTTTGATAAGTTATCTATCTTAAATAGGAAAGCACCCATATCTCCGGCTCCTCGAGGCTCAAGAGACCGGTCCCGCTTAAACTTATGTTTACCAGGGTCCTTATTGTAATTTAGTATAACTTGAGGGGGTTTTATGTAAAATAATTTTGTTATACTTTCAAAATATACCTCAAGTAGTTAATTATCATCTTTAAAGTTTTCATAGACATTTCTTTTATTCAATATGAAATTTCTAGTGAATATGACCTAGTTTTTAAAGTATAAGGTATTTATTTGAAATATTGGAATTGTATGGTATTTTCTAGTAAATGAGATGTTTTCTTGAATCTTGGAAATGTGGAATATTATAAATATTAAAAATAGATATTTTGATATTAATTACATATATATTTATTTATTAAAAATATAAGTTTTATTTATAATAGAAATCACATTTTCTAAAGAAAAATGTTTTAAAAATCTTTCGAGATCGTATGCTCCTTGCGGAGGTCTGCATCTCACTCTACTAGGCCCGAGGATGTGAGATAATCTGCACCATACTGAATGGGTTCCCTAAAATGGGTTGTAGAGGCGCAATTGCAAAGATTTTTTAAATACACTTCTTATAGAAAAAAGGTTTTATAAGTTGAACGTAGTTATATGTAAAGTCGTATTTTTCTAAATCTATGTTCCCAAATTCCATCGTGCTATGTTAGGTATGTGTGTTGTGAGGAGGAAGTCCATTACCTCGTGAGTTTTCTAAGGTAATACGGTTTTAAAAGTTCAAGCATGTCGAAATGAAACAAGAAGGTATTTTAATGTAAAAGTGGAATAAAACTTGCTACGGTTACTAATTTGATGTCAAACTTGTTCTATTGCCTTTGTTAATGTTTAATGGTCATGACATAAGAGTTTGGTATTATTGTGTTTAAGAAAAATATAACATTTTAAGGAAAAACCGAATCGGAAGTCGGATTAACTTCGCTTCCGTCGGGTTTTAGTTTTGAATGTTTTTAGAATAGAGAAAAAAAGAAGAAGTAAGGACTTACTGGTTTGGAGTCAAGAGGGGAGAGAGGGGGTTCTAAAGAGAGCTTCGGGCGTCGTTTCGTCGCCGGAATCTCCTCGGAAGTTCGTCGAAGCTTCGCCCTTTGTTAACTCCACTTGCACACAAATCGAACTTGGAATTTTTTTGTAGAGTTTTTGGTAGGAAATTTCAGTGTGAAGGGATGTAAAATAGAGTGGGTATTTATAGGACAAATTAGGGTTAGGGTGTGATAAAAATATGCATTAAAACATGAAGTAATGCAAAGTTTTAATTCTCTGGAAAATGCAGGAAAACAAACAGTCAGGGGTTAACAGGGGGAGTTCAAGGGTTGCTAGGGTTAAAGAAAATTAGGGTTTGGGCTTCACAAAACCGGTGGCGCCGGCCCCTGAACGATTCTCTCCGGTTGGATCTCGGGGTTGGGGGCTCGGATTCTCGCCACGTGTCTAGGTCGGTCTGAATACTAATTTGCACATGTTTGTTTAAGCTGTGGCTCTTGGTTTTACGTGTTGTGCACGTGTAGACTTTTGGGCTTCTAAAAGATTAAAATAATTTTAAATAAAAAGAATATGTGGCTGATAGGATTTGAACTCTGGTGCTTTGGTTTAGCAGTGCAAGGTCTTACCAGTGAGTTATAAGCTCCTTCTTGCTGTTCTAAATTTAAAACAAATACTTATAGTACTCACAGGAAATGTAAATACCCCAATTATACATTAACTTTAAATGAATTTTATGTACACTAAAATTGGAGTTGTTACACAAGAGATCTGAGATGTCGGAATCAAAGTTGCCGAAATATGGAAGCAAATCATAAGATTTAGCAACGGCAGAGATTCAGAGCATTATTCTCAAAATCCAGATATCGAAGAGATTTCCACATGTCAATAGAAGAAAGCATAAAAATTTCCAGAACCCGGTCCTTCAAGAGAGCCGTGGTTGGGCGGCCAATGCATGATATTTGCGGCGGATCCGCGGCGCATCTTGAGCCGTAGGATCTGAGACTTTTTGGGTGTGATAGTATCAGCATATTCTAACTTCTGGCAACTAGGGTTCCTAGTTTCTGTGATTATTTAAAAGACCGAGAGATTCACTTTGATGATGATCAACCGAAGAGATCAAAAGGTCCAAGACGATCCACGCATCCGAGTTGATCATCAGCTGTTCATCTACTTCCAACAAGATAGAGATCGAGAGCAAAAACTAGGGTTCTTGTACTCTACTTTATAAGGATTTGTATATGATATAGTTGATTAATAAAGGTAGAGTTTTTATTAGTCTTTTCGCAATTAATTTTGCACTTAATTTCTGCATCTTATATTGTGATCTCATTCTTCAGCCTTTCTTCTCCAACCATGCGTGAGTAATTCCTAACTTGCTAGGGTTCGTAGGCTGGGGTAGATCAATGGATGATAAAATCATTTAACTCTTTTTATACATTTTAAAGTTTATAAACTTTTGCAAAATAAATGTTAACATCCTTATCGGGTGCGTGATTGATCTCAAAAACTATCTATTACTGCAATCAAGAACGGCGTCGCTTTGTAGCTAGCCGGTGAGTACGGGTCGGTCCACAGGGATGTTGTGAATTTCCTAATTGCTCTTACGAGTTAATTCGAAACGGTGTGAATGGATTAATTAAATCTAAAAACTAAATTAATCTAGGGCAATTGAATTAAAGATCTAACTATCTAACTAGGGCAAGGAATTAAATTTAATTTAGGGCAGAGAATGAAAAATTACCTAGGGCAAGAATTGAAATTACCTACTTACTTTACAGATGGCTCTCTCCAAACATCAACACAAGACTTGTCAGATCTGAATTTCTGAAATGAAAAGAGGCATCGATGCTCTCCAAAAGAAATCTAAATTTTATTGATAAAAGGAAGCATAGGGAGGCATGAAAAGAATACAATGATTTGGGCTTCTATTTATAAGAGATGGAAACCATAGGTTACAATTGATCCGCATGTCTACATTTACCAAAATATCCTTAGGAAGACCTAGTCAAAGTAGACTCCAAGCTTTGGTAAAATTTTATGTCTCTGTCTTTTATTAAAAGGAAGTATTGGGCCTTGAAATTTCCTTTGTTGGCTCTTCTGTCTTTGGGCTTCCTTATTATTTGGTTGTTTTATTAAAATAGCTTCTATGTTTCTTCCAGATCTCCAGTGAATAATTGCGGTGGACTTTTAACCGTTCGCTTTGTAATCTTGGACCTTGCATTGCCTTGTACTTTGTGAACTGTTCTTCGTCTAGGCTTGACTGTGATCCTTCTATTTGTTGGTCAAAAGTCCCTCTTTTGTATCGTTTTTTTGTCTTTTTCACTGTTTTCGCTCCAAGAACCTGTAACCTGTAATATGCAGCAGACATGCGTCAAAAGCACCTGTTTATTTATAAAACGAATAAGAATGGGGAATATAATAATGCAATATTATGGTATGAACAAATACCCCCAAACTTATCTTTTGCTCGTCCTCGAGCAAACTTATTTTTTATTCTCGACAAAAACCTAACCTCACTTTCGCAGGGAAACGCGATTGCACTGAGCTCGTGCAACAAGCCATTAAACCTATAGGTGTCCCTAGTAGGAGGAGTGTTGTCTCCTGAGGGTTTTCAGCGGATACTACCCATAAAATCCTATCAATTCAACCCATTAACTTTTATTCTCCAATTAGGCTTTCTAACAAGGAATTCTATTATCATCGACTCGTAAATTATCCACCCATATTCTTCACACTTCCTCATCATTTAACTTAAGATTATATATGTTCTGCAGACCTACTTAGCTTTCGGCATTTCTTAAGTCTTCCTTCTAGGGTTCCATCTCCACTTAGAAATTTTTATCAATTCTACTAAAGATACAGGTTCTATTCTTCACTCCTTTCTCTCATATAAACTCCAATCACATATCCCTACGTGTGTGTAAATATCACCCCTACACTGGGAAATTCAAATCAAGCAATCATACTCTCGTTCGTTGTCCATAGCACTTCTTAATTGGTGAACTTTTAATTGAATTTTGTTTACACATCCTTCATGCGACTGTTAATACTTCTTGAGGTACCAACGACCGATACAAAATGCGTTTGCACTTTAAAGCGTATTTCCTAGTCTTGTAACACCCAAGGCTTTTTAGCAGTGACTCCCAAACCAGTTGGTCTAAAGCACTAGGTGATGAAGCACCCTCGCTAAATATTTTTCTATTTTTACAGCCTTAAATAATCACAAAAACCAGTGTTCATTTTTTTTTCTTTATTCACTTTTTTTTCTTTTATTTCCTTCGTACTAAGGACTTTAGACAAGAGCATTTCAAGGTCTCCTCTACTATTCCAAGTTTCAAGGTGCGTGATTGTGCAAATTGTAGGGTATACATTTTCAGAATCTAGACTTAAGCTAGGAATTATTTTTCAAACTTATAGTTTAATAAAAATATCAATACTTTTCTTCTGCTTTGACTTAGCCCAAGAAGTGAACTCAAAATTCGCCTATTTCTAAATAAACTACAAAGGTATATACTTTCTACCGTTAAATTTTAAGAAAGGTTATTTTTAGGGTTTTTAATTTACTAAGTCTAAGATCTAGTTGTTCCTAGCCAGTTAACCTATTTGTCAAACTCAAGTCAAATAAAGCCAAAATTGAATACATTAATTTTTATAATTTTTGAAATTTTTCAATTTTTATGGGTTTTCAAATAAATATGCAAATGCAAAAATATGTACAAATGAATGCGAAGGAAGAAGACTTACCGAGCATACCCCCAAACTTAAACTTGACAGTGTCCTCACTGTCATGCTACACCAAGAGGGCCAAAATTTCGGCACTCCCCTGTTTATTTATTTATAATAATTTTTTTTTATTTTTTATTGTTAAAAGAAAAACAAAATATATATACAACAAGGTTCCCCCCAAACTAAACAAGGCCTTACACAAGCCAAATGTTAGCACCAACCATTCAAAAATTCTATCGTGATAATGGTAAGTTAGGTGAAAGAATGGGGTGTAGAGAAATGAGATGAGAAGCACATGAGACCGTGTCGAGATGGAAGCAGTATACGGTCTCGGTGGAGGAGAAGAATGGCGGAAAGGGAAAAGAAATGGCAGTGGTTCTATTTCTTCAAGTGGAGGTTGATTAATCACAAAATTCGTATCGTTTAAGAATGCGAGTTCGTCGGCGAAAATATCTTCGAAACTGTCATCGAAGGTCCAATTGAAAATTATCGAACTCAAAATATCGGATTATGATTCATCAACACTTGGGATTATTAAAGGAAGACTAGTAGAACCAAAGAAAGTGGGAATACGAATTTGAGGGTGAGGATGGAGTGTATAAATTAGCACAATTTGTAATGACCGATGTGTAAAAAGCGATTGTGCTAACTTATCTACCCGTCGAGAAATGGGGTCAAATTCTTCAAGATTCGCAAGAAAACATGGGTACGCCGAACTTGGTATTGGAGATGAAAGCATAACGGTCTCTTGTAAGGTCGGAACGATAGGAAGGACGAAAGGGAGTGAATTAGGGATAATCTCATTCTCACCGTAGTAAACTATCTCGAACTGGAAAGATTCCATCAATGGTTCGAAACGACTGCAGGCATCCGAGTCTGATGGTTCAACTAACTCATCTGAAAATCCAAAGGACTCAAACTCGGGCGGTGAGACATCAACATCATCCGAAAAAGTGAAACACTCGTAAGTGTTATCGGCTGGGAGAACTGTGTCAGATTCAAAGGAAAAGTTTTCAAGCTCACAGTCTTCAAGCGTGATCTTTTGCGTGGTCGGAACGATGGAAAGGAGGGAGGGTGATTTAGTTAAAGGTTCAAAAGGATGAATTGGAAAATCCGACACATCAAACAAGAATGGTTCAACCTCAATATTATCCTCAATACTCTCCTCAATACTATCCTCATAATTCTCCTCAATATTTAACTCATCCATGCTATTATCATCAAAATCAAGACGCATATGAAGTTCGGGAGAAACATCTAATGACTCGGGATGATGAATTGGACATAAAATTTCAATCAAATCGACAGGTTCATCATCCGAAATATTCCCGGCGTCTATATCCTCAATCAAGTGAAAATCAATTTTTTCTGACACCTCCTCAAAAGTATGGATATTTATCAATTTAGGTTCTCGATTGGAGGTGTAAAGATCAAATGGATTAGGTGCGGTTTCAGTCGAAAGGGGTTCCTCATAATATGGCAAATCAAGCACTACATAGTCACATAACTCGTTAGATGTTTTGTTTGTAACTTGTGAAGCATTTGGGATAATCGATGAAAAACCGGAGTTGTGGGCTTCAAGTGGGTATGGGTAGGTTTGATTTGGGAATGTGTAGAACTCACTCGCTCCTCTCAAATTCTCCCACTGTCCAACCTCCTCCTCATACATTGAAAAATTTGAAACTAGTGGAAAACTAGCTACCGGTTCACTAGGTTGTATAAGGGCGGCTACGGACGCATCCACATTCCTAATCATTTTGTTTGTTGCTAAGATATAAGCCTCCAACGACTTTTCCAAACTAGACTTGGGTGGTAAGGGGGTTTCGGTAAAAGATTCGAAATTGTTTGGATATGTGAAACTCCCAAAAGGCTGTGTAGAAACAGTGTCTAGTGACGGTGGGAAAGTCGGGTAGGACTGGTAGGAAGTGGATGGTTGGATAAGAATAGGATCAATATGTGGATAAAAAGGTGAATGGACTTTTTGATCCTTAGAACTGGATGTGTGGAGAGGGGTGAAAGATCGGCTACGAGATTGAGCAATATGCTCAGCAATGGACATCGGTTTAGGAGTTACAGCAGGACTTGAAAAAGTGGTATCAACATATGAAGGTGGTAAAGGTTGACTTGGTTGACATAAAGTGGGTTGTAAAGTCGAACTGTTTCTCCTAGACGCTTCTATTTGATCTTTCAAAGAAATTTTGGACACGGAGGGATCTTCCTTAAATCGACCGAAACAATTGACGTAGGCAAAGTTAGGTTCGGGATACCAAAGTTTGGCAAGAGATTTATGATGTGGGGTACCCATGATAGAAGAAAGGTGAAAAGAAAGAAGGTTGGGTGGTGCAAGGATTTCTTAGCGATAAAAGTTGCAAGTCTCTTTTTTTTTTAAAAAAAATTTCCTTTTTTCCTTTTTCTCTTTATTTAGAACTGTTTGCAAAAAGATTTTCGAGAAAAGAGCTAAGACACACTTTCGATCAACCAAAAATGCACAATCAGGCCTAGATCTAGGGTCCCCTAGGTCAGCTAGACAGCTCCTAACTGTTCCAAAAGGCTAGAAATAGGACCTCAAACCGCATCTTCACCGCCAATTGCAGCCAGGTAAGTGCTAGGTAAGTGGGAGGCTCCTCGCTACAAGTAGCGGTCCTAATTAAGTAACCACTTGTTTTAGACACACTTACCTAGACACTGCAAAGTCATGTTAGGATTAACGGCCGATGCCTATAACTAGTCCTCTGTCCTATTGAGCTCGAAGTCCTTAGGGCTGAGTCTAGTATTTTTTAATTTGCAAATGCCTTATGTGATTTCTGGGGTCCTGGGAAGGGTGATGAAATCCCCACCCAATCTGAATTGGTCAAAAGCCCCTTAAAATCCGATTAAAGATATGCAAAACAGTAAATCACTTGCAATCAAATCTTTTTTTGTGAATTTCAAAGTTTGCAAGTTTTCTAATTAAAATTTTCCTTTTTTCTCTTGCTCTTTATTTGGAAAGATATTTTTAGCAAAAAGATTGAGGATATGCAAATCAGAAAAGATCACTTGCAATCAATTATTATTTTAAGCATAGCGCAACGAATCCTGCATAAGATTTGTTATTTGGAAAGGAAAAGATTTTTTTTTAAAGCGCACAAAATTCTGCAGGAATCTTTCAGAAAAAAATATATCTAGATTTCCAGAGCTAGAACAGAATACAGAGGAATTTTCAGACGAAGATGCAACAGGAAAACCACGTTTCCGTGGTCTAAGAGTCCTCCCGCAGCGGAAAGGCGGCGGCGGCGGCTCGAATCCCCAGAATTTTTCTGACGTTCTACGTTGACCAGATGGCGGCGGTTCCGCGGTCCTAAGTGGGTTAGCGCGGCGGAAGGGCGGCGCAATGGAGGGCTCGGGTCTCGGGAAAAATTCTGCCGCTCTGATTTTGAAGTCCCCTTCTGTTTTGATATTTTGTTTTCTGTTTCTGGCTCTAGATTTTTCCAGATCCGAAGTTGTGTGTAGATCCTGCAAAATTCTCACAAAAATACCCTTTCCAAAAATAACAGATGATATATTTTTATATTTTTTGTGATTTTTCAGATTTTTATGATTTTTTAATTTTATATTAACCCGAAATTGCAAAAAGGAAATAATACGCCATCCCCGGCAACGGCGCCATTTGATTGATCTAAAAAACTATCTATTACCGCAATCAAGAACGGCGTCGCTTTGCAGCTAGTCGGTGAGTACGGGTCGGTCCACAGGGATGTTGTGAATTTCTTAATCGCTCTTACGAGTTAATTTCAAACGGTGTGAATGGATTAATTAAATCTAAAAACTAAATTAATCTAGGGCAATTGAATTAAAGATCTAAGTATCTAATTAGGATAAGGAATTAAATTTAATCTAAGGCAGAGAATGAAAAATTACCTAGGGCAATAATTGAAATTACCTACTTACTTTACATATGGTTCTCTCCAAACATCAACACAAGACTTGTCAGATCTGAATTTCTGAAATGAAAAGAGGTATCGATACTCTCCAAAAGAAATCTAAATTTTATTGATAAAAAGAGACATAGGGAGGCATGAAAAGAATACAATGATTTGGGCTTCTATTTATGAGAGATAGAAACCCAAGGTTACAATTGATCCGCATGTCTACATTTACCAAAATATTCTTAGGAAGACCTAGTCAAAGTAGACTCCAAGTTTTGGTAAAATTTTATGTCTCTGTCTTTTATTAAAAGGAAGTATTGGGCCTTGAAATTTCCTTTGTTGGCTCTTCTGTCTTTGGGCTTCCTTATTATTTGGTTGTTTTATTAAAATAGCTTCTATGTTTCTTCCAGATCTCCAGTGAATAATTGCGGTGGACTTTTAACCGTTCGCTTTGTAATCTTGGACCTTGCATTGCCTTGTACTTTGTGAACTGTTCTTTGTCTAGACTTGACTGTGATCCTTCTATTTGTTGGTCAAAAGTCCCTCTTTTGTATCGTCTTTTTGTCTTTCTCACTGTCTTCGCTCCAAGAACCTGTAATCTGTAATATGTAGCAGACATGCGTCAAAAGCATCTGTTTATTTATAAAACGAATAAGAATGGAGAATATAATAATGCAATATTATGGTATGAACAGTGCACTACCAATTTATTGATAGTCTCGACCACGATTCGAGATTAGATTAACACGTGTTTTGTTAGGGGCTAGACATGAATAGAGATCAATGCAAGGACAAGGGTTAGGAGTGGGGAAATCCTAGTTTCTTCCAAAAGAACCCTAATCTACATTCATCACTATCGATATAGTTTTAAACTATTAAAAGATAAAAAGAAGTCATTTTTAATTAGTCATCCATTACTACTAAGTCATATGAACCCTACAAGCCTTTTCTTCATAAATCTTACATCCGTAGTATATCCGTAACTACAACCAATCATTCTTCTTCCATCAACCCGTCTAAAGCAAGAAAAAAAATCACGTTTCCCTGTGGACGATCCGTACTCATCGTGGCTAGCTACTAGCAACACCGTCCTGATTGCGGTTACTTTATTTACAAAACACAACTTCTTTAAAACACACCAATCAAATGGCGCCGTTTCCGGGGAATCGACTGTAATTTTTTTCTTGTTATTCGGGTTGATTTCTTATAAAATCCAGCAAACATATTATAAACGAAAACCAAAACCGCATCTTGTGTATTTAACAATTAGTGTGCGAATTTTGCAAAGGAATCTGGAGTCACTGGAGCGAGGGAAAAGAGATTCAGCGACTTTCAACGTAGCCCAGAGGAGCAGAGGGGAGCACTGAAGAAAATTTGGCAAACAATCCTTCTACCTTGCGGCGGAACCGCGGCGGAATAGTGGATTTTGCGGCGGAACCGCGACGCTTTGGAGGAATTGCGGCGCCAAAATTTTTAGGTAATTTCCTAAAATCTTTCTCTCTCCTATAAGATCCAATAATCTGATCTTCCCTGCAGGATTCTTTACAAATATTGCCGCTCAAAAATCTTTTTGCGTGTTTTGATATCGGTTTGTTTGTACATATTTAAACCGGAAATTAAGGGGCAATAACACAAATCCAGATTAGGTAAGAATTTCATCGCCCTTCCTATGTCCCACAAATCACAAAACGAGCATACTTTCACCCTACATTAATTAAAAAATATCTAGACCAAGACTCTAAGGACCGTCGCGCTCAATTAGGACAGAGGAGGGTCGTGGATAATCTATCGCTTATCCGCATTTCTCTTGTGGTGTCTAGGCAAGTGTGACTAAGGAAAGTGATTACTTAATTAGGCCCGCTATTTCGGTGATTCGTATAGCGGAAACTTCCCACTTACCTGACACTTACCTGGCCACAAGAGCGATAAAGAGGTGGTAGAGAATTGATCCTGCGAGGAAGTCTAGGAGTGGTCTGGTGACTTGACCTAGGTGGCCCAGTTCTAGGAATTGATTGTGCATTTTATGATTTGTTGAGTCAAGCATCACGTTCGACACTTTTTCAAAACAATCCTTCTTAAAATCGTTCTCACACACACTGCCACGTGCACTAAACCCACTTAGTGCATGATCGGCTGGACACGGGATTCTAGTGCCTGTCTTGTCCGCATTTTTTCTATCGACTCCAAAGTTTGTACTTCTTCATCTTCTATTTCCCCTCCACCCACCACATCTCCCGAAATGGACGGATCTCCATCGGGATTTCACGATACCACCCTGTCACCACCCGTAGGTGCGCAGAATCCACCACGCATCTCTCTCCAAGAAAGATGCTACCCCATACTTGGACCCCTTCCTACTTGTCTGTCTATTCCACCGGCCAATGAGGATAATTTCGAAATTAAACCCCACTTCATCAACTTGTTGCCCAAATTTCACGGGCTTGAATCCGAAGACGCATACGTTTTCATAACCAAATTCGAGAACGTATGTGCAGTGATGGGCACAACCCAACTTTCAGGGGATGCTATGCGATTACGTCTTCTCCCTTTTACCTTGTGTGACCTAGCAGAAAATGGCTTTATAGCACTGCCACACATTCTATCGCCAAATGAGACGAAGTCGTTATAGCATTTCTTACGAAATTTTATCCCAAACACAAAACCGCCCGTGTTCGAAGCGAGATTAACCAGTTTACCCAACTTCCCAACGAACCATTCTGGAAATGTTTTGAGCAGTTTAAAGATCTTCTTCTACAATGCCCCTATCACGGAATTGATAGATGTCAACTTTGCCGAATTATATATGAGGGTGTTAATCCTGCCACTAAACAGATGCTTGAAACCATTTGTCAATGCCATTTCATGTCAAAAGACGATGGCGAAGATTGGAAATTCCTGGAAGATCTCGCCGAACAAACATTACAGTGGGAAAGCATTAGACCAACTTCATTTAGGGCAAGTATTCATCAGCTCGATATTTCCATCGCAGTAAAAACCAAAATGGCCGCGATGTAAAAGAAACTCGACGCTATCGAAAACAAATTCTCATCAGCCTCTCTAAGCCAAGTTACGCTCCCTAAAACCATGTGTGGTTGCTGTTCTGACCCATCACACTTAATAGAAGAATGTCCTTTGAATCCTCCGTTTCAAGGTTAAGAACAAACTAATACTGCTTTTCAGCAACGACCTAGAAACGATCCTTATTCTTCCACATACAATCAGGGATGGAGGAATCATTCTAATTTTGCTTGGAACCAAAACCAAACTCAAAATCAAAACCAGTTCCAAAGCAACTATCAAAGGCCTCCCCCACAGCTATAGCAGCCACCTCAACAAAATCAGCACCCCTTTCAACTGCAATCTTTTCAAAACCCGACCAACAACTTTGATCTTTATAATAATATTTCAACCGCCGGTACCGATAAAACCTCTGCGCTCGAATGTAACTTAGAAACGTTCATTAAACAATCCATGCAAACGACGGCTAATTTAACATCTTCTATCCAAACATTAGTGC
This sequence comes from Agapanthus africanus, assembly GCA_030015575.1. Taxonomy (NCBI): domain Eukaryota; kingdom Viridiplantae; phylum Streptophyta; class Magnoliopsida; order Asparagales; family Amaryllidaceae; genus Agapanthus; species Agapanthus africanus. The sequence goes on from CM057337.1 coordinate 897,879,805, forward strand.
AACACACTGCTTCCCACAGTGAACGCATAAAATCGATAGAAGCATAACTTGCACAGTTAAATGCCGCGATGAGCGAGAGAGAGAAAGGGAGACTTCCATCTCAAGCTCTACCAAATCCCGGACACTCACAAAGTGTGAATATCATCCTTCAAAATCATAATGTGAGTGCCATAACCACGTTAAGATCGGGAAGAGTGCTGAAAAACAATGTTAGTAAACAAGTTGTTGAGGATGAATCAGATGAAACCCCGGCTACTACTTCTAATCCTACTTCGTCTAGTCCACCATCTTCTTCCGAGCTTATTCTCTATTTCCCACTAGGCTCGAACCCTCATCCCACTTTCTTGAAGGAATTACCATCTACAACCATCCCAAATCCAATTTTGGGATCCATTCCATCCCCACAGACTTCTCCTCAAAAGTCGGACCCAACCCTTATTGATAAAACTCCTTTTCCAAATAGGTTGAGGGCTAACAAACCAAGTCCCCAAATGGAGAAGATTGTGGATATTTTTAAGCAAGTCAACATAAATATCCCTCTCCTAGATGCTATCAAACAAGTTCCATCCTATGTGAAAATTTTAAAGAACTTGTGCATTAGGAAAAGGAAAACTCAAGTACCTAAAATGGTTTTCTTAGCGAGTAATATGAGCAATTCTCTTACCCAATTGGTGCCCACGAAACGTAAGGACCCCGGTTTTCCTACAATATCTATAACTATTGGGGGTAAAAATATTAATCGTGCTCTACTCGATTTAGGTGCTAGTGTTAACTTGCTTCCATATTCTGTTTATGAGCAATTATGGATAGAAGAGTTGAAACCTACGCATTGTACTCTCCAGCCGATTAATCTATCACCCAACCTCGGGATGAGCTAGAAGACGTGTTAATCAAATTCGGGGAATTTATATTCCCTGTGGACTTTATAGTTATAGATACACAGCCTGTAACGAATTCACGGAACCAAATTCAGGTAATTCTAAGTCGACCTTTCCTAGCAACTACAAGCTAGGAAGTCAACCATCAGAACCCTATACTCATGTCTGTTCTATCGAAAAGATTGCTTCCGACAGTTGCGAATTTGAGGAGCTTCATGATTCTTATCTCGACGCCACTAGTGCGTTAGGGTTTGATCCTACTGTTTATTATACACGTGAAAACCCTTCTGTCGACAAGTTCACACTTAAGTCTGAACCCTTTGACTTGTCGAATAATTTAGTCTAGCTATCCGAGTTTCATAACTCACTTTCCGATGAAATTATCATTCGGAATCTTGATGAAAGTTTTGAATATATTTTTGCTGAAGAACTCATATTCCTAAAAGACATTGTAACAACCGAGCCCAATACTACTATTTTCAGTTACTGTTTGAGCATAATATGGTACTCATTTCATTTAACTTGCTTGTTTGTTGTTTACTGTAAAATTTACCCGGCAAAGTCATTTCTACATATAACAAATTTTGGCATCTAAAATAAAATTGAAAATATTCATCTTAGCCTACTTGACACCCCTAGCCTCGTGGTAGCGTCCGTGCATTGTGTTCTCGTCCCATTCAGTGAAACGGGCGAGTTTGGACGGCTACGCGCGCGTACATGTGTCCGTTTTGGGGGTACGCTTTTTAATCATAAAACACTTAATTTTTAAAATTTGGATCCCGCTTAAAATCCTATTATTTCAATTTCAAATTTTTGGACTCGACCCGGGCACGATTTGGAAATGTTTTATTTGGCGCCAAAATCCCAAATTTTAATATTATTAAAACCATCGCATATATTTTTCTAACTAACCTGATATCTTACTGTTCATTACCTATCTTTTAAATCTTTAAATTAACCTATATATATATATCCTATTGTTCCTTAAAATGTTTTGAATCTTTAATTAATATTTATCCCTAACTAACGATTCCCCTTTAGCCAATCGCGTTCCTTTTAATTCCGTGGGCCCCCACCTGCAGCTCTCTCTCTCTCTCTTGCTTTCACTTCTCTCTCTCTCTATCTCTCCACTTTCTCTCTCTCTCTCATATATTCTCTATTACTTCTCTTTATCATTCTTTCTCTTCTTGTTTCATGTCTTGTTTCTCATTTTTTTTAACTGTTCTTTTGTTGCCGGAATTCCGTCATGCCGGTGACGCTTCTCGACGTTCCAGCGAGGTATCCCGACCTGTGTGGTTCCTTTGTTCGTCGTTTGGGTTCATTCCGTGAACCGTGTGCCCGCCGCGAGTTTTCCCCGCCGACGGTTAACGTTCCGTTTTCCCGATTCGCGACCCATCGAGGCAAGTTAATCTTGCTACATGCTATATAATTCATTTTATACCTATTTAAATAAATACCATACCTATAGTTTAAATCTAGTGCCCCATGTTTAATTTTATAACGTTTCGATGTTCCGTTTGCATCCGTTTATATCATATTAAATCTAGATCATTAAAACTTATCTTGTGACATACTAGAGTACATTATACTGCATCCATATCAATTAAAATATATGTCGTCGTAATATTTCTTATTATTATCTTTAATTATTTTATAATCTGCATTTTATAATATTATATATTTGAAAATATTATAGTTTACACATGAAACGTCGTTGAAAAAGCGGATACGACAAATCTGAAATTTACTGTACACCTTACCTTATAAAATTCATTATAAATCATAGAAAAATCATTAGTATACGTAATTTAGTTCGTTACGAAGCTAACTCAGAATACTATAACTCTATGAAATATTTACTTGCAAAATAAATTGTTTAAATAACGTAAAATGCAAATGAAAATGTCTCCAAACTGCTGTCCAGGGAAATTCCAGCAGCAAACTTTCAACTTCGAATGTTCATAACTTATTTTAGGGACAACCTGAGATGCTTATACTTATAAAACTGAAAACCTTATTGAATTATCTTTGTTTTGGTATAAGACACGTCCCTTTTGAAGAACGTTTGTTATTTTTAAGCTATTTTACAAATTAGGGTGACGCTGAATTTCTGAACGGAACTTTCTTGTGCATGGTTAATCAATACCACTTTTATAGTTATTAATCGCTTTGAATATGCTATCCATATTAATATTATTATATCAATATTTATATCACATATTGCTTAGTTGTACATCCCACATTACCATTTTATAGTTTTATAACTTTTCGGATACCCGTTTGCATCCATCGCATTTAAGATACATATAATTGCATCCATAGATCACATTACTACATAATAATGTGATATTAACACTCCATGTTTAATAAATTGCATCCTAATTAATATTGGAACTATAAATGTAACCCTAATCGATAACTGTGCATCCATATCCTTGAAATTATATCTATTTGCATATCATATTACATGTTCCAGTTTATTGTTCTGATAGTACTCATGCTTGTTTATTTATACACATGCTTATGTTAGTTTGATTATGAGCACCCACATGACATCTTGTGCTTCCTGACATGACCTGTTACACTTCCTACTTGACATGACATAGTACCGTACACTCTTGACATGACATGACACCTTTATACATTACCTGGCTGGACCTGATGTACCATGGCTTTACCTGTTACCTGATCTTGTGTCTAATACCAACAAACATAACATGTAGTCCTTATGGACCGTTCCTGTTGTCTATCCAGACAAACCTGCTTTTACCTGATCCTGTGTTGGCATTAGTTCTTGACTACTGAATACCTGACTTGACATACATAACTTGGGGGTATGAGGAAATCAAAGGTGAAACCTGACTTGTAACTCAACAGTTCGATACCTGTTCTGATCAGTCTTACGGGCTAGGCCAGCCCCGGAGTGATGATGCTGACATCACTCGCCCATCCTGCTACCTGTTACTGCCTAGCGGCACGTCTCGGATTCAGCCCCGAGGGTCTTGACCGTGATCCCGGGCATGCACGGGATACCATTGAGTTACATCGATGATTCATCAATTGATTTCAAAGACTTTAGAATAGAAAACCTGATAGAACAGTTTAGTTTACCCACTGCACGCTATCCTGTACTGGTATGATTCATATTATTGTTATTCTTGCTGTATTCATGTTTATATTACATTGCCTGCTACACTGTTCATATTATATTACTTGATGACATGACGCGCTAACGTCTGGGTTTTGCATGGCCCAGATTCCGTACCGCTGTTGCAGTCCGAGCAGGAGTAATTCAGCCAGCAGGCTGAGCTATGAGTTCAGTAGTAGTTAGTTTTATTTCCTGCATTTATTTCCTGATGCGAGCCCGCATTATGGGACACACTTTTCAGTTATTTGTATTGGATCATTTGCTTCCGCATTTATTTATTATTGACTCCTGTTATTCTGGATTATGGACATGTTTTAGATAGTTTTATCTTGTTCTTGATATCTCTACAGCCGTAATGTGACTGTGGATGGATACTTCCTACCCACAGGTAGCATGGTTGGCTATGTCACGTGCCCAATATAGCGTACTCTGGAAAGCGGGGCGTGACAGACATGGAAGTTGTGATGAATCAACCACCCAAAGAAGTCGAACCGCCATCCCTTCTTCTTATCAAGAACGAGAATGTGAGTAATACACCATCACCGTTTCGTCTCTACCAACCGAGATGCAAACCCGATCGATCCTATCTCTCCACTTCTGCACATCTATGATCTTCCACCAACCATGGTGTTACATTGATAAAATCTTCGAATGGTTGGTGTTGACTTTTGGTCTTTGTAAAGTTTTGCATAGACCAATAACTTTACCGCCCTCTTATAATTGTAAATGCTTAATACTTTTTTACTCAAGTTTGGGGGGGGGGAAGAAAATATTTTGGCTCTTGAAAGAAAAAAATTTACAAGATTGTGAGCCAAAAATAAGTTTGGGGAAGGATTTCACTATCATTAATTCATGTCCCCATTACCAACTTTTCCTCCCAAGTCTATAGGTTTTAAGCTTAATAGATGACATCAGTGAGGACACTGCTGCAAATAGGTTTGGGGGAGATTTGTGCTTATTCACGCATCATTTTTTGCATTATACTAAGTAAAAGCACAAAAAAAAATTGATAATGAAAGTTAGAAAGTGAAAAATACATATGACAGGAAGGAAAAATTTAAGAAAAGCAAGAAAATTAGATGTTTTATAACAAAGCTAGTAATATGTAGTCATGAGCTGTTGTCCCAAGGGTTAGTAAAGTGAAGGAAATCACTAATCAGAGGATTGAATTGAGTCTGAAAAATAGTCCATATTCTTGAGTCCAAATATCTGAACGTTGATGCCCTACTATAGCACTTGCACACATCTTGAAACTTGGAATAGTAGAGGATACCATGAAATGCTCTTGTCTAAAAGCCTTAGTATGAAGGAAACTAAAATAAAATATAAGTGGTGAAGAAAAAAATGATCACTGGTTTTGTAATTGCTTAAGGCAACATAAAAAAAATATAGCGAGGGTGCTTTATCACCTAGTGCCTTAGACCAACTGGTTTGGGAGCCACTGCTAAGCCTTAGGTGTTGCAACACGAGAATATTGCTAATTACGCCTAAAAAAGTGAGCACATTTAGTAATCAGTTGGTTACTACCTCCTGAAGTATTTACAGTCGCATGAAAAATGTGTGAGCAATTTCATCTGAAATATTCACCGACTAAAAAGTACCAAGGAAGATGGACAAGAGTATGATAGCTTGAATTGAATTCTCTAAGTGTAGGGATGTTTTTTACACACACGTAGGGGTATATGATCGATATTTGGAAGAAAGGTAGGGAGGAAGAGTAAAGGCGAAGTTTTATTGAGGGATGGTGTGTTTTGTGATATTTTTTCAAAACTATTAAGATAGGGCTCATGACTACTAAAAAGCTAGTATAGTTTGAAACTCTTATTTTCAAGTTCTTTCTTTTATATGTTCTTTATTTTTGTATGTAACTTGCATCATCTTTCTTTTATTATGCGATTTTGTGGGTGCAATCCGCTGAAAACCCTCAGGAGACAACACTCCTCCTATTAGGGACACCTAGAGATTTAACGGCTTGTTGCATGTGCTCAGTGCAATCGTATTGCCTACGAAAGTGTGCTAGGTTTTTCTTTTCTCTTTCTTTTTCTTCTCTTTAATAACTAGTTTGCTCGGGACGATTAAAGTTAAGTTTGAGGGTATTTGATTAGTCTGAAATATTGCACATTTGAATGATTATTTCCCCACTATTGTTAAGTACTAAAAGGTGTTTCTTATAAATATAGAACATATGTGGGTTTATTTATAAAAAGTTTATTATCATATATTTCTACATTATATTTAACATAATGACGGAAAATACATGCATATAATATTTAAATGAAATCTTTGTAATTAAATATGCATATCATATCAAATATTTCTAATCAAAATTCTTAACACATAATATCATATAAAACGGTGAGGATAATATCTCAAAAATATCAAACTTTACTAACACTTTGATTTGAGATATTGTGTAAATATTAGATCAGGTCTGGAATCCAAGAGATCCGAGATGTCAGAATCACAATTGCCGAAATATGGAAGCAAATCATAAGATTTAGCAACGGCAGATATTCAGAGCATTATTCTTAAAATCCAGATATCGAAGAGATCTCCACATGTCAACAGAAGAAAGCAATTTTTTTTTCAGAACCTGATCCTTCAAGAGAGCCGCGGTTCGGCGGCCAATGCATGATATTCGCAGCGGATCCGCGGCGCATCTTGGGCCATAGGATCTGAGATTTTTTGGGTGTGATCGTATCAGCATATTCTAACATCTGGCAACTAGGGTTCCTAGTTTCTGTGACTATTTAAAGGACCGAGAGGTTCACTTCGAAGATGATCAACTGAAAAGATCAAGAGATCCAAGACGATCCACGCATCCGAGTTAATCATCAGCTGTTTATCTACTTTCAACAAGATAGAGATCGAGAGCAAAAACTAAGGTTCTTGTACTCTACTTTAAAAGGATTTATACATGATATAGTTGATTAATAAAGGTAGAGTTTTTATTAGTCTTTTCGCAATTAATTTCTGCACTTACTTTCTGCATCTTACATTATGATCTCATTCACCATCCTTTCTTCTCCAACCATACGTGAGTAATTCCTAGCTTGCTAGGGTTCGTAGGCTAGGGTAGATCAATGGATGTTAAAATCATTTAACTCCTTTTATACATTTTAAAGTTTATAAATTTTAGCAAAACAAATGTTAACATCTTTATCAGGCGCGCTACCAATTTATTGATAGTCTCAACCACAATTTGAGATTAGATTAATACTTATTTTGTTAGGGGCTGAACATGAATAGAGATCAATGTAAGGACAAGGGTTAGGAGTGAGGAAATCCTAGTTTCTTTCAAAAGAACCCTAATCTACATTTATCACCGTTGATATAGTTTTAAACTATTAAAAGATAAAATGAGTCATTTTTAATTAGTCATCCATTACTACTAAGTCATATGAACCCAACAATCCACTTCTTCATAAATCTTACATCCGTAGTATATCCGTAACTACAACTAATAATCTTTCTTCCATCAACTCGTCTAAAGCAAGAAAAAGATTCACGTTTCCCTGTGGACGATCCGTACTCATCGCGGCTAGCTACTAGCGACACCGTCCTGATTGCGGTTACTTTGTTTACAAAACACAACTTTTTTAAAACACACCAATCAAGGCTCAAGAGAATTGGTCCCGTTTAAACCTATATTTACTAGGGTCCTTAATGTAATTTTATATAACTTGAGGGGTTTTTATGCAAATTTTTGTAAATATACTTTCAAAATAAACCTCAAGTATTTATTTATCGTATTTAAAGTTTTCATGGATGTAACTTTTAAAAATTGAGATATTCTAGTGAATATATACCTAGCTTGAATAGTTCAAGGTGTTTTAGTGTAAAATTAGACTTGTATTGGTTATTGATAGTATTTTCATGAAACTTATAATTATTTTATTTTGTTTAGAAAACATGGAATTTATCATATATTGAAAATATGCGATTTGATAATTTTTATATAATTATTAAAAATAAAATTTTATTATTAAATAGAAATTCTCTTTTTTCTTAAAAATTGTATTAAAATTCCATCGAGATCGTATACTCCGTGAGAAAGTCTGCATCTCGCTCTACTAGTCCCGAGAACGTGTGATAATCTGCACCATCCCAATCGGGTTCCCCAAAATGGGTTGTAGAAGCATAATCGTAAAGAATGAATTAACACAATTTTAAAAAATCCGGTTTTTAATAGTTTAAGGTGTTTTGATGAAAAGTAGTATTTTGCCACACGATATTGGTTTCAAGCGAATCGTGCTATATCAAGATGTGTGTTTGTGAGAGATGAGTCATTACCTCGTGAGCTTTTCTAAAGGTATGCTAAACAAAAGTATATAAAGATGTCGTATGTAAATTTCAAGGTATTTAAACGTATTAAGCTTAATAAAAGTTGTTTTACATGGAGTTTTAAAATGAAACTTGTTTCTAAATATTATTTAATGTTTAACAAGTAAGGTATAATGATATGGATAAGTGGTTCTTAAGAAAAGTTGTAGTTTTAAAGAGTATAGAATTAAAAATCGATATAACTCCACTTACCGACGTGATTTGAAAATAGATCATTTTAAGATAAGAAGAGGAGAAGAGAGGTGGGACTTACAAGTTGTGTGGGTTAAGAATAGAGAGAGGAAGGTATTGAGATCATCATGATGTTGCGGAGTCGTCGGGAACATCTCGAATTCTCACCGGAAAGTAAACTTGAGCTAACTCCACTTGTACTCTTCTTTGACTTGGAAATTTTTGAGAATTTTTAACAAGAGATTTCAGAATGAAGAGGCTAGGATATGGGGTTGTATTTATAGGGTAAAATTAGGGTTTTGGGGATTGAAGAAAGAATTTAAATGCATTAAAATTGGGATTAAAAAGTGAATTAACACTCTCTGGATAAATGCAGGAAAATCAAACAATACTGGGATAGTGGGGGTAGGCCAAGGGTTTTAGTGTAAAGAACACGGGGATTTTTACCTATGGAGGCCCGTCGGCGCCGGCCCCAGGCTCAATCTCGCCGGTCCAGTGGTGAGTGTATGCCGTTGGATTTTCGCAACGTGTCCATACCAGTAAATACAATATTTTACACAAGTTTGTTTTATCTGTCTTTTCATTTTTACATGTATGACACGTGTAAACTTTTGGGCTTCTAAAAAGTTTAAAATAAAATTCCAGAAAATTAATATATGGCTGACGAGATTCGAAGACAGAAGATACAACATAACAATGCAGGGGTTTTACCAGTGAACTACAACTTATTTCTTGCTATTTTAAAAAAAATTAAATTTATAACTTGTGCTCAGTCTCGTAAACTCTATTCTGTACATTAATTTAAAAATTTTAGACTGATTCAAAATTTGCTGTACACTTGCAATAAGCCCTTGGTTTTACTGCTTGAGTTTGCAATACACTTGCAACAAGCCGTATAAGCCCTTTTCACTGCTTGAGCTTTTTCTTTAATATTGCAATAAACTTGTCAGCCCAATAATCCTTTTTTTTTCTTTTGCAAAGATCTGAAAAGGAATTTTCTTGAAATAAGTAATGAAACTTTTCAATCATATGGTCCTAGAAAAAAATTTGACAGAACAAAAATATCAAAACCATCCAGACGCTGCTAAGCATGAAAAATCAAGATCTCAATATTATTGATCTATGAATCTCTTTTATGTTTTGATTACTTTACAAAACCATATTTAAAATATATCATATGTTGCTAACAATCTCGGATAAGTCAAAATGCTATACAACTGGAGTTATTCAAGAAAAAGGACAATTAATATTGCGACTGGCATCCCAAAAGTAACATTGGCACTTATCGAAGGACTCGGAAGATCTCAATACAAATTTAAAGAATATAATGGAGAAGTCGCATATCGGAGACATTCAAGAATTTTCAATTTTCTTTAAGTTTAGAGTCGAGTCGATCTCAAATATTTAGAATCTATTTTCTGATCCTATTTCTTTCAATTAAAGTTTTCAAAATCCAAAAATCCTTTCAAAAAATTTTCTTTTCGAAATTAAAATTCTGTGTCTGAAATAGACATGGACATCATAATTGGACCTCCATAGCAGTTACAATTTTTTTAAATATTTTGGTATTTTGTTTGATATTCAAAATTCTAACAGCTATAAAAGGCCGATAACTATCCTATCGTTTTAGAGCAGTCATAATAACTGTCCCAATTGTCCGTTTTCAATTTTCTATATATAGGACTCATTTTCAACAAGTTTTTCACCGAATCATTCTTTATTGTTTTTATTTTCAAGTTTTCGTAAAAACTTTGTCTCTCTAAATTCTCATGTTTTTCACTAATCTTTTCTGAGAGAAGATATCATTCTAATGCTTTAGACTTTTCTATTCATTTGGAAAAGAAAGATCTCTAAAAAGTATCAACAAAATATTTGTTTTAAACTTGTCTAAATCTTTTGAAAAACTTCTTTGATTTGTTTTCAAATTTTTATTAACCTCCAAAACACAATCGATTATCTCCTTGAATCGAAATTTTGATTTATCTTTTGAGATTATTAGGATCGTAAAGTTGGTTTGTAAAGATTTGATTAAAATGTTTTGTACTACCCAGTGAAGAAAGATCTAAGATCTTCACATTGTAAAAATTTTGGACTTACGCATTGGAAAAAATTTATGTCATGCCCCGCTTCCCAAAATACGGAAACGAGGGATGACTAGGCCAGCCATGCTCCTACGGTTAAAGAATAATCCCGCCGTAGTCACAATTCGGCTTCTAGCATTACATGGTAATTAGTAAATAAAGCACAGTAGTAAAGGAATTACATCACTAAATTATTATATTAAGATCCATTGTTTCACAAATTACAAATAACAAGAAGAGTTACTAACCAAGCTCAATTACACGATCTCTTTTATGGAAAGCAGTAAAGAAAGAAAAGTACTCCAGACTAGACCTCCGTGAGCTCGAAAGATAAATCCGTCTCCTGCGCTGGTTCTTCCACGGAATCTGAGCATGCATACTCAGGTCGTCAGAGCGACACAATAGCAATATTATTATAATAAGGTGAAACAGGTAAATGAGGTAATAACAGTGAAAGTACAATGCGAGTAATCACTATGTCACTATATGATGCAAAGTATGATCTGTGTCCCTATCAGTCTCTAGGTCATGTTTGAAATCGCATAGTGGAAAGTAGGATCATGTTTAACAGGAGTCTCGTACATACCCGAGACAACGGCCCACATGCCCGGGACATAACCCTGTCAGCCAGATCACTAGATCTTACCTAATATATATATATATATATATATATATATATATATATATATATATATATATATATATATCACTGCTCGAATGATCATCCTCTAAAACACGGTCCCGCTAAATACGATTCTCTTTCCACTTCGATTTCCCCTTTTTCCCAGGTTTACACTACTTATGATTTTGATTTAGTCGTGTACAAATATACCAATGGCACGGTTTTATCACTGTTCACTGTATCAATCACTGTCACGAATGTTCACTTTCCATTGGTGTACTCGACACTCCTAACCAATATCATTCACGCACGATAATTCAATGTCCTCTGCACACTAACACACACTAACACTATGTATATGGCAAATGGGGTAAGATATATGTATGTATGCCATTAACAAGCTAAGTATCTTATGAATCAATATGCACGTCAGCAACTTACAAAATTTGTATAAATTCATATGTTCGGAATTCAACGAAATGATACAAATACGATAAATAGCACACTCTGTCAGCAGTTCATAAAAATTAATTTCAGTTCGATCGGGTTTCCGGTATTCAAGTTACAGCAGTTTCATTTTAAGTGCTCGCGACTGGGAATTCAGTTTCTGAACTGAACGTCCGTTTCGCGACACGAATTTCACCCAGTTGGGATTAGAAGTTAGCGACGTTACAGTTGAATAAAATCTAGGTTTTTCCATAGGGTATTCAACTCAACTGACGGATCCTCAATCGCGTCTGTACGTCGAAAGTTATACACTGTTTAACATTAGTATGTCACTTCTGAATCTGTTCTGGACTGTTATACGTCCTGCCCTCTTTATTTACAAATTAAATAGCAAACGACGATGAAACGGAATGAAAACACTTGTGTTGTTTAGCTAACAGATTCACCTTTAATACTCTGCAGAGTTCCGTAATATATGAATTCAGGAAACAAAGTGGCACGCATTATGGGACAGTAAATAATAATCAGAGTCGCTCTGGACTGCAGTCCAGAGCCGCACTCCGATCCAAATATCATCACAGTTTCAGTACAGAAACCATTAGAAACTTACATAGGGTTAAAGTTCGTCGAGTCAGCTTCGATTTAAGCCCTTGAACGCATAATTTCAATATGTACATAATTTATGGGAATTTTAACAACTTTCAGATACGTGAAATTTCTAGTTTTACGGGTATATTTGGGGGTATTCATTTTAGTCACTAACAGTCGTATTTTCCAGTGAGATTTCTACAAGATATTCATCACTACATCGGCCAGCATAGACAATCTAATTCCTTCAAATTAGGTGAGTATTTTCATTGGGATCATGCATCGAACACGTATGTCGTTTAATTTTATCGGGAATTGTAATTTCATAACTTATATGTTTGAGTTTGTAACACGAGTAAATTAGCATGTAGCAAGTAAAATACTTGCCTGGAAACATTTCGTGGATGCACGGCGGCGGTAGCGTCACGAACGCGCGACGAACGGCATGAATTGGGTGCACGGCCTCGGCTCGCGATACGGGTTTGACGTCGGAGCTGCCCGGAGACGTTAAGTGCTTGCTGGAAGTGGAGGTGGTGCTCTGTGGTTGGCCTGGGATGTGCTGGGGTCGACGACGGTCGGCGGCGGCGCTCCGGCGATGGTCAACAGTGGAGCTCGAGACTTGGGTTTTTAGGTTAGGGTGTTTTTGAAGAGAGAGAGAGAGCTCGGAGGTGGTGATGGTGAAGTGATGATACTGAGGATGGAGAAGGTCGACGAGGGGGTTTCAGGTGCAGTAGGGCTCGCCGGTGTCTTGGGTGCCGGTGGTCGGGTGGATCTCGGGTGCAGGTGAGTTTGGTGGCGGCTGAAAGTGAAGGGAGGTAGCGTAGGGAGCTCTGTTGGTGGAGAGGAGTGAGCGAGGGAGGAGGGTGAGGGGTTGTAGTCGTCGCCGTCGGCGGTAGGGCGAGTGATGAATTTGGCAGTGGGCTGCGGGAGTGGTTTTCGAGAGAGGGAGGTGAGGAATTTTGAGAGTGAGAGGGGAGTGGGGGTGTGAAAGAGATAGGGGAGACGAGGGGAGAACGTTGAGGGGATCGCGAGGGTCGTGGGGGAAAACGGCAAGGCGTGGGCGTGGGCGTGGGCGTGAGGTGCGGCGAAGGAAGTGGGTCGAGTGAGCGGGAAAGGAAGTAGCCGTTTGGGGAAAGATGAAGGGTAGTGGGCCGGGTCGAGTAAGGCTGGGGAAGCAGGCTGGAGGGAGTAGGCTGAAGGAGAAATGGGGTTTAATTAAAAAAAAAAGAAAACGGGCTGAGGAATGGTGCTGGGCCGGCGGAAATTATATTGGGCTGAGGGATTTAAAATATAGTTTGGGTTTTGATTTATTAATATATTTTTGGTTTTAGTTTTGGTTTTAATTGGTTTTAAAATTTGGGTTTTGACTTTTAGGGTTTGGGAAATTTTAAATATTGGAATTTAAGCAACCAATTTCCCTACAAAATTTTACGAGGGAAAAGAAAAGGAAAACTCGAGGATTTAGGAAAAAGAAAACTTTTATTAAGATGAGAACGGGGATTTACATCATACCCCCCTTACAAAAATTTCGTCATCAAAATTTAATAAGGATACAAAGAAACAAGGTACTCAACAAAGAGATGTGGATAACGAGCACGGATATCTTCCTCCCGCTCCCAGGTGGATTCTCCTAGGGAACGACCGCCCCAAGACACTCGAACTAACGGAATGACCTTGTTCTTCAGCACCTTCTCTCTGCGGTCGAGGATGGTAGTGGGTTGTTTCTCGTACGATAGATCAGTACCCAACACTAGTTCCGAATAGTCCAGGACATGGCTCTCATCCCGAACATAACGACGCAACTATGACACGTGGAAGGTATTGTGCACACCAGCTAGCGATGGAGGCAAGGCAAGTCGGTAGGCCACCTCTCCTACTCGCTCTAGCACCTCAAATGGTCCGATAAAACGGGGACTAAGCTTTCCCCGACCTCCGAACCTGATAACTCCACGGGTAGGGGAAATCTTCAAGAACACGTGATCTCCGACTTCGAATTCTAGTGCCCTCCTGCTGGTATCTTCCCAACTCTTCTGTCGATCCTGAGCCGTCTTAATCCGCTACCTGATCATTTGGACCTTGTCGACTGTCTGAACAATGAGTTCGGAGCCCAGTAATCTTCGTTCTCCCACATCATCCCAACATACTGGGGATCGACACTTCCGCCCGTAAAGTGCTTCAAAAGGAGCCATCTGAATACTAGCCTGATAACTACTGTTATAAGAGAACTCGACTAGATGCAGATGGTCCTCCCAGGAACCCTGAAAGTCCAACATACAGGCTCTCAACATATCCTCGAGCGTCTGAATCGTACGCTCGGATTGTCCATCCGTCTGTAGGTGATAAGATGTGCTAAATTTGAGGCGGGTACCCAAGCTCTCCTGTAAGCTCCTCCAAAAGTGAGACACGAATCTGGTGTCCCGATCTGACACAATGCTGACTGGAACACCGTGAAGTCGCACTATCTCCTGCATATATTTCTCTGCCAGTGACTCTGTCGACTGTCCCACTCGGAATGGTATGAAGTGTGCAGCTTTCGTGAGGCGATCGACGATAACCCAAATGGCGTTATTGCCCCTAGGGCTCCGTGGTAAGGCCGTCACGAAATCCATGGTAATGTGCTCCCACTTCCATTCTGGTATCGGCAGTGGTTGTAACAATCCCGCTGTCCTCTGATGCTCCGCCTTCACCTGCTGGCATACCAAGCACCTGGATACGAACCTCGCAATTTCCCGCTTCATTCCGTTCCACCAAAAGTGCTGCTTTAGGTCCTGATACATTTTTGTATCTCCCGGATGCACAGAATAAGCTGAACTATGCGCTTCAGCCAGTACTTCTTCTCGGACATCTCCCTTGGGTACGCAGAGTCTGCTACCGAATCTCAGAGAGCCATCTTCATGTATAATCAAGTCCGTTCTCATCCAGGCTTCCACTTGCGCTCTGAACTTTTGCAATCGGGGATCATCCGCTTGTGCAATCTTGATACGATCCACCAGAGAAGACTATACCTGTAGTTGCCAAAATTGACTGAGTGCGCCCGGTGTAACGACTTCTAGCTCGAGTCTCTGAAGTCCTCAATAATTTTCCTCTGACCGGTCAACATCATGACCGCTGGCTTGCGACTGAGCGCATCTGGTACAACATTCACTTTCCCCGGGTGATACTGAAGGTCCAAGTCATAATCTGCCATCAGCTCTAGCCATCGGCGCTGCCTCATGTTTAGTTCCTTCTGAGTGAAAACGTACTTCAAACTTTTATGATCCGTGTATACCTCCACTTTCTCGCCCAATAGATAGTGCATCCAAATCTTCAACGCAAAGACTACCGCAGCTAACTCCAAATCATGCGTAGGGTAGTTCTTCTCGTGATTTCTCAATTGTCGAGAGGCGTAAGCAACTACTCGGCCGTGCTGCATCAGAACACAGCCTAATCCCTTCCCTGAGGCATCACTGTGTATCACCAAACCACCGGAATCATCTGGTACTGTAAGACTAGGCGCCGTGGTTAACTTCTGCTTCAGTGTGTCAAATGCCTGAGTGCACTCCTCTGTCCACGCAAACGGTATGTCCTTCCGTGTCAGCCTCGTCAATGGTTCAGCGATTCTTGAGAAGTCTTGGACGAATCTCCGATAATAACCTGCCAATCCCAGAAAACTCCTGATCTCGGCCACTGACTTCGGCGTTGGCCAATCTCTGACAGATTCTATCTTTGCCGGGTCCACTGAGATGCCTTCGCCCGAAACAATATGTCCCAAATACTGAACCTTGTCGAGCCAGAATTCACACTTGCTTAGCTTCGCATACAACTTCTCTTCCCGAAGAATTTGTAGCGCAAATATTCAGCATGCTCCTCCCGGGTTTTCGAGTAGACAAGTATGTCGTCGATAAACACAACGACAAACGTGTCCAGGTACTTTGCAAACACCCTGTTCATCAAGTCCATGAATATTGCTGGGGCATTGGTAACACCGAACGGCATCACAAGGAACTCGTAATGTCCGTATCGGGTCCTGAAAGCCGTCTTGCATACATCCTCGGCTGCTACTCTGATTTGGTGATATCCAGAACGGAGATCCAACTTCGAGAATACCTTGGCCCCACTTAGCTGATCGAATAAGTCGTCAATGTGCGGGATTGGGTACTTGTTCTTTATTGTGACCTTGTTTAGCTCCCGATAATCTATACACATTCGCAGCGATCCATCCTTCTTCTTTACTAACAGAACTGGTGCACCCCACGGTGAAGCGCTCGGCCGAATAAATCCCTTCTCCAATAGCTCTTCAATTTGCTTCTTCAACTCCGCCAACTCAACTGGTGCCATTCTGTATAAGGCCTTGGATACTGGTGCCGTACTTGGAGTCAAATCGATCGAGAACTCCAAGATGTGAGGAGGTGGTAGACCTGGTAGATCTTCAGGAAATACGTTCAGAAAGTCCCGAACAATTTCTGGGGTTGGGCTCTCATCAATCTCCATAGCTGTCAGCTCCTTGGGCTTGGCTCTGTACTTGGCTAGCTCTAAAGATTCGCTTCCGCTCTCGAAAATAAATTCCGGGTGATTGGGAATGCGGAAGATCACATTCCTTGCACGACAATCGATAACTGCATGGAAGGTACTCATCCAATCCATCCCGAGAATTGCGTCGTAACTGTCTGTCCCAATCAGAAGGAAATTCGCATAGAATTCCCTGCCACACACTACAACCGGACATGATCTACATTCTCGACTAGATATTATTATGCCATTACCCGTATGTATTTCCCATCCCTTGGTTAGTGGTTCATGTGGTAGGGAGTGTGTATCAGTGAAATGCTCAGACAAGAAACAGTGCGATGCTCCAGAATCAAATAGTACTCTAGCTGGCAAGGAATGTACGAGTAGAGTACCTGTAACAACGTCTCCTGACGCCTCTTCCTGCTCGGCGGTCAAGGTGAAAGCCCGTCCCTGACCGCGACCTGTAAAGGGTTGCCTCTGCTCCTGTGGCCTTTGTTGCGACGGTCCAGAACCTCCCTGTATCTCTGCTCGCTCAGGGCAACCGTTAATCCTGTGCTGACTGGATCCGCAAATCAAGCACTGTCCCTTGGCACAACGACAGACCTTCTGGGTATGCCCACCTCTACCGCAGTAGCCGCAAACTACGTTCTGTCTTTGGGGGCGATGATGTGGTATGAACGGGCGCTTCATTTGTGTCGTCCTAGGCCTGTGAACCGGTATGGCTCCTTGAGAAGGTGCATGGGTACGTGCTGGAACAACTGGGGGTTTCCTGAACTTGTTGATCAATTGCTCCTGAATTCTCGCCGCGTTGAGTACCTGTGCGAAAGTCTGCAACTCCAGTGATGCAATCAACTGCTGCAACTCGAAATCAAGCCCCTGTAAGAAGCGTATGGCCCTGGTGGCCTCTGAGGCGACCATGTATGGAGCAAAACGGCTCAGACGGTTGAACTCTGCCGCATATACGTCCACTGGGCGTCCATTCTGCTTCAAAAGAATAAACCTTTCCTCCATCTCTGCCTTGGCTGTGGAAGGAAAATAATGATCCAGGAAACACTCCTTAAATTTGCCCCATTCAATCGGCCCGTCTAGCCTGCTTTCTTCCACTGACCACCATGTACGGGCTTCATCTTCCAATTGGATCTTTATCACGTCCACCCTATCTTCCTCTGGAACCCTGGCGGCTGTCAGTAAGTTCTCCATGTTCACCAGCCATTGCTCGGCTTCAAGGGTTTCAGCTAGCCCTGTGAATGCAGCTGGATGCAACCGTCGGAAGTCTGATACGGTACCAGCCCTAGCATGATAGACTGGTGGGGTAGCGCCCTCGGGGACGGTAATGAGTGCGGAGGGTCCTCCTGCAGCGGTAATCGCCCTGAGTCCCTCAGCGAGTAAGTCTGTCTTCCTTTCCTGAGCTTCCGCGAGAGAGGTCAGTGCACTAAGTATTCTTTCCGTGCGGTCCTGAGAGCTGGAGTCCGAGGAGGGGTCGTTCGGGGACGTCATATCGCTGGAAGATTCAAAAGGATAAGATCGGATTCAATGATGAAAATCAAGAGTAGTGAAACGAAAATAACGTAATACAGTATAGTTAATGTTATCCCTTGATACTAAACACGGTTCTGATACCAACTAAACCATGTCACGCCCCGCTTCCCAAAATACGGAAAACGAGGGATGACTAGGCCAGCCATGCTCCTACGGTCAAAGAATAATCCCGCCTAGTCACACTTCGGCTTCTAGCATTACATGGTAATCAGTAAATAAAGTACAGTAGTAAAAGAATTACATCACTAAATTATTACATTAAGATCCATTGTTTCACAAATTACAAATAACAAGAAGAGTTACTAACCAAGCTCAATTACACGATCTCTTTTATGGAAAGCAGTAAAGAAAGAAAAGTACTCCAGACTAGACCTCCGTGAGCTCGAAAGATAAATCCATTTCCTGTGCTGGTTCTTCTACGGAATCTGAGCATGCATACTCAGGTCGTCAGAGCGACACAATAGCAATATTATTATAATAAGGTGAAACAGGTAAATGAGGTAATAACAGTGAAAGTACAATGCGAGTAATCACTATGTCACTATATGATGCAAAGTATGATCTGTGTCCCTATCAGTCTCTAGGTCATGTTTGAAATCGCATAGTGGAAAGGAGGATCATGTTTAACAGGAGTCTCGTACATACCCGAGACAACGGCCCACATGCCCGGGACATAACCCTGTCAGCCGGATCGCTAGATCCTACCTAATATATATATCACTGCTCGAATGATCATCCTCTAAAACACGGTCCCGCTAAATACGATTCTCTTTCCACTTCGATTTCCCCTTTTTCCCAGGTTTACACTATTTATGATTTTGATTTAGTCGTGTATAAGTATACCATGGCACGGTTTTATCACTGTTCACTGTATCAATCACTGTCACGAATGTTCACTTTCCATTGGTGTACTCGACACTCCTAACCAATATCATTCACGCACAATAATGCAATATCCTCTGAACACTAACACGCACTAACACTATGTATATGGCAAATGGGGTAAGATATATGTATGTATGCCATTAACAAGCTAAGTATGTTATGAATCAATATGCACGTCATCAACTTACAAAATTTGCATAAATTCATATGTTTGGAATTCAACGAAATGATACAAATACGATAAATAGCACACTCTGTCAGCAGTTCATCAAAATTAATTTCAGTTCAATCGGGTTTCCGGTATTCAAGTTACAGCAGTTTCATTTTAAGTGCTCGCGACTGGGAATTCAGTTTCTGAACTGAACGTCCGTTTCGCGACACGAATTTCACCCAGTTGGGATTAGCAGTTAGCGACATTACAGTTGAATAAAATATAGGGTTTTCCATAGGGTATTCAACGCAACTTACGGATCCTCAATCGCGTCTGTACGTCGAAAGTTATACACTGTTTAGCATTAGTATGTCACTTCTGAATCTGTTCTGGACTGTTATACGTCCTGCCCTCTTTATTTACAAATTAAATAGCAAACGACGATAAAACGGAATAAAACTGCTTGTGTTGTTTAGTTAACAGATTCACCTTTAATACGCTGTAGAGTTCTGTAACATAAGAATTCAGGAAACAAAGTGGCACGCATTATGGGACAGTAAATAATAATCAGAGTCGTTCTGGACTGCAGTCCAGAGCCGCACTCCGATCCAAATATCATCACAGTTTCAGTACAGAAACCATTAGAAACTTGCATAGGGTTAAAGTTCGTCGAGTCAGCTTCGATTTAATCCCTCGAACACATCATTTCAATATGTACATAATTTATGGGAATTTTAACAACTTTCAGATACGTGAAATTTCTAGTTTTACGGGTATATTTGGGGGTATTCATTTTAGTCACTAACAGTCGTATTTTCCAGTGAGATTTCTACAAGATATTCATCACTACATGGGCCAGCATAGACAATCTAATTCCGTCAAATTAGGTGAGTATTTTCATTGGGATCATGCATCGAACACGTATGTCGTTTAATTTTATCAGGAATTGTAATTTCATAACTTATATGTTTGAGTTTGTAACATGAGTAAATAAGCATGTAGCAAGTAAAATACTTGCCTGGAAACGTTTCGTGGATGCACGGCGGCGGTAACGTCACGAACGCGCGACGAACGGCGTGAATTGGGTGCACGGCCTCGGCTCGCGATACGGGTTTGACGTCGGAGCTGCCCGGAGACGTTAAGTGCTTGCTGGAAGTGGAGGTGGCGCTCTGTGGTTGGCCTGGGATGTGCTGGGGTCGACGACGGTCGGCGGCAGCGCTCCGGCGATGGGCAACAGTGGAGCTCGAGACTTGGGTTTTTGGGTTAGGGTGTTTTTGAAGAGAGAGAGAGAGAGAGAGAGCTCGGAGGTGGTGATGGTGAAGTGATGATACTGAGGATAGAGAAGGTCGACGAGGGGGTTTCAGGTGCAGTGGGGCTCGCCGGTGTCTTGGGTGCCGGTGGTCGGGTGGATCTCGGGTGCAGGTGAGTTTGGTGGCGGCTGAAAGTGAAGGGAGGTAGCGTAGGGAGCTCTGTTGGTGGAGAGGAGTGAGTGAGGGAGGAGGGTGAGAGGTTGTAGTCGTCGCCGTCGGCGGTGGGGCGAGTGATGAAGTTGGCAGTGGGCTGTGGGAGTGGTTTTCGAGAGAGGGAGGTGAGGAATTTTGAGAGTGAGAGAGGAGTGAGGGTGTGAGAGAGATAGAGGAGACGAGGGGAGAACGTTGAGGGGATCGCGAGGGTCGTGGGGGAAAATGGCTGGGCGTGGACGTGGGCGTGAGGTGCGGCGAAGGAAGTGGGTCGAGTGAGCGGAAAAGGAAGTAGCCGTTGGGTGAAAGATGAAGGGTAGTGAGCCGGGTCGAGTAAGGCTAGGGAAGCGGGCTGGAGGGAGTGGGTTGAAGGAGATATGGGGTTTAATTAAAAAAAAGAAAACGGGCTGAGGAATGGTGCTGGGCCGGGGGAAATTATATTGGGCTGAGGGATTTAAAATATAGTTTGGGTTTGGATTTATTAATATATTTTTGGTTTTAGTTTTGGTTTTAATTGGTTTTAAATTTTGGATTTTGACTTTTAGGGTTTGGGAAATTTTAAATATTGGAATTTAAACAACCAATTTCCCTACAAAATTTTACGAGGGAAAAGAAAAGGAAAACTCGAGGATTTAGGAAAAAGAAAACTTTTATTAAGATGGGAACGGGGATTTACAATTTAGGTGTTCACTGTCTGCAGGTGTAAAGATTCTAAGATTTGAGCCTGCTAAAAATCTGGGTTTCTCCACCCATAAGGAGTCACTGGATAGTGAAGTTGAATTCTGAGCAGGAGTTCTCAGGCGATGATTAACCACAGAGTTGGTGAACCTTCCGTGTCATTTACTTTTTCTGCATTCTTTGTTTGTTGAATTGTTCATACTTATACTTTGATTTTTTATTCCTCTGCAAAAATTGTATAATCCGCACGATTGCGCCGAGTTTGTCATAAAGTCTTATTCACTCCCCTCTAAGACCGTTTCAAATATAAGACTTAATAGGTCATAAATATACATATCTGAACATTTCAACCATCAAAATAATTTTGATAGTTGAATTTTATGGAGAGATAATAAAGCTGAGATAAAAAATGTCAAAAAATATAAATCTAGCCACCTTTGCAAAACCCCCGGAAGTGGTATGTTGCTGCACTAAATTATAAAAAAGAAATTAACTAATATGTCAATTATTATGCATGAGAGTATATAATAATTTAAGGAGAGGATATAGTATAGATATATAATAAAAAAGATATAGATTTTTTATAACTCTTAATATAAAAATTTAGTATCAGAATCATCTGATGAAAGCAAGATTTCAATATATGAATTGAAGGGTCACAAATTGGGTCACAGATTTACATACCTGGGACGATTGCAACATCAGCATAAGTTTTGATGGTTGAATTTTACGGACAGATGATGGAATCGAAACAAGAAATTTATGTCAAAAATTATAAATTTAATTATGATTATAACAAGGAATAAATTATTATTGCACTAGAGATTATTATAATTTAAAGATGGAATATGGATAATAAAAAAATAGATTTTAATTACTATACAATATTGAATTATAAGATTTGTATCATCAAACAAGCAATATTTCAATATAAGAAAAAGGATTTCTAAAATATATATGAAAAAGGCTCACAAATATATGTACCTGAGACGGTTTCAAAACCAAAATAATTTTGATGGTTGAATTTTATAGAGAGAAGATAGAACTGACTCAAAAAATGTAAAAAATTATAGATTTACTCACAACGAAGGACTATAGAGTATAAAAAGAAAGAGAAAATAATAATACTATAACATCAAAATACAAAATTAGTATCATCAAACGAAATAAGATTTCAATACAAGAATTAAAGGATGAAGGATCACACATATTTATACCCCAGGGGTTTTCAACATCAAAATCAATTTTGATGGTTTGTTGTTGTATTAAACACCTGCTAAAAGACCAATGAGCATTAGCTCAAATGGTATAAGCACTTCCTTTCTTGGGGAGAGTGCCGGTTTCGAACACCAGAAACCCCAGAGGGGAAGCGGCCACAGATTAACACTTTCGGGGCAAATTCATGGGTTCCCTGAGTGCATGCGTGTGTTTCGTTCTTGTGTGTGGTGTGCGTTGTGTGCTTAAGTTAGAGCTTACGGGCCAGTGAAAAAAAAAGGAAAAGAAAAAAAGCTATCAATCAATAATAAATTTATATAGAGAAGAACAAAACCCTATTGCTAATAAGAATATATTGAACAATAAAGATTTGATTCTAATACAAATTTAAATTGAATACCTATAAAAGTGAACCCCTAGGATTGAAATAAAATTAGTTTTGATAGGAGAAGAATAATATAACTTGAGAACAATACAATTCTAGTTTAGAAGCGTTTTAGATTATAGATAAACATATTTCCCCATCGATATTTGGAGCTGTTATAGATTCCTGTCGATAGTTGGAGCTGCCATGCGCTTTATCAGTTTTTGCAAATTATTTTTCGTTTTGTCGTGGAAGGCAGGGTTGGCAAAGTGCTCAAATCTGAGCCTACTTTGATTAAGCCCCGATATAGAAAAAATTTACCAAAAATAAAAATAAATATATACTGTTAAGCATGCTTGCCATATTAACTTCTAAGCATGGAATGACAAAGGAAAATATATATTTTTAAACATCTAGATATTCTGGGGTTAAAATTTTTTTTAAAATGAATGATGACAACATGGAAAATCCATTCCAATTTTCATAAAATAAACACAAGAATTCAAATTAAAACAGCAATATCATGCACATACAGTGATTACAAACAGCAATACCATGTACAAACCTCAACAGATATTGTGTTATATCTTGACCCGGATGTCTTATTTCCACATGTACCTAGTAATATATAGCAGTTTACAATGTCCAGCTCAGTAAAGAGACCATAAGATTGAATTACATACGATCACGACCCATGGTCTGCTCCATGGGCGGCATCATAACCATGAGAGATCGAGCGCTGAAGCCAGGGTGAGGCAGCCTTCGGCGCAGCTCTCGTCCTTCTTGGCAGAGCGAGCAGGGGTGGCATATATAATGCGTCGCAAGATCACACGATACTTCCATCTGTTCGCGCTTTTCTTCATCCTCTATGATGCTAGAGCAGCACCCGAAAGATCTCACAAATGACTCACAACTTCCCTGAAACAAATTTTACAGAAACAGAATATTGACAACTCGGTTAGATATTGTCTTTATCCAAACCATAACATGGTAAAGCAAACATGTTTTGTGTCTGATGCTTCATGGGCAGTTTTTCCAGCATTTTTCAGAGTATTTGATTTGGTTGATGGTCGAGGCTTTAGTGCCATAAATCAAAATAATGAAGCATAAAATGATTGCAAATCCACTAAACAAATGTATAGAACCTATCTGTAATAATAGATTCGTACAGAATAATCCTACAACTAAAAATATGAACTCCAATTGTGTAGTTCCT
The DNA here is from genome assembly GCA_030015575.1 of Agapanthus africanus. Taxonomy (NCBI): domain Eukaryota; kingdom Viridiplantae; phylum Streptophyta; class Magnoliopsida; order Asparagales; family Amaryllidaceae; genus Agapanthus; species Agapanthus africanus. Next base: position 897,904,080 of record CM057337.1, read on the forward strand.
TGTAGAAACGTGCCAAATGCACTATCCAAAACCCATTATATGAATCAGTATTTACAGTTATGTTCATCACAATGACATGGTGAGTTTTGTTGATAACAGAATTCGGCTAAAGGTTTCCTTTAAAGTTATACGGAGGTTCAGCTCACTACTAAAACTGAGAAATTAAGGTGGAAAACTAAGTTACATGGATTTTTCAAATTGAAAGATAGAAAATAAGGAGCCATTGTCACAAGGATTCGATATGATCCTTGGCAGCTCTTGTCAAAGTACTGGAGCATCAAATACAACTTCAAATTGATTATTGGACCTAATTTTATAGTAATTGCCGGATGGTAATAATAAAGGTCACTGACTACAACATAGCAGCAATGTAAAATGTTAAGGCATGAATCATGGTATGTGATAGATAACTGATGGAGCAACAAGTCCTGAGTCATCCAAAAAAAAAGTGAAAGTACTCGGAACCTGATGCACCTGGATAAAGACTTGACATCCATGAACCTACAATCTACATTCACTTCTGAACCAATGGCTGGAATGGAAATTATCTACGTCTACACAAATACATGCTCCTCATGTATGATATTAATCATTTGAATTTTTGGTGTTAGGATTTCTACTTACGAAGAGAAAGTTGTGTCCAAGGATTTGTTAGTCCAATAAAATAGAGTTGTGAGTTTATCTATTATTACAATGAGAACCAACCCCAATGAAGAACTCTTTTCAGTTGTTAAGCATGATCCCCTTTATAATACATTTCACTCCACAACTGGCTATATCCTAATTGGGACTTCATGATATCTCTACTGTCCCTTTAATCCCCCACCCCACCCCCCACTCCCCACACACAAAAAGAAAAGAGAGAAAACCCCATATAATCCTCATGGCCACCCATATACATGACCATCTCAATCCCTACAAGGACACTGAGCTATGAAATATAAAACAGATTGTGTAAATCTAAATGCAAAAGCTTTCTGTAGTAACTGCTTTCTCTTTTCTACTGACCACATATCTTGTTGTATTACACTAATCCAAGAGGCTGAAGCTGTGTTGCATAAATGAATTACGTGCAGTAATACATATACTTTGACCCATAAGAGCATGCCTTCCCATTACAGAAAGAAGTACTTGCCCAATGAAAGGCTACAAACTGGGCTCAAAATCCAGCCAGCAAACACAATATGCAACAAATCAAGGTCCTTAAATCAGTGCATACATCGAAATATGCATCATTAAAACAAGTCACGGGAAGTGGCTTAATTGTAGCAATATAGATCAAGGAAGCAGCCAAAAGAATTTGAACTCAATAAATTAGATAATCATTAGCTGACTCCTTCACAAATCCACAAGCAGTTATGATTGGGCCTGTCAATTAGACATCTTAATTTCATCCTATAGTACATGTCCTAGTCTTCTATTATTCAGCATCAAAATTAAATGATGTCCTATAAGGGTTTGTTCCAACTAGAATTTTGGATTTTATGCTTGATATTTGCCAAACTAAATTCATAAAAGCCAAGATGCCAAGTTTAAGCATTCTCAGATAGGAAATCATTAAATGTTTCTTAGAGTTACTCGAAAATCTGTATAGCAAATATCATTATAGTCTTCTTCTAGACAATTAACAAACGGCTAAATAACTATCCGGTATGTAATTGTGCATGCCAACGGACCAATTAGGATTTATGTCAAGCCCTTGTCTTTGTCAAATACTTTTCTAGTTCCAGGACTCTTAATACTAGGCTTGATTTAGATTTGAGGCCGCTCTTCTCCTAGAACCTCTACATAGCCAACACCATTTTGATAGGAACATACTTAGATAAAGATGATGCTGAATCGCAGATAAATAGTAAATGGGTTCCCCCCTCCGTGAAGAAGCTCAACAGGCAGGAAAACTGTCCTATATTTCATTTTGCAATGCAAATGTCCATTCGAGGATCTCTCACATAATGTTGTTGCCATTAGTTTCAAACAAGGTTCGAGGTTTCGGCTGGAACCATCGATACGTGGTGGTTTCGTATCGGTTTCGGTGGAGACCGATACGAAACCCGAAACCGATACGATACCAATTATACAATATCGTTTCAGCTGAAACCTTTAAAAAATTATTTTTTAATACAATTTTTACAGTAATTGTGATCATTGTAGGCCTTCGTTGTTAGAAAACCGCAAAAAAATGAACTCAAATCATATATTAATACTTATCTAAGTATGTTTTTCAATGTATTTTGCATCATGGCTGGATTTTTAAACAATAGAATCATTGACTTGTAATATAGAACCATAAATTTAAGTACTTAATATATCTACACTTATGTTTGTTGTATTACCATCGAAACCGAAACCCAAACCGAGATTAGCGAAACTAGCCGAAACCTAGCGAAACTAATAAAATTATGAGAGACCGAAACCGAGTTCTTGAACCTTGGTTTCAAAACAAGGTTAAAACATACGCATAGAATTGCAAACTTACAATAAGCTGATGAGATGATCGAAGAACGGCTGTTTACACAGAATGAAGAGATGAGATAACTACAGCAATTGTGTATATCATGTGGGAGCTTCTAAAGCGACCACCTGTTATAATGATTACTAAGAGCGGCATGCACGATATAAATAAAGGTTTTTACCTCCAGGTTGAATTTACGGCGAATAGCTGTGCGGCTTGGATGCGAGAGCCATGGTGCTATGCAGTTCCCACCAAAAAGAGAATTTCCGAGCATATACAGACCAGCATAAGGCAAGCAGCTGTTTGCAAAGGAGCCAGGGCCTGATCCAAGCCTCTCCACATTGCTGCCATAAAGCACACAAGGAGCAAAACTTCCAAGAAGACCTAAACATTCCAGAAGTAAGCTCTTGATGTTATGATCAATAATATAGGAAAAGTCAAATAATAAAGCTGAACAATTCTTAGACTATTAATATTTAGCAAATAACACTCATGGCCAAGAAACATATTGAGAACTGTGAATATAGAAAAGCGACAATAAATGGATCTGACGCAGAGAGCAACAACTAATTAATGGTGGAGACGTTGCAATTAACTTCTTGATCTAAGGAATTTGGGTAATGTAAATCTCATCCCTCTGGAGCTTTTAAGAGATCAGAAATAAGTATTTAAGGAACACTGTACGTGACAATATGGATCACCTATAAGGCACTTATAATTTAACTTCGGGCTAAAGTAAATAAAAAACGAATAACAAAGATGCAAAAGTTAAACATATTAAAGACAGAGAAAGGACCCGGGCACCCTATGGCCCTTCGCTACTTTTTCAAAAAAAAATCTATTTTTGAAAATATTACTGTGATTTCATCCAGACTATGAAGTGGTCAAGGGTAGAGAAGGTACAAGGGTTATAAAAATTACAGGGGTAGACTAAATTAAATGAAAGCGGCTGAATATACTCACTTATTTCGCAGGTCGAATTGACTAGATTTGTCAGTATAGAGAACATAGTGATGAGGGAACTGAAAAACATTTAGCAGCCCTTCTATGATGTGTTGTCACATGAACATCTACGCAAATTTTGCTCTCTCTCTCTCTCTCTCTCACACACACACACACACACACAAAACACAATTTTTCATGCTGTAAATTTTTGAAGGTCTACACAGTACTAAAAGATCATTCTAAAGATGAATAAATGCATACCAGCTTTATAAAAAAAGAAACATTTTTTTATTATACAAGGAGCTCAATCAAAAGATTATTTTTGTTATACCTGCTTTATTATGAATAGTATATCGTATTACAACATAAAATTAATATTATGTAGTACCATGTCTTCATAATGACTGGCATCAAGTTAAAGCCCATTGTATACACACTAAGAAAATATTTTGAGATAACACACTCTACGAAAATAAATTCATATGTTATCTCATATATTCAGTCGTGCATCACACATGCACAGCGGTAGTTGTATTAAACTAAAAGTGCTATGCTATAATACAGAACGATATGGGGAGAAGCAGCAGAAATGAACTGTTGAATTACTTAGATACAATGGCATGAGCGAATAACACTATACTCGACAGATTAGATCACATTAGAACTGTGTACATAGATTTGTACTGAAGGTAATAGAAGACAAAACCATAGATGATATTAATAAAATTTATGAACAACTGCAACAAGTAATTCATATGCTGGACCAAATAGCTTGGACACGACATCATGATTCTCCAGAGTTTTCATTAAACTGTACATATTGGTTCTATCACTAAGCAACCCACACGAAGATTTTGGTAAATAAGCATGAAAAAAATTGATCAACCATTAGGCTAGTAGAAGACAAGTTTTGATGGTACGCTTGATCAGGTCGAGAAAGACAATGTGTAGCTTCTACCTACATTAATCATAAGAAATAATGGTTCATTCATTTTAAAAAAACTGATACCCAATCTCATGGTCATTATGACATATATTAACAACGCACCGATGAAAGTGTGCACCCCCTAAACTATAGAGGGTTGAAAGCTTATACCCCTTGACTGTTATAATAAGCACGTATACATCCTATGGTTAATAAATATTTTCATAATACCCATCTACTACTCCTCCTTCCCCTTCAACTCTTGCAAAAACAATCTTTAAGCCCTAACCAAAATGCTTTGATGCCGTCTTATCTTACATTACAACTGCAAAAAATTTTGTAATTGGTTTTCTTTAATTCTCAAAATATGTTTAGCATCTTCTCTCCCTTAATTTCAAGGGGAAAAAAGAGATTCAAGATGACTATTTTTCTATTTTATTTTATTATTGTTTTCCTTATTTGATTTTGCTAAATTTTTCTTTCCATTGATTTATTAGGGTTTTGTGTTGCTCGAAGAGGCTCAATAGGATGTACAAGTGCTCAATATGATGCCCTCTTTATTAATCAAGATACCAAGCAAAATGAAATTGAGCGATCTAATAATAACCAAATTTAATTTTTTTTTTAAAAAGAGCAAATCATAAGATCAAGGGATTAATTAAAGAACTCACAGACTTCGAGATCGCTGCTGCAGAACTCATCGTTGCGGCCGAGAAAGTCGAAGAGGCTCGATTCCCACTGCTGGCGTGGCAGCGGCTCGCCGATCACGCTACCGTTCGATAATGGCAGACCCTCCGCCGTCCAATCGTCGACGGGCTTCGTAACTGAGGCTGACGACGGAGGAGGCGGCGACGGCGGGACCTTAACGGGCGAGGGTTTGGGTTCGTGGATCGGAGCTTCGCCGTCATCGATGTCCGGGTGCTTTAGGAGCGGGCTCGACTCTTGTGGATTATCCATTAAGATCGAACCCGAACCCAATTGAGGAAATGGGGGAAGAAATTGAGAGAGGGGGAAGAGAAGAAAGGATGAGACCAACGAATAAAAACAGCAAGGGATGTTTTGTATATAACCCCCTCGACTATTTCGTATGGTCTACAATTCAGTAAACTACCACGCCTTTTCAGCTTGTTCCAAATAAAAAAACCATATATTTTGTAAACCGCAAACAAATACCATGAACTTGGCAGTCATTTTGAAAGCGAATACCATGTGCTTTTTAAAAACCATGTATTAATAGGGGAAAATATGGTTGTGAATGTCACGGCCATCTTTGACTGTGAACACACCCACAGCCCTAGAAGATGAGTTCCGCCACATCTTTCCTCATGTTTTAACCCTTTTCATATCTAATGGGTTGTGAACGATCGCATCCCATTAAGCGCGTACTAATAAGCATTTTTACACATCTTTGTCTTTTTCACAGAAACAGGCGTACGATCTTAACCCGGAAAATACTAGAGTCTTGCATTATTTGTCTATAAAATGTTAGCTTAATGGTACTCATTTGCAATGTACAAAATATGTGGTATTTACCTAAAAATGCATAATTGTCATCGCAAGTTAGTTACATTTAGTCTTTCTAATTTCTATATTCCCCTCGTATGCAAAATGTAAAGGTTAAGATCTGTAATAATAAAAATTAATTTTAACCATTTAATAAAAGACTATACGAAACCTTTTTAACATCATGCACATAGCTAATAATATGATAATCTCATGTTCTGATCCTAATTAGGATTTGAGGCTAAATAAGGCAACAATAATAATCTCGTCTTTAGATCCTAATTAGGATTAGAGGCCAAATAAGGTAACAATATAATGTAATAATCTCCTATTCTACTTCTAATTAGGATTTGAGCCTAAATAAGGTAACATTGCCATTCTATATAAACCACCCCAAAATTAACTAGAATTTAACCACTTATATTGAAGCCTGAGAAAGTCTCTGGTTGCATTCCGATTCTCTCTGGTATGTGATCAAAGTTAATTGCATAAAATCCTTCATCTTCTTTTCTCCAACTTGATTAAATTCTTGAATCAATTAAGACTTAATAACATGCATCCTGCAAATTTTATTGCAACATGAAAACATCGGCTTGTTAATTATTTGCCATATGTAGGTTCAATATGGTTCAAGGAAAACTAGAAGCGAAGCTCATCGCGGATCTGCAGGAGAGGACCAAAACTTACTGCAAAAGGATCAGATCCATGAAGAAGAAGGCCTACGAGCTCTCCACCCTCTGCGGCGTTCCTTTTTTGCTCATATCCTTCGGGCCCGACAAACTACTCGACGTCGACGCCTGGCCTCGTAAAACCACACAAGACATCCATGGCATGGTCCGCAGGTATGATGAGTCTGATGTCAGGCACCAGGTCGGTGTATCAGACATCCTCCAATCAAAAACCATCAAGAAGAAGAAAGAGCCCGGTAGCGCAGCCGTTAAAGAAAACTCTGATTCTGGCGTTATATGGGACCCACGGCTCGACGGTGCGTCTGAAGAGGGGTTAGCAGAGCTGATCGGGTTCTTGGACTCCAAGTTGGAGCAGGCCCGGGTGAGGATGCAATATTTTCTCATGACCAAAACAGTACAGATGCTTAATCAAGAAGACAAGAAACCGACGGAAGACAATGGCGATGCCGTGAATGTTAGCTCTCGTATCACAGATATCGTGAAAATAGAAAATTCTGGGGTTGCAAGTTCTTATGAAGACTTTATGTCGATGCTTCCAGCAATCGAGTTAATCGACAAAAATCAGAATGACCTACCTCCTCAGTTCGAGTCGGTAGGCAGTAATCGGAACGCTGTATACGAGTCTACTTACGAAGAACAAGCCATCGTCGGATGTCCATTTGATTATGATACTCCCTACTGGTGCGATTTCGACGAACAAGTTGAGTAAGATGCTTTTGGCTGACCAGGACCACGAAGTGAATTAGGACAACCATTTCTTGGGATATGAAGATGCATATGATGATTTAACGTTCTGGTGATTCTTTTGCCATTTTTTTTTATCTATGACTTAAGTTTGATCTCCTAACTAGCTAGGATCATTATAACACAATTTTGTATCAAGCAGCAGGAATGCTGCAATTTTGTAAACTTCAAGCACTGTTAGCGCAGTATGATATAGAAATTGTCAATTGCAAGTTTGTTGCACCTAACAAGGATGCTGGTTGTGCTCTATATGTTTACACTGACGTCTCTTGTGCAAAGAATTGTTTATAGAAATTGGATCAGTCCCTTTTGAGTCTTAGTTTGAATTTTTGAGTTTGCATGCAAGTTGTCATCTTCTTCTCATTATTATTTTGGAAAGGCTTATAAAAACCATAAAATATGAGTCCGGTCGTTAATTGGTTATCTGAATGCACGGTTGATGTCTTGTAATTGTTTTATTCAATTTATTTTATCGAGTATGACATCTTGTTCTGATTTTTACTACAAAAGTTACGAATTGAAAGTAAAAAAGATATATAGGTTAATGAGTAAGGTAATAACATACAAAGAACAAAGGATGTTGATTTTACTAGCTTCCTAAAATCTTTTATTTAATGAAATATGGGGGTCATGCTCTCGTTCTAGTCAAAAAATAAAATAAAAATAGACAAAGAATTACTAACATGTATCAATTACTGACAAGCTGTCTATGTGCAAAAGGACGGTTTTAAAATTTAAAGAGGGGGAAGAAATAGTACTCCCTCGGTACGACAATACGGGTATTTTTCCTTTTTTCCGTCAAAATATTAGTTCCTTTATGATATTAAGAAAAAACTTCAATTACTGATGGAGTCTGGGATCTCCTTCAGATGTTGTCTTCCGTCGATCCTTTGGCAGTCTTTGACAGCTGAGATTTGATTGGGAGTTGCTGAGTGTGGATCTCAATGGGTTGATGTTGGATGCCGAGCTACCTGCAAAGAAGTCCCGAGGTGGGTGACCACCGTAGGACCCTCCGATGATCAAGTTAGAACCGAGAAATAAGTGCAGAGTAGCAGCGTATTGGAAATAAATTCGAGATACCTGAGTCGTCTGAGAGAGGGGTTTATATATGGGTCGCATGGAGCGAGAAGGTGCGAGATCACCGCCGTCAGTTACGCCCCAGCGTTATCCTCATCTTGAATGGCGGGATGCGCTCATTAATGGGGGGATACGCCCATTAAAGGGGGGATGCGCTAGCGTGAGACGCGGAACGTGGGGAGGCGGATATCTTGCCCTAGCGATATGCACGGAGCCGTTGCGGGGCGCATGGAGTCCACGCTCTTGGTTCCTCGGGGGAGGCCGAGGAAGCTCGGCACGTCAGGAGCTCGGAGACGAGCTGGTAGGCCAAGGAGGCTCGGCACGTCAGACGGCTCGGAGACGAGCTGGGAGGCCGAGAAAGCTCGGCATGTCAGATGACTCGGAGACGAGCAAGGAGACCGAGAAAGATCGGAGACGGGCTACTGGTAGTTTCCTAGTTGAAGGCGGTATGTATTCAGGGAGATCTCTCGAAAGGTCGGATACATTCCTCGAAAAGGGGATCCCGAGGAATCCTCATAATGCAACCCATCTATTCCACCTCCGTAGCCTTCAGGACACGTCATCCGTCACGTGTCGTAATCTAAGGAGACACCACTTGTGAGCATCATCATTAGTCCTCCACTCTCGTTTCGACCTATTCATGGGTCGGGTCGAGAGTGGTCTGCTCGGTTTTCTTTCGTTCATTTTGACGCCAAGGGATCATAACGCGAATCGCCCGGGAACGGCATGGCCTTTGGTGGTTGTGTCATTTTGATCTTTGGGCCCATGTGTCACCTCATCGTTCGCATGAATCTTCGCGCGTATCCCAGATGACGTCAGCGGATCAATGAAATGATCGCGCTTTAAAGAGGGGGAGCCGTTCCAGCCGATCGCCAGTTGGGATACGGGCCACGTGTAGGACGTCGGTTGGTGGAAGCGACAGGCTGTCTCTAACTCATGCAGTTGAAAAGACGTCCCCAATGGCCGATCGCCACATGGAGCCCCGCCGGTCACTGGACGCGATATTTCGTTTTGGCAGGAATTAATCAGGGCCGTAGGATGTTCCCCTTTGGGGTGTATAAATTGGAGGGGACCATCCTAGGATTGATACTTTGCTCAAATTCTCTTTCATTGCTGATGATTACCCGGCACTCCTTCTTTTAGATCGGATTCCTTGTTGATTTTACCTCGGTGAGTCCCTTACTTTGAATCAGGTTTGATGTCTTCATCTGAGAAGTCCATAGAGGTAGTAAGGGTAGAGTCGGGCGATGAGGTTCCCATTGTTGGGGCCGAATCCAGTGGGTCTTCCTCCTCTTCGGCTTCAGATAGCCAAGAGGGTTCTTCTTCTTCTTCGTCCTCTGTGTCAGGTTCGCCCCTAAGAGTCAGCCCTTCCCCCCTCCCCCCCTCCCCTCCCCCCCGTCGCTCGCTGTCGGGCGGTGACAAGGGCCCTCAAGGTGCGCATCGGGAACACCCGCGATGCACCCTCCGTTTTGAAGAGTCTGAATGAGCTTTCCGAAATTCGGGCTCGATTCCACATCCCCTCTAACTATTCCCTCCGTTTAGATAGAGCGGGCGAGCGGGCAGATCAGGTGCAGGACAAGGGGATTGCCCTGTATTTGGAAGCGTTCCGAGTAGGAATGCGTCTACCCTTCCCAACTGAGGTCTGTGGGGTGCTTCGTTGCTTTCATCTTGCCCCGGGCCAGCTAGCTCCGAACTCGTGGAGAATTCTCCTCGGGTTTCTGGTCCAGTTAAAACTTGAAAATATCCCCTTCAGCTTGACTCTCCTTGTCTCTTTCCTATGTTATATGAATCACCCCGGCACCAGTAAGGATTAGCCGAGCTGGGTGTATTTCTCGTTTAAAAAACGCAAGGACAGAATGGTGGGGTCAGGGGTAGTAGCCGTCCTTTCTTCCATCCATGAATAGAAGGAGAAGTTTATATTCGTCGGGCCGCCAGAGGGCGGGGATTGGCCTGTGCCTACACTGTCACGCCCCGCTTCCCGGTGTACGGCGAAGTGGACGCGACGAGGCCCGCTACGTATATACTCAGAAGTATATACGCTAAGCGAACTAAGCAATATAAAATAAATCACAAGAGACAAAAGATGTAGAAATAACAGCAACTTTTATTAATAACATTCTGTGTACAATGCATGAAAAGAAAATACAACTGAAATGAAAAGCGATGCCTAAACAGTGGCATAGAAAAAAATGAAAATACTGGAAAGAACAAGGTACAATATTTAGAGCTCGGGATCTTCGTGGAACTGCTCTAAATCTTCACCGGTGGGTTCGATCTCAGCTTGGTCCAACGCACCTGACGACATTCAAAGAAGAAATAAATAGAATGTCGTCAGCGAACAGATCGCTCGGTAAGTCCCAAGATAAAGAAGAATTAGGAAGACAGTGTAAAAGTATTTTCTAAGTATTATATTATGGAATATTGAGTTAACACTGTTGTTTGTAGCTTGGTACAGAAGAATACCAGTGTATACGAGAGGGGTCTCTATATGCTAGAGAGCAGGGCAAACGGAAATAGAGTACAAGGCTCCGTTATACAACCCGGAACAACGGCAACTGGATTCAGGTTAGGTGTCTTAAATCTGACCATCTCGTGCCACCTTTAACACCTTCCGTACCAATCTACCCCTTAAACCCCGTAGTGTTTTAACAGTATTGTTGTAATGTATTGTGTAAGTTGGGTGACTGACCAAAACCATGATATCAGTAAACATGTTGTAACTGCATAATCAGGTAAATGGAATATCAGAATAATGGATAAATATCCATGGTTTGATTCAGTCAAAATGAATATTTTGTTAACTGGATTCAGGGATTCATGTATTCAAATTGTGTTGGAATATAAAAGAATATAGATTGACTTGAATCATATTCAAGTCAGAAATAGTCAGACTCTAACCCGAGTCAGACTAAAAGAAAGGTAATTTGAAGTTCTATATTTGTTAGGGGCCTTGTTATAATTTATAAAACTTGAGGGGGTTTTATGTAAAAAGTACTTTTGTATAGTTTTCAAAATACACCTCAAGTATTTATTATTCATCTTTATAATTATAATGAATGTGAATTTTATTTGTTTTATTCTAGTGAATATATCCTAATAAAAGTATTAATTGTTTTATTAGAATTTCATGGTATTTTAATGTAACTTTTAATCTTGGAATTTTAGGAAAAAAGCGGAAACTTCATATTATAATAAAATAGGTGTTTAAATGATAATTATATATATATTAACACATGAATAATTTTTAAATGAATATTTATCTTCAAAAATCTCATTTTTCTTAAATGTCGTATTTTAAACCCTTCGAGACCGAATGCTCCTTGCGGAGGTCTGAATCTCGCACTACTAGCCTGCGGGTGCACGATGAACCGTACTATCCCTAACAGGTTCCCCAAAGGTGGGTTGTAGCGGCACTTTGCTTAGGTTTTATAAACACTTCTCATTTAGGAAAACGGTTTTATAAATAAAAGGTATTTATTTGTAAAAGAGTATAGTTGTCCGTATTTTAGTTGTTAGGGTTTCCTAAGCCAACTAATCTATTTCTAAGGTCTAAACGATGAGTCATTAGAAGCCTCAAATCGTCTCTTCACCGTCAATTGCGGCCAGGTAAGTGTCAGGTAAGTGGGAAGGAACCACAGTCGTGGGCCTAATTAAAAACCACTAGCCTTAGACACACTTGCCTAGACACCACAAGACAGTTTAGATAAACGATCGATGTCCATGACCTATCGTGCTTTCATTTTAAAAGATTTTATTTAGAATTGTGTACAACTTAAAGCTTTTAGAAAAGGTTTATAAAGAATATGGTATTTTAGTGAAAAGTCCTGTATTTTCGTATTCTATGTTTTGACATATATCAATTAGGGTTATATTTGAGTGCGTGTAGAGGTAGGTCATTACCTCGTGACTTAATTTAAGTTTTGATGAAGTTTAGAGGTTAAACATGATATGTTAAACTTGAAGGTATTAAAGCGCAAGAATACGGTATTTGAAAACGTTATCATTTCATATGTGAAAATTCATTCAAATTGATTTCCACAAGTTTAGTGATTAAGATAAACATATTTAGGAGTGAGGGAATTGATTAAACAAAGAAAAATGAAATTCATGGTATTTTTATGAAAAGAATACGGTTTTACAAAGAAGCTATCATTTCATGTGAGAAAGTTTGTTTAAATTGGTTTATGGGTGATTAATAGTCAACATGAATATAGGTAGGTATTATGTATTAGGTGACAAGTAGAAATTTTATAGAAAAACCGAATCGGAAATCGGTTTGTTCCGATTTCCGTCGGGTTCCAAAAAGTCGTATTTTTATATTAAAGAAAAGAGAGATAGAAAAGATGGGACTTACGGGTTTGGATAAGCTAAGGGGGCTAAAGAAGGTGGTGGTTGTCGATGCGTCGAAAACGTCGCGAAGGTTCTGATCCGGTCGCCGGAATCCGTCGTCGGTTTCGGCAGCGCTTCGCTTCTCGCTCTTTGCACCGAGTTCTCGAGAATTTGGGAGAGTGGACTTAGAGTTGTGAGGTGAAAAGGTAGAGGGTAGGGGTCTTTATATAGGGCTAGGCTAGGGTTAGGGTTAGGATTAAAAAATGTAAAATTCATTAAAAATTCATTAATTTTGGACTTAAAAGAGGTTTAATGGAAATTGTGTAATAGTACTGGAAAAATAGACCATGCAGGAGAATTGACCAAGTCAACACGAAACTTTTTCGTGTTGACGACTCGGCCGACCGGCCGAGTCCGGCCGGCGGCGCCGGCCGATTCGGCCGAGTCGCCGGCCGACTTGGCCGAGTCAGGGCCGAGTCGGGTGTCGTTGGGTAGGGTTTGGTCTGGGGGAGGTTTTGGTATACTTTATTTTTTATAAATTGCAATAAATTGTGAGTTATGGCTGTTTGACCGTTTGACTTCTCAAAAAATTAAAACAAAAAGATATAAAAATATGTGGGGCATGAGATTCGAACTCTGGTGGCTTGGTTCAGCAGTGCAAGCTATTACCAATGAGCTACAAGCTCCTTCTTGTAATTATTGTAGAAAAGTATATACTTAAAATGATATCAGCAGCCTTAAATATCCCAAGTACACTTTAATTTTAAAACAATTTTATGTACACTAAAAATGAAATTATTTAAAAAAAAATAATTAATTTTATATATCTTGTGCTCAGATTAAAAAACTCCTTTATGGATTTAAAAAAAAATTTAAAAATTTGTACAGAATAGTGTATATGAAAATTAGGGTTGTTACATACACAGTGGCACAGGGCCGACTGCCCGAGGGCAAAGCAGTCGACTTCCCCCGAAGTAAGGGTGGTGTCCCAGTGGGAGCCGATCCAACGGGCGGATGTCCTGCTATCCGAGCAGGCACTGAGCTGGGCTAAGCTCGGTCCTGCGCGTTTTTTGGGTAAGTTAGGGCTTTCGTCGATCTGTTTAGATTTTACCAAGTTTTCTTTGCTGTTTTGGCATTGCTAACCCCTTTTGTTTGTTGTGTTCCTTTCTTTGCAAAGCCTATGGACCGAGCAAAAATCCTAGCCACCTTGGCCGCCAAGACCCAGGGAAAGAAGGCCGGGGGCGCATGCTCGTCCCAACCCGGTCCGAGTTCGGCCCCGAGGCTAACTTCGCCATCTAAGTTGTAACGACTCTGTTTTAATGTACAGAAAATTTTTAAAGTTAATGTACAAATGGAGTATTTGTAAATCCTGAGCACAAGTTATAAATTTGATTTGTTTTTAAACAGCAAGAATGAACTTGTAGCTCATTGGTAAAGCCTTGCACTGCTGTGACATAGCCCCTGTGTTCACATCCCCCTGCCACATATTATTTTTGCTGATTTTTTCTTTTAAATTTTTTGGAAGCCCAAAAGTTACACGTGCAATACACGTAAAATGAAAAGTCGCTGAAAAATCAAACATGTGCAAAATACTATTAACTACGACTAGGACACGTGGTATGAATCCAGAGCCCAAACCCCCCAACTTGGCCGGTGGGCTTGAGGCCGACGCCGCCAGTCTCCTCCATAGCTAATGCTCCAAAAAAAAATCCCTAGCACCTCTTGGACCCCCCCACTAACCCTAGTCTATTTGTTTTCCCTGCACATTTCCAGAGAATTAAAATGAGGCATTAATTCAAAATGTTAATGCATTTTAATTCCATTCTTCAATACCCTAAACCCTAATTTTTCCTATAAATACCACCCTACACCATAGCCCTTCTCATTCAGAAATCTTTTGCCAAAACTCTCTAAATTTTCCAAGTCCAAGAAGTTGTATAAGTGGGTTAGCTCAAGCTTAAGTTCCGGCGACGACTCGGGACAAATCCGGCGACCTCACGACTCTATGACGCTTGCAAACACATCATCTACCTCCCCTCTCTCTTCTCAATCCATAAGTCCCCTCTCCCCTCCTCTCTTTCTATTAAAAAGACTTCTCTTTTCAAACTCGTCGGAAGCGGAGTTAATCCGACTTCCGATTCTAATTTCTTTAAAAACTCAATTTTTCTTAACCACAAATTAATCATCTCTTCATATCTTGTTTAACAAGCATAATACAATATGTAGAACAAGTTTCAATTTAAAATTATAATGTTAGACAACTTTTAGTTCATTTTTACGGTTAAATCCCATCAAGTTTACCTACAACATTATTTCTTCATTTTGCTCATATTACCTTTAGAAAATTGCACGAGGTAATGACCTACATCATCACAACACTCATCTTGATATAGCACGATGGCTTGAGAATGATATTTTTGTGGCTAAGACGAATTTTACATTTAAATACCATAAACTATCAAAACCGTATTTTTCAAATTGTTTTAATCAAATTCCATACGATTATGTCCTTACAACCCATTTTGGGGAATTCGATTTTGTTGGTGCGGGTTATCGCACATCCATCGAACTAGTGGAGCGAGATGCAGACCTCCTCACGGAGCATACGATCTCGATGGAATTTTTATTACAATTTCTAAGAAAACGAGATTTCTATTAATAAATAAATTCTATTTTTAATAATTATATATATATATATATATTATCAAAATACCTATTTTAAATATATAATATATTCCATGTTTTCTAAACCAAAAGAAAAGAATCACAAGTTTCATGAAAATACCATCAAGAATCAATACAAGTTAAATTACATGAAAATACCATATACTATTCAATTTAGGTTTATATCCACTAGAATTTTTCATCTTTTAAATTTACATCCATGAAAATCCTAAATACGATAATTAAATACTTGATGTGTATTTTGACAATATATCAAAACTATTTTTCATAAAATCCTCTCAAGTTATATTAAATTATAATAAGGAACCTAGTAAATATAGGTTTAAGTGGGACCAGTTCTCTTGATACTCAGGGAGCCAGAGAATTTGGGTGCTTGCCTATTTAAGGTAGACAACTAAAACGGGGTTATCAATACGGTAATTGGGTTGGAAAAAGTCACAAATCGTGTCGTCCATGTGCAGCAGTTACCGATAATTCCAAAACTAATTCAGGACTTCAATTCGTTTTAAAGTATCTGACCCAGTCAGAGTCTCCGTCTAATCTGAAATCAATCCATCATTGAATACAATTCAAGTATAACTCTAACTCAACATGAATCCATTTATACCAGAATATAATCTATATCAACATGAATTGATTTGACCGAACCATGGATATACATTTGACATTGTTTACATGACTATCCATTTATATCCTTTCCGTATACATGAACTAATGATATCATGGTTTCGGCAAGTCTTACAACTATTAAACAAAACAATACACATCAATACAAAAATACATTACGGGGTTTTAAAGGGGTGGACTGGTATGGAATGTGTTAAAAGTGGCATGAGATGGTCACTTTAATACACCTAACCTGAACATCCATTGCTGTTGTCCCGTGGGTTTTGACGGGGCCTTGTGATCCGTATACCATAGTCCATGGGGTAAGTTGGACTCCTCTCGTATACACTGGCATATTCTGTACCAAGCTATAAACAACTGCGTTAACATAACTATCAACTTTATACTAGTTATAATCTCTTACCTGTCTATTCTCATTCTACATCTCTTTGGGACTTACCGAGCGATTGTTCGCTGACGACATTCATTTTCTATTCTTTCTTTGGAATGTTGTCCGGGGGATCTGATTCTCTGGAGATCGAGCCCAGCACAGACGACTTGGAGCAGTTCTCTGAAGACCCAGAGCTCTAGACACTTGTATATACTTTTCTTTCAGTTCATGCCATTGTTTAGGCATTGATTTTCAGTCTTGTATTTACATTTCCAGTTGTATTGTAAAGGATGTTTAATAAATAAAAGTTATTGTTCATTTACATCTCATGTCTTACTTGTATACTTTACTGTATTGCTTATTTACGCTAAGCGTGTTTACTTCTGAGTAAATACATCACGTGACCCGTCATGTCTCCTTGCCGTACTCTGGGAAGCGGGGCGTGACATAAGACTTCCGCCGCTCCCCGAGCTCTAGAAGAATGCCGTGGGGGGATGGGGGGTCACAAGCATGTGCGAGACCCGGCGTCTCGGACGAGAGAGGAGGAGGAGGAGGCTGAGCCCGCCGAAGCCCCCCTCAAGAGACATAAGAGGACGGTATCTCGGGTGCCTTCTACCGGGATCCTAATGCAGGAGGGCGAATTTTGCATTGAGGTGCCCTCGGGGCTCTCCTTCGCCGACAGCCTGCTTTCCGGCATGGAGCAGGCTGCCGGGGTTTAAATACCCCGGGGGACCATGAAGGCCCAGGTGGCCGCTATAGCCCAGGAGGCGGTTTAGGTCGGTTCTTGACTTTTTTCAGAAAATATTTTAAGTCTTGTTTCCTCACTTTGAGCTTTCTAACCTGTGTGTTGCTTTCTTTAGGTCCTCTACCACTGCATGCTCCTCGTCGCCATGGAGTCTGAGGAGGTAGCCCCGGCCATGAAAAAGGAGGGCGAGTCCTCCAAGAGGAAGGAGGAACTCCGCCTCCAACTGCGGCAAGCGGAGGAGAAGGCGGCCCTCCTTGACACTAGTTTGATCGCCGAGGGGCTGACGAACTCCAAGCTGAAGGAGTCTTATCGGCTTCTGGACGAGTCCAACCGGGCTATTCAGGCCAAGTTGGAGGAGGTGAACGGCTTCTTCCACTTGGTGAAGAAGTCGAGGGACGCCCTCAAGAGGGATGTCCGGGTGGCTCTGGACGCGGTGAAGCTCGCCTAGTGCAGGGCAGAGAAGGTCATGGAGGCATACAAGGCGTCGGACTAATTCTACGCCGATCTCGCCGAATTCGCAGCTGTCGTCTGGCACAGCGCACTCGACGCCATCAAGGAGTCTGCACCGGGGGTCGATATCAGCGAGCTCTGGGCTAAATATCCCATGGCTGAGGAGGAGCCGCAGGGGGAAGTTGCCAAGGCGGAGGCTACCGGTGGAACCGCCGACCCAAAGGTCACAGTTTTGGTCCCCGACGCTGGCGTCGGACAGGACGGGATCTTCCCCGAGCCGACGGCCTGAGATTTCCTTCTTTAGGGATTTTTTTTCCTTTTCAAAATTTTGTAAGCCTCCGGGCATTTTGTAAGGCTGTGGAACCCAGAATACCTTGTATTTATTTTTGGATCATAAATAAATTACTCCTTTTTCCTTTGCCCAATTGTTTGCTTGCTGCGCAAGTACCTTTAGCTCGTATACTTTTGTTTTGTGAGTTTTAGATCGGTGCTCACGCGTCGAGTGTGAGTCGAATGATAGACAAGTGTAGGAAGATCGGTACCCTCCCTTTCATCGGAGTCGAGATGGCGATCGCTCGCCGAGTTGAGTAATAGCCAATTCTAGGAAGGTCGGCATACTCCCGTTCCCCCGAGTCGAGATGGCGATCGCGCATCGAGTCTGAACCGATTGATGGGACGAGCAAGAATCTGCTCGGCGGCCTCGTGAGGAGGGTTTTTTGATCCACTTCATTGACGGGCAGGAAGCTACCCGCTGCGGATGGAAGGAGCAGAGAGCTACTCGGTCGCCTCGCGAGGAAGGCTTTGGATCCACAGCGTTGTTGGGCAGGAAGCTACCGGCTGCAGATGGGCCAATAGGAGATTGCTCGGCGGCCTTGTGATGAAGGCTTTTGATCCTTAGCGTAATTTGGTAGGAAGCTACCCGCTAGGGACGGACCGAGCAGGAAGCTTCTCGGTGGCCTCGAGAGGAGGGTTTCGATCCACAGCGTAGTTGGACAGGAAGCTACTTACTGCGGATGGACTGAGCAGGAGATTGCTCGACGGCTTCATGATGAGGGCTTTTGATCCACAGCGTTGTTGGGCATGAGGCTACCCACTGGTGGATGACCAAGCAGGAAGCTACTCGGTCGCCTCATGAGGAGGGATTTGGATCCACAGCATTGTTAGGCAGGAGGCTACCCGCTGGTGGATGACCGAGCAGGAAGCTACTCGGTCGCCTCGCGAGGAGGGTTTTGGATCCACAGCGTTGTTGGGCAGGAAGCTACCCGCTG
Organism: Agapanthus africanus; assembly: GCA_030015575.1. NCBI lineage: Eukaryota > Viridiplantae > Streptophyta > Magnoliopsida > Asparagales > Amaryllidaceae > Agapanthus > Agapanthus africanus. The sequence goes on from CM057337.1 coordinate 897,922,889, forward strand.
CAGATGGGCCAGTAGGAGATTGCTCGGTGGCCTCGTAATGAGAGCTTTTGATCCACAGCGTTGTTGGGCAGGAGGCTACCCGCTGGTGGATGACCGAGCAGGAAGCTACTCAGTCGCCTCGCGAGGAGGGCTTTGGATCCACAGCGTTGTTGGGTAGTAAGCTACCTGCTGCAGATGGGCCAGCAGCAGATTGCTCGGCAGTCTCGTGATGAGGGCTTTTGATCCACAACGTTGTTGGGCAGAAGGCTACCTGCTAGTGAATGACCGAGCAGGAAGCTACTCGGTCGCCTTGCGAGGAGGTCTTTAGAGACTCCTTTGCGCCTTCATGGGGGCGTCGTTCAACCCTCTGTGGCCTACATAAGCGGGAGTGAGGGCGTCGTTCAACCTTCTGTCGCCCGCATAGGCGGGAATGAGGGCATCGTTCAACCTTCCGAGGCCCGCATAGCCGCTCATGAAGACCGATATGGCCAACACGTGGTAGTTCTATATCGAGAAATTAAGACGTCCAGTGATTCACGTCACTGCGCGAATAAATTTCGGCCGTTGGAAGATTTTGTAAAGGCTATAAATACCGAAGGTGCATCCTTGATGGGGTGTTGGTTTCCTCTCAATCTTGCATTCCTTTGAAGATGTCTGGGCGTATATTCCTCATCAGGGAGATCATCTCTCGTGACGACTTGTACCTTTACTTCCTTGATCGCTCCGAGGAGACGTACGAGGCGGTGACAGACCGCGTGGAGGGCCACTTTGGTTGCCTACTTCCTCGACGATCTGCTCTCCTCCAATTGCTTCTTTATGCAATCTGGAGGATGTCCCCGGGTCTGCACAACGCCCTGTCTCCGCAGCTGAGGGACGAGACGTTTGACAAGGTGCACACACTCTACCACCTCGGCCAGATCTCGTAGAGCAGGTAGGAGCGATCAGTGGGTCTTCTTCTGGAGTGTTTCCAGAAAAGGCTGATCTTTGCCTCGGTCCGGCGGATAAGGTCCCCAGCGCTTCTGTGGCATTTAGGGTCCGCGGGCACCGTCAGAGGGAGCGGGTGGAGGAAGCTCATGTTCAGCTGCAAGAGATTTCCTCGGAGTACCACAAACAGTGCCTCCTTGATCCTCGCCCCCCTCTATTGTAATTGTTGTAAGGCTGGGGAGCCCATAATACCTTTTAATCAATAAATAAACAATGTTTTTGGCAGTAGTGTGTTGTTTTTTTCTCTTTTCTCTTCGCACATTCTATGGACATCACTAAACGCCAACATGAATTATATTATTCTAAAAGAAGGTACACATTTTTTTCTTATTTATACAACTTGAGCTTTTCAACGTTGTAAGGCTGGGGGCGACGGTCTCCCTCGCCTTCCCGAACTTGATCCGAGGTAATGGCCATGATGTGGCCGATTGTTAATTCCCCGGGAGGGGTTTGGTCCTTATTCTTTTGCTCCGCCTACCGCTTGTCCCGCAGGTACTTCGCCACGTGGCCTGAGTGGATCAACTCCTCGATGTATTCACAGAGTTGTTTGCAGTTCTCGGTCGAGTAGCCCTGCGTCCTGTGGAAGGCGCAGTATGGGCCGCGGAGGCGTTTGCCTGCCCTTTGGGGGACCGGCGGGAGCTTAAGGTTCTTACTTGACAGAACCTCCGAAGGGCCTTAGCTTCCTCCAGCAGCTCGGTCTGAGAGATGTTTAGGGGAGTATACTTCTGAAACCTCGGGAAGTAAGGTTTCGGACGATCGTCCTTCTTCTTCTCCTCCCTATCCATTTTCTTTCTGTCTGGCTGGTTAGCCCAAGGCAGGTTTGAGATCACCTCGGACTCGAGTTGGATTTCTCGCTCGGTCCAAGCTTTCACTTCGGCCAAGGTCTTAGGTTGCGCTAATGCAAAAGCGCAGAGCCACTCTTTGTGCATAAGATTCGACCTTAGCGCGGTGATGACCATTTCATCGCGGTGCTCGGGGACTTCGAGGAGCGCGTTATAGAAGCGGGTGGCATATCCTTCAAAAGATTCTTTGTCTCCGCTCTTGATGGTGAACAGGTAGTCGACCATCCTCTTCTGCCATCGATTCCCGACGAAATGACCGAGGAATTGAGAATCCAGCTCATCGAAGTCGAGATGGAGCGTGTCTTAAGTCCTTGGAACCAGTCCCGGCCAGCCCGGATGAAGCTGGTGGGGAAAGCTCGGTATTGAGCTGCGTTGGGGTTATCCAGGAAGCTCAAGCCCGCCGTAAACGCGTCGAGATGGTCCTTCTGGTTGGATTTCCCGTCGAAGAGGGCCACTTTTGGCGGCTTGTTCCTGGATGAGACATGCTCGGCCAGCAGCTCTTCTGTAAAGGGATTCGTTAATGAATCGGCGAAGTATCGGGCCCCTTCGCCGGACGCATGGTCATCCTGGCGTATGCTCTCGATTTTCTTCTTGTGGGCTTCGAGTCGGTGGTGATAACCTAAAGATTCCGCATAGTCGGAGTGTTGGCTACCCCCGCTCCGGGTTTGCGCCAAGGTGCGGCTTTGATTTCGCTCTATCAGGTGTCTCAAATTCTCGGGCGAGGCCCTTTTTGAGTAGTCCCTGCGCTCGTCGTTCTTGCGATCCTGGCGAGAGTGGGGGCGTCGGTCATGCCTGAAAGTAGGCGAGCTGACCGACACCTCCTCAGGGGAAGAGAACGCACGACGGGCATTGGAGCGACGACCCAGTCTTCCCTGGGACCGCGGTGTGGAGCTGTCCGGCGCCCAGCAGGTCATGGAATCAATCGCCGCGTGTCACACCCCGCTTCTCAGTGTACGGTAAGGGGACGCAACTGGGTCCGCTACGTATTTACTCTGAAGTAAACACGCTAAGCGTATCTAAGCAATATAAACTAAATATACACAAGAAAAGTGACAATAGATGTACTGAATAACAAGTTTTATTTATTAACAATTCTTTACAAGTACAACTGGAAATGTAAATACATAAATAGAAAGTAATGCCTAAACAATGGCATAACTGAAATGAAAATATGTACAAGTGCCTACAGCTCTGGGTCAATGGCTAACTGCTCCAAATATTCAGTGCTGGGCTCGACTTCCAGTAAGTCTGATCCACCTGACAACATTCCAAAGAAAGAAAAAAGGAATGTCGTCAGCAAACAATCGCTCGGTAAGTCCCAAAGGTGAGTAGAGATAGAATAGACAGAAAGAGAATATAACTAGTACTGTTTGATTATAATGTTAACGCATTTGTTTGTAACTTGGTACAGAAAATACCAGTGTATACGAGAGGAGTCCCACTATTCCAGAGACTAAGGTATACGGAGCACAAGGAACCGTTCAGCCACGGTACAACGGCAATGGATATTCAGGTTAGGTGTATTATGGTTACAGTCTCGTGCCATTTCTAACACTTTCCGTACCAATCTACCCCTTTAAAACCCCGTAATGTATTTTGTATTGATTGTATTGTTTGGTTATATAGATGGATGACTTGCCGAAACCATGATATCAGTAAATAGAATGGATATAATGGATATTCATGTAAACGGAGTATATCCATGGTTCGGTTCGGTCAATATAGATTGAATAGACGGATTCATGGATTCATGTTGAATTTGTAGTTTATACTTGAATCATATTCAAGTTAGATTAATTAGATTGAGACCTAATCTGAGTCAGACACTTTGAAAAGAAATTGAAGTCCTGAATTAGTTTTGATGTTATCGGTAACTGCTGCACATGGACGGCAGGATTTATGTCTTTTTCCAAGACAATTACCGTATTGATAACACCGTTTGTTAGATTATCTACCTTAGATAGGCAAGCACCCACATTCTCCGGCTTCCCGAGGCTCAAGAGAATTGGTCCCGCTTAAACCTATATTTACTAGGGTCCTTATTGTAAATTAGTATAACTTGAGGGGGTTTTATGTAAAAATAGTTTTGAGATATTTTCAAAATACACCTCAAGTATTTAATTATCGTCTTTAGGGTTTTCATAGATGTATATTTTATAAAAGTGAAATTTCTAATGAATAGAACCTAGTTTTCATTGTAAATGGTATTTTATTAAAATATTGGAATTGTTTTGTATTGAAATGGCACTTTCATGTAATTGTGATTTCTTTGATTTGAAAAAATGGAATATTTGTATAATATATTTAAAATAGATCTTTTAATAATATTCATATATATATATATAATAAAAATAAATTTTATTTATTTTCTAGAAATCTCATTTTCTTAAAAATAACATTAAAAATTCCATCGAGATCGAATGCTCCTTGCGGAGGACTGCATCTCGCTCTACTAGGCCCGAGGACGTGCGATAACCCGTACCATCCTGATCGGGGTTCCCCAAAATGGGTTGTAGAGGCGTAATTGCAAGGAATTAGATAATACTTTTCTTAAAGAAAACGGTTTTATAATAGTTTAGGGTATTTTATTATAACTCGAGATATTCCCAAAAACATTGCCTAAAAGTAAATCGTGTTATGTCCAATATGTGTATTGTGATGAGGTAGGTTATTATCTCGTGAGTTTTCTAAAGGTAATACAAGGAAATATGTGAATTATGGCGAAATGTAAAGTATATGGTGTTTTACCGTAAAAATACGATAAACGTTGCATAAAAGATTCTTTTGAGATGAAACTTATTTTAATGTGTTTGTTAACGTTTGTTAAATATTATATGAGAGTATGGTATTTATTGTTTAAGAAAAATAGCCTTTTTAAAGAAAAACTGAATCGGAAGTCGGATTAACTCCGTTTCCGTCGGGTTTTGAAGAATTAAAGTTTTAGAATAGAACAAGAGAGGGGAAGAAGGGATTTACTGGCTACAAAATTAGAGGGGAGAAAGGGGAAGCTAGGGAAGGTGTCGGGGCGTCGTTTCGTCGCCAGAATCTCCTCGGAACTTCACCCTTTACTAACTCAACTTGCACACTATAAGGACTTGAGAATTTTTGAGAGTTTTGGCAGGGAATTTCTGAGTGAGGATGTGTAAAATGGATTGTGGTATTTATAGGGAAAATTAGGGTTTTTGGGGTTAAAGAATGCATTAAAAATTGGATTAAAGGTGATTTAATATTCTCTGGATGAATTCAGAGTAAACAAACAATATGGGGATAGTGGGGTGGGCGAAGAGTTGTTGGGGTGAAAAAATGGGGACCATCCCCTACGGAGGGCCCGGCGGTACCGGTCCAAGCAAGAATCTAGCCAGCCATTTTTTAGTGGAATAGGTTTGAATTGGTGCCACGTGTCTCTGTCGCCTCATATACCCCAGTGCACGTGTTTGTTTATTCTGTGTCTCTTCATTTTACGTGTAGTGCGCGTATAAACCCTTGGGCTTCTAAAAGATTAAAAGAAAAATTAAATAAAAAGATAATGTGGCTGGTGGAATTCGATCACAGGGGCTATGTCACAGCAGTGCAAGGTTTTACCAATGAGCTACAAGTGTTTTCTTGTTGTTCAAAAGCAAATCAAATATTTATAGCGTACACAAGATTGCAAATGCTCCATTTGTACATTGACTTTAAATGAATTTTTTGTACATTGAAATTGGAGTTGTTACACCGCGTGCGGATTAAGGTGACCGGAGTCGGCCCGCCGGCGCTCGGTGGCGCTGTGATGAGGGTGAGGGAGATCGAGGGCCTGGGTGTGCCTGTCCGTCCTTCAGCGGGCGTCGTTATCCCGGGGATAGGGAGCCGTGGTCTGGTGGGTAGGGCCCGCCGCTTGAACGCGGACGAGGGCATCCACCGGCGTCGTGAGCCTGTCTATCTGGGCGGACAAGGCATGGATGGCATTAGGAGAGGGAGGCGAGCCGCTCCCTCCTCCGTTGTGGCGGCTCGTATTCGGATCGTTGTGGTCATCACTCGCCATTGGGTCGAGAGCGGAAGATCAACTTTTGTGGTGGAACAAAAAAGTCCTTCGTTCCCACAGACGGTGCCAACTGATGGAGGCTGGGATCTTCTTCAGATGTTTTCCTCCATCAATCCTTTGACGGCGGTCTTTGACGGCTGAGATTTGATTGGGAGTTGCCGAGTGTGGATCTCAATGGGTTGATGTTGGATGCCGAGCTACCTGCAAAGAAGTCCCGGGGTGGGTGACCACCATAGGACCCTCCGACGATCAAGTTAGAGCCGAGGAATAAGTGCAGAGTAGCGGCGTATTGGACATAAATTCGAGATACCTGAGTCGTCTGAGAAAGGGGTTTATATAGGGGTCGTGTGGAGCGAGCAGGTATGAGATCACCGTCGTCAATTACGCCCCAGCGTTATCCTCATCTTGAATGGCGGGATGCGCTCATTAATGGGGGGATACGCCCGTTAATGGGGGGATGCGCTAGCGTGGGATGCGGATCGTGGGGAGGCGGATATCTCGCCCTGGCGATATGTGCGGAGCCATTGTAGGGCGCATGGGGCCCATGCTCTTGGTTGCTCGGGGGAGGCCGAGGAAGCTCGGCACGTTAGGAGCTCGGAGACGAGCTGGGAGGCCGAGGAGGATCGGCATGTCAGACGGTTCGGAGACGAGCTGGGAGGCCTTGGAAGCTCGGCACGTCAGACGGCTCGGAGACGAGCTAGGAGGCCGAGGAAGCTTGGAGACGAGCTACTGGTAGTTTCTTAGGTGAAGATGGTATGTATTCAGGGAGGTCTCTCGAAAGTTCGGATACGTTCCTCGAGAAGGGGATCCCGATGAATCCTCATAATGCAATCCATCTATTCCGCCTCCGTAGCCTTCGGGACACGTCATCCGCCACGTGTCGTAATATGAGGAGACACCACTTGTGAGCATCATCAATTACCGATATATAACTAATGCTAGATTTACAAAACTAACCCTTAATAAATCTAATGCTTGTTCAAACATTAAGAAATTAATGAACATTTAATAAGGATAAAGTTGGAAACTCATATTTATAACATCATAAATATCTTAAAATTCAATATTTTCTTAATAGACGTACAAAAGCAAAAAATAAAAATTCTTAGGAAAAAATGGGTCTAACTCTGTAGACTTGAAAATCAATAGGAAAAACTCCCTGGCAAAAAAAATCCATGAAGAACTTCCTAGAACCAAAAAGTTGTAAGTTTAAGTCCTTATAATATAACCAACCATTTTTTATTTTTAACTACTCCCGTAATACCATTGGCAGATAACTGCCACATTTAGTAGGTAAATTGCAGCACTTAATAAACAACTGCTATATTTATCAGCTATAGCAGTGTACATTAACCGCTGCACTTAGCAAATAAGTGATATATTTATCAGATGTAACAATTTATCTGCTAAATGCAGCAGTCATCTGTTAGAAGCTGACAAAGGTATTATGAGAATATTAAAAAGCAAAAAGCGGCTGGTTGTACTATATAGATTTAAACCTATACCTTTTTGAATTTAGGGAATTTTTCATGAATTTTTTTTGTCCCAGGGTGTTTTCCATAGTGCTTTTCAAGTATAGAGAGTCATACCCATTTTCCCCAAATACTATATCGTGAAAGGGAGGGAGTATATAAAAAGGAATATATTCCACCCAAGTGTTGGCAATTGCTCACACATGCATATATCCTTGTTTTCATAAAAAAAAAAAGAATCTAATACCTCACCGACTGTAGCATCGATGGGGGGATTTCAACCGAACAGCGGTCATCCTTTTGATTTTTCTAACCATTTGAACAAGTTCATACATCAACTTAAAGGTGTTAATAATAAACCGTTACCTATTTAACCCATACAGCTCGGCCAGTAAAACATAGAAAACCGGGCAAGTTATACTACTACCCATTAAAACATCACGATAACCGGCTTGTTCGTTTACAACGAGTCGATCCAATCCATGGGTATGTGGGTTTTACTCGGTCTGTCACCGAGTCGACCTGACTCGCAATTTCATGTGGTTTTAATTGGTCCGTATTGAAAAAGTTAAAGACTTTCCATTAAATTTTATAATCATGACAATAAACCGCACATTAAAAATATATTACGAAGAACAATAAGAGTTCCTTTAAAATGTATATTTAAATACAATTACGTTCTAATCAATATTGTGAATGTATTCAACCTCCAAAATAACCTATACAAACAAATTCTTTTCATTTAAAATTGCAAAAAATGCATTTTCATAATACTCTAAATTATCCGTTATGCTGTGTGCTCACCTGCCCATCACAGGTTAGTTGATGGGCTTCGAACCAGTGGTGTCCGAACCCGACCCGACCCGAAAGAAACAGGGACCGATCCTTCGCTGGAGCGGAAAAGAAGCAATAAAGGAGAGAGCTTTCCCAAAAAACCCTATTTCTCAATCTCAAAACTTTACCAAAAGACTTGAGAAATTAACGCTTACAGGTGAGTGATTATCACAACTCAATCTCTGCATCTCAATTTCTGTTCTTTTCCCCTTTGATGAGGCTCATGAACGGGAATACCCTGGATTGCAACATGTCGGAGATGATGTGTCGTCTGCGCATACCCTCTGGACCCCTGGGGGCTATGACAGGGAGTCAGTGTGATACATTATGAATCTTCCTCGGGACCCCATAACAGGGCGGTACCTGACCTTTCGGAAAAGCCTCCTCGGAATACCCCTATATGCACTTAGGCAGCCGGGCATCTTCGGCCTCCTCGCTCGACTCCGAGCAGATACAGAGCCGAGCATCCTTGGCCTCCTCGCTCGACTCCGAGCTATCCATCGAGCTGAGAACGGCGGCCTCCTTGTCTAACCAGGAGCACGGAGCCGTAACAGCTCCGCGTATCTCGCCAGAACGAGATTTCCGCCGCTCCACATCCCGCATCCCACGCTGGCACGTTTATCCGTTAACGAGCGTATCTCGCTATTAAGGGACGTATCCCGCCATCAACGCGAACGTGCCATAAAAGCGTAACAGACAGCAGGAATCTTGCGCCAAATCTCCCCCACGCGACCGCTATATAAACCCCCTCTTCTAGACGATCCGGGTAAGTCAAATCGATTCCAATACGCCGCTACGCTGCCCCTATACCTCGGTACTTGATCGTCGGAGGGTCCTACGGTGGTTCCCATCTCGGGACTTTCTTTGCAAGTAGCCCAGCGTCAGCGGCATCCAACAACCCATTGAGATCCACACGTCTAATTTCTACTCTCAATCCCAACCATTCAAGACCGTTTGCAGTAAGATCGACGGAGGACATCTGTGAGAGATTCCGACCTCCATCAGTTGGCGCCATCTGTGGGAATGCGAAGGACTTTTCCACCATAAAAAGTTGATCCCCCGCTTTCGGTTCAATGGCAAGCGACGACCGCGATGATCCCAATACGAGCCACCCCGTCCCCCATAACAGAAGCGGTCCTACTCCTCCTCCTAACGTCATCAACGCATTATCCGCTAGGATCAACAGACTCACGGCGATGGTGGACGTGCTTGCCCACGTTCAAGCGGACGACCACGCCCACCAAACCGCAGTCCCCTTTCCCCAGGATGGCGACGTGCGCATGCTGGCAGGAACACGCACTCAGGTCTTTGACCTCAATCGCACTCACCCTGACGTTAACGAACGCCGGCACGCCTATTCCGGTAGTTACAACCTACATGCGGGGAATGATTCAATGACCCGATGGGCGCTGGACAGTTCGACACCTCGATCTCAGGGGAGACCAGGCCGTCGTTCCAACACCCGCCGCTTTCTCTCACCCCCAAGGAGGTGTCGGTTAGTTCTTCTGGTTCCGGGCATGACCAATGCCCCCACTCCCGTCGAGGCCGCGCAAACGGCGAACGTTGCGACTTCTCAAGAAGGGCCTCGTCCGAGGATTTAAGAAATGTGATAAAGCGAAACCGAAGCTGCACCATCACGCAAGCTAGGAGTAGAGATAGCCGGCTCTTCGACTATGGAGAATCCTCGGGGTACTACCAACGGATCGAGGCCCTCGAAAATAAGATTGAGGACATACGACAGGACGACAGGACGACCGCACGACCGGCCAATGGGCAAAGTACTTCGCTGATTCACTCATAAGACCGTTTACAGAACGACTCCTAGCCGATCGTGTCTCGTCCAGAAACAAACCACCCAAAATGCCTCTTTTTGATGGAAAGTCCGACCTGAAGGACCATTTAGATGCGTCCACGGCTGCCATGATCTTCCAAGACAACTTGGATGCGGCTCAATGCAGGGCCTTCCCTACCACCCTTATACCACCCTTATCTGACCTGGTCAGGATAAGTTCCGAGGGCTTGCGCCTCGCTCCATCTCGACCTTTGACGAGCTGGCTAGCCAATTTATCGGTCATTTCGTTGGTAACCGACGACAGAAAAAGACGGTCGACTACCTGTTCACCGTTAAGAGCGGAGACAAGGAATCCTTCAAGGGGTATGCCACCGCTTTTATAATGCCTGTTCCTTTATATAAAAAAAAAGAAAAGAAAAGAAAGAGAGAGAAAAGCGATGGGAAAAATTCCCCTAATGGAGCATCACGTGCCCACACGTGATGCGCTTTAGAGCAAAGATTATATTGCGCTTGACAATTAAGGATGAAATTAAGCCTCACGTGTAAACACGTGAGCATCTATATACAAAGTATATAGGCACCTTCCTAAAACAAATAACAGGCCAGAGAAGCTCACGTGTCAGCACGTGATGCTCTTTATTGGGCTTAACTTCATGGGGGTCACGTGCCACACGTGACATTTCTGAACATCAGCTTACGTGCCAACACGTGATACCTTTTCTCTGGGACTGCTGCATATAAGCATACCAGTTTAATGCTATGGGGTCACGTGCTACACATGAGAGTTCCTAAACACCTTCCAAACTGATAGAATTAAATTCTAAATAAAGGGATCAAAACCCTATTTGGAAAATATTTCCTTAAATCTTTCTAAACAATAAAGATTATGCTTTGTAAAACAGAGCACCGTTGGATTAAAGATCCAATGGTGATTAAAAATCACCAAGCTACAGAATAAGCTCTGTATGGGAAAGTATTTTCACAATCTTGTTAAAAACAAGAAAAATATATTCTGTAAAACAGAAGTTTTTGGATCAAAGATCCAACGGTGGATAAAATCCCCAAATCAATTAAAAAATCTCTCAATGAGATATTTTCTTAACTAAACCAACAAAACTTACCTCTACTATATAAAGGACCCAAGACTTCAAGTCTAAAAGAGGAGAGACCCCCCATAATATTTAAGAAATTAAAAAAAAGAAGAAGAGCTCTCTTTTAGAAAAAGAAATCCTAAGTAAGAAGAAAAACATAGAGATCATTTTATCTCTTTTTTGCCATTTTAAGAGTTTAACTCTTCTAAAAAGAACTTAGTTCTTCCTCTGGTTGAAGTCTGCAGAAGCAGATTTTCCCACAAGTTGAGAATTTAATTCTCATCGGGGAGATTCTGTCATGCAGATTCAAAACTTAGGGGAAAGAACTAAGTTTGAAGAATTTAATTCTTCCAAAGATATAGAAATTTAATTCCTCTGATAAAATTAGGGTTTAACCCTATAAAAGAATTTAATTCTTATCAAAATAAGGGACCTGAAATGCTCAAAACTTAGATCAAGATTTCCATGCACATAAAAGAAATGATTAGCGTTCAACGCTATCACGACAGATCATGTGTTCCCACGTGAGATCGAGTCACGTAACCCTCCTAATAGTGCTCGGCACTTATAAAAGGAAAAGGGAAATAAATCAAAGACGATTCCAATTTTGGGGAGCCTCACGTGTTCCCACGTGACCCCCAATAGTGCTTAGCACTTATAAAAGAAGAAGGGAATAAACCCAAAGAAGCAATGCCCAATCATCAGGCGCCTCACGTGCCACACGTGAGCGCTCCAAATTTCAGTGTTTAACACTGCTTAAGAGCCTCACGTGGGAGCACGTGAGCGCTCCAAATTTTAGTGTTTAACACTGCTTAAGAGCCTCACGTGGGAGCACATGAGCGCCAAACAATTATCAGTATTTAACACTATGAGGGGGCCAACCTTAGCCTAAATTAGCCAAGTCTCCTGAGGCCAAAAACCTTTTGACCATCAATCAACCGAGCCCTCCTATATTCAGGTCTCCCCAAATCGATCTTAGTTCCAAAGATGAATAATGATCTCCTAACACATGGCATCTAAAATGATGTTCGTTCCACCATGATCTCTCCCTTCAATCTGGAGTTCGGTTCAAGGGTACATCTCTCCACACCTCTGATACATGTCGTTGTAATTCTTCAACGTCTTCAGAGAGATGGAGGGTCCCGACAACCAACAGCTCTTTGGTGCACTCCCAAACCCATGAGCACATTCCTATGAACCGCAATATCCTTAAACTAGTTACGGACCATAACGTCCTTAACTAAAGAAATATAGCCCAAATACTCTTTTGTTGGGTCTGAATGACCCCAAAATCATGTTGAGCAGATCTTAGTCTAAAAATTAGACTAACGTATCATCAACAAACATTTAAGTTGATCTTAATCCAAAATGAGATTAACGATCCTTAAATCAAACCAAACACAAATCTAAGGAAATATGGATTTGAACTAATCTACGCCCTACGGGCGACGACATAAATTAGTCTCCGTATACAATCGCTTTGTACTACATGTTAGCATAGTCCACGGGGAATGGACTCCTCTCGTATACACGAATACCTTCTGTATCAAGTTACAAACAACCACGTTATAATGACCATCATATACCAGTAACCGATCATACACAATTCATTTCATATACCGTCTTCTCATTATTCTTTTGGGACTTACCGAGCGCTAGTTCGCTGATGACATTCCTTCTATTTCTTTCTTTGGAATGTTCGTCAGGAGGACCGGACCCTCAGGAGATCGAGCCTAGCCAGGAGGACTTGGAGCAGCTCACCACTCAGCCGGATTACTAGCTCTTCTTATACTTACTTTTCTTTTATATGCCACTGTTTAGGCACTGTTTTATTCATTATATCTTTTCTTTTTAAAACAGTTGTATGTAAAGAAGAATGTAAATAAAAGTTAATGTTTATTTTATTTCTCTTGTCATTCTTGTGTATTATATATATTGCTTAATTACACTTAGCGTATTTATTTCTTAGTAAATACGTTGCGGCCTGCCACGTCACCGTTTCCGTCTATTGGGAAGCGGGGCGTAACAGGTTTTATTGGCAGCCCATGCAGCTCAGTTCTGCATGAAGTCTTAAGCAATATATTATAAGAATTATAAGAATCAACAACTATACATTCCTTACATTTCGAATTTCTTGAATTTATCCTAACCATTCCTTTTCTATCAAAGTCATAGATTCTCCCAACAACACCAGCACGAACGTCAATGGCAACACCCCACCGCCTACCTACCACCATCACCTACCGTTGCAACTCCTATTAATGAGCAAACGGTACTGCTTGAGGCGATCAAGAGCCTCTTGGAGGGTTAGCAGCAGCAGACTGCTATCCTCATGCACCGCCCAGAAGTCGAGGCACCCGGAGTCAAGCAATTCTGGACACTGCACCCGAAACATTTCTCTGGGAAAGAGAGCCCACTGGAGGTAGAAGAATGGGCTCAGTTTATCGAAGATGATCTGGCAGCAGCTCAAGTGCCAGATATTGCTTGGGTGAGAGTTGCGAAGCTGCAACTAACAGACAACGCCAGAGTCTGGTGGAAGGCTGAAGAAAGCCGTCTGACCCAACCGATCGAGTGGAAGACGTTTTGCGATATGTTCGATGCGAAATACTACCCTGAGACTGTCCGTTTCGACATGGAGCGGCAGTTCATTCATCTACAACAAGGCTTGATGTGGATCAAGTATGTGGATGAATACGATACTGAGTTTACCATGCTTAGCAGGTAAGATATTGTCTTAAATTCAAATTCATGATCTCACGCATTACACTACTAACACAAGGTCGTAACAGGTTCGCTGCACACCTGATTCCTACTGCTGAGATCCGGGCACGACGATTTCAGCAAGGGTTGGACCCGAAAATCTAAGCTGCACTCGCTACAGGGGATTTCCTAACCTATAAGCTTGCTCTGAAGGCTGCTCGACGCTATGAGGCAGTGGTGAAGAAGAAGGGCATACTGCTGGTGTGAAACGCCCTGCCGCACAGATGACAGGAGGAGCCTCTTCTAAGCCAACATTTGCACCCAGGAGACCGGGAGGATCATTTAACCGGCCTAGTCCAGACTTTTGCTTCTACTGCAAGAGGACAGGACACCTGGAGAAGGACTGCAGACGTGCAAATGGCCTGTGTTTGGTTTTTGGCGCATCCGCTCACTCTATAGTAGCATGTCCATACCATTTCAATACATCTCCAGCGTCGAGACCCGCAATCACCATCCCCCAGCGGCCAGCCATTCAGGCTCCTGCACCCCGACTAGCCTTACCCGCTCTACCTCTTCGTGGACCTCCCACACAGCCTCAACGTTATTTTCACCAGGCACAAAGAAACATGCCTCAAGGGCAGAGAAACGTACCTCAAAGACAGAGGAATGTGCCTCCAGCAAGGAGGAATGTACCCTGACGTCAAGCTTTTACAATGGCGGTTGAGGAGGCCGAAACCACAGGCCAGGTCATCACTGGTAACTCCCAATCCTTTCAAACCTTTTCAATCCTTGTATATCTTTATACTTGTCCTATATCTAAACCCAATCTCACACAATTTAGGTACTGTACTAGTAGCCTCCCTTCCTGCACTCGTACTTTTCGACACTGGAGCATCACATTGCTTTATGTCGCAACGGTTCGTCCGAACTCATGGGATTCCAGTTAAACTGTTTGTATCCAGCTGGAATGTCAGTTCAGGGAACGACGTTCTAAAAGCAACTCTGGGATACGATCTGTGTCCAGTGGTCGTCTGTAGTAGAGAATTTTATGCGGACTTCAAGGTGCTGGACATACCGAACGTCGACGTAGTCTTGGGAATGGACTGGCTAGGAACTTTCTTTGCTACCATCGACTGTCGACAGAGAAGGGTAGTGTTTGAAATACCAGATCATCTAGTGTTCTATTTCAAGAGTGGAGATCGTACCTTAGAACCCAGCGTCTACAAGGCAAAACCAAAGAAGGCAGTGGTTGCAGCATTCCAAGAGGAAGAATCAAAGCCAGAGATAGTTCGAGAGTTCGAGGATGTATTCCCGGAAGATATATCAAGTTTGCCTCCCGATCGGGCTCTTGAATTCGGCATCGATTTACAACCTGGTGCACAACCCGTAATCAAATCTCCTTACCGATTAAGTCCTGAAGGATTGAAGGAGATCCGCACTTAGTTGGACGAACTCCTGAAGAAAGGTTGGATTCGTCCCAGTACTTCAAGCTGGGGATCTCCAGTGTTACTTATGAAGAAGAAAGAATGTTCATACAGGATGTGTGTAGATTATTGAGCTCTGAACGATGGGATGATCAAGAACAAGTATCCACTACCGCGCATCGATGATCTTTTCAATCAGCTAAGTGGGTCTTGTGTATTTTCGAAGCTAGATCATCGTTCGGGTTATCATCAGGTGAAGGTCAAAGAGTCTGACATTCCGAAGTCGGCGTTTAGGTCTCGATATGGTCATTATAAGTATCTGGTAATGCCATTTGGAGTGACCAATGCACCTGCTATCTTTATGAACCTGATGAACCAAGTTTTCCGAGAGTATATAGACATGTTCGTTGTCATCTTCATCGATGACATCCTGGTGTATTCAAAGGATCGGAAAGAACACACCGAGCATTTATGGATTGTCCTGGAGATATTACGACAATATCAGCTCTACGCCAAGTATAGCAAGTGTGAATTTTGGCTAGAACAAGTCGGATTTCTCGGACATATCATTTCAGGCAAAGGAATCTCAGTAGATCCAGCTAAGGTGTTCGCTGTGGCCAACACCAAAGATGGTGAAGGATATATGAAGTTTTTTAGGATTAGCAGGATACTACCGACAATTCATTGAAGGTTTTTCAAAGATTGCAGCACCTCTGTCCAAGCTCACACGTAAAGATGAAGCATTCGTGTGGTCAGAAGCATGTGAAATCGTTTTTGTAGAACTCAAGTCAAGATTAACTTCTGTTCCTATTTTCTTAATACCGGGTCAATCTGGAGGATTTGTTGTGCATTGCGATGCGTTCGGTAAAAAATTAGGATGTGTTCTACACCAGCATGGAAAAGTTGTGGTTTTTGCATCAAGACAGCTGAAGGTTCATGAGCGCAACTATCCAACACATGATATTGAGTTGGCAGCCGTTTTTTGCACTTAAGATTTGGCGCTACTATCTTCTGCGAGAATGAGTGGATATATATACTGACCACAAGAGTCTGAAATATATATTTGTAGGGTGTTTTTTGTCACCCCATTGAGATGGGAATACGCGCGCGCTTGTCAGGCGTATTACAGATTCCCCCTGCCTAGGGTAGGCTGAGGTTTATTGATTGTGGTGATCCGAACCTCCGACAGCTACGGACTAAGCTGCCGTTAATTACCTCTCGCCTTTGGAACGAGAGAACCTCCGATTGAAGGGTCAAACAGGTCATGCGAACTCAATATGCAGTGTTGTGTTTTGAAGGGGTTTTGGATATATCGGGGTCCCCGCAAAGTTTTAGGGGGTTCCCGCTACCCGGATAGCGGGCTAGGGGTCAAGGGGGCTAGCAGCCCCCTTGCGGGGTGCAGGGCAGCGCCCCGTTAGAAACCAAATTCTAACGGGGACAGTGTTGTAGTGTGTGTGTGTATAAAAAACGGAAAGAATAGCATTCAAAAGACGCGTGGGTGTCAGCGCCTCACGTGCCTAGCACGCGGGCGCTGGGCGTTGGCGCCTCACGCGCTTGGCACATGGGAACTGGGCGCAGCGCTCTACGTGCATGGCACGCGGGCGCTGGGCGCCGGCGCCCCACGTGCATGGCACGCGGGCGCTGGGCGCCGGCGCCCCACGTGCTTGGCACGCGGGCGCTGGGCGCCGGCGCCCCACGTGCTTGGCACGCGGGCGCTGGGCGCCGGCGCCCCACGTGCTTGGCACGCGGGCGCTGGGCGCCGGCGCCCCACGTGCTTGGCACGCGGGCACTGGGCGTCAGCAGGAAAAGGGACTTTGTCCCTGCACTAGGAGCTGTGCTCCCGATTTGACTTTTAGAGTTGAACCCCCGACAAAGAGGGCCAAGGGGGGCTTAGCCCCTGCATTGGGAGTTGTACTCCCAAAAAGAAAGATTTATTATATATATATATATATATATATATATATATTTGAGGAGTTAAACTCCTAAGATATTTTCGGAGCTGATGAAAGGGGATTCCTTTTTTCTCCCTTGGGCCCTGGATCTTCCCCAAAGTGGGGTTTTGGAGGCGGGTCTCCTTCTTCCTCCTCTTTATTGGCTGGATCTTGGAGAAAAGAGGGTGGGATTTAAAAATCTTCCCTTTTTGAGATCTGATGGAAGATCTGAGCTCCCCTTTGTGGGTTTTGTGGTGAAAAACTATTTAATTTTGGAAAAGGAAGAGTAAAACTCTTGATTTAATTGAAAAGGGGAAGAAGGTTTATAATCTTGAGGAAGGAGAAGGAGGCACAAAAACCCTAGATTTTGAGGGGAATGAAATGTTCTTTTTATTTCATTATCATGTTGCCTTTTATAGGCTTACACATTTACGCATAGCACCTTGGGCTTTACAAAATGGTATTTTGTCCATCCCATGCCTTATGTGCTCATTTCTTTTGCACATGAGTCATGGGCTTTACAAAAATTTGGCTTTATGCCCATTTTCCTTACATTCATACATAAAAAATTACATCAAAATTATTTATTATATGATTTCATTTTGGCATGGGGAAGATTAGCCGCGGGGCTCGACTCGGACATCGGCCCACTTGATCTGGGCTTGGGCCCGCTTGCTTGGGGTTGACTTTGATTTTGACTTGGTCAACCGAGTTGCAATTTTTGACCCCAACAAAGTGCCCCCCATCAATAAATGCACACTGCACATGTGGATCGTGTGCATGAAATTGATGGATCTTCCTTCATGTGGAGGTGACTTGATTTAGTTCCCACTTTTTAGGAAGCTGGCACTGCCCTTTTTACGACATGGACGGTCGGTGCTGCGCTTTTAGCGACGTGGACGGTCAGTTCTGCCCTTTTTGCCACTTGGAGGGTCGATGCTTCCCATTTAGCGACATGGACGGTCGATTCTACCATTTTTGCGACTTGGACGGTCGGTTCTGCTCTTTTTGCTACTTGGACGGTCGGTGCTACCCTTTTTGCGATTTGGACGGTCGGTGCTGCCCTTTTAGCGACGTGGACGGTCGGTGCTGCCCTTTTTGCGATTTGGACTGTCGGTGCTGCTCTTTTAGCGACTTGGACGGTCGGTTCTTCCATTTTAGCGATGTGGATGGTCATTTCTGCCCTTTTTGCGACTTGGACGGTCGGTGCTACTCTTTTTACGACATGGACGGTCGACGCTTGACCCGTCTCCGAGACGGAGTGTCTGTGGTAGACGTTTCCCCTGGTACGGAGTGATTTGGTTCCCAATTTGTGGGAAGCTGGCACTACCCTTTTTACGACATGGACGGTCGACGCTTGACGCGTCTCCGAGATGGAGTGTCCGTAGTAGACGTTTCCCCGGTACGGCGTGATTTGGTTCTCGATTTGTGGGAAGCTGGCACTGCCCTTTTTACGACATGGACGGTCGATGCTTGCCGCGTCTCTGAGACGGAGTGTCCGTGGTAGACATTTCCTCGGCACGGAGTGATTTGGTTCCCAATTTGTGGGAAGCTAACACTGCCTTTTTTACGACATGGAAGGTCGACGCTTGACGCGATTCCGAGTCAAAGCATAATTCTGAAAGGGAAGGCAGATACACCGAGGCGAAGCATGAGTTTCGACACGGGGTACACTCTGAGACGAA
The DNA here is from genome assembly GCA_030015575.1 of Agapanthus africanus. NCBI lineage: Eukaryota > Viridiplantae > Streptophyta > Magnoliopsida > Asparagales > Amaryllidaceae > Agapanthus > Agapanthus africanus. The sequence continues at coordinate 897,941,644 of CM057337.1, forward strand.
GCATGATTCCGACGCAGAGCTTGTTGGGTGACTTGATTCCGAGACGGAGCATAATTCCAATGGGAAGGTCACTGGCTGATTCCGAGCCGAAGCATAATTCCGACAGGGAAGGTAGATACACCGAGGCGAAGCATGATTTCAACACGGGGTACACTCTGAGACGAAGCATGATCCGAACGCGGAGATTGTTGATTTGATTTGATTTGGGTTGACATCAGCATCGCTACACTGGAATATGGTACCATAAGTGAATCATCATTTGCCTTGAAGGGATTTCCCTCATTCCCAGTTTAACGACTTAGGGGTCATCTGTTCCCAGTTTAAAGACTTAGGGGTCTATTGTGCCCAGTTTAACGACTTAGAGTTCATATGTTCTCAATTTAAAGACTTAGGGGTCTATTGTGCCCTGTTTAACGACTTAGAGGTCATCTGTTCCCAGTTTAACGACTTAGAGGTCATATGTTCCCAGTTTAAAGACTTAGGGGTCTATTGGATCGGAAGTTTGGAATTTTAGGGTAGGGGTCGGCATCAGCGTTGCTAACACTGAAGCACAGGTGCCAGGAGCATATCATCATTTGCCTTTTCCTGTTGGGGAGAAATAGCTTAGGAGACAGGTTTAGGTCCCTATCACCTAAGGCTTTTCAATTTTATGAGCCGTAAGGTTCCCATAAAAGCATTTTCTCCCTACGAGTCGAAAAGATCCCGTAGGTGTATTTTCTCCTTAGGAGTCCTGAGGACCCCCAGGTGTGTTTTTCCTTTGTGAGTTGTAAGGATCCCACGAAGGTGTTTTCTTACGAGTCGAGAGGATCTCGTAAGTTTGTTCTCCTCATGTATCGTGAGGACACATGAGTGGGTCTTCCCAAATGGAGCATAATTACAAGGGCGGAGACCGGACGCTGGACTGGTGGTTGCGGTAGGGCATGGGTGTGATGAGAATTATTTGAGCCCGTAGATTGTATACGGTAGTCAACTTGGGGACCAACTGTAAGGCTGGGAGAATTTTGGGAAATTAGATTTTGGTTGGCATCTGCATCGCTGCACTGGAATATGGTACCAAGAGCAACTCATCATTCGTCGTTTTGGGATTTGGAATTTGGTTGGCGTCTGCATCGCTACACTGGAATATGGTACCAGGAGCGACTCATCATTCGCCGTTGGGAATTTAGGGATTTGGTTGGCGTCTGCATCGCTGCTCTGGAATTTGGTATCAGGAGCGACTCATCATTCGCCATTTGGAAGAATTTTTCTTTACCGCGATTGCTCTATCATTTCAGCTTTTCTTATCGCGAAGGTCGTGATTGCCCTATCATTTCAGCTATTTATTCGTGGTTGCCCCATCATTTCAGCTTTTTTTTTTTATTTACACATTTTTTTTACATTCCCAGTTTAACGACATAGGGGTCGTATGCTCCCAGTTTAATGCCATGGTGTCTACGGTTCCCAGTTTAACGACGTAGTGGTTAATTCTTTTCAGATAATGGCTGATGTCTGAGAGAATCAGGTTCCCGAAGGACTTCGGTCTCCATTTGTATGAAATTGGCGGTCGCTGTTTGACTGTTTTTAACACGCCTTTAGACAGTTCTATCTCTCCTGCCTTGTATTACTTTTCGACCCAATCTTTGAAGACGAAGCAGTCCTCAATAGCATGAGCTATCACTCTGTGATAGGGGCAGTATTTAGGGTCGTCGGTCATATTCGCTTCTTACTGTCTTTTTTATTCTGGCAATTGTAGATCGTTTCTCAGGGTGTCGTTGAATATTTTATAGACTTTGTCCCTTCTGAAGGAATAGACCTTATCCAGCTTCTCTTTCAGTGGAGCTTCTCCTCCCTCTCCGAACACTGGCTTCTAAGGCTGGTTTCATTAGGCCCTCTCATCCCTCACTTATTTTGGTTAGCCGAAGTGTTACAAGATTCAGTATCGTCGGAATTTCTGCCTTTACGATTATCGTCCTTTTATTTTCTCCAGGACCTATTGTTATTTTGGGAATCAGAGGAAGACTCATGCTTTGAGCACTCCAACATCTGGACTTTCCTGGTCAGCTCTTGAAATGTTTTGAGACCCGCGGTGCATAGAAATGTGGCCATCCAATTGTTAAGATTTCCGACGAGGAGACTGACAGATTGGTCCTGCTCTATCGGCGGTTCACATTTGACGGAGAGATTGCGCCATCGGGTTATAAAATCCGCGCTGCTTTCATTGTTCTTTGGCTTGGTCCTAACGAGGTCGGCAATGGTAATCTTATCACTGACACTCATGAATCTTTCTCGGAATAGAGATTCCATTTGGACGAAAGTAGTAACGGAGTCATCCGGTATGCTTGCGTACTAGTCGAAAGCGACATCGGTTAAGCTATTAACGAATTGGCGAAGGAGAAGCGCATCATTTCACCCAGTATTCCCGCATGAGGGTTTAAATTGGGCGATGTGCTGATTCGCATTTCCCGTCCCATCAAATCTTCCGAACTTGGGGATGACATAGCCACTAGAAAATTCTACCAGATCATACTGAGCAGGATATGGTCTCCCACTACTGCTGATATTTTTTTGCGCTTCGGCTTCGGCGCTTTGACTTTGTTGGCAACCAAATCCATGATTTGATCTTGAGCTAGAGGGCTACTGTCATCGGTAGCCAAGACATTTCCCCAAATAGGATGCGACTGACTTTCATGCGGTCCACCCACCTTTGGATTTGAGGGAATAGGCGTCGGCTGCCTCGGGACACCGTTTCCCGGTTCATGGGCAGAGCCCTGCGCTTGATTGGATGGCTGAGAGGCAAGTTGGGCCGTAAGCTGTAAGACGACGTTTGTCAAGTCGTCAATTTTTTAGTAGAGCTTGGCCATCTTCTTGTCTTTACTTTTGAGCTGTTTTCGGAGCTCTTGGAGAAGTTGCTACTCTGCGTTCTTGGGATGGAAGATTGGCTCCTCTTCGCTTTCTGAGCCTGACTCCTCATGAACCAAGGGATCTCTCCGCTTATCAGCTTCACTGGGAGGATTTTCATTACCTTCCAGAGGAGGCTGGTCTTGGGAAGTGAAAGCCACATTCACACCAGATTGGATTTGAGATGTAGTGGCTCCATCCTTGCTCTTACTGTGCGTGCCCACCATGTAGACAGTGTGGACCACATATCCAGCCGTCTCTTTATCTTTGACGAGGTAACCCTGTTCTTGGAGCATCATGAAGTTCAGCCTAGCATGAGTCCTAGCCCTTTTGTTGGTTTTATATCTGAGCCTTTTCTGTCTTAGCTTCTCGATTTTGAAGGCTTGGTGGGCATTCGTCATCCAGGAATCCATCGTGAGCCGATTAAAGGGGAGCTTAGAGAAGATAACCAATTGAGCAGTTGTCAGGGGTGCCGCTAGAGCCTGCCCGAGATGCCTTGTTGCTTTGGTGGTGTTGATGGCCTTACCCCCAGCTGGGGCCAAGGAAAGTTGTTCAAACACCAACTTGCGTTTGGGTTGGAGTGCCTTCGAGACCACTACATTTAGCCTCCTGCCTTTTGAGGCTGGTCTATCTGTTACTGGAGTTTGAAGAGCTGGGATGGCGTTAGCTGGCATGAACAGAATAGAGCCAAATGGTAGCGGTGGCTCCTCCTACTGTCGCCCGAGACTGGCCGGGAGGACCGTCCTAGCGTTCATCTTCATCATGTAGGAGATGGAAGCTGTGTTGAGAGCTGAGCTTGCCCTTAAAGACGTTTGTTGCGTTCGAAGATTGCAATCGAAAGTCATTAACCTGCAAATAGAAGCATGATTTTAGTACAGACAATCAATGTATATGTTGATTGAGTTCGTATGGATGTTTAACCCGAAATATGGGAGGAGAGATCGGTCCCACCGGGCGTGCCGGAATCTGTAGGGTATTTTTTGTCACCCCATTGAGATGGGAATACGTGCGCGCTTGTCAGGCATACTACAGATTCCCCCTGCCTAGGGTAGGTTGGGGTTTATTGATTGTAGAGATCCGAATCTCTGACAGCCGCGGACTAAGCTGTCGTTAATTACCCATCGACTTTGGAGCGAGGGAACCTCCGATTGAAGGGTCAAACAGATCATAGGAACTCAATGTGCAGTGTTGTGTTTTGAAGGGGTTTCGGATATATCAGGGTCCCCGCAAAGTTTTACGGGGGTCCCGCTACCCGGATGGTGGGCTGGGGGTCAAGGGGCTAGCAGCCCCCATGCGAGGTGCGGGGCAGCGCCCCGTTAGAAACCAAATTCTAACGGGGACAGTGTTGTAGAGTGTGTGTATATAAAAAAAGGAAAGATGTCAAGCCCCACTTCCCAGAGTGCGCTAAGATCCAGAATAAACGAGTCAAGAAATATAAATGTGCGGAAGCAATAAATCCAATAAGCAAAACATTTGGAAAGTACGTCCTAAATACGGGCTCACATCAGGAAATGAAAATGCTGAAAGAAAACTAAACTAAACAAAACTAAATACTAACAGGATCTTCACTGCTCGGCCTGTCGGCTGAAATACTCCTGATCAGCCTGCGAAAGAGATAAAGGATCTGGGCCATGCAAAACCCAGACGTCAGTGCGTCATAATATCAAACAATAAAAAATGAACAGGATACACGAGATATGCAGGCATGAGTATGAACAGTAATGAGTGTATAACAAGTAACACGGGTATGAAACAGTGAAGTGTATACGTGCGGGTGAAGTGCGGTAAATAATCTAAACTGTGCTACTGGGTTATCTATTCTAAAGTTATTCAAAATCAATTGATGTACTCCTCATGTAACTCAAAGAATATGTCCCGTTACCTCCTGGGACCACGGATCAGGATATGTGAACCAAGAATGGTTCTGTCCTATTACCTCCCAGGACCACGGATCAAGCTGTAAGAGTCACGAATGACTCTGTCCCGTTACCTCCCGGGACCACGGATCAAGTAATACCCTTTTAAGTTACACTCGGTTACACCTTTGATTTCCCCATACCCCCAAGGTTATGTGTTCAAGTCAGGTATTGATAAATCTGGAGCTAATGCCAACGCAGGATCAAGCAGGTATAGATTTGTCTATGTAGACAACAGGATACGTTCGTCAGGACGACAAGTCACGATCGTCGGCATTAGGAACAAGATCAGGTATCAAGTCAAGCAGTGGTGTATTAGGTCATGTCAATAGTGCACAGGTATCAAACGGATGCTCATAATAAAACTGTAGCAAGTACGGATGTATGATAAAAGCATGGATGTACAAATATCTATCAGGGGTTACATCTACAGTTCCATGACTATGGAGGATGCACATTATCAAGCATGGGGTGTTAATACAATAATAACATGAAATAATATGATCTGTAGATGCAGCTATATATATAATAAATGATATGGATGCATAAGGGTATCCGAAAACAGTAAAACATTAATATGGGTGTACAGTGCAATCAACATGTGATATTTTTATTCATATGGATGCAAATTAAGATACATAGCATGTAGTAAGATTAACTTTCATGCGACTAAACATGTAAATAACGGTATGGATGTGTACGGGTTTCTGAAAACAGTAAAATAGTAAAAATGGTAATGTGGGATGCATAACCAAACAATATGTAATGTTATTATTCACATGGATGTAAAATATAGTAGTATAACATGTAGCAAGATAAACTTGCCTGAACGGATCACACGACGGATGCGTACGGCACGTCCGACGTCGGGTAAACGTCGCAATAACCACACGGCACACGAGACAGATCCAGGCAAGGCAAGAAGGTAACCACGCTGGCTGGGAACATCCACAGGGTCTGCCTGATCGACAGCGATGAGCATGGCTGCTGCGATGATCGGAAAACACGGATCAAGAAAAGAGAAGAAACGAAAGAAGAAGGAGAAGGAAGAAGAGAGGTTGTGCTCACCAGGTTTTGTGGTCTGGATTTAGAAGTCAACAAGAACAGAGGGGTGACGACGACGAGGTCGTGGGTTCGTCGATGGTGAGGTTTCACGGCGAGGCAAGGGGTTGCGGGTTTTCTTGAAGTCGGGTGAGGGTTTTCTGCAGTTATAGTGAGTCGGGGTTTTTGTGCAGGGAAGAGGAGAGGAGAGAGGTGATGGAGAGGGTATGAGGGCGACGACGGGGTCGGAGCTCCAATGGCGAGGGTTGCAGGGTGCTCGGGTGATGGGTTGCAGGGATTGTAGGGCTTGGTGTTGGAGAAGAGAAGGGAAGTGGAAGAGGAGGCGAGGTCGAGGAGGAGATGAGGATGGTGAGGAGGCGACGACGAGGCAAAGGTTAGGGTTAGGGTTCGTATGGGATCTCGTGGGGGCATAGGGTTTATAAAGGAGAAGAAGAGAAACAAAAGAGGGAGGTGAGCATAGGGGAAGAAGGGAGGTGACGGGATCTCGCGAGAACAGTAATCGCGAGAGGAGAGAGAAAGGGAGAGAAAGAGAGAGAGAGAGAAAGTCTATTACAATTTTGATTTCTTAAAAAAAATTTAAAAATATTTTTTCCTTATAAAATCTAAACGTTAGTAGTTAAATATATTATTAATAAAATTTGATATTTTGACTAATACAAAAATAGTTCAAAACACGTCCGGGTCGGGTCTAAAAATCCAGTTTTAAAATACGGAAAATATACGTGTCAACCAACATCAAAACATGATATCTGGGTAACAAAAATGCATACCCCCAAGAACGGATGCACGCACGTGCACATAGCCATCCAAACGAGTCCGTTTCACTGAACGGGACAAGAACAAGATGCGCGGATGCTACGACAGGGTTAGGGGTATCATGCAGGCCATGCTAGATATTTTTAAAATATTTTATTTGACTTTAAATGTTGTATTTAAAATGCAGATGCCAGATATAATGCAGTTATAAAACAATATGAAAGTGCACGGATCCACATAACAAGCAGGGATAAATGATAAACCGGAATCAAGACGGGTTTCCAGCAAGCTGGTCGGGTCGGATGCAAATACAGATGTCAAATACACTATTCGCACCCAAAAAACAGTAAATCAGGAAAATACCATAAATAAAGAAATACTCAAAATAGAATTGGTATAAATGAACTAGGGTGTTACAAAAGAATAGCGTCCAAAGGACGCATGGGTGCCAGTGTCTCACGTGCCTAGCACGCGGGCTTTGGGCGCTGGCGCCTCACGCGCTTGGCGCCGAGCGCCCTATGTGCATGGCACGCGGGCGCTGGGCGTCGGCGCCCCACGTGCTTGGCACGCGGGTACTGGGCGTCAGCAGGAAAAGGGACTTTGTACCTGCACTGGGAGCTGTGCTCCCGATTTGACTTTTGGTGTTGAACTCCTGACAAGGAGGACCAAGGGGGCTTAGCCCCTGCACTGGGAGTTGTACTCCCAAAAAGAAAGATTTATTATTTTATATATGTATATATATATACATATTTTTTTTGAGAAGTTAAACTCCTAAGATATTTTCGGAGCTGATGAAAGGGGACTCCTTTCTTCTCCCTTAGGCCCTGGATCTTCCCCAAAGTGGGGTTTTGGAGGCGGGTCTCCTTCTTCCTCCTCTCTATTGGCTGGATCTTGGAGAAAAGAATGTGGGATTTAAAAATCTCCTCTTTTTGAGATCTGATGGAAGACCTGAGCTCCCCTTTGTGGATTTTGTGGTGAAAAACTATTTAATTTTGGAAAAAGAAGAGTAAAACTCTTGATTTAATTGAAAAGGGAAAGAAGGTTTATAATCTTGAGGAAGGAGAAGGAGGCACAAAAACCCTAGATTTTGAGGGGAATGAAAAGTTCTTATTATTTCATTATCATGTTGCCTTTTATAGGTTTACACATTTACATATAGCCACTTGGGCTTTACAAAATGGCATTTTGCCCATCCCATGCCTCATGTCCTCGTTTCTTTTGCACATGAGCCACGGGCTTTACAAAAATTTGACTTTATGCCCATTTTCCTTACATTCATGCATAAAAAATAACATCAAAATTATTTATTACATGATTTTATTTTGGTATGGGGGAGATTACCCGCGGGGCTCAACTCGGACATGGGCCCACTTGATCTGGGCTTGGGCCCGCTTGCTTGGGGTTGACTTTGATTTTGACTTGGTCAACCAGGGTGCAATTTTTGACCCCAACAATATTTACTCAGAATAAATTAAACATGCGGCAGAGAAGATGGCTAGAACTCATGGCGGACTTCGACATCAACCTACAGTATCATCCTAGGAAGGTGAATGTAGTTCCTGATGCACTTAGCCGCCAGCCATTAGCAATGAATCTCACCGCTCAATGGAAGCTACAGCAGGACTTGCATGGATTGGAGATTGACGTAGTTATGCTAGGTAACGATTCGTTTTTGATGAATTTACAAGTCCAGTCTACTCTTGTCAATCAGATCAAGGCAGCTCAAGCAAATGATGCTAAGTTACAAAAGATCCGAGAAAAAGTAGAAAGTGGACTTTGAACTGACTTCATCATCCACGAAGACGGATCCTTGAGATATGGAAGTCGATTACGTGTACCTATCGGCCCAATTCGAGAAGAGTTGATGAAATAAACTCACAGCACTCCTTATTCTGTATACCCCAGTGGTACAAAAATGTACAAGGATCTACGGCAACACTACTGGTGGCACAGAATGAAGCAAGAAGTAGCCAGAAGCGTAGCCAAGTGGTTGGTGTGTCAGCAAGTAAAGGCTGAACATCACAGAACTGCTGGTCTACTTCAACCATTACCGATCCCAGATTGGAAATGCAACATATTACCATGGACTTCATGACTGCCCTTCCTCGCAGCACGAAGGGTAACGATGCAGTATGAGTTATTGTGGATCGACTCACCAAGTCGGCTCACTTTATTCCATTTCGAGTTGGCCAATCTACCGAGACGTTAGCAAAGAAGTACATGGATGTAAGCATAAGTCTAAAGTAAGATTTAAAACTTCAAAGTATACTATAGTTGATATCCATGAACTTATGCAAGAGATCGTGAAATTACATGGAGTGCCTGTTTGCATCGTATCCGATCGTGATACAAGATTCTGATCACAGTTTTGGCAGTCTGCAAGCTAGTCTGGAAACGAGTCTGAACTTCAGCACGGCTTACCATCCACAAATGGATGAACGGTCCAAGCGAACAATTCAGATTCTAGAGGACATGCAAAGAGCTTGTATGTTAGACTTCGGAGGTTCATAGGAAGATCACCTATACCTTGTGGAGTTTTCATACAAAAATAGCTATCAGACAAGCATTGGAATGACACCATTCGCAGCACTCTACGGACGGAAGTTTCATTCACCACTAAGTTAGGACGGAGATCGTGAACTCCGTGGACCAGATATGATTATGGCAACTGTGGACGTAGTTCGCACTTTCAGGGAAAGAATGCGCATAGCTCAAGACCGACAGAAGTATTGGGCAGATGCTAAGCGCCGATATCTGGAGTTCCAACCTGAAGACCATATTTTCTTAAAGATCTCTCTAAACAGAGTAGTGATCCGCTTTGGCAAAAAGGGTAAGCTAAGTCCGAATACATAGGACCGTTTGTCATACTCGAACGAGTTGGAGAAGTGTCATACCATTTAACACTTCCACCCTCATTGGAAGGAGTGCACACTGTGTCCACATATCCTAGTTACGACGATATGTGAGCGATCTCAGCCACATAATTGATCACTCCGAGCTCACAGTATAGACGGACCTAACTTGTGAGCAACAACCCATTGAGATCCTGAACCAAAAGGTGAAGACATTACGGAACAAGGAAATAAACTTGTTCCGAGTGATATAGAGAAAAGATTCTCCAGGAGAATCAACATAGGAACGAGAAGAAGACATGCATGCAAGATATCCTTATTTAGTTGAAAATTAGTCCATATGTAATTGTAAATTTCGAGAACGAAATTTTTATAAGGAGGGTAGAATGTAACGACTCTAAGTTTACCGTACTGAATGTTCCATTTTAATGTACAGAAATGAGTTTACAGCCTGATTTTGAGTTATAAGTTAATTTTGTTAAATAACAGCAAAAAACAACTTGTAGCTCACTGGTAAAACCCTTGCACCGCTGTGACGTAGCCCCTGTGTTAGAACCCCATTAGACACAATATTTTTTCTGATTTTTGTTTTTAACTTTTTGGAAGCCCGAATGATTGCACAAGCAATACACATAAAAAAAAAGTCAGAAAAATCAAACATGTGGAAAATGGAGTAAACACTGAGAAATACACGTGGCACAAATCTCGAGACCCAAACCCAACAATCGACCGGCGGATCTCCTCTTTTGGCCGGCACCGACGGCTGTGATGAGGCCAAAAAGCCCCGGGCTTTGCACACTAATCCCTTCACCTACCCCTAACTCCTCTACACTGTTTAATTTCCTTGCAATCAAACAAAGACCCTTCATTTCACAATTAAACAAAATTTTAATGCTTTTTAATCCACCATTTTAATTCCAAAACCCTAATTCTACAGTATAAATACCATCTCCTACCTTTGCTCAGTACCATTCTGAAAATTCTAGTCAAAACTCTCAAAAATTTCCTAAGTACAAGTGGAGTAAAAAGGAGTTAGCAAGCGATCAACTTCCGGCGAAGATCGAAGCAACATCCGGAGCTCCCACGACACCCCAAAACTTTCCTCCTCCTCTTCTACCTTTTCTTAACATAATCAAATAGTAAGTCCCTCCCAAACTCCCTTTCTATTCTTTGAATTTCTTTTTAATCAAAATCGGTAAAAGTGGAGTTAATACCGATATCTTTTTTCTAAACTCTAGAAACTCCACTTTTTCTTATATATTGTTCATCCAAATTCTTACACAATACTTATAAACTTAATACCAATATTTATAATAAATTTTAGCCTAGAATATCATGTAAAATAACTTAAAAATAACTTTTTCATTAAAATACCATAAACTTTGATATCGCTTCTTTTAGTTTCGTTAAAACAATACTTTTAGGAAAAACTTCACGGGGTAACGACCTACCTCTCATGTATACTCTTGTTCCATAACACGATGACTTTTTTGTATGAATATGTGTTACGAGAAAATTTTTACAATAAAATACCATCTACTCTAAAATCCAGATTTCTTTTTAAACGGTATTTCATGTCCTTTGTGATTACACATCTACAACCCTTTTTAGAGGACCCGCTAATAAATGGTGCGGATTATTGCACGTCCTTAGACTACTAGAACGAGGTGCAGACCTTCTCACGGAGCATTCAGTCTCGAAAAGATTTAAATACGGTTTTTAAGAAATACGAATTTTCTAAATAAAATTAAATTATTTTTTAAAATTAAAATTATAAATCGATATTTTCAAAATATAATAAATCGATATTTTTTTCAAAATTGAAAAGATAAAAAATGACAATAGAATACTATCAAGATACTAAAAAGGCAAGTTTTACAGTAAAATACCTTGAACTTTCCAAACTAAGTACTTATCACTAAAATACCCCAAATACTTAAAAAATCCATACTCATGACAACCTAAAATAATACTAATCACCCTCGAGGTTTTATTTTTAAACTATATTAAAATATTTTTCATAAAACCCCATCGAGTTATATAAAAACACTATTTAAGGACTTTAGTAAATATAGGTTTAAGCGGGATCAATTCTCTTGAGCCACAGGGAGTTGGAGAAAGTGAGTGCTTGCCTATTTAAGGTAGAAAACTTAACAGAGTTATCAATGGTAATTGTCTTGGAAAAAGACACAAATCCTGCTGTCCATGTGCAGTAGTTACCGATAACTCCCGAACCTAATTTAAGAGCTAAATCGGTTTATAAGTGTCTGACTCAGTCTGAGTCTATTTCAAATCTGAATCTAATTTAAATCTGAATCCAAAAATAGAACTTGAATACTTGAACATGAACATGAATACTCGAATCCAAACATAAATATCAAACATGTATAACTTGACTTAACTTGACTTGACCGAACAATAGTTATAACTTGACTTGACTACTTGAATACTTGACTATATCCTGAACATGACTACTTGAACATTTTGTATCATGGTTTCGGCAAGACCGGTAAACAAAATCTATACAATACATTAAGTGGAATAAAGGGGTAGATTGGTACAGAACGTATAATCATGACACGAGAGGTCACTTAAAAGACACTTACACGAATTCTCGTGTCGTTGCCCCGTGGGTTATGACTGGGCTGTTGGGGCCAAAATTTATACCCAGTTGACCAAGTCAAAATCAAAGTCAACCCCAAGCCAAACGGGCCCAAGCCCAGGCCAAGTGGGCCTATGCCCAAGTCAAGCCCGAACATGAAGCGGCTGGCTTCCCCCATGCCAAGAAGAAAATTATGTAATAAATAAGTTTGATGTAATTTTAATGCATGAATGTAAAATAAATTGGCAAAAAGCCAAATTTTTGTAAAGCCCATGGCTCATGTGCGAAAAGAAAGAAGAACATGAGACATGGGATGGGAAAAATGTCATTTTGTAAAGTTCAAGGGGCTATATGTAAATTTATAAGCCTATATAAGACAACATGATGATGAAATGAAAAAAGCATTCATTCCCCTCAATATTTAGGGTTTCTGTGCCTATTTCTCATTGCTCAAGGTTCTAAAGCTTCTTCCTTTTTTTTTGAATTAAATCATTTCAAAAAAGAAACAGTTTTTCACCATAAAACCCTTGAAGGAGAACTCAGATCTCCCATCAAATCCCCAAAAAGGGTGATTTTTAAGCCTCACTGTAACGACTCGCTATACTTGAATCTATCTCACTTCCTTCATTTGATTTTCATGAAGATCACTTCTTACTATCTTGAAATTCATTTCTGTGTCTTCTTATATTTATTTGACCATACTTTACATTTAATGTTATTCTCTTGTCAATTAGAGTACCGACTGGTGGAGCGACGATGAAATGCGACTATATTATCCTAACCTAGTTTCCTTGTTCTGTTACCATATCCTTCTAAAGTAATTTCGAGGACGAAATTATTTTAAGGAGAATAGAATGTAACGACCTTAAAATTCTTATACCTTCACTTATCATTTTTCTTAATAAAATATTACAATTATTTATTTTTGTTATATTTTATTTTCTAGTAAATACATTATTTTATCACTTCATCTATTTTATCCATCCAATAAGTTTTCAAATCCCAAAACCCAAACCAAGACAATTCCATTTGATTTCTTTCTTTTCTTTTTCTAAGCCCACTTTCTTTTTAAGCAACAACATATATTTAATTCTTATTAAATATGTGTATGAACAAATTTGTAGCTCATTGGTTAATTTCTTACATTGTTATTCCATAAGTCACATGTTCAAATCCCTATTCTTGCAATTATTTTTTTCCAATTTTTATCCCCCTCATAACCTACAAATAACCTTTCATTTCATCTACCTTTTAACTTCCAACATAATTAGGATGATTATAGATTATAATTAAATAAAATTATTATGAAGAGTTTCAATTTTCTTTTAATACAAATATCTCTTCATCTCTTCTTTATCCCACATTACCCATTTCCTTTTAATCAATTCTAAAAATAAAATAAAATAAAATCTCTTTTCCCTTGAGCTTGTAGAAGCACCGATTCCATCAAATTTCAAAGACTCGGTTGAGAATTTTGTCTAAACGGTGAGCCGGTTGTTATACCGATCCACACAACCTATAAGTCTCTTCTCTCTTCCTCCCTCCATCTCTTTATTCTCCTCTTGTCATACCTCGTGAACCCGCTATGCTTTTCATATCGTAATCCGTAAGAGAAAATAAACATAAACATATACATATATATAAATCTAGATATATATGGTTCTATATGGTTTAATAATAGCTTATTGTCTCTTATTCAAATTAAAGTGTTTTCAATTCTTTGGTCATAATTATGAATGTTTATTATGAGTTGTGAGAACATAAATTTCATGCCACAATATATCTACGATGTCTTATGGAATCGGTTTGCTTATTAAAAGAAAAAGAGAAGCTTGCATAAAAATACTAGTTAATCTTTTTGCCGATTTTAGTATACATATCAATATCTTTACCTTTAAAATAATTTTTAGAAATTAATTTTTAATTCTGGAAATTTCAAAAAATTTACATATGATAGAATATATTTTTGTGTACACGCTATAAAAATTTTAGATCGAACCGCAAAACGAATTAGGAATTACATCGTTTTTATTCACTGTTCGTAAAACAGAAAACTGCAATTATTGGTCAACTTCTAGGACACATAACCCGGTCTACCGATATCCAAATTGATAAAACTCTGGTGTTTTAAACATCTACATTAAAATATCTAAATTTTCTTAGTTTTAAGTTTTTTCTTAAAACCAACAAAAAATATAGAAAACCGCGTTACAATATTTAGTAACAAATGTGGACAGAATCTGTTCCGATTCGCACACTATTTTTAAATAGGACATAACTCGAACTCCCGATGTCCGTTTGTGAAAAACTTTAGATGTGTAGATGCACAATTGATAGAACTATAATTTTTTGTATGCTGGATTATTTAGAAATACATGAAACAACCTGATATAGGCTTTGCAATACAATATATAGTTGTTGTCCAGAAATCTGAATTTCTGTTTTAAACGCTGATATTAAAATGATCATAAATAGAGTTTTGGAAATCCAAATCAAGTGAATCTTGGTGTTTTGGATAAGTATATCGAAAGAACTACAATTTTTTAATAATCTTCATAAAAAATCATGAATACTTGAACCTCTTCTGTATATCGAAATCAAGTGAATAAGTATATCGAAAGAACTACAATCATGAATACTTCCACCAAGGTCCCTCGCACCTCTTCTGCAACCTTTCCCGACGCCCATCGCCTGTAACCACACCCTCGCCGGAAACCCAGCACCACCACTCGTCGCCGATCACATCTAGGCGCCATTTCATTACTCTCCTCCCAGCAAACCCCAGAGCGCCAACCAACCTTTACCACCTCCCTCTGCTAACCCTCCGACCACAACTGCAATCGTGTAACCCACTGCCCTTCGCCGGAACACCACCACGCCGACCAACCCCGCCGCCGTCGCCCCTTGCTGACTTCCCTGGAATCTCAGAACGCCTAAACCACTGTAAGATCTTCTTCTTCCTCCCCTACGTCGCTTGTGTTAGCACTTCATTATGTGGTTTTCACTGTTGCTTTGGGCTGCCGGAATCCGACCGTGCCGGCGATATTTCCCGACATTCCAGCGAAGTACTCCAGTCCGTGTGGTTCCGCAGTTCGTTGTTTGGACTCGATCCGCGGCCCGTGCATCCGTCGCGTGTTTTCCGCCGACGTCGCGTTCGTGTTTTCCGGTTTGCGAAACCGTCGAGGCAAGTATTACTTGCTACATGCTATGCTATACCAATTAGATATGGTTGATTCATAAAACTTGCAAATATTAACTAAGTATATTTACTTTTCTCATTTGGGCGAAATATGACATATATCATGATACTGTAACATAAACCGTAATTTGCCGCTGTAACCCTGATAACAACTACCTGCCAATCATTTTACTATTTAGAGGATGATAGTCATACACTTATATCTTCATTACCTGCTGTTATTAATATTGCGCTACACTGTGATTATCGCACCCCAAGGGTGCTCGAACCTGCTAGTATAATACAACTGCATCATATTCATGTACCTTTGTGATTAAGTGAACCGTTATTGTTAATTACTTTATTCTTGCTGCTGTTCATTATTTGATTGTATACCTGTTATGAGCATACATTCGATTGCATTACATATTGACCCGATCTTGATACACCTGACATATATACATACCGATGCACCGGACATGGTACCCTTTACTACCAACTCAACCTGTCGTACCATGACCTAGCTTGTTACCTGATCTCATGCCTAATGCCAACAAACCTGACTTGGGGTCCTCATGGACCATTCCTGCTGTCTATCCAGACAGACCTGCTTTTACCTCTTTCTGTGTTGGCATTAGTCCTTGACTACTGAATACCTGACCTGACATACATAACTTGGGGGTATGGGGAAATCAAAGATGAACCTGACTTGTAACTCGACAGTTCACTACCTGTTCGAGTGTACACATTCCTGTTTGTGCCTAGCGGCATGTCTCGGTTTCGGCCGAGAATATTGTGGCCGTGATCCCGGGTATGTACGGGGTACTACCGAGTGTACACTTTCCTGTTTTGTGCCTAGCGGCATGTCTCGGCTGCAGCCGAGAATATTGTGGCCGTGGTCCCGGGTATGTACGGGATACTACTGAGTTACATCGACGATTCATCAATTGATTTCAAAGACTTTAGAGTAGAAACCTGATAGAACAGTTTAGTTACCCACTGCACATTACCCTGCACTGTTGTTTCATAATATTGCTTTATTCATGTTTATCCCTGCATTGCTTATTACCATGTTCATATTATATACTTGGTTGACATGACGCGCTGACGTCTGGATTTTGCATGGCCCAGATTCTTTACCACTGTCGCCGACCGAGCAGGAGTACTTCAGCCAGCAGGCTGTTTTGTGAGTTCTATAGTGGTTAGTTCGTTTATTGCATTTTATTTCCAGGTGCGATCCCGCATTATGGGACGTACCTTTCTATTATTGTATTAGATCATTTGCTTCCGCACTTATTGTTTATTGACTCTCGTTATTATGGATTTGGACATGTGCTAGATTAGTTTATTTATCTTGTTCTTGATATCTCTACAACCGTAATGTGACTGTGAATGGATACTTCCTACCCACAGGTAGCATGGTTGGCTATGTCACGTGCCCAATCTTGCGTACTCTGGGAAGCGGGGCGTGACATGGTTCTTTTGGTATCAGAGCCATAGGTTAATTGGGTTGATTCTTTGTAGTTGGGTATTGCACCCGATACACGAATCATAACACCCGTGATTAGGAAACATGTCCTGCCACCTTGACCGTTTTACCATCCTTGAATCATTCTTCCGGATCATGTCGACATGCAAACTTACTTTGCATTGTCAACTCGAAAACCTAATTTCTTGTTATCTCTAGGACTTAGGCAACTTGGGTGGAGTTAAGTAATTGCGGCTATGATACCGCGGCATAGCTACAATGCAGTACTCTATTTAAGTATCTTGGAGTTCTAGCCTTGATCCATATTCAGAATCTATCATCATGCTAATATTGGGTGTTTTGAGTTCAGGATTATGATAGGTAAGAAGTTGAAGACGTACCAGAGGCGTGTGAACGAAGCCGCCATGCTTGGAGTGATAAGAGGAATGCTGGAAATCAGAGAAACAGCCCGAGCTGATCCAGCAGCAAGCGGACTCGTTTCAGGAAGGTTTGCAGATCGTTCAGCAGTCTGTGAACGAGATTAGAATTAGACCAGTTGACCGGGTAGGGACCGTGGCAGATTTCAGACGTGGAGGTCCTACTACTTTTACTGGTTTAAAAGAGCTGTTACCAGCCGAGCAGAGGCTAGTGACACGGAGAATTTACTGATTGCGGCACAGATCCCAGAAGACAAGAGAGTTGATGTGGTGCGCTTTCAGCTAGTGGATTACGCCGAGAGTGATGGCTTGTGGAGGAGACCCGCTTGCCCAAGGCAATCAGTTGAGCGGATTTCTCTAAGAGTTTCCTGGAGAAATTCTTCCCGCGGACTGCACGGGAGGAAATGGAAGAGAAGTTCATCGGACTAAGGCAGAATGGAGCAACCGTGGACGTGCATACAGCAGAATGGGCGAGACTCAGTAGTCTCGCTGGACCTTTCACGGCCAACGATGTAGACAGCAGTTGCGGTAAGGAAGCAGTTCTGTCGGGCCAGTCGAGTTTAGGGCTAGGCCGACAAACAGTGTTCTTGCGGCAATGGGAGTTGATAGTAATGAAGAGCCGGCAGTTGTTCGCGACTTTATGGATGTATTTGAAGATATATCGGGCTTACCGCCGAAGCGAGACGTGGAGTTCGCGATTGACCTTATTCCTGGTGCAGCGCCAGTATCGAAACCATACTATCCGATGGCACCAGTGGAATTGGAAGAAGTTAAGAGGCAAGTTGGTGAATTACTTGAGAAGGGATGGATTCGAAGCAGCAACTCACCTTGGGGAGCTCCAGTTCTTTTAGTAAAGAAGAAGGATGGCACGAGAAGGATGTGCATTGATTATCGAGAATTGAACCGGGTGACTATTAAGAACAAGTACACGATCCCTCGCATTGGAGAATTTTTTGAGCAGCTTAGTGGCGCGAGGGTATTCTCGAAACTGGATTTGCGATCAGGATACCATCAGGTCCGAGTGGCGCTGCTTCGCGTATTCTAGGCAGTCTTGGATCATCGTGGGCCAATAGTAGCCAACCTTTTTTATCTTTAGTTTCATTTTTGGCCTAGCTTGATGAGAGCCGCAGAGTCCGTCGTGAGTTTCTTGGACGACTCTCCTTGCCTCTTCAGGTCCCAGGCATTTTAGCCACAGAGAATCAAATGATCTCTTATACAGAGTACTATTGACGAAGGCAAACGATAGGGCTCGTTTCATGAGCTGATATCTTGAGGACGCATTTTCAGGCGTTCGACGGGATTTGAAGTAGTCTATAAAAACTTCTCTCCAATCCTTAGCCTTTTCCTGGTCTTTTATTTGTAGGGCCGTTTGCTCTGTCGTTCCCTTTCCTTCGGACGATTCTGGATATATTTCTGCCGGTGCAAGAACCCGACGGCTTTGCACAACGATCCTCACGTCATCGAGGTTCTCGTCGGCCAGTTCTTTAGCGAGCTTGGCTAATGCATCTGCTTCGCTGTTTTCCGCACGCGGTATACTTTCCAGCATGTAGGAGGGAATTTAAGTCAGTAATTGTTGCACTCCCTCACCATACTTTACCAGCTCTGGCTTGTACGTTTGATAGTCGTCGTTTACTTGACTAACGATCAGCTGGGATTCTCCGTATATAAGAAGGTTCTCGATTCCCATGTCGATAGTGATCTCAAGACCTGCTATCAAAGCTTTATATTCGGCTTCATTATTCATCCTCGGCTCTGTTAAGGAGAATGAAAAGCGCATTATCCCTCCTTGTGGAGTCACAAAGATGAGGCCCACCTCGGATTTGATTATGGGGGTGCTTTGTTTATGCTTCTTCATGGAAAATGCTCCATCGAAATAGAGTTCCCACTGGGCATCATTCTCTCTTCTCTCCCCGTCGACCGTGTCAAACGCGTGCTCGTCGGGAAATTCGCAGTTCAAAGGAGAATCGGCATGTATTGGATGCTCAGCGAGGAAGTCAGCGATGGCTTGGCCTTTCACTGCCTTGAGGAGTCGGTATGTCACCGAGAATTCCATTAAGAGTAGGGCCCACTTAGTGAGCCGTCCCGTTAATATGGCCTTTGACATCAAATATTTGAGAGGATCCACCTTTGATATGAGATGGACCTCATATGCCAACACATAGTGTCTGAGCTTCGTTATCGCGAAGATCAACGCCAGGCAGTGTTTTTCAATGGGGGAGTAATTTTTTCTGCCCCCAGGAGAACTCGACTCAAATAGTAGAGGGCTCTCTCCTTCCCTTGGTCGTTCTCTTGTGCCCATAATGCGCCTAGAGAACCTTCGAGGGCTGTTGTATACAGGACGAAAGGTTTTCCTTTAACGGGAGAGGCCAGTACTGGCGGATTCTGCAGGTATTGCTTGATTTCGTCCAGTGCGCTTTGGCATTTGTGATCCCAGACGAACGGGGTTCCCTTCTTCATTAGGTGACTGTAAGGACGGCACTTGCCTGAGAGAATGGTTATAAATCGCCGGATATACGCGAGCTTCCCTTGGAGAGACCGTAGTTGCTTGGGAGTCCTTGGCGGGGGCATTTCCATAATCGCCTTGATCTTCGACGGGTCTATCTCGATGCCTCGGTGTCGGACGACGAATACTAGGAACTTGCCCGAGGAAACTCCGAACGTGCATTTGAGAGGGTTCATCTTCAGATTGTATTTCCGAAGGCGTTGGAACACTATTTTTAGATGCTCCCAATGCACTTCGTGCGATTTGCTTTTCACTACGAGGTCGTCGATATAACATTCGACAATCTCGTGTATGAGGTCATCAAAGATCTTCGTCATGGCCCTCTAATAGGTGGCACCAGCGTTCTTTAGACCGAAGGGTATCACCTTGTAGCAGAATATGCCCAAAGTGGTCCGGAAAGCGGTATGCTTCTGGTCCTCGAGATGCATCTTTATCTGATTGTATCCTGATGAGCCATCCATGAAGGAGAAAACCTCGTGAGTGGATGTGTTGTCTATCATCAACTCGGTGATCGGTACGGGAAAGTCATCCTTCGGGCAAGGTTTGTTGAGATCCTGAAAGTCTACACATATGCGCACTGCCCCATTTTTCTTCATTACTGGGACAATTTTGGCGATCTAGTCAGGATACTGAACCTTTTGGATGAAGCCGGAGTCAATTAGCTTCTTGACCTCGGCATTGATACTCATCTCAAGCTCGATCCACATTCTTCTCGGTGCTTGTTTGATCGGTTTGACATCCGGGGATATCACCAATTTGTGCACAACAATCTCTGGATCTAGTCCCGGCATCTCCAAATAGTTCTATGTGAAGCAGTCTTTATACTGCATGAGTACGTCTTTAAGCGTAGCCTCCTTTTCTTCAGATAACAGTTCACTGACGAACGTCGGCCGTGGGTCGTTTGTCGTTCCCAAGTCAAATTTTCTGAGGTCATCTGCGGTAGTATGTATCCTATCTTCCAGCTCTTTTGGCGCCGGTGGAAATTATGCGACCAACTCATCTTCATTGTTTTCAAAGAACTAAGAAAGGTCATCCATATTCTCGGGTTCTTCTTCTGATAGCGTTATCGCGTGACAGGTACGAGATCGTTTCCAAGACCAATGTTGATCTGGTTCTACTCTCATCGCATAACTGGCTTTTGATTCATGTTTCCGTGGCGGACTTACCCTCCAACGGTCGGATAGAGCGAATCTGCCGAGTTGATACTGGTCTTCAACCCAGTTCTTAAAGGTGAAGCAGTCTTCGAGAGGATAACCTATTGCTCGGTGATAGGATCAATAGTCTGGGTGAGAGACCTTGTCTGCTTGCTCGGGATGCTTGGACTCCGGGAGTGTCATCATCTGATGTTTTATGACAAGATCGAATATCTTCTTTGTCTTGTCTTGGGGAAAAGAATATGCTCGACCCATTTTCTTTATAAGATACGGATCCCGGCTGCTCGATTCTCGGTCGCGTGGCTTCTCAGACCCGCTACGCTGCTGTCGAACGTTTTTCCCGTTCTTTGGTTTATTTTTGCCTCTGCGCCGGGTCTTTTGTATGACGGGCCGGCGACGAAGAGCATTGTCATTCTCTGCGGTCTGCTGAAGGAGGCGCTGCATCCTGGCTTTCTCGTAAATGGCCATTTCACGGCTATGGTCATCCCGGACTTTTTGACCCGCTTCCCTTATTAGCCCGTCCATCTGTTCTTCAAACAACGGACTTGGCGTTTTGATGGTGAGACCTCGTTTTGGTTCAGGGTTAGCGTCTTCTAACAGAGCATTTCCTTCTTCATCGAGGTCATGTATAACGTAGCAGCCATGGAATCGTTACCATTTCTTGGATTGTACATATCCAAGCCCGATCGTTTCTATTCTCTCGTTGGGCAATTTTCGCTGAGTTCCGGGGATGTCCCAGATCCTGTTGTAGAACTGAGCTTGTCGAGCAGTTTGTTTGAAGGGTACGCCTTGGCGCTTTAACAGCCTTTTTAATCCTTCTGTGTAGTATCTAGGCAGACGGATGGGCTGAAGGCTGTTAAGTGTAGAATCGGCACCATGCCAAATTTCTTTCTCCACTTTGGTTTCCGTGGATTGATAAAAGAGGATCGCCTTTTCATCTCTTCGCCTGAGAAGGACGTAGAATGTCTGCAGTTCTACCACACTGTAGGTACTAAGTGCGTCGAGCTCTTTGTAATGCTCCTGCGGGACCATGGCGATTTGCAAACTCTGATCATCGCCCATGAAGGCTTGTATTGATTGCCGAACAGAAAATACAGCATTGACCTCATCTTCCGAGTCGCTGCCGAAGATCAACACAGGGGTGGACTGTCCCGGCTTGTTGCATTGGGGCGGCCCTGAATAGACTATCTCTTCTTCCTCCTCGGTATCACTACCGAAGGCTGGAATAGTGGTGATAGATTTGTTCTTCGGTTTGTGGCATCTTCCGTGTCTTCGAAATCTGGTAAGAAGTATTTTGCATCTTCATACTTTCGAACTTCATTCACGAAGAATAGGTTCAGTTCCCCTGTCACGGTGTATTCGAGACCATCCTTGAAATACTTCATACACTGATGTTGTGTAGAAGGAATGATATTGTACACGTGTAACCAAGGGCTGCCGAGCAAAGCGTTGTAATAAGTCTTCACGTCAATGACGTGGAACTTGATGTCTGTGACGAGTAGCCCAAAGCGTAATGTCAATATCACAGACCCGAGCGTCCGTGATGACTGGGAGTCAAACCCAGAGATGGTGATTTTATCACGAGCGAGGTGCTGAACGCTCATGCAGATTTCCTTCAATACTCTTACATTGAGAAGGTTGACGGAGGACCCATTATCGACCAGAATTTTGCCTATCTTGATATCATGACAGTACCCAGAGACATAGAGGGGACGGTTATGCTCGCACGTTTCGAGGAGGAGATCTTCATCGCCGAAAGTGATATCGGCCGTGTGCACTTCTTCCAGCTCGTCCTTCATCTTTTCTTCGGCGAGAAAAGCTTGGAACTGCTCGGGCTCTTGTAGTGCCTTGATCAAAGAATCTCTCGCCTCTTTGGACAGCAGAAGGGCGTCGAGAATGCTTAGCTGTGAGGATATCTTCCTCAGATGTGCCAGAACGTTGTAATCCACCTTGTTTTTCTTGGGCGGATCCTTGGCTGTCAGCTCTTCGACGGCTTGGTTATTGAGAGTGATATCCTCAGGGACCTTTTCTTTTCCCTTATCCTTTTTGGTCGACCCCTTGTTTACGGGTCCGAGATTCTTTTTAGGTAATGTGCGATTGCGCAGCTGAATGTTCTCGTAGCTCTTCGGTTCTTCCTCTTTTCCTGAGGTGGATTCTTTGAAGAGAGGGCCAAGAGCCATTTCTTCTTCAGAATCACTCCCGAAGGTGAGAACTTGCGATCCCCTGCTATCAACCATGTGACAGTTGCCGGCAGCTCTTCCACGTTCGTCTGTCGCATTTTTCTGCTGTCGACGAGCTTCATACTTCATCCTCTTGAAGTGTTGCCTGTGAGCGATATACCCTTGCCACCAATCTTTAAAGGCGTTGCATTCTTCAGTAGGGTGTGAGATCTTCTGATGATATAAGCAGAAGTTAGGATGTACGTCCGCTTCACCGAGATGTATACCACCAAGAGAATTTCTTCTGAACGAGGGCAGCTTCATTCCCATCGATATGACTTTGGCGAACCTTTTCCTCGTCTTGAACCTGATTTTATTTGCGGCGGATGCGCTCTGATCCGGTGGGAGTGTTTCAACCCTTTCGTCCAGTCGCCGGCGTTTGGCCTTTTCAAATATGACCATCTCGCGCTCTCGATCAGCTTTGCTTTTCAGAAGAGCTTTGTTCAGGAATGCATCAATCATTTCATCTGATGGTCCTAGAAGTTCCGGCTCAGGATCTGCCCCTAGTTTCTCTGTATCCAGAGCTTCTCCATCGTTTATTAACGAGTGAGAGATCACATGGCAACTTGCCACATAATCCTCAGGTTTATCCGACGAGTCTTCTCCATTGTCATCATCTCCGTCCTCAAGAACGTGGCTGAGAAATTCTTGGAGTGTGACCGGGGTTCGCGCCCTCTGGTTATATTCTTCCAGCACGTCGATATGTTTTTGCAGGTCCGTGCGCTTGTCATCAGGCTTCACGGGTTTTTTGGTCTTTTTCTTCTTCTTTGAAGACTTTGACGGCTGGGTGTGGGCGCTTTGACTATCACCACCAATTTTTGGCGTCGGGCGCGGCTTTAGCATTCCCTCAATGATTTCGGATTCCAGCGGACTTTTCCATTTGATCGCCGGGCATGTTTGGAGATCCTTCAGCATTCTTTTTGTTTTGGCTGAAAGGGCGACCTCCCATGGAGCTTCTTCGACAAAAGAGCACAATACCCCCAGTATGTCCCCCCTTTTAAGAGCGTGCGGTTGAGGCGGGCTTACTTTCCAATTCTCGTACAGGGCGAATTTCCCCTGTTGGTATTGATCTTCAATCCAGCCTTTAAAGACGAAGCAATCTTCAATTGGATGGTCTATCGCTTGGTGATAGGGGCAATAATTGGGATTATTAGCCTCACCGAGTTGCAATGGGCATTTTGGATTCGGCAGATTGATGAGCCTGTTGCGCACCGCCAGCTCGAACAATCTCTTCGTTTTATCCCGGAGAAACGAATAAGGGCGCTTTATTTTCTCATTATAGAATCGTCGTCTCTCGTCTAGGCGATCAGTTAATTTTGGACCACTGGGCTGCTATTGAGCATTGGCGACGAAGGTCGCTTTCCCTTTCCCTTTTTCATTCCGCGGCTCCGGCTTCGAAGAGGAAGGCCTGCGGCCCATCTGGTCCATTTGGGCTAGCTTGTCAATCAAGGACTGGAAAGTGGTCGGCTTGAAAAACATCATAAATTGGGAAATAGTCGCTTGAGGGTCAAGAGTACCCACGAACATGCCTACCGCAGGCGCTTCTTCGATGCGCTGCTCGCATTTTGACCATAAATTCCTCCATCGTATTGCGTACTGGACGCAAGTTTCGCCTGGCTTTACCCTAGCGTTAATCAGTGCGGTGATCGGGATGCGCTCGCTAGCGCTTGCAAATCTCTGTGTATACAGCAGCTCCATCTCTGCAAATGTCTTGACAGAGTCATTTGGGAGTTCGGAATACCACTTGAATGCTGTCTCCGACAAGCTGCCAACGAATTGGCGAAGCAGTAGCTTATCGTCGCCTCCGGTGTTGCCGCATAAGGCTCTGAATTGAGCGACGTGCTGATGCGGATTTCCCGTCCCCTTATATACGTGGAATTTGGGGATCGTGTATCCCGGTGGGTACCTTATTTGGTCATACCAGCCCGGATAGGGTCATTCAGTCTTAACGATCTGCCCGGCCGTTTCGATTGCCTGATGAGCTCGTATTTGCTGAGCGATGTAATCATCCAGAGCGGCCTTGGAGATGGTCTCCTCCTTAGCTGCTGATAGAGCCGGAGGAGTGTTCGATGTCTTCCCTCTGTCGTCTTTAATGATAATCGGGGGGTCTTCAGCTGGAGGTTCCGGCTGTAATATCATCCCGGCCATATCTTGGAACAAAAGAGCCATTCATTTTATATTGGCCGCCTGTTCCGCGGACTCTTTTTCTTTCCTCTCGAGCATTCTTCGGAGGAATTCAGCATCGATTTCGTGTTCCTGACGCTGCTCTGAGGTCTTTGGATTTTCTTTCGGCCCAGTGAGTGTGGCCATTACAGTCAGCACCTCCTGAAGTTTTTGCTGCTGTTGCTTCTGAGCCTTTGTTATCTATCGGGTAAGCGGTCGATGACCCGTAGAAGCACGGCTTTCCTCTTTTCCGGAAGCCATATAAACGGTATATGTTACCATGCCCCCAGACTTGGGGCATTTAGATTCAGCGTCCTTGCGGTTCGCCGCGGTCATAGGGGCTTTCTCCGCCCTCCTTCTCTTGTGAGCGGTTGAAGTTGAGGGAGCCGTTGCAGCGGGCACGCAAACGGATGACATCTTCTGTGGTACCACGGGATGGCTCTTTTCTCGCCGAGCTTTAATCTTCTTTGGTCGGCGAGAGTAGTCCTGGTCAATCACCGATTCTTGGACCTGTCGCTAGACTTTGTAAATTTTGGAGGACAGCCGCTAGGGGGCTGCTCTAGCTTCGCCTTTGGTGCATTCTCTATAGGTAGAGGATATCTCTTCAGCACGGCAGTCGGAGAGTTTGTGCGCACCCTCCTTAGCGGTTCAAAGCTGTTCCTAGTTGGAACAGCAGCATCGATTTCCACCATTGGAGCCGGCGGAGTCAGTCCAGAAGGAGAGTTGCCCCTAGCCTTCCTTACTCGGCGCCAGTGGAGACGTCGAGCGTGTCAAGCCGTTGGGATTGTCTCAGCTGTAGGGGTGCCTTCCTCATGCCCCCTGTGTTGGTCAGAAGTTATCGTTGTCAGCCTATTGAAGACTAGCGTCCGTTGAGAGGGGATAACTAGCCTATCGAAGGCAGACTTCCGAGCAGGGGAAGCATCCTTGATGATTTCTCCTGGAACGGGAGCTGAAACAGTCAGTCTTGTGAAGACCAACCCTTTGGCAGGAGAAGCCGCCTTGACGACTTCATGAGCAGGAATGGCTATCCGCTTAGGGATAACCCTTTCTGGTATCGCGAGCTTCTTCATGGGCCCAAATGAGCTTTGGCCCAGTCTGTCAAAGACTGAGGCTTTGGAGCTGGACAACCCATTGAGAGGGGCTGCAGTAGTTGTGAGCCGATTAAAGACCAAACTCTTCGGAGCCTCCTGCAACGGCATTAGGGCATTGAAGTTCATGGGTGGGAGCATGGTCCAGTGGTGGCCTGAGTTACTTGCTCCACTGGCATCTTGAATAGGGAGGCCGCCTGGGGCCCGTAGGTTACTCCTCCAGCAGGAACGGAGTGAGAGTTATTGCCGTTGTCGCAGTTTATGCAGTTGAAAGACATCGTTCTTCAGTTTTTCTGCACAGAGCAAGACACCAAATCTTAGTACCTCGAATCCAAGGGCAACCATAGTAAACCGCGATTCGTTCGCGAAACACGACACACGAAGTGTGGAGTGGAAAGAGGAAAATGTCCCACCGGGCGTGCCAGAATCTGTTCTCCGCCGAATACAGCGAGACACGACCGCGTAGGTTCGTCTTGCCTGAATTTGGGGACAGATGCTAATTGGTGCTATCCGTCCACCTCTCCGAAGATGCCAAGTTGATTTATGGCACCATGTATCGAAGGTTTAAACGGATGTGGCCGATATAGCAGACTTCGTCAGATTCCCCCTCGTTGAGGGGTTTTTGATTGTGGGGACGCTCTTCCCTGCAGGCGCAAACCCCTGCAGTTAATTACGCTACCGCATCGCGGTAACCACTTTCTCTTTCTCCAGATGGTCACTTCGTGTCGTGTGTGTTTGTTTTGTTTTTGGTTGCCCGTAGATTGTATACGGAGACTAATTTATGTTGTCGCCCGTACGGCGTGGATTAGTCCAAATCCGTATTTTCTTAGATTTGGGTTTGGGGTTGGGTTTAAGGATACGTTAGTCTCATCTGAGACTAAGATCAACTTAAACGTATGTTAAGGATACGTTAGTCTACTTTCAGACTAAGATCAACTTAACGGGATCGTTTAGATCCAACAAAAGAGCACTTGGGCTCTATTGTTTAGTTTAGGGACATTGCCGTTGATTACCAGTTTAAGGACATGGTGGTCTAGTTTAAAGACATCATAGTCTGTAAAGGTTAAGGACATCATAGTCCATGGGCTTAAGGACCCCACAGTCCGAGGCTAAGGACATCATAGTCCATGGGCTTAAGGACCCCACGGTCCGTAGTTTAAAGACGTTATAGTCTATAAAGTTTAAGGACATCATAGTCCATGAGTTTAAGGACCCCATAGTCCGAGGTTAAGGACATTATAGTCCATGGGTTTAAGGACCCCACAGTCCAGTTTAGAGACATCATAGTCTGTAAGATTTGCTGATTGTCGGGACCCGCCACCTCTCTGAAGACGTTGAAGGATTACAACGATAAATATCAAAGGAGTGAAGAGATGTACCCTTGAACCAAAGTTAATTGGGAAATCTATAGTCCGATTTGGGACTAAAATTAATTAATTAGATTATGAGCACATGGGCTCAGTTAAATCTGAATTGAGGACTTATGGCCAACTTAGGCTAAGTCCAATTAGGTTTAAAATGTTGGACCTTTGTTTGGACAGTTGAACATTTGTATGGGTTCAGCCCCCCATTATTTAGCAATGCTTAAACAGGGGTTTGGGGCTCTGACAACATTTTGTCTTTTACTGCGCACTGACCATTCATCATGGCTCTGGGGTTTTATTTTGAATGTCATATGAAATGATCGAGTTTGGAAGAATGTAGTTGGGGTTCAATCAAAGGGGAGATCTTGTCTCTGGAAAACTTAGCTGATTTTGGGCTAAAACTGGTTTGAAAATAGTGTTAAACACTAACACATATTTGGCGATCACGTGTTCCCACGTGATGCACTTAAAATAGTGTTGAACACTATGGACAAAACACTCAAAATAGTGTTAAGCACTAGAAATGAGGTGGTCACGTGGGGTCACGTGAGGCGCCTGAGAATTGGGCCAAACCTCCTTTATTTTACTCTCAAGATCTGCAAATAAGTGTTAAACACTTAGCCTCTGTAATCATCACGTGTGGACACGTGATAATGCCAATGTATTGGGTATTAATTCCTCTATTTCCCCTTATTTGATCTTTTAAAAAGGTGTTAGTCAAGAGTCACGTGTGAGCACGTGAGGCATTGCCTCCAAGCTTGTTCTTTCTCATTTTGAGGAGTCTGTTTAAGGGTCACGTGGAGGCATGTGACCTACTCTTGTTCGTTCTTTTCTGATCATTGAGGGGAGGGGGTCACATGTTGCCACGTGACCAGGTTGGATACTGATTTCTTTACGTGCATGGAGAGTTTTAAATCCCTTGTTTTAAGAATTAAATTCTTTTATAGGGTTAAACCCTAATTTCATTTAGAGGAATTAAATTCCCATGTGTTTTGAAAGAATTAAATTCTTTAAACCCTAGTTCTCCCTCTAAGTTTTGGATCTGCAGGGCAGAATCTCCCCGATGAGAATTAAATTCTCAACTTATGGGGAGATCTGCTTCTGCAGATCTTCAACCATGAAGAAGAACTAAGTTCTTGTTTTAAGATTTAAACCCTGTCTCTGTTGGAGGAATTAAATTCCTAAGTATTTGGAAGAATTAAATTCTTCAAACTCAATTCTCCCTCTAAGTTTTGGATCTGCATGACAGAACTCCCCGATGAGAATTAAATTCTCAACTTATGGGGAGATCTGCTTCTGCAGATCTTCAACCAAAGGAAGAACTAAGTTCTTATTCAGAAGAGTTAAACTCTTAAATTGATAATTAAATTCTCTTTTTGTTTTGTGGAGCTTATGATCTCTTTCCTTTTCTCACCTAGGTTTTCTTTCTCTTCTGAGGAAATCTTTTTTTCTCTCCAGAGAATTAAATTCTCTTTTCTTTTGTATTCTCTCTCTTGTTGCTCATGTATCCTCTCTAAAAAAAAACATTTTCTTCTCTTCTTGGCTCCTATTTATAGGAGAAAGAAAAGAATCGGTTTATTTAATCAATCTTTAATTGAAAGATTTTAATTGATTTTGTAGCCAACATGATCTTTTAGATCACTCAGTGAATTTTATTCATCATTGGATTTTTAATCCAAAAGGTATTATGTTATTCTTGGTAAATTTCAGGAAAATCTTTCCTCGTATAGAATCTTTCAATAAATTGGTGATTTTTAATCACCATTGGATTTTTAATCCAACGGTGCTCCACTTTACAGAGCACAATCTTTTTTGTTTGGAAAGATTTAGAGAAATATTTTTCCAGTTAGGGTTCTCGATTTCTTCTTAACTAGAATTTAATTCTATTAGTTCAGAAGGCTTAAGAGCCTGTCACGTGTTGGCATGTGACTTTCTGATTGACCATTTAATTAGAATTTAATTCTATTATTTCAGAGATCTTAGGATCCCATCACGTGTTGACACGTGACCCCCATAATTTAATTCTGTTGTTTTAAAGAGCTCAGGAATTATCACATGTCAGCACGTAACCCTTGGTCACGTGTGGGCACGTGATGCCCCATTGGGGGTTTTCCCTGTTGTCTTATTATGCCTTTTAATTCCTTTCAGTGGGTCTAAAGGCCTATCACGTGTTGGCACGTGACTCCATTGATTGATCGTTTGGTTAGAATTTAATTCTATTAATTAGAGAGCTTAGGAATCCATCACGTGTCTGCACGTGACCTCTGGTCACGTGTGGACACGTGATACCCCATTGGGGTATTCCTTGCTGTTTTATTATATCTTTTAATCCTTTTCAGGGGGTTTAAAGGCCCATCACGTGTGGGCACGTGATACTCCATCGGGGTTTTTCCTGATATTTTATGAGGGAACAATAGTGCCCACATGAAACACACGTGAGCATTGTATGTCTCAGTGCTTAGCACTGAGGAGTAATTATATCTCAGCCCAAATCGGCTAAGTTTCCTGAGGTTAAACCTCTTTGATTTTAAATCAACCGAGCTCATATGGCTCATGGTTTACCAAACTAATCTTAGTCTCAAAAATGACTAGTGGTCTTCCATTGATGATATCCTAAATGATATTCATCCTGTGTCTCCTAAAGTAATCTTAGTCTCAAATACGACTAATGATTCTTAGGTCCACAACAACCCTTTTTCCCTCAAATACTGGATTTGGTTCAAAAGGGTAACTCTCTCCATACCTCTGATACATGTCGTTGTAATTCCTCAACGTCTTTAGAGAGGTGGCGGGTCCTGATGACCAACAACTTCTTTCGCTCATGCACTTCCAAATTGACGTGCATGCCTCAAATCGGATCATGCCCCAAATTGGGCACATTCCATATCACCATTGATGATATCCGAAATGATATTCATCCTGTGTCTCCTAAAGTAATCTTAGTTTCAAATACGAATAATGATTCTTAGGTCCATAACAACCCTTTTTCTATCAAATACGGGATTTGGTTCAAAAGGGTACATCTCTCCACACCTCTGGTATATGTCGTTGTAATTCCTCAACGTCTTCAGAGAGGTGGCGGGTCCCGATGACCAACAACTTCTTTCGCTGATGCACCTCCAAATTTATGTGCATGCCTCAAATCGGATCGTGCCCCAAATAGGGCGCATTCCATATCTCCATTGTTCACTTCGTCACGTAACAAATACACGTGCGCGCAAGATGAATAATGGACTAAAATGTCTTTAAACTAATATTCACCCCAAATACGGCGATAACGGACCGAAATATCCTTAAACTAACATTCGTCCCCAAAACGGGAATGTTGGACCGAAATGTTCCTAAACTAATACCCGCCCCCAAATACGGCGACAAAGGACCGAAACGTTCTTAAACTAACATTTCGCCTCAAACATGGCGATAATAGAACACGATGTCCTTAAACTAAAATAATCGAGCCCAAATGCTTATATGTTTAAGCTGGTCTTAATCTCAAACCAGATTAACGATTCTTAAATCAACCCAAACACGTACCCAAAAGACGCGTGGAGTGTGTATATATAAAAAAAAGGAAAATAGCGTCCAAAGGATGCATGGGCGCCAGCGCCTCACGTGCCCAGCACACGGGCGCTGGGCTCTAGCGCCTCACGTGGTTAGCATGCGGGAGCTGGGCGCCAGCGCCTCACGTGCTTGGCACGCGGGCGCTGGACGCTAACGGGAAAAAGGGGCTTAGCCCCTATGTTAGTGATATGTATGCCCTAGAGGCCATTATTGTATGATATAGTGGTTGCTTGGATATATATATGGAGGACTTTCTTGCTCGACATGATAGTATGCCATCTGGTTGTCTTTATCTTAACATGTTCATTGGTATTATTATACCGTCTCTCATATACATATTGATAAAGTCCTTAGGATGTTGGCTTGACTACCAGGACTATGATGCGGATCATACTACTGGGATCTGGGTAGTCCACAAGCACATCCTTCAATTGTTCCTAGTCGAGGGAATATCGAGACAGGGCATCGATATTCGAGAGTAGACTGGTGTATACGTTTCTTGACCCTGTATGGGGCGATGGTTGATCCCATATCCATTGGTGTTTGACATCAATGATTGTACACAGGTGCTCATTAGAGAATGGGTACACTGAACATGACTCGCCGAGAACTTCTAGATGGTATTATACCTATCGTCAGATAGAAGTTCTCTGGTGACACTGGTATAGGTTAGTCTGTAGACCCGAGATCGTTATAGAGTCTTGTATGGTTCCCACCGTGCTTTGATTTCCTCCCTACCACGGCTCAAAGGAGTCGTACTAACAAGTGGATTTTGGGTGCAGTCATGAGTCACATTGAGGCGATGAGCGATAGGAGGGGTTTCGTCTCTCCCGATATAGGGAATTGATATTGCACTATACTCGATTGGTTATAACTGGAAGTCCCTGGCCAGGGTTGTTGATGAGATTTACTGGTAAGTGTTATCAGTAATTTCTCATACCGTTATAGGCCTTACATCGGCATGACTTATCAAGTTATTGGGGTCTGAAGATTCCACCCCCAGACTCAATATGCGACATATCAGACGAAGAGACCGGACTGTACGGTAAGTGTTACCTATAGGCTTCATGGGAGTTTGGACGAACTTGCTTGTTGATCTTTTAATTGCTCAATACCTGGGAATCCATTACGTCCAGTTAATACCGTTGACGGCTTGTGGGTGATTGATGTGATTATCACTTACTGCTGGCGTATTGACGAGTCTTTAGAGTCCCACATAGAAATTTCCTGGTTCAAGAAAAACGAAGTAGGGCACATATGTTGATATGTGCGGGGGCCTGATTAAATACGAGTATGAGATACCGTATTGTAATCTGGCGGCTATTTTTTAACAGTTTGATTATATGTGATATAACCGGATTATTGAATCAAGCGTTGATTTGATAATATGATATACAGATAAATGATATTAGTCGGTTATATGTGATATAACCGAATTATTAAATCAAGTGTTGATTTAATAATATGATATATATTTATATTTGATATAATTGTATATTGACTAATATTATTGCTAACTAATTATATGCTTATCTTTATAAATATATATATATATATATATTAATATATATGTGATATATCTATATATCTATATATATGAAGCATGGCATGGTTTTTCTATTTTTAGAAAATAGAAATTGAGATGATAAATGGGAAGACTTTGGAGGCATGGGCATAGCATGGCTTATTCTATATATGTGATATATCTATATATCCTGCTACTTGTTACTGCCTAGCGGCACGTCTCGGATTCAACCCCGAGAATCTTGACCGTGGTCCCGGGCACGCACGGGATACTATTGAGTTACATCGACGAGTCATCAATTGATTTCAAAGACTTTAGAATAGAAAACCTGATAGAACAGTTTAGTTACCTATTGCACACTACCCTGCACTGCTTGATTCAAATTATTTGCTACTCTCGTTTTATTCACATTTATTTTGCATTGCCTGTTACAATGTTCATATTATATTACTTGATGACATGACGCGCTGACGTCTGGGTTTTGCATGGCCCAGATTCTGTACCGCTGTCGCAGTCCGAGCAGGAGTACTTCCGCCAGCAGGCTGAGCTGTGAGGTGTTAGTATTAGTTAGTTTTATTTCCTGCATTTTTATTTCCAGATGTGAGCCCGCATTGTGGGACGTACTTTTCTATTTTGTATTGGATCATTTGCTTCCGCACTTATTTATTATTGACTCTTGTTATTCTGGGTTTGGACATATGTTAGATAGTTTTTATCTTGTTCTTGATATCTCTACAGCCGTAATGTGACTGTGGATGGATACTTCCTACCCACAGGTAGCATGGTTGGCTATGTCACGTGCCCAATCTTGCGTACTCTGGGAAGCGGGGCGTGACAGAGCCTCATCATTAGCCCCCCACTCTCGTCCCGACCAGCTGACGGGTCGGGTCGAGAGTGGTTTGCCGGATCACCCGAGGTGAGCTCCTTTCTGAAGATATCGTCTGGCGTGTCTCTGGGCAATTGGTTGTCTTTTCTGGATGAGGCCAGCGAATCAGGGCGAGATCCCTTGCATTAAAGAGGGTGTGCCGGATCATGCGCACTTTGGTGAAGCGACAGGTCACGTGTCAGGTGCCGGTTGGCTGATGTGACGTGCTGCAGGCTTCTGGTGTCCGATGGGGTGCTGCCAATGTGCTTGCGACAGTTGAAGCGATCGTGGCCATCGAGCGCACTGAACCGTTTTGGCGGGAGTCAACCGTCGCCGTTGGATGGGGACGTCGGCTGTATAAATCGAGGGGAGGCCTGATTCAGGATCTCTGTCTCTTCACATTTTTCTTATTCCAAGTCTTGTTGGGTCGGCGCTCTCCATTTGGCAGGACTAATGGTTTGATCCGCGACTCTTGGTGCCTTCGGCGCTCAGTCCAGAAGGGGGGCCGGTGATGCAGCCGTGCCTCATGCTGACCCGAGGCCCGCACCAGATGTGCCTCCGGCGGTGGGGTCATCTGCCCCGTTTCGAGCCCCTGACAATTGTTCCGGCGGCGGCCAAAGTCGTCAACGGGTTCCCGAGCCCCAGACGAGGGACGTAGGAGAGAATGAAGACGGGGTTCCTCTTAGGAGGAAGAGGACGGTCTCTCGCGCGCCGCCGACGGAGATTCCGGAGGGGATTCCCTCGCAGGAGGGGGCACCCATTTCGTGGTCCCGTCGGGACTTTCCGTTGCTGCCGGCCTCCTTGCTGGTATGGAGGAGTTGGCTGAGGGCCAGATGCCGCGGGGGACCCTCAGGGCCCAAATGGCGGCTATTGCTCAGGAGGTCGTTCAGGTACGTACTCCCTCATGCGTCATTTCGAGCGCCCTCTCTCTAGTTCCGGTGTCCCTAAATCTTTCTGCCGTTTTTCGCCAGGTCCTTCAGCATTGCGCCCTCGTTACTCGTATGGAGGCCGAGAGGGCTATTCATGTTGCGAGGTTAGCAGAAGAGTCTTCTTCGAAGGCCGAGGATCTGCGACTTGAGTTGCGCCTGGAGAGGGAAAGGATGGCCGTCCTTGAATCTCGGTCGGAAGCCGCGAAGTTTGCCGTTTCAAAGTGCCGGGAGTCCTATCGCCGCCTGAGCGAGTCCCACCAAGCCATCGAGGCGAAGTTGGTGGAACTGGTCGACTGCTTTACCGCTATGAAGAGGGCGAGAGATGCCAGCAGGCAGGATGCCGAGGCGGCACTTCAGGCGGCGGAGGTTGCCGAGATCCGGGCTAGGAAAGCGGTGGCCGATTACAAGGGGTCAAACTAGTTTTACGTTGATCTCGGCGAGGCCTCCTCCATTGCATGGAACAAAGCTCTTGATGCCGTCAAGGAGCAGCTTCCAGAGTTTGCCGATGGTGAGCTTCGAGCTCGGGTCCTACTTCCAGTGGTCATGCCCCCGGTCGACAGTGATAAGGGAAGCGAGGCCTAGGCCGGGCTCGCGGCCCGAACTTCTTGGCCTTTCCTCCGTTCTCTTTTGTAAGCCTCCGGGCATTTTGTAAGGCTGGGGAGCCCACAGTACCCTTGTAAAAGTTTTGACTTTGTGAATAAAGACTTTTTACAGTATTGTTTGTGGTCGTCTTTTCCTTTGTCGGTAAACACTTGTATTTGCACGGTACTGCTTTTGTGTAATGTTGGTTCTCCGTCTAGCGATTACGCGTCGAGTTGAATCTGTTCGTTTGCCGAGTGTGCGAAGACCGGCGGGAAGACGTTATCTCCATGGCCCCGAAGTCGAGGTGGAGATCGCTCAGACGTAGATATGCAGGATGCCTCTTGTTGGGGCTTCAATAGCGATGGACAAGCAGGGTAGCCGCTCGGTGTCTCTTGGTGAGGATTTTGATTCTTAGCGCGGGAGGGGCCATAGGAGGCCTGCTAAGGATGGCCGAGTAGGGTAGCTGCTCGGTGCCTCTTGGCGAGGGTTTTGATCCTTAGCGCGGGAGGGGCCGTGAGAGACCTACTAAGGATGGCCGAGCAGGGTAGCTGCTCGGTGCCTCTTGGCGAGGGCTTTGATCCTTAGTGCGGGAGGGGCCATAAGAGGCCTACTAAGGATGGCCAAGCAGGATAGCTGCTCGGTGCCTCTTGGTGAGGGCTTTAATCCTTAGCGCGGGAGGGGCTGTGAGAGGCCTACTAAGGATGGCTGAGCAGGGTAGCTGCTCGATGTCTCTTGGCGAGGGCTTTGATCCTTAAGGACTGGCCGAGCGGGTTACTGCCGGTGCCTCTTGGCGAGGGCTTTGATCCCTGGTTTGGTAGGGGGCTACCAGCCAGGGATGACCGAGCAAGGGTAGGCCCGGTTGCCTCTTGACGAGGGATTTGATCCCTGGTTTATTGGGGTAGGGAGCTACCAGCCAGGGATAACCGAGTAAGGGTGGGCCCGGTTGTCTCTTTCGAGGGCTTTTCATCCTTAGCGTGGGAGGGGCCGTAAGTGGCCTACTAAGGATGGTCGAGCAGTGTTACTGCCCGGTGCTTCTTAGCGAGGGCCTTTTGTCCTTAAGGATGGCCGAGCAGGGTTGCTGCTCGGTGCCTCTTGGCGAGGGTTTTGATCCCCGGCGTTGTGGGGTAGGGAAGCTACCGGCCAGGGATAGCCGACCGGGATAGCCGCTCGGTTGCCTCTTAGTGAGGGCTTCGATCCTTGGCGATGGAAGGGCCGTGGGAGGCCTGCCAAGGATGAACCGAGCAATGAAGCTACTCGGTTGCCTCTTAGTGAGGGCTTAGATCCCTAGCGTTGTAGGGTAGGGAAGCTACCGGCCAGGGATAGCTGCTAGGCTGCCTCTTGTTGAGGGCTTCGATCCTTGGCACTGGAGAGGCCGTGGGAGGCCTGCCAAGGATGAACCAAACGGTGAAGCTGCCCGGTCGCCTCTTTGTGAGGGCTTAGATCCCTGGCGTTGTGGGGTAGGCTAGCTACCGGCCAAGGATAGCCGAGCAGGGTAGCTGCTGGGCTGCTTCTTGTTGAGGGCTTTGATCCCTGGCGCTGTGGGGTAGAGAAGCTACCAGCCAGGGATAGCCGAGCAGGGTAGCTGCTGGGCTGCCTCTTGTTGAGGGCTTAGATCCCTGGTGCTGTGGGGTAGGCGAGCTACCGGCCAGGGATAGCCGAGCAGGGTGGCTGCGAGGCTGGCTCTTGTTGAGGGATTTGATCCCTGGCGTTATGGGGTAGGGAAGCTACTGGCCAGGGATAGCCGAGCAGGGTGGCTGCGGGGTTGCCTCTTGTTGAGGGCTCAGCTCCATTAGGAAGGACCGAGTAGTGAAGCTGCTCGGTTGCCTCTTGGCAAGGTTCTGTCCGACCTTCCCAAGGTGAGTACCGAGGAGTGGGACAGTCCCAGGGACACGTGTCGCGAGGGCGCGGTGAAGGCAAAGCGTCGGAGTGGCGTCGTTTCGGTTTCACATGGGGAGGCACGACGTTTGCCGCGTGGCGTCTGCGTTGCGGGTGAAACGGGCGACTGTTGTATTCCCAGGCGTCGCTGGCTACAAAACGGAGCATTGTCCCGAAAAGAAAATACACGCTAGTAGATGCTCTTATTCGTGTGGCTTGAGCCCTGCGGACATCCGTTGGCATCTATACTTGGCATAGGGTACTGGGTTTCGTGGGTACCAGACGTGTCCTCTGCTGACGCGACCATGATTTGGCTGATGGTCAGCTCTGCGGGGGGAGGACGCTACTCCTGCTCGCGGTCAGTTTGCCGCTTGTCCCTTAAGTACGGCGTGAGGTGCCCCGAACGGATGAGCTCTTCGATGTAGTCCTAGAGTTGCTTGCAGCTCTCCGTGGAGTGGCCTAGCGACCTGTGGAAACCGCAGTAGGGGCCCCGGGTTCGCTTTGAGGCCGCGCGCGGGATCGGGGGGAACTTGAAGAACCCTTCGCCTTTGGCCTCCTCAAGTAGCACTGTCTGGGAGACGTTAAGCTGTGTGTACTCCTGGAACTTCGGGAGATAGGGCTTTTGCCGTTCTGGTCCCCTTCTCTCATCCCTTGCCCTCTTCTTCTGGTCAGCTTGCTCTGCCCGAGAGAGATTTGCGTTCACCTCGGATTCGAGCTGGACCTCGCGCTCGGTCCAGGCCTTTACCCCGGCCATGGTCTTAGGTTGCGCCGGTGCAAAAGAGCGTAAACACTCCTTGTGCCTAATACCAGACCTCAGAGCCGTGATGACCGTCTCGTCCCGGTGTTCTGGGGCCTCGAGAAGGGCGTTGTAGAAGCGGGTGACGCAAGCCTTGAACGTCTCTCTATCCTCGCTCTTGATCATGAAGAGGTGGTCCACTGTGCGCTTTTGCCGCCTATTCCCAACGAAGTGGCCGAGGAATTGGGTGGCCAGCTCGTCGAAGGTTGAGATCGAGCACGGCTTGAGCCCTCGGAACCAGTCTTGTCCGAAGCGGATGAGAGTGGTCGGGAAAGCTCGGCACTGGGCGGCGTCGGAGTTGTCTTGGAAGCTCATCCCTGCGGTGAATGCGTCCAAATGGTCCTTCGGGTCCGACTTGCCGTCGAATAGGGAGACTTTTGGGGGCTTATTGCGAGAGGAGACGTGGACGGCGAGCAGCTTCTCGGTGAATGGTTTGGTGAGCGAGTTGGCGGCGTACTTAGCCCCGTCGCTCGAACGGTGTCCTTCCCGATGCAGACCCTCGATCTTTTTCTCGAGGGCGTCGAGTCGGCCGTGGTACCCTGACGACTCGGCACACTCCGATCTCAGGCCTCTGCTGTCAGAGGCCTGCATCTGGCCTCGGCCGCGGTTTCTCTCAATGAGGTTCCTCAAATCCCTGGGTGAGGTGGTCCTTGAGCTGCCGTGACGAGCCCCGTCTGCGCGGCCCTGTCGGGGAAGGGAGTGTCGGTCATGCCTGGTGACAGGCGAGCTGACCGACATTTCCTCGGGGGGACAGGTGCGCGAAATACCTCGGGGCGGGGCGCTCTAGCGACGAACCTCGGTGTCGAGCTGTTGGGCGCCCAGCGGGTCGCAGAACGTACTGGCCCGGGGAATCCGCGGACGAGGGAGGTAGTGAGGCGGCGGACGGCCGTGCCGACGCGGGCTGAGTCTTCTCTCCCCCTGTAGGGGTCCCGGTCCCGAGGCGGGGGAGCGGCGACCTGGGGATCTTGCCCCGCCGTTTGAACGCGAATGAGCGCCTCCACGAAGGATGCGAGTAGGTCTATCCGGCCGGCGAGGGCGTTGATGGCATTCGGGGGAGGAGGTTCGTCCGCGCCTCCGTTGAGAGGGAGGCGGCGGTTGGTGCTTGAATCGTCGTAATGATCGCTTGCCATTGGAAAGAGATCGGAAGATTAACTTTTGTTTTTGTGGAATCAAGAAGTTCCCACAGACGGCGCCAGCTGACGGATGTCGGATCACGTCAAGATGTTATCTCCCGTTGATCTGCTGATGGCGGTGATAGGTGGCTAAGATTGGATCTGGAGGCTGTCGCTCCCGAAGCGTGTGGATCCCAATGGGTTTGAGGTTGTGGTTACCGAGTTACCTGCAAGGAAGTCCCGGGACGGTTGTACCACCGAGGACCCTCCGACGATCAAGTTAGTCTAGAGATCCGAGCAGAGTAACGGCTTAGTGGAGTAAAAATGGCTTACCTTGACCGTCTGAAAGAGGGGTTTAAATAGTGGTGGCAACAAGTGCAGCAGGCGCGAGAATCACGCCGGCCGTTACGCTCCCGATGTCACGCCCGCGTGATGAGCGGGATCTCTCATTAATGGCGAGACAGGCTCGTTAATGGGGGATCGTGATGGCGTGGAACATGGGATGTGGCCGGCGGATATCTCGCACATTGCGAGATTCGCGGGATGGCGGTTGCGCCTGTGAGCGGTGCCGTTGGTCGGTCGATGAGACCGAGGAAGATGACCTCGGCGGGAGAGCTCGTGGATGAGCGGGAGAGCCGGGGTACCTTGGTTCTGCTGTGGCCCGGGGACGAGCTGTGAAGCCAAGGAGGCCGGTTACGCAGGGGGCTCGTAGGTGAGCCAGCGTTTGCTCGGTAGGACGAGCATAGGCGTGGTCTGGTCGGCCACTGTAAGTCCTTTCTTGCATGCTCTGGAATACGTCATCTGCCACGTGTCCTGATCTGGGAGATCACCGATATCGAGCCTCATCACATTCTTAAATACTTGTTAGCTGTTATCATGTACTGATAACGGTTTCATGTGCATTATTTGCCATGTGCGTCCTCGGATTTGGTGTGATGTTTCTTTCATCCCCTTTTACTTTTGTCTACATCACATGGTCCAACGTTTATATTACCAACTTGAGTAGCAAATTATTGCTGCCAGCAATCCCATAGAGTAAACAATTGCTAGCAGCTGAAAAATGTAGAAGACTTTGATTTTAAAAAAAATGCTAGCAGCTTGAAATTCAAGAGGGTCTAAGAGGAAAAATTGTGCAAAAAATATTTTTAAAAATTAAAGGACAGTTTGGCTGAACTTGGCAAGTTGTCACCGAGTTACGAATCCACACGTATTTCTTTTGCTGGAGTTGGTAGAGCTGCAAAATAAGGCATTGAAGAGCCGTAAGCAGCCATTCTCGACTCACTAAGGATAAAAGCAGAAGATGCTACCTTCAAATCTCAACCCAACACCAAACTTAATCCGTAGCTAAGCATTTTGTTACTCTATGGCTCATCCTTCTCAATTTCTCTCAATACTACAATCAATGCATTGGATTTTTCTCCTGTTCCTCTCTTCATTCATTGCCCCTTCCGTTTTCACCTCGTCGAATGCTTTTGAAGCCATATCTCTTCTCCGTTGGAAATCCACTCTTCGAATCGGGAACAATAGCATTCTCAGTTCTTGGATTCCGGATTCCGATCCATGCATGTGGGTTGGAGTCATGTGCGAAGAAAAAAACGTCGTGACAGGGATTAACCTATCTCGTGTGGGCTTAATAGGTAAACTCAATTCTTTAGATTTTCACTCACTTCCATCTCTAACTCACCTCAACCTCCGACGCAATTACCTCTTTGGGCCTATCCCGTCGAGCATCGGCTTGCTTTCCAATCTCACGTTACTTGATTTGTCTCAAAACGGGTTCATAGGAAATTTGCCGGTGTCTGTAGCCAATCTCTCCAGAATTTCTCAGATGGACCTTTCGATGAATGTATTAGAGGGTCCTATACCTCCCGAATTAGGAAACCTTCGCAATCTCGTTCTCTTGCGGCTTAATGATAATCACTTATTAACAGGTTCCATCCCTTCCAGTTTAGGAAATCTCACCAACTTGCACACTTTGTATATATATAGAAATAGTCTTTCCGGCACCATTCCTGATGAGATAGGAAACCTAGGCAAATTGACTCGCTTAGCATTTTCCCATAATCTGCTGTCGGGGCCAGTTCCTTCGAGCTTGGCGAATTTGAGCGCGTTGAGACATTTGTATCTTTCATTCAATCAGTTCACTCACTCTGTTCCTCATGAACTTGGGAAGCTGGCAAATCTTAGGGTATTAGAGATCGCCACCAGTCTCTTGACAGGCCATCTTCCTTCCAGTTTAGGGAACCTGGAAAAACTACACATCTTAAATCTCGCTGAAAATAGCATCACCGGAACCATCCCTTATGAATTTGGGAACTTTACGAAGATTCAAACATTGTACCTTTATGACAACAATATATCCGGAGCCATCCCTTCTACTTTCGGCAACATGAACAACCTAGTTGATTTGCAAATCTTTGATAACCAACTGTCCGGTTCATTGCCTCGAGAATTGACAAATAAGACAAACTTTGAGAATTTAGGTTTGGATGACAACAATTTCACTGGGTATTTGCCACCTGATGTTTGTAAAGGAGGAAAACTCCAAAGCTTCACTGTAGGTAACAACCTTTTCATGGGATCCATCCCGACAAGTTTGAGAAATTGCACTAGCTTGGTTAGAGTTCGGCTCGAGAGAAATTGCCTTAATGGGGATATATCCCGAGATTTTGGGATATATCCGTATCTTGAGTACATTGATTTGAGCTATAATAGATTTTATGGGGAGCTCTCATCTAATTGGGCAAACTGTGGAAACCTCGCAAGCTTGAAAATTGCAGGAAACCAACTGAGAGGGAAGATACCTAATGAATTTGGGGATTCATCCCAATTGCGGTTGCTAGACCTTTCTTCGAATCAACTTGCAGGAGAGGTACCGATTAGACTAGGGGGCTTAAACTCTTTGTTCAACTTGAATTTAAGCAACAATATGCTTTCTGGAGCAATTCCCTTGGAAATTGGAAATCTATCAAACCTGAGAAGTCTTGATTTATCTTTAAACCACATGACTGGAACAATACCACAAGAATTAACGGATTGCCTCAATTTACTGGTTCTAAACTTAAGAAGCAATATGTTGAATGGGGCTATTCCATATCAAATCGGCAAGTTGAGAGATTTGCAAGGTCTACTAGACTTGAGCTATAATTCATTTACAGGGGATATACCGACTGATTTGGGAGATTTGCAAATGTTAATGGCTTTGAATTTGTCCCACAACAATTTATCAGGAATCATCCCATCGTCTTTAGGAAGGATGGTGAGTTTGTCATCTATTGATTTATCATTCAACAATTTAGTTGGTTCCGTTCCAGATGGCAGTTTATTTGAGAAAGCTCCAAATGAATGGTTCAGCAACAATAAAGATTTATGTGGCGCCGTGTCAGGTTTGCCTCCTTGCACTTCGTCATCAAGAGCTGGTCATCATTCTCAAAAAATTCGTGATACACTATTGATTGCGGTTCCCCTTTTATGCGGCATACTTCTTTTAGCTGCAACTCTTTATGTTATGTTATTCCATTGCAGGAAAAAGTCTCCTACAGAAAATGCAGATGAAGTGGTACTTGGAGATTTATTCTCGGCACTGAGCTTTGATGGCAGTGTTGCATATAAGTACATCATTGATGTTACTGAAAATTTTGATGAAAAATATTGCATTGGGAAGGGAGGATATGGTTCTGTTTACAAGGTAGAGCTGCCAACAAAACAAATGGTTGCCGTGAAAAAGCTCCACTCATTTGAAGGAGGGATAACACATGAGAGAAGTTTCAGAAATGAAATACAAATGTTGACTGACATTCGTCATCGCAACATAGTTACACTGTATGGATTCTGCTCCCACGCTCAGTGCAATTTTCTCATATATCAATATATTGAGAATGGAGATTTAACTACAATTCTGTGTGATCAAGAAAGAGCAATGGACTTAGATTGGAACAGAAGAGTTGACATTATCAAGGGAGTAGCTCAAGCTTTGTCTTATATGCACCATGACTGCAGTCTACCTGTAGTACATCGAGATATTACGTGCAATAACATTCTATTGGATTCGGAATTTCAAGCATATATTTCGGACTTTGGCACTGCCAGGATCTTATTGCCCGATTCATCAAATTGGAGCACTCTTGCTGGCACTTGTGGTTATATTGCCCCAGGTCAGCATTTTATTTAAATATTCTGGTTAAGAAATTAGTCACAAAGTTTTAAATATCGCCGGACATCACAATCATATCAGGTAGATGTTTGATGCATCGTATACGGCCAGTACATCGGGCCAATATTGCTCTATTGGCCAATATATAGGCAAAAATATATCGGTTTTATCGTGCCGCTGGCCTATACGGTATATCGGTCAATACCGATATTTGAGTCTCAGTCTAATAGTATATTCTTATTAATTGAGAAATGCATTTCATAATGTCAGTTTGATATGTGTAACTTCACAAATTAAGGGAATGCCATTTACATGCCTCGTAACGGCGGTTGATAACCACAAAATGCAGAGGGGAAAATCTTTGATACTGTAATATGTTTGAAGTTGATAGAATGTCAACCTATGTTTATTACTAACAAGTTAATTGTTTTGAAAACAATTTCAGATGAATATTTTAAAAGTGTTAACGAACTCTTTTTTTCTTTGAAGTTAATATAATTTGTATTTTTTTTATATCACTTCTATAAATAGCTTAAAGCTGAGTCCTACTTTCTG
This sequence comes from Agapanthus africanus, assembly GCA_030015575.1. Classification (NCBI taxonomy): domain Eukaryota; kingdom Viridiplantae; phylum Streptophyta; class Magnoliopsida; order Asparagales; family Amaryllidaceae; genus Agapanthus; species Agapanthus africanus. The sequence goes on from CM057337.1 coordinate 897,985,236, forward strand.
TACCCCTTGATTTACCATTTTCAGTCATAACTTGGTGAAATAGAATTGCGACAGTCGATAGCTCAACTATGTGCATTATGTTATTTTGATTAACATTGATTGTGCATGCTATCTTTTGTGTCAAAAGACTCTCTAGAGACTAATTTTATTTTTGCAATTTTATCATGACAACTCTGCATAAATTGGATTGTGAATGGTCAAATATGAGAGCAAGTAAATTAAGGCATTGTTTGAAATATTTATTTGGAAATGTTGATACTTCTCAGTCTTCCATCTAAAACATCTTCATCTCATTTCTTGCAGAGCTTTCGCAAACTATGGTAGTTACCGAGAAATGTGATGTGTATAGCTTTGGTGTAGTAACGCTTGAAGTTCTAATGGGAAGGCATCCTGGCGAACTCATCTCCTTATTTCCTTCACTACATGAACAACAGATATTGTTAAAGGATCTGCTAGATAAACGCATTAGTCCTCCAACAGAAAATACTGCTACAAAAAGAGTGATATTAATGGGAATGACGGCTTTTAGGTGCTTAAATGCCAACCCAAAGGCTCGCCCTACCATGCAACAAGTTTCTCAACTATTGGAGAGCGACAGCTCACAGGAAATTCACAAGCCATTACACACAATAGAATTGAGGGAATTGATGTGTTTCTAGAAGGTAAATGTGCCATCTAGGCTAATGTATCATATACATGGGTGCATACTGTTTAGAAATTAGAACCCATATCTTTTGTTCTTGAATAATCCCCCCCTCCCCCCCCCCCCCGGCGGTTAGGGTGTGTTACCATGCATTAATGATGGTGTCATGCACAAGTTATTGCTTGTGATAATTTTTTTATTTTTTGTACCTTTTCCTTTGGTCTACTAATTGGACGTCTTCTGGACAAAAACGTTTGGTTTCATTATCTGTATACATGTACAAGCACAGATGTTTAGTATACCAACTTGAGCATACACGTATTATCTGACTATATGTTCCTTAGCTGTTGCTATTATGTATAAATCTAGTGCTGTCATGTTCATTATTTAATAGTGTTTTGATGCAATTTTGTTTATTGTTTTTGTAATAGACTTTCACAGATTAGCACATCAGTCCTCCGACAACAAATCATGTTACAAAACTTTGGATCGTTTGGACCTTGGTATTTAGGCTTAAATTTGTGTGATCGGTCAGTCTATATATGTGCTTTTATTGAGGATGAATTGTAATAGGAGATGCTATGTTTTGGAGTTGTATATCATAATATATTCTTACTGCTTAAGTATTAATGGCTGGGTTCAGTACTATTATTCAATAACAATAAAATGCTTGGCAATTTATTCATGGATTATAGAGTTTTTCCTAACTCTGAGTCTGATGATGCTCTATATTGGCGACATCCTAGATCAGGACACGTGGCAGATGACGTGTCTTAGAACTCAGAAGAAAGGGCCCACCGGAGGCCGACTAGGCCACCCCTGTACCCGACCTGCAAGCACAAGCTGGCTCTCCTCAGAGCCCATGCAAATTGGCCTCCTCGGCCTCTCAGCTCGCCCCGAGCTACCACAGGACCAAGATGCCTCGGCCCTCCCGTTCGTCCCCGAGCTCTCCCGCCGAGGCCATCTTCATCGGTCCCTCCGACCGACCAACTCCACCACTCACAGGCGTAACCGCCGCTCCGCAAATCTCGCCATGTGCGGATTCTCCGCTGGCAACATCCTACATTCCACGTCATCACGATTCCCATTAACGGGCGATCCGCTTATTACGCGGGCGTGATGTCGGGAGTGTAACTGCCGGCGAGATTCTCGCGCCTGATACCGCGTGCTGCCGCCACTATATAAACCCCCATCACAGAGGGGTCAAGTAAGCTTTTTCTACCCCCACTTAGCCGTTACTCTGCTCGGATCTTGTGCTAACTTGATCGTCGGAGGGTCCTCGGTAGCACCAAACCACCCCAGGACTTCTTTGCAGTTACTCGGCGTAGGCTTCTCAAAACCACCAATCTCCTCAAAAACCCATTGAGACCCACACGCAACAGGAGATCACCTCCAATATCCACCGGGAGATCGACGGAAGACAACATCTGACGGAGACTCGAAAAGGACCTCCATCAGTTGGTGTCGTCTGTGGGAAAAGAAACTCCACAAAAAATAAAGTTGGCATCCGATCTCCATCCACATGGCAACCGATCACCCTGAAGATCCAAGCACCCGCCGCCGCCTCCCCCTCAACGGAGGCGCGGGAGAACCTCCGCCGAATGTCGTCGACTCCTCCGCCGGTCACCGCCTCACAGACTCCGGCGGTCGCAGGTCTCTCGATCCGTCCCATTCAACCTCGAATTCCCACGTCGGAGAGCCTCGTCTTGAGCCTTGTCGCACCCCTGTCCCTACCGAGGCGGTGGCGGTCAGCTCGCCTGCTTCCAGGCATGATCGGCACCTCTCCTTCGACAGGGTCGCGCCCACGAAGCTCACCAAGGCAGCTCGAGGACAACCTCACCGTAGGGCCCAAAGGACCTCACCGGAAGGAACCGGGGCCATCAAGAACTATGGTCATGACGACAGGGGGTCAGTCGAGCTCCCGCGAGACTCGGCACCCGACGCCGGCAATGGACGCCAACGGCCGCCCGAGCAAAAAGGCGAAACGAGTTCATTGATCAAGGCAGGCTACATAAGTTCTCCCCGAAATGTGACGGTCCTTTCCTCGTCTCTGAGGTACTCCCCGGCGGAGCTTATCGCCTACAAGACGCGGACAGACGCAAGTTCCCGCGGCCTTACAATGCCGAGAAGCTCAACCTATACCAATGAGGCGAAGGCCAACAAGTGTATACCCCTCCTTTCGCAAAGACGATGTAAATGTTTTCTAAAAATCCTTTCCATTCGAATAAAGAAACGTCGGAACATTGCAAATATAGTTCTGTCTTTACGATCCAAAGCCCTCACCAAAGAGGCAAACGCGCAGCTTCGCCGCCCGGTTATCCCTAACAGGCCTCCTACGACCCTCCAATGCTAAGGGTCAAAGTCCTTCCTAGAGGCAGCCGGGCGGCTACCCTGCTCGGCTATCCTTGCCCGGTAGCTTCCCTATACGCAACGCCAGGATCAAAGTCCTCGCCAAGAGGCAACCGCGCAGCTTCATTGCCCGGTTATCCTCAGTAGGCCTCCTGCGGCCCCTCCAACGCAGAGGATCAAAGTCCTCCTTAGAGGCAGCTCAGCAGCTACCCTGCTCGGCTATCTCCGGCTGGTAGCTTCCTAACATAACCGACAGGGATCAAAAAGTCCTCCCAAAGACAGTCGAGCCCGACCCTCGCTCGGCTATCCCCGGCTGGTAGCTTCCTACCACAACCGACAGGGATCAAAAGCCCTCCCAGAGGCAGTCGAGCCCTCGCTCGGCTATCCTTCAGGACAAAAGCCCTCGCCAAGAGGCACCGGGCAGTAACCCTACCCGGCCAAGGGTCCTTTGTAGGCTTCTTACAGTCTCCCCCGCGCTAAGGACCAAAGTCCTCCCAGAGGCAGTCGAGCCCGACCTTTGCTCGGCTATCCTCGGCCGGTAGCTTCCTACCACAACCGACAGGGATCAAAGTCATCGCCAAGAGGCATTTGGCAGTAACCCTGCTCGGTCCCCGTCCTGAAGGATCAAAACCCTCGCAAGAGGCAACCGAGCGGCTACCCTGCTCGGTCATCTCCGGCTGGTAGCTCCCTACCCATGACGCCAAGGATCGAAGCCCTCTCAAGAGGCATCCGAGCGGCTACCCCGCTCGGCCATTCCAGGCTGGTAGTTGCCTACCCACGACGCTAGAGATCAAAACCCTCGCCAAGAGGCAACCGCGCAGCTTTACTGCCCGGTCATCCTTAGTAGGCTTCTTACATCCCCTCCAATGCTAATGATCAAAGTCCTCCGTAGAGGCAGCCGAGCGACTTCCTTGCTCGGCTATCTTTGGCCGGTAGCTTCCCTACTCGCAACGCCAGGGATCAAAGCCCTCATTGAGAGGCAGCCGCGCAGCTTCACTGCCCGGTTATTCTTAGCAGGCCTCCTACGGCCCCTCCGACGTTAAGAATCCAAGTCCTCCTTAGAGGCAGCTCAGCAGCTACCCTGTTCGGCTATCTCCGGCTGGTAGCTCCCTACCCATGACGCCAGGGATCAAAGCCCTCGCAAGAGGCATCCGAGCGGCTACCCCGCTCGGTCATCCCAGGCTGGTAGTTGCCTACCCACGACGCAAGAGATCAAAGCCCTCGTCAAGAGGCAACCGCGCAGCTTCACTGCCCGGCCATCCTTAGTCGGTTTCTTACAGCCCCTCCAACTAAGGATCAAAAGTCCTCCCAGAGGCAGTCGAGCCTAACCCTCGCTCGGCCATCCCCAGCTGGTGGTCGATGCTCGCAATGCCAGAAATCAAATGCCCTCGCCGAGGGACAACCAAGTAGCTTCCCGGCTCGTTCATGCCCAACGGACGCGGCGGCCTTGTAGCCCTCATAACGAGGCCTCTGAGCCCATTCATGCTCGACACAAATACGGCGGACATCCCTCTGCCCATCACATGCAGAGGATCCAAGGCCCCAACAAGAGGCATCAGGTCTATCTAAGTCTGAGCGATCCCCTCTCGACTTCGGGGCCATGGAAATGCCTCCTTCTCAGCAGCGCTTGGCACGCTTGGCAAGTGATCGAAATCAACTCGACGAACGATCGCTAGACAGATAACCGACGTGACATGGAAGCCCAACAGTGCAAACAGAAGATAAAGTGCAAACCGATGAAACCAAAGAAAAAAGTTTTATTACCAAAGGTAAAGTCTTTACAATGGGTATTTTAGGCTTTCCAGCCTTACAAACTGCCCGGAGGTGTACAAAAATTCCAGAAGCAACAAAATAGAAGGAGGAGGAAGGCGGGGGCTTTAGGTCTCGGGGCCAGACGCGACCTCGGGATCATCGACATCCACCACGAGGCGAGCAGGGTCCTCGGCGACCTCTTCGTCAGGAATCTCTTCCCCCTGCTCATCGGCGTCCGCGAAGGGGTATTCGGCCCGGAGCTCTTCGTCGGCGAACTCCGGCGTCCGGGCCTTAACGGCGTTGAGGGCCTCGTGCCAGATGCGGGTTGTGGCCACGGCCAGGTCATCATAGAAGTCCGTCGACTTCTTGTAGCCCTCCACCGCCTTCGCCGCCGAAAGGTCAGCCAACTTCGCCGCTTTCAGGTCGGCCGACTTCGCCGCCTCGGCCGCCGTCCCCAGCTCCTTCCGGAGGGTCTTCACCGTCTTCTTCAGGTTGCCAGCGAGCACTTGAGCGTCCTCAAGCTTAACCTCGGCAGCCACAGCGGCCTCGCGGGACCGGGCAACCTCCCGTTTCCCGGCCTCCACCTCGCCTTCCAGGACGGCAACCCTCGCCATCACCGCCTCCAGCTCCCACTTGGAGCTCTCTTCCAGCGAGGCAAGCTGGCCCGCAGCCTCCATTGCCGGGGCTATCACCTCGGCCTCCATGCGTAAGGCGAGGGCAACGTGCTGGAGAACATGAAAAATAGGAAAGAGATCAGAAAGACGAAGGGGGCACCGAATCTCATAAACAACCAAACACTTACCTGCACGGACTCCTGGATGATGGACGCCATCTGGGCCCTGAGGGTCTCCCGGGGATCCTACCCTCGGCCGATTTTTCTATCTCATGCAGCAGGCTATCCGCAGCGGATATCCCCGAGGTCACTGCGAACTGGAGGCCCCCCCTCCACTATGATCGGCAAAGGCGGGCCCCGGGAAGACCTCCAGGAACCTCTCTTGAGTGGCTCCATTGGAGAGCCGATCTCCTCCTCCGAGACCGGGTCCTCCAGAATCCGAGCCCGCTTCCAGCCCGATGCTCTGCTAGGTCTCGGGGCGGGATCCGTCCCCGAACGCTCACGTGACGTGATAACCGGAAGAGAAGGAGCCGGGATAGCCTTTGAGCAGGAAGAGCTGGCGCCTCCGGCCTTCGTGACCTTCCTCGGCTGGCGCATGGAGTCTCGGAGCTCGTTCATATTCATGGGTCCTGCACAAAACCAAATACAAAGAAGTCAGCGACACACGCAACATAAAAGCCGAAAAGCAAGCCTAACTTACCGACGAACTCAACGGGGCTGAGCCCGGCCCAACTCAGGACCCTCTCAGACAGCAGCACGTCGAATCGGGAGATGGGCTCCCACGACGCCACTCTTACCGTGGCGGGGTCATTGGACTGGTTCCCCGGCAATCATTTTTCCCTCGACCACCTGGTGGGCACGGGCCAGTCCTCGCCCTCGGGAGGCGCGACGAAGAAAAACTCCTTCCAATCGTGAATGGAAGAAGGCAGGGCTACAACTCCTGTCCCAATGGCGCCCCCATGTCACTTTCTAAAAGAGAGGTAGACCCACCTCGGGTCGCCCGCTCGACCCTCAGGATGATTTTTGAAAAACGAGGGAAGAATCAAGGATGGAGAAGCTGAAGGGGATCGCCTGCAACTTCAGGCGGATCAGGAATCCGAGGAGAATCCTCCATGAGTTCGGCACTAACTGGCCAGGGGCTAGCCCGAAGAAGTTCAGCGTTTCGACGACCTCGGGAGAGAAGGGCAGGCGCATTCCACCCCAAAAGCTTCCAAGTACAGGGCGATCTCCCTACCCCGTACTTGGTCTGCCCTCTCTCCCTCCTTGGCCAGACGAAGCGTATAACGTGGAGGGATGTGGAAGCGATCCCGAGCATTGGCAAGCTCTTCCTCATGCCTTACCCAACACGAGGCGCCGGGGGCACCATCTACCGCCTCCTCCGTGGAGGCTGTCCCCGCCGCACGATCCCGAGGAGAGGGTCCGATCCCTACTCCCCGAGAAGACTCGAGCTCAACTAAAGGGTCCCTAGAACCTACTACTACGGCATCTACAGATCCTACGAAGGAAGACATCTAATCTGAAGGAGAAAGATCCTCGGGAAACGAAAGCAAAAGAAAGAAGACGAGCGCCGAGCAACCGGTCTTAGAGCGAGGAAATATGAAGGAGTAGGGGCCCCGGAGTAGGCCCCACCCCTATTTATCACTGCGATCGCCCTCATCCAACGACGCCCTTCATCTCCCTCCAAAACGCCTTCTCGCGTCCAACGGCCCCGATCGCTCCACTTGTTGTTCCCACACTAGGTTGCATCCCATCAAACACCGCAGGTCTGCACACGTCGCGTCGGCCAACCGACGCTTGACATGCGGACCGTCACTTTAGTGACAAGATGCGCTAACCGGCGCACTTTCCTTAAATGCAGAGATCTCGCCCTGATTCGCTGGCAGAAAAGACAGCCGACAGCCCGAGGACGCGTCCTGACGAAATCTTAAGAGGGAGCTCACCCCGGACGGCCCGGCAGTCCACTCTTGATCCGACCCGCCATCTGGTCGGGACAAGAGTGTGGGGCTAATGATGATGCTCTATATTGGCAACCTCCCAGATCAGGATACGTGGCAGATGACGTATCCCAGAACTCAGAAGAAAGGACCCATCGGGGGCCGACCAGGCCGACCAGGCCACCCCTGTACCCGACCTGCAACCACAAACTGGCTCTCCTCAGAGCCCCTACAAATTGGCCTCCTCGGCCTCTCAGCTCGCCTCGAGCTACCACAGGACCAAGATGCCTTGGTCCTCCCGCTCGTTCCCGAGCTCTCCCGTCGAGGACATCTTCCTCGGTCCCTTCGACCGACCAACTCCACCACTCACAGGCGTAACCGCCGCTCCGCAAATCTCGCCATGCGCGGATTCTCCGCCGGCAACATTCCACGTTGCACGCCATCATGATCCCCATTAACGGGCGATCCGCTTATTACGCGGGCGTGACGTCGGGAGCGTAACTGCCGGCGAGATTCTCGCGCCTGCTACTGCGTGCTGCCGCCACTATATAAACCCCCATCACAGAGGGGTCAAGTAAGCTTTTTCTAGCCCACTTAGCCGTTACTTTGCTCGGATCTTGTGCTAACTTGATCGTCGGAGGGTCCTCGGTGGTACCAAACCACCCGATGACTTCTTTGCAGATACTCGGCGTAGGCTCCTCAAAACCACCAATCTCCTCAAAAACCCATTGAGACCCACACGCAACAGGAGATCACCTCCAAGATCCACCGGGAGATCGACGGAAGACAACATTTGACGGAGACTTGAAAATGACCTACATTAGAGTCCCTTAGGTTGTTAATGTTTTTCCCGATTTGTTTAGTTAGCAAAAGAGCCAACTATGGGGCCGAATCATGAGTCTAATTCATATGCAAGGGACCTGAGGGTATAAAGCACAGAAAGTATATTGGCCCTTTAGCAATTTTGTTCACATTTGTTTACTGTCCATTCTCATATGTGAGAATATTAAATATCCATGCTTCAGAATGTTTTACCGCGCTTATGCAAATTTTGAACTGTTTGATTATGAAAGAAAGGGGGATCGGTGCCATGAAACTGCCCCATGGAATTGTAGACTCTTGTAGGAAACTAAAATTATTTTGAAATGCAAGATTCTGGATTCTGATTAAGGTCATGAATTTAACTTGGAAAATGAACATGACCGAATGACATAAAAATTACAGTATATTTTTTGGCTTTAGGATTATGCAGCAGTCATATCAAAATGGACATAATAAACATTATTTTGAGAAGAAGTGAATTTCTGCTTTGGAAAGTGGCACGAAATGCTGAGTGAAATTGTTAATTGAATAGATTGAAAGATTATATTGGCTCGTTTACTATCATTTGTAATTCGTCGCCAGTATCCTACTTTCATTTTTCAGCTTTTTTATCGTGTTTGAACATTTTTTGGTTGTCGATATCGATGATGTGATTCAGAGCCTTCCACAATTCTATTAGACTTTCTGATAATTACTGCATGGCAAACAAGGTCCCACAACTAAACTTGGTTTAATTAATTATGCATTGGGTATCTTTGAGGTATTCATCCTCTAAAACTGTAAATCTCTCTCTCTCTCTCTCTCTCTCTCTCTCTCTATATATATATATATATATATATATATATATATATATATAATCATTTTGACATGAAGATTTAGTCTTTATAAGTTTGTTCTTACAACTTGATTATGCAGGAGATTTTTGTTTCCGCTGAAAACCTGAGCATGCTATCAGAACTTATCTGGCGAGGGTCTGATATAATTTTTACAGTAACTCTATAAAACTCAAGAATCATATTCTTTTTAGCCGGCGAGGATCTGATTCTTCTCACTGGCCTTCTCTAACTTGGAGTCCAAGAATCCAATCAGCTCGATGAACCACTCTTCTGATGCCCCATCGAGCCGTGGGTCCCATATATTGTCATAGCATTTGAGCTCTTTTTTCTTCTTGATGATCTGTGATTGGAATAAGTCCGATACATTGATCTTGTTCCTGGCATTGGTCTCGGTGTACCTGTGCATAATGTCATGGATGGCATGTCTGGATTTAAGATGTCAGGTTTCAACGTCGGGTAGTCCAGGGGGCCCAAAGGAAATGTGCTAGAATGGAATACTGTATTCTGTAAGTTTTGGCCCTCTGCTGCGGGTCTTCGACGAGAGTCAGCTCTATATTTCCTCGAACCATCCTTTTATCTGATCAGCAAAATGATTTCAGCATTCGTACAAATAGCAATCGGAAGTAAACGTTCATAGAAGTAATTTTAGCATTTATCAGAAAAGTAACGAGCCAGTGTCTTCATGTCACGAGAAAACAGGATGCAGGTTATTACAATATTTATGTACAGGCACTCCAAAAGTTCAGCACAATATTTATAGATGCAGACGCAGAGATAAAAGTTTTGTTGTATGTTATGATTAACAAGTTAAATTAAATATGAAGTTTTGCACCATCACCATCAGCAATCACTGCAACCTAATTGGATGAGATATGCATGCAAACTGCAAAACTAATACTGAGCAAACCAATTCAAGTCCTCCCCATTATATATTTATGTACACTAATACCGAAACGAACCTAGATGTTTTCCTTCTTCACCAATCAAACTCTGAAGTGTAATTTACAATTCATGCCAAGATTATATCACAGGTACTGGAAGAAGAAATATTACCATCATAGAGTGGGCGCAGGACAGGATCATGAGTTTTGAGGTTATTTTATATAGATTTATTCAGAAGCCGTGTCGACTATACTTTCGCCTTTTCTATTTTAGAGCCAGAAGAGCTGTACTTTGTTATTAGCTATTTTCAGAGAGAGTGGGCTTTAGACTTGTGTGCCTCATGATGTGCACTTGAATTGTAAAATATTTTCAGGGAAAAACATAAGAGGGATGTATGCTTTTAAGGTATGAAATAAAAAGAGTAAATTACACAAAAATACCCTTAACTATCATGGATTTTCACTAAAATACCATAAAGATTTTTTTATTATAGTAAAATATCTTAATTGCTGTCTTTGAGGGTATTTTTAGTGAAAACATGTCTCTTGAAAACCACAGTTAAATGTATTTTATTGTAATGAAACACTTTATTTTAGTGAAAAATCTTGATAGTAAGGGTATTTTAGTGTAAATTTTGCCAATAAAATTTAAAGATACACTACAGTTGAAAGTTCGAGGCCCCGTTTGGGAATGGAGTTAAAGTTTTCTGAACCGGAGTTTCATAAAATAAGAAAAACCTAACTCCAAAATGCTAACTTTATCTTGTTTGGCGATCATTTTGGAGTTGAGATGGCTATAATTATTTTAGCTCTGCGGCTATCTCAAGTCCAATCTGATCTAAGATATATCTAAACTCCATTTTTGGAGTGGGACTTGCAAACTGAGGTTTGCATATCTCTACCTCCACAAAATAGTCTACAATTATCCCAACTCCACACTCCTCAGGCGACAATAAACAGTAATTGAGTTATAGTTGCACGAAAAGACTGCTATGGAGTGATTTTGACACATATGTCGGTAACCCTATATCCTAGCTGCAACACTGGCAAAGTTTCTTTTCATTTGATTAGGATGTTTGAGGTTTAAATAAATCCTGCCTGCATCAAGTTACGACCAATTATTCTCACAGAAAAAAATAATGAAAAATGCTTAACCTATCTGGCTTGAAAGTCGTAACAAAATCTGCTCAAGAGACAAATATTATGGATCCACTTGTTTGGGGTTGCTATTTAGATGTTGTAAGTCCCACGGATATATTTTTTTGGGTAAATTGATTTCATGGTAGGTAAAGTATCACTCAAAAATAATCATCAGCAGTTAGGTGTACACATTAAGCCCAGCGCAATATTCATCTATCCGTTCCGTGATTTATAAATTGACGGCCTAGATTACACAGACGTCCTTCGATCCATTCGTATAAGAATCATCATCGCTTCCCCCTAAAAACCCTAGATTTCAGAGACTAGCGGCAGGGCGTCAGCAGATCTCGCGGCCATGGCGAGTGATTGAAATCCTAGCCTTTCTTCCCCACGACGATCTCTTGTCATTGTTTAGATCGTTTCAGATCTAACGTTTTCTCTTCTCCTTTTGTTCTTCTGTAATTTTTATCGCAGACATTTAAGCGCAGGAATGGAGGTCGTAACAAGCACGGCCGTGGGCACGTCAACTTCATTCGCTGCTCCAACTGCGGAAAATGTTGCCCTAAGGTTCAATCACACACTCTCTCTGTGTGTGTGTTATTTATTAGTTTTTCTTAATCAATAAGAGATCACGAAAAACTTGTTTCTCCAATGCGATGCTCACTGCAGTATGTTGAAGAAATTTAATCTTTTGTCAATCTTCCTGTAAAACTCTATATACATTCTTAAAGTAATTATATGCGTATATGAAAAAATTGGGGAAAATGTAATAGGCAATTCACTAATATTAAAAAAAAGAGGCAGGGGAATATGATAATATTGTTAGAAACATATATATGCAAAATTGCAAGAAGCAATGTAATCAAATTAACGGCTGTAAAATTCAGGCTAGGTTCATTAACGCTTACTTCTATCTCCTAGAGGAGTGGTACATGTTAGGAAATTAGACCCGGTGCAAGCAAGAAATAAACGCCAATCGGAGCGATAAAACTAAATACGGGCACAACAGATCAAGACAGAAGATTTTTTTTGCAGTTCACTCAACACTGGCTACTTCTGCATCGTAGAGGCTCTCTATGATATCCACTATTGTTTTTGCTCGGTTACAAATCACTCTCCACAAGAAATCTCACGATTACAATATTTGTGAATACTCTCTATAAATCACTCACTGGTTTATATTCCACCACACCTTCGTTTGTGTTTTTTTATTGATACTCTCAACGAAAGCTTTCAGCCTTTTTATAATGCAATTAGGAGACAATGCATTAAATGAAGCCGACCTCTGTTAAGTTTAGATTCAGCAATAGTATACTTTGACAAAGAAAAGAAGATACCGACCACTCCTTTAGAGTTTTTCCTTAGTTGTCTTTTGACAAAAAATGGAGATGCCTTTCGACAAAGAAAAGGAGATGCCAACCACTCCTTAGTCGTCTTCTTTTGCAAAAGTGGAACCAAAGGACAAAGAGCATTTAAATGCTTAGAAGAAAAAATTGTTACATAGGCTCCACAGCACAACAGTCTTCTACTTAGAGACAATACTCAAGTTCTTCACCAATATTTCAACCTTTCATTTTACCGAGTAACTTAGTGGATAAGCATATCACGTGCACGAGCCTCTACGAATCTCATCTTGTTCACCTTGAACCAAAGCCGACAAATCTTGAGCAAAATACAAGCTTTGTTGTATCTACCATCTTTGTCAATATATCCGCGGGATTTTTGACTCTATCGATCTTTTCCTGTTCCAGTTGTTTCTTCTCCAATAACCCCCGCACAAAATGATACTTTTTTTTGATATGTCGAGTTCTAACATGAAACACGGCATTCTTGGCCAACTGTATCGTATTTTGACTGTCGCTCTGAAGTGTCCCCAACTCTTGCTTCTCACAAAGTTCTACCATGAGATCTTGCAACCATATCTCTTTGGACGCTTCCGTTATTGCTACATACTCTGACTCGGTAGTAAATAATGCGACAATTGATTGGAAATTTGATAACCAACTTACCACTGTTCCTTCAACGGTGAATACATATCCGGTTGTACTACTACATGTGTTTCGATCTCTCGCAAGATCAGCATCCACATAACCATTCATCTCAAGTGAATCTCTTCCATAACATAAGGAATAATAAGAAGTACCAACTAAGTATCGAAAAATCCATTTTACTGCTTCCTAACGTGTCTTGCCTGGATTTTGCATATAGCGGCTCACTGCTCCCACTGATTGAGCAATGTCTGGTCTTGTGCAAACCATAACATACATTAAACTACCCACCGCCGATGCATAAGGAATTTTCTGCACCATATCAATTTCACCAAACGTTTTAGAACAGTGCTCCTTTGATAGTTTAAAATGACTTGCAAGAGTGATCATCACTGGTTTTGCTTGCTCTATGTTGAATCGCTTCAACACCTTCTTTAGAAAGTCATAACTTCCTCTCCTTTCTATTTCTGGTGATCTTTATACCGAGAATTTGCCTTGCCGCACCCAAATCTTTCATAGAAAATTGTGACGCCAATTTTCTTCATACTCCTACATGCCAAAAGCATACCATCCACATATAGAGACAGATACAAAACATTTCCATCATTGAATTTCTTCACGTAGACACAATGATCCGACATGCAATGTGTAAAGTCTTTCTTCCTCATGAATCTATCAAATTTGAGATACCATTGACGAAGAGTTTACTTCGAACCATACAAGCTCTTCCTCAATCTACATACCATATCCTCTTTGCCTTTAGTTTCAAAACCTTTAGGTTGCACCATATATAGTTCTTCAAGATCACCATATAAAAACGCCGTTTTCACATCTAATTACCGTTGCCATGTTTAGCAAAACTCTTATAGAAGCCATCGTCACAACTGGTAAAAATATTTCATTGTAATCAATTCGCTTCTTTTGAGAATACCCTTTGACAACAAGCCTTGTCTTGTGTCGTTTTGTTTCATATGACTCATCCGTGACTCGGTATACCCACTTATTCAACAAAACATTCTTTTCAGTGGGTAACTCAGTTAACTCCCAAGTCTTGTTGAGTATCAACAAATTCATTTCATCCTTCATGGCATGCTCCCACTCACTGCGAGCACCATCTTGCAATGCTTCTTCAAGTCTCCGGCTCATCCGAATATGTTTACAAGACTTGATGATAAACGCTATTCTTCGATGGATCATAAATGACTTTAAGCCTTCTCCTTCGAGTACTTCTTCTCAACTAAGGAATCTTTGCAGGTGTAAGCTCTGGAATCACTGGTTCACCGATCGATTCAGGATCACCGATCTCTGTGGGAACTCCCACATCATCACCAGTAGCAGGTTCTTCATGAACCTCTTCATGCTCATTGCGGCAATTGTGTATATTGTACCGGCTCAGTATTTAACTTCATCATGTCAAATTTTGTTGTTGGCTCGTCAACTTGCTTTCGATCCTTGTACATCTCATTCTCATTGAACACCACATTTCGAACTTGAATGATTTTGTTGAACTGATAATCCCAAACGCGTTATCCGTACTCGTCACCACCATAACCAAGTAACACACATTTGCGTGACTTTGCATCAAGCTTCTTTCTCGAGCCATTGTCAAGTAAGTAATATTCCAAATAACCGAATACTCTTAAATATGAGCAATTAATCGATTTACTTGATCATATTTCTTCTGGAATTTTTCCATCCAACGCATTACATGGACTGTGATTGATCAAGTAAACGGCCGTGTTGACTATTTCGGCCCAAAGATAAATAGGGAGCCCTGCATGTAGCCTCATGCTTCTTGCACGTTTCAAGATGATCCGGTTCATTTGCTCGGCAACGCCGTTCTCTTGTGAAGTTCTTGGAACAGTTCTCACTCCGTGAATGCCTTCTCTTAAGAACTCAGTGAATACCAAATTTGTATATTCATCACCATCGTCAGATTTTAATGCTCTGAATTTGCAACATGTATCATACTCTACCATAGTCTTCCAATGTTTGAATGCCTCAAAAACATCAGACTTCTCTTTAATAGAAAACACTCAAGTCTTCATCATAGAATCATCAATAAAAGTCACAAAGTATTTATTTTCTCCTATTAAAACTTGTTGAGCTGGCCCCAAACATCTATGTGCACCAACTCCAAAAACTCTATTTTTTGCTTCACTCCATCAATTCAAAAACCAACCGTCTTTTTATTTCCGAGTACACAATGTTCACAAAAATCCATCTCGAAGCTTTTTAAACCGAGCAGCAATTCTCGACGATGTAACTTGTTCACACCTTTCTTGCCAAGATGTCCCAGCCGGTAATGCTAGATAGTAGTATTGCTGTGTGTGGAAGAAGTGGAAGCCGTCAAGTACTCTGAGCTCGCGTCTTTGAGCATATAAAACGTGCCAGCACGCTTTCCCTTAGCAACACTTCATGACCTAGAAGTAATCTTCTATTCTCCATTACCAAAAGAGGTAACATGCTCCTCTTGGTCCAACACACTAGCCAAGATAAGATTTTTCTTCAGCTTCGGAATATGTCGTGTCTCACGAAACCCTGTCCCTAACAAGTCCTTCTTTGATCATAACACACAACACATAGGATAGCAACGAACACTCCGGCTTTTGAACTTAACTCGTTAAAACAAGATGAAAAACATACCTTCTCTCCATGGACGACCTGTACTTATCACGGCTAGCTTCAAGCGTCACCGTCTTGATTACGGTAAATAGAACTTCGTAGAACACGCGAAAAACATACCAATCAAATGTTGGCGGGTGACTAGACAACATTTTAAAACTATGGAATTGAGCAAATATCTTATTTTCTTTAGTGAACGCAAGGGTTTATACGCAGTGCTCTGAGAAATTTTACTTAGAAATTGATATTATGTTGAAATTGTTTTAATATGTTTTTCGGTTTTATGGCTTAATGCCGGGTTTGGTTGCCTATGAATTTGGAAACTTATTTAATATGCCAACGTGAATGATGGAGGTCTTCTTTGATGGTTTTGTGCTAATTGCATCAATTTATAGGTAGATGCAATGCCTATGTATTTACTTTTAGCCTTGTTCCTGTTAGCTCTTTTATGGTCCTTATACATGTTGACCATGTCTGTCTTTGATTCCGGAAAAAAGCTATGCAGTAGACATGAAATCCTTGGGTTCCTGAAGCTTTTAGAAAGCAAGAATCTTAAACCTTCTCAACGGAAATCTATGTATCCAGATGTTTTCTTTTACTTTTTCACCTTGCAATTAATAGTCAGGAGTCTAGCACTAAGATTCTATCATTAGATCATAAGATCTTCATGCTTAGTGTAGCGGCAAGGTGTGTCATAAATTCCCAGTTTTCTATGTTGAAATCTTATTCTAAATGAGGTGTCTTCATCAAATGTATATTAATGCTGAACATGTTCTCCTTATAGGACAAGGCTATCAAGAGGTTCCTTGTGAGGAATATTGTTGAGCAGGCTGCTGTAAGGGATGTGCAAGAAGCCTGTGTCTATGATGGTAAGCTACAATTTCCTTATTGTTTTTAGCGTTTGATTCGGTTTTTTCCTTGCATTTCCTTTAATGGCATATTTTGAATTTTCTAGGATACACCCTGCCTAAGCTGTATGCTAAGATGCAATATTGTGTTTCTTGTGCCATTCATTCTCATGTGGTGAGGGTTAGGTCCCGAACAAACAGGAGGAACCGTGAGCCACCACAGCGCTTTAGACGCAGGGTATATTTTTCTTTTAACTTTTCTTAATGCCCACGTGGTGATTTTATCATAGTCGCAATTGATGTTTTTCTTAAAACCATCATACGATATTGTTTATTTACAGATAACCATTGTTAATTAATTAGTGTTATTTTACATCTCGGTGCTTCCTCAGTAACTGACATGTTATCCTTGCATAGGCATCTGATTTAGCTTTATTATATCTCCACCTAAGTATAGGAGGTCTTGAATATCTTATCAATTGCTTGGCAGTGGTAGCACATGCTTTTGGTACGTTAACATGCCATTTCTTCTCAAATGGGCAACTCTAGTTTCCTACACCCGTACCTGGCTACTATTTCAAATGTAGCCATATCTATCAAGGACCATTGAATACGATTAGCCCTGCGATTACAATTATAGGTCACTTCTTTTATATGGACCTTATGATAGAGGAAATGCAATTTGCCCCTTAAATTATTTTCAAGTTTATTCAATCAATGTGCATGCCTATTGGGCAGCTCTCTCTAATTGGTCACTCACTTTATGTCGCTTTGGACAACATTCTAATATTTATCACCAGAATGTGAATTGGAGGTTGATACTGTAGGGTATCTTTCGTCACCCGATTGAGATAGGAATGCACATGCTTGTATGGCGTATTACAGATCCCCCTGTCTAGAGTAGGCCGAGTTTATTGAATGCGGGGATCCGAATCTCCGGCAGCCGCTGACTAAGCTGTCGTTAATTACCCCTCGCCTTTGGGGCGAGAGAATCTCTGATTGACGGGTTAAACTGGACATACGAACTTAAGGTGCAGCGTGTGTGTTATGTTTGAAGGGTTTTGGGTATATCGGGGGCCTCACAAAGTTTACAGGGGTCCCGCTAACCGGATAGTGGGCTGGGGGTCAAGGGGCTAGCAGCCCCCTTGCGGGGTGCGGGGCAGCGTCCTGTTAGAAATTTTTTTCTTTTTAACGGGATGTGTTTTGAGTCTGGAGTGTGTGGGAAAACGAGGGGTGAGGAGCGTCCTAAGGACGCTGGGCGCCGGCGGGCCACGCGCCCGGTGCGTGGGGACAGGCGGGTCACGCGCCCGACACGTGGGCATCGGCGGGCCATGCACCCTGCACTTGGACGCTGCGCGCCCGCGGAAAAGGGGTTAGCCCCTGGACTGGGAGTTGAACTCCCGAGTGTCTTTTGGAGTTAAATTCTTAAAAAAAGGATCATTTTGTGGAGTTAAACTCCTAAAAGATCTGGATTTTTGGGGTTCAACTCTTTCGAGAATTTGGATCTTGGAGTTGAGCTTCTTAAAAATTGGTTTGGAGTTAAACTTCTAAAGAAGATATTTTTTTTCGGAATTAAACTCCCAGGAGATTTTCGGAGATGATGAAAAGGGACACTTTTCTTAACCTTTGAGCCCTGGATCTTCTCTTGAGCCTTAGGTCTTCTTAAAGTGTGATTTTTAGAGATGAGTCTCCTTCCTTCTCTCTGTAGGCTGGATTTTGAAGAAAAAGGGGAGGATGAGACTTAAAAATCTCCTATTTTAGAGATTTGATGGGAGATATGAACTTCCCTTCAAGAGTTTTATGATGAAAAACTATTTTTTTTTTGGAAAAGGAAGAGTTAAACTCTTAATTTAATTCAAAAAAAGAAAAATGTTTAAAACCTTAAGAAAGAAGGAGGCACAGAACCCTAATTTTTTTTAGGGGAATGAAAAGTTCTATTATTTCATCATAATGTTGCCTTATATAGGCTTACAACTTTACACATAACCTCTTGGCTTTACAAAATGACATTTTGCCCATTCCATGCCTCATGTGTTTATTTCTTTTTGCACGTGAATCATGAGCTTTACAAAAATTTGGATTTTTGTCTATTTATTTAAATATTACATTTATTTGTTTTACTTTCTTGGCATAGGACTAGTCTGGGCTTAGGCCCACCTGTTTGGACTTGGGTTCGGGCCTGGGCCCGGTTTGATTCAATAGTAGGGTCCGTTTGCTTTGGCTTGGACCTATTTTTTGTCCACGGTTTGGCCTTGACCTTTAGCCAATGAGGTGTAAATTTTAACCCCAACAGATACGATTGTTCCTTGTTTTGCATGTAGAATATCAGTACAAATGTTTTTCGCATATTAATTTTGGTCAAGCATTTTGTATGAAATTTAAGGTTGTACCTACATGGATGTCCGGATGCCTGCGTGCAGCAAATTCGCTGGATGGGATGAATCGGACTCCATCCCGAGCATGTACACATCATTATATTTTTACTAGTACTTTGCAGGATGGTTATATTATGTACACTTGGTCTTCACTCGTCCAACAAAAGATTTTTTAGCTTTGGTTCAACTTGACAACTTTCTGTAGTCATTTCTAGCAAAAAATTAAAATAAAGATATATGCGTTAATTTTTAAATCCGTTTCAAAGAGAACAATTTTAAATTTAGCCGATAGATCACGAGTTGCACAGTCAGTAATGAGAGGTTTGATGTTCCAGAGCGAGAATTTGAATTCACAAACACAAACATGCACACAGAGAGAGGGGGGCCATACTTATATGTAAATGTACATATCATCAAGGGCCTTGAGGTATCTAGTGCACCCACCTTGACGGTATTACTATTTACGTATAGGTATGGCCTCATGCTTTGTGTGTGTGGGAGGTTTGCTGTTTCAGAGCGAGAATTTGAATTCACAAACGCTAACCATACACACACAGTGGGGGGCCATACTTGTATGTAAATAGTACATATCATCAAGGGCCTTGCGGTATCTATTGCACTCACCTTGACGGTATTACTATTTACATATAGGTATGGCCTCTTGCTTTGTGTGTGAGAATTCAAATTACTACTCTACAGCAGCAAACATCTCCACACTGCATGCGTGCAATCTTGCGAAAATTGTTCTCTTTGAGGATTTAAAATTAATATAATTTTGGATGCATTTTATTTTTTGTTGGATGTGCCGGAAGAAAATGGCCAAGAGTGATCAAAGATAGAGAAGTCCTCTGTTAGCAAGTATTGATTTTAAGTGTCGAGAAAATAATCAGAAAATAATCATCCAGCCAAATATTGGTGGGTAACAATGATCTATGCAAGCATGTGATAAAGTCTTGTTCATCTCAATATATGAATTTGCTGTAAGCAGGCATTTGGGCAGATACAAGTATACGATTTTAAATTCTCTCTAAAGTGCTTTGCTAAAATTAAAATGTCAAAAACATTTGTATTAATGTTCTACATTCTATAACATGTATCCGAAACTGGAATTCATTGTTGCAAAAATATCTGTAATACTGAATATGTGTACCTTCTACAAGATCATATGAAATGGGATAAATTCATACAATATTAGTTATTAATGATAGGAGAAGGTTTTTGCTTTGATTAGTTAACGCCTTTCGATCCTTCTGTTAGCAAAGGTTGTCAGGAAAAATGAAAAAAATAATAAATTATACTAAAATAAGTCTGCTTGGTTATGTATCTCTGAAGTTAAAGCTTGACCTTTTGGAGTGGTTGGCTGGAATTTGAGTGGTGGTGAAATGACTGAAGACCTTTTTGTAAAAATGCTTTATATAATCGAGGCCACTAGTTAGCTGTGAAATGACTAGCATGCCAAGGTTATTTGATACATCCTGTGTTTTATCTTGTGTCTCGTTGCCTAAGTTAACCAATGGAGTAAGTTATAGACTTGATTCTGTCTGGATGCTGCACTAGTAATGGCGAGCCAGCCAATTTCCGACCACCTAATAATGCCTACTTGACCATGGTATCACAAGTAGATGGTATTGTTGGATGAAAGAAGATTTATAGATTTTGGCTCATTTATTTAATGTCCTTATCCTGCGTTCTCTTATGGTTGGGATCGTTTTAATATGCGTGGTTTGCAGTTTTCAGTTGTTTTAGGCAATGGTTAATCTTTGACCCTCCTCCGTTAAGCCTTAATCAATCAATACTCTAACTCCAAGCTAATTCCTTCGCATCGAAATCGGTCACACAACCTGGGGATAATAATGGTGAAACCAAGTTTTATATATATATATATATATATATATATATAGCTCTTTGCTCAGCTATAGCTGGTCTTACTTGTTTGGGGCGGCGCTTGGATAGTCTCCCGGCATTCTATTCTTACCTTTATCACATGTTATCCCCTAAATGCACCTATCATCATTGTCATATTCAGTTATTTTTTAAAAGCAGCAGAATCAAGTGAAAACAGCTGGCTAGCATGTTTGTTTTAGACTTTTAAAGTGACTAAAGAGCAACTTACACTTTTTATATTAATGAGTATCTTCTCGTAGTTACATATTTAATCCGGCAATTTGCATTTAACATACTAGAAGTTGATTTCTTATAATTAAAAAGCAAAAAATCACATCTTGGAGTTAAGACTAAGCCATTACAATTCACTTAATGACTTGTGTGGTGAGAGGAACCGTTGCTTTATGTTTGCAAGGAAGCAAAACCAGTACATAAAAAATCAGAAGACGCGAAATGGTATTATGTTTATTGTTTATTAGTTGTTCAGGTACCAGAATAAGAGAAGAGCTATATGGTTCAATAAGAATATAATACCTGCCTCTTGTAATGTTAGCTGTACTTATAATCCATTGGAAAACCTGTCCCTCGTAATCTGTGTACTGCATAGCCAACAGTTCTCGAGCAAATCTGTACTACTAATTGTGCCGTTACTTCCATCATTGGAAAGTAGGCAGCCGCTTGGAAAAGAAAACTAGAGCAGTCATATGGATATGATGTTGTAATACTTGGGGAATCTTAGTTCATTCCAGTTATGTTTATGACAATGCCAGTTATTAGGTTAGAAGTATCTTAGTACGCTTGTTGCGTATCGTATATACTGTTGAAGGCACTAGTGTATTGGATGTATGGCATGCGACGATGCAAATCTAAGCTTAAGAATAAGCAGGTTAATCACATGTTCCAAGCTGTTTACTTGGCCCTTTTCCGTGTTTACATGATAGTGCTCGTTGTGAAGGAAGGCACTTAGAATAGTTCCGTGACAACACAGTTCTATAATAAAATAAGGATATTCAGTTCAGTTTGTGTCGATTGACATTGCATCCTACCCGTAAATAAACCTTCATTTCACGAATTAATTAATTTAATTTTACATGGCATGCCTATGGTGCCAGCCTGCCTGTATAGAATTTTTTTATTAAATATTAAATCAATTGAAATTCCTAGCAAATAATGGTTTGGATTTCTACTCTATTCTTGGCTGCGCTATGAGAGGACCAGTTAAATATTGGCTCTTCCATGCGTTACCGTTGAATAAAAACTATTGACTGGGATATGATGTCTCGTGCTTGCAGGACGATGCCCCAAAGCCCGGACAGGCTCCTCGCCCTGCTGGTGCTGCACCTCCAGCTCATGCATGATGTTATTGAGTCTTCAATTTCTGAGAAAGAGCGATCAAATTGGATGTTGTGCTACTGACTGTCGGTTATGTTTCTGGTTTAAAGGCAATTTCATGTGAGATTGTACTGCGGGGATTTTGCAGGAACATTTACCCTCATCGTAGGTTTCTTATATTTTGATTTTGGAACTTCTTCGGTTTATTACCTGTTGAGACACTTGTTTCTTTTGAATCAATAAATTTTGGCACAGAACCTTGGGGCAAATTTTATCCTCCTTTTTATGTTGTCTTAGTCAACTAGAATTGATCTGTTCTTGAATAAATTATTACTAAATGCGAACTTTATGGCCATATTTTTGGGTTTTCTTTTTGACTATGTTTTATTGTACTTCTTATCTTGATTTTATATGTTTTATTTTATTTATTTACTATTACTATTATTACACTACCAATTCTGCTATTATTATTATTATTACTGCAACTGTTATTGCTACTACGCATTCTTTTACTTCTGCTCCATCCTCTATTTGTTTTGTTGTACTCCAATCCAGTGTTTTTTTGACCAAACACCCACGCATGTATCACACAAAACACATGCATCCAAAGACCTATTAATTTGTCCCGAAAACGTTAATTTGTGTCCGTTTCTCTTTCTGGGATTCGAATCCCGAACCACACTCCTCGAGAGGGAAAGTATTTATTTCTCATTGGGAAAGAATTAGAGATATATTGGTTGCTTGACTTCCGTGGTAACAAAGGGAGTCATTCTTGGAAATGGTTTCAGGGTCTTATTCAGCAATGTAGATCTTAGAGTACCTACTCAAAACCACCAATGTTTTATGTAGTGTTGTTTCTTTTTTCCATTGTCATTCAAGTGGACAACTCAACCCAAATTCCAAATGTATAACATGAAGTCAACCTCCATCTTCATGTGCCGCACTGCTACACATGCTTTTCAGATATTTACCAGACAAATTGGTAAATCCCAAAAAATTTGGTTGACAAGAATCATTTTTTTAAAAAAGAGGCTAAATGGCATATACATATCCATTATTTCCCCAAAAAAGCAGATAAATACCTGTATTTTAAAATATGGCACTATAATACCTAAAGTTATGCTTTTTTTTGCACTTTGCTATTTGCCTGTGCTTCAAAATGTGTTTCTTGAGAACGAATAGATAGAAAAATTCTAAAAAAACAAAACTTCAGGTATTAAAGTGCCATATTTTGCAACATAGGTATTTATCTGCTATTTAAAGGAAAGGATTATAAGAAAAACCCAGAAAACAAAAAAGAAGATGAAAATTAAGATCAAGATTACAGTTTCAAGGAAGGAGAATTGGAGGTAATGAGCTCCCTATCTCTCAGCCCTTCCTTCTCCTTACAGCAACTCACTTCAATCATAATCTTCTCTGCTTTCTTCGCCGGCTCCTACTTACATCCCATCAAACCCACCTCCGCCTGCAAACTCTCGTCTCCGTCCTTATCGAAGGAGCAGCTCCCATTGCAAGCTTCCCCTTCATCTTTCTCTTCTCCTTCGCGTTCCATTGCGGGCACCGGACTGATCGGTAACCTGCACAATGCCGACCCCGACGAACGGTTGTGCGGCGTCGTTCTGCACCTCATCAGCATCAGCGCGTTCTTCGGAGGAGCCGTTGTTTCTGTATGGATTGCATCCTTTTCCTTTTCGGCATTATAATTCGCCTTTTTTCTCCGACAGAAGATCTGTGGAATAAATCTGCAGCATTGGCAAGGCTCGGATGTATCGGATTTGTCCTTCTTGTCGCGGATGCGGACTTGGCCAATGCAAGTGACTTTAGGGTAAGCAGGATCTTCTCCTTGTTCTTTGCTTTTGCTTCTTGAGATGAATATCGGGATTGGGCTCCGGTTCGGGCTCGTGTTTTGCGTTGGAATAATGTAGAGAAGATCGGAGCCGGGAGTTTCTCGGCGTGGCCAGGGCTCGACGAGATCATGGTGGTATTGAGAAAAAACTGTGAAGAGGACCGAAAGAGAGAGAGAGAGAGAGAGCACGAGTGAATCTCAAGATCTGTTTGGGAAAATAAAAAATAAAAAACAATGAAAAAACAGAGGATGGGGTTGCTGAACTTATATCAGGTTTTGATTCCTTCGTTGAGTTGTAGCAAGAGGAATGCATTTGGACATTGGAAAGATTAAAATGTATATAGTCTAATTCATGGTATTTTCCCCTTTTTTGTGTTTCACTTGCCAAATTTAGTTTTTTTCCATATATGACCCACTAAACATTATTTCTTTTACTTTATAAATCAAAAGGGTGAATATGCCGTTCTGTTTTATAAAACAGAGATTTTAAAAAAGAAAAGGTTTATACTGGTAACCCCTCTCATATTTGGTCCAAAACCATGAAACAAACTAACACTTTGCACCCTTCACTTGGTTTCTTTAGATTTTTCATCCAAAATTTCATGACTTCACGAAAATATCCTTGCTTTCTCTAAATGACCTTTTTGTTCCTTTTTGTTTTCAGGGGCATTTTTGTTATTTCATGTAATTTTTGGATGAAAAATCTAACAGGCTATTCAGTCATGGAGGCAAGGCCGAGGTTTTCATGTTGGAGGAATTGTATACTTTTGGTCCAAGTGTGAATCTAAGCCTTTTTTTTCTGAGTTAAAAGAATCAGATGAATGCACACACTTGGGTCCCCAAGTTGGTCCAAAGCCCAATCTAATATCAAAATCAAACCCAGTTTAGCCCTTAAATTACAGGACCCCGCCCCCTCTCCCCCCGCTCCCCGCCCCAACCCCCCTCTCGGCCCACTTTTTGCAAAACCCCAAAGCCCCGAGCTCAGCGAAGAGCATCAATGGCCTCCACATCCTCTTCTTCCTCAAATCAAAGTTTCTCTTCTCCCCTGTACACTTTTGGAGTCCCATGGCCTGAGCTCAACGAAGGCGTCTCTTACACCGACGTCGTCAAGTCCATCGACTCAGGTACCTCATCTCTCTCTCCTCCTCTTCTTCCTTCGTCCCCTTTATTCGTTCTCAATTCTCAATCCCGTTGCAGGCAAAACCCTAATCGATTTCTATTTCTCCAAGTACAAGAGCTCCGCCCCATTGCAAGGGTATTTGTTTTCTTTCAAAAAGGTTCAATTTTTGTTGGATTGTTGGGTGTTTGGGTTGTGCACGCTAACTGTTTGTTTCTTGGTCTCGACAGTTGGCTGCAGAGGATCAAGAACAGGCAGATCAGTATTGATGGTGATCTGGTAACTGATCCTGAGTCTGTTCTTAGGTAAGAAATGATATGTTTATGCTCTTGATTATTTTGAAATGTAGTGCGGAGTTTCCATCACTCGTGTACATTTTATTTTGGGGGAAATGATTGTATGTAAAAAAAAAAAACTAAAAAGGAAAATATTTAAATTGATGAATATTACTCTAAGAGAGATAGAATAAGGATTCAGTGCATAAAAACAATGGTTTGGGCTCTTGCGATAGAGATCGATTAAAGCACCGGTTACGAGGAGTGGCAAGATTGCAGTTGATGGAGCAATGAGGAGCAGTGTAAGGCCTAAGTGAACATGGGTAGGTGAAGTTGAGGAATTTGTTTAACTTTATAGGGCACAAGGCTGAATTTGTCGTTTCTTTTTTTCCACCTTAAAAGAAGAAAAGAAGAATAAGAATAAGAAACACATCTAGATCATGACAAGTTTAATGAAACATCGAATATCTTAACATCACTCAATAATTACTGTATCTAACTATTGTAGCCACTCTCCCAAATTTAGTACTCTCAGCAACCACATTTGTAATGTAAAGTATAGCCTTTTAGGATAAGAAAGTTCTTTAGCTGCACTATTTGTTCTAGATAGTGACATGCCGACAAGTTTTCTAGTAGACATCAACAATGTGATAACTGTCTAAGATCTCCCGATGGCATATCTCTCTAAGTACCTTTTATTTACTTCCCTTATAACTGTCTAAGATCTCCCGATGGCAACTCTCAAACCTCATTCTCATTCTAGTCTCCGTTTCTAAGTTACCTCCCCCCTGCCCCGGCCACCAAAAAAAACCAACCTCTATATAAGTCATTTCAAATATTGATATATACTATACCTAATGACATAACCATTTGAAATGTTTATTATCCTTTTTACATCAATGAAACTTGTCTAGAATTATGTATAACTAGTTGTTTATTTTAGGATATAAATTCAGGAAGTATAACAATCAAAGAATATTTTTTAAGCCAATTATTGTTTTGTAAATTTTTCTCCTCTAGTTGTGTCTGTTTTTAAAAAAATTTCTTTCTTGATAAGTTTGAGCCATACTTGACTTTTCATTGGATTGTAGTTACTTTCTTTGCTTCTATGTGATCTTATTGGGCATACTAATAGTATATTACTAAATATTTTTGAGTATGTGATACATATATAATAATATATAGAACTCATGTTTAAAAATACCTATCTCCACCTTCTTGTAGACATGGTTAGGCTTTTGTTTAAACTCTAGAATGTAGATAATGGCACGTTTTGGAATATATAATTGCACAGTTTTATTTCTGATAACTAATCACTGTTTGTATCATCAAATTGCATGAATTCTTAATAAAATCTTCTTTCTAATGCATTGTGTTACTTCTTCTCATTGTTCAGAGAGGATTCTGAAGTTGTTTATAATCGTCTGCCATGGAGAGAACCTGACGCTCCATACATGCTAGAAGTTCTTTACGAAGATGAAAACATGGCAAGCATTACATAAAATATAAATCAAAGTTTTGTTACAATCATTAATGCAACTCATTTTGTTTGGCTTGCTTTGATTGAGTGATTAGGCTTTTGTGAAATGCGGATTGTGATGCTCCTTAAAGCTGAAAGACATGCTCAGATATATGACGTTGTTTGAAAAAGTCCAGCCAAGATCGAAATAAGGAAACATGTTAGGAGAAGAAAAATATAAATATAACGAAAAGGAGGTTCAGCATACACATACCATTATATCTGAATCAACAGGGATCACGCTCTATGATCCAATGATTGGTTAGCTACCACCTGATGGAAGCAGGATTCGCACCTGAAGTGCCATCATGATAGTTTTTGAAGATGAACATTAATCAATGATCCTACAATATGCTGTTCATTCCCAATATTCTAGCCAAAGCTATAAGATTCATTTTCTGATAAGAAAATAATCTCGGGCCAATCTGAACAGCATATTTTTGATGTCCTCTTGATCTACAAAATTCAAATTTCCATGCTTCTACTTAACTTGTTTGGCTTTCAAAGATCTTTCCAGCAGTATCTTAGATCTTGCTTTGTCGTTGTCATGTTGAAACTCTGGATGCGCTAATGACATATAGCAAGTCCTTGTAATTACATTACATAGTTTGTCATTTTCAAAATAATTTTATTTTCATTTATTTTTATATCGGGATTACATCATTATTCCATTACCTTTTCTTCTCTAAAACAGAGCAGGTGGGTCTCTTAAGTTTTGTAGCTTAGTACTCTCTTTACATTTTTTCTTCTTGAGAGGGTAAGGACGTTAAGATTCATCCCTGAGGGAAACTTGGGATTCTTTGAGGAGATGAAGATTGATAGTTGAAGAGGAGTTTTCAAGCAATCAGCAAGGTTGAAGAGGAGTTTTGAAAGGAAAACCTTTATAATTCAATCAATAATTATGCATCTATTCCAGTTTAACAGCATCTACTGTCATACTCAGTATAATATGGAAATGTTTATATGACCTGTTTACACAATCAACATGTCTTTAAATTTACGAACCTTGATATCTAGCTTGAGTGTTGGCATTTATATTTTTGCTGATTGCTAATTAAATTATCTTATCTTCACTACTAATAGATCTTTTGCCTATACAAAATGGACACAAAGTTTTTCCTTTCCCCCTCTCCCATCTTCACAACAGTAATACTGATTTGCATCCCTTGAAAATACATCATTGGTGTTTTAAATAAAGGCATATTGTTAGTTGTTGCACCACAAGAATTATGCCGAAATAGAATTCAACCATCCAAAGATAGAGCAGACTGTTGGTGTTTTATCAAAGTAATTCTTACCGTCAAGAAGACCTCCAAGAGTTGCCAAAGTTCTTCCTTAAGCCTCCAATAAACAGACATCATGAACTAGACGCCTGATGCAGCTACTTATATTAAATTAGAAAAGATTAAGCTACAGTGCTTGGGCAGGTTTTACCCCATGTGTTACGAGATAAGGCACATGGGTGCTCTCCAATACCAGGCATGCAAAAATTCAAAAATACTGGAAGGAATGAGGGAAAGAAATAGAAGACAAACATGGCTAGGAACAAAAAGAAAAATATGATGCCTCTAATGATAATCTGGAAGTAACAGAACACCTTTACTAAGATACATCAGGCCACATTAAATGCGAAATATATGAGGCATATATGACATTGTAATAAAAAATAATGGACTATGGCATATTATTCTTGAAATTATCTTAAATTACTTAATGAATTATAATGTTCAATTCTTATTAATTTTGTTAGGTTGCTATAAATAAGCCTTCTGGTCTGCAAGTTCTACCTGGAGGACTATTCCAGCAACGCACTGTTTTAAGACAGCTTCAATGGAGAGCGTGGATGCAAGATTCATGCTGTTACTCAAAAAATGCTGCCGAAGAACCACATCCTGCACCTGTTCATCGCTTGGGAAGGGGAACATCAGGTTGGATTTTTGTTTCAATTCTACGAAGATTTTCTCCAGTAAAATATTCCTTTCTGGTTCGTACAGATATTTTGATTCTGATGTAGCTTAAGAGGTCTCCGTGGAGTTTACATGTTGAATCAATATTTAGTCTTTGACTTCAGGTGTTTGATCACCATAACTTAAATGAACTTTAGGCTTTAGATGTTTCTAATCTTTATAGGTTGAGATATACGTGCAACTGTTGTAAATTGTTAATCTTCAATCTTTATGAACATCTAACAGCTCTTCATACTTAATGACATCAGTGAAAACATAATCTTATGGTGACAACTGTCCCATTCTACCAAATCCTTTTTATTAATAATTCAAAACAATTTATCTTGTGCCCATCATTGTTGGAGAATTCCTCCTTTTCCTCAAGGTGATCGTCATTGACCATATTATTTATCTTTCTCCCCCCAACTAATTTTATATAGTTTTTTTTAATGCCAACGGGTCGTCAACTTAATTACTTCATTGGATTGATGTGCTTATGCATTTTAGGGCTGAAAAGATTGTAAATTTATTAATATAAAGTGAAGTTTGTTATTTTGAATCATTAATAAAATTTGAATGTTAGACATGCCTTGAATAATTTTTTTAGTAAGTGCCTTAATTAATGGATATTTCTATGAACTTTAGTATTACATCTGTGTGAAAAGAAAAGATATTTGGTACAATTGAAAGGATGTCAGTATAAGACGGGGATAGACTAGACACAGGAGATTAAAGGCGTTTATGTTGGAAAGCGAGCAAATGAGTAGATGGTCATAGTGTTCAATTATTAGTTTCCCGTCATTTTACTGTTTTTTGCAGTTTATCTCAGTTACTTGTTGGCCCAGGCATCTTACTTTGTGCCAAGACCAAACGTGCAAAAATTTGTCTTGCTGCATATTTTGCCAAGGGTACGTCAGTTGTGGAGGATAGCAGGTGAAATATTCTTTTTCAACTGACTCGAAATTTCAATTATGTAATACATAAATTTATTTTTCTATTGGTTATTATCTCTATTTTCATCATTGTCTTGAGGTGATGGCGGTCAAACCTGCATCTTTTAATTTCCCTTTATATAGGAATACTGAATATGCTTTGTTATAATTGTATGATAGATTACTTAACCCATCATTCTAATCATCATATTGACCTAACTCTTTTTAATCATAACAGTATTGCAATTGAGCACATAAAGTATTTGACAAAAAATTAGATCAACTACCAACATGACATTAGCCTTTCATATTGATGCCACTTCCCAGTTAAGGAAACTATTTACATCAGAAGGCTTGCCATAAATCTTAAAAGGCTAATTGCAAGAAGAAAACTCATACAAATAGGGAGCGATCCTCCAAAATTTTCCAAGACTTAGAGCCTAGAAGGAAAAGAAAGATGATAATTTTTTTTGACGAAGAATTATGTAGATCTAAGCCACAGATGAACTAATAAAGAGGAAAAGCCAAGTAGAATATACATTACCATCAATAGTGACTTTAGGGATCTCTAACATGATGCTTCGTCGGGCTGATGCAAAACGATTGTTTGGTTGTCAGAACAACTGATGATTGAGGCAGTTTATTTAAAGCGTTATTGTAGACGACGAATTGATTTTTAACAGTCACGAGAGGAAAACTAAAACTAGACTGGTCCCTAACTTTTGGGGTCTGGTATATCTGTCATCCATTCTGCTTTGTTAAAGGACATCTCAATTAAATTGGCAACCAAACTCATCTTTTTTGAATGCCTCTATCCATGTTTGTTTAGGTCTACCCTAGCCCTTGTTGCATAATTATCTTCAAGTTTGTCGCTTCTAATTGGGGCATTTATTGGCCTCCTTTGCGCATGTCCTGACTTCTATCGAACACAGAAATGAGCAACATTAATTCCCGGCCACTCTTATATTCAATTTCATGAGATACATAATCCCAGTATAGAAGAATAGAGGACCATTTTCTTTATATACATCTTTTTTTAGGCCAGCTTCCGTTCAAAGTGACGGGGTTCGGTATTCCAATGGAAATATGTCTATACATATTTCTGCTTAATGCTAATTAAAGAGAAAGTGATATAAACCTAAATGTAAAGCATGATGAAGGAGAAGGGCGGTCAATTGATACTATGAACTACTCCTTTCCTGCATAGGAATGTGACTTTGCACTTGGCTGTCATCAAGGTTGAGTGCTATTACCTAAAACCATTCTATCTTCTTTTTTTCTTCCTGAATTCCCCAAATTTTGGAGATGCTGGTGGAAGGTAATTAGTCTCGAAACTTTGCCTCTGATGATAATATTGAAACTTTGTCAAATCTTTGCTTGGACATTTCTTGAAAATGAATTTGGCACTAACATTGGCTTAGGCTGTTAATCGCGAACTTTTATTCATGGAGCATTTGTTTATGGGACGATTGCCGTATGGGAAAAGGTTTAGATGATGACAATGACAAGTCAACAACGATCCTCTCCTCATGATACTTTTCTTAGTATCTACCCAATCCCTCATCATTTCTCCAGTTCTTTCATCTCTCTCTATTTTCTTCCTTCCCTTGACTCTTCTACTTTAGGTTGAGTTCTTTGTATTGCATGAGCTATCTCTTCAAGCGGATTTTCAGTTTATTTTTTCTGTCGATCTTATATGTAATCTAATTTGATGGCATGGAGCTGTAATTGTGTCACCTGAAATCTAGCCCCTATCTTTTCTGTTTGCAACTTTCGATCCAAAAATTGGTATTTTTTCCGTTGCATAACCATAAATTTGGCCTTCCGAATAACAATCACAACATGAATATATTTCTATTGCACATCAATTTAAAAGACAGCTCTTTATTTCTTTTGTAGTTATATCACAACTAACACTTACAAATTAGACTTATTCTCCTTGCATAATAATGAGAAAGTAATTGTCCAAGTCAAGGTTTGAGAAATCAGACGAGACCCTATGGTTTCGACCGTTTCAAATCGTTTCATAGGTGATCGATTCAAAACAAGCCTACAAATTTCATTTCGGCCTATACCCTCTCATACCTTTATTCTCAAGGCAAAAGTTATTAGAAAAATGAAGAGAAAACCTTGATTTTAACCCCCAAAAAAATGAACTTGCAGTAAAAACATTTCTCAAAGAGGAGCTCAACTCTTGGTTGCGAGTAGAGGAGATCTTGAGCATATCTGGGTGAAAACTTGTGAGCTTAGGCTTGATCTCGAGTAGAACTCGTTATCACAGTCAAGCAAAATTAGGCGGCAGTGGTTTCTTGTTAAGAGAGCAGCACTTGTGGTTTTTAGTGGGTTCATCATATATACCAGGTTTGATTAAGGTTTTTTTTATTTGGTTGCAAGCTGGGCTTTTAAGCTACTATTTAATAGCTAACAGGTATTGGGTTATTTATTGGGTCATATATAAACGGACTTTGGTTATTGGGTATTAATTGGTTATAGATAAAAGAGGGTATGGGTGTTGATTAATTGGGTTTATTACACACACCCCGATACCGAAACCATCAAAGAAACTAACGAAACCTACCGAAACTAGTCAAAATTTGAAGGACTGAACCGAAACCGCGATCTCAAACCTTGGTTCAAGTGTTTTAAAATTTCTAGTAAAAATATCTTAGTCTTTGATATAACAATTCAATCCACCACAATATTCTGAAAAACCCTAACCTTATCACACCTCTTCCCATACTAGTAGCGTATTACTCGCTCGTATTACTCGCTCGTTTTCATTCCAAATACCATTATATTCCACATTTTAAGTAACTTTGAGTCGTAAGAATTTAATATGATGAGGCAGAAGGTTAATTAGTTTGATTGGCTCAATAGTCCTTTGTGATTTTCTTTTATATTTCTCCCGTCCCCTTTTCTTCATTTAGAGTTCCCGAATTCCAAAGCCACAGTTTTCTATTTTTACCGAGTCCTTGGGGTCAAAGGATTACTGTGCCATCGTTTTTAAGCAGTTCTTGATACTATCAGATTTGTTTCTATATTACTTGCTCTCTTTACAGTTTTTCTATATTGTAATTATTGGAATAGGTTATAGTAATCACATGCCAGTAAAAGTCATAGCAAACCTTTGGGTTTTTGATTCATTTATCATGAGTTAACTTTCGCTGACATAAGTATGATTATGTAAACTCTTTTTAATTGCTGTTTGTAATGATTAATTCATATTGTTTGTCTGAATTATGTATAGCGTATCTTCCCAAGTCTTTATCTCATGGTTGATCATTTTCATTGAATTAGGCACTCTGTATCAGAGGACTGCAAAGCACGAAAAATATCAAAATTCTATCGAGCGCTGGTTACTGGCTTATTGGAGAAGGAAGAGGTAAAGCTGTCAACATAAATTAAGTACTATCTCTTGATTTTTATTCAAGCATATCGGAAGTAAATGTACACAGCTAAGACCATTAAAATTCTGATCTCTCCACCCACACCCACGGGCTAAGGCCAATTTAATATTTTTCTTCAAGAGTCCAAACAAAAGCCCAAAGCACACCCTTTTTCTTTGGGATGCTTCGTTCTATTCCCCTATAAAGTATAAATCATCTTGTTGGGACTCCAAATGAGATGGGAAAAAGCCCAAATGTTTGATCAAGCAATTCTCACGTCATTTAGGATGAGTTGACAAAGTTTTGATATCGGATGTATTCCTTACTCCAACTTACTTGATTCATGCCACATTCCTGGCTAAGGAAACTATGGATTAGGGAGGGAGGGAGCGTAAATAACCTGTTATTGTTCTCCATATTCTCTTGGATTGGGTGAGAAGTCTAGAAGAACAGGAATTCTCTTGGATTGGGTAAGAAGTCTAGAAGAACAGGAAAACAGCCTGTTATTGTTCTCCATATTCTCTTGGATTGGGTGAGAAGCCTAGAAGAACAGGAATAACGATTTGCTATTATGATTTTGTTCAACCCAAGCTGAGGTTTCCTGTTTTCCTGCTTGCAATCTTGAGGTTGAAGTTCTTTTTTCTCATTGCAGATTGTTATCAAGCACTCTATTGGAGTGATGCATTACCCAGGTGTGGCGACAGGGCTTTATGTTGCATCCCCTTCAGGTTCTCTTACATGTTTTTTCTTTATTTTTCCCCCTCAAAAAATTTAGATCATTTTTAGTATCTTAATGTGTTATTTATTTGATCAAGAAGTCTATGCTGTATTGTTCAATGTCTTGTACTCTTATCTACTATAATTTTGAGTAACCTTGATGATATTCCTTACTTATTTGATCAAGAAGTCTATACCTTACTGTTCAATGTCCTATACTCTTATCTACTATAATTTTGAGTAACCTTGATGATATTCCTTTAACCTCTGTTGTCTTGTATATTTGTATTGTTTGTGTTCCTATAATAGGGAGGCCAGCTCTGAGCAAAGTACGTGTGCTTGAGAGAGATCTAGAATCAAGCCAAACATGGGTGGAGGTAATGTTTATTATTTTTTATTAATTGTTATAAGCCATTGTTGTTTCTTATATCAGTTAACCACAAAATCTAGAACATGATTTTGTTAATTATTTTGTCATGCGGAATTAAACTTTATTTCCTTAGTATTAAACTTTAGCAGGTTGAAATCCACTCTGGGAGACCACATCAAATTCGTATTCACCTTGCTTTCATTGGGCACCCACTTTTTGGTGAGTTTCATGTGCTTTAAACTAATATAGTTTCTTTTGATCACCATTCACACTTAACTATTTTCTGTATCTTTTTTAGCTGGAGGAGTATGCTTATTTTTAGATCATCATACAGTCATCATTTTCTTTAAATTGCATATCTTTGTTAGCAAGTGCTTCAAACAAGAGTAGTTAAATGGTTTGGAACTGCTGCTGCTGCGATTCTTGGCAAGTCAAAGCCATTAAGCATGTCGAGTGCTTCCATAAGCAAAATTTGTTATCATTTGAGATGATGTGTTGTTTGGATGGACACACCGGCTTTGTTGCAATCTCTTCCAGTTCTTTACTGATCTGATGTAAACTTTTGACGGTTTGACCATTGATTGCTCGTATAAAGGATACCAGTCATTAGTGCTTGATGTCTTTCTGAGACATCCTTTTGACAAATACTTGCAGTTAATAAAATCTTTAGAAATACAAAATATTCATTTAAACTAGTTGTAATATTTAGAATAATTTCTCTTCAAATTTGATTTATATGAATCCATTTGGCGGTTTGGCTTCTTTAGTGCCACAGAGATATATAAGATTTATATAGACAATCATATCAGCCGTTATTTTTATTTGCACACTGTAGTGGCCTCGAAAGAAATTTGAAGCTTTTGTTGCATGATCTTAAAACTGCAAACTTGTAAAGGTAGATTTACTTTCCAGATGACTAGCAATTGACTTTTTATGACCTCTCTCTCTCTCTCTCAGTTATAATTACTCTAGTAAGGAATTTGTCACCGACCCATAGAGGGTTACTATCATAGAGATAGTTGGTTATGCCTTCATTTTTAACACCATTTATTTTATGTAAGGTTTAGACGACTTTGATACTTGGTCCATTGTTGGCAATTTCATATGAGAAAATTTGCCCTAATATTAGTTTTGGATTTATATTTGCATGTCACTCATTGCAGAAGAAGATATTACTATTTTATGCACCATGTTGACACGTGACAGGGGTGCCCGAGGTCAGTGTTCTCATGGAGCTTCCTGTAGAGTGTTTTTCGTCATTCTATTGAGATAGGTATACGCATCGCTTGTCAGGCGTATTACAGATTCCCCCTGTCTAGGATAGGCCGAGGTTTATTGATTATGGGGATCCGAATCTCAGACAACCGCGGACTAAGCTGCCATTAATTATCTCTCGCTTTTGGAGCGTGAGAACCTCCGATTGACAGGTAAAACTAGTCATGCGAACTCAATGTGCCGTGTGCGCATGTTGTATTTTGGACGTATCGGGGGCCTCGCAGAGTTTACAGGGGCCCCGCTATCCGGATAGCGGGCTGAGGGTTCAGGGGCCTTGCGAGGTGCTGGGCAGTGTCCCTTTAGAAATTTTTTCTAACAGAGAATGCATTTTGAGTGTGGAGCGTGTGAGAAAAAGAGGGGTGAAGAGCGTCCTAAGGACACGTAAGACAACACGTGACAGATGGGCGCCAGCGGGTCGTGTGCACGGTGCGCGGCCGCTGGAAACACCAGCGAACGAAGGGGCTAAAGCCCTTGGGCTTGGAGTTGAACTCCCGAACAGGAATTGGGTGTAAATTTGGAGTAAAACTCGCAAAAGATCTGGATTTGGAGTTAAACTTCTTTGAGAATTTGGATCTTGGAGTTGAACTTCTCAAAGATCTTCGAAGATGATCAAAGGGACACCTTTCTTCTTCCTTGAGCCTTGGATCCCCCAAAGTGGGATTTTTGGAAGTGGGTCTTCCTCCTCTCTTTTTGCTGGATCTTGAGGAAAAAGGGAGGCGAGATTAAAAAAATCTCCCTTTTAAGGATTTGATAGAACATCTGAACTCCCTTTCGAGGGTTATGGTGAAACTTTATTTAGTTTTGAGAAAAAGAGAGCTAAGCTCTTGATTTGATTGGAAATGAAGAGAAAGAAAAAAACTTGAGAGAGAAGATGGAGGCACAAACCGTAGAATTTTTGAGAGAATGAAAGTTTTTGATTTTCTCATAATGTTTGCTTTTTATAGGCTACACACTTTACATATAGCCCCTTGGGATTTTCCAAATGGCACTTGTGTCTCCCCATGTCTCATGTGCTTATTTTTTTTGCACATAAACCATAGGGTTTACAAAATTCTGGCTTTTTGCCCAATTTTCATACATTTATTTCTAAAAAATTATATTAAACTAATTTATTGCCGCCTTTTTGGCATGGAGCAGGCCCCTTTCATGCTCGGTCTTAACTTAGGCTCGCGCCCGCTTGCTTGCGCTCGGGCCTGCTTTGACTTGGTCAGCTGGGATGTAATTTTTGACCCTAGCAAAGTGCCCCCGTCATTAAATACACACCGCGTGTATGGGTTATGTGCATGAAATTGATGAATCTTGTTCCATATAGAGATTGATTTGGTTTCCCGTGGAGGGTCGATGCTGCCCTTTTAGCTACTTGGAAGGTCGGTGCTGCCATTTTTGCGATTTAGACGGTCGGTGCTTGATTTGACCTGCTCCGCTTCTTACGGTGTCGGGGTTGAAGTTGATTTGCTCCGCTTCGTGCGGTGTCGGGATTTGATTTGACTTGCTCTGCTTTCTGCGGTATCGGGGTTGAAGTTGACTTGCTCCGCTTTTTGCGGTGTTAGGGTTGAAGTTGACTGGTGATTTGATTTGTTTTTGGAGTTCCCTACCCGTCCAACGGGACTTTTGAGCTTGGAAGCGCTGTTGGGTGGGACGTTGATTTGATGTGTTTGATTTCTGTCTTGTTTGGCGGGACTTTTGAATTTGAGAGGAACTTGGAACTTGGATTTTGTTTGGCATCCGCATCGTCGTACTGGAGTAATGCCAGGAGCAACTCATCATTTGCCCCGTGAGGACTTGGGATTTAGTTTTTGGATCGGTATCAACACCGCTTATACTGAAGCGTAATGCCAGGAGCTGCTCATCATTTGCCCTGAAAAGACTTGGGATTTGGTTTTTGGATCGGTATCAGCACCGCTAACATTGAAGTGTAATGCCAGGAGCGACTCATCATTTGCCCGTGGAAGATTTGGGTTTTGGGTCAGTATCAGCACCGCTAACATTGAAGAGTATCATTTACCGTTCTCCGTTGGGGAGCGACGGTTTAGGAAACAGGTTTAGATCTCTATCACCTAAGGCTTTTCAATTTTATGAGCCGTAAGGGTCTCATAAAAGCATTTTCTCCCTACGAGTTGAGAGGATCTCGCAGGTGTATGTTCTCTATAGGAATCGTGAGGATTCCTGAGTGTGTTGCTCCTTTGTGAGTCGTAAGAATCTCACGTGGGGACTTTCTCCTCACAAGGCCGAAAGGACTTTGCGAGTGTATTTTATTTCTTTTCACGAGTTTGCGCCCTTTCGAGTTTTCACAAACTCGCCGGCAGTCCTGTTGTTTTTACTCATGGAGCCCTTTCGGGTATTCATCTGTGTCCGTTTTGCTTTTGGACATACCTTTTTTTGTTGTGTTTGTTTTTCTTACATTGGTGGAGCTCCATCGTCGGTAGGACTTCAGATGTAGTCTCGCCGGTAAGACGTGGGAGAGATAGGGGTTATTTACGCCTGTGGATTGTATACGGTTTTACAGGATGTATGATCCAGATTATAGGGCTGGTGCGCTCGATTCATCTTCGACTTGGAGCATTCACGCCTAGTATTTCTTAAGATATTGGCCATTGATGGGTGACATAGGCCTTTCTCCCTTGGCACTTATCAGCTGGTAGGATCCTCTATCAAACACTTTTTCGATGACGTATGGCTCTTCTCAGTTTGGCTCGAATTTTCTCTTGGCATGTCGATTGAGGATGATCGGTCTTTTGAGGACCAACACCAATTCGTCTTTCTTAAAAGCACGGAGATGGGTCATCTTATCATAGGCCCGTGACATTTGAGCTCGGTACAGCTTCAGATTTTGTTGTACCGCGAGTTTCTTTTTTTCGAGGGCGTTGAGCTTTTCGAGTCGAAAGAGGGTCAAACCATGCTGGACGGCCATCCTGAGGCTTGGAGCTTCGATTTCGAGGGGGAGAATTGCTTTCATTCCGAAGAGTAATGAGCATGTAGTGGACTGAGTTGGAGTGCGGTGCGTAGTACGATATGCCCACAATGCCTCGTGGAGTTTGAAATTCCAGTCTTGTTGGCTGAAGTATTTTTCCTCAGGAGCTTGCATAGAGTTTTATTGAAGGTTTCGGCTAGCCCATTGACTCTTCGATTATAGATGGAGGAATATCTTCAGTCTATCTTGTGTTGAGTAGCGAATCTTGAGACTTTGAAACTCTTGAAAGAAAGCCCGTTGTCAGATATGATTCTTCTCGGTGTACCGAAGCGGTATAGAATATTGTGTCGGAAGAACGTCAGAATATTTTCTGTCTTGACTTCTTTTAACGGGACAGTTTTAGCCCATCTGGAGAAGTAATCAGTTGCGGTCAATATGAATCGGTGGCCTTTGGATGACGGAGGATCGATCGGGGCCGACTTTGTCGGTGCCCTAAACTTCGTAGGGCCATGACGCCACCGTAGGATGCAATGGATTGGGATACTTGTGAATGAAGTCACCGTGAATTTAGCAGAGATGAAATTTCTTCGCATGCTCTTTGCAATCCCTTATCATGGTAGGTCAGTAATATCCCATCCGTTTGATTTGAAGCCGCATTTTGGGGCCGGGCTGGTGAGCTCCACAGACGCCTGAGTGAACTTCTTTCATGACTTTTTGGGGTTCGGCCGATAACAGACATCTGAGCCAGAGTTGGTCATATGATCTGCGGTATAGCGAATTATTTACAAACACGTATCGGAGAGCTCTTTTTCAGCTGAACCTCCATAGATTTTTCTTTGAGCAGCTTGTCGTATCGGAGGTATTTTATGAAGGGTTCTCTCCAATCGGGCTCGTCTTGAATGATCAGAGCTTTTTCGGCAGGATTGTTTTCTTGTTCTACGCTTTCTTCTTCATGCAGATAGACTGGAGGCATAATTTGCCGGTTTCTGACTGTTATCGGAATTTCATCCATATCGGGATCAGCTAGCTCCTTGGCTAAGTGAGCGATTACGTCGGATTTTCCGTTCAATGCCTTAGGAACTCTCATCAGTTCAATGTGGGTAAACTG
Organism: Agapanthus africanus; assembly: GCA_030015575.1. Taxonomy (NCBI): domain Eukaryota; kingdom Viridiplantae; phylum Streptophyta; class Magnoliopsida; order Asparagales; family Amaryllidaceae; genus Agapanthus; species Agapanthus africanus. Next base: position 898,024,660 of record CM057337.1, read on the forward strand.
TTTTATGAGTTCCACCACCCGGCTTTTATATCGAGCTAATTCGGGTTTATATATCTTGTAGTCACCACTCACTTGGTTGACGACAAGCTGGGAGTCGCAGTAAACCCGTAGTCGAAGGATTTCCATTTTTATGGCGTGCTCCAGATCAGCTATCAGAGCTTCGTACTCAACCTCGTTTGTGCGAGGCTCGTTGAGAGCTAAAGAATCCTTCCGATGGCGTGATGAACACTAATCCTATCCCCGTTTTCGTTTCCGGGACGCTTGATTTGCTGGAGGTTCTTATTGATGACGCTCCATCGAAGTATAGCTCCCAACATGGCTCGTTATTCTCGAGGTGCAGCACTTGTTCATCGGGTAACTCGCAATTTAACGGTGACCCTTCTTGTATGGGATGAGCACCAAGGAAGTCGGTTAAGGCTTGCCCTTTTACTGGTTTCTGAGGAGTATAGACTATGTTGAAATCAAGCAGCATGATAGCCCATCTTGCCATTCTGCCGGCTAGGCTTGTCTTGGTCATTAAGTGTTTAAGCGGGTCGAGCTTGAAGATCAGTATAACCCGATGAGTGAGAAAATAGTGTCTTAGCTTTTTCACGGCAAATATCAGGACCATGCACTGCTTTTCGATCGGGAAATATTTATGTTCCGTCCCGACTAACGTTCGACTGGGCCAGTAGAGGGCATTCTCTTTTTCCTCATTGTTCTGTGCGAGGAGTGCACCGAGTGACTCATCTAGCGCGGCAGTATAGAGAATTAACGGTTTATTTAGAATGGGAGCAGCAAGCATTGGAAGGTGCAACATGTACTGTTTGATGCTTTCGAAAACTTCTTGACATTCGACATTCCAGACAAAGAGAGCTTCCTTCTTCATGAGTTTTGAGAAAGGCTGACATCTTCCCGATAGATTCGAGATGAACCTTCGTATGTAAACGAGCTTGCCTTGAAAGGATCTTAGCTGCGTCAGATTCTTTGGAGGAGGCATCTTCATGATGGCTTTTATCTTTGATGGGTCAATTTCGATCCCTCGATATCGGACTATGAAGCCTAAGAATTTTCCCGACGACACGCCAAAAGCGCATTTCAGAGGATTCATGTTTAGATCACATTCTCTCAATCTGATGAAAACGGTCCTGAGGTCTTGGATGTGATTGGCCTTGGTTTTAATCTTGACGACCAAATCATCAACATAGCATTTGACGACTTTATGGATTAAGTCGTCAAAGATCTTGGTCATTGCCTTTTGATATGTGGCACCCGCGTTCTTTAGTTCAAACGGCATCATTTTATAACAGTATATGCCGATTGAGGTTCGAAATGCTGTATACTTCTCATCCTCATACGACATTTTTATCTGATTGTATCCAGAAGAATCATCCATGAAAGTGAACAGCTCGTAATTTAGGTGTCGTCGACCATCATTTCCATGATCGGAAGCGGGAAATCATCTTTAGGGCATGCCTTGTTAAGATCTCTAAAATCGACGCAGACTCGGATCTGCCCATTCTTCTTTTTCACTGGGATGATGCGATCTAGTCCGTATATTTCTCTTCTCTTATGAAGCCGGCATCGATGAGTTTCTTGGTTTCCGTGATGACCTTTTCTTTTAACTCCCTTGTCATTCTTCGAGGAGCTTGTTTGACTGTCTTGGCATCAGGAGATATAGCCAGCTTATACACGGCCACTTCAGGAGAGAGGCCAGGCATTTCTTTGTATGTCCACGCGAAGCAGTCGACAACTCATGCAACAGGGCGATTGTCTGCTCTTTCATTTCCTCTGACAAGAGTGAGCTGATGTAGCCCGACCTTAAATTATTGGGCGTTTCTAAATCAATCTTGGTTAGCTCGTCGAAAGTTGCTTGTCCGCCATCTTCGAGCTCTTGAGGGGCTTCTTCTGGTTCGACTAGCTCGTCTTCCTTATTTGACTCTTCGCTGGCTTCACCAATATAGATCATATAGCATGCTTTGACATCAGGTTGAATGAACTTATGCTCCGTCTATCTGGGATTCGTCTATCGATGAGTGCTCGGACCTAAGGCGGATGCCACAGCCCTTCATAAAACTTCGCTTCGGAGTCCGTTTGATATAACCGACATCCGCAATTTTTAAAATATTCCCGCATCTCGGACACATAGTATCTGGGGTTTAGGACAACTCTTATGCCTCTTTCGTAGGGAAGGCATGTCACGGACAAATCGTCCGGGTGCACGATAGGATTTGATCCATAAAACAGGATGTCGTTCTGTCCACTTTTTTTTCCGGGAACGTTAAAAGTTTTCAGCTAGTCCACTGTGGAGACTGACAATGCATCGAGCTCTTTGCACATCTGTTCCGGCACCCTTGTGACGGCTAGGGATCCTTCTGTAACTTCAAAGGTCTCTCTTAGCTTCGCTTTTTGCATGTGAGCCCAATTTGCACAGCTGTTGCAAGTCGAGTCCTCTTCTTCTGCTTCTTCAGTGTCGCTGCCTAAATAAGGACGAATTTTGCAGTCGGATGGGTCTTCAATATCTGACTCGTCCGTATCGCGACTGAAATAAGGGTGAGTTTTATAGAAGGACAGATAATGTCACTGCCGAAATGCGGACGCACTTGGGGAGGTTTTGCTTTTGAAAGTGACAGCGGCCCAGATTTGCTTTTGAGTTTTGGGGCCGTTCTGTCTTTAGTTAGATGTGACTCAGCATTTTGGGGGTTCACAAAGTACCGAGAATTTTTATATCGGACTTCATGCACACTGAACGGATGGATGTCTCCGTCAATGCGTCTTTCTTCGCCATTTCTGTATACTTCATGCACTGATGGAGAGTTGACGGAACGATGTCGTAATTGTGGAGCCACGGTCGTCCCAGGAGAATCTTGTAAGACGTGTCGGCGTCGATCACGTATATCTTAGCTTCGGTTTGCAGAACCCCAAATTTAATTGGCAGAGTTATGGACCCCAGAACTTGCTGGCAGTTTTGATTGAAGACTTGGATGACTATCCTTTTTTTTGACAGGTGTCTGACATCCATTGATAAACTCTTTAGAGTCCGCAAGTTCATGATGTTCACTGAGGACCCCAGATCAATCAATATGCGATTAGTCCGGTTTCCGTCGCTGTAACCTGTCATGTAAAGCGGTCGGTTGTGCTCAGCTGTTCCCAGTAATAGGTCTATCCTTAAATGTGATCGCAGCTTTATGCAGAGCGTACTGGGCCTCTTTCATAATAATTTCCGCGAAACGAGCTTGATACCGCTCGGGGTTTTGTAGGGCATGAATGAGGACATCTCTGAGCTCCTTAGATAGGACCAGAGCATCATAGATGCTTAAGAGAGACAGAAGCTTCCGGAGGTAAGCCAAGACATTGTAATCCACCGGAAAAGAACTCGAATCTTCATGAGTCGGCTCTATACCGTTTTCTTCATTAGCGACATGTTTTTCCTTCTCTTTCGGTGCATTGTCTTGCTTCGGTAGTAGAGCCTTACCGCTTTTGAGCTGGATTTGGTTGACCTTTGTGGCAAGCTCCTCGTCCTCTTCGGGAAAATAGAGCTCTTTCTCAGAGTCGCTACCAAGATGGACGACGTAGCAGGTCACGACAGAGACCTCATCATTTGAGTCTTCTTCCGGCTCTTCCAAAATCTCAGCTGCTCATATGGGGAAGAACTTCAATTGAATTAGAGTTTTTTTCCTTTTGTTCGTAGTTTTCGAGAGAATCGATATGCCTTTGAAAGGTCGATTTCCCCGCCAACTTCCTTTCGCTTCGAACCACGCCTTTTCTTTTCTTCTTTAGCTTTTTGGATTTTGAGCCCGATTGAGCCGAATTGGTAGCTGGAACGGTGGGCTCTTTCTACCCCACATTTTGTTCTGGACTCTTTCTGAAGTAGCTTTAGAATCTTCTTCGTCTTTTTAGACATGTGCATGCTCCATAGAGGCTGCGGCGAATCGGTTTCATTTCTCGGGACAGCGGGTTCAGCTATCTACGCCCAAAAGGTTTCAGCTTTTGTCTGTATAAAGTTGGTGGTTGCAACTTGATTGTTCATCAACACGCTCTTGGACAATTCAATTTCTCCGGTCTTGTACTGTGTCTCGACCCAGTCTTTGAAAATATAGCAATTCTTGATCGCATGGCCCACTATTCTGTGGTACGGGAAATACAGGGGATTGTCGGTTAATTTTGCTTCGTGAGGTCTTTTCGATTCCAGCAATTGTAGACCGTTCAGGGCATCTTTGAATATCTTGCGGATCTTGTCCCTTCTGAAATAGTATACTTTGTTCTTTTTCTCTTCTAGCGAAGGCCCTTCTTCTCCTACTTTCGAGACCGGCTCATTTTTTGTTCGTCCGCTTTTCGCTTGTCTTCATTGTTAGACGCATTGAATGCGTATTATTGGAATTCCCGCTTTTACGGTTGTCTTCCTTTCGGTTCTTCTAAAGCTTGTCATTTTGAGAGTTCGGGGCAGACTCTTGCTTCGAGCGTTCCAACATTTAAACTCTCTTGGTCAGCTCTTGCAACGTCTTCAGGCCCGTTGTACATAAAAATGGGACCATCCAATTGCTGAGGTTCCCAATAAGAAGGCTGACGAACTGGTCCTGCTCCAGCGGCGGTTCGTACTTGACCGTGAGATTGCGCCATCGAGCGATAAAGTCCGTGTTGCTTTCGTTCTTTCCTGGCTTGGTCCTCACAAGGTAGCAATGGAGATCTGATCACTGACGCTCATGAATGTTTGCCGAAACAGAGAATCCATTTGGGCGAAAGTAGTGACAGACCCGTCTGGTATGCTCACGTACCAGTCGAAAGTGACACCGGTCAGGCTGTTGACAAACTGACAAAGGAGTGCAACATTGCCCCATGTATTTCCGCACGACGCTTTAAAGTGGGCAATGTGCTGATTTGCGTTTTCCGTCCCATCAAATCTTCCGAACTTAGGAATGACGTAGTCGCTGGGGAACTTGATCAGATCGTACTGTGCGGGGTACGAGCTCCCACTATTGCCAATTTCGGCATCGGCCGCCAATATTTTGACTTTGTTGGTGACCAAATCCATTATCCGATCTTGTGTTAGCGGGATGATACCATTTCGGGCCAGGGCATCCCCATAAGCGGAATATGGCCGGCTTCCGTATGGCTTTCCCAAACTTGGACCGAAGGGGACAGGCACGGTTGCTTCGGGTTGTTATCATCTGGCTCATGAGTAGAAACTTGCGCTTGATTGGAGGGCGCCCGAGCAAGTTGAGCCGTGAGCTGCATCATGACATTCGTCAGGTCGTAAATTTTTGAGTAAAGCTTGGCCATCTCTTTATCTTTGCTTCTGTGCTGTTTTTAGAGTTGTTGAAGCAGCTCCTACTCTGCGGCCCTTGGCGAAAAGTCGGCAATTTTTCGCTGTCCTAGCTGGACTCCACATGGACTGAGAGATCTTTCTGCCTATCGGCCTCATCGAGAGGGTTTTCATCATCCAGCGGTGGCGGCTGATCTTGGGAAGCGGCAACCATATTCAAGCCAGCTTGGGATGTGGCCTCATCCTTACTTTTGCTGCAAAAGTTGTCATTGGGACGCGTTCCCGCTGTGTAGACCGTGTGGATAACATATCGCGGACCGTTGTCGTGGCCCCATCCTTGCTTTCATTATTGGCAGCTGATTTTGCGGACCGTTGTTGTGGCTCTTCTGTTTCAGTAACGGACAATCGATTGAAGACGGCTGGCTTGGCCGGGTTTTTGAGTGGTGCTGGCGCTTCTTTTTTAGATTTGCCTCGCTGCTTTCGCGCGGCACAGAGTGTCTGATAGACTCTTGAAGAGACAGTGTCATGCTTTCTCTGTTGGGGTTGGGACACCTCTCTTTGTAGTATCGTTCGGACTGTTGTCTTCTTGATTCTGGCGGTCATGGCATTTTTCTGAACCTACTTCAGAGATTCGAAGAAATTGCTGAATTTTATGGTCGACTCAGCCGTCGTCGCGGGGTAATCCTGCTCTTAGAACCTCATAAGATTCCACTTGGCCGGGGTCCTGACCCTTTGGCTTGATACCTGAGCTGCTTTTGTCTCAACCTTTCTGTTTTGAGCATTTAGGAGGCTTCGACTCTTCGGGAAGACGTTGTAGACCGATTGACAGAGAGTCTAGAGAAGACACTCGCTCACGCGATTGTCAAGGGCACCGTCTGAGCTTGCTGAAGATGCTTTGTAGTTTCATTGGTGTTGATGGCCTTGCCCCCAGTCGGACAGTGGAGAGCCGTTCGAATACGGATTTGCATTTGGGATGGGATGCTTTGGTTACCACAACGTTCGGCCTCCTGCCCTTTGATGTTGGTTTAGCCACTTGGTTTGCCGGGACCTTCGCCAGATGAGCGCTTCCGGTAGGGTAGATGATGACGGAACCAAATTGACGGGGCGGTTCCTCCCATTGCCGGTTGAGACTTGCAGGGAGAACCACGCGGGCATTAATCTTGACAACGGACGGGATCGGAGTTGTCTCGGAGATCAAACTGCTTCTTGGAGACATTTTTGTTGAATTTGAAGATTGTGATTGGAAAGCCGTTATCCTGCACAAAGAAGCATGATTTCAGAACATGCAATCGATATATATGTTGATTGAGTTCGCATGAACGTTTAACCCAAAATATAGGAGGAGAGAAAAGGCCCCACCAGGCGTGCCAAAATCCGTAGAATGTTTTTCGTCACCCTATTGAGATATGAATACACATCGCTTGTCAGGCGTATTACAGATTCTCCCTGCCTAGTGTAGGCCGGGATTTATTGATTGTGGGGTTCCGAATCTCAGACAGACGTGGACTAAGATGTCGTTAATTACCTCTCGCTTTTGGAGCGAGAGAACCTCTGATTGACAGGTAAAACTAGTAATGTGAACTCAATGTGCGGTATGCGTATGTTGTATTTTGGACGAATCAGAGGACTCGCAGAGTTTACGGGGGTCCTGCTACCTGGATAGCGGACTGAGAGTCAAGGGGGCTTGCGGGGTGCGGGGCAGCGCCCTGTTAGAAATTTTTTCAAGCGGATCATGTGTTTTGAGTGTGGAGCGGTGAGAAATAGAGGGATGAGAAGTGTCCTAAGGACATGTAAGTCGCGTGAGCGGCCGCGGGCGTCAGCGGGTCGCGTGCGTGGCGGTTGGGCGCAAGCAGGTTTCGTGCGCGGCACGCGGCGACCGCTGGAAACACCATCGGACGAAGGGACTAAGCCCTTAGGTTTGGAGTTGAACTCCCGAACAGGAATTGGTTGTAGATTTGGAGTAAAACTCCTAAAAGATCTGGATTCTGGAGTTAAACTTCTAAAAGATCTGGATTTGGAGTTAAACTCTTTTGAGAATTTGAATTTTGGAGTCGAACTCCTCAAAGATCTTCGGAGATGATCAAAGAATCTTTTTTTCTCTCTTGAGCCTTGGATCCCCTAAATTGGGATTTTTGGGGGTGGGTCTTCCTCCTTTCATTTTGCTGGATCTTAGGTAAAGGGAAGGTGAGATTAAAAAAAAATCTCCCTTTTAAAAATTTGATGGGAGATCTGAACTACCCTTCGAGGGTTTTATGGTGAATCTTTATTTAGTTTTGAGAAAAAGAGAGCTAAGCTCTTGATTTAATTGAAAATGAAGAGAAAGAGAAAAAAAAACTTAAGAGAGAAGATGGAAGCACAAACCCTAGATTTTTTGAGTGAATGAAAGTTATTGATTTTCTTATCATATTTGCCTTTTATAGGCTACACACTTTACATATAGCCTCTTGGACTTTTCCAAATGGCACTTGTGCCTCCCCATGTCTAATGTGTTTTTTTTTCTCCACATAAGCCATGGGGCTTACAAAATTTTGGGTTTTTGCTTATTTTTCATACATTTATTTCTAAAAATTACATTAAACTAATTTAATGCTTTCTTTTTGGCATGGAGCCGGCCCCTATCATGCTCAGTCTTAATTTAGGCTTGGGCCCGCTTGCTTGGGCTCGGGCCCACTTGACTTGGGATTGAGTTTGACTTTGACTTTGATTTGGTCAGCCGGGATGTAATTTTTGACCCCAACACTCTCCAAACTTGGGACCTTCCAAAAGTTTGACATCCGACATGGGTATAAATTAGAAACTAGAACCTCGTAGAAGTTTGATAGGGGACATGAATCCATGCTCACCTTTGAAATGCAGGGGCGTGGCCAAAAAATTTCTCGTTCGGGGAGGTTTGGGTGATTTTTTGGCGGGGGGTGGGGGGGTGGGGAACACATTCTTATAACCAATGTTTTGACTGCTAATAATATTATAATTTTAGATTTAAAAAAGTCCATAATTGTTTAATAAAACAAATTCACTGAGACATTCAATATTTCCTTTTATTTTTATATCATTGTAGATGATCTAAGATTCATATTCTAGACCAATCTTTTGTCTGTTTTGCTACAAAATTTATGTTGAGAAACTATTAGTCTATATATCATGTCAAAATATTTATTTACATGGTTTATAGCTATATAAATTCACTAAAAGCTAAACTTTAGAAGGAATAACCAAACTCTTCTATTTTGAGATAAGCCACAGTTGGAAGGTAATGACTGGAATTTTAATTTGGCATTAGTTTTATGACAAATCAATTCAAATGCTGCCTTCCAATGCATATAAATCAGTTCAGATTTAATGACAAATTTACATATAGTAACCTGTTATCATGATAAATTTATTAATTGATTGCTATGCGTATAAATCAATATAGATCTTATGACAAATTTAAATATAGCACGATAATTTGATAACTAATAACTATGCTGCATAGAGAAAGTCCCAGGTGGGTGAGAGAGAGAGAGAGAGAGAGAGCTGCTGGCCCCTGGCTCTGCCCCCCCCCCCCCCCCCCCCAAACTATAGATCTCAAAACTTGGCTGTACATGTGTTATGATCAGCAACATAATATGATCTTTATAGCTGTTTTCTTCTATGGAGCCTATCACATATGCACTTGAAAATTTGAATCATGGGTAAACTTCACATTACAATATAGATCCTATTACAGTGGTTCGAAAAATATTGATTGAATTTTATGTGAAAAATCATTTCTTATGAGCTAGGTATCAAGTGGCATGACACAAACACGACTGGACATGACAGTTGGGAATTCCTTAGAAAAAAATGTCATAGGAACATTCCAAAACTTAATCCCAGAACTCTTAGTATGTAACAATGAATAGGACATGTTGTATTGAATTTAAAATGAAAAACAAAACAAAACATTAGTGATTTACCTATGTGGACTCTAATTTTAAATGAGGGAAAAATATGAAAGTTCAATCCAATATGCAATCTAATACACACGCATGAGCTCATCACTTAATTTTCCCCCCCCAAACTTATCACTTATTTTTGGTGATATATAGGTTGTGTTACAAATGCGTCCAGCCTTTGTTAATGGAGGCATTAAACAAGCTTGTTGAGAAGTGGATCATGAATTATAAACTAAAATTGGAGGCATTAAACAAGCTTGTTGAGAAGTGGATCATGGAATTATAAACTAAAATTGGAATCATCTAAAGCATATAGACACATGATGAAACCAAATCAACCCGCAAGCAAAACATCAAGCTAACAGTTACCCATATTAATTTTGGACAGTGATTGGTTCTTAAATAAACCATGTGCAAATTTTGGGTCTAGAAACTAATTTCTCAGCAATATGATTAAGAAACACTCTTAGCAATCTGAGATTCAAATTTTTTATTGATTACTGAAAAGCTTTGAACTCAGCTTTGATCTAAAACAATATATATAGAGCAATGGATGCAAACAAGCAAAATTATTGAGAGGAAGGAGTAAAGGAAGAGGACCGGGAAAGGAACGGGATTAGGAGAGAATGAGCAAACCCAATTATGAAAATATTCCAACCAAAATCGGATACAATTCCACGTTTTTTCGTAGCTGTTGATACCCTTAAAATTTAGATATTTTCATTAATTGCTGCTGCTGTATTTTCTGATTGTTTTCAATGTGAGTTATATAGATGTCCATGTTCATAACTCAACTGATGTTTGGAATTTTTTTCTCCCTTTTTCCTTCTTTTTTATTAAAAAAAACAGGTGATCCTCTTTATGATGTAGGTGGGCATCCTAAATTTTGTGAATCGGTTTTAGATGATGATAGCTTTGCAGATGATGGGTAGGTTTCATTTTTGTCAGTTTATTTTGCCACAACTGCTGATTGTGTATGTTATTTTCATCTCAAAGTTGTAGCTAATTTGTTCTGGAGTCACATAGTAGAGATGGAGTCACATATTAGAGATTGTGTATGTTATTTTCATCGTATTAAGGCATTAGCATAGTGGAAGCATCAGGAGATTTAAAAGTTTTTGGTAGTTTGTTGCCAAACATATTTGGTAGTTTTCTGGAAATAAACCTTTCATTAATTATATATATGCCACCATTATATTATTTTATTTGGAAGGTTATTCCTTGATTGATTACCAATTAGTTATTGTTACATAATTTCATATGTTGTTTGTTTTCTACCTACTATTCTTTTCTTGTCCATTGAGTTTCTGTTAATCTCCATTGGTCTTGTAGGGGTTATCATAAGCCAGTGATACCTGTTCCTGGAGATTGTGGCTATTATTTACATGCACATCGAATCATTTTCTGCCATCCATCAACAGAAGAGGTATCTATAGGCATTTAATTGGAGATTCATACTATCTTGCCTTCTAGCAACAAGTCCATACTATTTAATAGTCAATCATATTATAATGTTAGAAAATAGGAGGTTTTTGAAGGCTTAATTCAACAAGTCACGAGCATAGTCACAAATTCGTCATCCGGGAATAATTCGGCGAGGTCAAAAATTCGGATTCGGAGAATTATTCGGAAAAAATCGGCAGATATTCGGGAAAGATTCGGTAAGTGTTCGGGAAATGTTCGGGAAGGATTTCGAGCAATAAATTAATATATGAGACGCTAGGTTTTGATTTTATGAATTATTTGCTGTTTTTTGAATTATTCGCCATTTTGTCACATAATTCGGGAATAATTCGCGAATAATTCGCGAATTATTCGGCCAGTTCGGCAATGACGATTAATTCGGAGATTAATTCGTCTGATCAAAAATTCGCGAATTATTCGCGAATTCGGCGAATAATTCGCGAATTATGTGACTATGGTCACGAGGGGACCACTTTAAATATTGGAAAGCAAACTTGCTTGTATTATATATACTTTCTTTGGATAGCAAACTTGTATATAGAAATATTATTTCAATAAACTACCAATAGGTTTGGACGTTATCTAGTTATCTACCAAAATCTTTGAAAACTGAAGAAATCTACCCTGAATGTGAGCGGCGAATAGTAAATGACTTCCTTTTATTTTTATTTTTATTTTTTAAGCTTCTTCTCATTCGTCCTTCCCCTTCTCCAACACATTAACTCTCCCTTAAATTCCACTAATCCCTCCAACTTCATTTCTCTTCTCATCGATCAAACCCATCAATCCTTTTCTTCTTCAGCCCACTAACTAAACAATCAACTTATCAGACCCATCAATCCAATTCCTTAAGAAGTTGCACAAGAAACCCTATTTATCAATCTCAAACCTGTTGAATTCTCTCACTGCATCTTGTCAACCATGTTGCCAGAGCACAGATTGATTTGAAACCTAACATCGTTGGAATCGAGCGAGATGATCTTCTATTTTTGGGAATTTATGGCTTGTGCTATGCACATAATGGAATACTTAACGTAGTTTGTAGTTTTCTGTAGTTCTTAAAGTTTTTGGTAGTTATCTGCAAAACATCTAAACTTATTGGTAGTCTTTTGAAATTAATCTGATTGTTATTTTGATTCTAAGTTATTATATACAACGAGATAAGGGGAAAAACACATCTTTCACAAAAAATTCATGACATGAGTATTTTTTTAAAATTACTATTTTCAAGTAATCATTTTAAAGTCTGATCTGCAAATTACTTAAATATGCAATTATGGCTTATAGTATATAAAGATAATCCTGTTGCTGGGTTCTAAGGAATTGTAACCGTGATTTCAAATGCTAAATCTTTTTCTAATTGCATTATCATACTTGAATATCACAACACTCTCATTTATGCTACTGATATTTGGTAGCCTTGTTAGGCTTGTTATGAAATGATCTTTGGAACCTGTTCCCATAATTATTGTATCTTTCAGTTATATCCTATTCACAAACTAGGAAGCACGAACACTTCTATTTGCTCGCCGTGTCCGTGTCCGACAAGTATTGGCCACTCCAACACTCCGTTGGATGCCGTGTCCACCCAAATTAGACGCGTCCGACACTTTTACATAGTGTAAAGAGTGGAAAAATAAGAACTTGTATGTGTGTGGACTATTTTGATGCCATAGATGCAAGAATATAAATTTTTCAATATCTTTCTTATCGAACTAGATCTAGGAGTAGAGATTCAAATGATGCACTAATGGAATTGGTTCTCTGAAAGTTAGCTCTAATTAAAATGGGCTAATATTTTATTTGTTTTTACTATAGTAATTTTATTCTTGTGTGTTTAACCTTTAAGTTTTATATATGCATATGTTTGCGCTTAAGAAAACTAGTTATGATGAAAAATATAGCCTTGAATTATTTTTCTTGTGTTTTGTTTTATAGTTTATATTATATATATATATATATATATATATATATATATATATATATAATAAAACATATAAAATATTATAGTCGTGTCTCGGTGTCGTCCTTTTTACAAATTTACCGTGTCTCGTGTCCGTCCGTGTCCGCACCCGTGCCCGTGCTTCATAGTTCACAAATAATATATTGCAACAGCTACATATATCCTTGTACTAATGTAACATATGGTTATATTGCTTACTTTCAGATATGTTTCCGTATCCATAATGACATCCTTACCAATGTCCTGGTCATATATATCAACTATTGGTTTATTTTTTCCCTGCTGTTTTGTTCCAAGTAACCTAGAATGGTAGGTTAACCTAGCAACCTCTAGTAATTAGGTTTAGTATTCCAATTACGTTTGCCATAATCCTACATGAATGACTGGCATTCTCCAAATCCCTAAATGACAAATTTGCTAGTTATAATTATGTTAGACTTCAAGGTATGGATAAAGCCAAGAGAGAAACAAGAACATATGCAGTTATGGACCAATTTATCTCCGAGATCAGTATCATATAGATCCAGCACACTGTATACACAATCTGAAGGGAGCATGAGCCAACACTTTGTGAACTGCAATAAATGATAGTCTGCAGAGGAATGTCATCATGTCTCTCTTTATTGAGGATTCGTCAATAGCCAAAACATTTTATCCATGTCACTACCAAGGCAGCTTAAATCTTAATCAACATCTTTGAGTCAGGACTCTACTTAACATTTTAAATTTGAACTGATTCTTAGCATGGCATTTTTTTAAAGACATTTGGATTCTTCTAAACCTGAGCTAGATCAGCAAAATTTCGCATCATTTGGCTTGCCTTTCAAACCTCGGCTAATTGTTGCGGGCAACAGAGTTAAGCAAGACATGTCAACTGCAATTGCAAACCCTTGGAATCTTCGGTTTTAAAACCTTCTTGAACCAAAATGCTTGAGCTCACAGCTTTCATGATTATGAAGACAGTGCCTCCATCTGGCGTCTTAGCCAACAAATGGATATAGACAAATTTGAAGCCTGGTGCCTTTTCAGAATTAATCACTTCAAATTGTGGTTTAGCCCCAAGAAAATATGAAGTTTGGTTTTAAAATGTTAAATGTATTATTATTCTTCAATCTTTTAATCTGTATGGTTGTAATCGAATGCAATTCTTTATTTATCGATGGAGGATATGTGCAAATCTTGAAATTGGAATGCTATATCAAAATGATTATAATTTTGCAGATGGTTGAAATCATTGCTCCTCTCCCAGCCATCCTCCGGACTCGAAAGGAACTGGTCGTGGAGACTTCTTGATATCAAGTGCTGCTGCTGCTGATGCCATATTTCATTCTTCTGGAGGAAAAGATTGTAAAGTATCAGCACACAATTGCGGAAAGCTCTTTACAGATTGCTATTCAAGCAGACTAGCTTACCTGATAGTTATTAATTATTGATATCATTATTCTTAATGTTATTTATTTTATTTTTGTCGCAATAAAAAATTGTGGCTTGGACAGACTACAAGGACTTTCCACAACCCATCATGAGCGGACCTGGGGTGTTCCCCATGGAGATGACTTTATTTATAATTATACTATGTAAAACCTTTTACCCTCTAATTCCTTTACTTAGATTTCTTCGTTGTTGTCATTACCTGTGAAGTACATATTAATAGCAAAGTTGTTTCTAGGTCTTATCCTTTCCGAATTGCGATCAATCAATTGTGATGATGTACCCAATCTAGTGCCTGGAATTGCTCTGGTTCTTCTTAAGCTGCTCTTTCTAACTCCAATGTTCTAACGATATTTTCAGGTGCGCGTAGTTGTTACCTTTATATTTCATTAGATGCAAGTCAGCTCCAATGGCTGAAATGAATGATTTGTTTGGCTTGCGACAATTAAAATGTGTATTGCATATTATGCGTATACACATTAACCTTTTTTCTTTAAAATTAGATTTCTGTTTTTCATTTTGATTTATTATTTGCTGCCTTTCTTTTATTGATATTAAAGATTATAGTTACTTTGTCCAATAGAGATAGAATCTGATCTATGCTGAAGCTTATACACTACACTATCTCTCAAAGCTCATTAACTTTAGCTTAAAATTTTTAGCATCCGCAGTTTGTTGCGCTTTGTCTACTCAACTTTTATTATCTATCTATAGCACTGTTATGATGTAAGAAAAATACAAATATTTTTTTTTCTAGAAAACTGTCTTGAGAAAGACAAAATAAATTCAATCGTCTTCTTCATCTCTAGTCTTTCAAATCTTCAAAAATTCAATATTTAGAATTTGACGTTTGTACTTGGTATTTATAAATCAATGATATCGAAAACCAAGTATTTAATATGCTAGTATCAGAATTGAAGTGCTTTCAGACATTATAATTGAAGCCTAGTAGAACTGTAGAAGGTTATGATATTAAATTCCATTTTCACCCACTGTTTAAAAAATTTGAAAGTCAATGCTTCTAAACGAACCAGTCACCATTGCCAAGCGGCCTGAGTCAATGGCCTTCCAAACATCGTTACTGCTGTCGTTGATCATTGCATGGATATTGCCGACCGCCGACTTTGCTATTGTCGTTATCGTGCTTTTGTTTCTATTGGTGTGTGTCTTGCTATTGTCGTTATCGTGTTTTTGTCTCTATTGGCGTGCGTCATTGAGCATCTTTAATGTGTTATGTTTGATTACCTGCGTTGCTGCATTGATGATATTCATCCCGTTGGCATAATGTTTTAAGTTCTAAACTTTAAGGTATTTTACTGTAATAAATAACTTTAAGGTATATTAGGGATAACTATAATAGTTTAGGGTATTTTTAGTTTTGAATTTAGAAGGTGTAGGTATTTTTTGTGTTATTTACCTTTTTTTCTTTGAGATAAAAGCAGACTAAAATCAAGCTACCTGTATGTTTGTGGGGCCACCCAAAAACTCGGTGGGCCCCACAAAAAAAACATCCTCATATGTCCCACTCCCTCCCGCATCTTTTAGGGAGGCAAAAACTTCAAAATCACCATTCTCTCAATTCTCCTCTGTCCTTAACAGAACCAACACCTCCTCCCCCCCCCCCCCCCCCACCCCAACAAATGTCTTGAACTAATCACCCCCTTAAAAACTTCATCACCTTCCATTTAGTTTGATAATAACAATAATAATAAACGAAACCCATTAAGGGCCGTCAACATTAATCTTCTGTGTTAAGAAAACACCACAAGAGAGAATAATACCATAGAGAGATTCATTCGGGAGGAGATAGTTTTATTCTTTCATTTTGGAAGGACGTAGTTTTCTTGAGAGATGAGTTGCTTCTCTTGTTTCTCATCGAACGACAGAAGGCCGTCGAGGAGATTTGGTTCGAGGAGAGAGCAGAGGGTGCCGGAACCAGCTCCGGCACCGGTGGTTCCGTCCAATGTTAGAAACACCGAGACAAACAGAAGGCCTGGTAAATATTATTTTTTTGATATGTGTTTTTTTTAAAAATAATTCTTTTTCGGTACGTGTATTCATATAAAGTTGATAGAGATGGGATTAAGTTTTGAATCATGAATAAGAATTTATGTTGATAAAGTTGAAAATGAATGTTTCAACCCTTAACTTATACTTATATACACATGAAGGGGGTTTGCATTATAATAGCAAAGATGTATTTTGCATGGTTTCGTTAATGGATTTCTTGGATTGCCTTAAAGATATATCAATTTATACCTTAAATGTTTTTTTTTGGGTCTAACAATATAAGCTCACTAAGTTATCATTTGATTTGTTTTATGTAGCATTTGTTTTAAAAGCTTAATTAGAAATTATTAGTGGTTGTTATGTTTACTGATGAGAAACATAGTTATAAGTCTTAATATATTGAGGTATCCTATTATGTGGTATGTATCTGTAGTTGAAATAAATGTAACAGGTTTTCGAATAAGTCTTAATGCCTTTGTAATTTAATATCATTTCTAGCTTCACATGTTAGATATGAAAATTAGGACTAAAACCGGTTGTGGCCTTAAAAAATTATAGAGAATTGTGCACAACAAGACAATTATAAATTTATTTCATTGAGCATGATCAAATTGGTAATTGAGGAAGATGTCCATTGATATTGTAATTAGAGAGGAACAAAAACAATTAATGAAGACTTGAAATAGTTGTTCACATTGTGTTTGCTTCCTATCCTCAAATGACATTATATATTTCAGAAAATTTAAATAAATAAATAAATAATGTGTAAAAAGTATTTATTACTATCCAGCATTACATATTGATAATAGGTGTTTTAAAAGCCATATACCGATATGTCGAGCACCTAATCTCAGTAAGCTAGGAAAATGCTACTTGTATAACTAACTGGCCTCATATGCAAATGTTGATGCAATCCGATCTGCGCTAGCAAAAAGCAAATAACTATCGGAATTTGTAATTTTTATTAATAAACTTCCTCAACACACACCGCCGTGATCTCTCGCTACAGAACAAATCCGAAGAGTTTCACAAGAGTCCATACCGTCCATACCTAATAAAGAACCTGGCAATGGGAATATCGCAGCACAAACATTTACATTTCGTGAGTTAGCTTCAGCTACAAAGAATTTTCGGACTGAATGTTTACTAGGTGAAGGGGGATTCGGAAGAGTTTATAAAGGGCGTCTCGAGAATGGCCAGGTAAACGAAAAGTCGCCAATGTATTTTCAAAAATCTTTATAGCTTCTTTTGTCTCAGTTTTCCAAAGTTTGTTTACTTATTTTGATCTAATATTACCTTTTTACTTTGAGCAGCTTGTGGCAGTAAAGCAACTAGATAGAAATGGTTTTCAAGGCAACAGGGAATTCCTTGTCGAGGTTTTGATGCTCAGTCTTCTTCATCATCCAAATCTTGTTAATCTTATAGGATATTGCGCCGATGGAGACCAGAGGCTCTTAGTTTATGAGTTCATGGCTTTGGGTTCATTAGACGATCATTTGCTTGGTAAGGATTTCAGAGATTCATAACATTTTTCAATCTCATTAGCTTCATATTGTTCCTACCCAATTTGGTTAAATATTATGGAATCCAGAGATTCAGGACTGTCTCCAGTTTCGTTAGCTTCATTTTGTTCTTTTCCTCCATAACTTAATTAAATTCAATATAATATGTTAGATTATGAGATATTTGAATATAATTGTATTAGATATTATGGTTATCATAAATCAGATAAGTTCTGATTTATATTGTTGAGATTATGATTAATGTGTTAGATTGTTAGGATTATTAGTTATCAGTAAGGTATGTTATGAGGTGTATAAATTGAGATGATTTATCTCTTAATAAAACTGATCGAATTTATTGCTTTCTTATCATGGTATCAAGCTAATAGCTCGATCCAAAATTTATCTTCATTTATATTTTTAGTTGAGTATTCGAAAATAAATAAAGTTGCGTCAATAATATCTAATTCAGAAATGAGTTCTCTCGGTTTGATCATAAGCAGTTGCCTCCATCAATATCAAGTCCAAACACCTATTTTTTTATGACGTCTTCTAGCAGTATGATCTTGTTCCGTCCAAACAGCCATTCTTTTCTTATGACGTTTTTTAGCCTTCCTTTAGCATTTTCAGCAAAAGAGACCGCAGGTTATTCGGTCCGCCTTGCAATCTGCGAAAAAGACCAAATGGTATTAGTCCGCTCGATATTTTAGATCTGTTGTTCTTTTCCGTCGTTCTACACGTTATATATTTTGGTTTAGGATATTATCCAAACTCTCGGTTGTCCATCATGAGATTAAAGGAGGCTGTTTGATTATGAGATATTTGAATATAACTGTATTAGATATTATAGTTATTATAAATCGGATAAGTTCTGATTTATGTTGTTGAGATTATGATTAGTGTGTTAGATTGTTAGGATTATTAGTTATCATGTATGTTATGAGGTGTATAGATTGAGATGATTTATCTCTTAATAAAATTGATCGAGATTATTGCTTTCTTGTCATAATACACTTATTAGTTTTTTGTTTGCAGAAATCCCTAATGGTCAAAACCCATTAAGTTGGCCTATAAGAATGAAAGTAGCATTCGGCGCAGCCAAAGGCCTCGAATATCTGCACGAAAAAGCCAACCCACCCGTTATATACCGCGACCTTAAATCATCCAACATATTACTCGATGAAGAATTCAACCCAAAGCTCTCGGATTTTGGACTAGCGAAGCTCGGACCAATGGGAGATAAAGTGCATGTTTCCTCGAGAGTTATGGGGACATACGGCTATTGTGCGCCAGAATATGCGAGAACCGGTCAGCTTACTTTGAAATCGGATGTGTATAGTTTCGGAGTTATGTTGCTTGAGTTGATTACAGGAAGAAGAGCCATCGATACTATGAAACCTCCCCATGAGCAAAATCTAGTGAATTGGGTATGATTCTTCCTGAAAACTCTGTTTATGTCCAAGCATTTGAAATTTCAGTTGTATGTGTAACTATGAAATTTGTCGACTTCCTCTTAGTTTTGCAGACATATATTTGTTTTTGCATAAGTTCAGGCCGAAACGACAATGACATATATACTACTTTCTCTATATGTTATTGTTTTATCACTTCTCTTTCGAAACTTCCAGGCACAGCCAATGTTCAAGGACCAAAAGCGGTACATCGAACTCGCAGACCCCTTACTCCAAAAAGACTTCCCAGTGAGAGGCCTGAACCAAGCGGTCGCGGTAGCAGCAATGTGTCTTCAAGAAGAGGCATCGGTTCGACCAATGATGACCGATGTTGTCACGGCATTAAGTTTCCTCTTAACACCAAATTCCGAACAAGACAGCTCGGCTCATGGTCATGATCGAGAAAATTCAGGCAGTGGTGATCACAGCGTTTCAGGCGAGGAGATCGTCGAGGATCGTGAACGCGCCGTGCAAGACGCGATCGAGTGGGGTGCCAGTTCGAGGAAGAATAGTCAGATGCCGTGGCATGAGACCAATGGTCAATCGTTTTAGAATCGAACAATATGAATTGCTGTTTATTTTTATGGGCAAATGTTTCATTTTCCAGTGTGCCACCAGGGGAAAAAGAAGGCATGGTGCTCATGGCAATATAACATTGTTGAATCATGTTTACACTGATTTCTAGTGTAAATTATTTGCTATATATGATATACAATGATATACCTCTGATTACCGCTTCTCTTCATTGTTCTTCGGATTTGGCCACAACTTGATGATAGCAGGTTCTGAACCTCAGAGCTTTTGCTCAACTGCAGGACATTTTACCTGCAGGACATAAGGATGCTTGCTTTGGATTTGATGTCAGATATTGAACACCTATTCCATGACATTATGATGTAGACTGTAGGGAGATTTTTTCCAAATTAATATTTACTTGTATATTTTAGTATTAGTTTTAGGTATATTAAATTTAGTTAATAATTTGTTGATTTTAGAATATATTTTACTTAGTTTCTCTTTTAGGGGAATGACTTATATAGTTGGACAATTTTTCAATTTTGAGCTCCCAAAAGCTCTTTTGGAGCTAAAAAGCATTTTTAAAGAAAAAAATATCAAATATGCCCTATGCCTAAAAGCTCTTTGGGAGCTAAAGAAGAAGAAGAAAATCTTCTTTCCTTCAAAAGCTGAAAATAGAATCTTTTGGAAAAAAGCTCCTCATAAATTTTTTGAATTCCTATCATCCTCTTCTCATTATCGTCCCAGTTCAACTCTTGCACTTGATTTCTCTCCTTCTCATCTTCCCAGTTTGAAGACTGAGACGATTGAGGCCTCCAGATTTAAGCCCTAAAAGATTATGATATGACGAAGAACCCTTAGCGATTGAGACCCCCGAGCTCTGATCGACGAAATCCAAGCTTTGAGCTCCATGCATCAGGCGATCGAAACCTCTCGACTTCGACGAAGAATCCATAAATCGAGAGAATGACTCTCAAATATTTTTCTGCGGATCTTTTGATCTTTATGAATCTTTTGAAAATTAAAAAATTGTAATTTAAAAAATTGATGTTTACTTTCACTAATTTCTCTCAAATATTAAGAAAAATGATGTGCTTTATGGTCATTTAAACTGTCAACAGCACTTCTGGAACTCCTATAGTTTTTTGAACCAAAAAGATTTTCAAATCAAAAAGCACGTTTTATAACAGCATTTTTGCCTAAAGAGCTCTCTTTGACAGCACTTTTGCTAAAAGCTCTTTTCACAACAGCCCAACCAAAGAGGCCTTTAGGCTAATTTTAAATAATATTTTTAAATTTAGGCCACTTTCCAAAATATTTACAAATTTAGGCCATTTTTGACCGTATCAACTCCAGCTCAGCGCCTAGCGCTGTGTTTTTTTGGTAAAAAAAATTCAAGGGGTGCACTTCCCAAGTGCACCTCATACAATTCATAGAGGAGCCCATTTAAAAATGTATGGGACGCACTTGGCAAGTGCGCCCCATACAACAACATTGAAGTGCACCAATGAAAATGTATGGGGCGCACTTACCAAGTGCGCCCCCTACAAGAAAATTGAGGCGGCCCATTGAAAAATGTTCATTTTAGGAGACGTAAATACATAACATACAAACATATGCAAAGAAAATACATATATCTATCCTAAAAGCTTACGATATACGATTGATTAGAACGATCATCTTTCCCACGTCACGTAGAAAATCTGATCTTTAGCGCCTTCGAGCAACAACCGGGGAGAAACCACACTTTGGTAGAAAATGAGAATCCCACTCTTGATCACCCCGCAAGCCAACCCAAAATAGAAGAGGATGAGGAAAGGAGACGATGACTCTCTTGTTTTTCTTTCTAGAAAAGCTTTCTATGTTGCATCATCTATTTAACCTTAGCCCCCATATATGAATATATAGGGTCCCACTCATATGGGCGGGTATTGGGTCGGGTCGGGCCCAATTGCTTACTCCCACTCGCACATTCGAGTGAGTGATGTCGCTTCCTGAGCTGGTTTCTTGAACCATTGAATCCCTGAATCAATTATCTCCCTGAGAATCTCCTCCTTCTCTTCCTGATTCTTACCCATACATATATATATTGGTGCGACGTGGACCGTTGAGAACCTGTAAGCGGGTAGCCTTACAGCCAGATCCGTTAGGACCGACACAAGGATCTCCTTAAAAGAAAACAACATAAACCAAAAATATACTCACGAAACCTCATACCCCAGATCCGATCAAACATGTTTGCTCAACTACCTTCGATCCCTCTTAGAAGCATACTTGAACATCTATGTATACCTCTCGATTCATTGCACTCTTAAATTTCGTCACAATGGCGTTAATAAGAGTTGGCCATGCGATATAATCAGAAGACCTTCCAATCGATCTTCCTCCGGCTCTGAATAGTTAGGTCTGCTATTCACCCGTTTTCCTTACACTGCCCCGTATGTACGGTACATTGTTATTGCAGCAGAAAACAGCAGCCAAACTAGCAGACGCTCAAAACATGCCTACCGAGACAACCCAGTGTCGCTAAGGGTATAGATTGCCCGTCCTTCCGTGAAGGAGGTCGTCATAAGGGCTTACAAGGGATATGGGATCCATTCCTCAACCTCCTTATGTGCACGATCAAAGCGCACGTCGTATGGCAATGTGTTAGGTATAACGTTCTATCTCTGAGAGCGTACTCCATTAAGGTTATACCATATGGACCCAAGTCCAATCTCCCTATGATTGACTTGCCCGTCCATATCGCCTTACGATATACCTGAGATCTCCTGACAAGCTCCCCTTACGACGAGGCAATCCTCTAGTTCGGCTATATGTTAACAAATAAATGTAGCTATAAGATAACCACTTCGGTCGCTCGGCCTACAGTACATGACAATCTCATCCTGACCCAGTCAGGACGACTCTATTAAGTGCTTCCACTGTCGCCATATCCAGTATACAACACCACAGTCACTGCTCCGAGCAGATGATGTCTAGCACTTAGTCTCACTTTTGTATGCTTCCCCAGCATAAAGGGGATCTCTCATGTGTAACGACTCTGAATTTACTGTACAAAAATTTTCAGTTTAATGTACAGAAAGGAGTATACAAGCCTGAGTACAAGTTATAAGTAAATTTTGTTTAAGAACAACAAGAAACAGCTTGTAGCTCACTGGTAAAGCCCATAAACTGCTGTGACGTAGCCCCTGTGTTCGAATCCCGTCATACACATTAATTTTTTCTGATTTTTTAAAAATTATTTGAAAGCACAAAAGTTCACATGTGCAATGCACATAAAAATGAAAAGTCTGAAAAAATCAAACACGTGCAAAATGGAGTTAACAGAGACATGAACACGTGGCATGAATCCACCGGCCCCCCTCACCTAAACGACCGGCGGATATTCATTTTTGGCCGGTACTGACGGTCGCCCCGTGGCCAATAAGGCCCAGGCTTTGCATACACGACCCTTCCCCTACCCCTAAATCCCCTGCACTGTTTGATTTCGCTGCAATCAAACAGAGACTCTTCAATTCACAATTTATCATTTCTTTAATGTATTTTAATTCACCATTTTAATTCCAAAACCCTAATTCCACTCTATAAATACTACTCCATGCCCTAGCCCTTCATCATTCTGAAATTCCTTATCAAAACTATCAAAATTTCTCAAGTACAAGTGGAGTAGAAAAGGAGTTAGCAAACGATCAACTTCCGACGAGGATCGAAGCAAATTCCGGCGACCCCGCGACGCCACAACGACAAGCCTCTTTTCCTACACCTTTCTTTAAGCCTCTTAAATCGTAAGTCCCTTCTAATCTTTTTCTCTCTTCTTTAAAAATTCTTTTTAAAACGAAAATCGGTAAGTGGAGTTAATACCGATATCAATCTTCTAAATCCTGAAAACTCACCTTTTTCTTATATATTGTTTATACAAAATTTACACAATAATTGTAATCTTAATTATAAATGTTTAGAATATATTATAACCTAGAATTCCATACAAAACAACTTTAATTAAAAAATTTCGTTTAAATACCATGAACTTCATATAACACCTCTTTTAGTATTTTAGTTAATAATACCTTTAGAAAACTTCACGGGGTAATGATCTACCCCTCACATACACACATAATTCCATAGCACGATGTATCTTAGTTGAATAATTTGTTATGAGTACAATATTACATTAAAATACCATTTACTATAAAAAAAACCGGATTTCTTTTAAATTGTATTTTAAATCCCTTTGCAATTATACCTCTACAACCCTCTTTAGGGGACCCGCTATTGGATGGTGCGGATTATCGCATATTTTTGGACTAGTAGAGCGAGATGCATACCTCTTCACGGATCATTCGGTCTCGAAAGGTTTTTAATACGGTTTTTAAGAAAAACGCAATTTTCTACCTAAATAAAAAATTTAATTTTAATAATTATATAATTATTACTAAATCCATATATTTTCAAAATATAATAAACTTACATTTTTAAATAGAAGAATTACAAGTTTCATCAAAATACCATAAAAATACTAACAAAAGTCATGTTTTACAATAAAATACCCTGAACTTTCCAAGCTAAGTTATTATTACTAAAATATCTCAAATCTTTAAAATTCACATTCATGAAAACCCAAAATAATATAAATAACTTCTCGAGATTATTTTGAAACTATATAACAAAATGTTTTCATAAAACTCACTCAAGTTATATAAAACTATGTTTAAGGACTTTAGTAAATATAGGTTTAAGCGGGATCAATTCTCTTGAGCCCCAGAGAGCCGGAGAAAGTGAATGCTTGCCTATTTAAGGTAGAAAACTTAACGGTGTTATCAATAGTAATTCTCTTGGAAAAAAACACATATCCTGCCGTTCATGTGCAGCAGTTACCGATAACTCCCGAAGCTAATTCAGAATATAAATCAGTTATAAGTGTCTGACTCAAGTCTGAGTCTAAATCAAATTTGAATCCAAACTCAATCCAAAATCCAATCCAAATATGAATCCAAAGTCTAACATGTATACTTGAACATGAACCTGCATATTAAACCTGAATACAAGACTTGACTTGACCGAACCATGGTTATAACTTGATATGACTACAATTTTACATCCTGAACCTGTGTAACAACTCCAATTTTAATGTACATAAAATTGTTTAAAAGTTAATGTACAATTGGGTTATTTGCAAATCCCGTGAATGCTATAAGAATTTGTTTTGCTTTTGAACAGCAAGAAAACACTTGTAGCACATTGGAAAAGCCTTGCACTTCTGTGACATAGCACCCGAGTTCAAATCCCATTAGCCATATTATCTTTTTATTTTAATTTCTTTTAATCTTTTAGAAGTCCAAATGTTTGTATGTGCACCACACGTAAAAATGAAGAGTCACAGTTTAAACAAACATGTGCACTGAAGAAAGCAAAGCGACAGAGACACGTGGCACCAAAACCCAACACCCCCCGTCGGTAATGGGCCGGCGAAAACCCCATTATTCCCGATACCGCCGGCCTTCCTCGTCGGAAATTCCCCCATTCTTTTTCCCCTGCAACCCTTTGGCCTACCCCACTTCCTCTAGGCTGTTTATCTTCTCTGCAATTATCCAGAGAATTAAAATACCCTTTTAATCCAATTTTTAATGCATATTTTAAATGCATTCTTTAACACACCAAACCCTAATTTTCCCTATAAATACCACACCCCATTTCACCCCTCCTCACTCAGAATTTCATTATCAAAACTCTACCAAATTCTCAAGTCCCTTAGTGTACAAGCGGAGTTAGCAAAAGGGTGAAGTTCCGACGAAGTTCCGAGGAGTTTTCGGTGATGAAACGACGCCCCGAAGCATACCTTAGCTCCCCCTCTCCCTTCTCTTATCCACAAGCCAGTAAAGCCCTTCTTCCCCTCTCTTTTCTATTCTAAAACTTTTCTATTTCAAAACTCGTCGTAAGCGGAGTTAATCCGACTTCCGATTTCCTTTTCTTTAAAAATACAACTTTTTTTTAATAACAAACCTACAAAATATTAATATATTGTTTAGTAATTATTAACAAAGATAATGGAACAAGTTGACATCAAAATAATAATCATAGCAAGTTCTATCTCACTTTTACATTAAAATACCCTTATGTTTGATATTGCTTATTACTTTTTATCCTATCACCTTTAGATAGTTCACGAGTTAATGATCTACCTCATCACAACACACATTTCTTGACATAGCACGATGGAAATTTGGGAACATAGTTATGGGATAATACGATATTACAAATAAATACCATCAACTTGTAAAACCATTTCTTTAAAACGGTGTTAAATCAATTCCTTGCAATTACGCCTCTACAACTCATTTTTGGGGAACCCTGTTTCGGGATAGTGCGGATTATCGCACGTTCTCGGGCCTAGTAGAACGGAATTCAGACCTCCACAAGGAGCATTCGAATTCCGATGGAATTTTAATACCATTTTTTAGAAAATGAGATTTTTAGAAATAAATAAATAAAAATTATTTTAATATATATATATATATATATATATATATATATATTATCAAAAGATCTATTTTAATTCTATTATATAAATATTCCAAGTTTTCCAAATCAAAGGAATCACCTTTACATGAAAATACCATCTAAGTACAAAACAATTCCAACATTTCAATAATACCATATACTATGAAAACTAGGTTCTACTAACTAGAAATTTTACTTTTATAAATATGCAACTATGAAAACCTTAAAGACGATAATTAAATTCTTGAGGTGTATTTTGAAAATTATATCAAACTATTTTTACATAAACCCCCCTCAAGTTATACTAAATTATAATAAGGACCCTGGTAAATATAGGTTTAAGCGGGATCAGTTCTCTTGAGCCTCAGGGAGCCGGAGAATATGGGTGCTTGCCTATCTAAGGTAGACAACTTAAATAACGGTGTTATCAACACGGTAATTGTTTTTGAAAAAGACACAAATCCCGCCGTCCATGTGCAGCAGTTACCGATAACACCAAAACCTAATTCGGGATTCAATTTCTTTTCTGAGTGTCTGACTCAGACCGAGTCTCAATCTAATCAATCTGACTTGAATATGATTCAAATATGAAACTGCAATACAACAATTCAATATGAATCCAACTATTCAATCTATATTAATCTATATTGACTGGACCGAACCTTGGATATACTCCATCTACATGTCCATCCACTATATCCATTCCATTTACTGATATCATGGTTTTGGCAAGTCATCCATCTATATATAACAAGACAATACAATACAATCCGTACAAAACAATTCAATACAAAAGACGTCGTGGGGTTTATAAAGGGGTAGATTGGTACGGAAGGTGTTAAAAGTGGCACGAGATTGTAACCATAATACACCTAATCTGAATATCCATTGCTGTTGTACCGTGGCCGAACAGTTCCTTGTGCTCCGTATACCTTAGTCTCCGGAATAGTGGGACTCCTCTCGTATACACAGGCATTTTCTATACCAAGCTACAAACACCAACGTTAACAATATAATCAAACATTATTAATTATACCATCCTTCGGTCTATTCTATCCCTACTCATCTTTGGGACTTACCGAGCGATGTTCGCTGACGACATTCCTTTTCTTCTTTCTTTGGAATGTTGTTGTAACGATCGTGTTTTCTAATACCTAATAAAATATATTTTATTTAAATTTCTAGTATCAAATAATTATTTACGTGTTTCGTTGATAGAAGAATATTTTTAAAGTAATATTAATAATTTTCAAAGCATTGAAATATGATTAAAGGAATTTTCTAAAATCTATTTATTGTTTTTATAGGCTTAAAATGTTTAATAAAATTTTATAATGCCTTCAAATAATCTATATATTTTTATTATTAATTAAAATAATTAATTAGTAATTAAAAATATTTTAAAGGATAAACTAGGTTTTAAATAATTATAATAACTAGTTAAAACCATATATATAGGGTATATTATTTAGTTTTAGCCCAAAATTATTTTTATACTAAAGATAACAATAAAATATATTTTATGAAATTTTTCCATAATTTTCCCGTATTTTAAACTATTTTTAACAATTTTTTAAAAACCAAATTCAATTTTTAAAATATAAAACAGTTTAGTATTTAATAAAAAATAATAATAATAATAAATATGATATTAATCCCTTGATCCTGGACCGTTGGATACAAGATCCAACGGCCCAGAATCGCTCGGCAGCGCCTACGTGGTGGGGACCACGCGAAACCGCGTGATCCCTCCCCACGCGGACGCGTGGCATCTTGGCGGCAGCCCTCGAGCCGTTGGATGCAAATCCAACGGCCAGAGTGT
The DNA here is from genome assembly GCA_030015575.1 of Agapanthus africanus. NCBI lineage: Eukaryota > Viridiplantae > Streptophyta > Magnoliopsida > Asparagales > Amaryllidaceae > Agapanthus > Agapanthus africanus. Next base: position 898,052,479 of record CM057337.1, read on the forward strand.
GACGGCAGCGGCGGCAATCATCACCAGATGATTCTGCAATCATTGGGTGGCGTGGATTTTGAGATATTTTAGCAGATTTTTTGGATTTTATGGTTGGAACCCCCCTATAAATAGGCACTTCAAACACTGATTTCTCACATCTCAGGACTTCAAAAATTCTGAAAAAAATACCCACGCCTTCGTATCGACGACACCGACGCTGCGGTTCCACCTAAGCATCAAGATAAAATCTGAGCGTGGAGCTATCGCGGATTTAGTACGAGCCTACGTTTCGACGCATCTACATCCAACTCCAATCAAAGGTAGGATCCGTCCCTATCCACTCCTCTGTCGCCATCTTTTTTTTTATAATAATCTTGGTTTCAACTCTTAATCCCTAATCTCATATTTAAAATGATATTAAAAATATTCTTGCATGCCTATATTTTTATACCTCTTAATGATGATAATATTAACCCATGTTTAAAATGGTTTTCTTAATCACTCCTATATGCAAAATATTGCACCCTCGTACTACATGAAATGTGATATGCTTAATGTTATAACCCACGGGGTATCACTCCACCCCTCACATACCCACACTTACACATGCTACCAATTTGATCTCGAAATAGGATATTTCCACAAAATACCCTCGTTTTATTAAAATGTTGTATTTGTTTAAAATATCCATATGAGATAAGATATTTGGAATAAATGTTTTAAATACGATATATATATATATATATATATATATATATATATATATATTACTTACACCTTTTTCACCAACTATTGTAATTTTTTAAAATCATTTTTCCCTTTGAAAGGGGATAATACTAAATCTAAATAACGATATATGGTTTTTCCAACTTAGCCCCTTTCACTCGAAATGATATTTTTATATTAAATCTTCTTGGAATGTTAACTAAAGTTTAATGAATTACCCTAATAATAGGGTAATGTTTTACGCGAGTACCTCGTGGTTGATAGGCAATCGTCCCTGAAAAGGACACAAATCCTACCGTCTATGTGCAGCGGTTGCCAACACGAACGTATTTTCTAAAAACGTTACATCAAACTTAATACACTATAATTTCATAAAATTATTATTTACAATAAAATACCTCAATCCATCCTAAAAAGAGATAATTTCATTTAAATACCTTGACCTTTACTAAAAGGCTATTTTCAACAAAGATCATAATTCTTGTAAATGATATTTTCCAAAAGGATATCTAAAACTTTATTAAAAGATAATTTTCAAATAAATACCATAACCTTTTATTAAAAGGATATTTTCTCAGTAAAATATTATGGGTTTCCAAAACGATAAATATTCCAAATATCATGGTTTTCTTATAAACAATAAATATAATTAAACACTATTATCCTTTATTAACTAAGTGTTTTATAAGATGACACGAAGTGCATTACAAACTTTAAAAGATAACAAGATAAAATGAGTGGTTGTGGAAGGCCATATTAAATGAGATCAACTTATTGATTATAAGTCTATGACATATACAATACATGATACGGTTAGGGTTAGAATGCGCGGACCTAGGTATGGAATACTTATATATGAGGATCTCTGCAGGCAGGGTGAACAGTCCAATATGTGGACGACTACTATCCCGATATTCGGGCGAATACTAACCCTACTTAGGGTGAATGGTCCAATGTGTGGACAATTACTAACCCTATATTCGGGCGAATATTAACCCTATTTGAGGGCGAATGATCCAATATGTGGATGACATATAATGTGGAAATTCCATGCCTAGAGGTATACGCACTAACTCTAATTCGTCAAAACCTTTATACTGAACCACGGGGATGGGTAGTTTGATTAGGCAAGGAGATTCGGAACTCGGATTCCCCTACTACTCAATCATGATCCCGGGAAGTGAAACGGTACATTTCACTTCCCCTGTTATTGTTCCGTGGCCACAACGGAATAATCGCGAGTATCCGGACCCTTGTTTGACAAACTAAAACGTTTACAATACCTATTGATACTCAACACTAAACTCACATCATGTACTATACCCACCTGCTACCTTATCTACCTTTCTTTATTAGACACGAATTATTCAGTATCTTGGATGTGGATATATTACCAGTTTAGACTTGTTGTTTATTATGGAACTGAAGGGTGGTAATACCTGTGCACTTGAGTGATATTCACGCTAGACAAAACTTCATAGTAGTCATGGGACACCTTTCGGGGATGTTCACGCTACCGCATTGATTGCCACCCTAGGCGCGAGCACCAGCTCATGCTGCTTCCAGATAGTCATGGGATACCTCAAGGATACGAGTATGTTCACCAGTCAATTCCATCAATACACACCTTATTTAACCTGATCTAACTCTTAGACTGAATATCCGTTTGACTTGACTTGAACTTTTACCAAACATATACCTCACACAACCTACTCATATTCACATATACCTCTGTCAACATATCTAATTTGTGTATAACCTCATACCTTTATATCCATGTACATCATATTCATTGCATTTATACACACATGTCTGTTTCTATACCTTTACTTTCTTATGAGGCAATCCTACCCGAGTATAACTCGCTGACGGGCTTTCCTTTTTTTCCTCTATCTTTGGAATGTCCGTCAGATGAGAATGAGAATTATGGCGATGATCAAGGAGTGGAGCCAACTAATGAAGGTTATGCAGAGTTGACGACGGAAGATTAGCTAGATTTAATTTTTGTTGTTGTCCACATGTTTAGGGCTTTTGTTTCTTCTCGATGTAATTAAACTACTTAATTTATTTTACTCTTTCTTTTGGGATGTAATAAATTTTGGTTAATGGAAATAAATACCTTTCGCTTTTATTATTTTTGTTTTTATACACATCCTGCATGTTAAATATTCATACGCTTAACGTAACTGTATTGAATAGACCACCTTCAATACAGTTAGGTTGCGGACCATACCACGTCATCTTTCTCCTTCTTTTGGGAAGCGGGACGTGACAGGTTTTAGGTGGATCGGACTCATTGGAGATCGAGCTCAGCAGCGAGGACTTGAAGCAGTTAGCCTTTGACCCGGAGCTCTAAATTACTTGTACATATTTTCATTTCTGTTATGCCATTGTTTAGGCATTGCTTTCATTCCATATATTTACTTTTCATTTGTATTGTAAAAATAATATTAAATAAATAAAATTGTTGTTCTTTTACATCTTTTCTCTTGTGTACTTTTATTTTATATTGCTTAGATACGGTTATCGTGTTTACTTCTGAGTAAATACGTAGCGAGCCTCGCCGCGTCTCCTTCCCGTACACTGGGAAGCAGGGCGTGACAACCTGACTACTAAATATTGTAACACAGTTTTCTATATTTTACGTCGGTTTTCAGTAAAAACTTAAAACTAATAAAATCTAGATTTTTCGATGCAGATATTCAAAACATCTAAAAACACTTAATTTGGATCAACAATTACAAATTTATGGTCTCTCGAAGGAGACCCTTATTGGTAGTTTTCTGTTTTTAAAAACAGTGAATAAAAAAAACTACATAACACCTAAACCGTTATTCGGTTTGATATGAAATTTTTAATGTAGATCTAAAATTCTATCTTGTATTTATCCTAATTTTTCTAGGATTTCCAGCGATGAAAATTAATTTTTAAAAATTATTTGAAGGAATTTTTTTATCTAGGACCGTATTTAAAGGTGACAAAACTACTGGATTTATTTGCAAATTCGTTTTTCTCTTTTATATAAAAATTTAAACGATTAAAAAATAAATGGCATATGCAATATATATTTCAAATTGGATCCCCTAATATATATATATATATATATATATATATATATATATATGTTCATGCACTCAATTAGGTACCGCGGTCAAGAAAATAAAATCATGGAGATTCATGCACTCAATTTGGTACCGCGGTCAAGAAAATAAAATCATGGAGAAGACACAATAACAGAATGAAAGTGATGAAGAGGGAAAAAAGGACTTACATGCACAAGCCGGTATCGTCACCGAGCATGTCTATCCAACGATAGTCTCGCGTTATTAGAGAGATTTTTCTTGAAAACTTCTTTGTGTTCTTCTTCTAGGACTTTAGGTGAAGTGGGGGAAGGGAGAGATAGAAAAATGTAAGAAATAAAAAGAAAGAGGAGGACAAATAAAGATGGTGTAATGGTGCTATCTCTAATAATATATGCATTCAATATAGGAATTAAAAGAGAAATGAAAGGTTTCATTTGTTTATGAGAAGAATAAAAATTGATAAAAAATAATTGCAAGAATGAGGATTTGAACATGCGATCTATCGAATAACAATACAAGGACTTAACTAATGAGCTACAAGATTGTTCATGCATATATTTAACAAGACTTAAATATATGTCATACCTTGAAAAGAAAGTGAGTTTAGAAAAAGAAAAGAAATAAATCAAATAGAATTGTCTTGACTTGGATTTTGGGCTTTGAAAAATTATAGAATGAATAAAATAGATGAAGTGATAAAATAATATATTTATTAGAAAATAAAATATACCAAAAACAAATAATTGCAATATTTTATTAAAGAAATGATACACGAAAGTATAGCAATTTTAGGATTGTTACATTCTACCCTCCTTAAAATAATTTCATCATCGAAATTACTTAAGAATGATATGGTAACAGAACAAGCAAACTAGGTTAGGATAATATAGTTGCATATCATTATCGCTCCACTAGTCGGTACTCTAATTGACAAAAGAGTAATATTGAATGTAAAATATGGTCAAAGAGATACAAGGAGACACAAAAATAAATTTCAAGAGAGTAAGAAGTGATATTCATGAAAATCAAATGAAGGAAGTGAGATAGATTCAAATATAGCGAGTCATTACAGTCCACCCCCTTGAAAGAATTTCGTCCGCGAAATTCGCTTAAGGTGTATGTCACGATAAAATACAGAGAAAAACTAAGGGTAACGTCGTCTAGGGCTCCGTCGATCGATACTTTAACCTACTAAGCTAATAGGCCTATAAGATAGAAGTAGAACAGGTGAACTAAAATTAAGAATTCAAAACTCAAAAGATAATCTTGAAAAAAGTCGAAAGTGAAGTTCAAGATGGATTCAAGAAATAAGAAGAGATTCAAACGAAGGATGAAATATAATAGTTGGATTTCATATTTCTTGTGTCATATTGCTTATGACTTCATACAGAACAAACCTGCATGGGTCGCCAACAAAACCTGTCATGCCCCGCTTCCCAAAAGAGCGGTAACGGCATGTGACAAGCCCGCGACGTATTTATTCCGAAAAGGTCATTTCTCGAAACAAATACGCTAAGCGTATATAAGCAATATAAAATGACAAGAAAAAACATGATAATGAAAATTGTAACACCCTAGTTCGTTATACCAAGCTCGATTTGATTAATTTATATATATCGAGTGGCTATTTCTTGATTTATTGTTGTTATGGGTGCGAATAATATAATTGGTATCTGTGTTTGCATCCGACCCGACCCGCATGCTGGGAAACCCGTCTTGATTCCTGTTTATGATTTATCCCGGCTAGTTATGAGGATCCGTGCACTGTCATGTTGTATATCCTGTATATCTGTATTATATCCAGCGTCTGCATTTTTTTAATAAAATAAATAAAGTCAAATAATATATTTTAAAAATATCAAGCATGGCCTGCATCATACCCCTAACCCTGTCGTGGCATCCGTACATCGTGTTCTCGTCCCGTTCAGTGAAACTGACTCGTTTGGATAGCTATGTGCACGCTACGTGTATCCATTCTTCGGGGTATGCATTTCCGTTACCCGGATATGGTATTTTGGTTTTGGTTGACACGTATATTATCCGTATTTTCAAACCGTAAATTTAGACCCAACCCGGACGTATTTTGGAGTATTTTTGTATTAGCCAGAAAACTCAAATTTTCTAAATATTATATTATTTACTTATTATATTGTTACTTATATTTTACCTAAACGAATATATTCAAATATATTTTAAACAAATTAAAATCTGCAGTTCTCACTCTCTCTCCTAATCTAAAAAGAATCCTCACACCCCCTTTCTATCCTATATATATAATCTCTTTTATATTTTATTAACCCCTTTAACGAAAAAATACGATAAAAGTTGCATGAATGATTCTTTTGATATGAAACTTGTTTTAATGTGTTTGTTAATCTTTGTTAAAAATTATATGAGAGTATGGTATTTTATTGATTAAGAAAAATAGAATTTTTAAAGAGAAACCGAATCGGAAGTCGGATTAACTCCGCTTCCGTCGGGTTTTGGAAAATGAAAGTTTTAGAATAAAAGATGAGAGGGGGAGAGGGGACTTACTGGCTACAAGGTTAGAGGGGAGAAGAGGGAAGCTAGGGAAGGTGTCGGGGCGTCGTTTCGTCGCCGGAATCTCCTCGGAACTTTGCCCTTCGCTAACTCCACTTGCACACTATATGGACTTGAGAATTTTGTAGAGTTTTTGTAATGAAATTCTGAGTGAGGAGGGGTGAAATATGGTATGGTATTTATAGGGAAAATTAGGGTTTTGAGGGTGATGAATTTGAGAATTAAAATGCTTTTAAAAGGGATTAAAGAGGGGATTTAATCTTCTTTGGATGAATGCAGAGTAAACAAACAATGTGGGGTTAGTGGGGTAGGCGAAGAGGTGCCGGGGGAATAAATTGGAGGCCATTACCTACGGTCGGCCCGGTAGTACCGGTCTTGGTGAGCATTTTGCCGGCCCAATACCGTCGGGTGGGGATGGGTTTGCTGCCATGTGTCAAGATCTGTTGGTATACCCCAGTGCACGTGTTTGATTATTCTGTGACTTTTCATTTTATGTGTAGTGCACGTGTAGACCTTTGGGCTTCTAAAAGATTAAAAGAAAATTAAATAAAAAGATAATATGGCTGATGAGATTTGAACTCAGGTACTATGTCTCAACAGTGCAAGGCCTTACTAATGAGCTACAAGCTCTTTCTTGCAGTTCAAAAGCAAATCAAATTTATAACTTGTGCTCAGGCTTAGGTGTTCCTTTCTGTATTTTGGAAAAAAATCGTACAGAAAGTTTAGGTTTGTTACATTCTACCCTTCTTATAAAAATTTCGTTCTCGAAATTTGTAAAAAGGAAAGTGTAACGTATTCAAAACAATTTGGTGATCGTGAGTGTGAAAGAAATACTGGTATTGCATGAAAAGTAAAAGGATGATACAAGGGTTTGAAAATGTTGAAAGGAATTACTAGTGTTCTTTGGCCGCTAAAAGGAAAGCTTGACGCCGTGGTACATTCCTCCTAGCTGGAGGCACATTCCTCTGTTCTTGGAGCATGTTTCTCTGCCATCGAGGCATGTTCCTTAGTGCCTGATGGAATTGGCGATTAGGCTGTGCAGGAGGTGGAGCTGGGAGTGCAAGACGAGGTGTAGGAGCCTGGATAGCTGGCCGCTGCGGGTAAGTGATTACTTGTCTGGGTGCAGCATTTGGGTTATGTCGACGAAGACAATATCCAATGTCATGAGTGGCTGAGCCGCAAACTAAGCAAAGGCGATTCGCAAGCCGGCAGTCTTTCGCCACGTGTCCATCTCTCTTGCAGTAGGTGCCAAAAGCAGGACTAGGCCGGTTGTTCGGTACTCCTGGTCTCCTGGGCACAAACGGTGGCCTTGAAGAGGCTCTTCCTGCCATCTGGTTGGCAGGGTGCTTAACTCCGGCAGATTGGGGTCTGCCCCTCGTCTTCACCACTGTCTCATATCGACAGGCAGCTTTCAGAGCCAATTTGTGGGTAGGGAAATCCCCTGTAGCTAGAGCAGCTTGGATCTCCGGGTCCAACCCTTGCTGAAATCGTCGAGCTTTGATCTCGTCCGTCAGTATCAAGTGTGCCGCGAATCTAATAAGGTATTGTGTTAGCTGTGTAGTATGTGATATTTGAAAATTGATATATTGAGACATATCTTACCGACCGAGCATGGTAAACTCAGGATCATACTCATCCACGGATTTGGTCCACATCGAACCCTATTGTAGATGGATGAACTGCTGTTCCATGTCGAATCTGGCAGTCTCAGGGAAGTATTTCGCGTCGAACATGTCGCAAAAGGTCTTCCATTCGATCGGCTGGGCAAGACGGCTTTCTTCCGCCTTCAACCAAACTTAGGCGTTGTCAGTGAGCTGCAGCTTCACAACTCGTACACAAACGACCTCTGGCACTTGTGCTGCTGCCAGGTCGTTCTCAATGCTTTGAGCCCATTCTTCTGCTTCTAGAGGGCTCTCTTTCCCAGAAAATTGCTTAGGGTGTAAAGCTCGGAATTGCTTTACCCCTGAGGCTTCCACTTCTGGTCGGTTCATTAATATAGAAGTTTGCTACTGCTGTCCTTCCAGGAGGCTTCGGATTGCCTCAAGCAAGACCGTCTGCTTATTGATCGGAGCAGCTACGGTAAGAGTAAGCGGTATAGGTAGATGTGTGTTGTTGACATTAGTGCTGGTGTTGTTTGGCGAATCCATGACCTTGAATGAAAAATAGGGTTAGGATAGGTTCAACGAATATGAAATGGTAAGATTTCAAGGAATATGAAATTGTAAAGAATGTTTTCAGTTGCTGTTTCTTGTGTTATATTGTTTAGGACTTCATGAAGAACTGACATGCATGTCCATGCAGAACTGACCTGCATGGGCCGCCAACAAAACCTGTCACACCCCGCTTCCAGTATACGGGAAGGGGACGCGGCGAGGCCCGCTACGTATTTACTCAGAAGCAAACACGCTTAGCGTATCTAAGCAATATAAGTAAATGTACACAAGAAATTGACAATAGATATAATTGAACAACAACTTTATTTATTTAACATTCTTTTACAATACAAATATAAATACATGAAATGAAAGCAATGCATAAATAATGGCATAACTGAAATGAAAATGAAATATGTACAGGTGGCTATAACTCGGGGTCTTCAGTGTATTGCTCAGGGGCCTACTCCAAATGCTCCTGCCTGGTCTCGTACGCTTCAGCGTCGGGTCCTCCTGACAACATTCCAAAGAAGAAGATAAATAGGAATGTCGTCAGCGAACAATCGCTCGGTAAGTCCCAAAGATGAGTAGAGATAGAATAGACAGAAGGAGGGTATAATTGATAATGTTTTATTATAATGTTAGCGCAGCTGTTTGTAACTTGGTACAGAAAATGCCAGTGTATACGAGAGGAGTCCAACTTACACCATAGACTTTGGAAACTCGTAGTACAAGGCTCCGTCGATAATACCACGGAACAACGGCATGGATGTAATTACGTCTTAAGTGACCACCTCGTGCCACCTTTAACATGTTCCGTACTAGTCTATCCCTTTATAACCCCGTAGTGTTGATTGTACGGATTGTATTGTATTGTCTTGTATTGTAAATTGTATATGGACGACTTGCCGAAACCATGATATCAGTAAATGTAACGGATATAATGGATGGACATGTAGACGGAGTATATCCATGGTTCGGTTCGGTCAATATAGATTGATATAGATTGAATAGACGGATTCATGTTGAATTGTAATTTTATACTTGAATCATATTCAAGTCAGATTGATTAGATTGAGACCCAGTCTGAGTCAGACACTTTGAAAAGAAATTGAAGTTCTGAATTAGGTTTTGATGTTATCGGTAACTGCTGTACATGGACGGCAGGATTTGTGTCTTTTTCCAAGACAATTACCGTATTGATAACACCGTTATTTTAGATTGTCTATCTTAGATAGGTAAGCACCCATATTCTCCAGCTTCGTGAGGCTCAAGAGAACTGGTCCCGCTTAAACCTATATTTACTAGGGTCCTTATTGTAATTTAATATAACTTGAGGGGGTTTTATGAAAAATAGTTTTGGTATAAATTCAAATTACACCTCAAGTATTTAATTATCGTTTTTAGGGTTTCCATGAATGTATATTTTATAAAAGTGAAATTTTCTAGTGAGTAGAACCTAATTTTCATTGTATATGGTACTTTAATGAAATATTTGAATTTGCTTTGTATTTGGATGGTAGTTTCATATAATGGTGATTCCTTTGATTTAGAAAACTTGGAATAATTGTATAATATATTTAAAATAGATCTTTTAAGAATACTCATATATATATTTATATATATATAAATAAATTTGATTTATTTTCTAGAAATCTCATTTTCTTAAAAATAGTATTAGAAATTCCTTCGGAATTCGAATGCTCCTTACGGAGGTCTGAATTCCGCCCTACTAGATCCGAGGACGTGCGATAATCTGCACCATCCCGATCGGATTTCCCCAAAAACGGGTTGTAAGGACGAGAATTGTATGGAATTAGATAATACTTTTCTTAAAGAAAAACGGTTTTGTAATAGTTTAGGGTGTTGAATTGAAAATTACGGGGTTTCGGGAACTCGTTCAAAATGGAATGGATTCAACTTAACTTAGTGTAACTTGTAATATTTCCATAACATTGCCCAAAAGTAAATCTTTCTATGTTCAATATGTGTGTTGTGATGAGGTAGGTCATTACTTTGTGAACTATCTAAAGGTAATACAAGTGTTATGTTGTTTTGTGTCGAAACTAAAGCATATGGTATTTTAACGAAAAAATATGATAAAAGTTGCATGATTGATTCTTTTGATATGAAACTTGTTTTAATGTTTTTTTAATGTTTGTTAAACATTATATGAGAGTATGGTATTTTATTGATTAAGAAAAATAGAATTTTTAAAGAGAAACGGAATCGGAAGTCGGATTAACTCCGCTTCCGTCGGGTTTTGGAAAATGAAAGTTTTAGAATAGAAGATGAGAGGGGGAGAGGGGACTTACTGGCTACAAGGTTAGATGGGATAAGAGTGAAGTGTTCCCGCCAAAAATTTCTGCGCAAAAGAGCCCAAGGTATCAAATGGCAGCGACACGCTTAAGGAAATGCAAACCAGTATTTCCGGACTGTATTTTGACAAACTATCGAATGAGAAACAACTAAATTCTGATGGTATTGAAAGCGTCTCGAAAAACCCTTCGATTTGATGTATTATGGGCCTCATAATTCATCCGGGATCAAAAGTTATGAGGCATCACGTGCCACACGTGACCGGCCATCACGTGCCCACACGTGACCATTTACAGGCCAAGTCTGTAGGCACTGAATAAAATAAATAATTAAATGGGGTCACGTGACAACACGTGATGGTCCTTTAAACCCTTTAAAAAAGGATTAAAAGATTTAATACAACAAGGAATACCCCAATGGGGCATCACGTGTCCACACGTGACCAGAGGTCACGTGCAGACATGTGATGAGTTCCTAAGCTCACTGATTAATAGAATTAATGCTAATTAAGGGAAATCAAAGACCCTAACTGGAAAAATATTTTTTTAAAATCTTTATGTTCCCTGACAAAATATCAGGAAATACCCCAATGGGGTATCACGTGCTCACACGTGACCAAGGGCCACGTGTTGATACGTGATAGGTTCCCGTGATCTCTGCTTTATAGGATTAAATTCTAGTCAAACAAAATATAATAAGACACCAAGGAAAAACCCCAATGGGGCATCACGTACTCACACGTGACCAAGGGTCACGTGCTGACACGTGATGATTCCTTAGCTTTGTTAAAAGGCAGAATTAAATTCTGAATAAAACGTTTAATCAAGAGGGTCACGTGCCAACACATGACAAGTTCCTAAACTCTTTAATTGATAGAAATAAATTCTATTTAATAATCGAATAAAGAGATCACGTGCCAACACGTGATAGACTTTTAAAAGCCTTCTGAAATAACAGAATTGAATTCTAATTAAGGGAAATCAAAAAACCCTAACTGGAAAAATATTTCCTTAGATCTTTCCAAACAAAAAAGATTGTGCTCTGTAAAGTGGAGCACCGTTGGATTAAAAATCCAATGTTGATTAAAAATCACCAATTTATGGAAAGATTTTATACAAGGAAAGATTTCCCTGAAATTCACCAAGAATAACAAACAGAATATCTTCTGAATTAAAAATCCAATGGTGAATAAAACTCACTGAGTGATCTAAAAGATCATGTTGGTTACAAAACAACCAAAATCTTTCAATGAAAGATTCGCTAAACAAATTGATTTTTTTCTTTCTCCTATAAATAGGAGCCAAGAAGAGAAGATGTCACGCCCCGCTTCCCGGTGTATGGCGAAGGGGACACGACGAGGCCCGCTACGTATATACTTAGAAGTACATACGATAAGCGTATCTAAGCAATATAAAAATAAATCACAAGAGACAAGAGATAAAGAAATAACCGCAACTTTATTAATAACATTCTTTTGTACAATGCATGAAAAGTAAATACAACTGGAATGAAAAGCGATGCCTAAACAATGGCATATCAGGAAATGAAAATACTGAATAGAATAAGGTACAATGTCTAGAGCTCGGGGTTTTCGTGAAACTGATCCAACTCTTCACCGGTGGGCTCGATCTCCACTGGGTCCAAAGCACCTGACGACATTCAAAGAAGAAAGAAATAGAATGTCGTCAGCGAACAGGTCGCTCGGTAAGTCCCAAAGATAAGGAAGAATTAGACAAGACAGAATAAGAGGTATCTTCTAAAGAATAATATTGTAGAGTATTGTGTTCACGCTGTTGTTTGTAGCTTGGTACGGAAGGATGCCAGTGTATACGAGAGGGGTCTCAGTATGCTAGAGACCAGGGCAAATGGAAGTACAAGGCTCCGTTATACAACCCGGAACAACGGCAATTGGATTCATGTTAGATGTCTTAATCTTACCGCCTCGTGCCACCTTTAACACCTTCCGTACCAATCTACCCCTTAAACCCCGTAGTGTTTTGATTGTATTGTATAAGTTGGATGACTGACTAAAACCATGATATCGGTAAACAGACTGTAACTGGATAATCAGGTAAATGGTATAATGGGATAATGGATGTATATCCATGGTTTGATTCAGTCAAGTTGAATAGATTGTTAACTGGATTCTGGGATTCATGTATTCATATTGAGTTGGAATATTAAAGAATATAGATTGACTTGAATCATATTCAAGTCAGAAATAATCAGACCCAAACCCGAGTCAGACTAAAAGAAATGTAAGTCTAAGTTCTATATTTGTTAGGGTCTTTATTGTAATTTATAAAACTTGAGGGGGTTTATGTAAAAATACTTTTGTATAGTTTTCAAGATACACCTCAAGTATTTATTATTCGTCTTTATAGTTATAATGAGTGTGATTTTATTTTGTTTTATTTCTAGTGAAAATCCTAATTACATAAATAAAGGTATTAATTTGTAATATTGATTTATTTGAAATTCATGGTATTTTAATGTAACTTTTAATCTTGTAATTTTTAGGAAAATGTGGAAACTTTATTTTATAATAAAATAGGTGTTTAAATGATAAATATACATATGTTTATACAAGAATAATTTTTATTAAATATTTTATTTTCCAAAAATCTCATTTTTCTTAAATGTCGTATTTTAAACCTTTCGAGACCGAATGCTCCTTGCGGAGGTCTGAATCTCGCACTACTAAGCCCGAGGGTGCACGATAAACCGTACAATCCCTAACGGGTTCCCTAAATATGGGTTGTAGTGGCGCTTTGCAAAGATTTTATAAATACTAATCATTTATAAAACGGTTTTATAAAAATAAGCTATTTATTTGTAGAAGGGTGTAAATTTCCGTATTTTAGATTGTAGGGTTTCCTAAGCCAACTAGCCTATTTCTAAATGGTCTAAACGACACGTCATTAGAAGCCTCAAATCGCCTCTTCAGCGCCAATTGTGGCCAGGTAAGTATAAGTGAGGAAGGAGGGATCCGCTCACGAATCGTGAGGCGGGCCTTTTAAAGTTACCTAAGCTCACTTGCCTAGCCTAGACACCACAAAGTCAGGTTTAGATAAACGATCGATGTCCATGTTATATCGTATTTTCCTATTAAAGATTTTGTTTTAAAATTGTATACAACTTAGAACTTTTAGAAAATGTTTATAAAGAAAATGGTATTTTAATGTAAAATCTTTTATTATCGTATTCTAAGTTTTGATGATATCAATTAGGGTTGTATTTGCGTGTGTGTGGAGGTAGGTCATTACCTCGTGATCTATTTTAAGGTATAGCAATGTTAAAGGGTTAAATGAGGTAAACTAAAGATTATGGTATTTAAGTGAAAGAATACGGTATTTTGCAAAGGTTATCATTTCATGTGAGAAACTTTATCCAAATTGATTTTTAAGTGATTAGTAGTCAACATGAATATGTTTAAGCATTATGGAATTAGTGACAAGTGAGTTTTGACAGAAAAACCGAATCGGAAATCGGTTTGTTCCGATTTCCGTCGGGTTTTAAAAAGTCGTATTTTATGAAAGAATAGAAAGGTAGAAAAGAGGGACTTACGGGTTTGGACAAGCTAGAGAGTGCTAGGAAGGTAGTGGGTTTGTCGGTGCGTCGAAACGTCGTGAAGAGTCCTAGTACGATCGCCGGGATTCGCCGTCGATTTCGGCAGCGCTTCGCCTTTCGCTCGTTTTCTAATGTACCGAGTTCTCTTGAAATTTTTAGAGAGTGGACTTAGGAATGTAGGATGAGAGGGTAGAGGGTAGGGGTGTTTATATAGGGTTAGGGTTTTAATTAAAAAAATTTAAAAAATATATAAAAAAACATTAAAAATCATTAAATTTTGGAGTAAAAGGGTTTTATAGGGCTCTCTGTAACCGATCCGACCAAATAAAGTATACAGGGGGAAAGACCAGGTCAACACGGAGAAATTCCGTGTTGACGACTCGGCCGTCCGGCCGAGTCCGGCCGGCGGCGCCGGCCCGAGTCGGCCTGTCCGCCTGCCGACTCGGCCGAGTCGGGCCCAGGCGGGGTACCGTCGGGTGGGGAAACTCATGGGGGGAATTTTGGTGCATTTAGTTTTTTATATTCAGTATAAATTTTGTGAGTTATGACGGTTTGACTGTTGACTTTCCAAAAATTTAAAACAAAATAATTATAAAAATAATGTGGGGCATGGGATTTGAACTCTGGTGGCTTGGTTCCGCAGTGCAAAGTATTACCAATGAGCTACAAGCTCCTTCTTGTAATTATGGTGTTATTTAATTATTTAAAATGATAGCAGCAAGAGTAAATACTCCAAGTATACATTAAATTTAAAGTAATTTCTTGTACACTAAAAATGGAGTTATTACATTCTTGTAGCTTATAATTTAAAACAAAATAATTACCTATATCTTGTGCTCTGGCTAAAATATCCCTTTGTGGATTTTGAAAAAAATTTAAAAGAATTTTGTATAGAAAAGTGTATAAGAAAATTAGGGTTGTTACATTCTACCCTCCTTATAAAAATTTCGTCCTCGAAATTTTTAAAAGGAAAGTGTAACAGTGCTAGGAAGTTTGGTGAATGTAGTGTATAAAAAGTGATACGATGGTGAAAAAAGCTTACCGGTGTTACCTTGACCTACAGTCTCGGCTTCTACGGCTTCTAATGTGAAGGTCTGTCGCCGTGGTATATTCCTTCTAGCTGGCGGCACATTCTGCCTTTGGGGCCTGTTTCTCTGCCCTCTAGGCATGTCCCTCATTGCTTGTTGGAATTGGCGAGTAGGCTGTGCAGGTGGTGGAGCAGGTAGTGCAGGACGAGTTGCAGGAGCCTGGATGGTTGGCCGCTGCGGGTAGTTGGTGGGTGTGTGAGTTGAGTTGCTATTGTAAGGACAGTTCCCAATTCCGTGGTTGGATGCGCCACAAATTAGACACAGACCTTTTGCGCGCCTACAGTCCTTCCACAAATGTCCCTTTCTATGGCAGCAATGGCAAATTTCTTCAGTTCTCCTGGGTTCAAACGATGGCCTGGAAGAGGCTCCTCCTGCCATTTGAGTGGCAGGGCGTTTCAAACCGGCAGA
Source organism: Agapanthus africanus (assembly GCA_030015575.1). Classification (NCBI taxonomy): domain Eukaryota; kingdom Viridiplantae; phylum Streptophyta; class Magnoliopsida; order Asparagales; family Amaryllidaceae; genus Agapanthus; species Agapanthus africanus. The sequence continues at coordinate 898,068,349 of CM057337.1, forward strand.
TTGGGGTCTGCCCCTCGCCTTTATCACTGCCTGATAACTGCGGGCAGCTTCCAAAGCATCCTCATGTGTCAGAAATTTTCCAGTGGCTAGAGCAGCCTGAATCTCCGTGTCCAGTCCTTGTTGAAAGCGACGGGCTCTGATTTCGTCCGTCGGTATCAAGTGTGCCGCGAATCTGTTTAAAGATTGTGTTGGCTGTGTAGTATATGATATTGAACTATTGTGACATATCTTACCGGCTTAACATGGTGAATTCAGCGTCGTACTCATCTACTGATTTGTCCCACATCGAACCCTGTTGTAGATGAATGAACTGCTGCTCAATGGAAAACTTGGCAGTCACAGGGAAGTATTTCGCGTCGAACTTCTCGCGAAAAGTCTTCCATTCAATAGGTTGTATAAGACGACTTTCTTCCGCTTTCCACCAGTTGCGAGCATTATTCGTGAGCTGTAGTTTCGCCACACGGACCTAAGCTAGGTCTGGCACTTGTGCTGCTGCCAGATCATCTTCGATGGTTTGTGCCCATTCCTCAGCTTCAAGTGGGCTTCCTTTACCGGAGAACTGCTTGGGGTGCAAAACCCTGAATTGCTTTACCCCTGGTGCGTCGGACTCAGGACGGTTCAGGAGTTGTTGCTGTCCCTCAAGAAGGCTGCGGATCGCCTCAAATAGCACTGTTTGCTCGGTGGGTGGTGCAGGAACAGCAGGTGTGAGGGGTAGTGCTGGAGGTGTGTTGTTGACGTTGGTGCTGGTGTTTTTCGGGGAATCCATAACCCTGAAGAAAAATCTGGGTTAGGACAGATTCAAGTACATGAAATGATAAGATTCAAGGAATAGAAATTTGTAAGATTCAAGAAACATGAATTGTAAAGAATGTTCTAGTTGCTGGTTCTTGTGTTATATTGTTTAGGTTGTTCACGCAGACCAGAACTGCATGTTAGGGATTCATACAATTCTGACCTGCATGGGCCACCAACAAAACCTGTCACGCCCCGCTTCCCGGTGTATGGCGAAGGGGACGCGACGAGGCCCGCTACGTATATACTTAGAAGTACATACGCTAAGCGTATCAAAGCAATATAAAAATAAATCACAAGAGACAAGAGATAAAGAAATAACAGCAACTTTATTAATAACATTCTTTTGTACAATGCATGAAAAGTAAATACAACTGGAATGAAAAGCGATGCCTAAACAATGGCATATCAGGAAATGAAAATACTGAATAGAACAAGGTACAATGTCTAGAGCTCGGGGTTTTCGTGAAACTGATCCAAGTCTTCACCGGTGGGCTCGATCTTCGCTGGGTCCAAAGCACCTGACGACATTCAAAGAAGAAAGAAATAGAATGTCATCAGCGAACAGGTCGCTCGGTAAGTCCCAAAGATAAGGAAGAATTAGACAAGACAGAATAAGAGGTATCTTCTAAAGAATAATATTGTAGAGTATTGTGTTCATGCTGTTGTTTGTAGCTTGGTACGGAAGGATGCCAGTGTATACGAGAGGGGTCTCAGTATGGTAGAGACCAGGGCAAATGGAAGTACAAGGCTCCGTTATACAAGCCGGAACAACGGCAATTGGATTCATGTTAGATGTCTTAATCTTACCGCCTCGTGCCACCTTTAACACCTTCCGTACCAATCTACCCCTTAAAACCCGTAGTGTTTTGATTGTATTGTATAAGTTGGATGACTGACCAAAACCATGATATCGGTAAACATACTATAACTGGATAATCAGGTAAATGGTATAACGGGATAATGGATGTATATCCATGGTTTGATTCAGTCAAGTTGAATAGATTGTTAACTGGATTCTGGGATTCATGTATTCATATTGAGTTGGAATATTAAAAAATATAGATTGACTTGAATCATATTCAAGTCAGAAATAATCAGACTCAAACCCGAGTCAGACTAAAAGAAATGTAAGTCTAAGTTCTATATTTGTTAGGGTCTTTATTGTAATTTATAAAACTTGAGGGGGTTTATGTAAAAATACTTTTGTATAGTTTTCAAGATACACCTCAAGTATTTATTATTCGTCTTTATAGTTATAATGAGTGTGATTTTATTTTGTTTTATTTCTAGTGAAAATCCTAATTACATAAATAAAGGTATTAATTTATAATATTGATTTATTTGAAATTTATGATATTTTAATGTAACTTTTAATCTTGTAATTTTTAGGAAAATGTGGAAACTTTATTTTATAATAAAATAGGTGTTTAAATGATAAATATACATATGTTTATACAAGAATAATTTTTAATAAATATTTTATTTTCCAAAAATCTCATTTTTCTTAAATGTCGTATTTTAAATCTTTCGAGACCGAATGCTCCTTGCGGAGGTCTAAATCTCGCACTACTAAGCCTGAGGGTGCACGATAAACCGTACAATCCCTAACGGGTTCCCCAAATGTGGGTTGTAGTGGCGCTTTGCAAATATTTTATAAATACTAATCATTTAGAAAACGGTTTTATAAAAATAAGCTATTTATTTGTAGAAGGGTGTAAATTTCCGTATTTTAGATTCTAGGGTTTTCTAAGCCAACTAGCCTATTTCTAAATGGTCTAAACGACACGTCATTAGAAGCCTCAAATCGCCTCTTCACCGCCAATTGTGGCCAGGTAAGTACAAGTGAGGAAGGAGGGATCCGCTCACGAATCGTGAGGCGGGCCTTTTAAAGTTACCTAAGCTCACTTGCCTAGCCTAGACACCACAAAGTCAGGTTTAGATAAACGATCGATGTCTATGACATATCGTATTTTCCTATTAAAATATTTTGTTTTAAAATTGTATACAACTTAGAACTTTTAGAAAATGTTTATAAAGAAAATGGTATTTTAATGTAAAATCTTTTATTATCGTATTCTAAGTTTTGATGATATCAATTAGGGTTGTATTTGCGTGTGTGTGGAGGTAGGTCATTACCTCGTGATCTATTTTAAGGTATAGCAATGTTAAAGGGTTAAATGAGGTAAACTAAAGATTATGGTATTTAAGTGAAAGAATACGGTATTTTGCAAAGGTTATCATTTCATGTGAGAAACTTTATCCAAATTGATTTTTAAGTGATTAGTAGTCAACATGAATATGTTTAAGCATTATGGAATTAGTGACAAGTGAGTTTTGACAGAAAAACCGAATCGGAAATCGGTTTGTTCCGATTTCCGTCGGGTTTTAAAAAGTCGTATTTTATGAAAGAATAGAAAGGTAGAAAAGAAGGACTTACGGGTTTGGACAAGCTAGAGAGTGCTAGGAAGGTAGTGAGTTTGTCGGTGCGTCGAAACGTCGTGAAGAGTCCTAGTACGATCGCCGGGATTCGCCGTCGATTTCGGCAGCGCTTCGCCTTTCGCTCGTTTTCTAATGTAACGAGTTCTCTTGAAATTTTTAGAGAGTGGACTTAGGAATGTAGGGTGAGAGGGTAGAGGGTAGGGATGTTTATATAGGGTTAGGCTAGGGTTAGGGTTTTAATTTAAAAAAATATAAAAATATATTAAAAAAACATTAAAAATCATTAAATTTTGGAGTAAAAGGGTTTTATGGGGCTCTCTATAACCAATCCGACCAAATAAATATGCAGGGGGAAAGACCGGGTCAACACGGAGAAATTCCGTGTTGACGACTCGGCCGTCCGGCCGAGTCCGGCCGGCGGCGCCGGCCCGAGTCGGGCCGAGTCAGGGTACCGTCGGGTGGGGAAACTCATGGGGGGAATTTTGGTGCATTTAGTTTTTTATGTTCAGTATAAATTTTGTGAGTTATGATGGTTTGACTGTTGACTTTCCAAAAATTTAAAACAAAATAATTATAAAAATAATGTGTGGCATGAGATTTGAACTCTGGTGGCTTGGTTCAGCAGTGCAAGGTATTACCAATGAGCTACAAGCTCTTTCTTGTAATTATGGTGTTATTTAATTACTTAAAATGATAGCAGCAAGGGTAAATACTCCAAGTATATATTAAATTTAAAGTAATTTCTTGTACACTAAAAATGGAGTTATTATATTCTTGTAGCTTGTAATTAAAAACAAAATAATTACCTATATCTTGTGCTCAGACTAAAATACCCCTTTGTGGATTTTGAAAAATTTTTAAAAGAATTTTGTATAGAAAAGTGTATAAGAAAATTAGGGTTGTTACAGAAGAGAAGGGATCTTGGAATTTTTTTTAGAGAAAAACAACAACAGAGAGAAAAGAGAGGAGAATTTAATTCTCAAGAGAGAAAAGAAATTCCTTTCGGAGAAAAGAAACCCTAGGTGAGAAAGGGGAAAGGTATCAAAGCTCCATAAAACAAAAAAGAGAATTTAATTCTCGATGTAAGAGTTTAACTCTTCTGCAAAAAGAACTTAGTTCTTCTTCTGGTTGAAGATCTGCAGAAGCAAATCTCCCCACAAGTTGAGAATTTAATTCTTATCGGGGAGATTCTACCATACAGATCCAAAACTTAGAGGAAGAATTGAGTTTAGAGAGTTTAATTCTCCCAAAAATAAAACTAGGGTTTATCCCTATATGAGAATTTAATTCTCCCAAATTCACAGGAATTTAATTCCTCCAAGAACAGAACTAAGGTTTAACCCTATATGAGAATTTAATTCTCCCAAATAAGAATTTAATTCTTCCACATGCTTAAGAATTTAATTCCTCTAAAAAAAGAATTAAGGTTTAACCCTACAGAGAATTTAATTCTTAAAAAACAAGAGACCTAAAGCTCTCCATGCACGTAAAGAACTGGGTCACGTGGTAACACGTGACCCCCATCCTCAATAATCAGAAAAGAAAGAATAAAACTAGGTCACGTGCCCCCACGTGACCCCTAAGAAGATCCCCCAAAATGAGAAGAAAAAAGCTCGGAGGCAATGCCTCACGTGCTCCCACGTGACCCTTAAACAGATTCCTAAAAATAAGAAAGAACAAGTCTGGAGGCAATGCCTCACGTGCTTACACTTGACCCTTCAAAATAATGGGAACAAAGCCAAAGGCAGAATAGACTTTGGGCGCCCTCACATGTCCCCACGTGACCCCTAATAAACACTTTATTAATCAATACATAGATACCCATCACGTGCCCACACGTGATGGCCTGAAGATTAAAAGTGTTTAACACTTATTTGAATATTCTGATAACAAAATAAAGGTGGTCTGGCCCCATCTCAGGCGCCTCACGTGACCCCTTCCTTTATAGTGTTTAACACTATTTTGAGCATTTTGTCTCCAGTGTTTAATACTGTTTTAAATACATCACGTGAGGACACGTGACCGCCAAATGTCTTTTAGTGTGTAACACTATTTTAAAGTCAATCTTAACCCAAATTGGCTAAGTTTTCCAGAGGCAAATCTCCCCTCAAATGAACTTTAAAATCCAGAGCTATAATGAATGGTTAGTGCTCAATTAAAGACAAAATGTTAACAGAGCGTCCAAACCATTGTTCAGCATTGCTAAATAATGAGGGGCTGAACCCAGACAAATGTTCAACAGTCCAACAAAGGATCAACATTCCAAACTTAATTGGACTTAGCCCAAATTGGCCATAAGTCCTCAATTCAGATTTAACTGAGCCAATGTGCTCATAATCTAATTAATTGATCTTAGTCCTAAATTGGACTACAGATTTCCCAATCAACTTTGGTTCAAGGGTACATCTCTGAACTCCTCTGATATTTGTTGTTGTAATCCTTCAACGTCTTCAGAGAGGTGACGGGTCCCGACAACCACACATTTCATAGACTATGACGTCTTTAAACTGGACTGTGGGGTTCTTAAACTCATAGACTATGATGTCCTTAACCTTGACTGTGAGGTCTTTAAACTCACGGACTATGATGTCCTTAACCTTGACTGTGAGGTTTTTAAACTCACGGACTATGATGTCCTTAACCTTGGACCGAGATGTCTTTAAACTAACATTGGACCACCATGTCCTTAAACTGGTAATCGACCGCAATATCCCTAAACTAAACAATAGAGCCCAAATGCTCTTTTGTGGGATCTAAACGATCCCGTTAAGTTGATCTTAGTCTAAAAATTAGACTAACGAATCCTTAACAAACGTTTAAGTTGATCTTAGTCTCAAATGAGACTAACGTATCCTTAAACCCAACCCTCAAACCCAAATATAAGAAAATACGGATTTGGACTAATCCACGTCCTACGGGCGACGACATAAATTAGTCTCCGTATATAATCTACGGGCAACCAAAAACAAAACAAACATCCACGACACGAAGTGACCATCTGGAAAAGGAGAAAGTGGTTACCGCTATGCGGTAGCGTAATTAACTGCAGGGGCTTGCGCTTGCAGGGAAGAGCATCCCCACAATCAAAAACCCCTTAAATGAGGGGGAATTTGACGAAGTCTGCTACATCGGACTTATCCGTTTAAACCTTCGATACACGGTGTCATAAATCAACTTGGCATCTTCAGAGAGGTGGACGGATAGCACCAAATAACATCTGTCCCGAAATTCAGGCAAGACGGACCTGCGCGGTCGCGTCTCCGTGTTTCGGAGGAGAATTAGATTCTGGCACGCCCGGTGGGACCTTTTCCTCTTTCTACTCCACACTTCGTGTGTCTTGTTTCGCGAACAAATCACGGTTTGCTATGGTTGCCCCTGGATTCGAGGTACTAAGATTTGGTGTCTTGCTCCGTGCAGAAAACAGAAGATTAATGGCTTCAAACTGCACTCATTGCAACAACTCCCACTCCATCCTCGCTGGAGGAGTGACCTACGGGCCTCAAGCGGCCTCCCTTTTCAAGATGCCAGTGGAACAAGTGACCCAAGCCACCACTGGGCTATTCTTCGGGACCATGCTCCCACCGATGAGCTTCAACACCCCTGTACCATTGTAAGAAGCTCAGAAGAAGTCGGTCTTTGATCGGCTTACCACTACTGCGGCCCCTATTAACGGGTCATCCATGTCCACTACCTCAGTTTTCAACAGATTGGGCCGAAACTCCAATGACCTGTAAAGAAGTCCGCGATATCGGAAGGGGTTATCCCGAAGAAGATAGCCATTCCTGCTCCTGAAGTCGCCAAAGCGTCTTCCCCCGCTAAGGAGTCGGTCTTTGCAAGACGACTGTTGCGGCTCCCGCTCCAAACGAAGTTACCAAGACTGCTCCTCCTACTCTAAAGTCTGCCTCCGACAGGTTGGCTATCCCTGCTCAGCGGACGTCCGTTTTCAATAGGCTGGCGCCAATAACAACACCCGATCAGAATAGGGGGCAGGGAAAAGCTGATCCAACAACGGAGGTGATCCCGGCCGCACGACATGGTCGACGTCGCCACTGGCGCCGAGTGAGGAAAGCTGGGGGCAATTCCCCTTCTGGACTGACTCCACCAGCTCCAATGGTGGAAGTTGATACTGCTGTTCCAACCGGGAACAGCTTTGAACTACTTAACAGGGTGCGCAGGAATTCGCCAACCGCTGTTATGAAAATATCTCCTCCACCTGTGGAGAATACCACAAAGGCGAAGCTTGAACAGCCCCCTCAGCGGCTGTCCTCTAAAATTTACAAGGTCTGGCGACAGGTCCAAGACTCCGTTATTGATCAAGACTACTCCCGCCGACAGAAAAAGATGAAAGTTCGGCGAGAAGAGGACCATCCTGTCAACCCATAACAGGTGTCATCTGTTTGGGTGCCCGCTGCAACGGCTCCCTCAGCTTCGACCGTCCACAAAAGAAGGAGGCCGGAAAGATCCCTGCGTCTTTGGTAAATCGCAAAGACACTGAATCTAAACGCCCCAAGTCTGGGGGCATGGTGGTGCACACCATCTATATGGAATCCAGAAAAGAAGATAGCCGTATCTCCACAGGTCATCGACCGCTTACGCGATCAGTGACTAAGGCTCAAGAGCAACAACAACAAAAGCTCCAAGAAATGCTAACAGCTCTGGCCGTACTTATGGGACCAAAAGAAAGCCCGGAGACATCCTCAGAGCAGCACCATGAGCAGGAAACAGATGCTGAATTCCTTCGGAGAATGCTTGAAAAGAAGGACAAAGAGGCTGCGGAACAAGCGGCCAACATAAAACAAATGACCCTCCTATTCCAAGATATGGTGGGCATGATGATCCAGCCGGACCCTCCAGCCGAAAATCCTCCAGTAATAGTTGAAGATAATAGAGGAGAGACATCAAATCCTCTGCCGGCTCTGTCAGCAGCCAAGGAGGAGACCATCTCCAAAGCCGCTCTGGATGACTATATAGCTCAACAGATACGAGCTCATCAGGCGAGGCGAGTGAAGCGGCTAACCAAATCGTTAAAACTGGACGACCCTATCCGGGTTGGTATGACCAAATAAAGTACCCGCCGGGATATAGGATCCTTAAATTCCATGTATATAAGGGGACGGGGAATCCACACCAGCATGTTGCTCAATTCAGAGCCTTGTGCGGTAATACCGGAGGTGACGATAAGCTGCTGCTTCGTCAATTTGTCGGAAGCTTAGCAGAGACAGCGTTCGAGTGGTATTCAGAGCTTCCCAACGACTCTGTCAAAACATTCACGGAGATGGAGTTGCTATTCACTCAGTGTTTCGCAAGCGCCAGCGAACGCACCCCAATCACGGCATTGATCAATGCCAGGGTGAAGCCGGGAGAAACATGGGTTCAGTATGCGATACGGTGGCGGAAATTATGGTCGAAATGCGAACAGCGCATAGAAGAGGCTCCTGCAGTGGGCATGTTTGTGAGAACCCTCGATCCGCAGGCGACCATATCTCAATTCATGATGTTCTTCAAGCCGACCACTTTCCAGGCCTTGATCGACAAGCTGGCCCAAATGGACCATATGGGTCATAAGTGTAGGGTTCCTAGGCACACTAAGGAGGTCTCACAAGGCATCAACCATGCCAATTTAAAAAAAAAACGGTGCCGAGAAACCCTAGACTACGGATCGTTAGCTAGATGTCTAAGCGAAAAAGAAACTAGTTAACAACTTAACTACAAAGAAACGGAAGTACAACCTTTGTAGATCCGGTGCTCCACCTCCATAGCTCCGCAACGAAGTCCCTTTGCTGTCCAAATGAATTCCCGGGCTCTAGCGTCGGCTTCGTCGGAGAAATGGCGAGCTAGGTCGTCGATGTCCATGCCGAAGATGATCTACGTCGAGGCATCGCTAAATCAAGCTCCACCTTCACTAAGTCATGAAAACTTATGAAGGAAACACACTCTACTACTTGGCAAGAGGTAGAGGATGAAGAAATAGAAAGTGGGTAGACTTTAGAATTGGATTTCTCACTCATTTTCATCAATCACCATTGATGAAGTAAGCTTCTTCATGGAAGAAGAAGATGAAGAAGATGAATATTGTTATCATAAGTTATTTTCAAAATAGAAAATAAAAGGAATGCTTATCATAATCTAACCATGGTGAAGTGTATAGAATCACATAGGGTTGAGTGGAGTGGTTAGGGTTAAGCATGAGACAAAATGGTGACTAAGTCAAAACTTCATGAAGCTTCAACATGCAAGTCCAAAATAAGCCACCATTTCATTTCTTTATGCTTAATATTTTTCCAAAATAAATAAATGAATAAATAATGGATAAAACAAAACCCTAATTTCCAACTTAACCATGGTTTAATTCTTTACACTTAACCAAAAAGAATGTATCATCAAACATGATACAATCATGTGTATAAAAGTATATCACATATACAATGTGCACAAACCAAGTGAGAAAATCCGTTTAAAGTGAACCAATACTAGTTAGTGCAAAGTAATATATCAAATATATAATTATGCATTAAATCATTAAATCAACACTTGATTTAACGATCTGGTCATGTCGCACACAACCGACTAGTATACAATGTATCGTCTTATCGAATCAATCCTTGATCCAATAACTAGGTTATATCGCATACAACCTATCGATACATTCATCGCGAGAATGGAATACGGTATCACATACACGCATTATTCTCGGTCCCGTACATATCTCATATGCGCTCCTATTTCGTTTCGCTTGAGCCAGGAAACCTCTGTGTAGGACTCTAAAGACTCGTCAATACGCCGGCAGCAGGTGATGATCATATTAAACACCCACAAGCCGCAAGCGGTCTGCTAAACGTAACGTCCACCCGGGTATTGAGCGATCAGAAGATCGACGAGCAAGCCCGCCCACACTCCTGTGAATCCAACCAGTAACACTACCGTACAGTCCGGTCTGATCGTCTGATATGTCGCATATCTCGCCTAGGGGTGGTAAACGTCAGACCCCAATAGCTCGATAAGTCGTGTCGATATGAGGTCTATAACAATTCGAGAAACTACTGGTAACACTTACCAGTAAATCTCAGCAACCCTGGCCAGGGATTTCCTGTTATAGCCAATCGAACACAGCGCAACATCAACTCCCTATACCGGGAGAGACGAATCCCCTCCTATCGCTCATTGCCTCCATGTGACTCGGGACTGTACCCAAAAACCACCGTTTTGCATGCCCTCTTGGACGTGGTATGATGGAAATCAAAGCACAGTGGGAACCACACAAGACTCTATGACGATCTCGGGTCAACAGACTACTCTGTACCAGTGTCACCAGAGAACTGCCATCTGACGTAAGGTATAATACCATCTGGGAGTTCTCGGCGAGTCCGTCCAGTGTACCCAGTCTCCACTGAGCACCCGTATATCATCTCTGATGTCAAACACCAATGGATATGGGATCATCCATCGCCCATCTGTATGGGTCGAGAAGGTATACGCTAGTCTACTCTGGTATATCGATGCCCCGTCTCGATACATCCACGACTAGGGACTTTGAAGGATGTACTTATGGACTACCATGTCCCCACTAGTATGATCCGCATCATAGTCCAGGTAGTCAAGTACACATCCTAAGGGCTTTACCAACATGTAACAGAGAGATAATCAGTGTACACGTTAAGGTAAAGTACAACCAGATAGCATACTATCATGTCGAGCAAGAAAGTCCTCCCTATATACGTCCCAGCATCCACTACAATATACATCATATGTACAGTAATGGCCTCTAGGGCATACATATAACTAACAATCTCCCACTTGCACTAGGGCCATCTGTAGCAGTGGTTGCAGTATCTCATACTCAACTATCCCATAAAAGTCTCTCTCTGGGAACAGGCCTTTGTGAGTGGATCCGCTGTGTTGTCCTCTGAGTCTACTCTCCTAACCTCGATCTCCCTGGAGATCAACTATCTCCATGATCAGGTGATACTGCCTTAGAATATGTCTGGATCACTGATGGGACCTGCGTTCCTTGGCATAAGCCACAACTCCATTGTCACACAATGTGAGGAACATAGTTCATCTTATGAACCAATATACACCCAAACAGCCTCTTTGGTAGCATCTTAAGTAGCGATGTATCCAGCCTTTATCGTCTAGTATGTCACGGTATCTAGCTTGGAACTCTTCCAACATACCGTCCCTCTACTGAGGGTAAAGACAATGCCTGTGACTGACATTCAGTCGTTCTTATCACTCTGGAACACTTCCAGTGATTCTCCCCAGGATCGATTGATACCATCTCACTACAACTAGTGAGTATCCTAATATCCATTTAGATCTATCTCATAGATCCAAAACCCAGGATTTAGTACGTATCAGTTTAATCCTATATGGAGAATCATAGTGATATGCGGAGATTGATCGAGCGTAGCATAGGAAACTCCTTTCCTATTAAGAGTATGTCATCCACGTACTCTACGAGGATCATCACTATACTCCCTACTACCTTTTTGTATATACAAGGTTCATCTACCATTTTGATGATGTCAACTTCTTTGACTACTTCATCAAAACAGATGTTCCAACTCCGCTATGCCTGCTTTAATCCTATAAAGCATCTTGCACACGTTTCCGCTGCTCCCACTGTTTACGAAGCCCTCTGGCTGTGTACTTATAGACGTTCTCTTCTAAAATATCATTTAAAAAAGCTGTCATGACACCCAACCACCAGATATCGTAGTCATGGTATGTAGCCGTGGCAAGTAGGATCTGGATGGACTTAAGCATAGGTACTTGAAAAGGTTTCATCATTATCCACAGCTGGTCAATGATGCAAACTTTTAACAAGTCTAGCTTTGAAAGTCTCAACTTTTCGATATACACCAAGTAATCTTCTCAATATATACTTGCTCCTGATGGGGATTTAACCCTTCAGATATAGCAACCAAAGTCCATACTTTGTTGGTGTACATGGATTCCATCTCAGATCACTAAGCATCCAGCCATTCTTACAGAGTCTTACTCCTGATGGCCAGCTCGAAACTAGTTGGGTCATCATCTCATGATGCAATCCTCGCTCCCACTGTCATAGAGAAACCGAAGTATCTCTCAGGTGGGTGAGGAACCCTACTAGATCGGCGGAGAGGCTGAGGTTCGTTGGAATCTACTGAATCCTTTGGTTCTATCAAATCATCTTCTGTAGTTTGTATAGCTGAAACACTTCCCGTTCTACATAACTGACTTTGCCTCGAGCTTGTCCAGATTTTGCCTTTTAGACATAGGCCGGACAACCCCAAATCTTAACTAGCTTAAGACATGGGCTCTTCCCTTTCCATATCACATATGAAATGGTAGGCAACTTATTTGATTGGAACCCTATTCAATAGGTATGCAGCTTCATAAGTGCATAACTCCCTAAAAGAAATAGGCAACTCAGTAGTACTCATCATAGAGCACACCTTATCATATAGGGTGTGATTGCTCCGTCCCGATATACCATCGTGCTATGGTGTATTCGGAGGAGTAATGCTGAGAGAGAATCTCATTCTCCTTTAGAATAATCCAGGATTTCCGTGCACAAGTATTCTCCTCCTTGATCTCATCATAGGACATAATACTTATACCCGTATTGGTTCTCTACTTCTAACTTATATTCTGTGAATATCTCAAAAGGTTCGGACTTGTGTTTCAACAGGAACATATGTCTGAATCTCGAGAGATTATCAGAGAATGTAATGAAGTACAAAGAACCGGTCTTGGCATATGTAGACTGGGGATCTACATACATCAACATGTATCATCCCAAGAGTTTACTAACTCCTTCTCTGTTTCCAATAAACGGAGCTATGGTCATCTTATCTTTGTGACATGACTGGCGAGTTTCACAACATGTAAATTCAAACTGATTTAAATATACATCTAAATGTAACTTCAGCCAGTCGGGTCGCATTGATCTGACCTAGTCTACAATACCTCAAGAAGAATCCGTTCATTTCTGAACTCTTCCTCTTGTGTGTGTTCCATATACTAAGAACTGTAGTTTGATTTAGAACATCAATGCTTTTAGATAACGTGCCTGAACTGATCAACTTTTGATATAGGAAATGTTCAAAACATTATCCATCAATACAAAATTATATCCTTTTTTTTCTACCAAAGAGAGTGATATGATTTGGTATATCAGGTTCGGTATCTAATAACATTCGTTCAGAATCAATGTATTGGTAATACAGGGTGACAGTGACCGACAGACTTGGCTGCAACTCTTGCCCCGTTTTCTGTCTCATGAAACTTATCACCCGTTCTCAGTTTTTCTACCCTTTTGTAGCCCTATGTAACAGATTACATATCTGGGATCCTGATCCGGTATCATATACCAGGATGCGGAGGATACTGAGAAACAGTTCTGTATAATGAACACACCCGAAGATGATGCATCAGCATGCACTCTCTTCGTTTGGGCGGCACGGGAAATCTGGTATTCCCCAATTTCCTGCTCTGTCTTATAACATTTATAAGTTGGAGCGGGACCAACGTTCCCCAGCTCAGTATAACAAGCGGGTTCGGTCAATAATCCGTTTTATTATCTTGATTAAGGCGTGATATGGTCGCTACCTGGAGAGAGAGAGAAGAAAACACTCAGCGTGCGCTCTTGCAAGAATAGATTGGTTATTATTTTATCTAATCAGGATGGCTCCCACTGCTTTTATCAAATCTTCCTTCAAACCCTAAAAGGAAAGACTAGCCGGGATTAATTACACACTACAAGTTCGCCAATCTTTCAGCCAGGCCAGTGTCGGTACTTTGAGGGAGGTCCCCCGTGCTTTCGCACGAACCTAATTAATGTAAACCTCGTTTTCCCAGAGGCGTAACCCCGTTGACACCTTTCTAGACACCTACTTGATCGGCTAATTGTAATGTATAAAACTCTCCCAGGAGTAACTCTTACTCGCAGCGGATATCGGGATCCAACTATCTCATAGAAGGTATGCAATCTCATTGCAAATTTCAACACTTGAAATTCCCGATAATCTTTTGCCCCTAACGTGCTATGACCTTGACGAAAGCCAACAAACCATAGCCCGCTAGTCAAGTTCAACCCGTACATTTCTTGATTGAATTAAACCCACCCGCACGACCCTTGACGAAAGCCAACAAAGTCGCACGACTACCCTAATCCAATCGCATCGTATGCTGGCAGATAAGCAGCATATAGCTACCGCACACTGCACCTTGATGAAAGCCAACAAATGCAGCATGAATACTATATACAACTTATCTGAAATGTCGGAGGGCTACGACAGGTTTTTCTGAAAACCTATTGCGTAATGAACTTGATATCGGTGTAGGATCGAATGAATTTTGAAATGGAGTGTTTTTGAGGCTTTTCTAGTTTTGCTAAAGGAGTCATTCCCGGTGAAGGGATCGTCGGTCCTTTCCTCGTCGAATGAGGTGCGGGATATATCATATATATCACTGTGCAAAGCAGAACTCTTAAAAGCAATCAAAAGACAAACCGAGTGTGTAGCATCTGCCAGTTATTGTTAAAGGAGTCACTCCCGGTGAAGGGATCTCGGTCCTTTCCTCATCGAATAAGGTGCAGGATATATTGTATATACCGCTGTGCAAAGCAAGAACTGTAGCTACCTGTTTTATTTAGAAATTCGATTCCACAACATCTTAGGTTTCTTTTATTTCATTAATCACATAAATGAAGTCCCATCATTTAAGTACCTAATCATCACAGATAAATACGACGTACACTTATGCCATCCGCATTCGCCTCGATGTCCCCTCGTGCACCGTTAGGTTAGGTAACTAACGGCAGAGCGGGGCAGGGCTAGCGCGGGTGTAAAACATAAGTAACGCCTATATAATATATCATATATACTATATACTGTATCTATCACAGAACATCACATGATCACATCACAGATATCGCAGCAGAAGAATCATATGAAATATTGGATATACTAGGACGTCCGTGTTTTCAATACGAGCCAGTATAAAACACGGATTCCACGGTCGTGATGAATAGCCAAACCCACACCCCTAGACCCCTACGAGAGCGGCAAGCAACCCTGCCAATTCTAGAGTTAGGAGACCCGGACTCGACTCCTCGAGTTGGTCTCCCACTGGACTCCAGAACCCGGTTACTTGTGCTCCCCTCCTTGGGTCTATCCTAGTGCGGAAAAGTAAATAATATACAAGAGGTGACAACTTCCGCAACCTGGAAGCGCCCCAATAAAAGAATATTACATACAAGCTTTTACATGAATGAAAATGAAAAACACTCATCTCACATAAAAAACCCCGGCTATTCAAACACGACGATCCAATATAACATATCCAGCAACACATAACATCACATGTCATCAACGTAAGTAAATATGCGCATCCCAATTGTCGTTGGCATATAGCAACGAAACCGGCGATATCACATATTACACTTACGGTCACAGAAAAGAAAGTGTAAAACTACAACAGTTGGAATCCGCAACCACCTCAGACATCTCATGCCTGACCAAATGAATTCCTTAGACATCGCATGCCTAACAATTATAAACCCCGCATTTTAGTCTCAAAATCGAAAACACTTTTCAATATAAAGTCAGGAAATTCAACAAGATTCCCGACATCCTGATCGAATGCTCATCGCAAACTTCAGTAGACGGCCGCACCCCCGATACCGTCGACGAAGTGCACCAAGGCGGAACACCGCTGCCGCGAGCATCCGAACGGATGCTTTCGGCGACGGGGTTCTCCTACAGTCACTTGGTCGGGGCTATGGAGTGAGGCTGTCTATTAAGTTTACCCGGCGAGTATCCGCGTACGCTACGTGATTGCGACGGACTTTTGATCGCATCAAAATTCCGTGGCAACCGATCAAGTGAGACTAAAGTGCTACGTTTATAACATTCATTCAGTTATCTCATAACTCTTTGTGAATTCCAATTATTGTATCACATTCTAGATAAATAGAAAATGCTAAACTTTTCGATCGAACAATCGAACACCCAAGTTTTCCCGATACAGCTCAACACATGAAACAAGTCTAAAAACATTCAGTTCGTGCCTCAGTACCAACGGTCCAGCCGTAGAAGGGTCAAGCCAACGCCTCACATGTGGCACGCCGTACTGCCCCAAACCCGAAGGTTCAAAGGGCAGTTCAAGATGGTCACATAATCGAGTTAAGGTTTGTTGTCTTCTAGAGGGTCCATCGAGTTACTTGCACTACTTAGAACGTCTTTAAACTTCGGAAAAATCCAACACTTGGAAATTTCCCGACAGGGGAAAAATTGGGTATTTATATCCGGTCGAACTTTTTAACATATTCTAAAATTTATCCGGAAAGCCACAAAGACAAAATCTGATACTCCGATCGAAACACCGAATCCCCAAAACAACCCCAGAAAATTCAACTCTTGAATAAATTTTAAAAATTTCTAGAAAATCCAAAACCTGAAGAACTAAATTACTGTGCAAATATTATATGATAATTCAATAAAGTGGCCGCGGAACCGCCGCAGAAGCAAGGCTTCTGCCGCGGTTCCGCCGCAATGTTCACTGTTCATCAAATAATTTTTGCGCCGTAATTCATAGATTTCCCTGCTGAATTTTTTGGCAATTTTTAATTCACAAAAATCCCTGTTTTTAGAAAAAGGACAGAGAGCATGTTTGGAATTGGGTTTCGGGTTCGTTCGGACTTCAAATTGCGTCTAGACTTCGCCTAAGGCTCTAGCTAGGCTCTGATACCACTGTAGGGTTTCTAGGCACACTAAGGAGGTCTCACAAGGTATCAACCATGCCAATTTCAAAAAAAAAATGGTGCCGAGAAACCCTAGACTACGGATCGTTAGCTAGATGTCTAGGCGAAAAAGAAACTAGTTAACAACTTAACTACAAAGAAACGGAAATACAACCTTTGTAGATCCGGTGCTCCACCTCCATAGCTCTGCAACGAAGTCCCTTTGCTGTCCAAATGAATTCCCGGGCTCTAGCGTCGGCTTCGTCGGAGAAATGGCGAGCTAGGTCGTCGATGTCCATGCCGAAGATGATCTACGTCGAGGCATCGCTAAATCAAGCTCCACCTTCACCAAGTTATGAAAACTTGTGAAGGAAACACACTCTACTACTTGGCAAGAGGTAGAGGATGAAGAAATAGGAAGTGGGTAGACTTTAGAATTGGATTTCTCACTCATTTTCATCAATCACCATTGATGAAGTAAGCTTCTTCATGGAAGAAGAAGATGAAGAAGATGAATATTGTTATCATAAGTTATTTTCAAAATATAAAATAAAAGGAATGCTTATCATAATCTAACCATGGTGAAGTGTAGAGAATCAACTAGGGTTGAGTGGAGTGGTTAGGGTTAAGCATGAGACAAAATGGTGACTAAGTCAAAGCTTCATGAAGCTTCAACATGTAAGTCCAAAATAAGCCACCATTTCATTTCTTTATGCTTAATATTTTTCCAAAATAAATAAATGAATAAATAATGGATAAAACAAAACCCTAATTTCCAACTTAACCATGGTTTAATTCTTTACACTTAACCAAAAAGAATGTATCATCAAACATGATACAATCATGTGTACAAAAGTATATCACATATACAATGTGCACAAACCAAGTGAGAAAATCCGTTTAAAGTGAACCAATACTAGTTAGTGCAAAGTAATATATCAAATATATAATTATGCATTAAATCATTAAATCAACACTTGATTTAACGATCCTGTCATGTCGCACACAACCGACTAGTATACAATGTATCGGCTTATCGAATCAATCCTTGATCTAATAACTAGGTTATATCGCATACAACCTATCGATACATTCATCGCGAGAATGGAATACGGTATCACATACACGCATTATTCTCGGTCCCGCACATATCTCATATGCGCTCCTATTTCGTTTCGCTTGAGCCAGGAAACCTCTGTGTAGGACTCTAAAGACTCGTCAATACGCCGGCAGCAGGTGATGATCATATCAAACACCCACAAGCCGCAAGCGGTCTGCTAAACGTAACGGCCACCCGGGTATTGAGCGATCAGAAGATCGATGAGCAAGCCCGCTCACACTCCTGTGAATCCAACCAGTAACACTACCGTACAGTCCGGTCTGATCGTCTGATATGTCGCATATCTCGCCTAGGGGTGGTAAACGTCAGACCCCAATAGCTCGATAAGTCGTGTCGATATGAGGTCTATAACAATTCGAGAAACTACTGGTAACACTTACCAGTAAATCTCAGCAACCCTGGCCAGGGATTTCCTGTTATAGCCAATCGAACACAGCGCAACATCAACTCCCTATACCGGGAGAGACGAATCCCCTCCTATCGCTCATTGCCTCCATGTGACTCGGGACTGTACCCAAAAACCACCGTTTTGCACGCCCTCTTGGACGTGGTAAGATGGAAATCAAAGCACAGTGGGAACCACACAAGACTCTATGACGATCTCGGGTCAACAGACTACTCTGTACCAGTGTCACCAGAGAACTGCCATCTGACGTAAGGTATAATACCATCTGGGAGTTCTCGGCGAGTCCGTCCAGTGTACCCAGTCTCCACTGAGCACCCGTATATCATCTCTGATGTCAAACACCAATGGATATGGGATCATCCATCGCCCATCTGTATGGGTCGAGAAGGTATACGCTAGTCTACTCTGGTATATCGATGCCCCGTCTCGATACACCCACGACTAGGGACTTTGATGGATGTACTTATGGACTATCATGTCCCTACTAGTATGATCCGCATCATAGTCCAGGTAGTCAAGTACACATCCTAAGGGCTTTACCAACATGTAACAGAGAGACAATCAGTGTACACGTTAAGGTAAAGTACAACCAGATAGCATACTATCATGTCGAGCAAGAAAGTCCTCCCTATATACGTCCCAGCATCCACTACAATATACATCATATGTACAGTAATGGCCTCTAGGGCATACATATAACTAACAATAAGCCTTCCTTTTCAAAGTCAGAGCCGCGGAATGAAAATGGCAAAAGGAAAGCGACCTTCGTCGCCAATGCTCAACAAGAACCGAGTGGCCCGAGACCGGTTGTTCGCCAACGTAACAAGCGGCAATCCCTCGATGAGAAGTTGAGACGTCCTTACTCATTCCCCCGGAATAAAACAAGGAGACTGTTCTAACTGGCAGTACGCAACGGGCTCATTACTCTACCGGAGTCAAGACACCTAATGCAACTGAACGATGTCAACGATCCTAACTATTGTTCCTATCACAGAGTAATGGGTCACCCACTCGAAGATTACTACGTCTTCAAAAACTGGATTGAAGACCAATACCAGCAAGGCAGATTCGCGTTGTCTGAAGACTGGAAGGTGAACCCGCCATATCCACATGCTCCGAAAAAGATGGACATGCCGGGGGCATCATGCTCATGGAACGAAAAGTCCGTAAACTAGAAATTCGCCTCAAATATGGCAACGATGACCGAAATGTCCTAAAACTAACGACGGACCGAAATGTCTTAAAACTAACAACGGACCGAAACGTCTTTAAACTAACGATGGACCACTATGTCCTAAAACTGGCTTATGACCGAAACGTCGTTAAACTACTACAAACCCGTGGCGTTCACAGGCTGACATGGTAAAAAAAAACAAAAAAAAATGGTACGTCCATAAACGAGATGGGCACGGATGAAAACCCGAAAGGGCTCCGTGAGTAAGAACAGCAGGACTACCGGCGAGTTTGTGAAAACCCAAAAGGGCGCAATCTCGTTAAAGGACACTTACAAGGTCCTCACGACCTTATAAGGAGAAAATACCTGCGTGAAATCCTTACGACTCATAAGGGAGCAACACACTTAGGGATCTCCACGATTCCTAAGAAAAAGTTACACTTACGAGATCCTCAGGACTCGTAAGGAGAAACCCTCTTATGAGACCCTCACGGCTCATAAGATTAAAAAGCCTTAAGCTAAAGGGATCTGAACCTTTTCTTAAGCCGTCATCACACTCCCCAGATTGCCCTACAGGCGGTTCAATATTGACCCTTGTATACAATCCACGGGCACAAATAAACATTTCCCTAACAGAGTCCAACCAGCGACTAGGAATATGCTCACACGGTGAGCAAACTCTTGTAGGTCCTCTCGACTTGCAAGGAGAAAACACTCTTGTAAGATCTTTACGACTTATAAGAGAACACACGCTTAAGAATCCTTACGATTCTTAAGGAGAAAACGCACCTACGAGATCCTCATGACTCGTAAGGAGAAATATCTTTATGAGACCCTTACGGTTCGTAAAGTCAAAAAGCCTTAGTCAACAGGATCCTAACCCTGTTTGCTAAGCCACTTTCGTTCGAACCGACAAAGGCAAATGATGATTCGCTCCTGGCAATATCCCAGTTGCAGCGATGCTGATGCCTAAATTGGTATTGGATCCTGAGTTCCATACTTACGGCAAAAATCAGCGAGCCATAAATGCATATGAAATAGCCGAAATGATAGGGCAACTTGCAATAAAATCAGCAAGTATAATATATGCATACAAAATAGCCGAAATGATTGGGCAACTCGCAATAAAAAAAACAGCGAGTAAAAAGAAAAAATAGCCGAAATGATTGGGCACCGCGAAAAATAGCCGAAATGATCGGGCAATCACAATTTTCGCGATATAAAAATCTGAAATGATAGATCATCGCGGAAAGAATTAAAAAAATGAAAGAATGAAACTTTTCGCCCTGCAAGTGAGGTCACATTGACCACTGTATACAATCTATGGGCACAAACAAGAAGGGAACCATATCGTCCTACCGGGTTTCGTCGAAGCGAAGCCAAATCTCGACGGTTCATAAACAACCTAGAGACAACCTCGACATTTGTCGCAATATTGCAGACACAATGTCAACAAACGAAGCGAAGGAAGATCCCTAGCTTCAGGGTCTCGACGTCAACATCGACAACTTAGAGATCAACAACGGCGTTCCTTCTCGTTCCAACGGGAAGCAGATACGACGTCAACAAACGGAGCCATGACAAAGTCCCTAGTTCCAAATCTCGACGGTTCATAGACAACCTAGAGACAACCTCGACATTCGTCGCAATATTGCAGACACAATGTCAACAAACGAAGTGAAGGAAGATCCCTAACTTCAGGGTCTCGACATCAACATCGACAACTTAGAGATCAACAATGGCGTTCCTTCTCGTTCCAACCGGAAGCAGATACGACGTCAACAAACGGAGCCATTGCAAAGTCCCTAGTTCCAAATCCCAATGGCCATATCTATAGTCTGGAGACCAACAACGGTGTGCCTCCTCATTCCAGCAGGACACATATGCTACACCATCAATCGGAACCACGACAAAGTCCCCAGTTCCAAGACTCTGCGGTTCACAAACAACCTAAAGTCATCCAATGACCCCATCTAGGAATCAAGTCAATTCAAAAACCTCTCGATTCGTTTCGACCCGCGGAGAAATCAGCATCTTTGTAGGAATACCTCGATTCGTCTTAACTCCGAGGAAATCAGCGTCCTTGGCAAAAACCTCGATTCAGGGAAATCAGCATCCTTGACGAGAACATCTCGATTCGCATCGACCCGCAGAGAAATCAGTGTCTTTGCAGGAATATCTCGATTCGTCTCAACTCCAAGGAAATCAGCGTCCTTGGCAAAATCTCAATTCAGGGAAATCAGCGTCCTTAACGAGAGTATCTCGATTCGCATCGACCCGCAGAGAAATCAGCGTCTTTGTAGGAATACCTCGATTCGTCTCAACCCCAGGGAAATCAGCGTCCTTAGCAAAAACCTCGATTCAGGAAAATCAGCGTCCTTGACGAGAGCATCTTGATTCGCGTCGACCCGCAGAGAAATCAGTGTCTTTGCAGGAATATCTCGATTCGTCTCAACCCCAGGGAAATCAATGTCCTTGGCAAAAACCTCGATTCAGGGAAATCAGCGTCCTTGGCGAGAGCATCTCGATTCGCGTCGACCCGCAAGGAAATCAGCGTCTTTGCAGGAATACCTCGATTCGTCTCAACTCCGAGGAAATCAGTGTTCTTGGCAAATACCTCGATTCAGGGAAATCAGCATCCTTGGCGAGAGCATCTCGATTCGCGTCGACCCGCAAGGAAATCATCGTCTTTGCAGGAATACCTCGATTCGTCTCAACTCCGAGGAAATCAGTGTCCTTGGCAAATACCTCGATTCAGGGAAATCAGCGTCCTTAACGAGAGCATCTCGATTCGCGTCGACCCGCAAGGAAATCAGTGTCTTTGCAGGAATACCTCGATTCGTCTCAACTCTGAGGAAATCAGCGTCCTTGGCAAAAACCTCAACTCAGGGAAATCAGCGTCCTTGATGACAGCATCTCGATTCGCATCGACCCGCAAAGAAATCGGTGTCTTTGCAGGAATACCTCGATTCGTCTCAACCCCAGGGAAATCAGTGTCCTTGGCAAAAATCTCGATTCAGGGAAACCAGCGTCCTTCACGAGAGCATCTCGATTCGCATCGACCCGCAGAGAAATCAACGTCTTTGCAGGAATACCTCGATTCGTCTCAACCCCAGGGAAATCAGTGTCCTTGGAAAAAACCTCAATTCAGGGAAACCAACGTCCTTGACGAGAGCATCTCGATTCGCATCGACCCGCAGAGAAATTAGCGTCTTTGCAGGAATACCTCGATTCGTCTCAACTCCGAGGAAATCAGTGTCCTTGGCAAATACCCCGACTAAGGGAAATCAGCGTCCTTGGCGAGTGCATCACGATTCGTGTCGACCCGCAGAGAAATCAGTGTCTTTGCAGGTATACCTCGATTCGTCTCAACTCCGAGGAAATCAGCGTCCTTGGCAAAAACCTCGATTCAGGGAAATCAGCATCTTTGACGAGAGCACCTCCTGGTCCCGTAGAACACGGCTAATGTTAATTCTGACCCCGTGGGAAGCGCCCAGAGCAAATCCTGGTCCTGTGGAACACGGTTAATGTCAATCTTGACCCCATGGGAAGCGTCCAGAGCGGATCCTGATCCTGTGGAACACGACTAATGTCAATCTTGACCCCGTGGGAAGCGCCCAGAGAAAATCCTGGTCCAGTGGAACACGGCTAATTTCAATCCTGACCCGTGGGAAACGCCCAGAGCACCTCCTGGTCCCGTAGAACACGGCTAATGTCAATCCTGACCCCGTGGGAAACGTCTAGAGCAATACCTGACTCCGTGAAATGCGGATAAAGTCAACCCTCGACTTCCCCGTCAAAGCAATTCTTTGATTCGGGAGCAAGCCAACTCATCAATATCTTATGGGTCCTCTCGACTCGTAAGGGAGAAAACTCTTTTGTGAGATCCTTACGACTCTCAAGAGAAAACGCACTTAGGAATCCTAACGATTCCTAAGGAGGAAATACACCTGCGAGATCCTCTCGACTCGCAGGGAGAAAAGCTTTTGTGAGACTCTCACGGCTCATAAAGTTGGAAAGTCTTAGGCAACAGATCCTAACCCTATTTCCTGAGCCATCGCTACCTTATAAAGAGTTCAAGATGAACTGTTATCTACCATCTATGGGCCACATTTGCCAAAGCTACATGCCACTGAAATGGAGAAGTTAATCATGAGCATATAAACTACTTCACGCCATAGTAAAACATAAAGAAATAGAAGGGTGCGGCTCATGGAGTTGAGTGTTTGGAGTTATATCCCTTAAGAGTCGAGATTTGAGTCAATGATAAATGATGACGCTTGTGTCCGCTCGTTATCTTCTCAGATCAAATTTCTGAAAGTTATATACCAATCCGAAACTGGTCACACGCTATGCATAACTCTGCACTACTTCACCCACGTACATACTTACATGGGCAAAGTAGTGGGGGGCATTTGTTCCTGCCAAAAATTTCTGCGTAAAAGAGCCCAAGGTATCAAATGGCAGCGACATGCTTAAGGAAATGCGAACCAGTATTTTCCGGGTTGTATTTTGACAAACTATCGAATGAGAAACAGCTAAATTCTTATGGTATTGAAAGCATCTTGAAAAGCCCTTCGATTTGATATATTATGGGCCTCATAATTCATCCGGGATTAAAAGTTATGAGGCATCACGTGCCCACACGTGACCATTTACAGGCAAAGTCTTTAGGCACTGAATAAAATAAATAATTAAATGGGATCACATGCCAACACGTGATGGGCCTTTAAACCCTCTAAAAAAGAATTAAAAGATTTAATACAACAACAAGGAATATCCCAATGGGGCATCACGTGTCCACACGTGACTAGAGGTCACGTGCAGACACGTGATGAGTTCCTAAGCTCACTGATTAATAGAATTAATGCTAATTAAGGGAAATCAAAGACCCTAACTGGAAAAATATTTCTTTAAAATCTTTCTGTTCCCTGACAAAATATCAGGAAATACCCCAAAGGGGTATCACGTGCTTACACGTGACCAAGGTCACGTGTTGACACGTGATAGGTTCCAGTGATCTCTGCTTTATAGGATTAAATTCTAGTCAAACAAAATATAATAAGACACCAAGGAAAAACCCCAATGGGGCATCACGTGCTCACACGTGACCAAGGGTCACGTGCTGACACGTGATGATTCCTTAGCTCTGTTAAAAGGCAGAATTAAATTCTGAATAAAACGTTTAATCAAGAGGGTCACGTGCCAACACGTGACAAGTTCCTAAACTCTTTAATAGATAGAATTAAATTTTATTTAATAATCGAATAAAGGGATCACGTGCCAATACGTGATAGACTTTTAAAAGCCTTCTGAAATAACAGAATTGAATTCTAATTAAGGGAAATAAAAAAACCCTAACCGGAAAAATATTTCCTTAGATCTTTCCAAACAAAAAAGATTGTGCTCTGTAAAGTGGAGCACCGTTGGATTAAAAATCCAATGGTGATTAAAAATCACCAATTTCTGGAAAGATTTTATACAAAGAATGATTTCCCTGAAATTCACCAAGAATAACAAACAGAATATCTTCTGGATTAAAAATCCAATGGTGAATAAAACTCACTGAGTGATCTAAAGGATCATGTTGGTTACAAAAACAACCAAAATTTTTCAATGAAAGATTCGCTAAAAAAATTGATTCTTTTCTTTCTCCTATAAATAGGAGCCGAGAAGAGAAGGGATCTTGGAATTTTTTTTAGAGAAAAACAACAACAGAGAGAAAAGAGAGGAGAATTTAATTCTCAGGAGAGAAAAGAAGTTCCTTTCAGAGAAAAGAAACCCTAGGTGAGAAAGGGGAAAGGAATCAAAGCTCCATAAAAAAAAAATTTAATTCTCGATCTAAGAGTTTAACTCTTCTGCAAAAAGAACTTAGTTCTTTCTCTGGTTGAAGATCTGCAGAAGCAAATCTCCCCACAAGTTGAGAATTTAATTCTCATCGGGGAGATTCTGCCATGCAGATCCAAAATTTAGAGAGAGAATTGAGTTTAGAGAATTTAATTCTCCCAAAAATAAAACTAGGGTTTAACCCTATATGAGAATTTACTTCTTCCAAATTCACAGGAATTTAATTCCTCCAAGAACAGAACTAGGTTTGAACCCTATATGAGAATTTAATTCTCCCAAATAAGAATTTAATTCTTCCACATGCATAGGAATTTAATTTCTCTAAAAACAGAATTAAGGTTTAACCCTACAGAGAATTTAATTCTTAAAAAACAAGAGACTTAAAGCTCTCCATGCACGTAAAGAACTGGGTCACGTGGTAACACGTGACCCCCATCCTCAATAATCAGAAAAGAAAGAATAAAACTAGGTCACGTGCCCCCACGTGACCCCTAAGAAGATCCCCTAAAATGAGAAGAAAAAAGCTCGGAGGCAATGCCTCACGTGACCCTTAAACAGATTCCTAAAAATAAGAAAGAACAAGTCTAGAGGCAATGCCTCACGTGCTCACACGTGACCCTTCAAAATAATGGGAACAAAGCCAAAGGCAGAATAGACTTTGGGCGCCCTCACGTGTCCCCACATGACCCCTAATAAACACTTTAATAATCAATACATAGATACCCATCACGTGCCCACACGTGATGGCCTGAAGATTAAAAGTGTTTAAAACTTATTTGAATATTCTGATAACAAAATAAAGGAGGTCTGGCCCCATCTCAGGCGCCTCACGTGACCCCTTCCTTTCTAGTGTTTAACACTATTTTGAGCATTTTGTCTCCAGTGTTTAACACTGTTTTAAATACATCACGTGAGGACATGTGACCGCCAGATGTTCTTTAGTGTGTAACACTATTTTAAAATCAATCTTAGCCCAAATTGGCTAAGTTTTCCAGAGGCAAATCTCCTCCTCAAATGAACTTTAAAATCCAGAGCTATAATGAATGGTTAGTGCTCAACTAAAGACAAAATGTTAACAGACCCTCCAAACCATTGTTCAGCATTGCTAAATAATGAGGGGTTGAACCCAGACAAATGTTCAATAGTCCAACAAAGGATCAACATTCCAAACTTAATTGGACTTAACCCAAATTGGCCATAAGTCCTCAATTCAGATTTAACTGAGCCAATGTGCTCATAATCTAATTAATTGATCTTAGTCCTAAATTGGACTACAGATTTCCCAATCAACTTTGGTTCAAGGGTACATCTCTGAACTCCTCTGATATTTGTCATTGTAATCCTTCAATGTCTTCAGAGAGGTGACGGGTCCCGACAACCACACATTTCATAGACTATGACGTCTTTAAACTGGACTGTGGGGTCCTTAAGCTCATGGACTATGATGTCCTTAACCTTGACTGTGAGGTCTTTAAACTCACGGACTATGATGTCCTTAACCTTGACTGTGAGGTCTTTAAACTCAGGGACTATGATGTCCTTAACCTTGACTGTGAGGTCTTTAACTCACGGACTATGATAGCCTTAACCTTGGACCGAGATGTCCTTAAACTAACATTGGGCCACTATGTCCTTAAACTGGTAATCGACCGCAATGTCCCTAAACTAAACAATAGAGCCCAAATGCTCTTTTGTGGGATCTAAACGATCCCGTTAAGTTGATCTTAGTCTAAAAATTAGACTAACGAATCCTTAATAAACGTTTAAGTTGATCTTAGTCTCAAATGAGACTAACGTATCCTTAAACCCAACCCCCAAATCCAAATCTAAGAAAATACGGATTTGGACTAATCCACGTCCTAAGGGTGACGACATAAATTAGTCTCCGTATACAATCCACAGGCAACCAAAAACAAAACAAACACCCATGACACGAAGTGACCATCTGGAGAAGGAGAAAGTGGTTACCGCTATGCGGTAGCGTAATTAACTGCGGGCTTATGCCTGCAGGGAAGAGCATCCCCACAATCAAAAACCCCTTAAATGAGGGGGAATTTGACGAAGTCTGCTATATCGGACGCATCCGTTTAAACCTTCGATACCTTCGATACACGGTGCCATAAATCAACTTGGCATCTTCGGAGAGGTGGACGAATAGCACCAAATAACATCTGCCCCGAAATTCAGGCAAGACGGACCTGCACGGTCGTGTCCCCGTGTTTTGGCGGGGAACAGGAAGCTAGGGAAGGTGGCGAGGCGTCGTTTCGTCGCCGGAATCTCCTCGGAACTTCGCCCTTCGCTAACTCCACTTGCACACTATAAAGACTTGAAAATTTTGTAGAGTTTTTGTAATAAAATTCTGAGTGAGGAGGGGTGAAATATGGTGTGGTATTTATAGGGAAAATTAGGGTTTTGAAGGTGATGAATTTGAGAATTAAAATGCATTTAAAATGGATTAAATAGGGAATTTAATCTTATCTGGATGAATGCAGAGTAAACAAATAATGTGGGGTTAGTAGGGATAGACGAAGAGGTGCCAGGGGAAGAAATTGGAGGCCATTACCTACGGTCGGCCCGGTGGTACCGGTCTTGGTGAGCATTTTGCCGGCCTAATACCGTCGAGTGGGGATGGGTTTGCTGCCATGTGTCAAGATCTGTTGGTATACCCCAGTGCACGTGTTTGATTATTCTGTGACTTTTCATTTTACGTGTAGTTTACGTGTAGACCTTTGGGCTTCTAAAAGATTAAAAGAAAATTAAATAAAAAGATAATGTGGCTGATGGGATTTGAACTCAGGTGCTATGTCTCAACAGTACAAGGCCTTACCAATGAGCTACAGGCTCTTTCTTGCTGTTCAAAAGAAAATAAAATTTATAATTTATGCTCAGGCTTAGGTGTTCCTTTCTGTATTTTGGAAAAAATTCGTACAGAAAGTTTAGGGTTGTTACATTCTACCCTCCTTATAAAAATTTCGTCCTTAAAATTTGTAAAAAGGAAAGTGTAACTGTAACAACCCTAAACTTTCTGTACAATTTTTTTCAAAAATACAGAAAGGGGTACTTGAGCCTGAGCACGAGTTATAAGTTTGATTCGCTTTTGAACTGCAAGAAGGAACTTGTAGCTCATTGGTAAGACCTTGCACTGTTAAGACATAGCACCAGAGTTCAAATCCCATCAGCCACATTAATTTTTTAATTAGTTTTCTTTTAAATTTTTAGAGGCCTAAGAGTCTACACGTGCATAACTTGTAAAAACCAAAAGTCACATATAAAACAAACGAGCCCAGGAGGTAGACCAATCAACGGAGGACACGTGGCGACGAGTCCCGGCCCGACTCGGTCGACTCGGGCCGGCGACTCGGCCGAATCGGCCGGCACCGCCGGTTCGGGTGAGTCGGATCCCCGATTTTCTTGACTTGTATGCAACTGTTGGCCTACCCCACTCCCCCTGCACTGTTTAAAACTTCTGAAATTAAACAGAGCATTAAAACACTCTCTTTTAATTTTTTAAATACAAAATTTAATACAATTTTCTCACACCCTTTCATCTACCCTAAACCCTAATTTTTCCTATAAATACCACACCAAAACTCACCCCTCCTCACTTCCAAAACTCAGTCCAAACTCTTAAGAAAAATCTCTAGACTTTTGTGTGCAAGTGGAGTTAGCAAAGGGCGAAGCTCCGACGAAGTTCCGGCGGTGATCCAAGGAGATTCCGGCGACGAAATGACGCACCGGCACCTTCCCCTTCTTCCTTTTCCTCTTATCTACACTACAATCTAGTAATTCCCTCCTCCCTCTTCACTTTTCTATTATGAAAACTCGTAATTCTAAAACCTGACGGAAGCGGAGTTAATCCGACTTCCGATTCGGTTTTTCTTTAAAAGTTCCATTTTTCTTAAAAAACAACAATACCAAACTCCCACAACATGACTATTAATCATTAATAAAACATATTGAACAAGTTCCATATCAAAAGAATGTATATTGTAATAATTATCGCATTTTTCAGAAAAATACCATATAATTTAGCTTCGACATAAAAACATCATTACCCTTGCTATATCTTTAGATAGTTCACGAGGTATTGACCTACCTCTTCACAACACTCATATGTAACATAGCACGATGATATTGCGAAACATAGATTTAGAAAAATACAGTTTTACATAAAACTACCTCCGACTTATATAAAAACCTTTTTCTACAAGATTATGTATTTTAAACAAATCTTTGCAAAGCGCCGCTACAACCCATTTCGGGAAACTTATTTAGGATGGTGCAGATTATCGCACATCATCGGGCTTAGTAGTGCGAGATGCAGACCTCAGCAAAGAGCATACGGTCTCGAAAGATTTAAAAATACAAATATCTTAAGAAAATGAGATTTCTAGGAAAATAATAAATTAAATTATTTTGATAAATATATATATGTATCATCAAAATATCTATTTTTTGATATAGTATAAATATTCCAACTTTTCTAAATAAAAAAGAACCACTTTACATAAAAATACCATACAATTCCATACAAGTTCAATACTTTACAATTAAATACCATATATTATGAAAAATAGGTTTATTCACTAGAAATGTCACAATGATAAAATATACATCAATGAAAACTTTAAAGACGATAATAAAATACTTAAGGTATATTTTGAAAATTATACAAAATTATTTTTACATAAACCCCCCTCAAGTTATACTAAATTACAATAAGGACCATAGTAAATATAGGTTTAAGCGGGACCAGTCTCTTGAGCCTCAGGGAGCCAGAGATATGGGTGCTTTCCTATTTAAGGTAGACAATTTAACAACGGTGTTATCAACACGGTAATCGTATTTGAAAAAGACACAAATTCTGCCGTCCATATGCAACCGTTACCGATAACACCAAAACCTAATTCAGGATTCAATTTCTTTTCTAATTGTCTGACTCAGACTGAGTCTCATTATAAATAATCTGACTTGAATATGATTCAAGTACAAATTACAATTCAACATGAATCCATGAATCCATATATTCAATCTATTCAATCTATCTTGACTGAACCGAAACATGGATGTACCTCCATCTACATGATTCTCTAGTTACATCCATTTACCAATATCATGGTTTCGGCAAGTCATCCATCTATACAATTCAATTTACAAGACAATTCCATTACAATACAATACAAACAATACAATCAAGACATCGCGGGGTTTAAGGGGTAGATTGGTACGGAAGGTGTTAAAAGTGGCACGAGACTGCAACCATTAAGACACCTAATCTGTATTTCATTGCCGTTGTACCATGGCTGAACGGTTCCTTGTACTTTCCGTCCACCTTAGTCTCTGGTCTACTGAGACTCCTCTCGTATATACTGGCCTCTTTTGTACCAAGCTACAAACAACAGCGTTAACACTAAATACAACATTATAACAATATAATATAACTTTAAAAGTTACACACACACATTCTCTCTCTCTCTCTCTCTGTCTATTCTATTTCTCCCTCATCCTTGGGACTTACCGAGCGATTTGTTCGCTGACGACATTCTCTTTCTTCTTCTTTGAATGTCGTCAGGTGATTCAGACCTTCAGGAGATCGAGCCCACCAGTGAGGATTTGGACCAGCTAGCTTACGACCCAGAGCTTTAGATTCTTGTACACATTTACATTCTGTATTTTACATTTCTGTTATGCTACTGTTTAGGCATTGCTTTCCATTCTATGTATTTACTTTTCAAATGCATTGTACAAAAAGAATGTTAATAAATAAAGTTGTTGTTCAATTATATCTATTGTCTTTGTCTCTTGTGTATTTTATTTATATTGCTTAGATACGCTCCGCGTGTTTACTTCAGAGTAAATACGTAGCGGCCTCGTCGCGTCCTCTGCCCGTATACTGGGAAGCGGGGCGTGACAGTAACGGATTCAAAACAATTTGGTGATCGTGAGTGTGAAAGAAATACTGGTATTGCATGAAAAGTAACAGGATGATACAAGGGTTTGAAAATGTTGAAAGGAATTACCAGTATTACATTGGTCTACAGCATCGGCTTCTTCGGCTGCTAAAAGTAAAGCCTGACGCCGTGGTACATTCCTCTTAGCTGGAGGCTTATTCCTCTGACCTTAGGGCATGTTTCTCTGCCATCGAGGCATGTTCCTCAGTGCCTGATGGAATTGGCGATTAGGCTGTGCAGGAGGTGGAGCTGGGAGTGTAGGACGAGATGTAAGAGCCTGGATAGCTGGCCGCTGTGGGTAGGTGATTACTTGTCTGGGTGCAGCATTTGGGTTATGTCGACGAAGACAAGATCCAATGTCATGAGTGGCTGAGCCGTAAACTAAGCAAAGGCGATTCGCACGCCGACAGTCTTTCCCCACGTGTCCATCTCTCCTGCAGTAGGTGCAAAAAGCAGGACTAGGCCGGTTGTTCGGTACTCCCGGCTCCTGGGCACAAACGGTGGCCTTGAAGAGGCTCCTCCTGCCATCTGGTTGGCAGGGTGCTTAACTCCGGCAGATTAGGGTCTGCCCCTCGTCTTCACCACTGCCTCATATCGACGGGCAGCTTTCAGAGCCAATTTGTGGGTAGGGAAATCCTCTGTAGCTAGAGCAGCTTGGATCTCCGGGTCAAACCCTTGCTGAAATCGTCGGGCTCTGATCTCATCCGTCGGTATCAAGTGTGCCGTGAATCTGATAAGGTATTGCGTTAGCTGTATAGTATGTGATATTTGAAAATTAAAATATTGAGACATATCTTACCGACCGAGCATGGTAAACTCAGCATCATACTCATCCACGGATTTGGTCCACATTGAACCCTATTGTAGATGGATGAACTGTTGTTCCATGTCGAATCTGGCAGTCTCAGGGAAGTATTTCACGTCGAACATGTCGCGAAAGGTCTTCCATTCGATCGGCTGGGCAAGACGGCTTTCTTCCGCCTTCCACCAAACTCGGGCGTTGTCAGTGAGCTGCAGCTTCGCAACTCGTACCCAAACGACCTCTGGCACTTGTGCTGCTGTCAGGTCGTTCTCAATGTTTTGAGCCCATTCTTCTGCTTCTAGAGGGCTCTCTTTCCCAGAAAATTGCTTAGGGTGTAAAGCTCGGAATTGCTTTACCCCTGGGGCTTCCACTTCTGGTCGGTTCATTAATATAGAAGTCTGCTACTGCTGTCCTTCCAGGAGGCTTCGGATTGCCTCAAGCAAGACCGTCTGCTCATTGATCGGAGCAGCTACGGTAAGAGTAAGCGGTATAGGTGGATGTGTATCGTTGACATTGGTGCTGGTGTTGTTTGGCGAATCCATGACCTTGAATGAAAAATAGGGTTAGGATAGGTTCAACGAATATGAAATGGTAAGATTTCAAGGAATATGAAATTGTAAAGAATGTTTTCAGTTGCTGTTTCTTGTGTTATATTGTTTAGTACTTCATGAAGAACTGACCTGGATGTCCATACAGAACTGATATGCATGGGCCGCCAACAAAACCTGTCATGCCCCGCTTCCCAGTGTACGGGAAGGGGACGCGGTGAGGCCCGCTACGTATTTACTCAGAAGTAAACACGCTAAGCGTATCTAAGCAATATAAGTAAATGTACACAAGAAATTGACAATAGATGTAATTGAACAACAACTTTATTTATTTAACATTCTTCTACAATACAAATATAAATACATGAAATGAAAGCAATGTATAAACAATGACATAACTGAAATGAAAATGAAATATGTACAAGTGGCTACAACTCGGGGTCTTCAGTGTACTGCTCAGGGGCCTGCTCCAAATGCTCCTGGCTGGTCTCGTACTCTTCAGCGTCGGATCTTCCTGACAACATTCCAAAGAAGAAGATAAATAGGAATGTCGTCAGCGAACAATCGCTCGGTAAGTCCCAAAGATGAGTAGAGATAGAATAGATAGAAGGAGGGTATAATTGATAATGTTTTATTATAATGTTAGCGCAGTTGTTTGTAACTTGGTACAGAAAATGCCAGTGTATACGAGAGGAGTCCAACTTACACCGTGGACTTTGGTAACCCGTAGTACAAGGCTCCGTTTATAATACCACGGAACAACGGCATGGATGTAATTACGTCTTAAGTGACCACCTCGTGCCACCTTTAACATGTTCCGTACCAGTCTACCCCTTTATAACCCTGTAGTGTTGATTGTACGGATTGTATTGTATTGTATTGTATTGTAAATTGTATATGGACGACTTGCCGAAACCATAATATCAGTAAATGGAACGAATATAATGGATGGACATGTAGACGGAGTATATCCATGGTTCGGTTCGGTCAATATAGATTGATATAGATTGAATAGACGGATTCATGTTGAATTGTAATTTTATACTTGAATCATATTCAAGTCAGATTGATTAGATTGAGACTCAGTCTGAGGCATACATTTTGAAAAGAAATTAAAGTTCTGAATTAGGTTTTGATGTTATCGGTAACTGCTGCACATAGACGGCAGGATTTGTGTCTTTTTCCAAGACAATTACCGTATTGATAACACCGTTGTTTTAGATTTGATGTTATCAGTAACTGCTACAAGCTCTTTTTTGCTGTTCAAAAGCAAATCAAATTTATAACTTGTGCTCAGCCTTAGGTGTTCCTTTCTGTATTTTGGAAAAAAATCGTACAGAAAGTTTAGGGTTGTTACAACCGTTCTACCGTCGATGGAAGTTGATAAGGAGGAAGCGCCAGCAGTAGTTCAAGAGTTTATGGATGTGTTTGAAGACATCTCGGATTTACCGTAAAAACGAGATATAGAGTTCGCGATTGATCTTGTTCCTGGTGCAGCGCCAATTTCAAATGCGTAGTATCCAATGGCACCAGTGGAGTTAGAAGAAGTCAAGAAGCAGGTTACCGAATTACTAGAGAATGGTTGGATTCACATCAGCAATTCACCCTGGGGAGCTCCAGTTCTTCTAGTCAATAAGAAAGATGGCACAAGAAATATGTGCATCGTTTATCGAGAATTAAACCGGATGACTATTAAGAACAAGTACCTGATCCCTCGCATCGACGAATTATTCGAGCAACTCAGTAGCGCGAGGGTATTTTCGAAGCTGGATTTGCGATCCGGATATCATCAGGTTCGAGTAAGATCAGAAATATTTGCAAGACTGCATTCTGAACTCGATATGGGCATTATGAGTACTTAGTGATACCATTCGGAGTCACGAACGCACCGGCGATATTTATGGACTTGATGAACCGAATCTTTTCACCGTTCTTGAACCATTTTATAGTAGTGTTTATCGATGATATTCTGGTCTATTCGAGGAGCCTAGAAGAGTATGCAGAATACTTAAAGATCACACTGCAAACGTTGAAGCAAGAAATATTATATGCGAAGATGAGCAAGTGCGAGTTTTGGCTTAAAGAAATGAAGTTTTTGGGGCATGTCGTATCCGGAGATGGAATCGCTGTTGATCCTGAAAAGATTGCAGCAGTTCAAGATTGGCCGATTCCAAGGAACGTAGCGGAGATTCGAAGTTTTCTTGGACTTGCAGAATATTACAGAAGGTTCATGGAGGATTTTGCTCATTAGGCTGAGCCTTTGACCAAGCTTACGCGGAAGGAAGTACCGTTCATATGAACGGATGGATGTGCATCAGCTTTTGAGACGTTAAAGCAAAGATTGACCACCGCTCCTATTTTGACAGTGCCAGATGGTTCCGGAGGATTGGTTATTCACAACGACGCATCTGGGAAAGGCTTGGGATGTGTTCTTATGCAGCATGGGAAGGTTATAGCCTATGGATCGAGACAGTTGAAGACCCATGAGAAGAATTACCCAACTCATAATTTGGAGCTTGCAGCAGTGACTTTCTCTTTGAAGATTTGGAGACACTACTTATTGGGCCAAATGGCCGAAGTATTTACCAATCACAAAAGCCTAAAGTACGTGTTCACGCAGAAAGAGCTCAACATGAGGCAGCGTAGATGGTTGAAGCTGATGGCTGACTATGATCTTGATATCAAGTACTATCCGAGAAAAGGTAATATAGTGCCGGATGCGCTTAGTCGGATGCCAGCAATTCGGATGTTGATAGCACAGAAGGAGCTTATCGAGGATTTCCAGAGATTCGAGTTAGAGATAGTGTTACCACATTCTTCAAGACAGTTGATGCAGCTGCAAGTACAGTCGTCATTGATCAATAATATTAAAGCAGCGCAGTCGCACGATCCAAGATTGCAGAAGTTTTAAGAACAGGTAGAAGTAGGATTTCGGACGGACTTGTTGATTCATGAAGATGGTTCATTGTGATATGGTAGTCGTTTGTGTGTGCCGAAAGGAGATATTCATGAAGAAGTTATGAAGGAGGCACACAATTTTGCATATTCCATACATCCAGGAGGCACGAAGATGTACCGTGATCTACGACAGCATTTCTGGTAGGAAGGAATGAAAATGGAGATTGCTCGCTTTGTAGCGAAGTGCTTGGTGTGTCTGCAAGTCAAGGCTGAACATCAAAGAATAGCTGGTTTATTGCAACCACTTCCGATTCCTCGGTGGAAGTGAGAACATATAACCATGGATTTCGTAACAGTTGTGCAATGGATCAGGCACGTTGTGCAATGGCATTTATGTTCTAAATCAAACCACAGTTCTGAGCATAACGAACACACACAAGAGGAAGAGTTTAGAAATGAACGAATCCTTCTTGTGGCATTGTAGACTTGGTCATATCAATGCGACACGACTAGCTAAGTTACATAAGGATGGATATTTGAATTCGTTTGAATTTTCATCTTATGACACTTGCCAGTCATGTCTCAAAGGCAAAATGACCAAAACTCCGTTTAGTGGACACGGAGAAAGAGTTACGGAACTCTTGGGGCTGATACATAGTGATGTATGCGGTCTCATGTCTACACATGCCAGGGATGGTTCCTCATACTTCATTACATTCACTGACGATCTCTCAAGATTCGGACATGTGTTCCTGATGAAACACAAGTCTGAAGCTTTTGAGAAATTCAAAGAATATAAACAAGAAGTTGAGAAACAGACGGGCAAAAGTATTAAAATCCTTCGATCTGATCGGGGAGGAGAATACTTGAGCAATGAGTTCCTGAACTACCTAAAAGAGAATGGGATTCTCTCTCAGCTTACTCCTCCGTATACACCACAGCACAACGGTGTATTGGAACGGAGGAATCACACCCTATTAGATATGGTGCGCTCTATGATGAGCAACGCTGAGTTACCTATTTCCTTTTGGGGATATACGCCTGAATCAGCGGCATACCTATTGAATCAAGTTCCATCTAAATCTGTACCAAGTACTCCATATGAGATATGGAGTGGAAAGAGACCATGTCTTAAACGAGTTAAGATATGGGGTTGTCCGGTCTATGTTAAAAGGCAAAATATGGACAACCTCGAGGCACGATCAGTTATTTGTAAGTTTGTTGGATATCTTAAATATTCAAATGAATATTTATTCTACCACAGTGAGGAACAAAAGGTGTTTGTTGCTCAGCATGCTACCTTTTTAGAAATGGAATTTCTTGTAAAGGAAATTAGCGGTAAAGAAGTAGAAATGGAAGAAGTTCCAGCTACGCAAACTACAACTGAAGATTTAGTGGAACCAGAGGATTCGATAGTTCCCAACGAACCTCAGCCTCTCCACCGATCTAGTAGGGTTCCTCATCCACCTAAGAGATACTACGGTTTTCTCATTGATGGTGGGAGCGAGGATTGCATCATGGAAGATGATGACCCAACTAGCTTCGACCAGGCCATCATGAGTGGGGACTCTGTGAAATGGCTGGATGCAATGCGATCTGAGATGGAATCTGTTAGTTGTATGTATGCCCCAGAGGCCATTACTGTACATTGGATGTATATTGTAGTGGATGCTGGGACATATATAGGTAGGACTTTCTTGCAAACAGGTGCACGAATGAAGTCTCACAAGTGATCAAGCATAGCTAATTCAAATTTTACAAGTGCCTACAAACCCTAATACGGATCGTTAACTAGATATATAGGCGATGCAAGCATGTAAACGAATTAAATGCTAAAGGAAAGTGGCTACAACCTTTGTAGATCCGGTTCTCCACTTCCATGGCTCCGCGATGAAGTCTCCTCGCTGTACAAATCGGATCTTGGGCTCTAGCGTCGGCTTCATCGGAGAAAAAGCGGGCTAGGTCATCGAAGACGATGCCGAAGATGATCTACGTCGAGGCATCGCTAGATCAAGCTCCAACTTCACCAAGTCAAGAAAACTTGTGAAGGAAACACCCTATACTACTTGGTAAGAGGTAGAGGATGAAGAAATAGGAAGTGGGTAGACTTTAGATTTGGATTTCTCATACTTTTTCATCAATCACCATTGATGTAGCAAGCTTCTTTTCATGGAAGAAGAAGATGAAGAAGAAGAAGATATGATAAGTTATTTCTAAAATAGAAAAATGATATGATAAGTATCATATTGTAACCATGGTTAAGTGTAGAGAGTTAACTCAAGTTAGTTGAATGGTTGGGTTTTGGAGATGAAGACAAAATGGTTTCTTAGTCAAAGTTTCAAGAATCTTCAACTACAAACAAATCAAGCCACCATTTCATTTTCTTTTCTTTTGCCAAAAAATAAATGAATAAAGAAATAAGCAAATAAAAATGAAACCCTAACCATTCATATAACCATGGTCAATTCTTTACACAAACCCTAGCTTGCATGTATCATCAAACATGATACAATCTTGTGCACAAAAGTATATCACATATACAACTTGTGCATTTCAAGTGAGAAAATCCATTTAAAGTGAACCAATACCAGTTAATGCAAAGTAATATGTCAAATATATAATTATACATTAAATCATTAAATCAACACTTGATTCAATGATCCGGTCATGTCGCATATAACCGGCTAGTATCCAATGTATCGGCTTATCGAATCAATCCTTGATTCGACAACTAGGTTATATCGCATATAACCAATCGATACATTCATCGCGAGAATGGAATACGGTATCACATACACGAATTATTCTCGGTCCCGCACATATCTCATATGCGCTCCTATTTCGTTTCGCTTGAGCCAGGAAACCTCTGTGTAGGACTCTAAAGACTCGTCAATACGCCGGCAGCAGGTGATGATCATATCAAACACCCACAAGCCGCAAGCGGTCTGCTAAACGTAACGGCCACCCGGGTATTGAGCGATCAGAAGATCGATGAGCAAGCCCGCTCACACTCCTGTGAATCCAACCAGTAACACTTACCGTACAGTCCGGTCTGTTCGTCTGATATGTCGCATATCCGCCTAGGGGTGGTAAACGTCAAACCCCAGTAGCTCGATAAGTCATGCCGACTTGAGGTCCATAACATTCGTGAAACTACTGATAACTCTTACCAGTATATCACTGCAACCCTGGCCAGGGATTTCCTGTTATGGCCAGTCGAGCATAGCGCAACATCAACCCCCAATACCGGGAGAGACGAATCCCCTCCTATCGCTCATTGCCTCCATGTGAATCGGGACTGTACCCAAAAACCACCTGTTTGCACGCCTCAGTAGAGCCGTGGTAGGGTGGAAATCAAAGCACAGTGGGAGACACACAAGACTCTATGACGATCTCGGGTCAACAGACTAAGCTGTACCAGTGTCACC
Source organism: Agapanthus africanus (assembly GCA_030015575.1). Taxonomy (NCBI): domain Eukaryota; kingdom Viridiplantae; phylum Streptophyta; class Magnoliopsida; order Asparagales; family Amaryllidaceae; genus Agapanthus; species Agapanthus africanus. The sequence continues at coordinate 898,107,483 of CM057337.1, forward strand.
AGAGAACTGCCATCTGACGTGAGGTATAATACCATCTGGGAGTTCTCGGCGAGTCCGTTCAGTGTACCCAGTCTCCACTGAGCACCCGCATACCATCTCCGATGTCAAACACCAATGGATATGGGATCATCCATCGCCCATCACATGGGTCGAGAAGATATACGCTAGTCTACTCTGGAATATCGATGCCCCGTCTCGATATTCCCACGACTAGGAACATTGAAGGATGTACTCATGGACTACCCAGGCTCCACTAGTATGATCTGCATCATAGTCCTGGAAGTCGAGTACACATCCTAAGGGCTTTATCAACATGTAATCAGAGAGACAGAGAGTATACATGTTAAGATAAAGAGCAACCAGATAGCGTACTATCATGTCGAGCAAGAAAGTCCTATCTATATATGTCCCAGCATCCACTACAATATACATCCAATGTACAGTAATGGCCTCTAGGGCATACATACAACTAACAATCTCCCACTTGCACTAGGGCCATCTGTAGCAGTAGTTGTAGTATCTAATACTCAACCATCCCCTAAAAGTCTCTCTTTGGGAAAAGGCCTTCGTGAGCTGATCTGCCGTGTTGTCCTCTGAGTCTACTCTCCTAACCTCGATCACCCTGGAGATCAACTATCTCCATGATCAGGTGATGCTGCCTCAGAATATGTCTGGGTCACTGATGGGACCAGGGTTCCAGGGCCAAAGCCACAGTTCCATTGTCACACAATGGTAGGAACCTAGTTCATCCTATGAACCAATATACACCCAAACTGCCTCTTTGGTAGTATCTTTAATAGCGATGTTACCAGCCTTTATCGTCTAGTTTGCCACGGTATCTAGTCTTGGAACTTTTCCAACATACCGTCCCTTTACTGAAGGTAAAGACAATGCCTGCGGCTGACATTCAGTCGTCCTTATCACTCTGGAACTTTTCCAGCGATTCTCCCCAGGATCGAGAAGGTATCACCTTTATCCTATTTGGAGAATCCATGTGATAATAGGAGATTGACCGATCGTAGTATAGGAAACTCTTTTCCCATCTAGAGTATGTTGTCTACGTACAATACGAAGATCACCACCATACTCCCTACAGCCCCTTTTGTATATACATGGTTCATTTACCATTTTGATGAAGTCAAACACTTTGACTATCACATCAAAACAGACGTTCCAACTCCGCGATACCTGCTTCATTATCTAAAGCAACTTGCGCACGTTTCCGCTGCTCCCACTGTCTACGAGGCCCTCTGGCTATGTACTTATAGATGCACTCTTCTAAAACATTATTTAGAAAAGTAGTCATGGCACCCAACCACCAGATATCGTAGTTATGGTATGTAGCCGTGGCAAGAAGGATCTGGATGGACTTAGGCATATTCCCTGGAAAAAGGTTTCATCATTTTCCGTGCCTGGTCGATGACGAAAACCTTTAACAAGTCTAGCTTTGAAAGTCTCAACTTTTCCATCTACACCAAGTAATCTTCTCAAGATATACTTGCTCTTGATGGGGATTTAACCCTTCAGATATCGCAATCAAAGTCCATACTTTGTTGGTGTATATGGATTCCATCTCAGATCGCTAAGCATCCAGCCATTCTTACAGAGTTCCACTCTTGATGGCCAGCTCGAAACTAGTTGGGTCATCATCTCATGATGCATTCCTCGCTCCCACTGTCATCGAGAAACCGAAGTATCTCTCAAGCAGGTGAGGAACCCTGCTAGATCGGCGGAGAGGCTGAGGTTCGTCGGGAACTATTGAATCCTTTGGTTCTGTCAAATCATCAGCTGCAGTTTGTATAGCTGGAACATTTCCAGTTCTACATAACTGACCTTGCCTCGAGCTTGTCCGGATTTTGCATTTAGACATAGGCCGGACAACCCCAGATCTTAACTTACTTAAGAGATAGGCTCTTCCCACACCATATCTCATATGGAGTGGTAGGCACTGATTTGATTCGAACCCTATTCAATAGGTATGCAACTTCATAAGTGCATAACTCCAAAAGGAAATAGGTAACTCAGTAATACTCATCATAGAGCACACCATATCTAATATTGTGCGATTGCTCCACCCTGATACACCGTTGTGCTGTGGTGTATTCAGAGGAGTAACACTGAGAGAGAATCTCATTCTCCTTTAGAATAGTCCAGGAATGCGATGCACAAGTATTCTCCTCCCTGATCTTATCATAGGACATAATACTTATACCCGGTTTTTTTGGTTCTCTACTTCTAACTTATATTCTGTGAATATCTCAAAAGGTTCGGACTTGTGTTTCAACAGGAACATATGTCAGAATCTTGAGAGATCATCAGAGAACATAATGAAGTATAAAGAACCAGTCCTGGCATGTATAGACAGGAGACCTTACATACATCATAATGTATCAGTCCCAAGAGTTTACTAACTCTTTCTCTGTTTCCAACAAACAGAGCTATGGTCATCTTATCTTTGTGACATGACTGGCAAGTTTCACAAGATGTAAATTCAAACTGATTTAAATATGCATCTTTATGTAACTCTAGCTAGTCGGGTCACATTGATCTGACCTAGTCTACAATACCTCAAGAATGATTCGTTCATTTCTGAACTCTTCCTCTTGTGTGTGTTCTGTATACGAGGAACTGTAGTTTGATTTAGAACGTCAATGCTTTTAGATAACGTGTCTGAACCAATCAACTTTTGATATAGGAAATGTTCAAAACATTATCCATCAATACAAAATTTTATCATTTCTTTACTAATAAAGAGACTGATATGATTTTGTATATCAGGTTCGGTATCTAATAGCATTTGTTCAGAATCAATGTATTGGTAATACAGGGTGACAGTGACCAACAGACTTGGCTGTAACACTTGCTCCGTTTTCTGTCTCATGAAACTTATACCCGTTCTCAATTTTTCTACCCTTTTGTAGCCCTATGTAACAGATTACATATCTGGGATCATGATCTGGTATCAAATACCCAGGATGCAGAGGATACTGAGAAAACAGTTCTGTATAATGAACACACCCGAAGGAGATGCATCATATGCACTTTCTTCGTTTGGGTGGCATAGGAATTCTGGTATTCCCCTAATTCCTGCTCTGTCTCATAACAATTATAAGTTGGAGCGGGACCAACGTTCCCCAGCTCAGTATAACAAGCGGGTTCGATCAATATCCGTATTATTATCTTGATTAAGGCGTGATATGGTCGCTACCAGGAGAGAGAGAGAAGAAAACACTCTGCGTGCGCTCTTGCAAGATTAGATTGGTTATATATTTTATCTAATTAGGATGGCTCCCACTGTTTTTATCAAATCTTCCTTCAAACCTTAAAAGGAAAGACTAGCCGGGATTAATTGCTCTCTACAAGTTCGCCAATCTTTCAGCCAGGCCAGTGTCGGTACTTTGAGGGAGGTTCCCCGTACTTTCGCACGGACCTAATTACAGTAAACCTCGTTTTCCCAGAGGCGTAACCCCGTTGACACCTTTCTAGACACCTACTTAATCGGCTAATTGCAAAGTGCAAAACTCTCCCAGGAGTAACAATTACTCGCAGTGGGTATCGGGATCCAACTATCATATAGAAGGTATGCAGTCTCATTGCAAATTTCAACACTTGAAACTCCCGATAAAGGTTTTTACCCCTAGCACCTATGACCTTAACTATGGTCAACAAATCATAAGTACTAGTCAAGTTCTACCCGTCATTTCGTGATTAATTAGACCCACCCACATGACCCTTAACTAAGGTCAACAAAGTCACGCGACTGTCCTAACTAATCGCATCATATGCGGTGTAGGAAGACATCACTTAGCTACCGTACACTGTGCCTTGACTATGGTCAACAAACACAGCACGAATACTAAGTACTCTACTTCCTAAAAAGACGGAGGGTTGCGAATGGTTTTTATGAAAACCTTTAACGCTTTGAACTTGATCTCGTTGCGGAATCAAATGGTTTTTAAATGGAATGTTTTTGAGGCATTTCTAGTTTTGCTAAAGGGGTCACTCCCGGTGAAGGGATCGTCGGCCCTTTTCTCGTCGAATGAGGTGCGGGATATATCATATATATCACTGTGCAAAGCAGAAACTATAGAAGCGATCAAAAGACAAACCGAGGGTTGTAGCATCTACCAGTTATTGCTAAAGGAGTCACTCCCGGTGAAGGGATCTCGGTCCTTTCCTCATCGAATAAGGTGCAGGATGTTCTACAATGAACACCGCGATGCAAAGCAAGAACTGTAGCTACCTGTTTTTATTTTGAAATTCGATTCCACAACATCAATTAGGTTTATTTTCTTTCATTAATCTCATTAATGAATATCCCATCATTTAAATTACCTAAACATCACAGATAAATATGACGTACACTTATGCCATCCGCATTCGCCTCGATGTCCCCTCGTGCACCGTTAGGTTAGGTAACTAACGGCAGAGCGGGGCAGGGCTAGCGCGGGTGGAAAACATAAGTAACGTCTATATAATATATCATATATACTATATAAAGTATCTGTCACAGAACATCACATGATCACATCACAGATAAATCACAGCAGAAGATACATATGAAATATTGGATATACTAGGACGTCCGTGTTTTCAATACGAGCCAGTATAAAACACGGATTACACGGTCATGATGAATAGCCAATCCCACACCCCTATACCCCTACGAGAGCGGCAAGCAACCCTACCAATTCTAGGGTTAGGAGACCCGGATTCGACTCCTCGAGTTGGTCTCCCACTGGACCCCAGAACCTGGTTACTTGTGCTCCCCTCCTTGGGTCTATCCTAGTGCAGAAAAGTAAATAATATACAAAGGGTGACATCTTCCGCAACCTGGAAGTGCCCCAATAAAAGAATATTACATACAAGTTTTTACATGAATGAAAAGGAAAAACACTCATCTCACATAAAAACCCCCCGGCTATTCAAACACGACGATCCAATATAACATATCCAGCAACACATAACATCACATGTCATCAACGTAAGTAAATATGCGCATCCCAATTGTCGTTGACATATAGCAACGAAACTGGCGATATCACATATTACACTTACGGTCACAGAAAAGAAAGTGTAAAACTACAACAGTTGGAATCCGCAACCCCCTTAGACATCGCATGCCTGACCAAATGAATTACTTAGACATCGCATGCCTAACAATTATAAACCCTGCATTTTAGTCTCAAAATCGAAAACACTTTTCAATATAAAAGTCGGGCAATTCAACAGGATTCCCGACATTCAGATTGAATGCTCGTCGCAAACTTTAGTAGGCGGCCGCACCCCCGATACCGTCGACGAAGTGCACTAAGGCGGAACACCGCTGCCGCGAGCACCCGAACGGATGCTTTCGGCGACGGGGTTCTCCTACAGTCACTTGATCGGGGCAATGGAGTGAGGCTGTCTATTAAGTTTACCCGGCGAGTATCCGCATACGCTACGTGATTGCGACGGACTTTTGATCACATCAAAATTCCGTGGCAACCGATCAAGTGAGACTAAACTGCTAGATTTATAACATTCATTCAGTTATCTCATAACTATTTGCGAATTCCAAGTATTGTATCACATTCCGGATAAATAGAAAATGTTAAACTTTCCGATCGAACAATCGAACACCCAAGTTTTCCCGATACAGTCCAACACATGAAATAAGTCTAAAAACATTCAGTTCGTGCCTCAGTACCAACGGTCCAGCCGTAGAAGGGTCAATCCAACGCCTCACATGTGGCACGCCGTACTGCCCCAAACCCGAAAGTTCAAAGGGCAGTTCAAGACGGTCACATAATCGAGTTAAGGTTTGTTGTCTTCTAGAGGGACCATCGCGTTACTTGCACTACTTAGAACGTCTTTAAACCTCGGAAAAATCCAATACTTGGAAATTTTCCGGCAGGGGAAAAATTGGGTATCTACATCTGGTCGAACTTTTTAACATATTCAAAAATTACCCGGAAAGCCACATAGACAAAGTTAGACAATCCGATCGAAACACCGAGTCCCCAATACAACCCAGAAAATTCAACTCTTGAATAAATATTAAAAAATCCCAGAAAATCCAACACCAGAAAATAGGAATTACTGTGCAAGATTTATTGGGTAATGGGACCATATGGCCGCGGAACCGCGGCAGAAGACATACTTCTGCCGCTGTTCCGCGGCGGTTTAGATGAGTTAGGTCCTCGTTTTGCACCATAATTCTTAGGTCTTCCTGCTGAATTTTTTAGGAATTTTTAATCTGGAAAAAACCCATTTTTTCAAAAAAGTCCAGAGAGCAAATTAAAATCGGGGTTTCGGGTCGATCGGACTTCTAACTCCGTCTACGCATTGCCTAAGGCTCTAGCTAGGCTCTGATACCACTGTAGGGTTCCTAGGCACACTAATGAAGTCTCACAAGTGATCAAGCATGGCTAATTCAAATTTTACAAGTGCCTACAAACCCTAATACGGATCGTTAACTAGATATATAGGCGATGCAAGCATGTAAACGAATTAAATGCTAAAGGAAAGTGGCTACAACCTTTGTAGATCCGGTTCTCCACCTCCATGGCTCCTCGCTGTACAAATCGGATCTTGGGCTCTAGCGTCGGCTTCATCGGAGAAAAAGCGGGCTAGGTCATCGACGACGATGCCGAAGATGATCTACGTCGAGGCATCGCTAGATCAAGCTCCAACTTCACCAAGTCAAGAAAACTTGTGAAGGAAACACCCTATACTACTTGGCAAGAGGTAGAGGATGAAGAAATAGGAAGTGGGTAGACTTTAGATTTGGATTTCTCACACTTTTTCATCAATCACCATTAAAGTAGCAAGCTTCTTTTCATGGAAGAAGAAGATGAAGAAGAAGAAGAAGATATGATAAGTTATTTCTAAAATAGAAAAATGATATGATAAGTATCATATTGTAACCATGGTTATGTGTAGAGAGTTAACTCAAGTTAGTTGAATGGTTGGGTTTTGGAGATGAAGACAAAATGGTTGCTTAGTCAAAGTTTCAAGAATCTTCAACTACAAACAAATCAAGCCACCATTTCATTTTCTTTTCTTTTGCCAAAAAATAAATGAATAAAGAAATAAGCAAATAAAAATGAAACCCTAACCATTCATATAACCATGGTCAATTCTTTACACAAACCCTAGCTTGCATGTATCATTAAACATGATACAATCTTGTGCACAAAAGTATATCACATATACAACTTGTGCATTTCAAGTGAGAAAATCCATTTAAAGTGAACCAATACCAGTTAATGCAAAGTAATATATCAAATATATAATTATACATTAAATCATTAAATCAACACTTGATTCAATGATCCGGTCATGTCGCATATAACCGGCTAGTATCCAATGTATCGGCTTATCGAATCAATCCTTGATTCGACAACTAGGTTATATCGCATATAACCAATCGATACATTCATCGCGAGAATGGAATACGGTATCACATACATGAATTATTCTCGGTCCCGCACATATCTCATATGCGCTCCTATTTCGTTTCGCTTGAGCCAGGAAATCTCTGTGTAGGACTCTAAAGACTCGTCAATACGCCGGCAGCAGGTGATGATCATATCAAACACCCACAAGCCGCAAGCGGTCTGCTAAACGTAACGGCCACCCGGGTATTGAGCGATCAGAAGATCGACGAGCAAGCCCGCTCACACTCCTGTGAATCCAACCAGTAACACTTACCGTACAGTCCGGTCTGTTCGTCTGATATGTCGCATATCTCGCCTAGGGGTGGTAAACGTCAGACCCCAGTAGCTCGATAAGTCATGCCGACTTGAGGTCCATAACATTCGTGAAACTACTGATAACTCTTACCAGTATATCACTGCAACCCTGGCCAGGGATTTCCTGTTATGGCCAGTCGAGCATAGCGCAACATCAACCCCCAATACCGGGAGAGACGAATCCCCTCCTATCGCTCATTGCCTCCATGTGAATCGGGACTATACCCAAAAACCACCTGTTTGCACGACTCAGTAGAGCCATGGTAGGGTGGAAATCAAAGCACAGTGGGAGACACACAAGACTCTATGACGATCTCGGGTCAACAGACTAAGCTGTACCAGTGTCACCAGAGAACTGCCATCTGACGTGAGGTATAATACCATCTGGGAGTTCTCGGCGAGTCCGTTCAGTGTACCCAGTCTCCACTGAGCACCCGCATACCATCTCCGATGTCAAACACCAATGGATATGGGATCATCCATCGCCCATCACATGGGTCGAGAAGATATACGCTAGTCTACTCTGGAATATCGATGCCCCGTCTCGATATTCCCACGACTAGGAACATTGAAGGATGTACTCATGGACTACCCAGGCTCCACTAATATGATCTGCATCATAGTCCTGGAAGTCGAGTACACATCTTAAGGGCTTTATCAACATGTAATCAGAGAGACAGAGAGTATACATGTTAAGATAAAGAGCAACCAGATAGCGTACTATCATGTCGAGCAAGAAAGTCCTATCTATATATGTCCCAGCATCCACTACAATATACATCCAATGTACAGTAATGGCCTCTAGGGCATACATACAACTAACAGAATCCATGTACACCAACAATGTATGGACTTTGGAAGATGCTCCTGAAGGGGTAAAACCCATTGGGTACAAGTGGATCTTCAAGAAAAAACTCGGTGTAGATGGAAAAGTTGAGACTTTCAAAGCTAGACTTGTTGCAAAATGTTTTCGTCAACGACCAGGTGTGGATTATGACGAAACCTTTTCTCCAGTGGCTATGCTTAAGTCCATCCGGATCCTACTTGCCATCACTGCATACCATGACTACGAAATCTGGCAGATGGATATTAATACCGTTTTTCTAAATGGTGATTTAGAAGAGAGCGTATACATGACTCAGCCAGGGGGCTTCGTGGATAGTGGGAGTAGCGGAAAAGTGTGCAAGCTGCTTAAATCAATCTACGGGTTAAAGCACGCATCGCGGAGTTGGAACATCTGTTTTGATGACGCATTCAAAGAGTTTGACTTCATCAAAAATGTAAATGAACCTTGTGTATACAAGAAAGTGGCAGAGAGTAAGGTGGTCTTCCTCGTATTGTACGTGGATGACATACTCTTGATAGGAAATGATAATCCTATGCTGCACTCGGTCAAACTCTTCTTATCACAAATATTCTCAATGAAAGATCTAGGTGATGTCTCCTGCATCTTGGGAATTAAGATCTATAGAGATAGATCTAAACGGATTTTGGGATTGTCCTAATCCAGGTACATTGACACCATATTAAAAAGGTTTAGTATGGAAGATTCCAAGCGTGGGAATTTACCCACGATCTCAGGAATCACCCTCTCTAAAGAGATGTCTCCTAAGACTAATTTGGAGAGGGCTTGCACACAAGAGATACCCTATGCTTCGGCAGTCGGGTCTATCATATATGTGATGCTATATACCAGGCCTGATGTAGCATACTCACTAGGTGTAGTGAGTAGGTATCAAGCAGATCCTGGAGAGAATCACTGGACAGCAGTGAAGAACATTCTTAAGTACTTGAGAAGGACTAAAGATATGTTCTTGGTGTATGGTAACGGTGAACTCCAAATGGAGTCCTTTACCGATTCGAGCTTCCAGAGTGATAAGGATGACTCTGAGTCGGTCTCGTGTTTTGTCTTCACCCTCAATGGAGGGGCGGTTTGTTGGAAGAGTTCCAAATAGAAAACCGTGGCAGACTCGACGATGGAGGCTGAATACATCACTGCCAACGATGCTGCCACAGAAGCTGTCTGGATGAAAAAGTTCATAACCGAACTTGGTGTGGTTCCGTCCATCGAGCATCCAATACCTTTGTATTGCGATAACAATGGAGCAGTGGCTTTGGCCAAGGAACCCAGGTTCCATCAGCGATCCAGGCATATTCTGAGGCGGTATCACCTGATCCGGAAGATAGTTGATTGCCGGAAGATCGAGGTCAGGAGAGTTGACACGAGGGACAACACTGCGGATCCACTCACGAAGGCCATACCCCAGACACAATTTGAGAGACTCTTCGGGATGTTGGGTATGAGATACTACAACAATTGGCCTTAGTGCAAGTGGGAGATTGTTAGTTGTATATATATGCCCTAGAGGCCATTGTTATAATGTAATGTATATTATAGTGGATGCTTGGACATATATAGAGAGGACTTTCTTGCTCGACATGATAGTATGCTATCTGGTTGTTCTTTATCTTAACATGTTGACTTATATTATGATATTGTCTTGCTCTCACATGTTGATAAAGCCCTTAGGATGTTTACTTGACTACTAGGATTATGATGGAGATCATACTAGTGGAGTTAGGGTAGTCTATAAGTACATCCTTTAATTGTTCCTAGTCGTGGGTGTATCGAGACGGGACATCGATATACCAGTATAGACTAGCATATACGCTTCTTGATCCATATGATGGGCGATGGATAACCCCACATCCATTGGTGTTTGACATCAAAGATGGTATACGGGTGCTCAGTGGAGACTGGGTACACTGAACAGGACTCGCCGAGAACTCCTAAATGGTATTATACCTCACGTCAGATAGCAGTTCTCTGGTGACACTAGTACAGGTTAGTCTGTTGACCCGAGATCGTCATAGAGTCTTGTGTGATTTCCACTGTGCTTTGATTTCCACCTTACCACGTTCAAGAGAACGTGCAAAACGATGGTTTTTTGGTACAGTCCTGAGTCATATGGAGGCAATGAGCGATAGGAGGGGATTTCGTCTCTCCCGGTATTGGTGGTTGATGTTACGCTGTGCTCGATTGGCCATAATACGAAATCCCTGGCCAGGGTTGATGAGATTTACTGGTAAGTGTTATTATTATTTTCTTGAACCGTTATGAGCCTCACGTCGGCATGACTTATCAAGCTACCGGGGTCTGACGTTTTGTAACACCCTAGTTCATTTATACCAGTTCTATTTTGGGTATTTCTTTATTTATGGCTACTTTTTGATTTATTGTGTTTTGGGTGCGAATATTGTAATTGGCATTTGTATTTGCATCCGACCCGCTTACTGGAAACCCGTCTTGATTCCTGTTTATGATTTATCCTGGCTTGTTATATGGATTCATGCATTTTCATTTTTTTACTGCATACTGACATTTTATCTGGCATCTGTATTTTTTTAATATAACATTTAAAGTCAAGTAAAATATTTTAAAAATATCTAGCATGGCCTGCATGATACCTCTGACCTTGTCGTAGCATCCGCGCACCTTGTTCTCGTCCCGTTCAGTGAAACGTACCTGTTTGGATGGCTACGTGCACGTGCGTGCATCCGTTCTTGGGGGTATGCATTTTCGTTACCCGGATATCCTATTTTGATTTTGGTTGACACGTATATTAACCGTATTTTCAAACCATATTTTTAGATCCGACCTGGGCATATTTTGGAGTAAGTTTGTATTTGCCAAAATCTCAAAATTTCCTAATATTTTATTCTAATAAGATTTTCTTTAACAAGATAATTTTTTAAAAAAGATTTTTAACGCACAGTTCACACCTCTCTCTCTCTCTCTCTCTCTTAATATATTTATATTAAATTTTTTCCTCTAAACTATTCCTTTCCCAGCCCATTCTCTCTCTCTCTCTCTCTTTCACTCCTATCGCGATTCCTGTTCATCGCGAGATCCACTCACCTTCCTTCTCTCCACTAGCCTCACCTCCCTTCTCCATTTCGTTTCTTTTCTTTTAAACCCATGCACTGCCTCCACGAGAACCCACTGACGCTCTCGAAACCCAAACCTAGCCGCGCCCTCCACCCTCGCCCGTCACCCTCGTCTCCCTCTCCGACACCACCTCCATCACCTCCTTCATCCCATTCCCGAGCTCTCCTTCACCCCGACCAAGAACCCTACAGCATCCAAAGCAAACCTTATCCCTTGCAACCTTCACCTGCACCTCCTCTGTCGTCGTCGCCCCTCGCCGGCGATCACCTCGTCGTCGACCAACCCAACGTCCTCTCCACCACCCTATCTCCCCTCTCTCCTCTCTCCTACTCCAGATCCCAAACTCCCCCACTGCAAACCCTAGAACCCTGCACCAACCGACCCCAACACCTGCACACCCATCGCCGGAGCTCCGACCCCGTCGCCTCCGTGCACTCGTCATCACGTCACCCCCTTGCAGCCTCCTCTGACCCCAGAACACCACAACAACCAAACCCCACTCTCCCTCTTCTTCTTTCCTCTTCCTCTTCTTCTCTTTGCTTCTTGATTTCTTGGTTTTCCTGTCATCGCAGCAATCGTGCCGTCGCTGATGATCAGGGCGACTCTGTGGACGTTTCCAGCCAGCGTGGTCACCTTCTTGATTTGGTTGGTTCAGTTTTGTACGCCTGTATGTGTGTAGCGGCTTTTACCGACATCGTACGCAGTGTACGTATCCCGTCGTGAGATCCGTTCAGGCAAGTTTATCTTGCTACATGCTATGATATATACTACATCCATATTAATAATAATATTTAATGTTTAGTGTATTGTACATCCCTTATTATCATTTTACTATTTTACTGTTTTCGGACATCCGTGTGCATCCGTATCATTATTTACATATCTAGTCGCATGCTAGTTCATCTTGTTTCATGCTAGGTATATTATTATGCATCCATACGAGTAAAATGTTACCCGTTTATCACATTGTACATCCATACTAAAAGTTTACTGTTTTCGGATACCCGTTTCATCCATATCATTTAAGATATATATAACTGCATATGTAAATCACATTAATTCATATTATTAGTGTAGTAACACCCTATGCTTAATAAAGTGCATCCTAATTAATATTGGAACTGTAAATGTAACCTATAATCGATAGTTGTGCATCCATACCATTAATTCTATATCTATTCGCATACCATGTCACATTATTACATATTGTTGTTATATCGACACCCTATGCTTGATATTGTACACCCTACATAGTCATGATGTAACCCCTGATCGATGTTTGTGCATCCATGCTTTTATTGTACGTCCGTACTTCCACCCTGATTCAATACTTGCTACAGTTTGATTATGAGCACCCGTTTGATACCTGTGCACTACCTGACATGACCTGATATATCATTACTTGACTTGTTACCTGATCCTGTTTCTAATGCCGACAATCCTGACATGTTGTCCCGACGGACATATCCTGTTGTCTGTATAAACAAACATGTTCCTGCTTGATCCTGTGTTGGCATTAGCTTCAGATCTATCAATACCTGACTTGAACACATAACTTGGGGGTATGAGGAAATCAATGATGAAACCTGACTTGTAACTCGACAGTTCGATGCTTATACTGATCAGTTTTGGGGCTAGGCCAGTCCCGGGATGATGTTGCCGACATCATTCGTTTGTACATGTTTCCTGTTTGTGCTTAGCGGTACGTCTCGAATTCAACCCCGAGAGTCTGGACCATGGTCCCGGGTATGCACGGGATACTATTGAGTTACATCGACGATTCATCAAATTGATTTCAAAGACTTGAGAGTAATTAATCCAGTAGCTTAGTTCAGATTATTCACTGTACATCACAGGTGCTTATACCCTTCACTGTTCCTTATTCGTGATACTGTTATACTCTTATTACTGTTCATACTCATGCCTGCACGTCTTATTACCTCCTGATTATATTATTGTTTGATATTATGACGCACTGACGTCTGGGTTTTGCATGGCCCAGATCCTCTACCTTTGTCGCAGGCTGATCAGGAGTATTTCCGCCGTCGGGCCGAGCAGTGAGGATCCTGTTAGTATCCAGTTAGTTTAGTTATTTCCGTACTTTCCAGATGATACTGTTTATTGGATTTATTGCTTCCGCATATTATTTCTTGACTCGTTTATTCTGGCATATGGACATGTACTAGATAGTTTATTTTACTTTCCTATTCTTGATATCTTATAGACAGCCGTAATGTGACTGTGGAGGGATGTTTCTTATCCACAGGTAGCATGGTTGGCTCTTTCACGTGCCGATCTTAGCATACTCTGGAAAGCGGGGCGTGACACGTTTACCACCCCTAGGCTAGATATGCGACATATCAGACGAAGAGACCGGACTGTACGAAAGTGTTACTTGTTGGATCACAGGGGTATGAGCAGGCATGCTTGTTGATCTTCTGATCGCTCAATACCCGGGTGGCCGTTACATGCAGCTAGTACCGCTGACGGTTTTTGGGTGACTGATATGATCATCACCTACTGCCGGAGTATTGATGAGTCTTTAGAGTCCTACACAAAGGTTTCCTGGCTCAGGCGAAACGAAGTAGGAGCACATATGTGATATGTGCGGGACCGAGATTAATACGTGTATGTGATACCGTGTTCTATTCTCGCGATATGTGATATTGGCTGGTTATATGTGATATAGCCGGGTTATCGGATCAAGTGTTGATTCGATAAGTTGATACATATGATATTGGTCGGTTATATGTGATATAGCCGGATTATTAAATCAAGTGTTGATTTAATAATTTAATGTATAATTATATATTTGATATATTAATTTTTATTAACTAATATTAGCTCACCTAAGAATTCTTTTTTCTCACTTGTGCATTTAGTATATATGTGATATATATTAATGTACATTTTTTGTATCATGCTAGATGATACATGCAATATGGGTATGTGAGACTTACACCATACTTGATATAATGTAGGGTTTTATTTATTTTAAGTAAATCAAAATTAGTAGGAAATTAGTCATGGTTGATGCTTAGTAGAAGCTTGTGGAACCATTGACTTAGTCCACTAGTTTTGTTTTATTAAAGATATTTATTAACCTAACCATTATCTTTAGCCATGGTTTATTCTCTACATGAGTTAGTATATGATATGAACTCACCCATGGTTGCTGTTCTCACCATTCTATTATTCACTTCATCATCTTCCTCATCTTCAAGAGCTCTCTAGGTTTTTAGGAGGTGGGGAAAATTAGTGAGAAAAAGATTTCTAAAGTGAGCAAAATTTCTACTTCATTATTCTTTACTAGACTAGCCATTTAGTTTAAGGTGTTTGCTTTACTAATACCCAATTAGTGAAGTAGGAGCTTAAGTTAGTGTCTCCTCGACATAAATCATCTTCGACCTCGAAGACTTCAAGCAAGCTTGTTCCTTTCACCTTGTGGAACCTCCCTAGAGTCTGCAAGATCACTACTTGGAGCGAAGGGACCACTACAAGGAGCTTTTGAAGTGAAGGACCGGTCTACAAAGGTTGTATTCCTTACTCACTTCTTAGATGTAAAATTGTTTACATTATAGTTTTCGTTTAATTCTCTAGTTAAGATTCTAAGTTAGGGTTCTTTAGCTTGGCAAATTTTTGAAAATGGCATGGACGATACCTCCCGAAATCTTGCTGTCGTGCTAGGGAACCGTACACCGCTGCTACCATTTGACTCTATTCTGTTTGAGCCAGCTAACACCATCCCTGCTCTTCAAGCCCCGGTGATGGATAAACCGGCCTCAAAAGGGAAAAAGCCAAACGTCATGGTCGCGAAGGCACCTCGGCCTAAGCACAAATCCATTTCCGAACGACTCTCCGTTCCTACAGCTAGGGGCAAAGCCATCAACACCAACAAAGCAATAAGGCATCTCGGGCAAGCTCCAACGGTGCCCCTGACAACTGCTCAATCGGGTACCTTCTTTAAGCTCCCCGTCAATCGACTCACTATGGTTTCCTGGATGACGGATGCCCATCAAGCCCTGAAAATAGAGAAGTTAAGACAGAAAAGGCTCAGATACAGAGCCACCAAAAGGGCTAGGGCTCCTGCTAGGCTGAACTTCATGAGATTTCAGGAACAGGGTTACCCCGCAACAACAGCTAAATCGGCTGTAAAGCTCGCTAATTCTTTTGAACCTCTGAAATTGGTCCAGAAGAATGCCATGACCGCAAGAGTCAAGAAAACTGCGAGCCAGACAGCACCACCCAAGGACCCAGTCAGGTCAACCGTCTTCAGTCACATATCCTTTCCAGAAGAGGAAGGGCCACGACGACAGTCCGAAAAATTAGTCGCCAAAGATAAAGAGATGGCTG
This sequence comes from Agapanthus africanus, assembly GCA_030015575.1. Lineage (NCBI taxonomy): Eukaryota > Viridiplantae > Streptophyta > Magnoliopsida > Asparagales > Amaryllidaceae > Agapanthus > Agapanthus africanus. The sequence continues at coordinate 898,123,521 of CM057337.1, forward strand.
GACATATGGTCCACACTGTCTACATGGTGGGCACGCACAGTAAGAGCAAGGACGGGGCCATCACATCTAAAATCCAATCTGGTGTGAATATCGTTGCCACTTCCCAAGACCAGCCTCCTCTGGAATGTAATGAAAACCCTTCTAGTGAGGCTGATAAGCAGAGAGATCTCTCGGTTCATGAGGAGTCAGGCTCAAAAAGTGAAGAGGAGCCAACCTTCCATCCCAAGACCGCAGAGCAGCAACTTCTCCAAGAGCTCCAGAAGCAGCTCAGAAACAAAGACAAGGAGATGGCCAAACTTTACTCAAGGATTGACGACTTGACAAACATCGTTTTACAGCTCATGGCCCAAGTTGCCTCTCAGCCACCCAATCAAGCGCAGGGTTTTGCTCATGAACCAGAAAACGGTGTCATGAGACAGCCGACGCCTATTCCCTCAAATCCAAAGGTGGGCGAACCGTATGAAAGTTGGTCGCATCCAATCTTGGAAAATGTCTTGACTACCGATGACAGCAACCCACTAACTCAAGATCAAATCATGGATTTGGTCGCCAACAAAGTCAAAATATTGGTAGCCAATGCTGAAGCGCAAAAAGATATCAGCAGTAGTGGAAACCATATCCTGCTCGGTATCATCTGGTAGAGTTTCCTAGTGGCTATGTCATCCCCAAATTCGAAAGATTTGATTGGACGGGAAATGCAAATCAGCACATCGCCCACTTTAAAGCCTCATGCGGGAATACTGGGGGAAATGATGCGCTTCTCCTTCACCAGTTCATTGATAGCTTAATCGATGTCGCTTTCGACTGGTATGCGAGCTTACCGGAATGCTCCGTTACTACTTTCGTTCAAATGGAATATTTGTTTCGACAAAGGTTCATGAGTGCCAGCGATAAGATTACCATCGCCGACCTCGTAAGGACCAAGCGAAAGAACAACGAAAGCAGCAAGGATTTTACAACCCGATGGCGCAATCTCTCCGTCAAATGTGAACCTCCGAGAGAGCAGGACCAATCTGTTAGCCTCCTCGTCGGAAATTTTAACAATTGGATGGCCCCATTTCTATGCACCGCGGGTCTCAAAACATTCTAAGAGCTGATCAGGAAAGTTCAGATATTGGAGTGCTCAAAGCAGGAGTCCTCCTCTGATTCCCAAAATAACAATAGTTCCTGAAAAAGCCGGAAGGACGATAATCGCAAAGGCGGAAATTCCGACGATACGGAATCTTTTAACATTTCGGGTAACCGAAATAAGAGAAGGATGAGCCGGCCTAATGCTAACTAGCCTCAGAAGCCAGTGTTCGGAGAGGGAGAAGAATCTCTATTGAAAGAGAAGCTGGATAAGGTCTATTCCTTCAGAATGGACAAAGTCCATAAATATTCAAGGATGCCCTAAGAAACAGTCTACAATTGCCGGAATCAAAAAGACCTCAAGAAACGAATATGACCGATGACCCCAAATATTGCCCCTATCACAGAGTGATAGGTCATGCCATTGAGGACCGCTTCGTCTTCAAAGATTGGGTTGAAAAGCAATACAGGGCAGGAGAGATAGAACTGTCAAAAGGCGTGTTAACAAACAGTTAAGCTGCGACCGCCAATTTCATAAAAACGGAGACCGAAGCCCTTCGGGAACTTGATTCTCTCAGACATATGACTTTCTTTAAAAAGAGCGGACCAAGGCAACAAGCTAAGTGCCAAACGAGCAACATTGCCAATGAAGAGGCAGTAGACGGGTATACAATCCATACGATCTACATGGTAGAGCCCATAGGAACAAGTCCTCCTACGCCTTATAGCCATGACGATGAAGTGGTTGTTGCTAGCCAACATCGACTCGGTCTAAATGATGAAGAGCCCGCTCAGGCCATTAAACCAAAGGAACCGTGGTTCTTACCAAATCAAGCTCAGGCGGTAAGGATGACCCTGTTGTCATGCCCAGAACTATATGACAAGTGTTATTCCAATGGCTTCAAAGGCAGCTTCAGGACAGGGACAAGAAGATGGCCAAGGTCCACTCCAAAGTCAACGAGCTGGCAAACATCATGGCAGATCTCACGACCCAAGTCGTCCGATTGCAATTACAGCAAAATCAAATTTTGGTTCATGAGCCACAAATTGATAGCCGGAAGCAACCAACCGATATTCCCTCTAGCCCAAGAGTGGAACACTTTTGAGAAAAACGGCCGTGATCAGCTTCCAGTCTCTCCGATACGTACACTAAATGAGCTAAGCGGACAACAGGCGAACCAAAGTCTGATCGGCCTTAAGGACCGGCATCAGGAAAGGCACCTACTCTAATGGAGAGAAAGAAGAAAGTATACTCCTTCAGGAGGGATGAAGTCCGCAAAATGTTCGAGGATGTTTTGAAAAACGGTTTGCAACTGCCTATTCCAAAGAGGCCATATGAAATGAACATGACGGGCAATCCCATTTACTGCCCATATCATAGAACGGTGAGTCATACCATTGAAGACTGTTATGTTTTCAAAGATTAGGTGGTGTCATGCCCCGTTTCCCAAAATACGGAATACGAGGGGTTGACAAGGCCAGCCATGCTCCTACGGTCAAGGAATATCCTGCCGTAGTCACACTGCGGTTTCTAGCATTATGTGGTAATCAGTAATCAATGCACAGGTAATGAGAAAAGCAGTCACTAAATCAAAACAGATATAAAACTAACCGGATAGAAATCAAGGAAAGACAGTGCTGGCGTGGCTGATCTGGATGTCCGCAAAAATCCTCGAGATACGTTAGGTCCTGATCCAAGTAAGTCCGCTTCTCAAACTGAGCATGCATACTCAGGTCGTCAGAGCGACACGATAGCAATATATATAAATACAAATGTGAACACGTGCAATAATGATGAATATGAAACAGTAAGCATGGAGTGATGACATGAGCATGAAGTAATCGGTACAGGTAAACAGTAAAGCAGGTATATCGAATCAGTAATCAATGCATGACCATGTCACTAAATCTATCAGTCTCTAAGTCTCACTGTCCAGGTCGCTAAATCTATTGTCAGTCCAAGTGTAAGAGTCAACCACGCAGGAGTATCCCCAACCCAAGGGTAGGGCCCCAGGGGCAAGGGAACACGGGCCTGAAACACACTCACTAATAATCAGTAATATCACCCATATGACTCCTACAATCGCTGTATATGCCGGCAATGGGACTCCCGAGATTCCGTTGAACTCACACTCAAACTACCCCACACCCCGTGGTCTACATCAAATACCGACCATAAACCCAAATACTAGTCGGTCCATGACAAGTCTACGCGAGAACTGGAGACAGGATCTCCATCAAGTATGTCTCGACCGGTACCCAAGATAAATGGACAGTGTTTGACGCCTTACCTATGACACTAATATAATTGCTTCCATAACCGTCCCATACCAATTATAGTTACACTTGCATATGCCCCATAGGCGTCGACAATGCAATAATTAACTGGTTCCGCTGATTGTGTACAAGTCCGTGTCACTTTCACTATTCAATCATGCTTATACACTAACGTACTTGCCACAATCCAATCACTAATAATTATCACTGGATGATGTATCACGGTCACTAGATTATCAATGTATATGACCACTATTCAATGAGGGTATAACCGCTACATGATATGATGAGAATGCAATTAATTGTAATACGAATAAAATATAGCAGTCAGTGCCATACCACTCGCAAATTTACTATAAACCACACGTGCAGAATTAAGCAAAACAATATAAAAGGGGTAAGCAGTATGTTTAATTATCTATCCATCAAAATTATTTTCGTGTCAAACGGATTTCAGGTTTACTAGTTACGGTCATTTCATTTTAAGTGTTTACTGCTGGAAATCCAATTTCTGAACTGGAAGTCCGTTTCGTAACACGTTTTACTCCCAGTTGGGATCATAATTAGGCGATGCTATTTTTGGATAATATTTAGGTTTATCAGTTAGGTTTTTAACGCACTTGATGGATCGATAATATCCATATTGTACTGGAAGTTATACATTATATAATATTGGGGTATACATTCTGTCCCTGCTTGGGACTGACGTATGTATGGATGGTTTAAAATGTGATTAAAATAGTAAACGATGGTAAAAACGAATGAAATCACTTCCAATAGTTATATAGAGTATTTAAATACGCTACGGTATAGGATTCCACGTAATAATATTTTCACACAGAAACATGGAAGTATTTCCAATCAAGTATTGACAGCAAGTGTTGCTCTGGACTGCAGTCCCGAGCCGCACTCCTAAACAGTTTCCATCACCTAATTAGAATAGAAATAGATTAAAAATCATATGGGGTTCTAGGTCGTTGAGTCGGATTCGATATGAGCCCCCGAACACAATATTTCAGTGTGTAACCAATTTACTATGATTTTCACAAAATTCAGGTACGGAAATTTTCAGATTCGACGGGTCTAAATGGGGATGACATTTCACGTTGTTAAAATCCGTATTTTCAAACCAAATATTAACACACTATTCGTTATCACTCGGGCCAACTGTTATGTTTAATTTCCATCATTATAAGGGGGTTTTCAGATTATGATTTGCATCAAACACTTATATTAATATTGAATCGCAATCGAAATAAATATACATAATAGCATGAAGCAAGTATTTAAACTTGCCTGACGACGACGATCGGTGATATGACAGCAGAAGACGGTGATGAACGATACGGCACGTTGCAGACACGGACTAGGCACGACACGGCAACGCAGAAGTTTGGCCTCGGTTTGAGCTTGGTGCAGCTTCGAGCTCGACAGTGGCGGCTTGTGTGCGCTGGTGTTGGGGAGAAGGAGACGAGGAGGTGGAGGCGGATTCGACGACGGCGAGGTGGCGACGGCGAGGTGGCGACAGCAAAGTTCCGGAAAGGTGGTCGACGGGTGCAGGAGGTCGGGGTGATGGGTTTTCGGTGGAGTTCTTGCTCGGGAATGATGGCGAGGCGAGGTCTGGCGCGTGTGTGTGCAGGTGAGGGAGCTCGGGGAAGGAGGTGGTCGGCGACCTTCGACGGCGGCGATTGGGGTGTTGGTTGCTGCGGCTTCGTCGGGTGGCTAGCGAAATGCTCGGAGGAGGTAGGGGAGGCTGGGTGCTTGCAGTGGCCGGAACTGGTGTGACACGGTGGTCGGGTGTAGGGGCGAAAGTGCTTCGTCGAGGTGGTCGGAGGGTGCTCGTAAGGAGATGAGCTCGACGGTTGGAGGAAACTGTAGCGGTGTGTGGTCGTCGAAGGTTGGTGGAGGTGCTCGGGAGGAGGTGGCTGTTGAGGTGGAGCTGCGGTGGTGTTGCAGTGCGGCTTGATCACGTTGGCAAAAAGTCACAGGTGAGGGTGGTGGTCGGTGGGTTCGACCGGGGTTGAGGGGAGAGAAAGAGGGTGATGGGTTTAGGTGAGGAGAGAGGAGGAGTTGAAGGTGGTTAGGGTGTGGAGGCGACGACGAGGTCGTCGGTGACGATGGAAGAAGATGGCGAGGTCGGGGCTGTGGGTTCAAGTGTGCATGGATCGGCATTCTGGGGTGTGGGGTGATGGCGGTCGTGGTCGATGGTGGGTGTGGCGAAGCTGGGGTAGCATTGCAGTTCGTCAGCGAGGTGTGCAGGGGTCGGTTTGGGTTGCGGTTGGTCTCATCGTCGCGGAGGAAGGGTTGCATCCGGTGGCTTGGAGAAAGCGATGGCTGCGGGTAATGGGTTGTGAGGTCGACGGCATGGGGCGACGGCGATGGGGGTGCAGGTTCTTGGGTTCTTGGGTTCGTTGCGAGGTCGGTAGCGTGGAGGAGAGGGACGTGAGCGGGGAGAGCTCGGGGCAGGTGATGGAGGGAGGCTGCCGGCAGCGTTAGGGTGAGCCGACGGGGTTGGTAATAGAGGCGAGTGCGTCTTGTAGAGGATGAGGAGGGAGAAGCGGGGAGAAGAGAGAGAGGGAGAAGAGAAAGAGAGGGATCGAGAGGAGAGAGAGAGTGATAATAGAGAGAGAGAGAGACGTAGGGTGATAATAGAGAGAGAGAGAGATGTGGGGTAGGGAGAGAGAGAAAACGTGGGTGATAAGAGTTTTAAAGAAGAGAGAGGGTAACGGGAATATAATTTATAAGGTATTTAATGAGATTTATTTGTGTAAGATTTGGGTTTAAATGAGGATATATTTATTTTGAAATTTGAGAAGGTATCTGTTGGGAAAAAGAAGTGAAGGACCATTGGGCTTGTTGGGCTTGGGCTCAAGAAAAATTTAGAAAGAAAAAGGAGTCAGGTTAAAGATGGACTTGGGCTTTGGGTTAGGTTTGTTTAGTGAAAACCATTTGGGTAAAAGTATAGGTTAGGGTTTTAAAATAAATAAAATAAATATAAATATAAATAAACAAATTTTGTGAGCAACATTTTATATAAATACGGATATTGGCGTACAAAAGGAACTGGGTATTACATCATATCACCCTTACAAAAATTTCGTCCTCGAAATTTAAAATAAACGATAAGCTATAAAATAATATGCGAAAACCACAAAATCAAATACTACTATATAGTGTATACGTAAAAGTGGCTAGATAAAAATCATAATTATATATATATATATATATATATATACGTATATGTAAGAAATAGCGCAGCTAAAATAATAATCATAAGTAAGCACATGGCATAGCCATTTATAATGATAAACTACATATATACAACACACGGAAAAACAATAATAAACAATAGTGAGGGATTGGTTGATAGGCCTTAAGAATCAAAACCACTTTGGTGAGATTACAATTCAAACAAGTACAAAATAACTTCAGAATACGTATAAGGTAAAAGTGTCGAAAAATAAAACGAAGAATAAGCGAGATATCAACGAAAACAACAAAAGCATTAGTATGGAAAATTCATTAGAAAATAAAATATATAATGTAAATCAAAACGATTTTAACACTTAGAAATAGTAAAGAAATTCGGGAAAGTAACTAAAAATACTTATTAACACATAATGGAAATCTATCTTATTATAAATAGGCAAAACTCTAAAATTTTAAAATAGTAAATGTACTGATTATAATTGTTTCCCCCAATGAGAGCAAAACATTGTTCAAAGTTTGAAATTTGAAATGAAGCAGCGCTTCATAGCAGCGCCAAGTGCGCTGCACTCAAAGCAGCTCACCACGTGCAAAGCACGTTGTTCCCTGATAAAAATCAGGAAACACCTCAATGAGGTATCACGTGTTCACATGTGACCAAGGGTCACGTGTTCACGCGTGACCAAGGGTCACGTGTTGACACGTGATCTCTTTATAGAATTAAAATTCTAATCAATCAAAAAGGCAAACAAAACAGCTAAGGAAAGACCCCAATGGGGGATCACGTGACCACACGTGACCAAAGGTCATGTGCTCACACGTGACCAAGGGTCACGCGCTGACACGTGATGGTTCTTTAGCCCAGTTAAAAGACAGAATTAAATTCTGAATGAAGGAGGGTCACGTGCCAACACGTGATAGGCTTTGAAAGCCTTATAAATTAATAGAATTAAATTCTAATTAAGGAAAATCAAAGATCCTAACTAGTAAAGTATTTCTTTAAATCTTTCCAAACAAAAGAGGAGTATGCTCTGTAAAGTAGAGCACCGTTGGATTAAAAATCCAATGGTGATTAAAAATCACCAATTTATGGAAAGATTTTATCAAGGAAAGATTTCCCTAAATTCACCAAGAATAACAAGCAGAATATCTTCTAGATTAAAAATCCAATGGTGAATAAAATTCACTGAGTGGTCTAAAAGATCATGTTAGTTACAAAAACAAACAAAATCTTTTAATGAAAAATTTACTAAACAAATTGATTCTTTTCCTTCTCCTATAAATAGGAGCCAAGGAGAGGAGAAAGATATAGAATTTTGGGATCTTGAAATTTTCCAAAGGCAAACAGCAGAGAGAAAAGAAAGGAGAATTTAATTCTCAAGAAAGAAAACCCTAGGTGAGAAAAAGAAAAGGGATAAAAGCTTCACAAAACAAAAGAGAATTTAATTCTCAATCTAAGAGTTTAACTCTTCTGCAAAAGAACTTAGTTCTTCCTCTGGTTGAAGATCTGCAGAAGCAAATCTCCCCGTAGGTTGAGAATTTAATTCTCATCGGTTTGAGATTTTTCCATGCAGATCCAAAACTTAGAGGGGGAATTGAGTTTAGAGAATTTAATTCTCCCAATTCATAGGAATTCAATTCCTTCCAAAATAAACTAGGGTTTAACCTTATATGAGAATTTAATTCTCCTAAATTTATAGGAATTTAATTCCTCCAAGATAAAACTAAGGTTTAACCCTACATGAGAATTTAATTCTCCTAAATTTACAGAAATTTAATTCCTTCAAGATAGACAGAACTAGGGTTTAAACCCTACTTAAGAATTTAGTTCTTTCAGATTCACAGGAACTTAATTCCTCCTAAAATGAAATTAGGGTTTCACCCTGCATAAGAATTTAATTCCTTCACATAGGAATTTAATTCCTCCAAAGAAACCACAATTAGGGTTTAACCTTATAAAGAATTTAAGCCTTAAAGAAATAAAGAGACTTGAAAGATCTCCGTGCATGCAAAAGACTAAGGTCACGTGTTCACACGTGACCCCTGAAAAGATCCCCCAAAATGAGAAGGAATTAGCCCTGAGGCAACGCCTCACGTGCTCCCACGTGACCTCCAAAACAACAAGAATAAAAGCAAAGGCAGATTCTAACTTGGGCGCTCTCACGTGTTACCACGTGATCCCTTGATGAAGCTTTAATAATCAGCGCACAAATATCCATCACGTGCCAACATGTGATGGCCAAAAGAGAAAAAGTGTTAAACACTTATTTGCTTAACAAAGTAAAAGTAATCTGGCCCCATCTTTGGGTACCCGCACGTGTCCCCCACGTGACCCCTTCCTCTCTATTGTTTAACACTAACTCGACAATTTTATTTCCAGTGTTTAACACTGTTGTCTTCTAGTGTTTAACACTAATTTGAAAATCTTATTTCTAGTGTTTAACACTAATTTGAGAATTTTTACTTCCTGTGTTTAACAATGTTGTTCTCTAGTGTTTAACACTAGTTATAGCCAAATTGGCTAATTTTCCAGAGGCAAAAGCCTCCCCTTCAACTGAATCTCAAAATTGAGTAAAATTCATAGCTATAATGTTCAATGCTCAGTCAAAGACAAAATGTATCAGAGCCCTCAAACTCTGATTTAGCATTGCTAAATAATGTGGGCTTGAACCCAGACAAATGTCTAATGGTCCAACAAAGGGCCAACACTTCAAATCCAATTGGACTTAGCCCAAGTTGGCTATAAGTCCTCAATTCAGATTTAACTGAGCCAATGTGCTCATAATCTAATTAATTGATCTTAGTTCCAAATTGGACTACAGATCACTTAATCCACTATTGATTCGAGGGTACATCTCTTCACTCCTCTGATATTTGTCGTTGTAATCCTTCAACGTCTTCAGAGAGGTGACGGGTCCCGACAACAACACATTTCACGGACTATGATGTCCTTAACCTTGACTGTGAGGTCTTTAAACTCACAGACTATGATGTCCTTAACCTCGACCGTGATGTCTTTAAACTAACGTTGGACTGTGGGGTCCTTAAACCCACGGAGTATGATGTCCTTAACCTCGACCGTGATGTCTTTAAACTAACGTTGGACTGTGGGGTCCTTAAACCCACGGACTATGATGTCTTTAACCTCAACCGTGATGTCTTTAAACTAACGGTGGACTGTGGGGTCCTTAAACTCACGGACTATGATGTCCTTAACCTGGACCGAGATGTCCTTAAACTAACAATGGACCGAGATGTCCTTAAACTAACAATGGACCACTATGTCCTTAAACTGGTAATCGACCGCAATGTCCCTAAACAAAACAATAGAGCCCAAACGCTCTTTTGTCGGATCTAAACGATCCCGTTAAGTTGATCTTAGTCTGAAATTAGACTAACGTATCCTTAACAAACGTTTAAGTTGATCTTAGTCTCAAATGAGACTAACGTATCCTTAAACCCAACCCCCAAACCCAAATCTAAGAAAATACGGATTTGGACTAATCCTCGCCCTATGGGCGACGACATAAATTAGTCTCCGTATACAATCCACGGGCAACCAAAAACAAAACAAACACACACGACACGAAGTGACCATCTGGAGAAGGAGAAAGTGGTTACCGCTATGCGGTAGCGTAATTAACTGCAGGGGCTTGCGCCTGCAAGGAAGAGCATCTCCACAATCAAAAACCCATAAATGAGGGGGAATCTGACGAAGTCTGCTACATCGGCCGCATCCGTTTAAACCTTCGATACACGGTGCCATAAATCAACTTGGTATCTTCGGAGAGGTGGACGGATAGCACCAATTAGCATCTGCCCTCGGAATTCAGGCCCAGACGTCCCAACGTCCTGGTCGCGTCTTTCGACGGGGAACAGATTCTGGCACGCCCGGTGGGACCTCTTCCTCTTTCCACTCCACACTTCGTGTGTCGTGTTCGCGAACGAATCGCGGTTTACTAATAGTTGCCTTTGGGTTTGAGATACTAAGATTTGGCGTCTTGCTTGGTGCAGAAAGCGAAAAATCAATGGCGTCCACTTGCGCGAAGTGTTCCAACTGCAATTGCAACCCACGTTCCGCCTCATCTGGAGGCATAGCTTACGGGCCCCAAGCGGCCTCCCTGTTCACGATGCCGGTAGAACAGATCACTCAGGCCACCACTGGACTGTTTTTCGGAACCATGCTCCCGCCTACAAGCTTCAGCGCTCCTATACCAACACAGGAAACTCCTAAAAAGTCGGTCTTTGATCGGCTTACAACTACTGCGGCCCCTCTCAACGGGTCATCCAGCTCCAGCACCTCGGTCTTCGCCAGATTGGGCCAAAGTTCCTGTGGGCCAATGGTGAAGCCTGCAATTCAAGAAAAGGTTGTTCCGAAGAGAGTAACCATCCCTGCTCCCGAAGTCATCAAGGCGGCTTCTCCTGCCAAAGGGTCGGTCTTTACAAGACTGACTGTCCCGGCTCCCACTCTGGCTCCCGTTCCCGCTCCGAAGTCTGTCTTTGACAGATTAAATACTGCTACTCAATGAACATCAGTCTTCAAGAGGCTGAAGCCAGCAACAGCCCTTCTCCAAAACAGGGGGCATAACGAAGTCGCCCCTAAAGCTGAAACAATCCCAACGGCTCGACACGCTCGACGTCGCCACTGGCGCCGAGTAAGGAAGGCTGGGGGCAACTCCACCAGCCCCAGCAGTTGAAGTCAATACTGCTGTTCCAACTGGGAACAGCTTTGAATTGCTGAACAAGGTGCGCAGGAATTCTCCTACCGCCGTACTGAAAAGATCTCCTCCACCCGTGGAGAAGGTTACAGAAACGAAGCCGGAACAGTCCCCTCAGCGGCTATCCTCCAAAATATACAAGGTCTGGCGGCAGGTTCAGGACTCAGTGATTGATCAAGATTATCCTCGCCGACAGAAAAACCTGATGGTTTAGCAGGAAGAGAACCGTCCTGGCAAGCCACAAAGGACGACAACCACCTGGGTGCCCGCTGCAACGGCCCCCTCGACGTCAACTACTCAAAAGAGAAGGAGGCCAGAGAAAGCCCCTGTAACTGCGGTAAACCGTAAAAGCGCTGAATCTAAACACCCCAAGTCTGGAGGCATGATGGTACATACCATTTATATGGCTTCCGGAAAAGTGGAGAGCCGTGCTTCTACGGTCCATCGACCGCTCACCCGATCAATAACGAGAGCTCAGGAACAGCAACAGCAGAAGCTTCAGGAGATGCTGACTGCGATGGCCACACTCACTGGGCCAAAAGAAAACCCAGAGACCTCAGATCAACGTCGAGAACAAGAGACTAATACCAAATTCCTCCGAAGAATGCTCGAGAGGAAATAAAAAGAGGCTGCGGAGCAGGCAGCCAATATAAAACGAATGGCTCTCTTGTTCCAAGACATGGCTGGGATGATGTTACAGCCAGAACCTCCAGCTGAAGATCCCCCGGTCATTGTTGAAGACGAAAAAGGGGAGACATCGAACCCTCCTCCGGCTCTTTCAGCAGCCAAAGAGGAAACAATTTCCAAGGCCGCTCTGGATGACTACATTGCTCAGCTAATACGAGCTCACCAGGTGAATGAAGCGTCCGGCCAAGTTGTTAAAACTGGGCGACCATATCCAGGCTGGTATGACCAGATAAAGTACCCGCCGGGATATACCATCCCTAAATTTCATGTATATAAAGGGACGGGAAATCCGCACCAGCATGTCGCCCAGTTCAGGGCTCTATGTGGTAACACCGGAGGTGATGATAAACTGCTCCTTCGCCATTTCATCGGCAGCTTGTCAAAGACAGCATTCGAATGGTATTCTGAACTTCCGAACGACTCTGTCAAGACATTTGCGGAAATGGAACTGCTGTTCACGCAAAGATTCGCGAGCGCTAGCGAACGTACCCCAATTACCGCATTAATTAACGCCAGAGTAAAGCTAGGCGAAACTTGGGTACAATACGCAATATGATGGCGAAATTTATGGTCAAAATGTGAGCAGCGCATTGAGGAAGCGCCGGCAGTGGGTATGTTCGTGGACACTCTGGACCCTCATGCAACTATTTCCCAATTCATGATGTTCTTTAAGCCGACCACATTCCAAGCCTTGATCGACAAGTTGGCCCAGATGGACCAGATGGGTCATAGACTGTCTCCTCCGAAACCGGAGCCGCGAAACGAAAAGGGTAAAGGGAAGGCGACATTCGTCGCGAATACTCAACAGCAGCCCAGTGCCCCAAAACTAACGGATCAACTGGAAAAGAGACGGCGCTACTATAATGAGAAAATGAAGCGTCCTTACTCGTTCCCTTCGGACAAAATGAAGAGACTATTTGAACTGGCGATGCACAACGGCTCATTAATCTGCCGAATCCAAAGCGACCACTGCAACCCAGCGAGACTAATAATCCCAATTATTGCCCTTACCATCAAACGTTAAGCCATCCAATTGAAGATTGTTTCGTCTTTAAGGGTTGGATCGATCGAGGACCAGTACCAACAAGGCAAGTTTGCGCTGTCTGAGAAGTGGAAAGTAAGCCCACCAAAACCACACGCTCCTAAGAAGAAGGACACACCAGGGGCATCGTGCTCTTTTGTTGAAGAAGATCCATGGGAAATCGCTCTTTCAGCCAAAACAAAACTTAAGGATCTCCACACTTGCCCAGCAATCAAATGGAAGAATCCACTGGAACCCGAGATTATCAAGGGAATGCTGAAACCGCGCCCAACTCCAAAAATTGGTGGTGATAGTCAAAGTGCTCACACCCAGCCGTCAAAATCTTCGAAGAAGAAGAAGAAATCCAAGAAGCTCGTGAATCCTGGTGACAAGCGCACGGACCTACAAAAGCAGATTGACGCGCTGGAAGAGTACAACCAGAAGGCGCGGACTCCAATCACACTCCAAGAATTTCTCAGCCACGTCCTTGAGGACGAAGGAGATGACGATGGAGAAGACTCGTCGGATGAGTCTGAAGTTTACTTAGCAAGTTGCCATGTAATCTCTCACTCATCGATAAACAATGAAGACATTCCTTACACAGAGAAACTGGGGGCAGATCCTGAGCCTGAACTTCTAGGACCATCAGACGAAGTGATTGATGCATTCCTGAACAAAGCCCGTCTTAAAAGCAAAGCTGATCAGGAGCGCGAGATGGCCGTATTTGAAAAAGCCAAACGCCGATGACTGGACGAAAAGGTTGAAACACTCCCGCCCGATCAAAGTACATCCATCGCAAATAAAAGCAGGTTCAAGACAAGAAAGAGGTTCGCCAAAGCCGTATCAATGGGGATGAAGCTACCGCCCTCCGAAGGAAACATTCTTGGTGAAGCAGAAATGCATCCTAGCTACTGCTTATATTATCGAAAGATTGCGCACCCTACTGAAGAGTGCAACGCTTTTAAAAGATGGTGGCAGGGATATGTCGCGCATCGGCAACATTTTAAGCGGATGAAACGCAAAACTCGTCGAGAGCGAGGAAATACAACCGAGGAGCGTAAAAGAACTACCGACTACTGTCACATGGTCGACGCTGGGGGATTGCAAGTTCTCACCTTCGGGAGCGACTCTGACGAAGAAATGATTCTTGGCCCTCTCTTCAAAGAATCCACCTCGGGAAAAGAGGAAGAACCGAAGACTTGTGAAAATATTCAGCTGCACAATCGTACGCTGCCCGAAAAGAATCTTGGGCCCGCGAATAGTGGGTCAAATAGAAAAGATAAGGGGAAAGAAAAAGTCCCTGAAGATATCGCCTTAGATGATTAAGTCGTAAAAGAGTTAACAGCCAAGGACCCGCCGAAGAAAATTAAGGTGGACTACAACGTTCTGGCACACTTGAGGAAGCTACTATCGCAGCTCAGCATTCTCGACGCCCTTCTGTTATCCAAAGAGGCAAGAGATTCATTGATCAAGGCGCTACAAGAGCCAGAGCAATTCCAAGCTTTCCTCGCCAAAGAAAAGATGAAGGACGAGCTGGAAAAAGTGCACACAGCCGATATCACCTTCGGCGATGAAGATTTTCTCCTTAGGACGTGCGAGCACAACCGTCCCCTTTATGTCTCCGGATACTGTCACGATATAAAAATAGGAAAAATCCTGGTTGACAATGGGTCTTCCGTCAATCTCCTCAACGTGAGAGTGTTGAAGGAAATCTGCATGAGCGTTCAGCACCTCGCTCGTGATAAAATCACCATCTCCGGTTTCGATTCCCAGTCATCACGGACTCTCGGGTCTGTGATACTGACGCTGCGCTTCGGGCTACTCGTCACGGATATTAAATTTCACGTCATTGATGCCAAGACTTGCTACAATGCTTTGCTCGGCCGGCCTTGGCTACACGAGTAAAACATCATCCCTTCTACACAACATCAGTGTATAAAGTATTTCAAAGATGGTCTCGAGTATACCGTGACGGGGGAGTTGAACCCATTCTCCGTGAACGAAGTCCGAAAGTACGAAGATGCAAAATACTTCTTACCAGATTTTGAGGACACAGAAAGATGTTACCAACCGAAGAACAAAGCAATCACCACTATTCCGGTCTTCAGAAGTGATACCGAGGAGGAAGAAGAGATAGTTTATTCAGGGCCGCCCCAACGCAACAACCCGGGACCGTCCACCCCTATGTTAATCTTCAACAGCGACTCGGAAGATGAAGTTAACGCTATATTTTCCGTTCGGCCATCAATTCAAGCCTTCGATGAAGATCAAAGTTTGCAAGTTGCCATGATTCCGCCAAAGCATCATAAAGAGCTAGACGCGCTTGATACCTTCAGGGTGGAAGAACTGCAGATATTCTACGTCCCTCCCAGGCGAAAGGATGAAAAGGCGATCATATTCTACCAGTCCGGGAAAACTAAAGTGGAGAAAGAAATCTGGTATGGCGCAGATTTTACACTTGACAGACTCCAGCCCATCCGCTTGCCCAGATATTACACAGACGGACTAAAAAGACTGTTGAGACGCCAAGGCGTACCCCTCAAACAGACTGCTCGACAAGCTCAGTTCTACAACAGGATTTGGGACGTCCCTGAAACTCAGCGAAAGTTACCCAACGGGAGAATGGAAATGGTCGGGCTCGGATATGTCCAATCCAAGAAATAGGAACGAGTCCATGGTAGCTACGTCATATATAACTTCGATGAAGAAGGAGACGTTCTGTTAAAAGACGCTGACCCTGAACCAAAACAAGGTCCTGCCATCAAAATGCCGAGTCTGTCATTTGAAGAACAGATGGACAAGCTAATAAGGGAAGCGGGTCAAAAGGTCCGGGATGACCATAACCGCGAAATGGCCATTTATAAAAAATCCAGAACATAGCGCCTCCTTCAGCAGGCCGCGGAGAATGACAATGCTCCTCGTCGCCGGCCTGTCATACAAAGGACCCGGCGCAGAGGCAAAAATAAACCAAAGAACGAAAAAAACGTTCGACAGCAACCAAGCGGGTCTAAGAAGCCACGCGAGCAAGAGTCGAGCAGCCGGGATCCGTCCCTTATAAAGAAGATGGGTCGAGAATATTCTTTTCCCCAAGACAAGACAAAGAAAATATTCGATCTTGTCATGAAACATCGGATGATGACACTCCCGGAATCCAAGCATCCCGAGAAAGCAGATGAGGTCTCTCACCCAGACTATTGCTCTTACCACCAAGCAATAGGGCATCCTCTCGAAAACTGCTTCACCTTCAAGAACTGGGTTGAAGACCAATATCAACAAGGCAGGTTCGCTCTGTCCAGCAGCTGGAGGGTAAGCCCGCCGCAGAAGCATGAACCCAAAGCCATGAGAGTAGAGCCAGACCACCATCGGTCTTGGAAGCGATCTCGTACTTGTCATATGATAACACTGTCAGAAGAAGGGCCTGAGAATATGGATGGCCTTCCCTGGTGCTTCGAAAACGATGATGGTAAGGCGATCTCAGAATTTCCACCGGCACCGTAAGAGCTGGAAGATGGAATATGCACTACTGCAGATAACCTCAAGAAAATTGATTTGGGGATAGCAAATGACCCGCGGACGACATTCATCAGTGAGCTGTTGTCTGAAGAAAGGGTGGCTACACTAAAGGATGTGCTTATGCAGCATAGAGACTGTTTCGCATGGAACTATTCCGAGATGCCGGGTCTAGACCCAGAGATTGTTGTCCACAAATTAGCAATATCCCCGAACGTCAAACCAATCAAATAAGCGCCAAGAAGAATGCGGCTCAAGGTTGAAATGAGCATCAACGCCGAGGTCAAGAAGCTAATCGACTCTGGCTTCATCCAAGAGGTTCAGTACCCCGACTGGATCGCCAACATTGTTCCAGTAATGAAGAAAAATAGGGCGGTGCGCATATGTGTGGACTTTCGGGATCTCAATAAAGCCTGCCCGAAGGACGACTTCCCAGCACCGGTCACTGAGCTGATGATAGACAACACGTCCACTCACGAAGTTTTCTCCTTCATGGACGGCTCGTCGGGATACAATCAGATAAAGGTGCATCCCGAAGACAAGAAGCATACCGCTTTCCGGACTCCTCTGGGCATATTCTGCTACAAAGTGATGCCCTTCGGTCTGAAGAACGTCGGCGCCACCTATTAAAGGGCCATGACGAAGATTTTCAACGACCTCATATATGAAATCGTCGAATGCTATATTGACGATCTTGTGGTGAAAAGCAAATCATACGAGGAACATCTAGAGCATTTGAAGATCGTATTTCAGCGCCTTCGGAAATATAACTTGAAGATGAACCCCCTCAAATATGCGTTCGGAGTTTCTTCAGGCAAATTCCTAGGATTCATTGTCCGACACCGAGGCATCGAGATAGATCCATCAAAGATCAAGGCGATTATGGAAATGCCCCCGCCAAAGACTCTCAAGCAATTGTAGTCTCTCCAAGGGAAGCTCGCGTATATCCGGCAATTTATAGCCAACCTCTCTGGCAAGTGCCGTCCTTATGGTCACCTAATGAAGAAAGGGACCCCTTTCGTCTGGGATCACAAATTCCAAGGAGCACTGGACGAAATTAAGCAATACCTGCAGAATCCGCCGGTGCTGACCGCTCTGGTCAAGGGAAAACCTCTCATTCTGTGTACTACAGCTCTCGAAGGTTCTTTAGGCGCGGTGTGGGCACAAGAGAACGACCAAGGAAAAGAAAGAGCTCTCTACTACCTGAGTCGAGTTCTATTGGTGGCAGAAAGCAACTACTCTCCCATCGAAAAACACTGCCGGCGTTGATCTTCGCGATAATGAAGCTGAGACACTACGCGTTGGCGCATGAGGTCCATCTCATATCGAAGGTGGATCCACTCAAGTATTTGATGTCGAAGGCCATATTAACTGGACGACTCGGTAAATGGGCCTTGCTCTTGATGGAGTTCTCAATAACTTATCAGCCTCTTAAGGTAGTGAAAGGCCAGGCCATCGCCGACTTCCTCACTGAGCATCCGATACCTGCCGATTCTCCTTTGAATTGCGAACTGCCAGACGAACATGTGTTTGACACGATCGACGGGGGTGATACCCGGTGGGAAATTTATTTTGATAGAGCGTCTTCCATGAAGAAGTGCAAACAAAGCATCCCTATAATCAAATCAAGGGTAGGCCTCATCTTCGTGACTCCACAAGGAGGGATAATGCACTTTGCCTTCTCCTTAACAGAGCCGAGGACAAACAATGAAGCCGAGGATGAAGCTTTAATAGCAGGTCTTGAGATCGCTATCGACATGGGAATTGGAAACCTCCTCATATACGGTGATTCCCAGCTGGTCGTTAGCCAAGTAAACGGCGACTATCAAACATGCAAGCCAGAGTTAGTGAAGTACGGCGAGAGGGTACAACAATTACTGATTCAAATCCCTTCCTACACCTTGGAAAGCATACCGCGTGCGGACAATAGCAAAGCGGATGCATTAGCCAAGCTCGCTAAAGAATTGGCCGATGAGAACCTCGATGACGTAAGGATCATTGTGCAAAGCCGTCGGGTTCTTGCACCGGTAGAAATATCTCCGGAGTCGCCCAAAGAAAAAGGAACGACCGAGCAAACGGACCTGCAAATAAAAGACCAGGAAAAGGTTGAGGATTGGAGAGAAGTCGTTATAAGACTACTTCAAATCCCGTCGAACGCCTGAAGATGCGTCCTCAAAACATCAGCTCATGAAGCGAGCTCTATCTTTCGCCTTCGTCAATGATACCCTGTATAAAAGATCATTTGATTCTCTATGGTTAAGATACCTGGGACCTGTAGAAGCAAAAAGAGTCGTCCAAGAAACTCACGACGGACTCTGCGGTTCTTACCAAGCCGGCCCGAAAATGAAGTTGAAGATCAAAAGGATGGGCTACTATTGGCCCACGATGATTCAAGACTGCCTCGAATACGCGAAGCAGTGTCACTCGTGCCAGATTCATGGAGACTTTATCCATCAGCATCCTAATCCACTACATCCGACGATGGCTAGCTAGCCGTTCGAAATGTAGGGAACTGACATAATCGGTCCCATCGAACCAGCATCCTCCAGAGGATATCGATTCATTTTGGTGACAACTGATTACTTCTCCAAATGGGCAGAAGCAGTACCGCTGAGGGAAGTGAAGACGGAGAATATCCTCCATTTCTTCAAGACACACGTCATTTATCGGTTTGGAACTCCGAGACGGATCATCTCCGATAATGGGCCAGCCTACAGAAGCCACAAGATCAGCCGCTTCACACAACAGCATAATATAGATTGGAGATACTCTTCAATCTATAATCCCCGAGCTAATGGTCTAGCTGAGGCTTTCAACAAGACCCTGACGAAGATCATAAAGAAAACGGTGTCCAGAAATAAAAAGGACTGGCACGAGAGACTGCATGAAGCTCTCTGGGCGTATCGAACTACGTTCAAAACGGCCACGAACACAACACCGTACGCATTGGTATTCGGTACAGAGGCGGTACTCCCCCTCAAGATAGAGCTACTCTCTCTACGAGTAGCAGTTCATTACAAGCTAACAGACGAAGAGAATGCTCACCTTCGGCTTGAGGAGCTAGATGCCCTTGATGAAACCCGGCTCATGGCGCAACAAAATCTGGACGCTTATAAAGCGAAGATGACACGCTCATATGAAAGATTGACTAGGCCGAGAACATTCCGCCAAGGCAAACTCGTGCTAGTAGTCAAGAGACCCATGGTCCCCAATCGCGCCAAACGGGAGAAATTCGAGCCAAACTACGAAGGCCCGTATATCATAGACAAAGTCTACCAGGGTAGAGCCTATCTACTCATGGACATGCATGGTGAAAGACCTTTCAGGCCAATAAACAGCCGCTTCCTGAAAAAATACTACGCTTAACGAGTCACAGCCTGGGTCAACGATAGATGACGACGCCTATGTCCGCTCGCTATCTTCCTAAGCCCAAACTCTCTAAGTAGTAGCTGGCTTTCGGACCGAAACGTCTTTAAACTAACAATGGACCGTCATGTCCTAAAACTGGCTGTTGACCGAAATGTCGATAAACTTCTACGAACTGCAGCATCCCAAGGCTGACACAAAAAAGAAGAAGAAGAAAAAACGGTATGTCCATAAGCAAAATGGGCACGGATGAAAACCCGAAAGGGCCCCGTGAGTAAAAAGAGCAGGGCTGCCGGCGAGTTTTGTGAAAACCCGAAAGGGCGCAATTTCGTTAAAAGACACTTACAAGGTCCTCTCGACCTTGTAAGGAGAAAATACCTGCTTGAGATCCTTACGACTCACAAGAGAGCAACACACTTAGGAATCCCCACGATTCCTAAGGAAAAATTACACTTGCGAGATCCTCACGACTCGTAAGGAGAACCCTCTTATGAGACCCTCACGGCTGATAAGATTCAAAAGTTTTAAGCTACAGGGATCTGAACCTGTTCTTAAGCAGCCATCCCAACCTCCAATACTGCCCTACAAGCAGCTCAATGCTAACCCTTGTATACAATCCACAGGCGCGAATAAACAATTCCCTAACAAAGTCCCATCCGTGACTAGGAATATGTCTACACGGTGAACAACCCTTGTAAGTCCTCTCGACTTATAAGGAGAAAACAATCTTGTAAGATCCTTACGACTTATAAAGGAACATGCACTTAGGAATCCTCACGATTCTTAAGGAGAAAACGCACCTACGAGATCCCCACGACTCGCAGGGATAAATACCTTTATGAGACCCTTACGGCTCATGAAGTCAAAAGCCTTAGTCGACAGGATCTTAACCCTGTTTGCTAAGCTACCTTTGTTCGACATCGACAGAGTCAAATGATGACTCGTTCCTGGAAATATCCCAGTTGTAGCGGTGCTGATGCCAAAATCGGTGTCTAATTCTAAGCTTGCAGTGAAAAGCCAGCGAGCCACGCATGCATACGAAATAGCCGAAATGATGGGGCAACCTGCAAACAAAATCAGCAAGTAAAGATATATGCATGCAAAATAGCCGAAATGATTGGGCAACTCGCAATAAAAAGTAGCGAGTAAAAATAAAAATAAATAGCCGAAATGATTGGGCACCGCGAAAAATTGCCGAAATGATTGGGCAATCGCGACCTTCGCGATACAAAAGCTAAAATGATAGAGCATCGCGGAATAAAATAAAAAAATATGAATGAAATTTTTTCCCTACAGGTGAAATCACATCGATCCCTGTACACAATCCAGGGGCACAAACAAAGACGGAACCAAACCTTCCCACCAGGCTTCATTGAAACGAAGCCAAATCTCGACGGTTCACAGACAGCCTGGAGATCATCAACAGCGTTTCTCATCATTCCAGCAGGATTCAGACGCTGCAATCAACCTTGGAGTCATGGAAAAGTCCCTACTCCGAATCTCGACGGTTCACAGATAACCTGGAGATCATCTCAACATTCGTCTCATTGCAACAGACACGACATCAAGCAAAGCGGAACAGCGGAACAGCGGAAGCTCCTAGTTCCATGACTCGGCGATGCACAGATGACCGAGAGTCAAATCCCGACTCCGTGAAATGCGGATGAAGTCAACCTTTCCTGGTCACGTGGAACGCGGCTTACGTCAATCCCGACCCCGTGTGAAGCGTCCAGAGAGGATCCTGGTCCTCGCAGAGCACAGCAATGACCCCGTGTGAAGCATCCAGAGCGGAACCTGGTCCTCGCAGAACACGGCAATGACCCCGTGGGAAGCATCCAGAGCAAATTCCTGGTTACGTGGAACGCGGCTTATGTCAATCCTGACCCTGTGGGAAACGTCCAGAGCGGATCCTGGTCCTCGCAGAGCACGGCAATGACCCTGTGTGAAGCATCCAGAGTGGAGCCTGGTCCTCGCAGAACACGGCAGTGAACCCGTGGGAAGCATCCAGAGCAAAATTCCTGGTTACGTGGAACGCGGCTTACGTCAATCCTGACCCCGTGGGAAACGTCCAGAGCGGATCCTGGTCCTCGCAGAGCACGGCAATGATCCTGTGTGAAGCATCCAGAGCGGAGCCTGGTCCTCGCAGAACACGGCAATGACCCCGTGGGAAGCATTCAGAGCAAATTCCTGGTTACGTGGAGCGCGGCTTATGTCAATCCTGACCCCGTGTGAAGCATCCAGAGCGGAGCCTGGTCCTCGCAGAACACGGCAATGACCCCGTGTGAAGCATCCAGAGCGGAGCCTGGTCTTCACAGAACACGGCAGTGAACCCGTGGGAAGCATCTAGAGCAAAATTCCTGGTTACGTGGAACGCGGCTTATGTCAATCCTGACCCCATGGGAAACGTCTAGAGCGGATCCTGGTCCTCGCAGAGCACGGCAATGACCCCGTGTGAAGCATCCAGAGCAGAGCCTGGTCCTCGCAGAACATGGCAGTGAACCCGTGTGAAGCATCCAGAGCAAAATTCCTGGTTACGTGGAACGCGGCTTATGTCAATCCTGACCCCATGGGAAACGTCCAGAGCGGATCCTGGTCCTCGCAGAGCATGGCAATGACCCTGTGTGAAGCATCCAGAGTGGAGCCTGGTCCTCGCAGAATACGGCAGTGAACCCGTGGGAAGTATCCAGAGCAAAATTCCTGGTTACGTGGAACGCGGCTTATGTCAATCCTGACCCCGTAGGAAACGTCCAGAGAGGATCCTGGTCCTCGCAGAGCACGGCAATGACCCCGTGTGAAGTATCTAGAGCGAAGCCTGGTCCTCGCAGAACACGGCAATGACCCCGTGGGAAGCAACCAGAGTAATTTCCTGGTTACGTGGAATGCGGCTTATGTCAATCCTGACCCCGTGGGAAACATGCAGAGCGGATCCTGGTCCTCGCAGAGCACGGCAATGACCCTGTATGAAGCATCCAGAGCGGAGCCTGGTCCTCGCAGAACACGGCAATGACCCCGTGGGAAGCATCCAGAGCAAATTCCTGGTTATGTGGAGCGCGGCTTATGTCAATCCTGACCCCGCGTGAAGCATCCAGAGCGGAGCCTGGTCCTCGCAGAACACGGCTATGACCCCATAGGAAGCATCCAGAGCAACTCCTGATTCCGTGAAATGCGGATGATGATAACCTCACCCGTCACTTGCGAGTCCTCACGACTCGTAAGCGAGCAAATTCTCTTGTGAGATCCTTACGACTTTCAAGAGAAAAAACACTTAGGAATCCTCACGATTCTTACGGAGAAATTACACCTACGGGATCCTCTCGACCTGTAAGGAGAAAACTCTTTATGAGACCCTTACGGTTCATAAAGTTGAAAAGTCTTAGGAGGCAGATCTTAACCCTGAATCGTAAGCCATCGTTGTCCTGCAAAGAAATCGAGATAGACTATCCACAGAATACATTTAATAAAAGGGGCACACCATCGTGAAGAAAAATATGTCTTTTATTCATGAATCAAAATGAAGACAAAGTACAATTCGTGAAAGAACAGAAAAAATATACTCTTATTCAGGAGTATGTACAAAGGAAGAATAATATATATATATATATACAATTCTTCAAGTCGGCGGGCGATTTAGCAGATTGGTCAATTCATCCCTCTTTCGCTGGGCCTCGCCTTCGTGATTCAGTATCGTCAAAAGACGAGCCTCCGCTTGAGCCTGCTGAGCCTGGTAGGAAGCAAGTCGGCCTTCAAGATCCTTTTCAGTGACTTTATGGGCTTCGACCATTTCACGAGTGAACACGGCGGCTTTGTCGATGGCTACCACCTCCTTGATGGCCTCTTGAAGCACTCGCCATAGTTCATACGCTTTATTGGCCTTGACCGTAAGGTTGGCTTGAAGCTCCCTCGGCGCTTTCGAAGCCAGCTCCCTCTCCGAAAACTTGCGGCTGAGCCTCTTCTCACATGATATCATATTCGCCGCACACCGCTCAGTTAGACCTCGCAAGCTCGCCTTCGCAGCCACAACCTCCGAAGAAAAGCGTGTACATTCAAGCACATGCAAGCAAGCCTCCACCTGCCGACAAAACTCAACCCAGACTTGCACCACTGCATCACTATGATAGGTGGCAAGAAAGGGAAGAGAGCCGTTAGCTTCACCAGCAAACGCTTCGGCCGTGATTAGACTGCCAACGCGAAGTTCCTCAATTAGAGATGACAGGGAGTCGAGGCTTAACTTGGCCATCCGTTCCGAGGCTCGCAGGGCATAGGGGCCAGGTGGTATGGCGATGCGTGACTCCAGCGCGGTAAGAACTGGCAGAGCTGTTCAGATTTATAAACAGTCAGCTGAACGTGTAAGAAAAAGAACAAATGGAACAACGTTGGGACTTTACTTACCCACAGTCATGCAAGAGGGATCTGAAGGCTCCCCAGGCCCTTCAAGAATCTCGACCTCGTCGTCGGCCTCCAGAACTGTAAAAGAAATCAATGTCATTTTATGAAATAGTAATAATGCTGTGGAAAAGAGGGTAAACAACACTAACCTTGCCCAGACGAGATGACGATGCGCTGAGGATATATCGCTTGCGGAGCAGCCATCTCCAACAGACGCTGAAAAGACTGCATAGGAGACAGATCAGCAATAGATGCCGCCAATCTGTGCAATTCTGAAAAGACAGAAGGGTTTAGATAATGGAAAGATTACTAATTTAAAATATAGAAGGCTACCTTCGACGCTCCTTCCATTCTGAGGTGGAGGGATAGCAGCTTTAGCGTCCTCCTCCATGACCTCAGGCACATCATCGGGGACGCGGACCAGTGTAGCGGCTTCTGAGCGAGGAGCAGCGGCTGCCACTACAAGCTCCAACGAAAGGACGGTAGCCTCGACTACCTGTACCGTAGTCTCCGAGCCGCCCCCAGAAAGATCCATTGGATCGGCGACCGACGAAGATGCCTCCCACGAGGGAGCAAGCGCTTGGAGAGCGGGAACCACCGAGGAAGACTTCGTCACAAGAGCGACGGTTGCATCGACCCCTTCCACACTGATTGGTGTTTCACTGGGGATATCAGCAGGATCTACAATCAAAGCGTGGCTCAGAGCCTCCACTGCTGCCGAAGTCCCTGCAAAGTTTTGCACGAGGATCAAGATACATATATATGTATGCAAGCAATACAAAATACTATAAAAGAGACATATGAACATACCGATGCGCAAGGGAGCCTCCAATATGGCTTGTTCAAGCCGACGCTCCTTCTTGAGGAGATGTGTTCGCCGAGTTCCAAGGGTAGACTCGTGGCCACCGGTCCACAGTGAAAGCACATCCTCAGCGTCGGCCGAAACGGCCTGTTTAAGGGCCCTTTTGCCCCATTCTTCCAAGGGGCCTATGAATCGTCGCCGTATCCACGAAAGGTCCTCGTAGAAGATGACGGCAGGGTAGGGCTTCTTCGGAATCCTTACGTTTTCCGATTCATCCTGAGAGCGTCTTATAGACTCAGCCAGTTGTGCGGCTTCCTCGGCAGATGAAACTGGGAAAAGTAGACCGCCATCTGATTCCTGCATGGCTAGTGGTTCATCTTGGAGAATAGGCTCGGATTCCACTAAAAAGTCGAGCAGATTGGTTACTGTCTTCCTCCACCTCTTGGGCCTAGAACTAACCGCCGAAGACGATCGCTTCCTTCCCCTTGATGCTTTGGTACGGCGTTGGCCCACTTAGCCTTCAATGTCCTCGCTCGGCGGTGCTACCGATGACGACACAGCCATTGCTGACGCCGCAGCTGATGACGCTTCTACTGGCGCCCTATTGGCCCTTGATTGAGCTCTAGTACGCAGTGGCATACCGGCTGTGGGAGTTAAATTCACTTCCGCCGCCTCTGGAATAAGCATGACACTTGTGTCCCTCAGGGGAAAGCGAACCAGTGCACGCGGTCGTGGCGGAACTCCCGGGGCTCGAACCGGAATGGGAGCGCTGTATCCAAGAAGCACCCTCTTCTCCTCAGCAATAACTGGACTGACCCGGTGAAGGTACTAACCCGTGGAAGACCCCACGCATCGAGGAATATGGTCAGCTTCAGGAATCATGAAGCGAGAACCAGTGTTCAGCCTCACAAAATGATTAGCGGCGTCACGAACTGCTTCAGGCGATGGGCTAGGCGCCATTGTAAATGCCTCGAAGGGGATGCCCTGATCATATCTAAGTTGCCGGGCAAAGCGGTGTGGGTTGTAACGCATGAAAAGGGCCGCACTATTCTGACGAAACACCAGGTAACCTGGTCTGATCGCGTACAGGTGCATGGCTTCCCTGGGCCTCAGAGAAGGTACCTCCTCTTTCGACAAATTGCAGAGTTGTTGAATCGGACCTAAGGAGCAGATAGAACCCGATCAACGAATACCAATCCGCCCGAGCTTGCATAGGGAGCGATCAATACGCGAATGGACCCAGACTGAGTTGGGTCAGGAGCAGAAGCACCCACCAGCCGCATGAGTCGCGGAAAAGTGTAGGCGTCATAAAACTTGGGTCTTTGGTGCGCAGCAAAAGCCCCCAACACGTGCATCTCGATCCAGGACATGAAGTAATGAAGAGAGAAATTTACCACATCCACACCTGGAGTTGAGGTATTAGCCACGGTGCCTAACCCATGATAAAGATGCGCTAGTGCTGGAATGCCCACAACTAGTCGTGTTCCCTCAGCAATGCGATGAGCAGGGTAAATAACCGAGGCTCTCATGAAACGGCGATGCATGGGAATGACGAACCAGCTAAGCCAAACGCTGATGAAGCCCACGAAGAAAGTCTCCTCATCCATACCAGGAGATGCAATCGACTCGAATGATATCGCCGACATGATGGGAATGTAATACTGCGGCAAGTCCTCTTCTTTAGTCGGCCGCCTGTTTAAACCAAACCCAAAGGGGTTGTTAATGTTCGCGAACTTCGGAGCCGTCTTCGATAGGACATCCATGCGAAGGAAGCAAGCGATAAAACTTTTAAAAGTGACACCATGCTCCTCTGACTCTGTGAACAGTTTGTCAAAAATACTCAGAGTCTTGATCAGACTCAGGCGCTTGTGGCGGATGGCGTTCTCGGTAGACAGGTCGTCAGGTATTGCAGGCTCGGTTTCGAAGACATACTCATCGGGAAGCAGCAATTCTTCATAAAGTGTCCCCCTGACCGGCAGCCCTGAGATCTCACGAAATTCTTCCAGGGAAATTGAAACTTCGCGGTCCCCTAGAAGGAAGGTGTTGGTGGGAAGATTCCATTGGTTCAAGAAGGCCTTAACCCAACAGACATGAGGAGATTGGTAGTGGAAAAGGGATGCATATATCGCCTGATAGAGTCCAACCCTTTGCAATCGCGCGCGATGAGCAGACAGGATGTAACGAGCCCAAAGAAGGTGGCCCGTGGGGTGTCGAGGGGTAAGCTCTATCTTGTAAATCTGTCCCTATGGCTGGGCTTCACCCTGGCAAATGCGGCGCCCCAAAATATCTATAGCCGGCACCGGATGGTTCGAAATACCAGTTGTTGAAGGCTCAAGCCGTCCTATAGGGGTCCAATTCGGCATCTCCACAGCGAAGGCAGTCTGTGGAGGATCCATCGGCAGGAATGGATAGGTAGGCTCTGTCGGTATCTCGCAAAGAAAACTTCGGCGATCGCGGATGATGTGACCGTACCAGGTCCCCCATAACAGCAAGTCGGTGCGATTCGGATCATGAGCCCTGATCATCGCCATCACTTCCTCGTCAGATGGCAACTGAGGAAAAGCGGCCTCCGAGCGAGTGAAAGGAAAGTATAGGACAGAAGTCATTGCGCCTGAAATAAAATAAGGGGAACTGTTAAGCGCAGCTAACACGTGTTTATAAAGGCATATATGAAAAGACAGTGGAAGAAAGCAACAGGGGACTCATTTTATCGGGCCATTGGTTACAAAACACATGGGCCCCACAAAATCAAGATGGCGGCTTGCTAATGATGAGGCAAAGCAATTACTATGAAACAAAAGGAAGATTCTCAATAAATGAACAGTGGATTTCAAATGACCCTACACATTCCTCAAAAAGGAATCCATCTTGGACTCTGCAACAAATCAAGCAGATGCTAGGGAATTAAATTGCCAGAAAACACCATTGCAAACCTTTTCTTCTTCTTGGTTGCAAAGAAACAACTCAGGGCAAGAAAACCCCAAGAAGTTCTCTGGGAAGAACTAAGTTCTTCATAGGAATTAAATTCCTTTTGGAAAAGGGGAATTAAATTCCCAGAAACATTTTTCAGAGCCAAAGCTCTTTGAGATAGAATTAAATTCCATGGAAAAGGCAAACACCACCATTGACCCCTGAAGACCAGAGAAGCCCTAGCAAGGTCTGCTGTTTAAGGATTGAATGGTTTTTCTTTTTTAAGGAACTTTAAAAAAAATGTGTTCTTGATAAAGGGAAAAACCCTTGGTCTGGATTTAAAATCCAATAGAGATTTCTGCAAAAGTTCTTCATTCATTCAAGATTATTACCTGAGGAAAAGGAATCTTTCAACAGAGTTAAACTCTGGAAAATTTTCGAGACAGAGAACTAAGCTCTGAGAAAAGAGAATTAAATTCTCAAAAAAGGAAAAAGTTAGCAAAGGAAGAAGATGAAAGAGTGGAGGCGCTTCTGAAGAGACCCCTGCATTTATAGGATGTGATGGAAAACGAGGCATCTCCCCTATTCCCTAGACAGATCCAACGGTCACAAAGGTGACAGCGTTGCACTCACGTGCAGACACGTGAGAACAACGCTGTGGGGGCATTTGTTCCCTGATAAAAATCAGGAAACACCTCAATGAGGTATCACGTATTCACACGTGACCAAGGGTCACGTGTTGACACGTGATCTCTTTATTGAATTAAAATTCTAATCAATCAAAAAGGCAAACAAAGCAGCTAAGGAAAGACCCCAATGGGGGATCACGTGCCCACACGTCACCGAAGGTCACGTGCTCACACATGACCAAGGGTCATGTGCTGACACGTGATGGTTCTTTAGCCCAGTTAAAAGACAGAATTAAATTCTGAATGAAGGAGGGTCACGTGCCAACACGTGATAGGCTTTGAAAGCCTTATAAGTTAATAGAATTAAATTCTAATTAAGGAAAATCAAAGATCCTAACTGGAAAAGTATTTCTTTAAATCTTTCCAAACAAAAGAAGACTATGCTCTGTAAAGTGGAGCACCGTTGGATTAAAAATCCAATGGTGATTAAAAATCACCAATTTATGAAAAGATTTTATACAAGGGAAGATTTCCCTAAATTCACCAAGAATAACAAGCAGAATATCTTCTGGATTAAAAATCCAATGGTAAATAAAATTCACCGATTGATCTAAAAGATCATATTAGTTACAAAAACAAACAAAACCTTTCAATGAAAGATTTACTAAACAAATTACTTCTTTTCCTTCTCCTATAAATAGGAGAGAAGAAAGATATAGAATTTTGGGATCTTGAAATTTTCCAAAGGCAAACAGCAGAGAGAAAAGAAAGGAGAATTTAATTCTCAAGAAAGAAAACCCTAGGTGAGAAAAAGAAAAGGGATAAAAGCTTCACAAAACAAAAGAGAATTTAATTCTCAATCTAAGAGCTTAACTCTTCTGCAAAAGAACTTAGTTCTTTCTCTGGTTGAAGATCTGCAGAAGCAAATCTCCTCATAAGTTGAGAATTTAATTCTCATCGGGTTGAGATTTTGCCATGCAGATCCAAAACTTAGAGGGGGAATTGAGTTTAGAGAATTTAATTCTCCCAATTCATAGGAATTCAATTCCTTCCAAAATAAACTAGGGTTTAACCCTATATGAGAATTTAATTCTCCTAGATTTATAGGAATTTAATTCCTCCAAGATAAAACTAGGGTTTAACCCTACATGAGAATTTAATTCTCCTAAATTTACAGGATTTTAATTCCTTCAAGATAGAAAGAACTAGGGTTTAAACCCTACTTAAGAATTTAGTTCTTTCAGATTCACAGAAACTTAATTCCTCCTAAAATGAAATTAGGTTTTCACCCTGCATAAGAATTTAATTCCTTCACATAGGAATTTAATTCCTCCAAAGAAATCACAATTAGGGTTTAACCTTATAAAGAATTTAATTCTTAAAGAAATAAAGAGACTTGAAAGATCTCCGTGCATGCAAAAGACTAAGGTCACGTGTCCCCACGTGACCCCTAAAAAGATCCCCCAAAAGGAGAAGGAATTAGCCCTGAGGCAACGCCTCACGTGCTCCCACGTGACCTCCAAAACAACAAGAATAAAAACAAAGGCAGATTCTAACTTGGGCACTCTAACGTGTTACCACGTGACCCCTTGATGAAGCTTTAATAATCAGAGCACAAATATCCATCACGTGCCAACACGTGATGGCCAAAAGAGCAAAAGTGTTTAACACTAATTTGCAGAACAAAGTAAAAGTAATCTGGCCCCACCTTTGGGTACCCGCACGTATCCCCCACGTGACCCCTTCCTCTCTATTGTTTAACACTAATTCGACAATTTTATTTCCAGTGTTTAACACTGTTGTCTTCTATTGTTTAACACTAATTTGAGAATTTTTACTTCCAGTGTTTAACACTGTTGTTCTCTAGTGTTTAACACTAGTTATAGCCAAATTGGCTAATTTTCCAGAGGCAAAAGCTTCCCCTTCAACTGATTCTCAAAATTGAGTAAAATTCAGAGCTATAATGTTCAATGCTCAGTCAAAAACAAAATGTATCAGAGCCCTCAAACTCTGATTTAGCATTGCTAAATAATGTGGGCTTAAACCCAGACAAATGTCTAATGGTCCAACAAAGGGCCAACACTTCAAATCCAATTGGACTTAGCCCAAGTTGGCTATAAGTCCTCAATTCAGATTTAACTGAGCCAATGTGCTCATAATCTAATTAATTGATCTTAGTTCCAAATTGGACTACAGATCACTTAATCCACTATTGGTTCGAGGGTACATCTCTTCACTCCTCTGATATTAGTCGTTGTAATCCTTCAACGTCTTCAGAGAGGTGACGGGTCCCGACAACAACACATTTCACGGACTATGATGTCCTTAACCTTGACCGTGAGGTCTTTAAACTAACGTTGGACTGTGGGGTCCTTAAACCCACGGACTATGATATCCTTAATCTCGACCGTGATGTCTTTAAACTAACGTTGGACTGTGGGGTCCTTAAACCTACGGACTATGATGTCCTTAACCTCGACCGTGATGTCTTTAAACTAATGTTGGACTGTGGGGTCCTTAAACCCACGGAGTATGATGTCCTTAACCTCGACCGTGATGTCTTTAAACTAACGTTGGACTGTGGGGTCCTTAAACCCACGGACTATGATGTCCTTAATCTCGACCGTGATGTTTTTAAACGAACATTGGACTGTGGGGTCCTTAAACTCACGGACTATGATGTCCTTAACCTGGACCGAGATGTCCTTAAACTAACAATGGACCGAGATGTCCTTAAACTAACAATGGACCACTATGTCCTTAAAATGGTAATCGACCGCAATGTCCCTAAACAAAACAATAGAGCCCAAACGCTCTTTTATCGGATCTAAACGATCCAGTTAAGTTGATCTTAGTCTGAAATTAGACTAACGTATTCTTAACAAACGTTTAAGTTGATCTTAGTCTCAAATGAGACTAACGTATCCTTAAACCCAACCCCCAAACCCAAATCTAAGAAAATACGGATTTGGACTAATCCACGCCCTACGGGCGACGACATAAATTAGTCTCCGTATACAATCCACGGGCAACCAAAAACAAAACAAACACACACGACACGAAGTGACCATCTGGAGAAGGAGAAAGTGGTTACCGCTATGCGGTAGCGTAATTAACTGCAGAGGCTTGCGCCTGCAGGGAAGAGCGTCCCCACAATCAAAAACCCCTCAATGAGGGGGAATCTGATGAAGTCGGCTACATCGGCCGCATCCGTTTAAACCTTCGATACACGGTGCCATAAATCAACTTGTCATCTTCGGAGAGGTGGATGGATAGCACCAATTAGCATCTGCCCTCGGAATTCAGGCCTAGACATGTCAATGTCCCGGTCGCGTCTTTCGGCAGGGAACACACGTGAGCACTAGCGCTAAGAGCGCTGCACTCTAAGCAGCGCACCACGTGCAAAGCACGTAAGCGCTAGCAATAGAACAAAATGTTCTCGGCCCTTGGATCAAAGATCCAACGAACATGATTAAAAATCATTAATTGACCAG
Organism: Agapanthus africanus; assembly: GCA_030015575.1. Taxonomy (NCBI): domain Eukaryota; kingdom Viridiplantae; phylum Streptophyta; class Magnoliopsida; order Asparagales; family Amaryllidaceae; genus Agapanthus; species Agapanthus africanus. The sequence goes on from CM057337.1 coordinate 898,155,596, forward strand.
AATAAAATTCTGTTAAGAAAACATTCTTCAGAATCTTTCCAAACAGGAAAGATTATGCTCTGAAAATCAGAGCACCGTAGGATCAATGATCCAATGGTGATTAAAAATCACCAAATTACAGAATAAAATTCTGTATGGGAAAAGATTTCCCAATCTTGTTAAAAACAAGAAGATTGGCTTCTGTAAATCAGCAGCCCTTGGATCAAAGATCCAACGGGGGAAACATCCCCAAATCAATTAGATAAAAGATCTCTTCAACCGATTCAACAAATCAGCCTACCCTATATAAAGGCCCCAAGACTTCAAGTTTCGTGCAGAGGACCCCCCCCCCCACAAACATTGAGAAAGTTCAGAAAGAAGAGTAAACTCTTAGCAGAAGAAGAACTTCTTCAAGGTAAAAAAAAAGAGATCAAAACATCTCATCATAAAAAGAACTTAGTTCTTATACTAGATCATAGATCTTTAAGACAAATTGTCTTTCACAAAAGAGATCATAACATCTCATTATAAAAGGGGGGAGAATAATTCAATTCTCTTAGGATCACAGATCCATAAAGGCAAAGCCCTTCACCAAAAATATAAGAGTTTGAAACATCTCCTATAAAATAAGAACTTTGTTCTTAGAACCATGAGACAAAGTCTCATATAAGAGAAAATTTAATTCTCAGAGCACAAAGCTGCCTAAAAAGAGCCTTAGCGCTCCAATTAAAAGGAGCGCCTGAGCGCTCCAAATCTAGCGCACAGCACTGCAGAGCCTTAACGCTCCAAACTTAACAGAAGCGCCCTGCGCTCATTGAATGGCGTATAGCGCCAAGTGCGCCACGTGCTCCTCACGTGTGCGCTACTTAACAGAAGCGCCCTGCACTTATTGACTAGCTCATAGCGCCAAGCGCGCCACGTGCTCCTCACGTGTGCGCTACTTAATAGAAGCGCTCTGCGCTCATTGACTGGCGCACAACGCCAAGCGCGCCACGTGCTCCTCAAGTGTGCGCTAAGAGAACATAAATTGTTCTTTAAATGATAAAGCCCAGAGTTATGATGAGTGCTCAGCACTCAATAAAAGACAAAAAGGCTATCAGAACTCAAACCAATGCTCAGCATTGTTAAAATGTTCAACATTTTAACTAAATGGGCCGAGCCCAAAGTGGCCATAGACCTCTACCTCAGATTAATTGAGCCCATATGCTCATAAATCTTTGATCTTAGTCCCAAATTGGACTACAGATCTCCCAACCAATATTGGTTCAAGGGCACATCTTTTCATTCCTCTTATATGTGTCGTTGTAATCCTTCAACGTCTTTAGAGAGGTGACGGGTCCCGACAACCAAACATTTCATGGACTGTGGAGTCCTTAAACTCATGGACTATGATGTCCTTAAACTTTACAGACTATGATGTCTATAAACTAGACTATGATGTCTTTAAACTCCATGGACTATGATGTCCTTAAACTTCTGGACCGTAAAGTCCCTAAACTAAACAAGAGAGCCCAAATGCTCTTTTGTTGGATCTAAATGATCCTGTTAAGTAGATTTTAGTCTAAAATTAGACTAACGTATCCTTAACAAACGTTTAAGTTGATCTTAGTCTCAAATGAGATTAACGATCCTTAAGTCCAGCCCAAACCCAAATCTAAGAAAATACGGATTTGGACTAATCCACGCCCTACGGGCGACAAAATAAATTAGTCTCCGTATACAATCCACGGGCAACCAAACAACAAAACAAACATATACGACACGAAGTGACCTTATGGAGAAGGAGAAAGTGGTTACCGCGATGCGGTATCGTAATTAACTGCAAGGGCTTGCGCCTGCAGGGAAGAGCATCCCCACAATCAAAAAACCCTCACAATGAGGGGGAATCTGACGAAGTTTGCTACAACGACCGCATCCGTCTAAACCTCCGATACATGGTGCCATAAATCAACTTGGCATCTTCGGAGAGGTGGACGGATAAAACCAAATAGCATCTGCCCCCAAAATTCAAGCCGGACGTCCCAACGTCCCGGTCGCGTATTTCGGCGTAGAACAGATTCTGGCACGCCCGGTGGGACCTTTTCCTCTTTCCACTCCACACTTCGTGTGTCGTGTTTCGTGAACGAATCGCGGTTTGACATGGTTGTCTTTGGATGTGAAGTACTAAGATTTGGTATCTTGCTCCGTGCAGAAAACAGAAGATCAATGGCTATCAACTGCACAAACTGCAACAACTCCCACTCCGTCCCTGTCGGAGGAGTGGCCTATGGGCCTCAAGCGGCCTCCCTTTTTACAATGCCGGTGGAACAAGTGACGCAAGTCACCATTGGGATATTCTTCGGGACCATGATCCCACCAGCAAGCTTCAGCGCTCCAATGTCGTCGCACGAAGTTTCAAAGAAGTCGGTTTTTTATCGGCTTACAACTACCGTGTCCCTTCTCAACGGGTCGCTCAAATCCAACGCCTCGGTCTTTAACAGACTGGACCAAAGCTCAAGTGGGCCCGTCAAGAAACCCACAATTCCTGAAGGGGTTATCCCGAAGCGGATAGCCATTCCTGCCCTTGAGGTCGTCAGAGCGGCTTCCCCTGCTAAGGGGTCAGTCTTCACAAGACTGGCTGTTTCAGCTCCTACTCCACGCGAAGTCACGAAGGCTGCTTCCCCTGTTCGAAAGTCGGCCTTCGCAAGACTGACTATACCCCTTCAACAGACGTCAGTCTTCGACAGGCTAGCGCCAATAACAGTTACTCCTCAAAGCAGGGGGCATGAGGAAGCTCATCTAACAACGGAGGTGATCCCGTCTGCAAGGCATGCTCGACGTCGTCACTGGCGCCGAGAGAGGAAAGCTGGGGGCAGATCTCCTTCTGGACTGACTCCGCCAGCTCCGATGGTGGAAATTGATGCTGCAGTTCCAACTGGGAACAGCTTTGAACCACTCAGGAGGGTCCACAAGAACTCTCCGACTGCTGTGCTGAAAAGATCTCCTCCACCTATGGAGAATGCTACAAATACAAAGCTGGGCGGCTGTCCTCTAAAATTCACAGGGTTTGGCGACAGGTCCAAGATTCTGTGGTTAACCAAGACTACTCCCGCCAACCAAAGAAAATGAAGGTTCGGCAAGAGAAGGACCACCATGTCATGCCACAGGAGATGTCATTTATTTGGGTGCCCGCTGCAGCAGCTCCCTCAACTTCGACCGCTCACAAAAGGGGAAGGCCGGAGAAAATTTATGTGTCTGCGACGAATCTCAAAGGCACTGAATCCAAACGCCCTAAGTCTGGGGGCATGGTGGTGCACACTGTTTATATGGTTTCCGGAAAAGAGGGTAGCTGTATCTCCATGGGTCATCGACCACTTACACGGTCTGTGACTAAAGCTCAGGAGCAACAACAACAGAAGCTCCAAGAGATGCTAACGTCCATGGCCGCACTCACTGGACCGAAAGCAAGCCCGGAGACATCCTCGAAGCAGCGTCGTGAGCAGGAAACCGATGCCGAATTCCTTCGGAGAATGCTTGAGAAGAAGGACAAAGAGGCCGCGGAACAAGCGGCCAACGTAAAACAAATGGCCCTTCTATTCCAAGTTATAGTGGGCCTGATGATCCAACCGGACCCTCCAGCCGAAGATCCTCCAATAATAATTGAAGATGATAGAGGAGAGACATCAAATCCTCTGCCGGCTCTGTCAGCAGCCAAGGAGGAGACCATCACCAAAGCCACGCTCGATGATTATAGAGCTCAGCAAATACGAGCTCATCAAGCGAATGAAACAACCGGCCAAGTCGTCGGAACTGGACGACCCTATCCGGGTTGGTACGATCAAATAAAGTACCCACCAGGATACACAATTCCTAAATTCCACGTGTACAAAGGGACAAGCAATCCCCATCAACATGTCGCTCAGTTCAGGGCTCTCTGTGGCAACACTGGAGGGGATGATAAGCTACTGATTCGCCAATTCGTCGGCAGCTTGGCGGAGACGGCGTTCAAATGGTACTCAGAGCTTTCCAACGACTCCGTCAAAACTTTTACGGAGATGGAATTGCTGTTCACCCAATGGTTCGTAAGCGCTAGCGAACGCACCCCAATCACAGCATTAATTAACGCCCGAGTGAAGCCAGGCAAAACATGGGTGCAGTACGCGATACGATGGCGGAATCTATGGTCGAAGTGCGAGCAGCGCATCGAAGAAGCACCTGCGGTAGGCATGTTCATGGGTACTCTTGATCCGCAGGCAACCATATCCCAGTTCATGATGTTCTTCAAGCCGACCACTTTCCAGGCCTTGATCGACAAACTGGCCCAAATGGATCAGAGGGGCCATAGACCGTCTTCCTCGAAAATGGAGCCGTGGAATGAAAAAGGGAAAGCGACCTTCATCGCCAATGCCCAGCAGCAGCCGACGGGTCCAAAACCAGCTGATCACCAAAGTGATAGACAGCGATTCCTCAATGAAAAGTTAAGACGTCCTTACTCGTTTCCGCGGGAGAAAACAAAGAGACTGTTCGAACTAGCGATACGCAACATGCTCATCAATCTGCCGGATCCGAGACGTCCATTGCATCCTGGTGATGTTAGCAATCCTAATTATTGCTCCTATCACCAAGTAATAGGCCATCCAATTGAAGATTGCTTCGTCTTCAAAGGCTGGATTGAGAACCAATACCAACAGGGCAAATTCGCACTGTCCGAGAATTGGAAAGTAAGCCTGCCCCAGCCGCACGCTCTTAAAAAGGTGGACACGCCGGGGGCATCGTGCTCTTTTATAGAAGAAGCTCCATGAGAGGTCGCTCTTTCAGCCAAGACGAAAAGAATGCTGAAGGATCTCCAAACATGTCCGGCGATCAGGTGGAAAAATCCGCTAGAACCCGAGGTCATCGAAGGAATGCTGAAGCCGCGCCTGACTCCAAGAATTGGTAGCGATAGTCAAAACGCTCAGGCCCAGCCGTCAAAGTCTTCGAAAAAGAAGAAGAAGACCAAAAACCCCGTGAAGCATGGTGACAAGCGCACGGACCTGCAAAAACATATTGACGCGTTGGAAGAATATAACCAGAAGGCGCGAACCCCGGTCACGCTTCAAGAGTTTCTCAACCACATTCTTGAAGACGGAGATAGCGACAAAGATGAGGAGGAAGACTCGTCAGATGAACCTGAAGATTATATGGCAAGCTGCCACGTGATCTCTCACTCGCCGGTAGATGGTGAAGAAGCTCCTGATGTAGAGAAACTGGGGGCAGATCCCGAACCGGAATTCCTAGAACCGTCAGACGAGATAATTGACGTATTCTTGAACGAAGCCCTTCTGAAAAGCAAAGCTGATCGAGAGCGCGAAATGGCCATATTTGAAAAATCCAAACGCTGGCGACTGGACGAAAGGGTTAAAACACTCCCACCAGATCAAAGCACATCCGCCGCAAATAAAAGCAGGTTCAAGATAAGAAAAAGGTTCGCCAAATCCATATCGATGGGAATGAAGTTGCCACCCTCCGAAAGAAACACTCCTGATAGGATACACCTTAACGAAGAGGACGTACATCCTAACTATTGCTTATATCATCAGAGGATTGCACACCCTACCGAAGAATGCAACGCCTTTAAAAATTGGTGGCAAGGGTATGTCGCTCACAGGCAACACTTCAAGAGGATGAAGCATGAAGCTCGTCGACAGCGGAAAAATGCGACAGACAAATGAGGAAGAGCTGCCGTCAACTGTCACATGGTTGATAGCAGGGGGATCGCAAGTTCTCACCTTTGGGAGCGATTCTGAAGAGGAAATGGCTCTCGGCCCTTTCTTCAAAGAATCCACCTCAGGAAAAGAGGAAGAAATGAAGAGCTGTAAGAATATTCAGTTGCGTAGTCGCACGTTACCCGAGAAGAATCTCGGGCCCACAAACAAAGGATCGAACAAAAAAGGTAAGGGGAAAGAAAAAGTCCCTGAGGATATCGCCCTCGATGACCGAGTCGTCGAAGAGCTGGCAGCCAAGGACCCGCCCAAGAAAAACAAGGTGGATTACAACGTTCTGGAGCACCTGAGGAAGATACCCTCGCAGCCAAGCATTCTCGATGCCCTTCTGCTATCCAAAGAGGCGAGAGATTCTCTAATCAAGGCATTACAAGAGCCTGACCAATTTCAAGCTTTCCTCGCCGAAGAAAAGATGAAGGACGAGCTGGAAGAAATTCACACAGTCGACATCACTTTCGGCGATGAGGATCTCCTTCTCGGAACATGCGAGCACAACCGTCCCCTATATGTCTCCGGGTATTGCCATGACATTAAGATAGGGAAGATCCTAGTTGACAACGGGTCCTCTGTCAACCTCCTAAATGTGAGGGTGCTAAAAGAAATCTGTATGAGCGTTCAACACCTCGCTTGGGATAAAATCACTATCTCTGGGTTCGACTCCCAGTCATCACGGACGCTCGGGTCAATAATACTGACGTTATGCTTTGGGCTGCTCGTCACTGATATCAAGTTCCACGTCATTAACGCCAAGACTTGCTACAATGCTTTGCTCAGCCGGCCTTGATTACACGAGTACAACATCATCCCTTCTACACAACATCAGTGTATGAAGTATTCCAAGGACGGTCTCGAGTATACTGTGACAGGGGAGCTGAACCCATTCTCCGTAAACGAAGTACGAAAGTACGAAGATGCAAAGTACTTCTTACCAGACTTTGAAGACATAGAAAGATGCCATAAACCAGAGGATAAGCAAAAAGCTATCACCACCATTCCGGTCTTCGGGAGCGACACCGAGGAGGAAGAGGAAATAGTCTATTCGGGGCCACCCCAATGCAGCAAGCCGGGACCCTCTACCCCTATTCTGGTCTTTGGCAGTGACTCTGAAGACGAGGTCAACGCAGTATTCTCGGCTCGTCCATCAGTGCAAGCCTTCATTAGAGATGATCAAAGTTTGCAGATTGCCATGGTTCCGCAAGTGCATTACAAAGAGCTCGACGCACTTGATACCTACAGTGTGCAAGAACTGCAGACGTTCTACGTCCCTCCCAGGCGAAAAGATGAAAAGGCGATCCTCTTTTATCGATCTTCGGAAATTAAAGTGGAGAAAGAAATCTGGCATGGTGCCGATTCTACACTTGACAGGCTCCAGCCTATCCGTCTGCCCAGATACTACACGGAAGGCTTAAAAAGGCTGCTGAGGCACCAAGGCATACCCTTCAAACAGACTGCTCGACAGCTCAGTTCTACAACAGGATCTGGAACGTCCTTGGAATTCAGCGAAAATTTCCCAACGGGAGAATGGAAATGATCGGGCTTGGATATGTTCAATCCAAGAAACGGGAACGATTCTATGGCTGCTACGTTATACATGACTTCGATGAAGAAGGGGACGCTCTGTTAGAAGACGCTGCAGTTGAACCAAAACAAGATCCTGCCACAAAAATGCCGAGTCCGTCGTTTGAAGAACAGATGGACAAGCTAATAAGGGAAGCGGGTCAAAAGGTTCGGAATGATCATAGCCGCGAAATGGCCATCTACGAAAAAGCCAGGACGCAGCGCCTCCTTCAGCAGGCTACAAAAGATAACGATGGTCTTCGTCGCCAGCTCGTCACGAAGAAGACTCGACGCAAAGGCAAAAACAAGCTAAAGAACGAAAAAAATGTCCGACAGTGGCCAAGCGGGTCCAAGAAGCCACGTGATCGAGAATTGAGCAGCCGGGATCCGTCTCTTATAAAGAAGATAGGTCGAGCATATTCTTTTCTCCAAGACAAGACAAGGAAGATATTCGATCTTGTCATAAAACATCAGATGATGACGCTCCTGGAATCCAAACACCCCGATCAAGAAAACGAGGTTCATCACCCGGATTATTACTCCTATCACCGAGCGATAGGACATCCTCTCGAAGACTACTTCACATTCAAAGACTGGCTAGAAGACCAGTATCAGCAAGGAAGGTTCGCTTTATCCAGCAGTTGGAAGGCAACCCCACCACAGAAGTATGAACCGAATGCCACGTATGCAGCAAGAGTAAAACCGAATCAACGTCGGTCTTGGAAGCGATCTCGTACCTGTCACGCGATAATGCTGTCAAGAGAAGGAGTACGCGAGGATATGGCTGACCTCCCCTGGTGCTTCGAAAATGATGATGACGAGGTGATCTCAGAATTTCCACCAGCACCAAAAGAGCTGGAAGATGGAATCCATACTACTGCAGATAACCTAAAAAAATCGACTTGGGGACGGCAAATGACCCGCGGCCGGCCTACGTTCGTCAGTGAGCTACTATCTGAGAAGCAAGTGACTACGCTAAAAGACGTACTCATGCAGTATAAAGACTGCTTCGCGTGGAACTATTCTGAGATGCCAGGATTAGATCCAGAAATAGCCGTCCAAAAATTGCCGATTTCTCCAGACATCAAGCCAGTCAAGCAAGCACCGAAAAGAATGCGGCTCGAACTTGAAATGAGCATCAACGCCGAGGTCAAGAAGCTAATCGACTCCGGCTTCATCCAAGAGGTTCGGTACCCTGACTGGATCGCCAACATCATCCCAGTGATGAAGAAAAATGGGACGGTGCGTATTTGCGTGGACTTTCGGGACCTTAACAAAGCATGTCTGAAAGATGACTTTCCCGTACCGGTTACTGAGCTGATGATAGACAATACGTCCACTCATGAGATTTTCTCCTTCATGGACGGCTCATCGGGATACAATCAAATAAAGATGCATCCCGAAGACCAGAAGCATATCGCTTTCTGGACCCCTTTGGGCATATTCTGCTACAAGGTAATGCCTTTCGGTCTGAAGAACGCCGGCGCTACCTATCAGAGGGCCATGACGAAGATTTTCGATGACCTCATACATGAAGTCGTCGAATGCTATATCGATGACCTCGTGGTTAAGAGCAAATCGCACGAGGAGCATTGGGAGCATCTGAAGATCGTGTTCCAGTGCTTTCGGAAATACAACTTGAAGATGAACACTCTGAAAAGCGTGTTCGGAGTTTCCCCGGGAAAATTCCTAGGATTCATCGTACGACATCGAGGCATCGAAATAAACCCATCGAAGATCAGGGCGATTATGGAAATGCCTCCGCCAAGGACTCTGAAACAACTGCGGTCTCTCCAAGGGAAGCTCGCATATATCCGGTGATTCATAGCCAATCTCTCTGGCAAATGCCGCCCCTACGGTCATCTAATGAAGAAGAGAACTTCGTTCGTCTGGGATCGCAAATGCCAAAGCGCACTGGACGAAATCAAGCAATACCTGCAGAACCCACCAGTACTGACCGCTCCAGTCAAGGGAAAGCCTCTTATCCTGTACATAATGGCCCTTGAAGGTTCTTTAGGCGCTATGGGCACAGGAGAATGACCAAGGGAAGGAGAGAGCCCTCTACTATTTGAGCTGAGTTCTCCTGGGGACAGAAAACAATTACTCCCTTATCGAAAAACATTGCCTGGCGTTATTCTTTGCGATAACGAAGCTTCGGCATTATGCTTTGGCGCATGAGATCAATCTCATATCAAAAGTGGATCCTCTCAAATATTTGATGTCAAGAGACATACTAACAGGGCGACTTGCTAAATGGGCCCTGCTCCTAATGGAGTTCTCGATAACTTATCGTCCGCTCAAGGCAGTGAAAGGCCAGGCCATCGCCGACTTCCTCGCTGAGCATCCTATACCTGCTGATTCACCCCTAAATTGCGAATTGCCAGATGAGCACGCGTTTGACACGATCGATGGGGAAAAAGGAGAGAATGACACCCGATGGGAACTCTACATCGATGGGGCATCTTCCATGAAGAAGAGAAAGCATGGCTCCCCTATAATCAAATCGGGGATAGGCCTTATCTTCGTGACTCCACAAAATGGGATAATGCGCTTTACCTTCTCCTTAACAGAGCCGAGGACGAACAATGAGGCTGAATATGAAGCTTTGATAGCAGGTCTTGAGATCGCTGTCGACATGGGAATCGAAAACCTCCTCATATACGGAGACTCCCAGCTAGTCGTTAGTCAAGTAAATGGCGACTATCAAACGTGCAAACCAGAGTTGGTAAAGTACGACGAGAGAGTACAACAATTGCTGACTCAAATCCCTGCCTATGCCCTGGAGAGCATACCGCGCGCGGAAAATAGCAAGGCGGATGCATTAGCCAAGCTCGTTAAAGAACTGGCTGACGAGAACCTCGATGACGTAAGGATCGTTGTGCAAAGCCATTGGGTTCTTGCACCGGCAGAAATATCTCCGTAGTCGTCCGAAGAAAAGGGAGCGACCGAGCAAATGGCCCTACAAATAAAAGACCAGGAAAAGGCTAGGGATTGGAGAGAAGTCTTTATAGACTACTTGAAATCCCGTCGAATACCTGAAGATGTGTCCTCAAGACATCAGCTCATGAAACGAGCTCTATCCTTCGCCTTCGTCAATGACACTCTATACAAGAGATCATTTGACTCCCTGTGGCTAAGATGCCTGGGACCTGAAGAAGCAAAGAGAGCCATCCAAGAAACTCACGACGGACTCTGCGGTTCTCACCAAGCCGGGCCGAAGATGAAACTAAAGATCAAAAGGATGGGGTACTATTGGCCACGATGATCCAAGACTGTCTCGAATACGCGAAGCAGTGCCACTCGTGTCAAATTCATGGAGACTTCATCCACCAGCATCCAAATCCGCTACACCCAACGGTAGCTAGCTGGCCGTTCGAAATGTGAGGAACTGACATAATCGGGCCCATTGAACCAGCATCGTCCAGAGGGCATCGTTTCATACTGGCGACAACTGATTACTTCTCCAAGTGGGCAGAAGAGTACCGCTAAGAGAAGTGAAGACAGAGAATATCCTCCATTTCTTTAAGACACACGTCATCTATCGGTTCGGCACTCCGCGACAGATTATCTCCGATAACGGGCCGGCCTACAGAAGTCATAAAATCAACCGCTTTGCGTAGCAACATAATATAGACTGGAGATACTCTTCGGTCTATAATTCTCGAGCTAAAGGTCTGGCTGAGGATTTCAACAAGACCTTAACGAAGATCATGAAAAATACAGTGTCCAAAAATAAAAAGGACTGGCACGAGAGACTGCATGAGGCTCTCTGGGCGTATCGAACTACGTTCAAAACGGCCACAAACACAATGCCGTATGCATTGGTATTCGGCACTGAAGCAGTACTCCCCTTGGAGATAGAGTTACCCTCCTTACGAGTGGCGGTTAATTACGAGCTAACAGACGAAGACAATGCTCATCTTCGGCTTAAGGAGCTCGACTCCCTTGATGAAACCTGACTCGTGGCATAAAAAAACTAGGAAGCTTACAAAGAAAAAATGACACGCTCATATGAGAGATTGACTAGGCCGAGAACATTCCACCTAGGCGAACTTGTGCTAGTGGTCAAGAGACCTATGATCCCCAATCGTGCCAAACGAGGGAAATTCGAGCCGAATTATGAAGGCCCGTACATCATAGACAAATTCTACCAGGGTGGGGCTTACTTGCTCATGGACATGCATGGCGAAAGACCCTTCAGGCCAATAAACGGTCGTTTCTTGAAGAAATACTACACCTGATCGAAACGTCTTTAAACTACTACAAACCCGTGGCATCCCCAGGCTGACATGATAAAAAAACGGTACGTCCACAAGCAAGATGGGCACGGATGAAAACCCGAAAGGGCTCCGTGAGTAAAAACATCAGGGCTACCGGCGAGTTTTGTGAAAACCCGAAAGGGCGCAATCTCGTTAAATGACACTTGCAAGATCCTCTCGACCTTGTAAGGAGAAACTACTTGCGTGAGATCCTTACGACTCACAAAGGAGCGACACACTTAGGAATCCCCACGATTCCTAAGGAGAAGTTACACTTACGAGATCCTCACGACTCATAAGGAGAACCCTCTTATGAGACCCTCACAACTCATAAGATTCAAAAGCCTTAAGCTACAGGGATCTGAACCTGTTCTTAAGCCATCACAATCCCCAGGTTTCCCTACAAGCGGTTCAATGCTGACCCTTGTATACAATCCACGGGCACAAATAAACGCTTCCCCAACAGAGTCCCGCTACTGACGAGAGATATCTTCACATGGCGAACGACACTTATAAGTCCTCTCGACTTATAAGGAGAAAACACTCTTATAAGATACTTACGACTTATAAGAGAACACACACTTAGGAATCCTCACGATTCCTAAGGAGAAATTCACCTACGAGATCCCCACGACTCGTAGGGAGAAACACCTTTATGAGACTCTTACGGCTCATAAAGTTAAAAGCCTTAGTCAACAGGATCCTAACCCTGTTTGCTAAGCCACTTTTGTTCGACATCGATAACAGCAAATGATGATTCGCTCCTGGCAATATTCCAGTCGTAGCGATGTTGATGCTGATATTGGCATCAGGTTCCAAGTTCCATACTTGCAACAAAATTAGCAAGTAAAAGAAATGCATATGAAATAGCCGAAATGATGGGGCAACTTGCAACAAAATCAGCAAGTAAAAGATATGCATACAAAAATAGCCGAAATGATTGGGCAACTCACAATAAAAGCAGCGAGTAAAAAGAAAAATATCCGAAATGATTGGGCACCGCGAAAAATAGCCGAAATGATTGTGCAATCACGACTTTTGCGATATAAAAGCTGAAATGATAGAGCATCGCGGAAAGAAAACAAAAATACATATGAAATGAAATTTTTTCCCTACAGGTGAGATCACATCGATCCCTGTATACAATCCAGGGGCACAAACAAAGAGGGAATCATATCATCCCACCGGGCTCCATAAAAAAGAGAGCTAAGTCTCGACGGCCACATCTACAGCCTAGAGACCACCTCAACATTCGTCTCATTACAGCAGACGCAACGTCAGCACATGACCCCGTCTCGGAAATACGTCAGCCAATGACCCCGCCGCGGAAATACGTCATCAAATGACCCCGTCGCGGAAATACGTCATCCCAATGACCCCGTCGCGGAAATACGTCATCAAATGACCGCGTCTCGGAAATACGTCAGCACATGACCCCGTCTCGGAAATACGTCAGCGCATAACCCCATCTCGGAAATACATCAGCCAATGACCCCGTCTCGAAAATACGTCAGCACATGACCCCATCTCGGAAATACGTCAGCAAATGACCCCGTCTCGGAAACACGTCATCCAATGACCCCGTCTCGGAAACACGTCATCCAATGACCCCGTCGCGGAAATACGTCATCCCAATGACCCCGTCGCGGAAATACGTCATCAAATGACCCCGTCTCGGAAATACGTCAGCGCATGACCCCGCCTCGGAAATACGTCAGCGCATGACCCCGTCGCGGAAATACGTCATCAAATGACCCCGTCGTGGAAATACGTCATCAACTGACCCCGTCGCGGAAATACGTCATCAACTGACCCCGTATGGCTAAAGTCAATCCTGACCCCATATGGCCAAAGTCAACCCTCGACATCCCCGTCAAAGCAATCCTTTGATTCGGGAGCAGGTCAACTCATCAATCACTTACGAGTCCTCTCGACTTGTAAGGAAGAAAATTCCCTTGTGGGATTACTTAGGAGTCCTCACGACCCTTAAGGAGAAAATACACCTGCAGGATCCTCTCGACCCGTAGGGAGAAAAGTCTTTATGAGACCCTCCTGGCTCATAAAGTTGAAAATTCTTAGGTGGCAGATCCTAACCCTATCTCCTAAGCCATCGCTACCCTGCAAAGAGTCCAAGATAGACAGCTACCTACTATTTACAGACCACATTTGCCAAAATTACATGTCAGAGAAATTGAGGTGCTACTCAAGAGTGCGTAAACTGCTCTGCGTCAAATCGAAATGAAAAGGCGTAACCTACAGACGTCAACCACATACTATGAATGACAATAAAAAGAACATTTGATTCGCATCTAGTTAAGCGTTCAAAGCATACCCATTTATGTATGTGCAGAAAAAGTTTAGTGCTTAAAATAAACACACGGAAACAAAAATTGTTTATCCATACTTCAGAAAATTCTTGCAATGATGAAAACGGTAAACAAAAACACCATTAAAATGTTTACAATGGCACGACATCAAATCCAGGACATGAATTAAGAAATTCAAAAGTTAGGCCATCTAAAATGTTTCGGGCCTCTCGGACCATTCTCGTATGCTTCCTCTCATGATCACAAGCGTTAGGGTCCTCATTGATGTCCTCCGCCCTTCGATAGGAAGCGATTATCGTCGCCTGTTGAAAAGTTTGATGCAAAATATCAACAAGATTGTCTCGCCTTTTCTTTGAGATTAGGCCCATTAGATACACTTAGTGTACCTTATCTTCGGCGTCATCCAATGCTTTAAGCGGTATGCCGTCATAGAATAAAGGAAGTGCTTCCCAGATCGCTCTCACAATGAGCTTCAAAAGAGCGGAACGACGAGGAAGCAGTCGACCATTGTATTCATCAAAGCGACGCATGATTTCGGCGCACTGAGCATTTGTAAACTCCTGGTTCTGGCAGCGGCCCAGGACGCGAATGTCTCCATAAGAAATAATCTCGTCAAGATCGTACAGATGGGCGGCCATAACGTCTGAAAAGGAAAATCAGTGAGAATTTGGTGGGCAGACTGATTAAGAAAAAGCTTATTGAAGCAGACACGAGGATTTAAACAACTCTTGATATCCTCACGGAAAAAGTTCTGATTAAGAGACCCAAAAAATTAAAATTTGTGCAAATAAAGGAGAAATCCTAAAAAAGATTCTTATTTAATGAGAGACTCCTCGGGTCAAGGAGTTAAACTCCTCGAGAGCAACGCTCTGCAGACAGAAGTGACACCTGTCAAAATCAATTATTAAGGGAATAAAAATTCCCCAAAAATTCTAAAGAGCAATGCTCTGTGAAGATGATGGAGTAACCCATCAGAAACCCTAAAAGCAAAGCTTTTAATGAATTAAAAAATTTCATGATCTTCAAGATCCATGAACAAACTTTAAGAGTTCTTCATGGAAGATTAACAAATCTACATGATTTGAAAGAGCAAAGCTTTGTTAATAGGTTAAGAAACCCTAAGAAAGATCTCTTTAGATCTATGATTTCAAGATAGCAAAGCTCTGTTAACAAAACCCTAAAAAGTTTTCTTTAGATCCATGATCTGAAAGGAGCAGGGCTCTGTTTATAGGTGGACCCCTAGATTATTAACTAATCCCTTCAAAGATTTAATCTTTACCTAAAATTTTAACAGGGTTCTGTCCCTAAGAAAGTTCTCAAGACAAAGAGCTATGCTCTGAAGAAGAATTAATTCTCAGAAAACAAGAAAGAAGATGAACATAGATCATCTTAAGGGCCAAAGGCCCTATTTATAGGCACTGAGATACCGTTTCAACTTCTGAGTTGATCCAATGGCAGAGATGATGCCACCGCTGCACTCACATGTAGGCCATGTGAGCGCAATGGCGGGGGGGCATTTGTTTCCCCCAATCAGAGCAAAACTCTGTTCAAATTTTGAAATATGAAATGAAGCAGCGCTTCATAGCAGCGCCGAGTGCGCTGCACTCTAAGCAGCGCACCACGTGCAAAGCACGTGAGCGCTAGCGCTAAGTGCGCTGCACTCTAAGCAGCGCACCACATGCAAAGCACGTAAGCGCTAGCAATAGAACAAAATGTTCTCGGCCCTTGGATCAAAGATCCAACGAACATGATTAAAAATCATTAATTGACCAGAATAAAATTCTGTTAAGAAAACATTCTTCAGAATCTATCCAAACAGGAAAGATTATGCTCTGAAAATCAAAGCACCGTAGGATCAATAATCCAATGGTGATTAAAAATCACCAAATTACAGAATAAAATTCTGCATGGGAAAAGATTTCCCAATCTTGTTAAAAACAAGAAGATTGGCTTCTGTAAATCAGAAGCCCTTGGATCAAAGATCCAACGGTGGAAACATCCCCAAATCAATTAGAGAAAATATCTCTTTAACCGATTCAACAAATCAGCCTATCCTATATAAAGGCCTAAAGACTTCAAGTTTCCTGCAGAGGAACCCCCCCCACACACACACACAAACTTTGAGAAAGTTCAGAAAGAAAAGTAAACTCTTAGCAGAAGAAGAACTTCTTAAAGGTAAAAAAAAAGAGATCAAAACATCTCATCATAAAAAGAACTTTGTTCTTATGCTAGATCATAGATCTTTAAGACAAATTAACTTTCACAAAAGAGATCATAACATCTCATTATAAAAGGGGGGAGAATAATTCAATTCTCTTAGGATCACAGATCCATAAAGGAAAAACCCTTCACCAAAAACATAAGAGATTGAAACATCTCCTATAAAATAAGAACTTTGTTCTTAGATCCATGAGCCAAAGTCTCATATAAGAGAAAATTTAATTCTCAGAGCGTAAAGCTGCCTAAAAAGATCCTCAGCGCTCCAATTAAAAGGAGCGCCTCAGCGCTCCAAATCTAGCGCACAGCACTGCAGAGCCTTAACGCTCCAAACTTAACAGAAGCGTCCTGCGCTCATTGACTGGCGTATAGCGCCAAGCACGCCACGTGCTCCTCACGTGTGCGCTACTTAACAGAAGCGCCCTGCGCTCATTGACTAGCTCATAGCGCCAAGCACGCCACGTGCTCCTCACGTGTGCGCTACTTAATAGAAGCGCTCTGCGCTCATTGACTGGCGCACAGCGCCAAGCGCGCCACGTGCTCCTCACGTGTGCGCTAAGAGAACATAAATTGTTCTTTAAATGATAAAGACCAGAGTTATGATGAGTGCCCAGCACTTAATAAAAGACAAAAAGGCTATCAGAACTCAAACCAATGCTCAGCATTGTTAAAATGTTCAACATTTTAACTAAATAGGCCGAGCCCAAAGTGGCCACAGACCCCTATCTCAGATTAATTAAGCCCATATGCTCATAAATCTTTGATCTTAGTCCCAAATTGGACTACAGATCTCCCAACCAATATTGGTTCAAGGGCACATCTCTTCATTTCTCTGATATGTGTCGTTGTAATCCTTCAACATCTTCAGAGAGGTAACGGGTTCTGACAACCAAACATTTCATGGACTGTGGGGTCCTTAAACTCATGGACTATGATGTCCTTAAACTTTACAGACTATGATGTCTATAAACTAGACTATGATGTCTTTAAACTCCATGGACTATGATGTCCTTAAACTTCTGGACCGTAAAGTCCCTAAACTAAACAATAGAGCCCAAATGCTCTTTTGTTGGATCTAAATGATCCTGTTAAGTAGATCTTAGTCTAAAATTAGACTAACGTATCCTTAACAAACGTTTAAGTTGATCTTAGTCTCAAATGAGATTAACGATCCTTAAACCCAACCTAAACTCAAATCTAAGAAAATACGAATTTGGACTAATCCACGCCGTACGGGCGACAACATAAATTAGTCTCCGTATACAATCCACGGGCAACCAAAAAACAAAACAAACATACACGACACGAAGTGACCATCTGGAGAAGGAGAAAGTGATTACCGCGGTGCGGTATCGTAATTAACTGTAGGGGCTTAAGCCTACAAGGAACAGCATCCCCACAATCAAAAACCCCTCACAATGAGGGGGAATCTGACGAAGTCTGCTACAATGGCCGCATCCGTCTAAACCTCCGATACATGGTGCCATAAATCAACTTGGTATCTTCGGAAAGGTGGACGGATAAAACCAAATAGCATCTGCCCCCAAAATTCAGGCCGGACGTCCCAACGTCCCGGTCGCGTCTTTCGGCGGAGAACAATAATTATATCAACGGAAAAATAACACTGGTAATGTGCAATAAACTAGTCGGAGAATGGATTGTGGTATATATATTGAAGATCGACTCCGTGAGCAAGCACCCGAATGGGAGATATGTGAGAAGGAATTGGGCTGTCCAGAATGATATAAAGATAAAGGATGAAATCAGATTCAAAATTAGGGAGAGATATAATTTAGAAAGAGTGTGAGTTTGACAATTTTTGACGGGGGCAGCGACAAGATACAACTTAATCAAAAAGAGAGTCAAGGGGTGCGGTGGTGAACCATGATGTCGACTAAGTTTAGGGTCTAAATACAGTGAGTCAAACAAAAGTAGGCAGTCACAATCCACAACTTTATTGCATTCAAACTAAGAAGTTCAACGGATACAAGATTTTAAACGAAAGAAAAGGACTACTAAATAGAGTAACAATATCCTCTCTTTTTTTAAAACAAGGAAGGTGATAACTCCGCGTCGGTATTTAATCTCTGTAGTCTCGTAAGGCAAGTCTGAATCTTGTATTGGGTCCATGCCGTCCTCGAAATTTAAGTACGAAAACAACCAAGTTGCTCTATCAGATTTGGAGGGTGTTGCCGAATCTCCACCTTGCAGCTTCTTCCTTCTAGGGCAACCATTGACTAGATGTTCGTCGGATCCACAAATCAAGCACTGCCTTTTGGCCTGGCGACAGTCTCTCTGAAAGTGTCCTGACCTTTTGCAATAACCACAACGTTGGGCTCTCCGTTGCTTCGGTTGCTTAGTAACAAATGAGCGCTTCATCTGCACACCACCTTTTCGTTTATCAGTGATTTCCCTACGATTGGGGCCTCCTGCTGGTGCTTGAGCCATTTGCTTTCTTAGTCCTTCAGCTAAAAGATCGTTCGTTCACTCCTGGCTTCCTTCAAGCCTTGCAGTACCCTCAAAATCTCGACGGTCTGATTCTGGGGAGTAAAGTTGGAAGAAGAGTCGTTGGAATCCATGGTCCTGAAACAACAAATTTGAGGATGATATAAGGTACAAGGAATAAGAATCAGAATAAGATATAGAATGGACAACGAAACAAGAATATCGGGTGAGGTGAAACTCAAACGAGCGGAAATCAAATGTAGAACTCTAAGTCACTCAAGCAGAGTGCTGCCTTGTAACTATGCTGCAGTTCATAATTACAATCGCATAACTCTACTAAGTCATCCAAAACTCTAGTGGATGGATCAAAATATGTAGCAGAACACAATATATGAATCAAGGTCAAGGATAACAAGTTTACAATCTAAGCCGAAAGGGTGGCTTAAATTGTCAAGCTCTAGTCGGAAACTGCAATCTCGAACCAAACCAACCTGGTTCTAATACCAACAAAACCATGTCATGCCTCGCTTCCCAAAATACGGAATACGAAGGGTTAACAAGGCCAGCCATGTTTCTACGGTCAAGGAATATCCTGCCGTAGTCACACTTCGGTTTCTAGCATTACGTGGTAATCAGTAATCAATGCATAGGTAATGAGAAAAGTAGTCATTAAATCAAAACAGATATAAAACTAACCAGATAGAAATCAAGGAAAGACAGTGCTGGCATGGCTGATCTGGATGTCCGCAAAAATCCTCGAGATACGTCGAGTCCTGATCTAAGCTAAGTCCACTTCTCAAACTGAGCATGCATACTCAGGTCGTCAGAGCGACGCGATAGAAATATATATAAATACAAATATGAACACGTGCAATAATGATGAATATGAAACAGTAAGCATGGAGTGATGACATGAGCATGAAGTAATCGGTACAGGTAAATAGTAAAGCAAGTATATCGAATCAGTAATCAATGCATGACCATGTCACTAAACCTATCAGTCTCTAAGTCTCACTGTCCAGGTCATTAAATCTATCGTCAGTCCAAGTGTGAGAGTCAACCACGCAGGAGTATCCCCAACCCAAGGGTAGGGCCCAGGGGCAAGGGAACACGGGACCGAAACACACTCGCTAATAATCAGTAATATCACCCATATGACTCCCAGAATCGCTGTATATGCCGGCAATGGGACTCCCGAGATTCCGTTGAACTCACACTCAAACTATCCCCACACCCCGTGGTCTACATCAAATACCGACTATAAAACCAAATACTAGTCGGTCCATGACAAGTCTACGCAAGAACTGGAGACAGGATCTCCATCAAGCATGTCTCGACTGGTACCCAAGATAAATGGACAGTGTTTGACGCCTTACCTATGACACTAATATAATTGCTTCCATAACTATCCCATACCAATTATAGTTACACTTACATATGCCCCATAGGCGTCGACAATGCAATAATTAACTGGTTCCGCTGATTGTGTACAAGTACGTGTCACTTTCACTATTCAATCATGCTTATACACTAACGTACTTGCCAGAATCCAATCACTAATAATTATCACTGGGTGATGTATCACGGTCACTATATTATCAATGTATACAACCACTATTCAATGAGGGAATAACCGCTACATGTATGATGAGAATGCAATTAATTGTAATACGAATAAAATATAGCGGCCAGTGTCATACCACTCGCAAATTTACTATAAACCACACGCGCAGAATTAAGCAAAATAATATAAAAGAGGTAAGCAGTATGTTTAATTATCTATCCATCAAAATTGTTTTCGCGTCAAACGGATTTCAGGTTTGCTAGTTACGGTAATTTCATTTTATGTGTTTACTACTGGAAATCCAATTTCTGAACTGGAAGTCCGTTTCGTAACACATTTTACTCCCAGTTGGGATCATAATTAGACAATGCTACGGTTGGATAATATTTAGGTTTATCAGTTAGGTTTCCAACGCACTAGACGTATTGATAATATCCATACTGTACTGGATATTATGCATTATATAATATTGGGGTATACATTCTGTCCCTGCTTGGGACTGCCATATGTATGGATGGTTTAAAATGTGATTAAAATAGTAAACGATGGTAAAAACAAATGAAATCACTTCCAATAGTTAGCTAGAGGATTTAACTTCGCTACGGTATAGGGTTCCGTGTAATAATATTTTCACACAGAAACATGGAAGTATTTCCAATCAAGTATTGACAGCAAGTGCTGCTCTGGACTGCAGTCCCGAGCCGCACTCCTAACCAGTTTCTTTCACCTAATTAGAATAGAAATAGATTAAAAATCATATGGGGTTCTAGTTCGTCGAGTCATATTCGATATGAGCCCTCGAACGTAACATTTCGGTGTGTAACCAATTTACTATGATTTTCACAAAATTCAGGTACGGAAATTTTCAGATTCGACGGGTCTAAATGGGGATGACATTTCACGTTGTTAAAATCCGTATTTTCAAACCAAATCTTAACACAGTATTCGTTATCACTCGGACCAACTGTTATGTTTAATTTCCGTCATTATAAGGGGGTTTTCAGATTATGGTTTGCATCGAACACTTATATTAATATTGAATCGCAATCGAAATAAATATACATAATAGCATGAAGCAAGTATTTAAACTTTCCTGACGACGACGATCGGTGATATGACAGCAGCGGACGGTGATGAACGGTACGTTGCAGACACGGACTAGGCACGATACGGCAACGCAGAAGTTTGGCCTCGGTTCAAGCTTGATGCGGCTTCGGCAGTGGCGGCTTGTGCGCGCTGGTGTTGGGAAGAGGGAGACGAGGAGGTGGAGGCGGATTCGACGACGGCGAGGTGGCGACAGCGAAGTTCCAGCAAGGTGGTCGACGGGCGCAGGATGTCGGGGTGATGGGTTTTCGGTGGAGTTCTTGCTCGGGAATGATGGCGAGGCGAGCTCTGGCGAGGGTGTGTGCGGGTAAGGGTGCTCGGGGAAGGAGGTGGCCGGCGACCTTCGATGGCGGCGATTGGGGTGTTGGCTGCTGCGGCTTCGTCGGGTGGCTAGCGAAATGCTCGGAGGAGGTAGGGGAGGCTGGGTGCTTACGGTGGCCGGAACTGGTGTGACACGGCGGTCGGGTGTGGGGGCGAAGGTGCTTCGTCGAGGTGGTCGGAGGGTGCTCGTAAGGAGATGGGCTCGACGGTTGGAGGAAACTGTGGCGGTGTGTGGTCGTCGAAGGTTGGTGGAGGTGCTCGGGAGGAGGTGGTTGTTGAGGTGGAGCTGCGGTGGTGTTGGAGCGCGGCTTGATCTCGTTGGCAAAGAGTCACAGGTGAGGGTGGTGGTCGGTGGGTTCGGCCGGGGTTGAGGGGAGAGAAAGAGGGTGATGGGTTTAGGTGAAGAGAGAGAAGGAGTTTAAGGTGGTTAGGGCGTGGAGGCGACGACGAGGTCGTCAGCGACGATGGAAGAAAATGGCGAGGTCAGGGCTGTGGGTTCGAGTGTGCAGGGATCGACGTTCTGGGGTGTGGGGTGATGGCGGTCGTGGTCGATGATGGGTGTAGCGAAGCTGGGGTAGCGATGCAGTTCGTCGGCGAGGTTGTGCAGGGGTCGGTTTGGGTTGTGGTGGGTCTCGTCGTCGTAGAGGAAGGGTTGCAGCGGTGGCTTGGAGAAACCTATGGCTGCGGGTGATGGGTTGTGAGGTCGACAACGTGGGGAGACGGCGATGGGGGGTGCGGGTTCTTGAGTTCGTTGCGAGGTCGGTAGCGTGGAGGAGAGGGAGGTGAGTGGGGAGAGCTCAGGGCAAGTGATGGAGGGAGGCTGCCGGCGGTGGTAGGGTGAGCCGACGGGGTTGGTGATGGAGGCGAGTGCGGGGTTCTCATAGGGGATGAGGAGGGAGAAGCGGGGAGAAGAGAGAGAGGGAGAAGAGAAAGAGAGGGATCGAGAGGAGAGAGAGTGTGATAATAGAGAGAGAGAGTGAGTGATAATAGAGAGAGAGACGTGGGGTGATAATAGAGTGAGAGAGAGAGAGACGTGGGGTAGGGAGAGAGAAGACGTGGGGTGATAATAGAGAGAGAGAGACGTGGGGTAAGGGGAGAGAGAAAACGTGGGTGATAAGAGTTTTAAAGAAGAGAGAGGGTAACAGGAATATAATTTATAAGGTATTTAATGAGATTTATTTGTGTAAGATTTGGGTTTAAATGAGGATATATTTATTTTGAAATTTGAGAAGGTATCTGTTGGGAAAAGAAGTGAAGGACCATTGGGCTTGTTGGGCTTGGGCTCAAGAAAAAGGAGTGACATTAAATATGGACTTGGGCTTTGGGTTAGGTTTGTTTAGTGAAAACCTTTAGGGTAAAAGTATAGGTTAGGGTTTTTAAATAAATATAAATATAAATAAACAAATTTTGTAAGCAACATTTTATATAAATACAGATATTGGCGTACAAAAGGAACTGGGTATTATAGCTGGAGAACCAATACATGCTTGGGAAAACCTCACAGTCCTCGGATGTACCGACAAGACACAAAACTACGGTCATCAATACAGCTCCGCGAAGATCAAAGTTCGAGGAGCTGGGATAAGCAAACACACATGACCACCACGTCGTTAAACTGGGAACAGATGACCACTACGTCGTTAAACTAGGAACATTCAACCCTTAAGTCGTTAAACCGGGAATGTAAAATTTTTTTTAAAGAAAAAAAGAAAAGAAAAGCCGAAATGATGGGGGCAACTCGCAATAAAAATCAGCGAGTAAAATAAAGATGAAAATAAAACCGAAATGATGGGGCAACCGCGAATAAATAGACAAAATGATAGGGCAATCGTGACCTTCGCGAAAAGAAAAGCTGAAATGATAGAGCAATCGAGGTAAATAAATAAATACATAAATAAAACCCTCCAAATGGCGAATGATGAGTCGCTCCTTGTACCATATTCCAGTACAGCGATACAGACGCCAACCAAATTCCAATCCCAAAACTTCCAAATGACGAATGATGAGTCGCTCCTGGTATCATATTCCAGTGAAGCGATGCAGACGCTAACCAAAATCCAAATCTCCAGATAGCGAATGATAAGTCGCTCCTGGTACCATATTCCAGTGAAGCGATGCAGACGCCAATCAAAATCAAAATCTTTAGTTGGTGAATGATGAGTCACTCCTGATACCATATTCTAGTGAAGCGATGCAGACGCCAACCTAAATCCAAATCTCCAGATGGAAAATGATGAGTCGCTCCTGGTACCATATTCTAGTGCAGCGATGCAGACGCCAACCAAAATCCAAATCTCCCCATAGCGAATGATGACTCACTCCTAGTACCATATTCTAATGAAGCGATGCAGACACCAACCAAAATCCAAATCTCCAGATGGCGAATGATGAGTCGCTCCTGGTACCATATTCCAGTGCAGCGATGCAGACGCCAACCAAGATCCAATTTCCCAAAATTCTCCCAGCCCTACGGTTGGTCCCCAAATTGACTACCATATACAATCTATCGGCTCAAATAATTCTCATCATACACATACCCCACTGCAATCACCAGTCCAGCAGCCGGTCTTCGCCCTTGAAATTATGCTCCATTTGGGGAAGACCCACTCATGTGTCCTCACGATGCATGAGGAGAACCAAACTTACGGGATCCTCACGACTCGTAAGAAAACACCTTCATGGGATCCTTACGACTCACAAAGGAAAAACATACTTGAGAGTCCCCACGACTCCCAAGGAGAAAACGCATCTACGAGATCCTTTCGACTCGTAGGGAGAAAACGCTTTTATGAGACCCTTACGGCTCATAAAATTGAAAAGCCTTAGATGATAGGGATCTAAACATGTCTCCTAAGCCATCGCTCCCCAACGGGAAGAGGCAAATGATGAATTTCTCCTGGCACCTGTGCTTCAGTGTCAGCAACGCTGATGCCGGCCCCAAAATTCCAAACTTTCGATCCAATAGACCCCTAATTCGTTAAAATAGGAACAAATGACCTCTAAGTCGTTAAACTGGGACCAGATGACCCCTAAGTTGTTAAACTGGGAACGAAGGAAATCCCCTCATGGAAAATGATGATTCGCTACTGGTACCAAATTCTAGTGTAGCGGTGCTAATGCCAAACCAAAACCAAAATCCCCAAATCCTCTCATGGAAAATGATGATTCGCTCCTGGTAACATATTCCAGTGTAGCGATGCTGATGTCAACCCAAATCATATCAAATCAGCAAGTCAACCAACGAACTCCCCGTCGGAATTATGCTCCGAATCGGAATCAAGTCGACCAGCGACCTCTCTGTCGGAATTATGCTCCGTCTTGGAATCAAGTTGCCCAGCGACTTCCCTGTCGGAATTATGCTCCGTCTTGGAATCAAGTCGACTAACGACCTCCCTGTCGGAATTATGCTTCGACTCGAAATCAAGTCGAACAACGACCACCCCATCAGAATTATACTTCGACTCGGAATCAAGTCAACCAACAAGCTCTGCGGCGAAATCATGGTTCGTCTCAGAATGTACCCCATGTTGAAATCATGCTTCATCTCGGAGTATCTGCCTTCCTTATCGGAATTATGTTTCGACTCGGAATCAACCTCTGCATTGCAGCTATACTTCGTTCAGAATGTCTGCCCTGTGCCGGAACTAAACTTCGTCTCACGATACACCTGTCCCGTGTCGAAATTATGCCTCGCCCCGGAACCCTATGTCGAAACTATGCTTCGTCTCAGAATATATCCTCCTCTTGAAATCATGCTCCGCTCTTTGGAATTATGTCCAATCTCTGGAATCATGCTCCGCTCTTCGGAATTAAGCTCCGATCGCCGGAATTATGCTCCGATCCCTTTGGAATCATGCTTCGCTCTTCGGAATTATGCTCCGATCCCCTTGGAAGCATGCTCCGCTCTACGGAATTATGCTCCGATCCCCGGAATTATGCTCCGCTCATCGGAATCATGCTCCGATCCCCGGAATCATGCTCCGCTCTTCGGAATTATGCTCCGATCTATGGAATCATGCTCCGCTCTTCGGAATGATGCTTCGATCTCTGGAATCATGCTCCACTCTTCGGAATGATGCGCCGATCCTGGAATTATGCTTCGATCTTCGGAAAAATGCTCTGATCCCCGGAATTATGCTCCCGGAATGATGTTCCACCTCGAAGTCCAACTCCAAGATCCATCAATTTCATGCACACAACTCATATACGCGGTATGCATTTATTGATGAGGGCACTTTATTGGGTTCAAAAATTACATCCCGGTTGACCAAGTCAAAGCCAACCCCAAGTAAGCGGTCCCGAGCCCAGGTCAAGTGGGCCCATGCCCAAGTCGAGCCCCGCGGCAAGCCTCCCTTATGCCAAAATGAAAATTGTATAATAAATAATTTTGATGTAATTTTTATGAATAAATGTAAGAAAAATGGGTATAAAGCCATTTTTGTAAAGCCCATGGCCCATGTGCAAAAGAAATGATCACATGAGGTATGGGATAGGCAAAATGCTATTTTGTAAAGCCCAAGGGGATATGTGTAAATTTGTAATCCTATATAAGACAACATGATGATGAAATAAAGAATAATTCATTTCCCCTCAAAAAATTAGGGTTTCTATGACTCATTCTACTTTCTCAAGGTTCAAAAATTTCTTCCCTTCTTTTTGAGTTAAACCAAGAGTTTAACTCTTCTTTTTATAAAAAGAAATAGTTTTTCACCATAAAATCCTAGAAGGGAAGCTCGGATATCCCATCAAACCCCCAAAATTGGAGATTTTTAAGTCTCGTCCTTTCTTTCTCAAAAATTCAGCTAACAGAAAGGAGGAGGAAGAAAACCACAACGACAACCCTTCCTCCTTCTACCTTCTCTTAACTAAAATAACTTGTAAGTCCCTCCCAATCTCTCTTTTTCTTCTTTGAAAATCTCTTTTCTAAACATATGTCGGAAGTGGAGTTAATTCCGACATCTTCTTCTAAACCCTAGAAAATTCACTTTTCTTTACATATTCTTGATTCATATTATTACACCATGTTTGTAATCATGAAACCAATACTTAGAACCAACTTTTTATCAAAAACATCATGCAAATAACTTTAAATTAACATTTACATTAAAATACCATGAAGTTTGTATATACCATGAAATCTGGAAGATTCGTCATATATTGTGATGCGTCCGGTAAGGGATAAGGATGTGTTCTACATCAGCATGGAAAGGTTGTGGCTTTCGCATCAAGACAGCTAAAAGTACATAAGCGAAACTATCCAACACATGATCTTCAGTTGGCAGCCGTTATCTTTGCACTTAAGATTTGGCGCCACTGCCTTCTGGGAGAAAGAGTGAATATATACACTGGCCACAAAAGTCTGAAGTATGTATTTACTCAGAAGGAATTGAATATGCGGCAGATGGCTAGAAATTATGGCGGACTTCGACATAAATCTACAGTATCATCCTGGGAAGGTGAACGTAGTTCATGAAGCCCTTAACCGTCAGCCATTGGCAATGAATCTCACCGCTCAGTGGAAGCTACAGCAGGAATTGCACAGATTGGAGATTGAAATAGTTATGCTAGGTAACGCTTCGTATTTGATGAACTTACAAGTCCAGTCTACTATTGTCAATCAGATCAAAGCAGCTCAAGAAAATGATGCTAGGCTACAAAAGATCAGAGAACAAGTAGAAAGTGGACTTCGAACTGATTTCATCATCCACGAAGATGGATCCTTGCGATATGGAGGTAGATTATGTATACCAAACGGCTCAATTCGAGAAGAGTTGATGAAAGAAACTCACAGCACTCCTTATTCTGTACATCTCGGTGGTACCAAAATGTACAAGGATCTACGGCAACACTACTGGTAGCATGGAATGAAGCGCGAAGTAGCCAGAAGTGTAGCCAAGTGTTTGGTGTGTCAGCAAGTAAAGGCTGAATATCACAGAACTGCTGGTCTCTTCAGCCATTACCAATCCCAGAATGGAAATGGAAGCACATTACCATGGACTTCGTGACTGTCCTTCCTCGCAGCACGAAAGGTAATGATGCAATATGGGTTATTGTGGATCGACTTACCAAGTCGGCTTACTTTATTCCCTTTCGAGTTGGCCAATCAACTGAAACGCTAGCAAAGAAGTACATGGAGTTAATCATAAATCTAAAGTAAGATTTAAACCTTCCAAGTGTACTATATCTGATACCCATGAACTCATGTAGGAGATTGTGAGACTACATGGAGTACCAGTTTGTATCGTCACCGATCGTGACACAAGATTCCGATCACAGTTTCGACAGAGTTTGCAAGCTAGCCTAGGAACGAGTCTGAACTTTAGCACGGCTTACCATCCACAAACGGATGGACAGTCTAAGCGAACAATTCAGATTCTGGAGAATATGCTAAAAGCTTGTATGTTAGACTTCGGAGGTTCGTGGGAAAATCACCTACACCTTGTGGAGTTTTCATACAACAACAGTGTAAGGTGTTTTTCGTCACCCCTTTGAGATGGGAATACGCGTCACTTATCAGGCTTACTACAGATTTCCCCTGCCTAGGGTAGGCAGGGGTTTATTGATTGTAGGGATCCGAATCTCCGGCAGCCGCGGACTAAGCTGCCGTTAATTACCCCTCGCCTATGGGACGAGGGAACCTCCGATTGACGGGTCGAACTGGTCATGCGAACTCAATGTACAGTATGCGTGCGTTGTGTTTTGGAGGGGGCTTGGAATATCGGGGACCGCACAGAGTTTACAGGGGTCCCGCTACCCGGATAGCGGATTGGGAGTCAAAAAGGCTAGCAGCCCCCTTGCGGGGTGCGGGGCAGCTCCTCGTTAAAAAAAAATTTCCAACGGGGAAAGTGTTGTGGAGTGTGTATATATAAAAAAAAGGGAAAATAGCGTCCAAAGGACGCATGAGCGCCAGCACCTCACGTGCCTAGCATGCGGGCGATGGGCGCTGCCAAGCATGTGGGGCACTGGACGCTAGGCACCAGCGCCCCACGTGCTTGGCACGCGGGCGCTGGACGTAAGCAGGAAAATGAGCTTAGCCCCTACACTGGGAGTTGTACTCCCGATTGACTTTTGAAGTTGAACTTCTAAAAAGAAGGGATTCATTATTATATTTTTCTTTTATGGAGTTAAACTCCAAGAGATTTTGAATGGAGTTAAACTTCTAATTAGGGTTTTATTTATGGAGTTGAACTCCAACAGATCTTGAATGGAGTTAAACTCCTAGAAATCTTTGGAGATAATCAAAGAGGGTCCCTTCCTCCTCCCCTTTAGTCCTGGATCTTTTTTTGAGCCTTGGATTTTTCCAAAGTTGGATTTTTGGAGATGGGTATCCTTCTTCCTCCTCTTGGTCGGCTGGATCTTAGAGAAAAAGGGGGCGAGACTTTAAAATCTCCCCTTCTCGAGATCTGATGGAAGATCCGAGCTCCCCTTCAAGGGTTTTGTGGTGAAAAACTATTTCTGTTCAGAAAAGGAAGAGTGAAACTCTTCGTTTAACTCAAAAAATAATGAAGAAGGTTTAAAACCTTGAGCAAGGAGAAAGAGGCACAGAAACCGTAATTTTTGGGGAGAATTATATACTTTATTTCATCATCATGTTGCCTTATATAGGCTTAAAAATTTACACTTAGCCCCTTGGGCTTTACAAAATGGCATTTTGCCCATCCCATACCTCATGTGCCTATTTCTTTTGCATATGAGCCATGGGCTTTACAAAAAATTGGTTTTATGCCCCTTTTTCATACATTTATTCATAGAAAATTACATCAAAATTATCTATTAAATAATTTTTATTTTGGCATGGGGGAGGCTGGCCGCGGGGCTCGACTTGGGCATGGGCCCACTTGATCTGGGCTTGGGCCCGCTTACTTGGGATTAACTTTGATTTTGACTTGGTTAACAGGGGTGTAATTTTTGACCCCAACAAAGTGCCCCATCAATAAATGCACACCGCATATATGAGTTGTGTGCATGAAATTGATGGATCTTGGAGTTAAACTTCGAGGTGGAACATCATTCCGGGGACGGAGCATCATTCCGGGGCGGAGCATCATTCCGGGATCGGAACATAATTCCAAGATCGAAGCATCATTACGAAGAGCGAAGCATAATTCCCAGGGATCATAGCATAATTCCGATGAGCGGAGTTCGCTGGTTGACTTGATTCCGAGGCGGAGCATAATTCCGACAGGAAGGTCGTTTGTTGACTTGATTCCGAGTCGAAGCATAATTCCAACAGGGAAGGCTGATACACCGAGGCGAAGCATGATTTAGACATGGGGTACACTCTGAGACGAAGCATGATTCCGACGCAGAGCTTGTTGGTTGACTTGATTTCGAGTCGAAGCATAATTCCAACGGGAAGGTCACTGGTTGACTTGATTCCGAGGCGGAGCATAATTCCGATAGGGAGGTCATTTGTTGACTTGATTCCGAGGCGGAGCATAATTCCGACAGGGAGGTCGTTTGTTGATTCCGAGTCGAAGCATGATTCCAACAGGGAAGGCAGATACACCAAGGCGAAGCATGATTCCAACACAGGATACACTCTGAAACGAAGCATAATTCCGACACAGAGCTTGTTGGTTGACTTGATTCCAAGTCAAAGCATAATTCCGACGGGGAGGTCACTAGTTGATTCCGAGTCGAAGCATAATTCCAACAGGAAAGGCAGATACACTGAGGCGAAGCATGATTTCGACACGGGGTACACTCTGAGACGAAGCATGATTCCAACGCAGAGCTTGTTGGTTGACTTGATTCCGAGTCGAAGTATAATTCCGACGGGGAGGTCATTGGTTGTCTTGCTGACTTGATGTGATTTGGGTTAACATCTGCATCGCTACACTGGAATATGGTACCATGAGCGAATCATCATTTGCCATGAGGGGATTTCCTTCGTTCCCAGTTTAACGACTTAGGGGTCATCTGTTCCCAGTTTAACGACTTAGAGGTCATCTGTTATCAGTTTAAAGACTTAGGGGTCTATTAGATTGGAAGCGATGGCTTAGGAGACGGGTTTAGGTCCCAATCATCTAAGACTTTTTCAATTTTATAAGCCGTAAGGGTCCCATAAAAACATTTTCTCTCTACGAGTCGAAAGGATCTCATAGGTGTATTTTCTTCTTAGAAGTCGTGGGGACTTCCATGTAACATTTTGAAATATTTTAGTTAATTAATTATTTTATTTTTTTAATTAAAACAATTATTTTTATTGTGGTTGTAATAAAAAGGTCTTTTAAAATGTGGTAGAATAAATTTGTAAAGAAAATAGTTTGTTTTTATAATAGTAAGTATCATGAGGGGTTTTGTGAAGAGTTTTGTTAATTGTGGAAATTTGAAATTTTTGAGGGTTTAAGTGTAAAAGGAGTAAAGGTCAAGGTTAAGCTTAAGTTATACTCATGGCATAACATATCCTAGATGACACTTCATGCTACACCTCCTCCTTGCATAAACACACTACCCTCTTCCATGCTACACATCCTACTTGCATGAGATTACCACCTCCTTGCTAAGTGACACCTCCTCCTACAAATCTCACTCATTATCCTTATATGGTTCAGCTCATCTATCTTGTGAATTAAAGAATCAACTGAGAAAAAAAAAGAAAAATATCTTAGAACAAACAACAAAGAAAAGAAAAGGAAAAAGAAGTGAAGGAAGAGCTAGATGCTAAAGATTTCACCACCACCTTCTAGCTAGAAACTATGAGCTTGTGCATCTTAGAGAAAGACTTTTCAGCAATCCTCTGTAGGTAATATCTTTAAACATCGTAGAAGTTTAGTTCTGAAATGCTTAAGTATAGAAATCAGATATCGGATATATGGTATTTTAGGGAAAATTTGGCTCTGTGTTAATCTGCTATAGTTTAGATGAAAATTAACCTAACCAAACAGTGCCATCACCATATAAAATGGACCTAGAATAAACCCTAGGAAGACGAACCATGTAGCTCGGATTTTGGCCGGCGACATATAGGGTAATTCCGAGCTCGCCGGTTTTTTTAAGGATGTAGATGTTGTGGTTTTGAGGGTAGGTCTCTGTATAGGTGTTAGGATGTTTGGTATTGTTTATTTAAGTTTTTTTAGCAGTATAGGAAATCTGGAAGCTAATATCAGTTTTGAAGTTAAATCCTATATATGACACGGATATATCGTATCATGAGTTCTGTTTTTACCGTTACGACCAGAATAGGGTTAACTCAGATTAACTTAAGTTCAGTTAACTCATAATATCATCACGTAGCATATTTAGTTTGTGCAGTATCATAAACTGGGATTTTGTGATAATTAGCCTACTGAATTTGAGTCTGGAACCACTATCTGTAATCACTAGAAACTAGTAAGACCAAAACTATAATGATGCAAATAGAGAACTTCACTCAAAACATGAGCCCCAAACTCCCTAGTCCATCCGGCGACATAACCACAAAATCCGGCGACGCCGGCCCCCTTTGGGATTTTGGTGTTGGTTTTTCTTCTGTTGCTTTGTTTTGGTATTTTATAAGTCTCTGTATTGTTTATTTTGTCTAAATATTTACACAGTAAAATCTGGGAATGATTAGTAAAGGTTTTATCAAATTTCTGATATTACGATACGGAGTTTTCGTATTTTGATGCTGCAGCTGAACCGTTAACGTTTATACGTTAACGGCGGATTATATTGACGTTTTTGGGTTAAGTATTCTGTAGGTTCTAACCTATAGATGCCTATCTCATTGTTTTGGTTTTTGATATGATATTTACGCCGATATTTCATAAATACGAATATAGGTACGATTTCGAGGATTTCTGAGACGAAGTTGGCGATATAGCAGCGTGGATTTCAGCAAGCTCTTTAAATTGGTGAGTAGATTTACATCTACTGGGGAAGTCGGGTGGATGGCGTATAGCACCCACGCAACCTTATAAATAGTATTATGATATGTATTTAGTTTAGTATTTATTCAAGATATTGATATAGTATCGCATCTAGTATGTCCTTCATTGCATATAGTTTCATACATAGTTTTAAATGAGATACGTATGTGATGTTAGATCCGTACGATGTGGATATGGTTGATGGATTTGTACGAGGGATCTGCCGTATTTATGATGATACAGATACAGTGATACAATGAGGTATTATACAACAGATTATACGTATTGGAAGTGATGAGATTCGTAAGCCGAATAACGGCCAAGTTTTTCTTTAGACTCGTAGAGTAGATTATATTCCGTTTTAGGATATAATACTTGTGCGAACTATATTCTTTTAAAAACTACGATTCGTTCTCTTTTTAATGATAAAAGACAAGGATGCAATGCCAATTTCCAAAATGAATATCTATTTTTAACCTACGGCAGCTTCCTTAGTTCAAAACCAACGTATCATTTCATTTTCAAAGATAAGGGTATAGCTCATAGCAGGTAGTTATAGTTACCAATTACGCTTCTAATTACTTTACATGCTCACGTTATAAGTATCGATATTATACGTTTCCGTAAATACGAACACTCTGATAGAATACTACACAACTACCAATAAGTACTATGCTGCACAAGCACGTACATATATATTACACCACACCTCATTGGTACTGCCATGTCACTGTAGAACCGTTCTGTTATATATTGCGTATACATATATGTGTTAATATAAATAGGTTGTTACACCGTAGAACACTTGCACAAATACTAATGATTGCCATGTTGCATAAGCACAGACGCGTATGCTACACTACACATCATTAGTAGTGCCATGACACAGTAGAATTGAGATCATTATGCCTATGTGATACAATTACGTAGTCTTTCTTTATTCCTATTGTAAATTACGAATATTAGTACTATAGATGCTGTATTTGATTCTTATGGATTTTCTGGATATTTTACTCCTGATGATATATATCGGTGGTATGGGACACTGTTATATATGTATATATATAATATATCATCAATATAATCTATGCAAGTATTTTTATTCTTTACTTGATATTTTTGGATATGATGAGTTGGAGTCCACCATGAGTTTTATGTTTTCTGGTTATTTTATTCCGAACCGGGGGGGTTATACGGTTTCGGACTTGTTACTTATCCGGACTGAGGTGGGGGGTTATACAGTCGGATACATGGTGGACCCGGTTCGAGGCAAAGGGGCAGGATAGCCACATTATAGGCGGGGAGCCTAACGAGGATACTCGATACCGGAGATAGAGATGAGCACGGCAGATATCCAGGGGATACTGACCGGGGTTCGATTAGGCACGGCGGATATCCAGGGGATACCGACCGGGGCCAGGGATATCGGGTGGCGATCATCTGTTGAGATGATGTCGACTGTATCTGCATTTACGTGTCGATGCTGGACACGAGAGATTTCTGATTTCGATGTCGATGCTGGACATCCATATATATATTGATATGATTGTTATCATGAGATACACAGTTAGATATCATTTATTCGATTCGACTAGGACTGATCGGGGGAACAGTACCTATATGTATATTCTACTTGGGGTTGCATGACAGTAGTGTTGCATTATGATACATACGCATATCATGTTATATTAGTACAGATTATGATAGTACTGTACTTGTGACCTAGGTGTCGTCGTGCATTTCGCTTTCTACCTTAGATGTACTTTTATTCACTGAGTTGGCAACTCATCCCCGTTGTGCCACAGTTTCTTGCAGGTTTCACCGCTTGGATTATCAGCGGCTTGGACACACATTCTTTTCGGTGATTGATTGGTAAGTGGGTTACTATTGTATCGTACTCACACTTTATTATTCATATATTCTTGTATCTAGTGGAAACTCTATCAACTTAGAAATGGTATATTGTGGACTTAGAAGCGAGACTTAGAAATTCTGAGGTCGCACTCTTTAGAGTCGACTTCTGATATAGATTGTTTGGCTGTTCCGTCGTTTGGACATGAAAGCTAGCCCCCGTTGGGATGCTATTTTATTGTTGTAGTTATATCGGGTTTTTATGTAAAAATTTACAAAGGAGGTGCTGTCAAATTTCAAAACGTCATAGATACTTTTCAAATATATTTAGTTAAATTTAAATGTTATTTAAACTAATTCCATCTGATGACTATTTTAAACTCACCTCCAATAATTTCAAAAAAGGGTTTAGATTCCGGGTTTCGACTTACTTGAACCGCGTCGACGTCTTTAGATGTCACGTGCCACATTTGGGTCGTAAAATTCCAAGTGTGTCGTTCCTTTGTGAGTCGTAAGATCCCATGAAGGTGTTTTCTTACGAGTCGTGAGGATCTCGTAAGTTTTGTTCTCCTCATGTATCGTGAGGACACATGAGTGGGTCTTCCCAAATGGAGCATAATTCCATAGGCGGAGACCGGCCGCTAGACTAGTGATTGTGGTGGGGTATGGGTGTGGTGAGAATTATTTGAGCCCGTGGATTGTATACGGTAGTCAACTTGGGGACCAACCGTAGGGCTGGGAGAATTTAGGAAATTGGATTTTGGTTGGCGTCTGCATCGCTGTACTGGAATATGGTACTAGGAGCGACTCATCATTCACCGTTTGGAGGTTTGAGTTTTGGTCGACGTCTGCATGGCTGCACTGGAATATGGTACCAGGAGCGACTTATCATTCGCCATTGGAAATTTAGGGATTTGGAATTTGGTTGGCGTTTGCATCGCTGCACTGGAATATGGTGCCAGGAGCGACTCATCATTCGCCATTGGGAATTTAAGGATTTGGAATTTGGTTGGCATCTGCATCGCTGCACTGGAATATGGTACCATGAGCGACTCATCATTCTCCATTTGGGAATTTGGATTTTGGTTGGCGTCTGCATCGCTGCACTGGAATATGGTACCAGGAGCGACTCATCATTCGCCATTTGGAGGTTGGTTTTTTTTTGCCGCAATTGCTCTATCATTTCAGCTTTTCTTATCGTGAAGGTCGCGATTGCCCTATCATTTCGGCTATTTATTCGCGGTTGCTCCATTATTTCGGCTTTATTTTCATCTTTATTTTACTCGCTTATTTTTATTGCGAGTTTCCCCATCATTTCGGCTACTTTTTCTTTAAATTTTTTTTTTATTTACACACATTTTTTTACATCCCCAATTTAACGACTTAGGGGTCGATTGTTCCCAGTTTAACGACATGGTGGTCAACTGTTCCCATTTTAACGACGTGGTGGTCGACTGTTCCCAGTTTAACGACGTGGTGGTCGATTGTTCCCAGTTTAACGATGTGGTGGTCGACTGTTCCCAGTTTAACGAAGTGGTGGTCGATTGTTCCCAGTTTAACGACGTGGTGGTCATTCTGTTGGAACCTGGGCTCGATTCTGCAGGAACCATGGGCTTCTTTGGCTTAATTGCACAAGCGGGCTCTTCGTCATCTAGACCGAGCCGACGTTGGATAGCAACAACCACATCATCGTCATGGCCATAAGGCGTAGGAGGACTTATTCTTCTGGGCTCCATCATGTAGACCGTATGGGTTGTGTACCCGTATATCGCTTCATTGGTAATGTTGCTCATTGGGCTTTTAGCTTGTTGCCTTAGCCCGTTCCTTTCAGAGAAAGGTAGATGACTGAGAGAAGCAGGTTCCCGAAGGGTTTCGGTCTCTGTTTGTATGAAATAAGCGGTCGCGGCTTGATTGTTTGTTAACACGCCTTTAGACAGTTCTATCTCTCCTGCCTTTTATTGCTTTTCGACCCAATCATTGAAGACGGAGCAGTACTCAAAGGCATGACCTAACACTCTGTGATTTGGGGAATATTTGGGGTCATCGGTCATGTTCGCTTCTTGAGATCTTTTTTATTCTAGCAATTGTAGACCGTTTCTTAGGGCATCCTTGAATATTTTACGGACTTTGTCCCTTCTGAAGGAATATACCTTATCCAGCTTCTCTTTCAGTGGAGATTCTTCTCCCTCTCCGAACACTGGCTTCCGAGGCTGGTTGGCATTAGGCCCGCTCACCCCCTCGTTTATTTCGGTTAGCCAAAGTGTTAAAAGATTCAGCATCGTCGGAATTTTCGCTTTTACGATTATCATCCATTCGGCTTCTTTAAGACCTATTGTTATTTTAGGAATCAGAGGAGGACTTTTGCTTTGAGCGCTCCAACATCTGAACTTTCCTGGTCAAATCTTGGAATGTTTTGAGACCCGCGGTGCATAGAAACAGGGCCATCCAATTGTTGAGATTTCCAACGAGGAGGCTGACAAATTGGTCCTGCTCTATCGGCGATTCATATTTGACGGAGAGATTGCGCCATCGGGTTATAAAATCCGTGCTGCTTTCATTGTACTTCGGCTTAGTCCTTACGATGTCGGCAATGGTGATCTTATCGCTGACACTCATGAACCTTTGTCGAAACGGAGATTCCATTTAGACGAAAGTAGTAACGGAGCCATCTGGTAAGCTCGTGTACCAGTCGAAAGCAACATCGGCTAAGCTATTGACGAACTGGCGGACGTATCATTGCCCCCGGTATTCCCGCATGAGGCTTTAAAGTGGGTGATGTGCTACTTCGCATTTCCCGTCACATCAAATCTTCCGCATTTGGGGATGACATAGCCACTAAGAAACTCTACTAGATCATACCGAGCAGGATATGGTCTCCTACTACTGCTGATATCTTTTTGCGCTTCGGCTTCGGCTACCAATATTTTGACTTTGTTGGAAACCAA
The DNA here is from genome assembly GCA_030015575.1 of Agapanthus africanus. Taxonomy (NCBI): domain Eukaryota; kingdom Viridiplantae; phylum Streptophyta; class Magnoliopsida; order Asparagales; family Amaryllidaceae; genus Agapanthus; species Agapanthus africanus. Next base: position 898,192,759 of record CM057337.1, read on the forward strand.
ATCCATGATTTGATCTTGAGTGGGCAGGCTGCTGTCGTCGGTAGCCAAGACATTTTCCGAGATATGATGCAACCGACTTTCATGCGGTCCGCCCACCTTTGGATTTGAGAGAATAGGCGTCGGATGCCTCGAGACACCGTTTCCCGATTCATTAGCAGAGCCCTGCGCTTGATTGTACGGCTGAGAGGCAAATTGGGCCGTGAGCTGTAAGACGACGTTTGTCAAGTCGTCAGTCGTCAATCTTTGAGTAGAGCTTGTCTATCTCCTGGTCTTTGTTTTTGAGCTGCTTTTAGAGCTCTTGGAGAAGTTGCTGCTCTATGGTCTTGGGACAGAAAGTCAGCACTTCTTCGCTGTCCGAACTAGATTCTACATGGACTGAGGGATCCTTTTGCTTATCATCCTCATCGAGGGGGTTTTCTTTATCCTGCGGAGGAGGCTGGTCTTGAAAAGGGGCAGCCACATTCAGACCAAATTGATCTTGAGATGTGGTAACCCCATATTTTCTTTTGCTGCGAAAGTTGTTACTGGGAGGCGTGTCCACCATATAGAATGTGTGGATAACACATTCAGTCATCCTTTCATCACTGGCAGCTGGTTTCGCGGAGCAGTCTGGGTTTTGGAACTTCATAAATTTTAACATGGCCAGAGCCCTAGCCCTTTTGTTGGCTCTGTATCTAAGCCGCTTCTGCTTCAGCTTCTCTGTTTTGAGCGCTTGGCAGGCTTCTGCTCTTCGGGAAGCCGCCATAGGCCGAGTGATGGTGAGGCTTGAGAAGACATCCGCTCGCGTGTCCGTCGAATGTATCGCCTGGGCCTGCCCACGACGTCTGGAAACTTCTTTGGTTCTGACGACTTTGCCCCCAGCTGGAGCCATGGAGAGCCATTCAAACACCGACTTGCGTTTAGGTTGGAGCGCCATCAAGACCACCACATTTGGCCTCTTACCTTTCGAGGCCGGTTTGTCGGCTACCGGAACTTGAGGAGCTGGGATGGTGTTAGCTGGTATGAACAGAATAGAGCTAAATTGTAGGGGCGGCTCCTCCCACTGTCGCCCGAGACTGGCCGGAAGGACCATCCTGGCATCCATCTTCATCATGTAGGAGATGGGAGCTGTGTCGAGATCTGAGCTTGTCCTTAGAGACATTGTTGAGGCTTGATCGCTTGAAATCCTGCATGAAAGAGCATTATTTTAGTATAAATATTGATATGTATATTGATTGAGTTCGCATGAACATTTAACCCAAATATGGAAGGAGAGATAAGGTCCCACCGGGCGTGCCAGAATCTATAGAGTGTTTTTCATTACCCCATTGAGATGAGAATACGTGTCGCTTGTCAGGCATACTACAGATTCCCCTGCTTAGGGTAGGCGGGGGTTTATTGATTGTGGGGATCCGAATCTCCGGCAGCCGCGGACTAAGCTGCCGTTAATTACCACTCGCCTTTGGGACGAGGGAACCTCCGATTGGCGGGTCGAACTAGTCATGCAAACTCAATGTGCAGTGTGCGTGCGTTGTGTTTTGAAGGGAGCTTGGATATATCGGGGACCGCGCAGAGTTTACGGGGGTCCTGCTATCCAGATAGCGGGCTGGGGTCAAAAGGGCTAGCAGCTCTCTTGCGGGGTGCGGGGTGCGGGACAGCGCCCTTTTAGAAATTTTTTTTCCAACGGGGGAAGTGTTGTGGAGTGTGTATATATATATATAAAAGGAAAATAGCGTCCAAAGGATGTGTGAGCGCCAGCGCCTCACGTGCCTAGCACACGGGCGCTAGACGACAGCAGGAAAAAGGCTTAGCCTTACACTAAGAGTTGTACTCCCGATTGAATTTTGAAGTTGAACTCATAAAAAGAAGGGATTTATTATTATATTTTTATTTTATGGAGTTAAACTCCAAGAGATTTTGAATGGAGTTAAACTCCTAATTAGGGTTTTATTTATGGAGTTGAACTCCAACAGATCTTGAATGGAGCAAACTCCTTGAAATGTTTGGAGATGAACAAAGAGGGTCCCTTCCTCCTCCCCTTTAGTCCTGGATCTTCTTTTGAGCCTTGGATTTTTCCAAAGTTGGATTTTTGGAGATGGGTCTCCTTCCTCCTCCTCTTGGTCGGCTGGATCTTGGAGAAAAAAGGGGTGAGACTTAAAAATCTCCCATTTTCGAGATCTGATGGAAGATCCTAGCTTCCCTTCAAGGGTTTTGTGGTGATAAACTATTTCTTTTTGGAAAAAGAAGAGTGAAACTCTTGATTTGATTCAAAAAAAATGAAGAAGGTTTAGAACCTTGAGCAAGGAGAAAGAGGCACAGAAACTCTAATTTTTTGGGAGAATTATATGCTTTATTTCATCATCATGTTGCCTTATATAGGCTTACAAATTTACACTTAGCCCCTTAGGTTTTACAAAATGGAATTTTGCCCATCCCATGCCTCATGTGTCCATTTCTTTTGCACATGAGCCATGGGATTTACAAACATTTGGTTTTATGCCGATTTTTCATACATTTATTCATAGAAAATTACATCAAAATTATCTATTACAAAATTTTTATTTTGGCCTGGGGATGCTGGCCGCGGGGTTCAACTTAGGCATGAGCCCACTTGATCTAGGCTCGGGCCCGCTTACTTGGGGTTGACTTTGATTTTGACTAGGTCAACCAGGGTGTAATTTTTTACCCCAACAAACAGCTATCAGGAAAGTATTAGAATGACACCATTTGCAACTCTTTACGGAAGAGAGTGTCATTCACCACTAAGTTGGGACGACATCGAAGATCGTGAACTCTTTGGACCAGAGATGATTGTGGCAACTGTGGACGTAGCGCATAGCCCAAGAAAGACAAAAACATTAGGCAGATGCAAAGCGCCGACACTAGGAGTTCCAACCTGGAGACCATGTTTTTCTGAAGATCTCTCCAAACCGAGAAGTGATCCGCTTTGGCAAGAGGGGTAAGCTCAATCCCAGATATATATAGGACCGTTCGATATTCTCGAACAGTTCGGAGAAGTGGCATATCGTTTAGCACTACCACCATCATTGGAAGGAGTACACTTTCCACATATCTCAGATTCGAAGATATGTGAGCGACTCCAGCCATATCTATGATCACTCCGAGCTCATTATATAGACGGGTCTAACTTGTGAGCAACAACCCTTTGAAATGCTGAACCAAAAGATGAAGACACTGCGGAACAAGGAAAAACACTTGATTCAAGTGATATAGAGAAAAGATTCACCAGGAGAATCAACGTGGGAATGAGAAGAAGACATGCATGCAAGATACCCTTACTTATTTGTAAATTAGTTCTTATATAAATATAAATTTCGAGAACGAAATTTTTATAAGGAGTGTAGAATGTAACGACTTTAAATTTACTGTACAAAAATTTTCAATTTAATGTACAGAAAGGAGTTTACAAGCTTGAATACAAGTTATAAGTAACTTTTGTTTAAGAACAGCAAGAAACAACTTGTAGCTCATTGGTAAAGCCCTTGCACTGCTGTAACGTAGCCCGTGTGTTCGAATCCCACCAGACACATGTATTTTTTCTGATTTTTTTTAAAACTATTTGGAAGCCCAAAAGTTTACACGTGCAATGCACATAAAAATGAAAAGACAGAAAAAATCAAATATGTGCACAATGATTTAAATACAGACATGAACACGTGGCAAGAATCCACCCCCCCCACCAAATCAACCGGCCAAACCCCATAAGGGCCGGTGCCGACGGTTCAACCGTGGCAAAAGATGCCCGTGCTTTGCACACACGACTCTTCCCCTACCCCTAACTACCCTGCACTGTTTGATTGCTCTGCAATCAAATAGAGACCCTTCAATTTCCCATTTATCATCATTTTAATGCATTTTAATTCATCATTTTAATTCCAAAACCCTAATTCCATACTATAAATACTACCCCATACCCTAGCCCTTCCTCATTCTGAAAATTATAGCCAAAACTTTCAAAATTTCTCAAGTACAAGTGGAGTAGAAGAGAAGTTAGCAAACGATCAAGTTCAAACGAGGATCGAAGCAAATTCCGGCGACTCCGCGATACCACGACGACACCCCTCCCTCCTTCTACCTTCTCTTAACTAAAATAACTTGTAAGTCCCTCCCATTCTCTCTTTTTCTTCTTTGAAAATCTCTTTTCTAAACATATGTCGGAAGTGGAGTTAATACCGACATTTTCTTCTAAACCATAGAAAATTCACTGTTCTTTACATATTCTTCATTCATATTATTACACCATGTTTGTAATCATGAAACCAATGCTTACAACCAACTTTTAATCAAAAATATCATGCAAAATAACTTTAAATTAACATTTACATTAAAATACCATGAAATCTATATATACTATCTTTATTTGTTTTGCTTAAACATACTTTTAGGAAAATTCATGAGGTAACGACTTACCTCTTATGTACACACATGGTTTTCATAGCACGATATCATTTGAACGTATTTTTGCTACGGATACAATATTACATTAAAATACCATTTACTATAAAACCGGATTTCTTTTAAATTGTATTTTTAAATTCCTTTGCAAATAAACCTCTACAACCCTTGTTAGGGGATCCGCTATTGGATGGTGCAGATTTTCGCACATTCTTAGGCTAGTAGAGCGAGATGCAGACCTCCTCACAGAGCATTCGGTCTCGAAAGGTTTTTAATACGGTTTTAAAGAAAAACGTATTTTTCTACATAAATAAAATTAATTTTTAATAAATTATATAAATATTACAAATCCACATATTTTCAAAATATAATAAACTTAAATCTTTTTAAAATGAAAGATTATAAGTTTCACCAAAATACCATCAAGAACAAAAGGCAAATTTTACAATAAAATACCCTGAACTTTTCAAGCTAAGTTATTATCACTAAAATACCTCAAATCTTTAAAATTCACATTCATGAAAACCCAAAATAATATAAATAACTTCTCGAGGTTTATTTTGAAATTATATTAAAAATATTTTCATAAAAATCCCCTCGAGTTATATATAAAACAAAATTAAGGAGTTTAGTAAATATAGGTTTAAGTGGGATCAATTCTCTTGAGCCTCAGGGAGCCGGAGAAAGTGAGTGCTTGCCTATTTAAGGTAGAAAACTTAACGGTGTTATCAATGGTAATTGTCTTGGAAAAAGACACAAATTTTGCTGTCCATGTGCAGCAGTTATCGATAACTCCCGAACCTAATTCAGGATCTAAATCAGTTATAAGTGTCTGACTCAAGTCTGAGTCTAAATCAAATATGAATCCAAACTCAAACCAGAATCCAATTCAAATATGAATCCAAACTCCAACATGTATACTTGAACATGAACCTGAATATTTGAACTCAAATCTTAAATCAAACATGATCACTTGACCTGACATCACCGAACCATGGCTATGAATTGACATGACTACAGTATTACATCCTGAACCTGTTTACCTGAACAACTTATATCCATGGTTTCGGCAAGACTTGTAATATAATCTATACAAAACATTACGCGGGGATAACGGGGTAGATTGGTATGGAATGTATTAAAGTGGCACGAGATGGTCACTAAAAGACGCCTACATGAACTCTCATGTCGTTGTCCCGTGGGTTTTGATGGGGCATTGTACTTACATGTTACCATAGTCCACGGGGTAAGATAGACTCCTCCCGTATACACAGATACCTTCTGTACTAAGCTATAAACAACTATGCTAGTATAACAAACATATAACTGTATATTTTACCAGTTCCATTTCATACTACTTGTTATATTCCTTTCTATTTTGGGACTTACCGAGCGCTAGTTCGCTGACGACATTCCTGTCTATATCTTTCTTTGGAATGTTCGTCAGAAGGACCGGACTCTCAGGAGATCGAGCCGAGCCAGGAGGACTTGGACTGGTTCACTACCCAGCCGAACTTCTAGTTCGCCTTATACTTATTTCAGTTTGTATGCCACTGTTTAGGCATTGCTTTATATTATTGTATCTTTCATTTTCAAAATAGTTGTATTGTAAAAATGAATGTTAATAAAAGTTGTTGTTCATTTTATATCTCTTATCTTTCTTGTGCACTTTTACATATATTGCTTAGTTACGCTTAACGTATTTATTTCTTAGTAAATACGTTGTGGGCCTCCCACGTCACTGCTTCCGTACACTAGGAAGCGAGACGTGACAGGTTTTGTTGGCGGCCTATGAAGATCAGTTCTGTATGAAGTCCTAAGCAATATATATCACAAGAATAATAAGATTCAGCAACTATACATTCCTTACATTTCAAATTTCTTGAATCTATCCTAACATTTCTTTTCTATCAAGGTCATTGATTCAACAAACAATATGAGTACCAACGTAAATGGCAACACTCCACCGCCTACTCTACCACCACCTCCTAACGTTGCAACTCCCATTAACAAACAGACGGTACTGCTTGAGGCGATAAAAAGTCTCTTGGAGGGTCAGCAGAAGCAGACTGCTATCCAAATGAACCGCCCAGAAGCCGAGGCATCCGGAGTCAAACAATTCCGGGCACTGCACCCAAAACACTTCTCTGGGAAAGAGAGCCCACTGGAGATAGAAGAATGGGCTCAGTCAATAGAAGATGATCTGGCGACAGCACAAGTGCCGGAGATTGCTTGAGTGAGAGTTGCAAAGCTGCAGCTAACAGATAACGCCAGAGTCTGGTGGAAGGCTGAAGAAAGCCGACTCGCCCAACATATCGAATGGAAGACGTTTCGCGATATGTTCGACGCAAAGTACATCCCCGAGACTGCCCGTTTCGACATGGAACAACAGTTCATCCATTTACAACAAGGTTCGATGTAGAGCAAGTCCGTGGATGAATATGATGCTGAGTTTACCATACTTAGCAGGTAAGATATTGTCTCATATTCAAATTCTTGATATTACTTTTACACTGCTAACACAAGACCGTAACAGGTTCGCGGCACACCTGATTCCTACTGCTGAGACCCGGGCACGACGATTTCAGCAAGGGTTGGACCCGGAAATCCAAGCTGCACTCGCTACAGGGGATTTCCTAACCCATGATCTCGCTCTGAAGGCTGCCCAACGATATGAGGCAGTCGTGAAAAAGAAGGGCAAACCGCAGACTGCCGGTATGAAGTGCCCTGCCACAAAGATGGCAGGAGGAGCCTTTTCCAGGCCAACTATTGCAACCAGGAGACCGAGAGGAACAGTTAACCGGCCCACTCCAGACTTTTGCTTCTACTGCAAGAGTAATGGACACCTGGAGAAGGACTGCAGGCGTGCAAATGGCATGTGCTTAGTTTGTGGCGCATCCACTCACGCCATAGGAGCTTGTCCATATCGTCTCAACCCAGCTCCAGCCCCTAGACCATCTATCAATTTTCCGCAGTGGCCAGCCATTCAGGCTCCTGCACCCCGTCTTGCTCTCCCTGCACCACCTCCACGTGGACTTTCTGCACAGCCTCCTCGTCAATTCCATCAGGCACAGAGGAACATGTCTCAATAGCAGAGGAACATGCCCCAAGGACAGAGAAATGTGCCTCCAGCAAGGAAGAATGTACCCCAACGTCAAGCTTTCACAATGACGGTCGAGAAAGACGAAGCCACCGGCCAGGTTATCACTGGTAATTCCCAATATTTCAAACCTTTTCAATCCATATATATCAATGTATTTTCCTATACCTAAACATATCCCACACAACTTAGGTACAATCTTAGTAGCCTCCCTACATGCCTTAGCACTCTTCGACACTTGAGCATCACATTGCTTTATGTCTCAACGGTTTGTTCGAACTCATGTGATTCCATTAAAATCGCTCGTATCCAGCTGGAATGTCAGTTCAGAGAACGACGTTCTGAAAGCAACTATGGGATACAATCTGTGTCCAGTGGTCATCTGCAGTAGAGAATTTTATGCGGACTTCAAGGTACTGGACATACCGAACTTCGACGTAGTCTTGGGAATGGACTGGCTGGGAACTTTCTTCGCTACCATCGACTGTCGTCAAAGGAGGGTAGTGTTTGAAATACCAGATCATCCAGTGTTCTATTTCAAGAGTGGAGACCGTACCCTAGAACCTAGCACCTATAAAGCTAAACCAAAAAAGGCAGTGGTTGCAACACTACAGACGGAAGAAGAAAATCTAGAAGTAGTTCGAGAGTTCAAGGATGTGTTTCCTGAAGATATAACAGGTTTGCCTCCCGATCGAGCTCTTGAATTCAGCATTGATTTACAACCTGGTGCACAACCGGTGATCAAAGTTCCATATCGGTTAAGTCCAGAAGGATTGAAGGAGATCTGTATTCAGTTGGACGAACTCATGAAGAAAGGTTGGATTCGTCACAGTACTTCAAGTTGGGGATCTCTAGTTTTGCTGGTGAAGAAAAAAGAAGGTTCATACAGAATGTGTGTAGACTACCGAGCTCTGAACGAAGTTACGATCAAGAACAAGTATCCACTACCGCGCATCGATGATCTTTTCGATCAGCTAAGTGGGTCTTGCATATTCTCGAAACTAGATCTTCGTTCGGGGTATCACCAGATGAAGATCAAAGAGTCTGATATTCCGAAGACGGCGTTCAGGACTCGATATGGTCACTATGAATATCTCGTGATTCCATTTGGAGTAACCAATGCACCTGCTATTTTTATGAATCTGATGAACCAAGTTTTCCGAGAGTACTTAGACAGGTTCGTTGTCATCTTCATCGATGACATCCTGGTGTATTCGAAGAATCGGAAAGAACACGCCGAGCATTTACGGATTGTCCTGAAAACATTGCGACAGCATCAACTCTATGCCAAGTACAGCAAGTGTGAATTTTGGCTAGATCAAGTCGGATTTCTCAGACATATTGTTTCAGACGAAAGAATCTCAGTAGATCCAGCTAAGGTGTCAGCTATCAGCGAATGGCCGACACCAAAGATGGCAAAAGATATACGAAGTTTCTTTGGATCAGCAGGATACTACCGAAAATGCATTGAAGGTTTCTTGAAAATTCCAGCACTCCTGACCAAGCTCACACGTAAAGATGAAACATTCGTGTGGTCAGAAGCATGTAAACAAGTTTTTATAGATTTCAAGACAAGATTAACTTCATCTCCTATCCTTGTGATACCGGATCAATCTGGAGGATTCTTCGTACATTATGATGCGTCCGGTAAGGGATTAGGATGTGTTCTACATCAGCATGGAAAGGCTGTGGCTTTCGCATCAAGACAGCTAAAAGTACATGAGCGCAACTATCCAACACATGATCTTGAGTTGGCAGCCGTTATCTTTGCACTTAATATTTGGCACCACTGCCTTCTGGGCGAAAGAGTGGATATATACACTGACCACAAAAGTCTAAAGTATATATTTACTCAGAAGGAATTGAATATGCGGCAGAGAAGATGGCTAGAACTCATGGCGGACTTCGACATCAATCTACAGTATCATCCTGGGAAGGTGAACATGGTTCCTGATGCGCTTAGTCGTCAGCCATTGGCAATGAATCTCACCGCTCAGTGGAAGCTACAGCAGGAATTGAACAGATTGGAGATCGAAGTAGTTATGCCAGGTAACGCTTCGTATTTGATGAACTTACAAGTCCAGTCTACTATTATCAATCAGATCAAAGCAGCTCAAGTAAATGATGCCAAGCAACAAAAGATCAGAGAACAAGTAGAAAGTGGACTTCGAACTGATTTCATCATCCACGAAGATGGATCCTTGCGATATGGAAGTAGATTGTGTGTACCAAATGGCTCAATTCGAGAAGAGTTGATGAAAGAAGCTCATAGCTCTCCTTATTCTGTACATCTTGGTGGTACCAAAATGTACAAGGATCTACGGAAACACTACTGGTGGCATGGAATGAACCGCGAAGTAGCCATAAGCGTAGCCAAGTGTTTGGTGTGCCAGCAAGTAAAGGCTGAATATCATAGAACTGCTGGTCTACTTCAGCCATTACCAATCCCAGAATGGAAATGGCAGCACATTACCATGGACTTCGTGACCGCCCTTCCTCGCAGCATGAAAGGTAACGACGCAATATGGGTTATTGTGGATCGACTTACCAAGTCAGCTCACTTTATTCTCTTTCGAGTTGGCCAATCAACTAAGACACTAGCAAAAAAGTACATGGAGGTAAGCATAAATCTAAAGTAAGATTTAAACCTTCGAAGAGTACTATATCTGATACCCATGAACTCATGTAGGAGATTGTGAGACTACATGGAGTACCAGTTTGTATCGTCTCCGATCGTGACACAAGATTCCGATCACAGTTTTGACAGAGTTTGCAAGCTAGCCTGGGAACGAGTCTGAACTTTAGCACGGCTTACCATCCACAAACGGACGGACAGTCTGAGCGAATAATTCATATTCTAGAGGACATACTAAAAGCTTGTATGTTAGACTTCGGAGGTTCGTAGGAAGATCACCTACACCTTATGGAGTTTTCATACAACAACAGCTATCAGGCAAGCATTGGAAAAGCACCATTTGCAGCTCTCTACGAAAGAAAGTGTCGTTCACCACTAAGTTGGGATGACATTGGAAATCGTGAACTCCTTGGACCAGAGATGATCGTGGCAACTGTGGACGTAGTTCGCACGATCAGGGAAAGAATGCGTATAGCCCAAGACAGACAGAAACATTGGGCAGATGTAAAGCACCGACACCTGGAGTTCCAACCTGGAGGCCATGTTTTTCTAAAGATCTCTCCAAACCGAGGTGTGATCTGCTTTAGCAAGAGGGTAAGCTCAGTCCCAAATATATAGGACCGTTCGACATTCTCGAACGAATCGGAGAAGTGGCATATCGTTTAGCACTACCACCCTCATTGGAAGGAGTGCACAATGTGTTCCACAAATCCCAGGTTCGAAAATATGTGAGCGACCCCAGCCACATCCTTGATCACTCCGAGCTCACTGTACAGATGGACCTAACTTGTGAGCAACAACCCATTGAAATTCTGGACCGAAAGGTGAAGACACTGCGGAACAAGAAAGTAAACTTGGTCCGAGTGATGTGGAGAAAAGATTCACCAAGAGAATCAATGTGGGAACGAGAAGAAGATATGCATGCAAGATACCCTTACTTATTTGTAAATTAGTTCTTATATAAATGTAAATTTCGATGACGAAATTTTTATAAGGAGTGTAGAATGTAACGACTCTAAATTTACTGTACAAAATTTTTCAATTTAATGTACAGAAAGGAGTTTACAAGCCTAAATATAAGTTATAAGTAACTTTTGTTTAAGAACAGCAAGAAACAAGCTGTAGCTCACTGGTAAAGCCCTTGCACTGCTGTGACGTAGCCCGTGTGTTCGAATCCCATCAGACACATGTATCTTTTCTGATTTTTTAAAAAAACTATTTGGAAGCCCAAAAGTTTACACGTGCAATGCACATAAAAATGAAAAGACAGAAAAATCAAACATGTACACAATGATTTAAATACAGACATGAACGCGTGGCAAGAATCCACTGCCCCCCCCCCCCACCAAATCGACCGGCCAAAACCCCATAAGGGTCGGCGCCGATGGTTCAACCGTGGCAAAAGATGCCCGTGCTTTGCACACACGACTCTTTCCCTACCCCTAACTCCCTTGCACTATTTGATTGCTCTGCAATCAAACATAAACCTTTCAATTTCCCATTTATCATCATTTTAATGCATTTTAATTCACCATTTTAATTCCAAAACCCTAATTCCACACTATAAATACTATCCCATGACCTAGCCCTTCCTCATTCTGAAAATTATAGCCAAAACTCTCAAAATTTTTCAAGTATAGGTGGAGTAGAAGAGAAGTTAGCGAACGATCAAGTTACAGCGAGGATCGAAACAAATTCCGGTGATCCCGCAACACCACGACAACAACCCTCCCTTCTTCTACCTTCTCTTAACTAAAATAACTTGTAGGTCTCTCCCAATCTCTCTTTTTCTTCTTTGAAAATCTCTTTTCTAAACATATGTCAGAAGTGGAGTTAATACCGACATTTTTTTCTAAACCCTAGAAAATTCACTTTTCTTTACATATTCTTCATTCATATTATTACACCATATTTATAATCATGAAACCAATGTTTAGAATCAACTTTTAATCAAAAACATCATGCAAAATAACTTTAAATTAACATTTACATTAAAATACCATGAAATCTATATATACCATCTTTATTTATTTTGCTTAAACATACCTTTAGGAAAATTCATGAGATAACGACCTCTCTCTCACGTACACACATGGTTTCCATAGCATTATATCCTTTGAACGTATTTTTGTTACGGATACAATATTATATTAAAATACCATTTAATATAAAACCGGATTTCTTTTAAATTTCTTTGCAAATAAGCCTCTACAACCCTTGTTAAGGGACCCGCTATTGGATGGTGCGGATTATCGCACATCCTTAGGCTAGCAGAGCGAGATGCAGACCTCCTCACGGAGCATTCGGTCTCGAAAAGTTTTTAATACGGTTTTTAAGAAAAACGCATTTTTCTACATAAATAAAATTAATTTTTAATAAATTATATAAATATTATAAATCCACATATTTTCAAAATATAATAAACTTTCATCTTTTAAAAATGAAAGATTGTAAGTTTCACCAAAATACCATCTAGATCCAACAAAAGACAAGTTTTACAATAAAATACCCTGAACTTTCCGAGCTAAGTTATTATCACTAAAATACCTCAAATCTTTAAAATTCACATTCATGAAAACCCAAAATAATATAAATAACTTCTCGGAGTTTATTTTGAAATTATATTAAAAATATTTTCATAAAAAACCCTTCGAGTTATATATAAAACAAAATCAAGGGCTTTAGTAAATATAGGTTTAAGCGGGATCAATTCTCTTGAGCCCCAGAGAGCCAGAGAAAGTGGGTGCTTGCCTATTTAAGGTAGAAAACTTAACGGTGTTATCAATGGTAATTGTTTTGGAAAAAACACAAATTCTACCGTCCATGTGCAGCAGTTACCGATAACTCCCGAACCTAATTCAAGATCTAAATCAGTTATAAGTGTTTGACTCAAGTCTGAGTCTAAATCAAATTTGAATCCAAATTCAAACCAGAATTCAATTCAAATATGAATCCAAACTCTAACATGTATACTTGAACATGAATCTGAATACTTGAACTCAAATCTCAAATCAAACATGATCACTTGACTTGACTTGACCGAACCATGGCTGTGAATTGACATGACTACAATATTACATGGTGAACCTGTTTATCTAAACATCTTATATCCATGGTTTCGGCAAGACTTTTAATATAATCTATACAAAACATTACGCGGGGATAATGGGGTAGATTGGTACTGAATGTATTAAAGTGGCACGAGATGGTCACTAAAAAGACGCTTACATGAACTCTCGTGCCGTTGTCCCGTGGGTTTTAACGGGGCCTTATACTTACATGTTACCATGGTCCACATGGTAAGATGAACTCCTCTCGTATACACAGATACCTCTGTACCAAGTTACAAACAACTACACTAGTATAACAATGATATAACTGTACATCTTACCAGTTCCATTTCATACTACGTGTTATATTCCTTTCTATCTTGGGAGTTACCGAGCGCTAGTTCGCTGACGATATTCCTGTCTATATCTTTCTTTGGAATGTTCGTCAGGAGGACCAGACTCTCAGGAGATCAAGCCGAGGCGGGAGGACTTGGACCGGTTACAGCCTAGCCGGGCTTCTAGTTCAGCTTATACTTATTTCAGTTTGTATGCCACTATTTAGGCATTGCTTTATATCATTGTATCTTTCATTTTCAAAACAGTTGTATAAATGAATATTAATAAAAGTTGTTCATTTTATATCTCTTGTCTTTCTTGTGTACTTTTACATATATTGCTTAGTTACGCTTAACGTATTTATTTCTTAGTAAATACGTTGTGGGCCTGCCACGTCACTTCTTCTGTACACAGGGAAATGGGGCATGACACTTAGAATTTCACAACAAGACATATAAACTGAATCTAGTACACCGTTCCTTATTATTTTATTACACAAACTTAAAAACTTTACATATTCGGCAGACCGCTCCTTCGGCTGCTGCTCCGCAGGTCACTCTTTCGGCTGCGGCTGTGAAGGCCACTCCTTCAACTCCGGTCCGTAGGCTACTTATCCAGCTTTTTCAACATAGACCACTTTTTCGACTTCGGCTCCGCATGCCACTCCTACTCATGCAGGTTTAGTACTCAGGATTTTGTTGACACATGGCTGCAGCGAGAAGCAAGTGCGCCAAATTTTGCAGATACTTGGAGGTGGAGCACCTGAACTGAGCTAGCATAGATTTATTTATATTTTTTGGATTTATGGAGGATGTATGTATTTTTTTGATACATATTGTATATTTTGGACATTCGTTGTATATTAAATTGATTTAGTATTGTTTTTGTTTATTTCGTTATATATTATTCGTGGAATGTTGTTTATAAATATTTCTGTATTTGGTTATATGATATATCGTGCGATATATATATTATTGTGTACAGGACGGAGAAAAAATGAGGAAAACCTTTTTTAAAACAATTACTGCAAGTTGTTCCAACGGTTGTCACCGTAGGGGCAATGGATTAATCTGGAGCTGCAACTGCAGGGGAAAAATATCAGGTAAAACTGATATTTTGCCCCTATGGTTAATTCCGTAGGGCCAAATACATGCCCCTACGGTTCCAACTGTAGGGGAGTAAATTATAAATTTATTTTAAGAATATTTTATTAAAATGAAAATATATCCTTACAGTGTAAACCGGTGGGCCAAATTTCTTCCCATGAAATAAATTACGGATTTTATTAAAATGAAAGTCAGCCGTTGATAATTTTAATTTGGACAAGAAATTACTAATTTTTTAACATAAATTTAAAAAAAACTGTCTAGGAATGAAACCATAGGGCATTTTCCCCTACTGTTATAACCGTAGGATAAACTTTTCATCCGTAAGGGCAGAATTTTGCCCGTATGCCTTTTAAACCTACGGATTATTATTAAGTATCTATGGTTGGAACCGTAGGGACAGACCCTCTTTATAGTAGTGAACACTGAGGCGCCTCATTGAAAATGTATGGGTCACACTTAACAAATGCGTCCCATATAAGAACACTATAGTTCCAGAAAACGGGCAGACGTCTTTATAGTGTGGGTTTTAAAATGCCTTTGTTCTATAAAATATTTCATTGGTTACTAAATTATGCTTTATTTCTGTGGTATGGGTTTTATAGTGCCTTTATTCTATAAAATATTCCATTGGTTACTAAATTATGCTTTACTTTTGTGCCATGAGTTTTAAAGTGCTCAATAATATACAATTTTTTTTATGTGTCTTAAAAGTTTGTTATCAAATAAAATTGTATTTTTATTTTGCCTGGCTAATTGAAATTCTTGCGTGGGCCCCAGATGGTCGATATACTTCTTGTCTTTGTTTTGTTCCCTTGGGCCACCCAATCCAAACTGCAGTTCACAGAAAAACGAAGTTGCTAGTTTGATTGGATTGAATGCTTAGCTCAAATCAAACTGAACTTGCTTACATAGTGAAGGAGCTTCACTTCTAAAACCCTAGGGTGGTGAAAGAAGTGGAGAGTGGGCAGCCCTAAGATGAGCTAGAGATTTAAATCAAATAGCGGCCGGGATACGAATAAATATGAGCAGTGATGGATCCAGAAAATTTGGTGAGGTGGGCGGAAATTAAACGACCTTAAAATATTATAAACAAGTTTCGAAATTAAAAAAAAGATCATCTAACATACATCAAAATTTGGACAACATTTTCCAAACTAAGTCAATGGAACTTTACCAGACATTGTTCTCTGGTATATAGACCCGCCACTGTTATCTAGTAAAACTACCGCCTTTTTCATTTTGCTCTTTGAATTTTAACAATCAACAAAACTGAACACAACAAATAAGCTCAATCATCATAATCAGTCACCGAAACAAACCACTAAGGTTCAAATCAGCTCAAAATCCTAAAGAAACGGATTGAAACCCTTCCAAATCTAATCAAAACGAGATTAAATCTCGCTACGAACCAGCTCAATCGACAAACCCTAACAATCAATAATACAAAATCCAACACAAATTGGAGAAGTAATCAAGGAGAGAAGAGGCATGAGGGATCCTACTAAAAAAAATTCGGGGATCGGGACCGCCTCCTCACTGGGCTATGGGTGGATCCGCTGGTGAATATGAGACTTAATTTGTTTGAGAGATAATGAGCAAAGAGAGCAAGTACATTAGATGTATATAATATAAAGGCTGAGGCTTGGGTTGAGTCCCAAGTAATTCATCCATCATGGGTGCATGTAGTCTCCAGCTTCATGCATGGATACTGGACCCTGACATGAGATGACGCGCGTCTCATGGTTCACGGGTTCTTCATGTTACAATGCATGTATGCCCAGCCCGCAATGATGAAGCTCTAACGCTACAGGCTGTATATATGAATTTTATCCCCAAAAAATGTCCCAGATCAATATTTTGAAACCAAATAATCATTATTGTAATATAAACCTTTTCTACGTACAATTATTTATTAATCACTAAATTTCATAAATCCATATGTATTTGAGAAAATGGCATCAGTGATAGAGAGAGAGACGATAAACAACGGCGGTTGAACAGCAACGGCAACCGGCCGGCGATGAGTGGCGGCCGGATCGGCGTGCAGGGGTAGTGAAAGCGATCAGAAGATAGTACGTCGTAGTGCCAACGATTGAACGGTGGCGATAACAGTCGATCGGTGGTGCAAATTGATGACGGTGGTGCGCAAATTGAATGGGCGTCTGAGGTGTCCCGAGCTCTTCGCTTTGTTGGTGCCTAGGCCTAGGAGATGCAACTTACACCGTCCGACAACACCTAAAACTGAAATTTTAGGTGGCAATTATCCACATAAGATAAATCACAACAGAACACAAAAGGGTTGGCATCGATCTGGGGATAAAGTGAGTTTGTTGTTGTATCCCGATTTACTCTAACACGGCACGATGAATCATGAAAGAATCACACAAGCCGATAGCGCGAACAAGCGTTATGGCGTTGCGGAAAATCACAGAATCGCATGTAAATAAAGATAATAAAAAAGATATATCCGGCGGCTACCGCAACACACCAAACAAATAAAAAAGCACTCCAACAACCAAGAACACAACGACACACCCAGGTTCGAAACAACTGCACCTAACATATTTTCGCAATGAGAAATTTCACTTAAGTAAGAAAGGTGGTCGAAGAGCCTCCGTTCGCTGGTTTGCTGGTCTCACAATATATATCCAAAACCCCACGAGCCCAAAGCAAATATCTCTCTTTCTCTCTCTAAAACCCCACTCTCTGTGTATACCTCTCTGTCGGCTTCTTTACTTTTGGTCGCAGGCACCCCTTTTATGTGGATTAATTGAATTGACTTAGGAAACAATTAATCCACACATATACATATAATCCTCCATTATTCTCTTTTATATATAGGAGGGGATTTCTTCCTATGGGTCGAAAAAATACAACCTCCATCATTTGTTCCGACGATCGATCATCATCATCGTTATCATCTAAGATGTGTATACATCAAATTTCATGTGATTCCGCAACTTTTTCACCTTTGAATTATCAATGTAAAAAGTTCTATTGTCGGTAAACCATTAATTTTGCACCAACTTATTCAACGTGAAAAAATGATATATTCACATGAAATTTGGTGTATCCATATCTTAAATGATAAAGATGGATGGAGGTGATGTATGCCGATCGTCGAAAAAAATCATAAAGGATGCATTTTTTCGACGCCATAGGAATAAATTTCCTATAACGCCTTTCCTCTGTTAACCTCTATCTAAAAAGAGTAGGTATAGGAGCAGGTTTTGTTTGAGATTTAAGCTTGATTTAAATCCACAGACTATATCAAATAACCATGGCCTCTAAATTCCTACAGGGAACCCACCACGAGATCAAATTGATTTCCTCCTACATGCATTACAAGGAGCTTTCGTGGGCTTATGGGCTTGCTTGGCTTGGGTTTCTCATGTGCTCGATTTTTCGGTTATGCTAATTTTGCAATCAATCATAACATTTGTGACCGAGAAGAGATCAAAAGTTGTGGCCTAAGAATCTTAGCTGGCCTGATAAACACACTTCCGGATGGGAGGACCTGGGTTCGAGTTCCCCACTTGCAGTGACAAGAAAGAATTTTCGACAAATATTGTTGAATGGTTTACATAAGACTTTGGAGTCTCCCTCCCAGAAAAAAAAAATGCTTAGAGGCTATTGCCAAAATGGGTAAATTGCTTAATAATAACCGTAATGTTTCATCATTTTTGCATGTTAATATCTTATAGTTTTCTTATCAACAATTTAACACCTTAATATGCTTCGCCGTTGGCACTATTCTACCTTCTGCTTGTACCGCCGTGTTTATTTTACGTCAATTTATTCATTGCGAATAGTTTTCATAATCTTTTGTCTAGGAATAAACCGAGTGGATGCAAAAAAGACATGATGGTAAAGTCAAGATGTTGCAAAGTGCTAGCAAAGAATACATTATGGTAATAAAATGTTGAGAAGAAAACTATAATATATTTAAGAGTAAAAGTGTGTTATTAAGCAATTTATCCTTGCAAGAATAAAAAATAAAAAATTGTTATCAAAGAGACTTCAAATTAATAAATCCATACCATTAAAAGAACCATTTTTTCAGTAATTGATTTTTGTAATATGATTAAGGGCAATGAAACTCTTTTCTTTCTCGCTGAAAAATTTAAAGAATTTAAAGGAAACAAACTCATGTACTGCTTATTTTTACATTTTTGTTTAAATCAAACCCAGGATTGCAATCTCATATTGAAAAGTAAATTGATACCAATTGTGCTAAGTCCAATTTGTTGACATGACATTGATTTGAATATTTTGAGTATCACATAAAGGGCACAGTTAGAAAATTGTAGGCAAAACAATCTATTTAGGAAATTTCAAAAACCCATAACCAATCAAGCATACAACAAGAACTTAATCAGAAATTAAACCAGTTTTGCTTGTGTCTTTTTAGTAAATTAGAAGCTCAAAATCCATCCATCAGTAGAAAAGCTAAAGGTGCCTAAGAAGCATTAATGTCTCCTGATGTCCGACTTAAAATTTAAATCATCGAGATATATAATAGGTTTAGAATGTTATATCCTGCTATAGTATTAAAAAAAAATTTAAACATACTGGATACTATCTTCTAATTAATCCCTTTACTATCACAAATATAATTCAAAGAAACCGAGAGATTCATTTTTGTGAAATCAAGAACTGCAATAAGATCAGAGATAAGAATAATGTCAAGACTCATTACAACGGAGACATAAACAACCATAGCAATGTGCTTGTGCATGCGTCAATAGCAACATTGAATGTGATTGCTTCTCCATGTCTTCCTCTTTCCAATAAAGAAACCAGATGTCATATACAACAGACTTTCTGTAAAATCTAAGCTGATGTGCACCAGATATACAACCTCTTTTCTGAGACTAGCATGTTTCCATGATGAGGAATCTGCAAGACAATAGGAGATCAATTGTTCTTGAGTAAAATATTTTGAATAATTAGATTATTTTCCTATATCAAGAACAAGAAGAAAAAAGAAGTGACAAATTTAGAACCGATAATGTCAACATTATTTGCAAATCAGCATTAGTGCACCATAAAATAATGCCACGATCGCCCTTTATTTTTCTGCCGATTGTTGAGAATTCTGAGCTCGATGAAAACAGATCTTTATTGTAAGTGTCTTATATTTCCTCAAGCAGGAAATCTCGAGCTACAGAAGTTTGCGGCATTCCCACGTACCCAACCAATCTACACTTAGTAAATGAGTTTATTATGAGCAGTACAGAATATAGATATGGATATAACCAATGCTTCCCATACTACTGCACGTGAATGTGGCATAGCTCGGGTAAGCTCAAGTTAGAGGTTTCATATCATCAACAAAATACATCACAACAAACCACCAAAAAGTATCTTTCCGGGGGAAAGAAACACCAAAAAAGTGGGGGCTGTTCCCTGGTACAAGCAGTCACCTGACCAATAAAATATTTGCCCTCGCTTCATGACTCATATGAATCCACTAATGGTTACTAAGTTGACGACTCATATGAATGATATAAACACATTTCACAATGGATATGAACTTGAAAACCTCCCTCTCCCCCAGAAGAAATATTACCCGCGAAATGTTTAAACATATCCAGAAGATTCTTATTCAATAAACTTGGCATGATTGACTGGCCCAAAATTTCAATGACAGAATGCACCATGTTGACTTGGTAATGAATCAACATAACCAGTGCATTTGACAACATAAGGAATATGATACAAATTGGTTATAGTCTATAATGTACAGACTTAGAGAAGGCTAAAAGCTTACATTCATGGAAAGCAGACTCTGCTCGTCTGAGTTGCATGTCTAGGTCTATTAATAAACAACTTTAGACCCGCAATACATTATTTACCAAGCGGCTATAACTTGAAAGTGACGTTAAGAGACTTTATACGGGTTTTCAGTGAATCTAGGCGAGATTAGGCAGGAATAACAACACTTGTAAGTGGTCCAAGAGAATTATTTAAGATCAGTTTTATCTGCTTCGTTAATAAAATGTTTATTGATTAACAGAAGAACTTTACTATCACATTGATGATTTATGAATCTAGGATACAGAACAAATAATTTATTTGGTTTATTATTTTGCTTGCCTATTTGAGTCATCTATCTATGTTTATTTTAGCATTTTTTGTTATATAATATATAATAATGGCAATCATATTTAAATACTTTAGCTATTAATCTAGCATAATGGCTCTTTAGCCTGAATTGCATTCACTTAAAAAAAAATCTTCAATGAAATTCTAACATCAAAGTTCACCAGGAATGCCAAAGTAAGCATTATGAGATTTCCAACAAGACCTAACATGCGATGTAAACAAAATGTAGAGAACATGTTTTGCTTATCCTATATATAATTGTTTGTCGTTGAGATGTGGTGTCCGCCCCCTTCAACATTTATTACTCTAGCTGTTATATATGGATAGAAACGTCATCCAGTGTCGCTGAAGGCAGACATTTATGGTAGAGATAATGAGGCATCATCTTATTGACTCTTACCTCTAATTTAAATTAATGTGACTTAATGAAATCTCTTTTAATTATAGAAGAAATATACGCCAATGAGATGATGCTATACAAGTTCCACAGTAAGTATCTCCATCACTGCCACTTCATCCACCTTAAATCCGTTATATACTCATGTTTCATAGTTTGAGAACATCTGTTCCAAGCTATGCTGCATGGATACTTTGATAAATGAGACACATCAATACCCTCCCTCCCTCCTCTCTGTGTGTGTGGGTGTTTTGAAACGGAACAAATGTAACTAAGCAAAACTCATCGAAACATGTAAAACTTTGAAGAACCAAAACAAGGTTTTTAAACCATGAACATAATAGTATCAGATATGTATGTATCTGACACTAGGATACTTCAATTCTTGCTATATTTGTGTGAGATACTCATTTGATGTTTCCCCCACATCAAAGACATGTTCGTGATCTATCAAAGATTAGGAAGTGAAAATTATAGATTTCAAATTGATATGCAGATACATTTATATAATGCAGTCACTTATTTAGCAAAGAATTAAGGTTTGTTCCAATAATTGTCAGTTTATATAATTAGACATATTTATAAGTTCTAACTTATAATGCTTTTTAATCATTAACAGATGGATAAATTTAAATACAATGCTTCTTAACATTTGTAGACCAACAAATTCATTTTATAGACAAAAAACACAAAGTTTTATATTTAATAATTATACCCAAGGTGCATCAGTTTCCTAAAAAATTTAGATTTCCGTATCTCGTATCATGTCAAATATACTTCCTATTCCCATATTGGCACACAATAAGCTCTAAGGGGTTGTGAAGTCCATTCTCCAATAATAGTTGTTGGCAAGTACTCAAGTTCAACCAAGGGAAGTTGGAAACAATCCCGTAGGGGTCGCATCTAAATATAAATGCTAAGTTAAAGAAGTTTAAAAATTCAAACAAGAAGACAGAGACTCAAAAACATCATAAAGGCCCATGTTAACAAAAGTTCTTTAGTGAGCAGTGTGACTCATCAAAGCAAAAGTACATCACACAACACCACACATTACATTATAGCACAACAACGCACATAATGCATATCAACTTCTACCAATGTGCTGAAGGGAATATGGACTCATACCCCTTACTAGTTTACATAGTATGATGACTAAACAAAAGCTTAATGAATTTTCTCACAATTATTGGCCAAAACTAGTTTATGTAAAAGGGTAATCCTTTTACCTTTCTGATAATGCACACTAACATGCACCAAGCACTTTATCAACTATCACATGAGGTGTATTATTTCTTTAAGCATCAACAATCAAATATATCAACTTGTTTACTTTATCAAATAGTTCATACTAATACACACCAAATGTTGAAAAGTGATGCAAATTAAAGTCTAGGGTTAGGTGCTACCTTTGGACATGCATGACATTGTTAGGTGGTGACAATATTAGGTGATATTTTTGACATGCATGACATTGTTAGGTGGTGACAATATTAGGTGGTGATTTTGTTAGGTGCTACTTTTGACATGCATGACATTGTTAGGTGGTGACAATATTAGGTGGTGACTTTGTTAGGTGCTACTTTTGACATGCATGACATTGTTAGGTGGTGACATTGTCCTAGATGCTATAAAATCGCATCTTATGAGTGAGACATTTGTATCAATCATAAAAGGCAGAGGCCAAGAGAGATTTAGAAAGAGACGGAAAGATTTGTATAGAGAGATTTGAGAGAAATCCCCTAGGGTTTCTCTTATTTGCAAACTTGATTCAAAAATAGTAGACGTTTGCAGATTCCGCTCTGCCGGGGACTAACCATACGGTGAGTGAAACTCGTTAACAAACCTATCTTGTTTGTGATTGATTATTTTCTTATTCCTGCACTTTAATTTATATTGTCTTTCGTCGTTTAATTGCGTGATTGTATTTTTGCGTGATTTGGATTTTGACGCAAGCACTGTTCCGTGGATCGACTCTCTTCCCAACAACTGGTATCAGAGAAAGGTTAACAGAACCTGGGGTTCTTCGATTCTACAATATAGGTCAACGGTGGGTAACGACGCTTGTGTCCTCTTTTGCACTTTCTTAGATTGTAGTTTTGAAGGCGTTAGTTCAGATCAAAGGGAAAGTCGAGTTTGCTGCGATACAGACGAAAGATGGCAGAGGATAAGATAAGAATCGAGAAATCCAATGGTCACAATTTTGGTTGGTGGCGCATGCAGTTGGAAGATTGTCTATACCAAAAGGATCTATATCTTCCGTTGCTAGGAAAAAAGCCCGAGAAGATGACAGATGAGGAGTGGAATCTTTTGGATAGGAAAGCCCTAAAGACGATCAGATTGTCGTTGACTCCGCAGGTGGCCTTTAATATCTCAAAGGAGAAAACAACTAAGGCGCTAATGACGACGTTAGCGAAATTGTATAAGAAGCCATCGACATCAAATAAATTTTTTTTTATGAAGAAGCTTTTCAACATGAAGATGGTAGAGAACGGTTCGGTGATATAGCACCTGAACGAGTTCAACAGCGTGACAAGCCAATTTGAGTCGGTTTCAATCGTCTTTGAAGACGAGATTCGAGCCCTACTGTTCCTATGTTCGTTACCATAGAGTTGGGAGAATCTGGTGATGGCGGTTAGCAACTCTATCTCGAGGATTCTCAAGTTTAATGATGCGGTAAGCTGCATATTAAACGATGAGATGCGGAGAAAGTCCGTGAGTGGGAGTTCTGAAACTTCTGCACTTTCGGTAGAGAATCGCTGCAGAACAATGGAAAGGGAAAAATGGAAAAAGGGCAAGTCTAAAAGCCGGGGTGAATCTCGAGGAAAAATCCAAGGCGCCTCTTGGAATTGCGGAAAGAAGGGCCACAGAAGAAGTGAATGCAGGATTCCGAAGAAAGGCTCAGATCAGAAGACAGATGAAAAAGAAGCGAATTGGTGTCTATACAAGAACAAGGGGAACAAGGTTTTTGTCTATCGGCGAGCGAGAACACAAAGGCGGATACTTGGTTCCTAGATTCAGGGGTTTCTTTTCATTGCACTTCAGGCAGACATCGCTTTAGAGAGTATGTTCAGGACGATCTTGGACATGTGACGGTGGGAAACAGTCAATCATGTAAGATCGTTGGAAAAGGGACGATCATCTTGCAATCGTCAGGAGGTGGTCAAATCAAATTGAAGAATGCTCGTCATATTCCGGATTTGAAGAAAAGCTTGATTTCCACAAGTCAGCTAGACAACGAAGGGTTTACTACAACGTTTGGGAATTCTCAATGGAAGATTTCCAAAGGGTCGTTGATGGTCGCAAGGGACAAGCCGAGTGTTTCCTTGTACTCATTCAAAAGGTACAGTGGAGGCTCGGTTGCATTGACGACAAGTTCGGAGAATAATTCAGAGACTTCGGTGTGGCATAAAAGATTGGGGCACCTCAGCGAGAAGAACATGAAAATTCTTCAAGCTAAGGGGGTTCTTTCGGGGCTGAAAAAGACGGAGTTGGGACTTTGCGAGAGCTGCGTTTGTGGGAAGCAAAGCGCGCTCAGATTTCAAATTGGAGGCGTAGCGAAAAAGACCAAGAAACTGGAGATGGTGCATACGGACGTCTGGGGTCCGGCCTCGATGGAGTCTTATGGAGGAAATCGGTACTTCATGCCGTTCATCGATGATACAAGTCGGAAGACATGGGTGTAGGCGATGAAGAAAAAGTCTGATGTGTTTGACATCTTCAAACACTGGATTGTGCAGGTGGAGAACCAAACGGGGATGAAGGTTAAATGCCTAAACTCCGATAATGGCGAGGAATACTGCACCCAAGAGTTCGAGGAGTTTTGCTCGCAAAAGGGTATTCATTGGTTGAAGACGGTACCGGGGACGCCACAGCAGAATGGCATCGCTGAAATGATGAATAGGACGATTCTAGAGCGAGTGCGAAGCATGATCTTGGATACGAATCTGCCAAAATTATTATGGGCAGCAGCGGTCGATGCTGCTGTGTATCTGATCAACAGAAACCCGGCAAGTACGCTTGATGGAGGCATTCCAGAAGAAATTTGGTCAGGTAAACCGGTCAACTATCCGCATCTTAAAGTATTTGGTTGTATTGCATATTCTTTGATTGATAAGGCAGAAAGGAGCAAGCTTGATTCCAAATCTAAGAAGTGTGCTTTCATCGGATATGGTGGAGACGAGTTCGGATATCAGCTGTGGGATTACACAAGTAAGAAAGTAATACGAAGCCGGAACATTGTCTTTGATGAGCATCACTGAAAAGCAAGCCAAAAATGGTATTGTATCCGAGTTCGTGGAGTTAGACGGAACTCAAGAGAACAATCAGGTGCCTATAAGTGGGGATCAAAACACGGAGGAAGCTGCAGTGTAGGATCAGATTCAAGAACATGATGGTGACCATGTTCAGCAACCAGATGTACCAGTTCTGAGAAGATCTACAAGAGAAAGGAGGGTACCTTTAAGACTTATAACCGACTTCATTTTGTACACGGATTCGGGAGAGCCTGAATCCCTTGAAGAGGCGACGCAAGACGGTGCTAATAGGCAATGGGAGCGAGCTATGGACGAGAAGATGGATTCTTTGAAGAAGAACCGCACGTGGGACCTAGTGAAGCTACCCAATGGTCGAAAAGCGTTGCTGAATAGGTGGGTGTACAGAATAAAAGATGAGGCCGATGGTGTGAAGCGGTACAAGGCTCGCTTAGTAGTTAAAGGATATGCACAAAAGCAATGAATTGACTATCAAGAGATATTTTCCCATATGGTGAAAATGACATCAATTCAGGTGATCCTTAGTATTGCGGCGGTGGAGAATCTGCACTTGGAGCAGCTTGATGTGAAGACTGTGTTCCTTCATAGAAATTTGGTGGAGGAGATCTATATGATGCAGCCACCGGGATACGAGGTGAAGGGGAAAAAAACTATGGTGTGTAGACTGCGAAAGAGCTTGTAAGGTCTTAAGCAAGCTCCAAGGCAATGGTATCTCAAATTCGATCAGTTCATGTTAGAGACAGAATTTGTGCGTGGTGAGTCAGATCATTGTGTCTATATTCAGACTTTTGAGGATGGAGACTATATCATTCTATCACTCTATGTAGATGACATGTTGGCAGCGGGTCCGAACTTCGAGAAAATTCAAAGTCTGAAAAAGATGATGGCTGAAAAGTTTTCCATGAAAGATTTGGGAGCGGCCAAACAAATTTTGGACATGAAGATCGTTCGAGATAGGAAGCAGCGGAAGCTGTGGTTATCGCAAAAAGACTATATCGAGAAGGTTTTGAAGCGGTTCAATATGAACAAGTCAAAACCGGTGAGTACGCTTTTAGCAAAATATTTCAAACTCATGAAGGAGTTTTGCCAGACAACTCAAGAGCCGAAAGACGAGATGGAAAGAGTGCCTTATGCATCTACGGTGGGGAGTTTAATGTACGCAATGGTGAGTACGAGACCAGATATTGCACATGCAGTGGGAGTTGTGAGCCGGTATATGCAAAATCCGGGAAAGGAGCATTGGAATGCGGTGAAGTGGATTTTGAGGTATCTTAGGGGTACGTCTAATCACTGTTTATGTTTCGGACGTGACTCTCTAAAAGTGCAAGGTTACGTTGATGCAGACTACTCGGGTGATCGAGATAGTGGGAAGAGCACAACGGGATACGTATTTACGGTTGGGGGAACAGCAGTGAGTTGGGTATCTCAACTGCAAAAAGTGGTAACATTGTCAACTACGGAGGCTGAGTACGTGGCGATCACGGAAGCCAGCAAAGAGATGATATGGGTACAAGGGTTACTCGAAGAGTTGAGTAAGAAGCAAGACTTCAATATCTTGTGGAACGACAGCCAAAATGCAATACATTTGGCGAAGAATGCAGCATATCATTCTCGGACGAAGCATATCAAGATGCGATACCATTTCATACGCATAGCGTTAGAAGATGGTGAGTTGACACTGCAGAAGATCGCGGGAGAAAAGAATCCGGCGGATATGTTCACCAAAATAGTAGACAGAGATAAGCTGGATCTCTGTTGCAGGTTGATGAATCTCCATGAAAATTTGATGAGAAGATAGCAGCAGCGGAATCGTGTGAAGTTTACTAGTGTTGAGAATCAAGCCAAAAAATACTCCAAGTGGGACAGTGTCGAGATTATGATGAATTTGCATCAGAGTGGAGTTTGTTGAAAATTGATGCAAATTAAAGTCTAGGGTTAGATGCTACCTTTTGACATGCATGACATTGTTAGGTGGTGACAATATTAGGTTGTAACTTTGTTAGGTGCTACTTTTGACATGCATGGCATTGCTAGGTGGTGACAATGTTAGATGGTGACTATGTTAGGAGGTGACTTTGTTAGGTGGTGACATTGTCCTAAGTGCTATAAAAGCACATCTTATGAGTGAGGCATTTGTGTCAATCACAAAAGACAGAGGCCAAGAGAGATTTAGAAAGAGACAGAGAGATTTGTATACAGAGATTTGAGAGAAATCTTCTAAGGTTGCTCTTGTTTGCAAACCTGATTCAAGAATAGCAGACGTTTGCAGATTCCGCTCTGCCAGGGACTAGTCATACGGTGGGTGAAACTCGTTAACAAATCTATCTTGTTTGTAATTGATTATTTTCTTATTCCTGCACTTTAATTTATATTGTCTTTCGTCGTTTAATTGCATGATTGTATTTTTGCGTGATTTGGGTTTTGTTACGAGCACTGTTCCGTGGATCGACTCTCCTCCCAACACCAAACACTTGCTATCACATAAGTTACTTTATTATTTCTTTAAGCATCAACAATCGGTGATGACAATCAACTTGTTGCCTAATTTGCAGCACAAATGCTTTCAGCCATTGCACAATTTTACAATCAACGATCCTATTAAATATATTCAAGGAATTTGTACCATTACATGCCAAGGTTAATATGTGTCTTACCCGCAAATGCATTAGGAATTTATCCCACTTCATGCTAGGGAAAATTCTGTGTGAATAATACTATATAAAAAAAACTCTATTTTCGTTCCACACTGTATATCTAAAAGAACCCGATCATCTTGAACCACATGATGAAACTATCTATCTATAACAATAGAAAGCTATGTACACCAAAAGATTCGAACTTTTCTTTGAACGAACATGCCTAGAAATATTGTCTTCGAGTCCCAACCTTCTATGCTGGAAAATTATGTTTCGCGTGCCTTTTTCGATCCCTAGAGTGTGTGGGGACCAATAGAGGCATGGGTCTGCCACTTGGACAATGATGAAAGTAACGAAGTACCATCTAGAAAAAGATTACATTTTTCGTTCTTAGTCTAAGATACATCTTTAAAGCTATGGCTAATCTTTATGTTTCAAAGCTATACATTAATTTACACTAATTAAATTCCATTTTTTCGTGTCTATCAAAACCTTAGGAGATCTATAGATGATTGCAACAGCCGATTCATGTATGGCCCACACCGGATCTCGATGTGGATAAGAATGATACAAAGAAGATTGTTCAATTGATCAGTGGTGATTGGCCTCTTTGGTCGTAATTTCTTGAAGTTTTAGGAAGTGTCTTTTCAAAACTTTACAAATTAAGATGGGTTTAGCATGATCATGCAATGGAAAGTTTTTACCTTACTTCAAATTTGATTGCTAGCTTTTATCTTTCCTTTTTATTTTTGTGTTTCCATTTTAACTATATTCTTTATTTGATTCTCTGCTTCCACTTGTAATTACAACAGAACAAATAGGATTCGAATACCGACGGGAGAAGAGAAGAATGACACTTACCACCGATGTAAATATAGACGCAAAGAAAACAAATTAGTGAGAACTACTTCATAACTTGCAAATGCGCTGATGGTTTGGATGATAAGGTATTTAATTGGAAAGTTTTGATTTTTTTCTTTTTATTCTTAATATCCATCTTCTCCATCAATTTAATTTTATTATCTTTTCACTATTTAGGTCTTTGGTATGGTAAATCATGGTATTTTTGACACAATCCCAAAACTTGAATACACCAATTGAAGATGTTCATTTTCAGGATTATAGATCTAACAAATCGATCGAAGGAGATATGCAAGAAATTTGACGTTACTATGTTTTTTTATGAATTACCCCAATTAAGTTTTCTTACTATCCATAACCTTTTGAGTGTAAACGCTGCAGAAAAATAATGTAGGATTCATTTTACAGTTTTTAAATTTTAGTGTAAAAAGGTTTTATTATCTCTCTTTAGATTTTTCATTTCGCTATATATGCCATGGTTCATGTCATAGAATGTGACATAGTTTTGCGTTGGCTGTCATAAGCCTACCACAACCCTCACCCTTTCTCATCCGGACTTGGGACCGGCAACGGTGGGTTTTGTGTGATCGTAACTTTCCGTTAAAGTTGAAAGAAAAGATGCACGTAGCGGAGATGCGTATGTTTTGTTGGATGTGTGGTAACACTAGAAAAGATAAGGTGCGAAATGAGAATATTCGTACAAAAGTTGGTGTAGCACCTGTGGAGAAGAAAATGCGGGAAAACCGGCTAAGATGGTTTGGTCATGTGCGTCGCAGACCTATGAAAGCACCGGTTCGACGAATGGATAATCTCGATATAAGCAATGTCAAAAAGACGAAAGGAAGACCGAAGAAAATAAGGATGGAGGTGATACGAAAAGATATGGTTGCCAAAAGCAATAAAAGTATATTGTTCGATAGGAGTGAGTGGACACGGAGGATTCATGTGCTGGACCCGGCGTGATTTTCATGTTGGTTCATGTAGCCTACCGTATATGCTTGGGATAAAAGGCTCAGTTGTTGTTGTTGTAAATATGCCATGGTGAAGATAGGAAGATTTTGGGCTTTGTATTTTCATAAATTTTTGGTAGATACTTTTGGTTCTGCAACATGATAATATTTTCAAGATTTGTGATTAAGGTCTTAACGATTAGAGTGGAATAAAAAAGATAAAAGATTTACATAAATTCTATTAATTGGTTATTTAAAATTCACACAAGTTGAATATTTCCTGTAGATATTAAACTTATTTGACCAATTTGAAGTAACAAATTTTCAATTCTCTTTCTTTGTTTCAATTGTGAATTTAGACACCAACATAACTAAACTAAGTACAAAATGAATATGTAGGCACTTTAAGTTTATTATGTGAATACAATCTTTCAATTTGTTGCATCCCATAAGTATCATATATACTTACACATACTCATACTATACTACCGATGAGTGATTTAATATCTTTACCATTTATTGTTTATTGCCTATAACACATCGATTTTTAACATTTAAATAGTTATATAGAATTATATCATTTTTTGAATAATTCATTAACCATGTTTGTGAACGTGGACATCCTTGCTATATATTGGGAAGATTGAACTTATAGTGTAATTAGAAAATCAAGAATAATTTGATATACAGAACAATTGTTACAAAAGTATATAGCATTGTTTGTGAAAGTATTTTATAAGTGAATTTTGGATTTTTGTTACGAGATTTGGAGTCTTGGTTCCATGTCATTCTTAACTTCACCTTGAGTAACTTTTCTTTTTATATTTTAGTACTTGATGGCTTTACTGATTTTCTGCCAAATTCTTATTGTTCCTTTTATGTTTTTATTACTTAATATAGCATTCAAATCCTTTACGTATAGCATTTGGTTGGTTAGTACATGATTACCGAAGTCTTTCTTAATTTAACCTCTAGAAAAAAAAATTGTTTTATTGGCTAAAATCAACCCTGTTATATTAACATAAGATTAGAGTAAATATGAAGGCTCATACTTCGATGCATGGTTCAATGGGTTTTTTCCTAATAAATTCTATGTAAAAAGCAATATATTCAAGGGAAAAATATTTGCTTTTGGTTTCAAAATGGAAAGATAAAAGGAAAGAATACTTACTATTGATTCCAAAAATACATGTCAACGGCAAGGTAAAAGTTTACTGAACAATTTATACAATATGTACAGCTCCATTGTCACCAAGAATGAGATTTGCATTAATGACGAGTGCAAAATCATCTTATGATGTTCTTACAGTTATCAAATATATAATATGATATCTTTTTTCTTTAAATAATTGTTTATAGTTTTATTTCTCTCCGCAATGTGTACATCATAAGTGACATTTTATTACCTTTTCTTTAAAATAAATTGTAGATTTCCTAATTAATTTCGATTCTTCAACCATTACTTAGAAGTATCAAGTTTCATCTAAAATTAAATGGGAAAATGACAAGGTCTTGTTGTTTATCTTTTAGTCGAGAAGCTTTACAATTATTTGGGTA
Organism: Agapanthus africanus; assembly: GCA_030015575.1. Lineage (NCBI taxonomy): Eukaryota > Viridiplantae > Streptophyta > Magnoliopsida > Asparagales > Amaryllidaceae > Agapanthus > Agapanthus africanus. The sequence continues at coordinate 898,224,164 of CM057337.1, forward strand.
TATTACAATTATTTGGTGGACACAATGTATTATTTTCATCCAGTTTGAGCACTTTGAACAAAATTCAAACTTAGCTATTGTTCATCTCTTATGGCGAATATTTGGCTAACGACTCGTGCATGTGCAGTGACCTCCGTTGCTAGTATAAGGTAAATCTATGTTAATGGCGGATATATCTCACTCAAATTTATGTTAGCTATATACAAGTTTGACCAATTCTTGTACAAAGCTTTTTTGAATTTAACGGTGCCTTATATCTTCATTTGGAAAAAATTAAAGCCAACGAATGTGTTGGCTTTGTTTGGCTTCTTTAACAAGATTTAGTATGTTGTATGTATTAAAGTAGAATGTAGTACTCTATATAAAGAAACATCCAAACTTCTTCCATTTTCCAATCCTTGCCCCCTTAGTATAGATGAAATTTATTTCAAGAACTGCTTATTGACTGCGCAAGATAAAACTAAATAGGCAATAGAGAATTTTCCTGCCTACCCCTAACCATTTAGAGTTTTCGGACAAGCTTTCCCTTGTTCACAGTTTTCCTAGCCAGGGATTTGCACAACTACTAAGGTAGGTTTAATAAGACAGACATAAATTGAGTTGGTTGCGGATCTCCCCTTAATTTCGTCGATCTAATTTTAACATAAAAGTTGTACGATTAAAATGGTATTGATAATAATGTTGGTGAATTTAAGGTTGTCTATTTAATGTTAGATATCTTTGATCCTCGTGATCCATGCATAAATTTATTACGTGGACGGGCGCATATGAAAGAGAGGGAGGAAGCATGCCATTTTATCTCTTCTTGGTCCTAATTTAACTTATAATATCATAAGAGCATTCTTCTTACTCATGGTTTTCATAGTTAGCTACAATGATTATACGAATAATGTATTAATAGACATTTATAAACCACATAAAAATTCTTGCAAAAGAGCAAAAGATTTAATTTGGAAGTATTATAATAGAGGATGATCTATTTGATTAAATGAAGAATTAATTCTAAACCGCATATAAAAATTCTTGAAAAAGAAAAAAAAAATTAATTTGGAAGTATTATAATAGAGGATAATCTATTTGATTAAATGAAGAATTAATTCTAAACCATATATAAAAATTCATGCAAAAGAACAAAAGATTTAATTTGGAAGTATGATAGAGGATAATCAATTGGATAAAATGAAGAACTAATTTCCTCCAAACGAACATGATTAATAACAACCCTTACACCATCATCGAGTTTTGGGGCACTTTATGGAATAGGACACTCAACGTAAAGTAGTCAATAAAAACATTTGTTGCAACAATCGTTCCAATGAACCTATCAAACTTCGGTGATGTATCTTCAAAATTTAAATATCTGTGTTTTGGTGATCAATACCCTACATCTTGATACTTCATGGTGTATCACATGGGTTTTTCAAATGATTTAAATAGAGTTTTGCAATTGCCTCAGTTGATAGCAAAATCAATGTTTTTCTGACGTCATAATATTGAACAAACTTAAATCAATGGCTAAAGAGTATGTGAATAATATGAAATTTTAAGTATCAATGTGTTAGACAATAGATATCAAGATAGGTGATGTCAAACATCAAAAAAAAACGATTGACAATCATACTATCATAAATACCTGGTCTAAGTTCATCAAAATCATAACTTAGGTACACTTTTCATGTATTTATATATAGGCACACACACACATAAATTACGTAAGTATACATATATATGATAAGATCATTGTCCTATATACGTGTTTTGGCTGAAACTCTTGGTCGTTTCGGGTCGGTTTAGAAGGCGAACAATTCACGAACCCTCTATTAGACTCAGTTTTGATAGAAACCAAAATAAACAAGCTAGTGAACTTGCAGGGGATTGGAATGAGGAAGAACAGCCATAGATATCTTTACTTGGAACTTGGGTTCTTTTCACAGAACTTTCTCGACGCCTAGGTTCTTAGTGATCATGGGTTGCTTTTGTTGTTAGGGAAGCTAGTGTGTGTGTGTGTGTGTGTGTGTGTGTGTGTAGAGAGAGAGAGAGAGAGAGAGAGAGAGCAACTGTTAATTTAGCAAAGTTCAGGAAAGAAGTGGAAAGCATATAGTGCCAGTGGCATAAATTAGCATGAAAATTCATGCCAAGTGTTTTCTTTTTAAAAATTCTGTTCTATCCAATTGTATACAGCTATATAAGTGTATCAAACATTTTTTGGCACAAAAAAGTATTTTGGCTGCTTTTTGGCAAAAGAAATATATAGCTAATATTTTGGCAAATATACATATCATTTTTGTAACAGCTTTGCATATAAAACCTCTGATATGACTCTTCATAATTCACTCTAATATGTTTCTTTAATTATGCCATAGATATTCAAATCTGGCATCTAATAATGTGGAAGAACATCTTATTTCTTATATGTAAATATATACATCAGGACCGAGACTCAAATCAAAACCAATGAAACTAATTGAAACATATTGAAATAACTAAAATTAATGGGTCGAAACCGAAACCGAGTTCTCGAACCATACCTATATAAGTAAATCTTGACTAGACCTAACCGTACTATCAATTTTATGTGCCTATGGGCTACACCATTGTGCCCATAAATAATAAGTAATATACTAATATCAAGGAGCATGTGAGATTAAATAGGACAAGCCTTGAACGAGCTATAAATGACCCAAACTCAAATACTAAGCAAGCCAAGGCCATCAAGCCCTCAACAAGCCAAGTTCAAATATGGGTCAAACTTGAGCATGTCATATTCACGTTTGGGTTTGGTGCAGTTATTTATTCGAGATTAGACCTATGTTCAAGTTCAGTTTGTTTAAACTATTAAACAAGTTCTGAGATTTTAACATGCTAAGCTCTGAGCCTACAAGCTTTTTATTTTTTAAAGTCCTGCAAGGCACCAAGTAAACCAAGAAATAAAATGAAATATATCATTGCCTCATTTTAGGCAAGGGTTTTGTTTGTGTACTAGCTACAATTACAGAAGCACCAGTAGGAGACCCTAGCAAAAAGATATATTCTGAAAACTTACACAACTCTTTTTTTTTTATCGTCGCACTTGGGGGGGGCACATTTGTGGATCAAACTCCTAATTAAAGAAGGTAAAATTTGAAGTGTTTCAAATGTGTTAAAAAAACCTTAAGGTGTAGACCTATTTAGCCTACTCACCAATTAAATTTGTCGCTCATTAAATTTGTTATCCTTAGCCGACCCCACAGTTTGGGATGAAGGCTTGTTGTTGTTGTTGAATTAAATTATCCATCTTTAAGGTTAAAAAAAGGGAATAAAAAGTGATGCTTCTACCCTTTTTATGCTTATCCTACATTGGGAAGATAAAAATCTCAGCAAACACTTAAGCACCAAGTCTTCAAAATACAGACTTCCCTGGTTCATCTTATTCAAAATAAGGTCAAGGAGAGAAACTAAGTTAGACCCAACCAAGCTGCATTTGCAATCAAGGAAGTTTCTAGAATTTGTGTCAAAGGGTTGGTCAAGGGGAAGACCAACGATAACATAATCAACTAAGATTAACCAATCTGCAATTGCAATTAGCAAACTATTAGAATTCGTATCGAAAGATTAGTTGAGGGAAAGACCAAGGCAAAGTAATCTAGAGGAGGGTCATAATAATAGATATACGTCAATTGAGTGAAAAAGGTCACTATTAAAGAGATAGAATTGATTTTGTTGGTCATTAATTCATTGCAATAAAGTTTCTATAGAATTAAACCTTTAAATATAAGAGAAACAAACCACGGAATGGATTATCTTTATTTTAAAGAGATGGCTAATATCAAATATAATTTATCACAAAGAATTGAGGATAAATAAACCTTTGCCCGGTATCAAATATACAAATCAATGCTTTTTACGTATACAAACTAAAGAATATACAAATCAATGCTTTATACGTATACAAACTAAAGAACATAGTATTAAGCTGCAAAAACTAAATGTAACTTACCGCTTCAATCCGTAGCTAATTTCTTCCGAGCAGCTCTAGCATTATCATACTCGAACTTAAGCACATTAGGTATGTGTGAGGAATCCTTGATATAAAGGTACCTTCCAATCACGCTTTCCTCAATTGCCGGGAAGTAATCCACAAGCATAGTGTTCACAATCCAGAACCAGACTGCCCCAAGAATGATACCAAGGGCAGCCCCAGCAAAAACCTACACCAAATATAATTTTTTTTTAAAATGATAAAGGTCAAAATGGAAGTTATATATGTGCTCTTTTCCAAGTAAAGAAAATACAAATAGGCAAACTTCTACGAACTTTATCAAGGATAAAGAATGTGTGTTTTTAGCAAGATGGATGCCACTCCAATGGATTAGATGGTTTGGACATGTGCAACAGAAACCAATAAATACTCTAGTTAGGATAAGTGGCAAAATTGTAATTAACGGCACAATGCGGATTATATGCAGACCTAAATGAATATGGATAGATGTAGTAACTAATGATATGTTAATTGTCAAATCACCAAGGAGACGAACCTTAACAAAGCAAAATGAAAGAAAAGAATTCGTTTAATTGTCAATTTCACCAAGGAGAGAAACCTTAGCAGAGCAAATATGGAAGGAATTGATTCATAGAACCGACATCAAAATTTCACGAAAAAGGCTTGTTTTAGAAGAATGAATGATATAAGAATCACAAGCACTAAATCTTAAAGGATGGGAGAGTAGATAGGGTGGGAAAATCGTGACAAGAACAACTTAGAAGCATGCAGCCTACACAAGGGAGTGGAGATTAATCATTTTTTATTTAGGAGAAATACTTCTCCTATCCATTTTTAAGCCTATCCACATGCTACCAAGAGAGAAAAGATTGGGGCCTACATCATCTAGATACTAGTGCCGTGCAAGGAATCCATGTTGGTTATTTCTTGGGTAGCATGCGCATTGGCTTGGAAGTGGGTAGAGAAAGTATTTTTCTTTATCCAGTGGAGGTGGAGATGGGTCATGTACGAGCTTAAAACTCAAAAAATAAAAAATAAAAAAACCAACATGTTGTGTAATCATAATAAAATTAGTGGAAATTCAAGAAAAATCCAAAATGAAGTTCCAAGCAAAACTAATGATGGCTATAATAACAAATAGATGCCTCAACTAATTGTACGTAATGTTGATGCTAGCAAATGAATGCTTGCTTGAAAAATCACATATTTCAGCAGTAACTTTGGCTAAACTGTCAGAAGTTGTTGTGAATAGCGACCCAAGCTTTAGTATATTTCTTCTCAGGCATGGCCAAGATTGAAACCAAATTTTGGACATCTAAGCAATTGCAGGAACAAAATGAACTAGAGAAAGTACTTAGGTCCCACATCTATAATCATATCCAGAAGTGTTCACTAATTATGCGCAATGGTAGAGAATGAAATTTGGTTGAAATATCTCATAATTCAGCAGTAATTTGGCCAATAGCGTCCAAATTTTGGTGGTTTTGTTTTAGGGTGAGGCCAAGATTCACATTTGAACCAAATTAAGGACGTTGCAAATAATCTATGCTTACTTCCAGCAAATCGAGAAATGAATTATCAACGCAAACAAACAGAAACAGATAGGATCACAAACCTGAGCAACAGTATGATACCCCAAATAAACCCTAGACCACATCGTGAGCACCGCCGCGGGCCACGCCACGGCCGCCGCAATCCAAACCCTCGACCTCCTCCAGCACAGCAGCGTCAAGTAGGCGGCGAAGAAGAACATGTACTGGGAGTGGCTGGAGGGCCAGCCGTGGGAGTCGCAGGTCTCGAGAGCGACGCAGGTCTCGGGCCTCGCTTGTTTCACGGAGGTCTTGACGAACTCGTTGAGGGTCTGGGAGATGAGGAGGCCGAGGGAGAAGCAGAGGCCCTGCAACTCGCGGCGGAAGAGGAAGTGGGAGACGAAGCCGCCGAGGGAGATGAAGATGGGGATGAGGGATATCCACGCCAGGAAGTGGCCGAGGCGGTCGCCGCGACGGTACCGGACGTGGGTTAGGGTTACGGCCTTCAGCGACGGTTCGGGGATGATAGCCATTGATGTCGAGAGAGAAGGCGTGCGTTGGTTGTGGGAATGGATCGGCTCCAAAAATGGCTGAGGGAGAGGCCGAGAGGGAGAGGGAGAGGGAGAGGGAGAGGGAGAACAGTTTCTAGAGATTGTCCAAGGCTGGAAAATAGCAATCAAATATATTGGGGGCCTTTTTTTAAAATATCACCCACGAATTTTTACTGTTTCGTATTTCACCCTCAAAGCTTCACCGTCGATTATTGTGCTCTCTTTCTTCATCTCTAATCCCTCTTCTTCGCCCTTTATCTTACCAATCTCTCCTCTGCTCAACTCAAATGCCTTTGCATACTCTCATTATGGGCGGTAATGTGTAGATAGAAAAGAAATTTCAATTTTTTAGTGTTTTCTCTAGTAAGGCTCATGTTTTTACGTGGTTTCTGTTTGATGCCTGTGTATTTATTCATGTTTGATGCCCGAGTATTTATTCATGAGGATCCAATTAGTGAATGAAATTGATGATGCTCAAGATCGGCAATCTCCAGGATCAAGGCACGTGGTAGATGACGTGTCCCAGGACTCGGAAGAAAGGGCCCAAGGGGGTCGACCAGGCCATCCTACGCCCGACCTGCAAGCACAAGCTGGCACCCCTCAGGGCCCCCTGCAAATTGGCTTCCTCGGTCCCATGGCTTGCGCCGGGCTGCCGCGAGACCAAGGTTCCTCGGCCTCCTCACTCGCCCCGAGCTCCAGGCCGTGGCCATCTTCCTCGGCCCTCCGACCAAAGTCACCGCTCACAGGCGTAACCGCCGCTCCGCGAATCTCGCCATGCGCAGATTCAGCGGCAGCAACATCCCACGTTCCACGCCACCAATCCCCATTAATGGGCGATCCGCTTTCTATGCGGGCGTGACGTCGGGGGCGTAACTGCCGGCGAGATCCTCGCGCCCGCTGCTGCGTGCCACCACCGCTATATAAACCCCCATTACAGAGGGGTCAAGTAAGCCATTTTTTACTCTTTCAAGCCGTTACTCTGCTCGGATCTGATCACTAACTTGATCGTCGGAGGGTCCTTGGTAGTACCAAACCACCCCGGAACTTCTTTGCAGCTACTCGGCACCGAATTCCTCATATCACCTCTTCCACCAAAAACCATTGAGACCCACACGCAACGGAAGGTAACCACATAAGTCCACCAGGAGATCAGCGGAAGACAATATCTGACGGAGACCCGAAAAGGACCTCCATCAGATGGCGCCGTCTGTGGGAATTCGAAAACTCCACAAAAACAAAAGTTGGCTTTCCGATCTCCGCCCACATGGCAATCGATCCCCCTAAAGATCCAAACGCCCGATGTCGCCTCCCTCACAATGGAGACGCAGACGGGCCCTCACCCAACGTCGTCGGCCTCCCCGCTGGCTGCCGCCTCATAGGCCCCGGCGACCGCCCGAGCAAAAGGGCTAGGGGCCGAGGGCCCATCACCTTTGACGACGAGGATCTCCATGGCATATCTGTGCCCCATAATGACCCGCTGGTGATCATAGCCCAGATCACCGGTACGAGGTCCACAGAATACTCATCGATTCGGGCAGCTCGGCGGACATCCTCTTCCACGACTGCTTCCTACGTATGGGGCTCGCCCCCGCGGACTTGAGACCGGTCTCCCACGTCCTCTCGGGATTCACTAACCACTCTATCCCGGCACAAGGGGTGGTCACCCTGCAGTTCACGATCGGGGAACCCGGCTGCACGCGCACGCTGCCTGTGGACTTCATCGTAGCGAAGGTTCCGTCGGCCTACAACGTCCTCCTCGGCCGCCCGACGCTGAACTCCCTCCAGGCCCGGATCTCGACATACCACCTGGCGATAAAATTCCCCCTCGACCAGGGCGAGACAGGTCGGGCATACGGGAGCCGGCCGGCCGCGAGGATAGGCCTCACAGAGACGTCTTCGCTCGAGCAGCACGCTGACGACGCCGATGCGTGCAGCAACATCAAAGGATCCGTGGACACCCGGGACGAGCGGAAGGAGGTCCGTAGGGCGCCGGTCGAACCTCTTACCGAGGTTCCCCTAGCAGAAGGAGACCAAGGAAAGACCGTCCAAGTCGGGTCGCTCCTAGCGGGGACCCAGCGAGATGACCTGATCAAGTTCTTCAGAAGCAACTCCGACGTTTTCGCCTAGGCGCCCGTTGACATGCCTGGGATCGACCCCAAAATCATCTCCCACAAGCTCGGAGTTGATCCTACGGCCCGACCCGTCGGACAGAAGAAAAGAAGCTTCGTCCCGGTCAAGCAGAAGGCGATCGAAGAAGAGGTCGATCGGCTCCTCACCGCCAACTTCATCTGGAATGTGCCCTACTCAGAGTGGCCAGCGAACGTAGTCCAAGTCAAGAAGTCGAGCGGGAAATGGCGTATGTGCGTCGATTTCACCGACCTTAATAAGGCCTGCCCCAAGGACAACTTCCCGCTCCCCCGCATAGACCAGCTCGTTGACAGCTCGGCTGGTCACGAGCTCGAGCTGGTCACGAGCTATTGAGCTTCATGGATGCCTTCTCCGGCTACAACCAAATCCGTATGAACCCCGAAGACGAGGACCTGACCGCATTCACAACGGACCGGGGGGTGTACTGCTACAGGGTGATGCCCTTCGGCCTCAAGAACGCCGGGGCCACATACCAAAGGCTGGTCAATCGCATGTTCAAGCCGCAGATCGGCAGGAACATGGAAGTTTACGTCGACGACATGCTCGTCAAGTCCACCTCGTCGGCCGACCACGCCAAGGACCTGGGCGAGGCATTCGGAATGCTCCGCAAATTCAACATGAAATTGAACCCCGCCAAGTGCGCATTCGGAATCACCGGTGGAAAGTTCCTCCGGTGAATGGTTACACACTGCGGAATCGAAGCTAACCCGGAGAAGATCGACGAAATCCTGAGCATGGCCGCACCCAAGACCAACGTCGAGATCATGCAGCTCACGGGGCGGGGCACTGCTCTGAGCCGTTTATGTCCAGGTCGGGGGAGATGTGCCTTCCGTTCTTTAAGGCGCTAAGGATAATTCCGAGGTTCGAGTGGTCGGAGGAATGCCAAACCGCCTTCGACCAATTGAAGAAGCACCTCGCTACATCGCCGCTGCTCACCCGGCCAGTGGAGGGGGACGAGCTGTCGCTGTATCTGGCATTATCCGACCAGGCAGCAGGCTCGGTGCTCGTCCGAGAGGCCGAAGGGGCGCAGAAGCCGGTGTACTATGTAAGCCACGTGTTTAAGGACGCAAAGACGAGGTACCCCACCATGGAGAAGATTGTCTTGGCCCTTGTGGTAACCTTGCGCAAGCTGCGGCACTACTTCCAAGCACACACCGTCATCATCCTCACCGAGCGCCCGTTGGGGGCTATCCTGGCATCACCAGAATCCTCAGGCCACCTGGAAAAATGGAGGTGGGAGCTATCTCAATTCGACATAAGGTATCACCCGAGGCAAGCCATCAAGGCGCAGGCCGTGGCCGATTTCATCGTCGAATGCACCATCCCTAGTAGGAAGCCGGAGTCCGCACCGCCCCTCGCAGCCCGGTGTCCCGTCCTGGAAGGCCCTAGCTCAGTTCCGGAGTGGGTCATCTACGTCGATGGGTCTTCTACCGAGGAAGGCTGCGGTGCTGGCCTCATCATCCGGGGCCCGAACGAAGCCGAGATGGAGTACTCCTTGAGGCTCGGCTTCAAAGCCTCGAACAACGCGGCAGAATACGAGGCCCTGCTGGCCGGACTGCGCATGGCCGTCGGTCTGGGGCTGAAGATAATTCGAATCCGCAGCGACTCGGCCCTCATTGTCGGCCAGGTGACCGGCCGCTTCGAAGCTCGAGAGCCTCTAATGATGAAGTACCTGGACGAGGTAAGGAAGCTCCGGAAAAACTTCGATAAGGTCCAGGTAGAACAAATACCCAGACAGCTGAATGCCCAAGCAGACGCCCTGAGCAAGCTAGCTTCGTTGTACTCGGCCAGCAATAGGCGGTCAATCCTCTTCGAAACCTTGCCTCGACCCAGCGTGGGAGACTAAGCGATGTCACTCCACGTGTACGCGGCGCAGGAGAGCGACCAAGATTGGAGGAAGCCCCTTATGGAGTTCCTGAAGGACGGCGTTCTCCCGGAGGACCGGGAGGCCGCCCGCCGTCTCCGGGACAAAGCCCGCCACTTCGTCTGGAGCAACGGGAACCTCTACAAGAAGGCCTTCACTCAATCCCTGCTCTGATGCGTTGACCCCCAAGAGGCCGACTACGTCCTTCGGGAAATCCATGAAAGGGTGGGCGGCGCACACCAGGGGGCTCGAACCTTGATCCAAAAAGCATTGCTCCAAGAATACTACTGGCCCACCATGCACGAGGACGCCCTGAAGCTGGTCAGAAGATGCAAAAGCTGCCAGCTCCACGGCAGCATTCCACGCCTCCAGGCTACCAAGCTAACCGCCCTGACTTCCCCATGGCCGTTCGCCCAGTGGGGGCTGGATATGATCGACTAGTTCCCTACTGGAACAGGTGGGCACAAATACGTCCTCGTTGCGGTGGGCTACTTCACCAAGTGGATCGAGGCCATCCCCGTCAGAAAAACCGGACGCCACCACGACCATCAAGTTCCTGCAAAACAACCGATACTCCGGTTTGGCATCCCGAAGTGCATCATCACCGACCACGGGACGAACATCGAGAACGAGAAAGTAAAGGACTTCTGCAAAGAGTACCATATCCTCATGAAGTTCGCCGCGGTCGCACCCCCCCAATGTAACGGGCATACCGAGGTCGCTAACCGAGACGTCCTCCGGGGTCTCCGGACCCGCCTAGAAGGGAGGCAAGGCAGTTGGATCGAGGAGCTGCCCCGGGTCTTATGGGCCCTGCGGACGTCAAAGAAAACTCCTACCGGGGATACCCCCTTCAGCCTCGGCTACGGGACCGAAGCAATGGTCCCAGCGGAGATCGGGCTGCCCAGTCACCGGGTCGAGCACTTCGACGATGACGCAAACACCATGGCGCTGCGGACCAACCTCGACATATTGTTGGAAAGAAGGGATCGGGCCCAGATCAGAGCCGCCGCCTATCAGCAACAGACGGCCCGATACTACAACGCTCGGGTTAAACGCCGCTCCTTCAAGACACGAGACCTGGTCCTACGGAGGAACGAGTTCATCGACCAAGGCAAGCTTCACAAGTTCTCCCCAAAATAGGAAGGTCCTTTCCTCGTCTCTGAAGTGCTCCCCGGCAGAGCCTACCGCCTACAAGACGCGGACGGGCGGAAGCTGCCGCGGCCTTACAACGCCGAGAAGCTCAAGCAATACCAATGAGGTCAAAGCCAGCGAGTGCTACCCACCCCCCACCCCCCGAAATTTCCCTCTCACAAAGATGGTGTAAAGCGTTCTCTGAAATTCATGTCCATACGAATAAGAACATCGAAACTTTTTACCCCAGTAGAGTTCCCCCTTTACAAAAAGCCCTCCCAGAGGCAGTCGAGTCCGAGGATCCCTCGCTCGGCTATTCCCAGCGGGCAGCTTCCCTGCCACAACGCCGGGGATCAGAAGCCCTCACAGAGGCAGGCGAGCCCGAGGATCCCTCGCTTGGCTATCCCCAGCGGGCAGCTTCCCTGCCACAACGCCGGGGATCAAAAAGCCCTCCCAGAGGCAGTTGAGCCCGAGGATCCCTCGCTCGGCTATCCTTCAGGATAAAAGCCCTCGCCAAGAGGCACCGGGCAGTAACCCTGCCCGGCGAAAGGTCCTTGGTAGGCTTCTACAACCCCTCCCGCGCTAAGGACCAAAGTCCTCCCAGAGGCGGTCGAGTCCTTGCTCGGCTATCCCCGGCTGGCAGCTTCCTACCACACCCGACAGGAATCAAAGTCCTCGCCAAGAGGCACTGGGCAGTAACCCTGCTCCGTCCCCACCGTGAAGGATCAAAAACCCTCGCAAGAGGCAACCGAGCATCTACCCTGCTCAGTCTACTCTGGCTGGTAGCTCCCTACCTACGACGCCAGGGATCAGAATGCAATAGAAGGGGCACCATAGCGGCTACCCCGCTCGTCCATCCCAGGCAGGTAGTTGCCTACCCCCGACACTAGAGTCAAAGCCCTCGTCAAGAGGCAACCGTGCAGCCTCACTGCCCGGCCATCCACGAAAGCTTCTTACAGCCACTCCAGTGCTAAGGACCAAAGTCCCCAAGAAGAAGTCGAGTCCTTTCTCGGCTGTCCTCGGCTGGTAGTTTCGTAACACAACCAACAGGAATCAAAGCCCTAGCCAGGAAGCAAGTGCGCAGCTACACTGCCCAATCAACCCCGGCTGATGTCCTGTGGCCAGCGGGAGATCCGATAAACCAGGAAGGGTAGTCAGGTTATCCAAATCTAGACGATCTCCCCCCGACTCAGGGGCCCATGGGGATACATCCTCGGCAGCGGTTGTCATGGTCGTCAGCTAGCAATTGAAGTCAACTCGATGGAAAATCGCCAGATAGATGGCCAACCTGACACGAGAACACGACGGTACAAGCAAAGATATCCTACGAACATCCTTCACACACAGAAGACAAAATGCAAACCGACGAAACAAGGATTTTCTTTTATTGCCCAGATCAAGGTTTTTACAAAGGGTATTCTGGGGGGCCCAGCCCTACAAACTGCCCGGAGGCATACTTCGGCCCCTTCATCACTGGCATCACGGCTCGGGGCTCTACCACTGGAGACTCAGCCACCAAGGGCGCGCCCTACTCCCCTCGCCATCTCTCACCGGAGGCCTCACCGCCGGAAGCGGAACCCGAGCACGGAGTTCACCATCGTCGAACTCAGAAAGATGTTCCTTCACGGCGTCCAGGGCCTTGTTCCACGCGACGGTAGAATACTCCCCGAGTTCGGTGTAAAACTGCTCTGATGCCTTATACTCGGCCACAGCTTTCTTAGTCCGAGCCTCGGCAACTTGGGCCTTCAGCAACGCCGCCTCAGCATCTCCCCTGCTGGCGTCCCTCTCTTTTTCCAGGGCCGCGAAGCGTCCGGCCAAATCTGCCAGCTTCCTATCGGCGACCCTGAGGGACGCGTTCAGACGGCGAAGGACACCCCAATTCGCCGAATTGGCGAGTTCCGCTGCCTCCGCCCGGCCCTCCGAGACGTCAGCCATTGCTCTTTCCGAGCGCGGGTCACGTCGCAAAACCTCGACCTCTGAAGAGAACGCTTCCACTGGCCTCGGGGCCCCCTCGGCCTCCATACGAGTGGCAAGGGCACAATGCTGAAGGACCTGACAGAAAGCCGATAAGAAACCAGGAGGCCCCCGAGCCAGGGTAAGGTATACAAAGAGGAATACACGCAAAGGGGTTGTTTACCCCAATCGGAGCAAAGCTCTGTTCAAATTCCAAGGCGGGAAACGAAGCAACGCTTCTGTTTCCCCCAATCAGAGCAAAGCTCTGTTCTGAAAATTAAAGTGAAAATTAAAGTTAAAATAAATGAAGCAACGCTTCAGATCCCCTGCACTGCGCGCAGAGCGCCACGTGTCCAAACCGGGCACGGCAGTGCAGGGAGCGCAACGCCCAATCAGAGCAAGGCTCTATTTTAAAACAAAATTAAAGAAAGTAACGCTTCAGTTGCGCAAGCGCTGCGCTGCGCGACACGTGTCAGCGCGGTTGCGCAAGCGCAGGTGCGCTGCGCTGTGCGCTGAACTGTGCGCTGAGCGACACGTGTCAGCGCAGTTGCGCTGTGCTCTGCGCTGCGTGACACGTGTCACGCGCTAGGGCGTTTACGCCAAACAAAATTAAAATTTTAAGTAAGATCCTTTTGTTCTTGTTAAAACAAGAAGATTATCTTCTGTAAAACAGAAGCGTTTGGATCAAAAATCCAACGGTGGGGAAAATTCCCCAAATCACTCAGAGAATGATCACTTTAACAAACTGAACAAATCTATGGGCACTATATAAAGACCCCTAGACCCCAATTCAAAACATCATCAACATTGTGAGAGATCAAGAACTTCAAAACAGAGAGAACTCTGAAGAAAATTTAAGAAAAAGGTAAAAACCTTTATAAAATAGAAGAATTTCTTCTGAATAGATCATTGATCTAAGAACAAGATCAATGAACTCCAATAAAAAACAAATAATAATAGTGTCTTGCACTTTTTATGAACCATTGGTTCTGGAATCTTAAAGATTCTTTTCTTGAATCCAAAATTGGATCAAGTTATTGAAACAGTGCTGTCACGGCCCGAAATATTAGCTCGTGACCAGCACTTGAATCACGCCACGTCTAAAGGCGTAACGGAATTCAAGTAAGCTGAAACCCAGCAATCTAAAACTTTTTAAGAAAATAAAGGAGGTGGAGTTTTTGAAATAAAGGCATAATAACCTCAAGTGCGCTTAATGCATAGAAAGAAACATGAATGATGCGAATGAAATTTTCTAGTTTGAAAACATATTTCGTCTTTTGAAAAATTTAGGCAGCACCTCCTTTGTATATTTTGATCCAAAACCATAAATACATAACAAGAATAAAGGCATCCCCAAGCGGGAGCTAGCTCTTCACCAAACGGCGGATCACAACCACGCAATATAGCATAAATAAATATACGACGCCCAATGGCGAAGTTCACCACAAAAGACAGTGAAAAGAGCAAGATGTAACCCTAAAGGGAAAATAAAACCCATCGCTCAAATCTCGCACTACAAGTCTCACTAAGTCTCATTACTTATACAAATACAACTTTTGATTGATTGATGGAGTTAACTAGATACAATATGAAATATAATACAAGAGTGGGTACGATACAAATGTCCCACCTACCAATGCAAAACACCCAAATGAATCTGTGTGCCAGCGAATCCGCTACTGATCCAAGCGGTCAACCTGCAAGAACTGTGGCACAACGGGGGTGAGTTGCCAACTCGTGAATAGAAATATATCTACAAGCAGAAATCGAATAAACAACGACTCCTAGGTCAAGTATATCAAAAGGTAATACTATGATATGTAGGGTGACCGGGTCGTATATGTGCCAACAAGATAGTCAATATCTACATGCATGTGGATCTCGTCCACCCATGTAATCAGTGTATGTATGCATGCCGGTGGATCCCGTCCAACCATAATATCAATGTCTATATGCACGTAAATGTCATAAAAGGGCACGCATGAAAGTATGAGGATATATATATCAACGGTGTCCCTCCCGACACGTCAAAATCATGGAACCTGAGTACCTAGCATCGACACTCGAAAACATCATGAAAACAGTGCCCAGCATCGGCACGTAAATCCTCATTTATCGGGCATCCGTCAGTCCGGGTCAGCCCCCTCTCATGTATCGGGCATCCGTCGGTCCGGGTCAGCCCCCTCTCATATATCGGGCATCCGTTGGTCCGGGTCAGCCCCCTCTCATATATCGGGCATCCGTCGGTCCGGGTCAGCCCCCTCTCATATATCGGGCATCCGTTGGTCCGGGTCAGCCCCCTCTCATATATCGGGCATCCGTCAGTCCGGGTCAGCCCTCTCTCAAATATCGGGCATCCGTCAGTCCGGGTCAGCCCTCTCTCAAATATCGGGCATCCGTCAGTCCGGGTCAGCCCCCTCTCATATATCGGGCATCCGTCAGTCCGGGTCAGCCCTCTCTCAAATATCGGGCATCCGTCAGTCCGGGTCAGCCCTCTCTCAAATATCGGGCATCCGTCAGTCCGGGTCAGCCCTCTCTCAAATATCGGGCATCCGTCAGTCCGGGTCAGCCCTCTCTCAAATATCAGGCATCCGTCAGTCCGGGACAGCCCTCTCTCAAATATCGGGCATCCGTCAGTCCGGGTCAGCCATCTTTCATATATCACTCTAGCACCGAGAAAACACAGGGTGGACGCACTGAAATATCATATCAAGCAAAACCGGGTTTTTAAACAGTGCGTCTTTTCTTAAAATAGTACTCCGGTTCCCAAATCCAGAAATCACATAAATCAAATCTAATGCGTAAAATAATAGAGCATGATGTATGCGACATGTAAAAAGGAATGCGAGCATATCCGTGTATCGTGCAGTATGGAATAGTGATATGACAAATTAAGGGGAAAACCGCTCTTTCGAAATGATTCCAGTTTTTAAAGTATAGCATGCGGTTCCCAATTTACAATAAAACCGGTTATCTATGTATATGTCATAATGCAGCAACCCTACTGTGCAGTGACATGGTAATTATCGATGATGAAGTGTGTGAGTCGGTAAATATGTGTACGTGTAACATACGCCTCATTGATAATGGTGCAGGTGTACTATCACAGGTATATGCGATGCAGTAATAATATCATGAATGCAGCAAGTAAATCATCAGCTAACAGCCATAAGGTATACATAACTATCATATGCCCAAGTCGGTGAATCTATCAATCGGCATCTAGCCCAATAACATCGCGTACGGTATAATCCATCGTACGGAAACCTCTAGTCAAGAGTAAGGATCAATCATCAAGTCAAACTCATCACGCACGGAATATCATCGTGCGGCGGCATTATACTAAAAGGATCCTATCATCCTATACGACAAATGAGGGTATGGCCTAATATCACATACAGCCTATCATCCATGATTCACAACATTCTATATATATATAACCCTATATACCTATGTCCCAGGTCGCATCTGCAATAATCTCATATCAGGGGACCGGCAGGGTATAAATCATATCGATCGACTCGCATCCGTATACCATCATATCATATCATCATCTCATCATATCATAAAATTCGTCTTGTATTCTTTCATCTCATTTATGTCTCATATCCCGTCAAGTTTACATAAACATGCTATCTCTACTAAGTATAAGTATCTAATTTAACAAACACACCCGAACCATACAATCAGATTTTTAAAGAAGTGAACCGTAGTTTTGAAAACAGGGGTTACGGTGTTTTTAAAGAAAAGATATCATTTGAAAATCCGTAACATCTCTCAAGATATACATTTAAAAGATACTTACGATTCTTGGTTTAGAAAAAGGTATGGTTCAGATGACGTATCTACATCGACTATCTAGTCCTACAGAACCCTAAGCGGTAATATCGCTAAACATCAACCTAGGGTAGTTGTAGTAGCATATCACACTTAACTATCTTATAGTTTCTAATATGACTACATAGCTATCTATGTTCTAACCCTAGTTTCCTAATCTAGGTTCCCTAACCATACTCTATAAATCGGTTTTGCCATCAAAAACTGCGGGGGTGCTATACGCCATCCACCCGACTTCCCCGGTAGATATAGATCTACTCACCTGTCTTCGCTCGCTGAAATCGATGATGCCACGCTTCTTCGCCTTGGAATCCATGCGAGGGTACCTACAATAATAACCAATCGCAATACGTATTAAAATCGACCCAAAAAACCGATACAGCGCACAGTGTGCTCATAGGTTGAAACCTATGGCCTAAACGTGCAAATCAACCAACCCATCCCTGTTGTCGATGTACGAACACTCGACAACTACATACAAATCCAAATATCAAGAAAGTGCATTTTAAAATACGGAAAATATCGCCTAAAACACACCAAAATGCTCCCAGATTTTCCCCAGATGACAATTAGCCAAAACTGCATATATGAGGGGTCTAATTTAGTGCAAAATGAGCCCTGGAACAAAAATGGACCCATTCCCTTCTACTCTGGCCGCAAATTGCGGCCAGAATGATTAAATCTGCGGCCGTAGGTTTGAATTAGGGGCTCGGGTCTTGGTGGTAGCTTCCTAGGTGCCTACACGACTCACTGTCAGCTCAATTTAATTTTTGGTGCCCCCGGGTTGCTCCAGATTCCAGAACACCTTCACAGATCACACATTTATCCGATGTCGGGTTTCTAAATCCGTGTTTTAGGGTTTCTAAGGTCTATTCCAGGTCACTAAACAGGACCTAAATTCAGTTAACAGCTACAAGGTATCACCCAATTCAAACCAACACTCAAACATTCACTAGGGTTTCCCGATGTCCACTAATCTTCACAAAACGACATCTAAACATGATATCTCACAAAACTAACCTAAAGGGAAGAAATTATACCTCATCTAGTCCACTCTGGGCAGCACTAACTTCCCAACATCGTCAAAATCCCATTTTGCTCGGCCCATCGTGTAGAGGTTGAAGAGGGGATTAATTTTTGTGAAGGGTGTGTAGGGTTTTGGGGCATGGTTGGAGATGGATCTAAGGATTTTTGTGGAGGGTTGTGGAGTTGTAGAGATGAAGGATTTAAAAAAAAAAGATGGGGAAAAAGAACGGGCAGCAGCCCCCCCTTCTCTCTCTCACTAACTCACACTCTCTTCTCTCTCCAAAGCTCACCTAACCTAATCATTATGTCTCCATTGACTTTTCCTTGAATCATTCTCTTTTCTCTACACCAAAAACCATAATATAAAGCCCAAAAGAAATGAAACATGTAATAAAATGAAACATGTCATGGTGCACTAACCATGAAAACTGTAAAAACGCGGATTTGATTTAATCGCGATTAGCAGTGCACTAATCGGGTTTTTATCGAAACCGCGTATAATAAATTTTGAAAATGCCAAATCCATTAATTATATTATTAAATGAATAAATCATTTTAATTTCTATTTATTTCATAATTATTGGTATATATTTATACCCTTTTTCGAAAACCCCAATTTCGCAAATCGGCAGTTTTCGATAAAAATATTATTTTAATATTAAATTCCCAAAAATAATATTTTATATTCTCTGAAATGTTACAAGTGCCTTGCACTGTTGCGCTCCTGGGTTGGCGCAAGCCACCAGAGAGCGCCACGTGTCAGCACCAGAACCACTTGCGCTATGCGCTTTTAAGACAGAGCATTGCTCTCTGAAATTGACGCAACTCACCAAAGCGCGCCACGTGTCAGCAGCGCAACAGCGCAGCGCACTGCGCTTGCGTGACACGTGTCACCACCCCAAGCGCTTGCGCTCAATAATTGGCGCAAAGCGCATGACAAATGCACTGCATTGTTTACTGAAGGGCCATGCCCAAATCAAAAAGGCCTAGCAGGCCAAAATAAAATGCAATGCATTAAAAAGACAGAACCCAAACAAAATAGATGCTCTGCATCATTTATAAAAGGGCAGAGCCCAAACAAAATAAAAATACAATGCATTAAAAGGGGCAGAGCCCAAACAAGATAGATGCTCTGCATCATTTATAAAAATGGCAGAGCCCAAACAAAATAGATGCTCTGCATCACTTATAAAAGGGCAGAGACCAAACAAAACAAAAAAATCTATTGCATTATTAAAAAGGGGCAAAGCCCTAGCACAGGTTTAATAGGCCAAAGACAAATGAAAATGTTGAACGTTTTTTTTCAACTGGACTTAGCCCAATTATGGCCGTAAGTCCTCAAATTAAATCGACTGAGCACGGCTGCTCTCTTAAATCAATTTACATCCGGTTCGAGGGTACATCTCCGAACTCCTCTGATTCCTATCGTTGTAATCCTTCAACGACGTCTGAGAGGTGACGGGTCCCGACAACTACACACCAACACGGACTGTGGGGTCCTTAAACTCATGGACTTATGCGTTCTTAAACCAAGATACGGATTGTGGGGTCTTTAAACCCATGGACTTATGCGTCCTTAAACTACCTATGGACCACCATGTCTCTAAACTGGAAATTGACCACAATGTCATTAAACTAAACAATAGAGCCAATTGCTCTCTTGTCGGATCCAAACGATCCCGTTAAGTTGATCTTAGTCTGGAGATTAGGCTAACGTATCCTTAACAAAAGTTTAAGATGATCTTAGCCTTAAATAGGGCTAACGTATCCTTAAACAAAAACCCCAAACCCAAATCTAAGAAAATACGGATTTGGACTAATCCACGTCCTACGGGCGACGGCATAACCTAGTCTCCGTATACAATCCACGGGCAACCACAAACAAAACAAACACACACGACACGAAGTGAAATTCTGGAGAAGGAGAAAGTTGTTACCGCGATGCGGTAGTGTAATTAACTGCAGGGGCTTGCGCCTGCATAGAAGAGCGTCCCCACAATCAAAAACCCCTCTAACGAGGGGGAATCTGACGAAGTCTTCTATATCGGCCGCATCCGTTTAAACCTCCGACACACGGTGCCATAAATCAACTTGGCATCTTCGGAGAGGTGGACGGATAAAACCAAATAGCATCTGCCCCGAATCTCAGGCAAGACGTCCCCACGTCGTTGTCACCGCCATTCGGAGGGGAACATGGGTTCGTACCTGGACCGCCCCCTGGGCCACGGCCTCCAATTGATCCCTCAGGGAGCCGTGCGGGAGCTTTCCCCCGGCCGATTCCTCCATCCCGGCGAGCAGGCCAGCGGCAACGGAAAGTCCAGACGGAACCGTGAATACGGCGCCCCCCTCCTGCACGGAAATTCCCTCAGGGGCCTTCGACGACGACGCGCGAGAGACCGCCCTCTTCCTCTTAAGAGAGAGCCTGCCCTCGCCTTTCCCTCTGTCCCCCGTCTGGAGCTCGGGTAACTGTGGACTACCCTGGCCGCCACCGGAGAAACCACCGGATGCCGTCGACGAAGCAGACAGCCCTACCGGGGGCTCGGCCGCGCCACCAGCCTCCTTCTGGCGTGAGCAACCCGAAAAGTGAGAGTGAACCATGTATTCAAAAGAAAGAAGAACGCCGAGCAGCAACGCCTCAAGAAAGAGGGAAAAATGAAAGATTGGGGGCCCTGAGGCGGGCCCCACCCCTGCTTATTGCTGCGTACGGCCTCGTCCAACGGCGACCGCCGCCTCCCGCCAAAACACCCCCTAGAACAGCGGCCCTGGTCGCTCCACGTGTCGGCCCTGCATTGGACCGCATCCCATCTGATGCCGCAGGCCTGCATACGTCGCGTCGGCCAATCGACGCTTGACGCGTGGACCGTCGCTTCAGTTGCAGGGTGCACGAACCGGCGCACTTTCTTT
The DNA here is from genome assembly GCA_030015575.1 of Agapanthus africanus. Taxonomy (NCBI): domain Eukaryota; kingdom Viridiplantae; phylum Streptophyta; class Magnoliopsida; order Asparagales; family Amaryllidaceae; genus Agapanthus; species Agapanthus africanus. The sequence continues at coordinate 898,245,086 of CM057337.1, forward strand.
GGATGCAAAGACTTCGCCTTGATTCACCAGCGGGAAAGACAACTGACGGCCCGAGGACTCGTCCCGACCGAGCCCTGGAAAGGAGCTCACCCCGGGAGGCCTGGCGGTCCACCACTGCCCCGACCCGCTAGCTGGTCGAGACAAGAGTGGGGAGCTAATGATGGTGCTCAAGATTGGCAATCTCCAGGATCAAGGCACGTGGTAGATGACGTGTCCCAGGACTCGGAAGAAAGGGCCAAAGGGGGCCGACCAGGCCACCCTACGCCCGGCCTGCAAGCACAAGCTGGCCCCCCTCAGGGCCCCCTGCAAATTGGCTTCCTTGGTCCCGTGGCTTGCGCCGGGCTACCGCGAGACCAGGGTTCCTCGGCCTCCTCGCTCGTCCCGAGCTCCAGGCCGTGGCCGTCTTTCTCGGCCCTCCGACCAAAGTCACCGCTCACAGGCGTAACCACCGCTCCGCGAATCTCGCCATGCGCAGATTCAACGCCAGCAACATCCCACGTTCCACGCCACCAATCCTCATTAATGGGTGATCCGCTTTCTACGCGGGCGTGACGTCGGAGGCGTAACTGCCGGCGAGATCCTCGCACCCGCTGCTGCGTGCCACCACCGCTATATAAACCCCCATCACAAAGGGGTCAAGTAAGCCATTTTTTACTCTTTCAAGCCGTTACTCTGCTCGGATCTGATCACTAACTTGATCGTCGGAGGTTCCTTGGTGGTACCAAACCACCCCGGGGCTTCTTTGCAGGTACTCGGCACCGAATTCCTCATATCACCTCTTCCACCAAAATCCATTGAGACCCACATGCAACGGACGGTAACCACCTAAGTCCACCAGGAGATCAGCGGAAGACAACATCTGACGGAGACCCGAAAAGGACATCCATCATAAATTCATTAGGTTTAAGGTTTAAGAAATATCTCGAGAACAACAAAAGCTTTGAGAATATTGATGAAGCTGCGATGTTGTGAAGAAACTGCTGAACCAAAAAAAAAACCTAACCATAAAAACCGTTTGACATTGAAGATGAGGCCGTTCTTAGGCTTTTTAGGATAATTTCTTTTAAATATAGAATATTGCTTTACAAGACTAACCCTAAAGGCAATTTTTGATAGCTTTCAAAGTGAAATAAAGTAACGCGGCCAAGAATTTCAAGATAACTTTCTGGGTTGTGGTTACCATGACTATTTAAACTTTAAAGTAATACCAAATGGTGCATGATTTGGAAAATTGAAGCTAAGTTTATACATATACCTTCATAAAACTTTTGTTTAATTTTGAAAGAAACCTTTGCCATATATGAACTAGAAGGAGTTCCCCATCTATCTAAGTTTCATATGACTTTCAGTTCTCTATGTAGAATTCCAAAGTTATGAATTAATGATACCATTCATTCATGTTACAAGCAGCATTAGCAAGATAATCATCCGTCTAACTTGCTTCTCGGAAATACAAGAGATACGTGCCTAAAAAAGGAAATTGATGATGCTCAAGATCGGCAATCTCCAGGATCAAGGCACGTGGTAGATGACGTATCCCAGGACTCAGAAGAAAGGGCCCAAGGGGGCCGATCAGGCCACCCTACGCCCGGCCTGCAAGCACAAGTTGGCCCCCCTCAGGGCCCCCCTGCAAATTGGCTTCCTTGGTCCCGTGGCTTGCGCCGGGCTGCCGCGAGACCAGGGTTCCTCGGCCTCCTCGCTCGCCCGAGCTCTAGGCCGTGGCCGTCTTCCTCGGCCCTCCGACCAAAGTCACCGCTCACAGGCGTAAACCACCGCTCCGCGAATCTCGCCATGTGCAGATTCAACGCCAACATCCTACGTTCCACGCCGCCAATCCCCATTAATGGGCGATCCGCTTTCTACGCGGGCGTGACGTCGGGGGCATAACTGCCAGCGAGATCCTCGCACCCACTGCTGCGTGCCACCACCGCTATATAAACCCCCATCACAGAGGGGTCAAGTAAGCCATTTTTTACTCTTTCAACCGTTACTCTGCTCGGATCTGATCACTAACTTGATCGTCGGAGGGTCCTTGGTGGTACCAAACCACCCCGGGACTTCTTTGCAGCTACTCGGCACCGAATTCCTCATATCACCTCTTCCACCAAAACCTATTGAGACCCACACGCAACGGAAGGTAACCATCTAAGTCCACCAGGAGATCAGCGGAAGACAATATCTAACGGAGACCCGAAAAGGACCTCCATCAGTTGGCGCCATCTGTGGGAATTCAAAAACTCCACAAAAACAAAAATTGACCTTCCGATCTCCGCCCACATGGCAATCGATCCCCCTGAAGATCCAAACGCCCGCTGTCGCCTCCCTCACAATGGAGACGCAGACGGGCCCTCACCCAACGTCGTCAGCCTCCCCGTTGGCTGCCGCCTCATAGGCCCCGACGACCGCCAGAACAAAAGGGCTAGGGGCCGAGGGCCCATCACCTTTGACGACGAGGATCTCCATGGCATATCTGTGCCCCATAGCGACCCGCTGGTGATCATAGCCCAGATTCACCGGTACGAGGTCCACAGAATACTCATCGATTCGGTCAACTCGGCGGACATCCTCTTCCACGACTGCTTCCTACATATGGGGCTCGCCCCCGCGGACCTGAGACCGACCTCCCACGTACTCTCGGGGTTCACCAACCACTCTATCCCGGCACAAGGGGTGGTCACCCTGCAGTTCACGATCGGGGAACCCGGCCGCACGCGCACGCTGCCTGTGGACTTCATCGTAGCGAAGGTTCCGTCGGCCTACAACGTCCTCCTCGGCCGCCCGACGCTGAACTCCCTCCAGACCCGGATCTCGACATACCACCTGGCGATAAAATTCCCCCTCGACCAGGGCAGGATAGGTCGGGCATACGGGAGCCAGCTGTAGGGTGTTTTTCGTCACCCCATTGGGATGGGAATACGCGCGCGCTTGTCAGGCGCATTACAGATTCCCTCTGCCTACAGTAGGCCGGGGTTTATTGATTGTGGGGATCCGAATCTCCGGCAGACGCGGACTAAGCTGCCGTTAATTACCCCTCGCATTTGGAGCGAAGGAACCTCTGATTTGACGGGTTAAACTGGTCATGCGAACTCAATATGCAGTGCGTTGGTGTGTGTGTATTTTTTTTGTTTTGTTCCACTTAAAAAAATATATATATACATATATATTTTCTATATATAAAAACAAAAATAAATAAGTAGATAAATATTTAGAGATTTTTTTTATTTTAAAATTTATTATTATTATTTTTAAAATTTTTAAATATTATTTATAATTTATTTTTATTTATTTAATATTTATTATATATATATTTTTTAAAATTAAAAAAGGGATTAAATAAAGAAAAGAAGAAAAAAAAATAATTATGTTTTTTTTTAATTAGTGGGGTCACATGTTAGCATGTGACCCCCCTCATAGCATGTGACATGGAGGGTCACATGCTAGCATGTGACCCCTCACATGCTAAGGGAGATTCACATGCTCAGCATGTGAGAGGGCCGTCACATGCTTCACATGCTTAGCATGTGAGAGGGCCGTCACATGCTTAGCATGTGATCCGTCACATGCTTAGCATGTGACCCACGTCATATATTAAACATGTGATGGGGATGCTTTAGCATGTGACCACCAGCTTTTTTTTTTTTGACGTGGAGTTCAACTCCAAAAGAATTTTATATGGCTAAAAAAATATAATGTGGAGTTAAACTCCCCAAAAAAAGGATTTTTACGGTGGAGTTAAACTCCAAAAGAATTTCTGTAGTGGAGTTAAACTCCAAAAGAATTTTATTTGTGGAGTTGGACTCCAAAAGAATTTTATTTGTGGAGTTGAACTCCAAAAGATTTCTGTGGTGGAGTTAAACTCCTAGAGAATTTTATTTGTGGAGTTGAACTCCAAAAGAATTTTATTTGTGGAGTTGAACTCCAACAGATTTTCTCCTTTCTCCTTTGAGAAGAAACCCAAAATGGGTTTTCTTGAAACTCCAAGATCTAGATCTTGGATGATAAAAAAAGAGACCCTTTTTATTCTCTTGATGGAGTTTTGGGAGATGGGTTTATGGTAAAACTATATTTAGTTTGTTTTTAAAAAAGAGAGAGCTAAGCTCTTGCTTTATTTGGAAAATAAAAAGGAAGAGGAAGAACTTGAAAAAGAAAGAGAGGAGGCACAAACCCTAGTTTTTTGAGGGAATGAAAAAGTCTATTTTTTTTATTCATCATCATGTTGCCTTATATAGGCTTACACATTTACATATAGCCCCTTGGGCTTTACAAAATGGCATTTTGCCCATCCCATGGTTCATGTGCCATTTGTTTTTGCACATAAGCCATGGGCTTACAAAAATTTGGCTTTATACCCATTTTGTTTACATTCATGCATAAAAAATTACATAAAAATTATTTATTATATGATTTCATTTTGTCATGGGGAGGGTCGGCCGCTTCATGTTTCGGACTCGACCTGGGCATAGGCCCACTTGACCTGGGCTTGGGCCCACCTGGCTTGGGGTTGACCTTGACTTTGACTCGGTCAACCGGGGTGTAAATTTTTACCCCAACAAAGTACCCCCCATCAATAAATGCACACCGCACATTTGAGTTGTGTGCATGAAATTGATGGATCTTGAAGCTGAACTTCGAGGTGGAACATCATTCCGGGGGCGGAGCATCATCCCGGGGAGCATGATTTCCGGGAATCGGAGCATCATTCTGATTCGCGGAGCATAATTCCAGGGTCGGAGTATCCCTCGGGGAGCATAATTCCCGGGGATTGGAGCATCATTCCGAAATGCAGAGCATGATTCCAGGGATCGGAGTATCATTCCGATGAGCGGAGCATGATTCCAGGGGATTGGAGCATCATTCCAGAATTCGGAGCATCATTCCGAAGGGCGGAGCATGATTCCAGGGATCGGAGCATCGTTCCGAAGGGTGGAGCATGATTCCAGGGATCGGAGCATCGCTCCGAAGGGCGGAGCATGATTCCAGGATTCGGAGCATCATTCCGAAGGGCTGAGCATGATTCCAGGATTCAGAGCATCATTCCGAAGAGCGGAGCATGATTCCACGGATCGGAGCATCATTCCGATAGGCGGGCCATGATTCCAGGATTCAGAGCATCATTCCGAAGGGCGGAGCATGATTCCAAGGATCGGAGCATCATTATGAAGAGCGGAGCATCATTCCAGGGGATCGGAGCATCATTCCGAAGGGCGGAGCATGATTCCAGGGTATCAGAGCATCGTTCCGAAGGGCGGAGCATGATTCCAGGGATCGGAGCATCATTCCGATGAGCGGAGCATGATTCCAGGGGATCGGAGCATCATTCCGATGGGCGGAGCATGGTTCCAGGGATCGGAGCATCATTACGATGAGCGAAGCATGATTCCAGGGGATCGGAGCATCATTCCGAAGAGCGGAGTATAATTCCAGGATTCGGAGCATCATTCCGAAGGGCGGAGCATGATTCCAAGGATCGGAGCATCGTTCCGAAGGGCGGAGCATTATTCCAGGGGATCGGAGCATCATTCCGAAGAGCGGAGCATAATTCCAGGGGATCGGAGCATCATTCCGAAGAGCGGAGCATAATTCTAGGGGATCGGAGCATCATTCCGAAGGGCGGAGCATGATTCCAGGATCGGAGCATCGTTCCGAAGGGCAGAGCATGATTCCAAGGATCGGAGCATCGTTCCGAAGGGCAGAGCATGATTCCAAGGATCGGAGCATCGTTCCAAAGGGCGGAGCATGATTCCAGGATTCGGAGCATCGTTCCGAAGGGCGGAGCATGATTCCAGGATTCGGAGCATCATTCCGATGGGCGGAGCATGATTCCAAGGATCGGAGCATCATTCCGAAGGGTGGAGCATGATTCCAAGGATCGGAGGATCATTCCGAAGAGCGGAGCATGATTCCGAGGATCGGAGCATCATTCCGAAGAGCGGAGCATGATTCCAAGGATCGGATCGGAGCATCATTCCGATGAGCGGAGCATGATTCCAGGGGATCGGAGCATCATTCCGAAGAGCGGAGCATCATTCCACGATTCGGAGCATCATTCCGAAGGGCGGAGCATGATTCCAAGGATCGGAGCATAATTCCGAAGGGTGGAGCATGATTCCAAGGATTGGAGCATCATTCCGATGAGCGGAGCATGATTCCAGGGTTCGGAGCATCATTCCGAAGAGCGGGTCGTTGGTTGATCCCGAGCTGAAGCATAATTTCGACAGGGAAGGCAGATACACCGAGGCGGAGCTTGATTTCGACACGGGGTGTATTCTGAGACGGAGCATGATTCCGCCGCAGAGGTTGTTGGTTTGATTTGATTTGGGTAGACATCAGCATCGCTACACTGGAATATGGTACCAGGAGCGAATCATCATTTGCCATGAATGGATTTGAGGATTGGGTTTTTTTTTGTTTGGTATCAGCATCGCTACACTGGAATATGGTACCAGGAGTGAATCATCATTTGCGTTTGCTTATTAGGAAACGATGGCTTAGGAGACAGGTTTTAGGTCCCTATCACCTAAGAATTTTCAGTTTTTGTGAGCCGTAAGGGTCTCACAAAGCATTTTCTCCCTACGGGTCGTAAGGATCCCGTAGGTGTATTTTCTCCTTAGGAGTCGTGGGGACTCCTAAGTGTATTGCTTCTTTGTGAGTCGTAAGGATCTCACGAGGGAATTTTCTCCTCACAAAGTCGAGAGGACTTTGTGAGTCCATTTTATCTCTTTTTCACGAGTTTGCGCCATTTCGGGTTTTCACAAACTCGCCGGCAGTCCTGCTGTTTTTACTCACGGAGCCCTTTCGGGTTTTAATCCGTGCCCATTTTGCTTGTGGACATACATTTTTTTTATTTTTTTATTTTTTATTTTTATTTTATTATTTTTTGTGGGACTTTGAATGTGGTCTCACCGGTAGGACTCGGGAGAGATTGGGATTGTTTTACGCCCGTGGATTGTATACGGTTTTGCAGGATGTATGATCCAGACCGTAGGGCCATAAAAAATTTTGGGACTTTGTTGGCGTCTGCATCGCTGCACTGGAATATGGTACCAGGAGCGACTCATCATTCGCCGTTGGGGTATGGGATTTGGAATTTGGTTAGCGTCTGCATCGCTGCACTGGAATATGGTATCAGGAGCGACTCATCATTCGCCGTTGGGGTATGGGATGTTGGAATTTGGTTGGCGTCTGCATCGCTGCACTGGAATATGGTACCAGGAGCGACTCATCATTCACCATTTGGGATTTGAGTTTGGAATTTGGTTGGCGTCTGCATCGCTGCACTGGAATATGGTACCAGAAGCGACTCATCATTCGCCGCTTGGGGATTTGAGTTTGGAATTTGGTTGGCGTCTGCATCGCTGCACTGGAATATGGTACCAGGAGCGACTCATCATTCGCCACTTGGGGATTGGGGAGCGATGGCTTAGGAGACAGGTTTAGATCCCTATCACCTAAGGCTTTTCAATTTTATGGGCCGTAAGGGTCCCATAAAAGCATTTTCTCCCTACGAGTCGTAAGGATCCCGTATGTGCATTTTCTCCTTAAGAGTCGTGAGGACTCCCAAGTGTGTTTTTCCTTCGTGAGTCGTAAGGATCCCACAAAGGTTTGTTCTCCTCATGTATCGTGAGGACACATGAGTGGGTCTTCTCAACGGAGCATAATTCCAAAGGGCGGAGACCAGCCGTGTAGCTGGTGGTTGCGGTAGGTCATGGGTATGATGAGAATTATTTGAGCCCATGGATTGTATACGGTAGTCAATTTGGGAACTAACCATAGGGCTGGAAGAATTTTGAAAAAATTGATTTTTGTTGGCGTCTACATCGCTGCACTGGAATATGGTACCAGGAGCAACTCATCATTCGCCAGTTTTTTTTTTGTTGTTTTTTTTTACCGCGATTGCTCTATCATTTCAGCTTTTCTTATCGCGAAGGTCGCGATTGCCCTATCATTTCGGCTATTTATTCGCGGTTGCCCCATCATTTCGGCTTTATTTTCATGTTTATCTTTACTCGCTGATTTTTTTTGCGAGTTGCCCCATCATTTCGGCTTTTCTTTATTTTTCTTTTATTTACACATTTTTTTGTTTATTTACATACATATATATATTTTTTTACATTCCCAGTTTAACGACTTAGAGGTCGACTGTTCCCAGTTTAATGACGTGGTGGTCCTCTGTTTCCAGTTTAAAGACTTGAAGGTCGTCTGTTTCCAGTTTAACGACGTGGAGATCATCTGTTTCCAGTTTAAAGACTTGGAGGTCATCTGTTTCCAGTTTAACGACGTGGAGGTCATCTGTTTCCAGTTTAACGACGTGGAGGTCATCTGTTTCCAGTTTAACGATTTGGAGGTCATCTGTTTCCAGTTTAACGACGTAGAGGTCATCTGTTGTGACAAGGAGCTCAGAGAAGATACCTGATTGAGTAGCTGTAAGGGGCATCGCTGGAGTTTGCCCGAGATGCCTTATTGCTTTGTCAGTGTTGATGGCCTTGCCCCCAGCTAGGGCCAAGAAAAATCGTTCAAATACCGACTTGCATCGAATATGGCAATTGGAAATTGTTAACCTGCAAATAGAAACATTATTTCAGTATAGGCAATCGATATGTATATTGATTGAGTTCGCATGAACATTTAACCCGAAATATGGGAGGAGAGATGGTCCCACCGGGCGTGCCAGAATCTGTAGGGTGTTTTTCGTCACCCCATTGGGATGGGAATACGCGCGCGCTTGTCAGGCGCATTACAGATTCCCCCTGCCTACGGTAGGCCGGGGTTTATTGATTGTGGGGATCCGAATCTCTGGCAGCCGCGGACTAAGCTGCCGTTAATTACCCCTCGCATTTGGAGCGAAGGAACCTCCGATTTGACGGGTTAAACTGGTCATGCGAACTTAATATGCAGTGCGTTGGTGTGTGTGTATTTTTTTTGTTTTGTTCCACTTAAAAAAAGATATATATATACATATATATTTTCTATATATAAAAACAAAAATAAATAAGTAGATAAATATTTAGATATTTTTTTTATTTTAAAATTTATTATTATTATTTTTTTAATTTTAAAATATTATTTATAATTTATTTTTATTTATTTAATATTTATTTTATATATTTTTTTAAATAAAAAAGGGGATTAAATAAAGAAAAGAAGAAAAGAAAACAATTATGTTTTTTTTTAATTAGTGGGGTCACATGTTGGCATGTGACCCCTCATGTGAGGGCAGGTCACATGCTAGCATGTGACCCCTCACATGCTAGGGGGAGTCACATGCTCAGCATGTGAGAGGGCCGTCACATGCTTTGCATGTGACGCCCGTCACATGTTAAACATGTGATGGGGCTGCTTTAGCATGTGACCGGCTTTTTTTTTTTGACTTGGAGTTCAACTCAAAAAGAATTTTATATGGCTAAAAAAAATATAATGTGGAGTTAAACTCCCAAAAAAAAGGATTTTTACTGTGGAGTTAAACTCCAAAAGAATTTCTGTAGTCGAGTTAAACTCCAAAAGAATTTTATTTGTGGAGTTGGACTCCAAAAGAATTTTATTTGTGGAGTTGAACTCCAAAAGATTTCTGTGGTGGAGTTAAACTCCAAGAGAATTTTATTTGTGGAGTTGAACTCCAAAAGATTTTTATTTGTGGAGTTGAGCTCCAACAGATTTTCTCCTTTCTCTTTTGAGAAGAAACCCAAAATGGGTTCTCTTGAAACTCCAAGATCTAGATCTTGGATGATAAAAAAAGAGACCATTTTTATTCTCTTGATGGAGTTTTGGGAGATGGGTTTATGGTAAAACTATATTTAGTTTTTTTTTAAAAAAAAAGAGAGCTAAGCTCTTGTTTTATTTGGAAAATAAAAAGGAAGAGGAAGAACTTGAAAAAGAAAGAGTGGAGGCACAAACCCTAGTTTTTTGAGTGAATGAAAAAGTCTATATTTTTTTTTATTCATTATCATGTTGCCTTATATAGGCTTACACATTTACATATAGCCCTTTGGGCTTTACAAAATGGCATTTTGCCCATCCCATGGTTCATGTGCCATTTCATTTTGCACATAAGCCATGGGCTTAAAAAAATTTGGCTTTATACCCATTTTGTTTACATTCATGCATAAAAAATTACATAAAAATTATTTATTACATAATTTCATTTTGGCATGGGGAGGGTCGGCCGCTTCATGTTTCAGACTCGACTTGGGCATGGGCCCACTTGACCTGGGCTTGGGCCCACCTGGCTTGGGGTTGACCTTGACTTTGACTCGGTCAACCGGGGTATAAATTTTTACCCCAACACCAGCCGGCCGTGAGGATAGGCCTCACAGAGACGTCTTCGCCCGAGCAGCACGCTGACGACGCCGATGCGTGCAGCGAGATCAAAGGATCCCTGAACACCCGGGACGAGCTGAAGGAGGTCCGTGGGGGCGCCAGTCGAACCTCTTACCAAGGTTCCCCTAGCAAAAGGAGACCAAGGAAAGACCGTCCAAGTCGGGTCGCTCCTAGCGGGGACCCAGCGGGATGACCTGATCAAGTTCCTCAGAAGCAACTCCGACGTTTTCGCCTAGGCGCCCGCTGACATGCCTGGGATCGACCCCAAAATCATCTCCCACAAGCTCGGAGTTGATCATACGGCCCGACCCGTCAGACAGAAGAAAAGAAGTTTCGCCCCGGTCAAGCAGAAGGTGATCGAAGAGGAGGTCGATCGGCTCCTCGCCGCCAACTTCATCAGGAATGTGCCCTACTCAGAGTGGCTGGCGAACGTAGTCCCAGTCAAGAAGTCGAGCGTGAAATGGCGTATGTGCGTCAATTTCACCGACCTTAATAAGGCCTGCCCTAAGGACAACTTCCCACTCCCCCGCATAGACCAGCTCGTTGACAGCTCGGCTGGTCACGAGCTATTGAGCTTCATGGACGCCTTCTCCGGCTACAACCAAATCCGTATGAACCCCGAAGACGAGGACCTGACCGCATTCACAACGGACCGGGGGTGTGCTATTACAGGGTGATGCCCTTCGGCCTCAAGAATGCCGGGGCCACATACCAAAGGCTGGTCAATCGCATGTTCAAGCCGCAGATCGGCAGGAACATGGAAGTCTACGTCGACGACATGCTCGGCAAGTCCACCTTGTTGGCCGACCACGCCAAAGACCTGGGCGAGGCATTCGGAGTCCTCCGCAAATTCAACATGAAATTGAACCCCGCCAAGTGCGCATTCGGAGTCACCGGTGGAAAGTTCCTCGGGTTCATGGTCACACACCGCGGAATCGAAGCTAACCCGGAGAAGATCGACGCAATCCTGAGCATGGCCGCACCCAAGACCAACGTCGAGATCATGCGGCTCACGGGGCGGGGCGCTGCTCTGAGCCGTTTTATGTCCAGGTCGGGGGAGAAGTGCCTTCCGTTCTTTAAGGCGCTAAGGAAAATTCCGAGGTTCGAGTGGTCGGAAGAATGCCAAGCCGCCTTCGACCAATTGAAGAAGCACCTCGCTACACCGCCGCTGCTCACTCGGCCAGTGGAGGGGGACTAGCTGTCGCTGTATCTGGCAGTATCCGACCAGGCAGCAGGCTCGGTGCTCGTCCGAGAGGCCGTAGGGGCGCAGAAGCCGGTGTACTATGTGAGCCACGTGTTTAAGGAGGCAGAGACGAGGTACCCCGCCATGGAGAAGATTATCTTGGCCCTTGTGGTAACCTCGCGCAAGCTGCGGCACTACTTCCAAGCACACACCGTCATCGTCCTCACCAAGCGCCCGTTAGGGGCTATCCTGGCATCACCAGAATCCTCAGGCCGCCTGGAAAAATGGAGGTGGGAGCTATCTCAATTCGACATAAGGTATCGCCCGAGCCCTGGCCGATTTCATCGTCGAATGCACCATCCCTAGCAGGAAGCCGGAGTCCGCGCCGCCCCTCGCAGCCCGGTGTCCCGTCCCGGAAGGCCCTAGCTCAGTTCCGGAGTGGGTCATCTACGTCGACGGGTCTTCTACCGAAGAAGGCTGCGGTGCTGGCCTCATCATCCGGGGCCCGAACAAAGACGAGATGGAGTTCTCCTTGAGGCTCGGCTTCAAAGTCTCGAACAACGCGGCAGAATACGAGGCCCTCCTGGCCGGACTGCGCATGGCCGTCGGTCTGGGGCTAAAGATAATTCGAATCCGCAGCGACTCGACCCTCATTGTCGGCCAGGTGACCGTCCGCTTCGAAGATCGAGAGCCTCTAATGATGAAGTACCTGGATGAGGTAAGGAAGCTCCGGAAAAACTTCGATGAGGTCCAGGTAGAACAAATACCCAGACAGCTGAATGCCCAAGCAGACGCCCTGAGCAAGCTAGCTTCGTCGTACTCGGCCAGTAATAGGCGGTCAATCCTCTTCGAAACCTTGCCTCGACCCAGCATGGGAGACTAAGCGATGGCACTCCACGTGTACGCGGGGCAGGAGAGCGACCAGGATTGGAGGAAGCCCCTTGTGGAGTTCCTGAAGGACGGCGTGCTCCCGGAGGACCGGGCGGCCGCCCGCCGTCTCCGGGCCAAAGCCCGCCACTTCGTCTGGAGCAACGGAAACCTCTACAAGAAGGCCTTCACTCAGCCCCTGTTCCGATGCGTTGACCCCCAAGAGGCCGACTACATCCTTCGGGAAATCCATGAAGGGGTGAGCGGCGCGCGCCAGGGGGCTCGAACCTTGATCCAAAAAGCATTGCTCCAAGGGTACTACTGGCCCACCATGCACGAGGACGCCCTGAAGCTGGTCAGGAGATGCAAAAGCTGCCAGCTCCACGGCAGCATTCAACGCCTCCCGGCTACCGAGCTAACCGCCCAGACTTCCCCATGGCCGTTCGCCCAGTGGGGGCTGGACATGATCGGCCAGTTCCCTACTGGAACAGGCGGGCATAAATACGTCCTCGTTGCGGTGGACTACTTCACCAAGTGGATCGAGGCCGTCCCCATTAGAAAACCGGACGCCGCCACGACCATCAAGTTCCTGCAAAACAACCTGATACTCTGGTTTGGCATCCCGAGGTGCATCATCATCGACCACGGGACGAACTTCGAGAATGAGAAAGTAAAGGACTTCTGCAAAGAGTACCATATCCTCATGAAGTTCGCCACGGTCGCGCACCCCCAATGTAACGGGCAGGCCGAGATCGCTAACCGATGTAGGGTGTTTTTCGTCACCCCATTGAGATGGGAATACGCGCGCGCTTGTCAGGCGTATACTACAGATTCCCCCTGCCTAGGGTAGGCCGGGGTTTATTGATTGTGGGGATCTAAATCTCCGGCAGCCGCGGACTAAGCTGCCATTAATTACCCCTCGCCTTTGGGGCGAGGGAACCTCCGATTAACGGGTTAAAATGGTCATGCGAACTCAATGTGTAGTGTACGTGTGTTGTGTTTTGAAAGGGGGGTTTGGTTATATCGGGAGCCACGCAGAGTTTTTACGGGGGTCCCGTTACCCGGATAGCGGGCTGGGGGTCAAGGGGGCTAGCAGCCCTCTTGCGGGGTGCGGGGCAGCGCCCCGTTAGAAATTTTTTTCTAACAGAGACAGTGTCGCGGAGTATGTGTGTGTGTAAATATGTATACATATGTGTGTATATATATATATGTATATATGTATATATATATATAAAAGAAAGAGGGGGAAAAGGCATCCAAAGGATGCGTGGGGCCAGCGCCTTGAGCGCTGTGCACTTAGGTGCTGTACGCTCAGGCGTAAGCGCGCCACGTGTCGGCACGTGGGCGTTTTGCGCTCGAGCGCAGTGCACTTGAGCGCAAGCGCGCCACGTGTCGGCACGTGGGCGCTTTGCGCTCGAGCGCAGTGCGCCTGAGCGCAGCACGCCACATGTCGGCACGTGGGCGCTTTGCGCTCGAGCGCAGTGCGCCTGAGCGCAAGCGCGCCACGTGTCGGCACGTGGGCGCTTTGCGCTCGAGCGCTGGGCGCCTGAGCGCAAGCGCGCCACGTGTCGGCACGTGGGCGCTTTGCGCTCGAGCGCTGGGCGCCTGAGCGCAAGCGCGCCACGTGTCGGCACGTGGGCGTTTTGCGCTCGAGCGCTGGGCGCTGGCGAGACAAAGGGACTTTTAGTCCCAGAACCAGAAGCTATGCTTCAGAAAGGAAATATTTATTATATATATATCTATGTAAATATATGGAGTTAAACTCCTAAAATGTTTTGGTTGATGAAAGGGGTTCTTCCTCTTCCTCCTCTGTTGGCTGGATCTTGATGATCAAGAGATGTGAGATCTAAAAATCCCTCCTTTCTGAGATCTAATGGTAGATCCAAGTTTCCCTTTGTGGGTTTTGTGGTGGAAGACTTCTTAGTTTTTGAAAAGAAAGAGTAAAACTCTTGATTTAATTCAAAAGAAATGAGAAGGTTTAGAACCTTGGAGAAGGAGTAGGAGGCACAAAAGATCTCAGATCTAAAATTTTTGTGGAGAGAATGAAAAGTGGTTTTTTTATGCATCATGTTGCCTTTTATAGGCTTACATATTTACATATAGCCACTTGGGCTTCACAAAATGGCATTTTGCCTATCTCATGGCTCATGTGCCATTTCATTTTTGCACATAAGCCATGGGCTTACAAAAATTTGGCTTTCTGCCCGTTTTGTATACATTCATGTATAAAAAATTACATAAAAATTATTTATTACATGATCTATATTTTGGCATGGAGGAGGCTGGCCGCAGGCTCGACTTGGGCATGGGCCCGCTTGACCTGGGCTTGGGCCCACCTGGCTTGGGGTTGACCTTGACTTTGACTCGGTCAACGGGGGTGTAAATTTTTACCCCAACAACCGAGACGTCCTCCAGGGTCTCCGGACCCGCCTAGAAGGGAGGCAAGGCAGTTGGGTCGAGGAGCTTCCCCGGGTCTTATGGGCCCTGCGGACGTCAAAGAAGACTCCCACCGGGGAGACCCCCTTCAGCCTCGGCTATGGGACCGAAGTGATGGTCCCAGCGGAGATCGGGCTGCCCAGTCACCGGGTCGAGCACTTCGACGAAGATGCAAACACCATGGCGCTGCGGACCAACCTCGACATAGTGTTAGAAAGAAGGGATCGGGCCCAGATCAGAGTCGCCTCCTATCAGCAACAGACGGCCCGATACTACAACGCTCGGGTTAAACGCCGCTCCTTCAAGACCGGAGACCTGGTCCTATGGAGGAACGAGTTCATCGACCAAGGCAAACTTCACAAGTTCTCCCTAAAATGGGAAGGTCCTTTCCTCGTCTCTGATGTGCTCCCCGGCGGAGTCTACCGCCTACAAGACGCGGATGGACGGAAGCTGCCGCGGCCTTACAACGCTGAGAAGCTCAACCTATACCAATGAGGTCAAAGCCAGCGAGTGCTGCCCCAAACCCCCCTCGAAATTTCCCTCTCACAAAGATGGTGTAAGCGTTCTCTGAAATTCATGTCCATACGAATAAGAACGTCGAAATTTTTTACCCCGGTAGAGTTCCCCCTTTACAAAAAGCCCTTCCAGAGGCAGTCGAGTCTGAGGATCCCTCACTCGGCTATTCCCAGCGGGCGGCTTCCCTGCCACAACGCCGAGGATCAGAAGCCCTCACAGAGGCAGGCGAGCCCGAGGATCCCTCGCTCGGCTATCCCCAGCGGGCAGCTTCCCTGCCACAACGCCGGAGATCAAAAAGCCCTCCCAGAGGCAGTCGAGCCCGAGGATCCCTCGCTCGGCTATCCTTCAGGACAAAAGCCCTCGCCAAGAGGCACCGGGTAGTAACCCTGCCCGGCCAAGGGTCCTTGGTAGGCTTCTACAGCCCCTCCCGCGCTAAGGACCAAAGTCTTCCCAGAGACGGTCGAGTCCTTGCTCGGCTATCCCCGGCTGGCAGCTTCCTACCACACCCGACAGGGATCAAAGTCCTCGCCAAGAGGTACTGGGCAGTAACCCTGCTCCGTTCCCGTCCTGAAGGATTAAAAGCCCTCGCAAGAGGCAACCGGGCATCTACCTTGCTCGGTCTACTCCGGCTGGTAGCTCCCTACCTATGACGCTAGGGATCAGAATGCCCTAGAAGGGGCACCATAGCAGCTGCCCCGCTCGTCCATCCCAGGCAGGTAGTTGCCTACCCCCGACGCCAGGGATCAGAATGCCCTAGAAGGGGCACCATAGCAGCTACCCCGCTCGTCCATCCTGGGCAGGTAGTTGCCTACCTCCGACGCTAGAGTCAAAGCCCTCGCCAAGAGGCAACCGTGCAACCTCACTGCCCGGCCATCCACGAAAGCTTCTTACAGCCACTCCAGTGCTAAGGACCAAAGTCCCCAAGAAGAAGTCGAGTCCTTTATCGGCCGTCCTCGGCTGGTAGTTTCGTAACACAACCGACAGGAATCAAAGCCCTAGCCAGGAGGCAAGTGCGCAGCTACACTGCCCAATCAACCCCGGCTGATGCCCTGTAGCCAGCGGGAGATCCGATAAACCAGGAAGGGTAGTAAGGTTATCCAAATCTAGACGATCTCCCCCCGACTCAGGGGCCCATGGGGATACATCCTCGGCAGCGATTGCCATGCTCATCAACTAGCAATTGAAGTCAACTCGACGAAAGACCGCCAAACAGATGGCCAACCTGACACGAGAACACGACGGTACAAGCAAAGATATCCTACGAACATCCTTCACACACAGAAGAAAAAATGCAAACCAACGAAACAAGGATTTTCTTTTATTGCCAAGATCAAGGTTTTTACAAAGGGTATTCTGGGGCCCCCAGCCCTACAAACTGCCCGGAGGCTTACTTCGGCCCCTTCATCGCTGGCGTCACGGCCCGGGGCTCTACCACCGGAGACTCAGCCACCAAGGGCGCGCCCTACTCCCCTCGCCATCTCTCACCGGAGGCCTCACCACCGGAAGCGGAACCCGAGCGCGGAGTTCACCATAGTCGAACTCAGGAAGCCGTTCCTTCACGGCGTCCAGGGCCTTGTTCCACGCGACGGCAGAATACTCCCCGAGTTCAGCGTAAAATTGCTCTGATGCCTTATACTCGGCCACAGCTTTCTTAGTCCGAGCCTCGGCAACTTGGGCCTTCAGCAACGCCGCCTCAGCATCTCCCCTGCTGGTGTCCCTCTCTTTTTCCAGGGCCGCGAAGCGTCCGGCCAAATCTGCCAGCTTCCTATCGGCGACCCTGAGGGGCTCGTTCAGACGACGAAGAACACCCCGATTCGCCGAATTGGCGAGTTCCGCGGCCTCCGCCCGGCCCTCCGAGACGTCGGCCCTTGCTCTTTCCGAGCGCGGGTCACGTCGCAAAACCTCGACCTCTGAAGGGAACGCTTCCACTGGCCTCGGGGCGTGGAACGCCCCCTCGGCCTCCATACATGTGGTAAGGGCACAATGCTGAAGGACCTGACAGAAAGCCGATAAGAAACCAGGAGGCCCCCGAGCCAGGGTAAGGTATACCAAGAGGAATACACGCAAAGGGGTTCGTACCTGGACCACCCCCTGGGCCATGGCCTCCAATTGATCCTTCAGGGAGCCGTGCGGGAGTTTTCCCCCGGTCGACTCCTGCATCCCGGCGAGCAGGCCAGCGGCAACGGAAAGTCCAGACGGAACCGTGAAGACGGCGCCCTCCTCCTGCACGGAAATTCCCTCAGGGGCCCTCGACGACGACGCGCGAGAGACCGTCCTCTTCCTCTTGAGAGAGGGCCTGCCCTCGCCCTTCCCTCTGTCCCCCGTCTGGAGCTCGGGTAACTGTGGACGACCCTGGCCGCCACCGAAGAAACCACCGGATGCTGTCGACGAAGCAGACGGCCCTACCGGGGGCTCGGCCGCGCCACCAGCCTCCTTCTGGCGTGAGCAACCCGAAAAGTGAGAGCGAACCATGTTGTTTCCCCAATCAGAGCAAGGCTCTGTTTAAATTTCAAAAATTCAAATTTTGAAGCAACGCTTCAAATCCCGTGCGCTGCGCGCAACGCGCCACGTGTCAGAATTTGATACGACAGCGCAACGCCCAAGGCGGTGCGTCCAATCAGAGCAGGGCTCTTTTAAAAACTAAAAGTAAAACAAACAACGTTCAGCTGCGCAAGCGCTGCGCTGCGCGACACGTGTCTGCGCAGCTGCGCAAGCGCTGCGCTGCGCGACACGTGTCTGCGCAGCTGCGCACGCACAGTTGCGCAAGCGCTGCGCTGCGCGACACGTGTCACGCGCTAAGGAAGTTGCTCAAAACAGAATAAATCTTTTCTATTCTTGTTAAAACAAGAAAATTTTCTTCTGTAAAACAGAGGTCTTTGGATCAAAGATCCAACGATGGGGAAAACTCCCCAAATCACTCAGAGAAAGATCTTTTTAACAAATTTAACTAATTTATGGGCACTATAAAAAGGACCCTAGGCCTCAATTCAAAGGCATCAACATCTTTCTAAAAAAAAAAGAGAAGAGAACTCTTGAGAACTCCTCAAGAACAACAGAAGGTAAAAATCTTTAGGAAAAAGAGAAAATTCTCTTATGGACAGACTATTGATCTAAGAACAAGATCAATAATCTTAAATAAAAAGAAAAAAATAAGTAATAGTCGTGCTTTGCACTTTCTTATGAACCATTGGTTCTTTGAAAACAAAAGAAAACTTGTTTTCCTTGATTTAAAATCAACCAGAATATAAAACAGTGCTTTGCACTTGAAAAATTGCGCTGTTGCGCTCCTTTGTTGGCGCAACTCTCCAGAGCGCGCCACGTGTCAGCAGCGCAACAGCGCAACGCACTAGCGCAGCGCACTGCGCTGTTGCGTTTGCGCTCGCCAGAGCATAACACGTGTCCTCACCACAAGCGCTTGCGCTCAGTGATTGGCGCAAAGCGCCTGACAAATGCAATGCATTTCATTTCCTGAAGGGCCAGGCCCAATTAAAAGGCTTAACAGGCCTAATAAATAAAATGCTATGCAGAGCCCAATTGAAGGGTCCAGTGGACCAAAACAAATGATCTGCATCATAATAAAAAGGGCAGAGCCCAGTCAAAATGGGCATAAATGGCCTGAAGTAATACAATGCATTATTTAAGTATGGGCAAAGCCCTAGCACAGGTCTAATAGACCGGAAATAAATTAAGGTGTTGAACATTTTCCACTGGACTTAGCCCAATTTTGGCCGTAAGTCTTTAAATAAAATTGACTGAGCACAGCTCTCTCTTAAATCAATTTATATCCGGTTCGAGGGTACATCTCCGAACTCCTCTGACGACTGTCGTTGTAATCCTTCAACGACGTCAGAGAGGCGACGGGTCCCAACGACCACACATGGATATTGGACTGCGGGGTCCTTAAACTCGTGGACCGAAACGTCCCTAAACTAATGTTGGACCGAAACGTCCCTAAACTAATGGTGGACCACCACGTCCCTAAACTGGAACAGGGACCACCACATCCCTAAACTGGAACAATAGAGCTCCCAAATGCTCTTTTGCCGGATCTAAACGGTCCCCTTTAAGTTGATCTTAGCCCCAAATATGGCTAACGTATCCTTAAACATTTAAATGGACTATAAAACTCCAAATCGACTTTGGTTCAAGGGTACATCTCTGAACTCCTCTGACATTTGCCGTTGTAATCCTTCAGCGACGTTAGAGAGGTGACGAGTCCCGATAGCCAGATATTAAATGGATTATCGCGTTAAGTTGATCTTAGTCCCAAACAGGACTAACGTATCCTTAACGAACGTTTAAGTTGATCTTAGCCGCAACGCGACTAATGCATCCTTAAACTAAAAACACCAAACCCAAATCTAAGTAAATACGGATTTGGACTAATCCACGTCCTACGGGCGACGGCATTACTCAGTCTCCGTATACAATCCACGGGCAACCACAAACAAAACAAACACCCACGACACGAAGTGAAATTCTGGAGAAGAAGAAAGTTGTTACCAGCGATGCGGTAGCGTAATTAACTGCAGGGGCTTGCGCCTGCAGGGAAGAGCGTCCCCACAATCAAAAACCCCTCACCCTGAGGAGGAATCTGACGAAGTCTGCTACATCGGCCGCATCCGTCTAAACCTCCGATACACGGTGCCATAAATCAATTTGGCATCTTCAGAGAGGTGGACGGATAAAATCAAATAGCATCTGCCCCGAATCTCAGCGTCAGGACATCGCGGTCCTGTGCGCCGACCTTCGGAGGGGAACAGATTCTGGCACGCCCGGTGGGACCTCTTCCTCTTTCCACTCCACACTTCATGTGTCGTCTTCGCGAACCAATCGCGGTTTGTTAAATGGTTGCCTTCGGATTTCAAGTTACTAAGATTTGGTCTTTTGTATGGCGCAGAACTCAAGGTTCAATGGCCTCTAATTGCATCAACTGCTCGAAGTGCCAATGCAACAGACGCTCCACCTCACCAGGAGGTGTAGCATATGGGCCCCAAGCGGCTTCCTTCCTCGCTTTGCCGGTAGACCAGGTGACTCAAGCCACCACTGGCCTGTTCTTCGGGACCATGATCCCATCTACAAGCTTCCCTGAGCCAATACCTGCACCGGAAGTGAACAAGAAGTCGGTCTTCGATCGGCTTACTGCTACTACGACCCCTGTCAACGGGTCACCCACTACCAAACCGACAGCCTCTGTTTTCACCAGGCTAAATCAGAACTCTAAATTGGATGTCCCAAGGAAAGCAATAACTGCTGCTCCAGAAGTCGTCAAGGCGGCTTTCCCTGTCAAAGAGTCAGTCTTTTCAAGACTAACGATTCCTGCTCCTGCCCCTGCCCGAGGATCTGTCTTCGACAGGTTAAATATCACCCCTCAAGAGACAACCTCAGTCTTTAAGAGGTTAACACCGGCGGCGCCTCATTCAGACAGGGGGCAAAAAGAAGATGTCTCAATCTCCGAGCCAGTCCCAACGGCTCTGTTCCCCTCCGAAGGACGGCGCACAGGACCGCGGTGTCCTGGCACTGAGATTCGGGGCAGATGCTATTTGGTTTTATCCGTCCACCTCTCCGAAGATGCCAAGTTGATTTATGGCACCGTGTATCGAATGTTTAGACGGATGCGGCCGATGTAGCAGACTTTGTCAGATTCCCCCTCGTTAGAGGGGTTTTTGATTGTGAGGACGCTCTTCCCTGCAGGCGCAAGCCCCTGCAGTTAATTACGCTACCGCTTCGCGGTAACAACTTTCTCCTTCTCCAGAATTTCACTTCGTGTCGTGGGTGTTTGTTTTGTTTGTGGTTGCCCGTGGATTGTATACGGAGACTGAGTAATACCGTCGCCCGTAGGACGTGGATTAGTCCAAATCCGTATTTACTTAGATTTGGGTTTGGTGTTTTTAGTTTAAGGATACGTTAGTCGCGTTGCGGCTAAGGTCAACTTAAACGTTCGTTAAGTATACGTTAGTCTTGTTTGAGACTAAGATCAACTTAACGGGGTGATCCATTTAATATATGGCCGTCGGGACTCGTCGCCTCTCTGACGTCATTGAAGGATTACAACGATATATGTCAGTGGAGTTCGGAGATGTACCCTTGAACCAAGGTCGATTTGGAATTTTATCATTCATTTGAGTGTTTAAGGATACGTTAGCCGTATTTGGGGCTAGGATCAACTTAAACGGGACCGTTTAGATCCGACAAAAGAGCATTAGGAGGCTCTATTGTTCCAGTTTAGGGACGTGGTGGTCCATATTCCAGTTTAGGGACGTGGTGGTCCAATATTAGTTTAAGGATGTTTCGGTCCAATATTAGTTTAAGGACGTTTAGGTCCACGAGTTTAAGGACCCCGCAGTCCATATTCATGTGTGGTCGTTGGGACCCGTCACCTCTCTGACGTCGTTGAGGAATTACAACGATAGGTGTCAGAGGAGTTCGGAGATATACCCTCGAACCGGATGTAAATTGATTTAGGGAGCAGTCGTGCCCAGTCAATTTAATTTAAGGACTTATGGCCAAAATTGGGCTAAGTCCAGCTTCAATATTTTTTTTTTGTCTTCGGCCTGTTCTAGGGCTTTACCCCCTTTTAGTAATGCACTGCATTATTCTTGTTTTGATTGGGCTCAGCCCTTTATAAATGATGCAGAGCATCTATTTTGTTTGGGCTCTGCCCTTTTTAAAATGCATAGCATATTTAATTGAGCCTGTTAGGCCTTTTAATTGGGCTCTGTCCCTTTTCTTTATGATGCAGCGCATCTGTTTTAGTTTGGGCTCTGCCCTTTTCAAAGTAATGCGTTGCATTTTATTAGGCCTGTTAGGCCTTCTTTAATTGGGCTTGGCCCCTTTTGTAAGCAATACAGTGCATTTGTCTGGCGCTTTGCGCTAAGTAAAGAGCGCAAGCTCATATGATGATGACACGTGTTATGCTCTGGTGAGCGCAAGCGCAACAGCGCAGTGCGCTGCGCTAGTGCGCTGCGCTGTTGCGCTGCTGACACGTGGCGCGCTCTGGTGAGTTACGCCAATTGCAGAGAGCAAAGCTCTATTTCAAGAGCGCAAGTTGATTTACAACTGACACATGGCGCTCTCTCAAGAGCGCAACAGCGCAGTTTGGAAGTGCAAAGCACTAAGAATCTTTTAGATTCAAGAACAGGAGTGCAGAGCACTATTTAATTTCTTGATCTAATTTAGATCAAATAAAATAAATTTTTCTTTTTTGTTTCAGGAACCAGAGGTTCATAAAAAAGTGCAAAGCACTATTATTACTTATTTTTCTTTTTATTTAAAAATTATTGATCTTGTTCTTAGATCCATAATTTGTCCATAAGAGAATTTTCTCTTTTTCCTAAAGGTTTTTTTTTTTTTACCTTTTGTTGTTCTTGAGGAATTCTTCAAGAGTTCTCTTCTCTTTTTCTTTTAGCAAGATGTTCCTTCCTTTTAATTGAGACCTAGGGTCCTTTTTATAGTGCCCAAAAATTAGTTAAATTTGTTAAAGAGATCTTTCTCTGAGTGATTTGGGGAATTTTCCCCACCGTTGGATCTTTGATCCAAGGGCTTCTGCTTTGCAGAAGAAAATCTTCTTGTTTTAACAAGAACAGAGAAGATTTCTTGGAAATTTAATTCTGTTTGGCGCAGATGCCCCAGCGCGTGACACGTGTCGCGCAGCGCAGAGCGCAGCGCAACTGCGCTGACACGTGTCGCGCAGCGCAGAGCGCAGCGCAACTGAAGCGTTGCTTCAGAAAAATAGAGCTTTGCTCTGATTGGGCGCGCCTTCTTGGGCGCTGCGCTGACATATCAGCGCGTGACATGTGGCGCGTTGCGCCCGAGATTTGAAGCGTTGCTTCAAAATTTTGAATTTTGAATTTCAACAGAGCTTTGCTCTGGTTGGGCGAAACAAATGTCCCCCCATCGTTGCGCTCACGTGGCGCACACGTGAGTGCAGCGGTGGCAAACTCTTGATCGTTGGATCAAGGGGTGAGCTCAAGGGGCGCAAGCGCCTTATAAATAGGACCTCTGGCCCTTAGAAAAATCTTACCGTTTTAAGATTTTTATTTTCCAGAGCTTTGCTCTCACTCAAGAACTTCAGAGCTTTGCTCATTTCTAAAGTCAGAAACTTTAGGTAAAATTAATTTAAATCAAATTAATTTGACTTAATCTTAACCAAAGAGCTTTGCTCTCACAGATCTTTCGATCCAAAGGGATCCCCATTGGGGTTTCATGAACAGAGCTTTGCTCTCAAAACTCATAGATCTACAGGGATCTTATTCATGGGCTTTAACCCATGAACAGAGCTTTGCTCATAGATCGAGTGTGGAACTTTTAGATCTGCCAAATGAAGAACTTATCATAAGTTTTCATGGTTTTTTTTTTTAAGGTCCCAAAAATTTTTTTTTAAAAGAAATTTTTTTAAATATTAAGATCTTCTGATGGATCTTTTCCATTATTATCACAGAGCTATGCTCTTTTTAAGGAATTTTATTCCTTTGAGACCAGAATTTGACAGGTGTCATTCTGTGACAGAGCTTTGCTCTGAAAGAGGAGATTTTCTCTTTGTCTCTAGGGATTCTTCCTCCCCCTTTTTTTTAAATGGGCATGTTTTCCTGGGGCCAACTGACAATCTCATCCAATGATGAGGTTGTCTTATTAACTGACGTATTGTCATTTAGATTTTGTGGGTCCCTCTTTGGTCTCCTACTCACTGCACTGTGGTGCGGTGTAATTAATTAATTTTAATTTGACTAATGCATTTTCTCTTCTTTTTTTTTAGACGCCAAATGTTGGAATTATAATACTAACGGCTAAATTGTTCTTTTTGCAGCGATCATGTCTCTAGACACTTCATTCCCGTTCGTCCGCTCAGAGGGGGATTTCCTGAGGCACCCTTGGACCGTGAAGTCCTGACCATGATTAGAGAATATGACCCGGAGTACAAGAAACTCCACCTTTGGGGGTCTTGGTATAACCAAATTATTATGGGCCGACGGAGCTTCACCTGCGCGGTACCGTCAGAACCCATCACGGCAATTCACTACGCTACCCCACCTTCAGTGCAGTATGCTGTGGAGATGATAGACTGGACCGCGAACAGCTTTCTTCATCCGGCTATGGATGCGGTTCCGGTTCAGCGTCCTATGGTCTTGGATATTCTAGGACGCCGTATTTGTCAGGGAGAAGCACGACCCTGGGGGCAATCATATAACCTTGGTTTGATTCCCCGTCACCCGATTGGCTATCTGCCGTGGGCCCGGTACATCCCGTCGACGAAGAAGTCGCAGTTGATAAGACTAGGACTGTACACCGCGGTCTATGTCTCTCTCTTCCAATATCCTACGCTCCCCACCTGGTGGTTCAAGGCTTTCTTGGAGCAATGGAATATTCCCACCCACACTTTCCTTGCCATGGATCGGGAAGTGTCCATTTCTTTGGAGGAATTCGCGGAGGTATCCGGCCTACCGGTCATGGGGGAACACTATGAAGAGCTGCTCCCGACAGATGAGTACGTCTTCGGTGCTAAGCCGATGGTAAGGGGGATTACGCCGGAAAATGCCGTTCAATACCAATTCCCGAGCCTGATCAAGGTGTTGAACATCTACGAGTCCCTCTTCATCGAACACGGGAGCCGAGGAGTTAATTTTGAGGACTTCATTGCTCGCTTCCTCCGTCCGAGCGTCATTTCGCCAGGAGCCGTCAAATCTGCTATCCTGGATGATCCTTTTGGTCTAGGTTTGGATAACCTGCTGACGAAGGAGATAGACCAAAAGGCTTTCTTCCTCCCAGACTTCCCTAGCATATCTTTCGCGGAAATTGCAGCCCCTGGGATGGACGAGGAGGCCTTTTTCTTAGGATTTCTCGGGCTGTGGCTGAGTTGGTTCGCGATCCCAATGCATTCTCATCGCATGCGGCCCTCTGTCTTTTATCCAGCCCACCGCATGGTCATCGGGGTAAAGATGGCCGTGGGGATTGCCGGCCTGGCGCACCTATATCATGGCCTCAGCCGAGCAGCGGATGCCAACGAGCCCGGGGTACTGCACGTGGTCTTCCTGATGCACTACTTTGCATCATGGCTCGAGCTACACACGGCGGGTGTCTTCGGTATGCATAAAAGGCCTTCATTCTTTGACAAGTGCGGTTTTCCTCGCATTTTACAGCTGATTGGCTCATCAATCGTGACCCCTTCACCACGGGACGCTAGGGGTTTACTGCTTCGCCCTCACACCGTTGGAGTCGAGATGTCCTTTATTGATAAGGTATTAACCATTGGGAAAGCGTCCACCACTGCGGTGCGACCATTACAGGACTCCTTCAAGGATGGAGCTTCAGTGTTAACGGCCCGGGAGATCCTCCATTTGTATTCTATTAGACCGGGTTTCCTAGTCTTCAGACAGGGCGGTGCAGCAGTCTTTATGAGATATAACCCGTATCGTTTTGTCCAACAACTGGGTTACGATCAAGGAGTACCCTTGGAAGCTTTCTTACTGGAACCTGCTGTCAATGAAGAAGGGATGGAGAATGCGTTACATCACTTCATGCGCCTGAACACGGGTTCTCGTTTTTTTATCAGCACGCCGGCCTGCGCTCCACGACTCCTTAATGTATATAAAGAGTGGTACAATCATGCGACGGGGGCTGTTATAAAGGAAGAGAGGCGAGTGTTGATCGACCGTAAAGAAGTACCCCCCGGCACCAACCGTAACGCTCCTTTAGTGCCAAGGATCCCGGTGGCTCCTCCTCTAAAAGATGCCGGGGGCAGACCATCACGTGCACAAAGTCCTGTACGTGAGTTGCCGCTCCCTGATATCACATATGCACCTCCCGCACCCAGTGCTCCAGTGGAAACAGTGGTTGTACCCTCACCGGAGTCTGGCATGGGTGCGGACATCGGGACCCGTCGTCCCAAAGTGGCTGCTAAGCGGAAGTCGATCCCCCGTGAGCCTAGGGTCGGAGGGCAAAAGAAAAAGAAGTCGCTCTTCGCTGCGGACGTCGTGTTCGGTCAGGAACCCCATGCTCCTTATGCCGAGGGTCTGCTCGAATATGGGACTAACGCAGGATTAGTGATGCCGCCGCCGGACGATACAGACTTGGAGGCTGCTCTCAAAGCTTCAGCATGGTTGGCGAGGCGTGACGCGTGGTTAGCTAAGCTTGCGCAGTCAGGTAACTACTAATCGCCTTTCTTTATTGCAATATGTATTCTCCATTGCCTTTGACTAACGCTTTTCTTTCCTTTCTTTTAACAGGCATCACTGATGAAGAAGCCATTGCCGCTTCTCTGAAGACTTTCCAGGAGGAGGAACGTCTCAGAGCGTCTATGGGCCTTAGTAAGTTTTAATCCATCAAGTTTCCATCTTCCTCGTGTTATGGTCGATCTAACCTTTCTCTTTTTTATTGCAGAAACCTCAATGCCGTTCCCACCAAGCGACGCAGATGTTTTACCAGCTGCCGATGTTCCCGCTTCCTCTGGGCCACCGCAGGAGGTTCGTCTTGAAGAGCCGATGAAGGATGCCTTAAAGGCTCTTGAGGCATCCTTAAACGAGGATGACGACGCCTTGAAGGAGGCGTCACTAAGGTCCATCGCGACAGCCCGGGAAGAAAGGAAGCGGTAAAGGCGTGAGGCGAAGGCGCGCCGGGCTGCCTTGGCTGCGGGAGCGGGCCCCAGCACCGTCCCTCGCGCTGATACTCCATCCGAAGAGGCCCCTGTCGCCCTATCCACTGCCCGCAGAGAGGTGGCGCGTGCAGTTCGGAGCGCAAACGGTAAATCCGCTTCAGGTAATATTTCTCTCAGAGTTTTTATTATAAGGGTTTTTAATGTCATTGGTCCTTATATCCCTTATCTTGCAGGGCCGAGTCCGATCGAGGGGGAGACGGAAACCGTTGATCCCAAAGAAGCAGAGGAGGCGGTACCTGCCGAACTCGAGCCGACGGTGGGTAATGTCGCTGTGGCTTTGGAGCCTGAAGTGGAGGTCGAGGGGCCTACCGCCGAGAAGGTCATTGATGCCGAACCTGAAATGGTGGCAGATGATATGATCATTATGACCGAACCGAGGCTGGTGGTGAACGAGGCGCTTGAGGCAGGCGACCTCGTGGTGATAGTGGATGAGCCGATGGAGACGGCGGAGCTCGAAGAAGTTGCGGCGAGATGGGTACGACTCTTGGGGAAGAGTCAGCCGCTTCCTTCCAAGAATCCGGCAACGCTCCAATTATTGCCCTCCCTGCTTACGATCTCCTGCCGTCTCCTGGTCGCGGTAGCACGACGACGGTCCCCATCGAGTCGGGTGATGAGGCTACGGGCGGTGGCCTTATGTCGATAGAGGAGGGAGTCGCTTCTGTTTCGGCTGGGAGCTCCTCAGGTAAACCTTAGGTTACTGTCTTTCTTATTTTACAGTCTTTTCTGACAAGTTCACTTTTCTTGTGCAGCCAGCGCCGATGCCCCACTGCTTGAAGGAGCGCCTTCAACGACTGCCTTGGCGGTGGTTACCTCCCAACCCTCTCTCATACCGTCTAAGATGTTGGAAGGTATGAGTTTGCAACTTATTAGTCTTATCTTTCAGATGTATAGTGCATGTACTAAAGTCGTGCTGTTGTGTCTTTTCAGGAGTACTTTTTGATTATGTATATCAGATGTTGCTCCCACACTTTTCTTTCCCATCCGAGCGTGCTTCTTCGTCTGGTGGTGTTGGTGAGTATGATTTCCGTTGACATCCTTCCTCCTTTTTTTTATTGATGGAATTACCTCTAACCTCTTTTTCTCATCTCAACTGCAGTGCTACAGATTGAAGGAGGGATAAGAGATCAGCTGCGTTGCCGACTCTTCCGGCTCTGCCACCTGCCTCAGCTGGTACAGCGACTATCACATTGATAAAGTCTTCCTTTTTTATTTTCAGAACTGTTATCTGATCACATCCTGTTTCTCTTCAGCCGTCGTTCCGGTCTCGGCGCCCTTTGAATCTCGCATCATAATGCCAGCAGGTCCTTACCTGAGACGTCCATCTTCGAAAGGCGCCGCAAACAGCTTACGTATGCTGAGCGATTATATTGAGGAGCTTGATGTCGAGACCCCTACCCCTGCTGCGGATTTTGCTATAGCGGTTAACCCGATGCTGGTGATACTCGTGAACTTTCACGACGAGGGTATCATCGCATCTTGGGTTAACCATTGCAGGGAGATCGAAGCCCGCCTGCATCGGTTGGAGTCGCTGCGTCCCGCTCCTGAGGCCTTGGCTGCCAGTAATCAAAGAACAGCGTGGATCGAGCAGAGTGCTCCTTACTTCCATCACCTCGAACAAGAAGTCATTTCAAGACGTAAGGAGCGAGGTGAGACTTCGAGCAGGTCTGCCCAACTGCATGCTCGGGTGGAGGCCAACGCCGCACGGCTGAAGGTTGTCTTTGAGGGCCTTCTGCAATGTCTTTCTGAAGGGTTATCATTGAGGCAACACCTTGATGTTGTCGAGCGAGCTGTACCCAGCCAGGAAGCAGCCCAGAAGGCGGCGGAGGAGCAACTTTCATCTTTCTTGCAGCAGCGAGCCCGGGTGGAAGCGGAGGTGGCCGCGGCAGCCGCTCAGGAGGAGGCGCTGAAGGAAGTGCGAGAGCAACTTGTGGATTTACTAAAGACACTTCCTCCTCAGTAGCTATCCCCCTTTGTATCGTTTGTAATTGTAGATAAAAGAATGTATATATATACTTTTTCATTCCTTGACATAATGTATCCTGTACCCAATCAAGTTTATGAATAAAAGATACACTCCCCTTTTTTTGTAATGTGTCATTTTCTCCGTCTTTTCTTTCTTTCATTACCAGCATGACATCTTTAATGCAGCTTATTGGCAGATAACTTCATTTCTCCCAGAGATAACGATGGCCTAGACTGCAGGTTCAGATCTGCCGCCTAGGACTTTTCAACTCTATGAGCCGTGAGGGTCTCATAGAGACTTTTCTCCCTACGGGTCGAGAGGATCTCGTAGGTGGTTTTTCTCCTTAGGAATCGTGAGGATTCCTAAGTGTGGTTTTCTCTTATAAGTCGTAAGGATCCTACAAGAGAATTTTTCCCTCTTACGAGTCGAAAGGACCCGTAAGCGGTTGTTTCCCTCCTTATCGAAACTCGACTTTGGAGAGTGAGACCCGTGTATAGTATGCAAGAGACCATTTTAGATCGACTTGTAGGGTCCCATCGTTCAGGAAGCAAGTTTTCCCACCTCTGCTGCCTGAGGCTTCATCTTGCAAATTAAGAAGCAAGTCCAATTTGTTGAAGAAATCCCCTTTTCTGAATGATTTGGCGGAATTTTCCCCACCGTCGGATCTTTGATCCAAGGGCTTGTGTTTTACAGAAGAAAATCTTCTTGTTTTAAAAAGAACAGAAAAGATTTCTTCAGAACCTTAATTTTGTTTAGCGTAAATGCTCCAGGGTATGACACGTGTCGCACAGCGCACAGTGCAGCGCAACTGCGCTAGCGCATCTGCGCCTACACGTGTCACGCAGCGCGCGGCGCATACGCCGCTGAAGCGTTGCTTCCTTTAATTTTGCTTGAAATAGAGCTTTGCTCTGATTGGGTGCGCTGCTTTGGGCGTTGTGCTGATGCGTCTGCGTCAGACACGTGGCGTATTGCGCAGCGCAAATAATCTGAAGCGTCGCTTTATTAAATTAATTTTCAAGTCAGAGCACGGGGAAGACGAAGCGTTGCTTCATCTCCCGCCTCGGAATTTGAACAGAAGTTCGCTCCGATTAGGGTAAACTGCCGTGACAACTCTTGGAAGTCGAAGAGGCACTTGATGCCTATAAATAGGACCTTTCGTCCCCCCCAGATATTTATCATCTTTCAGATTTCTATTTTCGAAGACCTCAGAGCTTTGTTCTTGCCTTCAAGAACTCCGGTGCCTTGCTCCTCCTTTTTTTTAAAAGTTTTTAGGAAAACTTTAGGTAAAATCGATTCTTAGATTAATCTTAACCAGCAGAGCTTTCATCCAGGGGACTTTATCCTTGAACATAGTTTTGCTCTCTAGGAATTTAGTCCTCTATGTATATTATTGCTTTTCTATTGCTGATCTTCCTGTAATATTTCCTCCAGGCATAATGGCGGCGGTGCATCTATACAGTTTGCACGAGTTTATTACCTACGACGATATCCGCGCTCAGGGTCGTCAACAAAACCAGGAGTTTACAGACGCTGAATGTGCAGAAGTCATGGGTCGCCTGAACGCAAGCGGTGGTTGGCTGTTGCCTCGTCGTTCGGCCCTTTTGAAAGTCGTGTTGGGAGCCATATGGAGAGCACTTCCGGGTCTTCATGAGGCCTTACCGCTCAACGCGCTGGATGATGCCGAAGACAAGGTGCATTCAGTGTACCTGACAGGGCTGATTTCAAAGAAACGACGGAACAGCCTTATTGACATCCTACACCAAGTCTTCCAGCAGACGACGATAGTTGCTGCTTATCAAAGGCCAGGAGGGCTCGCCGATGATCTCGATACAGAGGAGCGAGAAAGACTGCGCATAAGAATAATTAGAAAGGCCAGAAGAACTCTGGATGGCCTTACTTTTGATTTCCTCAATCCGTGCCCCAGATCTGAGGTTATACCGTTGTAATAATTTGAATAATGTTTCTTATGCTTGTAAAAGAAATTTTTTTAGCAGTATGAATGGAAACCCTTCCCTTTTCTATTTCAGCTTGTCTTATTTCTCGTCCTGAGTCTTCTGCCCATGCATAAATGAATGCGTCACGCACGCCAGATCAAATGTAGACCGGATATTCTTTCTGTCATCTTCCTTTTTTTTTATTGTCAGCAGGCTGTCTTAATAACCATGGTTGATGGATGTCTAAAACGAGTATTCCTAGGAAATAGCGATGGCTTAGGCCGCAGGTTCTGGTCTGCTGCCTAAGATTTTTCAACTCTATGAGCCGTGAGGGTCTCATAGAGGCTTTTCTCCCTACGGATCGAGAGGATCTCATAGGCGGATTTTCTCCTTAGGAATCGTGAGGATTTCTAAGTGTGGTTTTCTCTTATATGTCGTAAGGATCCTATAAGAGAATTTTCCCTCTTACGAGTCGAGAGGATTCGTAAGCGGTTGTTTCCCTCCTCGTCGAAATTCGACTTCGGAGAGTGAGACCCGTGAATAGTATGCAAGAGACCAGTTTGGATTGACTTGCAGGGCCCCATTGCTCAAAAAGCAAGCTTTTCAATCCTTGCTGTCTGAGACTTCTTCTTACAAATTGAGACGAATCGGGGATTTGCTTGCGGAGAGGGTGGTGGCTCTACGAGTTGACATGAGTTAAGAAGCTCTCGTCACGGAATGTTAGTATCCGTGAGTCGAGGAGTTTGCTAGGGATTATTTGTTTCCCAAGCGCCAAGGATTATTTGTTTCCTTAGGGTTTGAAACGAGTCGAGGGTTCCCACGGGGGCTCTGATGGCTCTGCGGGTCGACGCGGATCAGGAGGCTCTCGTCAAGGAGTGTTTGTATCCGTGAGTCGAGCAGTTTGATAGGGATTATTTGTTTCCCAAGCGCCAAGGATTATTTGTTTCCTTGGGGTTTGAAACGAGTCGAGGGTTCCCATAGAGGCTCTGGTGGCTCTGCGAGTCGACGCGAATCAGAAGGCTCTCGTCAAGGAGTGTTTGTATCCGTGAGTCGAGGAGTTTGCTAGGGATTATTTGTTTCCCAAGCGCCAAGGATTATTTGTTTCCTTGGGGTTTGAAACGAGTCGAGGGTTCCCACGGGGGCTCTGATGGCTCTGCGAGTCGACGCGAATCAGAAGGCTCTCGTCAAGGAGTGTTTGTATCCGTGAGTCGAGGAGTTTGCTAGGGATTATTTGCTTCCCAAGCGCCAAGGATTATTTGTTTCCTTGGGGTTTGAAACGAGTCGAGGGTTCCCACGGGGGCTCTGATGGCTCTGCGGATCGACGCGGATCAGGAGGCTCTCGTCAAGGAGTGTTTGTATCCGTGAGTCGAGGAATTTGCTAGGGATTATTTGCTTCCCAAGCGCCAAGGATTATTTGTTTCCTTGGGGTTTGAAACGAGTCGAGGATTTCCACAGAGGCGTTGGTGGCTCTACGAGTCGACGCGGATCAGGAGGCTCTCGTCAAGGAGTGTTTGTATCCGTGAGTCGAGGAATTTGCTAGGGATTATTTGTTTCCCAAGCACCAAGGATTATCTGTTTCCTTGGGGTTTGAAACGAGTCGAGGATTTCCACAGAGGCGCTGGTGGCTCTGCGAGTCGACGCGGATCAGGAGGCTCTCGTCAAGGAGTGTTTGTATCCGTGAGTCGAGGAATTTGCTAGGGATTATTTGTTTCCCAAGCGCCAAGGATTATTTGTTTCCTTGGGGTTTGAAACGAGTCGAGGATTTCCACAGAGGCGCTGGTGGCTCTGCGAGTCGACGCGGATCAGGAGGCTCTCGTCAAGGAGTGTTTGTATCCGTGAGTCGAGGAATTTGTTGGGAGGGTATGGTTCCCTCTTTGTTTATGCCCTTGGATTGCATACAGGGATCGATGTGATCTTAACTGTAGGGCAAAAAGTTTCATTCTTTCATTTTTTTTTATTCTTTCCGCGATGCTCTATCATTTCAGCTTTTATATCGCGAAGGTCGCGATTGCCCAATCATTTCGGCTATTTTTCGTGGTGCCCAATCATTTCGGCTGTTTATTTTATTTTTACTCGCTGCTTTTTATTGCGAGTTGCCCAATCATTTCGGCTATTTTGCATGCATACATTTTTACTTGCTGCTTTTTATTGCAAGTTGCCCTATCATTTCGGCTATTTCGTATGCATGTGTGGCCTATTGGCTTTTCGCTGTAAACCGATTTCGGCATCAGCACCGCTACAACTGGGATATTGCTAGGAGCGAATCATCATTTGCCTCTGTCGTTGTCGAACAAAGGAGGCTTAGCGACCAGGGTTAAGGTCCCGTCGACTAAGACTTTTGACTTCATGAGCCGTAAAGGTCTCACAAAGGTATTTCTCCCTACAAGTCATAAGGATCTTGTAGATGTATTTTCTCCTTAGGAATCGTGAGGGTTCCTAAGTGTTTTGTTCCTATGTAAGTCGTAAGGATCCTACAGGAGGGTTTTCTCCTTGTAAGTCGAGAGGATTTACAAGGGTTGTTCACCATGCAAACATATCCCTAGTCTCGGATGGGACTTGGTTAGGGAAATGTTTATTCGCGCCCGTGGATTGTATACAAGGGTCAGTATTGAGCCACTTGTAGGGCAATATTGGAAGTTTGTGGGGGTTTGCTTAAGCACGGGTTTAGGTCTCTGTGACTTAAGACTTTCAAATCTTATGAGCCGTGAGGGTCCCATAAGAGAGTTCTCCTCATGAGTCATGGGGATCTCGCGAGTGTATTTTCTCCCTAGGAATCGTGGGGATCCCTAAGTGTGTTGCTCCCTTGTGAGTCGTAAGGATCTCACGCAGGTGGTCTCTCCTTACAAGGTCGAGAGGACCCTGTAAGTGTCTTTTAACGAGGTTGCGCCCTTTCAGGTTTTCACAAACACTCGCCGGTAGTCCTGCTGTTTTTACTCACGGAGCCCCTTCGGGTTTTCATCCGTGCCCATTTTGCTTATGGACATACCGTTTTTTTTATTCTTTTTATTTTCTTTTTTCTCTCTTTTTTTTTACGAGATCGCGCCCTTTCGGGTTTTCACGAACGCTCGCCGGTAGCCCTGCTGTTTTTACTCACGGAGCCCTTTCGGGTTTTCATCCGTGCCCATTTTGCTTATGGACATACCGTTTTTATTTATTATATTTTTCTTTCTTTATTTAATTTTTTTATTATTCATCTCGTCAGCCTAAGGATGTTGCGGTATTAGCTTAAAGACGTTACGGTCTGCTATTAGTTTAAGGACATTTCGGTCCGCTATTAGTTTAAGGACATTTCGGTCCACATTGAGAGGTTGGCTACTGCTTATCAAACTTGAGCTTAGGAAGATAGCGAGCGGACATGGTCGTCGTCATCTATCGTTGACCTAGGCTGTGGCTCATTAAGCATAGTATTTCTTCAGGAAGCGACCGTTTATCGGCCTGAAAGGCCTTTCACCGTGCATGTCCATGAGTAGATAGGCCCCACCCTGGTAAACTTTATCTATGATGTACGGGCCTTCATAGTTTGGCTCGAATTTTCCCCGCTTGGCGCGATTGGGAATCATAGGCCTTTTGACCACTAGCACGAGTTCGCCTTGGTGGAATGTCCTCGGTCGGGTCAATCTTTCGTATGAGCGCGTCATCTTTGCTTTATAAACTTCCAGATTTTGTTGCGCTATGAGCCTAGTTTCATCAAGGGCGTCAAGCTCCTCAAGCCGAAGGTGAGAATTTTCTTCGTCTGTTAGCTCGTGGTGAACTGCTACTCGTAGAGAGGGTAACTCTATCTCGAGAGGGAGTACTGCTTCCGTACCGAACACCAACGCGTATGGCGTTGTGTTTGTGGCTGTCTTAAATGTAGTTCGATATGCCCAAAGAGCTTCTTGCAGTCTTTTGTGCCAATCTTTCTTATTTCGTGACACTGTTTTCTTCATGATTTTCGTCAAGGTTTTGTTGAAGGCCTCAGCTAGACCGTTAGCTCGCGGATTATAAACTGAGGAATATCTCCAGTCTATATTATGCTGTTGCGCAAAGCGACTGATCTTGTGGCTTCTGTAGGCTGGCCCGTTATCGGAGATGATCCGTCGCGGAGTTCCAAACCGATATATGACATACGTCTTGAAGAAGTGGAGGACATTCTCCGTCTTCACTTCTCTCAACGGTATTGCTTCTGCCCATTTGGAGAAGTAGTCAGTTGTCGCCAGGATGAAACGATGTCCTCTAGACGATGCTGGTTCGATGGGGCCGACTATGTCAGTTCCTCACATTTCGAATGGCCAGCTAGCCACTGTTGGATGTAATGGATTCGGATGCTGGTGGATGAAATCCCCATGAATTTGATATGAGTGGCATTGCTTCGCATATTCGATGCAATCCTGAATCATCGTGGGCCAGTAGTAGCCCATCCGTTTGATCTTCAACTTCATCTTTGGGCCCGCTTGGTGAGAACCGCAGAGTCCGTCGTGAACTTCCTGGACGACCCTTCTCGCTTCGTCAGGTCCTAGGCATCTCAGCCACAGAGAATCAAATGACCTCTTGTATAGAGTATCATTGACGAAGGCGAAAGATAGAGCTCGTTTCATGAGCTGATGTCTTGTGGACGCTTCTTCGGGCATTCGGTGGGATTTAAAGTAGTCTATGAAGACTTCTCTCCAATCCTCAGTATTTTCCCAATCTCTTACTTGCAGGGTAGTCTGCTCGTTCGCTCCTTTTTCTTCGGATGATTTCGGGGATATTTCTGCTGGGGCAAGCACTCGACGGCTTTGTACTACGATTCTAACGTCATCGAGGTTCTCGTCAGCCAATTCTTTAGCAAGTTTGGCCAGTGCGTCCGCTTTGCTGTTTTCCGCGCGCGGTATGCTTTCCAAAGTATAGGAGGAAATTTGGGTCAACAGTTGTTGCACCTTTTCCCCGTACTTTACCAACTCCGGTTTGCACGTTTGGTAGTCGCCGTTTACTTGACTAACGACCAGTTGAGAATCCCCGTATATGAGGAGGTTTTCAATTCCCATGTCAATGGCGATCTCGAGGCCTGCTATCAGAGCTTCATATTCAGCTTCATTATTCATTCTCGGCTCTGTTAAGGAGAATGCGAAGCGCATTATCCCTCCTTGTGGAGTTACAAAGATGAGGCCTACCCCCGATTTGATTATAGGGGTGCTTTGTTTGCGCTTCTTTATGGAAGATGCGCCATCGAAATAAAGCTCCCATCGAGTATCATCACCGTTGATAGTATCAAATGCATGTTCATCTGGAAGATCGCAGTTTAAAGGAGAATCGGCCGGTATCGGATGCTCAGCGAGGAAGTCGGCGATGGCCTGGCCTTTTACTGCCTTGAGAGGTTGATATATTATCGAGAACTCCATCAAGAGCAGGGTCCATTTAGCGAGTCGTCCCGTCAATATAGCCTTTGACATTAGATATTTGAGAGGGTCCACCTTTGAAATAAGACGGACTTCATTCGCCAACGCGTAATGTCTAAGCTTTGTTATTGCGAAGATCAACACCAGGCAGTGTTTTTCAATGGGGGAGTAGTTGCTTTCTGCCCCCGGTAGAACTCGACTTAAGTAATAGAGTGCTCTTTCTTTCCCTTGATCGTTCTCTTGTGCCCATAATGCGCCTAAAGAACCTTCGAGGGCGGATGTATAAAGAATGAGAGGCTTTCCCTTAACCGGAGCGGCCAACACTGGAGGGTTTTGCAGGTACTGTTTGATCTCGTCTAGTGCGCTTTGGCACTTTTGATCCCAAACGAACGGGGTTCCCTTCTTCATCAGGTGGCTGTAAGGACGGCACTTTCCTGAGAGGTTGGCTATAAATCGCCGTATGTACGCGAGCTTCCCTTGGAGAGACCGCAGTTGTTTGAGAGTTCTCGGCGGAGGCATTTCCATGATTGCCTTGATCTTGGACGGATCTATTTCGATACCCCGGTGTCGAACAATGAATCCCAGGAATTTTCCTGAGGAAACTCCGAATGCACACTTGAGCGGATTCATCTTCAAGTTGTATTGCCGAAGACGTTGAAATACGGTCTTCAGATGCTCGAGATGTTCCTCATATGATTTGCTTTTAACAACGAGGTCGTCGATATAGCATTCAACGATTTCGTGTATAAGGTCATCGAAAATCTTCGTCATGGCCCTTTGGTAGGTTGCACCGGCGTTCTTTAAACCGAAGGGCATCACCTTGTAACAGAATATTCCCAAAGGAGTCCGGAAAGCCGTATGTTTCTGGTCTTCAGGGTGCATTTTTATTTGATTATATCCTGATGAGCCGTCCATGAATGAGAAAATCTCATGCGTGGACGTATTGTCTATCATCAGTTCGGTGACTGGTACTGGGAAATCATCCTTCGGACAGGCTTTGTTGAGATCCCGAAAGTCCACGCATATGCGCACCGTTCCATTTTTCTTCATCACTGGGACGATATTAGCAATCCATTCAGGGTATTGGACCTCTTGGATAAAGCCGGAGTCTATCAGCTTTTTGACTTCAGCGTTGATGCTCATCTCGAGCTCAAGCCGCATTCTTCTCGGCGCTTGTTTGACTGGCTTGACACTCGGGGATATTGCCAGTATATGTACAGCAACTTCTGGATCAAGTCCTGGCATCTCGGAATAGTTCCATGCGAAGCAATCTTTATGTTGTACAAGGACGTCTTTTAACGCAGCCACCTTTTCTTCAGACAGCAGCTCGCTGACGAATGTCGGTCGCGGATCGTTTATCGTCCCCAATTCAATTTTCTTGAGGTCATCTGCAGTGGTATGTATTCCGTCCTCCAGTTCTTTCGGAGCTGGGGGAAATTCTGAGATCACCTCATCATTGCTGTTTTCGAGGCACCAGGGAAGGCTGTCCATATTCTCGGATTCTTCTTGTAGTATTGTTATCATGTGACAGGTACGAATTCGCTTCCAATCCCAATGTGGAACTGGTTTTTCTTTCGTGGCCTTGGGCTCGTGCTTTTGTGGCGGCGCCACCTTCCAGTTGTCAGACAGAGTGAATTTACCAAGCTGATACTGATCTTCGACCCAATTCTTGAAGGTGAAGCAATCTTCAAGCGGATGACCTACTACTCGATGGTAAGAGCAATAGTCCGGGTGTGAGGCTTCGCCTGCTTGTTCAGGGTGTTTAGACTCCGGCAATGTAAGCATCTGATGTTTCAAGGCGAGATCAAGTATTTTCTTCGTCTTTTCCCGAGGAAACGAGTATGCTCGACCCATTTTCTTCATGAAGGATAGGTCAATAACGCTCGATTCCCGTTTGCGTGGCTTCTTAGCCCTGCTTTGCTGCTGTTGAGCGCCTTTTTGGCCTTTCGGCTTATTTCTGCTTTTGCGTCGAGCCTTCTTTATATAAGGAGCGGCATTTTCATCCTTTACAGCCTGTTGGAGAAGGCGTTGCGTCTTGGCTTTCTCGTAGATGGCCGTCTCACGGTTGTGATCATCTCGGACTTTTTGACCAGCTTTCTTTATAAGTCTGTCAATTTGTTCTTCGAACGGCGGACCGGGTTCTTTTGCATCTGGAACTTTCACTGGCTTAGGATTAGCATCCTCCCATTGAGCATCCGCTTCTTCATCAAGGTCATATACGACGTAGCAGCCGGGTAGTAACTCTCGTTTCTTTGAACGGATGTATCCAAGCCCTCTTGTTTCCATTCTCCCGTTAGGCAGTTTGCGTTGGATCCCGGGATTGTTCCAGACCCTGTCATAGAATTTGGCCTCTCTAACGGTCTGTTTGAAGAATATCCCCTGGCGTTTCAGCAGCTTCTTCAAACCTTCTGTATAATAT
This sequence comes from Agapanthus africanus, assembly GCA_030015575.1. NCBI lineage: Eukaryota > Viridiplantae > Streptophyta > Magnoliopsida > Asparagales > Amaryllidaceae > Agapanthus > Agapanthus africanus. The sequence goes on from CM057337.1 coordinate 898,283,722, forward strand.
CTGGGAAGACGGATAGGCCGAAGCCTGTCGAGCGTGGGATCCGCGCCATGCCAGACTTCTTTTTCCGCCTTGTTTCCTTCAGAACGGTAGAATAGGATTGCCTTCTCGTTTTCTCGCCTGGGAGGGATGTAGAATGTTTGTAGCTCTTCTACGTTGTAAATATTAAGTGTGTCCAGTTCTTTATGGTGTTTAAGCGGCACCATGGCGACTTGCAGACTTTGCTCTTCGTCAGCGAACGTTCGTATTGAAGGTCGAGCAGAGAATACGGCGTGGACTTCATCTTCCGAGTCGCTGCCAAAGATCAACGTAGGAGCTAATGGTCCCGGCTTGTTATGTTGGGGCGGACCCGAATAAACTATCTCTTCTTCCTCCTCAGTATCACTGCCGAAGACAGGGATGGTAGCGTTAGTTTTATTCTCCGGCTTGTGACACTTATCCGTATCTTCGAAATCCGGTAAGAAGTATTTGGCATCTTCGTATTTGTGGACCTCGTTCACAGAGAACGGGTTCAGTTCTCCCGTCACGGTATACTCGAAACCATCTTTAAAATACTTCATACACTGATGTTGTGTAGAAGGGATGATGTTGTACTCGTGTAACCATGGTCGGCCGAGCAAAGCGTTGTAGCATGTCTTGGCGTCTATGACGTGGAACTTAATGTCCGTGACGAGTAGCCCGAAGCGTAGCGTCAGTATCACAGATCCAAGAGTCTTTGACGATTGGGAGTCGAACCCAGAGATGGTGATCTTATCCCGAGCAAGGTGCTGGACGCTCATGCAGATTTCCTTCAACACCCGCACGTTGAGTAGGTTAACAGACGACCCGTTATCGATCAGGATTTTGCCTATCCTTATATCATGGCAGTATCCCGAGACATAGAGAGGGCGATTGTGTTCGCACGTCCCAAGTAGAAGGTCTTCATCACCAAAAGTAACATCGGTCGTGTGCACTTCCTCTAATTCATCCTTCATCTTTTCCTCGGCCAGGCATGCTTGGAATTGTTCCGGGTCTTGGAGCGCCTTAATTAACGAATCTCTCGCCTCTTTTGATAGCAAAAGGGCGTCAAGAATGCTGAGCTGTGAGAGTAGCTTCCTCAGATGCGCCAAAACGTTGTAGTCTACCTTATTTCTCTTCGGCGGGTTCTTGGCGTTTAACTCTTCCGCCGCTTGGTTATCTAAGATGATATCTTCAGAGACCTTTTCTTTCCCTTTATCTTTTCTGTTCAAGGGTCCGAGGTTCTTCTCAGGCAGCGTCCGATTCCGCAGCCGGATATTTTCGCAGACCTTCAGTTCTTCTTCTTTTCCTGAAGCGGACTCTTTAAAGAGAGGGGCAAGTTCTAGTTCTTCATCAGAATCACTCCCGAATGTGGGCACTTGTGATCTACCGGTGTTAACCATGCAACAATCGCCAGCAGTTCTTTTAAGCCCTTCGGTCGTATTTCTCTGCTCCCAACGAGTTTTACGTTTTTCCCGCTTAAAGCGTTGTCGATGAGCAACGTATCCTTGCCACCATCTATCGAAAGCTTTGCATTCTTGAGTGGGGTGCGAAATCCTCTGATGATATAAGCAATACGAGGGGTGCGTTTCCACTTCACCGGCGATGTTTCCTTCAGAGGATGGTAGCTTCATGCCTATTGATATGGCTTTAGTGAACTTTTTCCTCATCCTGAATTGGCTTCTGTCGGTAGCGGAGGTGTTTTGCTTCAGCGGGATCGTCTCAGCTCCTTCATCAAGTCGCTGGCGCTTGGCCCTTTCAAATATAGCCCCCTCGTGCTCCCGATCAGCTTTACTTTTCAACCGAGCTTCGTTAAGGAGTGCGTCGATTACTTCATCTGATGGCCCCAGAACTTTTGGTTCAGGATCTGCCCTCAGCTTTTCGGTGCAAGGAATCTCCTCATCATTCGTGATCGAATGGGAAATCATATGACAGCTCGCCACATATTCCTCGGATTCATCTGATGAACTTTCTCCCTCATCCTCTTCTTGAAAGACATGGCTGAGGAACTCTTGGAATGTAATGGGGGTTCGTGCCCTTTGATTGTATTCCTCCAGCGCGTCAATTTGCTTCTGTAAGTCCTTGCGCTTGTCGCCAGGCTTCACGGGCTTCTTAGATTTCTTCTTCTTCTTTTTCGAAGATTTTGACGGCTGGCTGCAAGTGCTTGAACCGCCACCACCGGTCCTTGGAGTTGGACGTAGCTTCAACATCCCTTCAATGACCTGCGGTTCCAACGGATTCTTCCACTTGACCGCTGGACATGTCTGAAGATCGTTTAGCATCCTCTTTGTCTTGGCTGATAATACGACCTCCCAAGGAGCTTCTTCGATGACGGAGCATGTTGCCCCTGACGTATTCGTCCCCTTAGAGGTGTGGGGCTGCGAGGGATTCACCTTCCATTTGTCAGATAACGCGAACTTGCCCTATCGGTATTGGTTTTCAAGCCAATTCTTGAAAACGTAGCAATCTTCGATCGGGTGGCCTAGTACTCGATGATAAGGACAGTAGTTGGGCTCGTTGACGTCACTTGGTTGCAACGGACGTTTTGGATCCGGGAGATTTATGAGTCTGTTGCGCAACGCCATCTCGAATAACCTCCTCGTTTTATCGCGGGGGAAGGAATAAGGACGTCCCATCCTATCCTCAAGGGGTACGTACGGGCGCGTATTGTTTGGACGAGCAACCGGCTTCGAGTCGTTCGGTTGTTGTTGAGCATTAGCGACAACGATCGCTTTTCCCTTTCCTTTGTCATTTCGGGAGTCTGGCTTTGGGAGAGGGGGTTTATGGCCCATCTGGTCCATCTGCGCTAGTTTGTCAATCAAAGCCTGAAAGGTAGTCGGCTTGAAGAACATCATAAACTGTGAGATGGTTGCTTGTGGATCAAGGGTTCCAACAAACATTCCCACCGTAGGGGCTTCTTCTATGCGCTGCTCACACTTCGACCATAGATTACGCCACCGTATAGCGTACTGAACCCATGTCTCGCCGGGTTTTACCCTAGCGTTAATCAGTGCCGTCATCGGGGTACGTTCACTGGCACTTGCAAAGCGTTGGGTAAACAGCAGCTCCATTTCCGCGAAGGTTTTAATAGAATCATTAGGGAGTTCAGAGTACCACTCGAACGCCGTATCTGATAGACTTCCAACAAACTGGCGGAGCAAAAGCTTGTCATCGCCGCCGGTGTTACCGCAAAGCGCCATGAACTGGGCAACATGCTGGTGAGGATTGCCGGTCCCCTTGTAGACATGGAACTTGGGAATTGTGTAACCCGGCGAGTACTTGATTTGGTCATACCAGCCTGGATATGGCCACCCCGTTTTTACGATGTGGCCGGCTGCTTCGGCCGCATGATGAACCCTTATTTGCTGGGCTATGTATTCGTCCAGATCAGTTTTAGAGATTGTATCCTCTTTAGCCGTTGATAGAATGGGCTGAGGATTCGATGTCTCTCCCCTATCGTCTCCAAGGACGATCGGAGGTTCTTCATTCGGGGGATCTTGTTGTATCATCATCCCTATCATGTCCTGGAAGAGGAGGCCCATACGCTGTATGTTGGCCGCTTGTTCAGCAGCCTCTTTGTCCTTCTTTTCCAATATTCGGCGAAGGAACTCGGCGTCGGTCTCTTCGTCTCGGCGCTCATCTAAGGACGCTTCAGGGTTTTCTTTTGGCTCTGTAAGCACGGCCATAGCATTCATCATCTCCTGGAGCTTTTGTTGCTGCTCCTGAGCCTTGGTCACTGATCGGGTGAGCGGTCGGTGACCCGTAGAAGTGCGGCTTTCCTCCTTTCCAGAAGCCATATAAACCGTATGAACCGTTATGCCCCCTGACTTAGGGCGTTTAGGTTCACCGCTTTTAGACTTTGCCATTGTCACGGGAGCTTTCTCTGGCCTCCTTCTTTTGTGGACCGTTGAAGTGGGCATCTTAGCAATTGTTGCCCCCTGTTGTTTAATGGGGCGGTTTTTGTCTTTTTCCACCTTTGCCTTTTTCTGGTGATGAAAGTGGTCCGGGTCAATCACGGAGTCTTGAACTCTACGCCAAACCTTGTATATTTTTGACGACAGCCGTTGAGGGGGCTATTCCTGCTTTGTCTCTGGAGCTTTGTCTATAGGCGGAGGAGATCTTTTCAATGTAGCGGTTGGAGAGTTCTTCCGTACCCTTCTCAGCAGCTCAAAGCTGTTCCCAGTTGGAACAGCAGCGTTGACTTCCACCACTGGAGCCGGTGGAGTTAGCCCTGAGGGAGAGTTGCCCCCTGCCTTCCTCACTCGTTGCCAATGGCGACGTCGTGCACGACGAGCCATCGGGATTGGTTCGGAATTTGAGATAGTTTCTTTTTGCCCCCTGCTTGAATGTGGGGTGACTGCCAATGTCAGCCTATTGAAGACTGATGTCCTTTGACCAATAGGGACAGGAGTGGGAATCGTCAATCTCGCGAAGACCGATTCTTTGATGGGAGAAACCACTTTAACGTCTTCCGGGGCAGCGGCCGTTGCCCTCTTTGGGACGGCCACTCTATGGTTCTGATCTAGCCTGGCGAAAACGGAGGCTGTTAGTTTGGTAACGGGCGACCCGTTGACAGGGGCCGTCGTAGCAGTGAGCCGGTCGAAGACCGACTTTTTGCTTACTTCCGGTGCAGGTATTGGTGCAGAGAAGCTTGTAGGTGGGATCATGGTCCCGAAGAACAAGCCGGTGGTGACTTGGGTCACCTGGTCTACCGGCAGAGCGAGGAAGGAAGCTGCTTGGGATCCATATGCTACACCTCCTGGTGAGGTAGAGCGTCCGTTGCAGTGGCATTTCGAGCAGTTGGTGCAGTTAGAGGCCATTGAATCTTGAATTCTACGCCAAGTAAAAGACCAAATCTTAGTAGCTTGAAATCCGAAGACAACCATTTAACAAACCGCGATTGGTTCGCGAAGACGACACACGAAGTGTGGAGTGGAAAGAGGAAGAGGTCCCACCGGGCGTGCCAGAATCTGTTCCCCTCTGAAGGACGGCGCACAGGACCGCGGTGTCCTGGCACTGAGATTCGGGACAGATGCTATTTGGTTTTATCCGTCTACCTCTCCGAAGATGCCAAGTTGATTTATGGCACCGTGTATCGAATGTTTAGACAGATGCGGCCGATGTAGCAGACTTTGTCAGATTCCCCCTCGTTAGAGGGGTTTTTGATTGTGGGGACGCTCTTCCCTGCAGGCGCAAGCCCCTGCAGTTAATTACGCTACCGCTTCGCGGTAACAACTTTCTCCTTCTCCAGAATTTTACTTCGTGTCGTGGGTGTTTGTTTTGTTTGTGGTTGCCCGTGGATTGTATACGGAGACTGAGTAATACCGTCGCCCGTAGGACGTGGATTAGTCCAAATCCATATTTATTTAGATTTGGGTTTGGTGTTTTTAGTTTAAGGATACGTTAGTCGCGTTGCGGCTAAGGTCAACTTAAACGTTCGTTAAGGATACGTTAGTCCTGTTTGAGACTAAGATCAACTTCACGGGGTGATCCATTTAATATATGGCCGTCGGGACTCGTCGCCTCTCTGACGTCGTTGAAGGATTACAACGATATATGTCAGAGGAGTTCGGAGATGTACCCTTGAACCAAGGTCGATTTGGAATTTTATCGTTCATTTGAGTGTTTAAGGATACGTTAGCCGTATTTGGGGCTAGGATCAACTTAAACGGGACCGTTTAGATCCGACAAAAGAGCATTAGGAGGCTCTATTGTTCCAGTTTAGTGATGTGGTGGTCCATATTCCAGTTTAGGGACGTGGTGGTCCAATATTAGTTTAAGGACGTTTCGGTCCAATATTAGTTTAAGGACGTTTCGGTCTAATATTAGTTTAAGGACGTTTCGGTCCACGAGTTTAAGGACCCCGCAGTCCATATTCATGTGTGGTCGTTGGGACCCGTCACCTCTCTGACGTCGTTGAGGAATTACAACGATAGGTGTCAGAGGAGTTCGGAGATATACCCTCGAACCGGATGTAAATTGATTTAGGGAGCAGTCGTGCCCAGTCAATTTAATTTAAGGACTTATGGCCAAAATTGGGCTAAGTCCAGCTTCAATATTTTTTTTTTGTCTTCGGCCTGTTCTAGGGCTTTACCCCCTTTTAGTAATGCACTGCATTATTCTTGTTTTGATTGGGCTCAGCCCTTTATAAATGATGCAGAGCATCTATTTTGTTTGGGCTCTGCCCTTTTTAAAATGCATAGCATATTTAATTGAGCCTGTTAGGCCTTTTAATTGGGCTCTGTCCCTTTTCTTTATGATGCAGCGCATCTGTTTTAGTTTGGACTCTGCCCTTTTCAAAGTAATGCGTTGCATTTTATTAGGCCTGTTAGGCCTTCTTTAATTGGGCTTGGCCCCTTTTGTAAGCAATACAGTGCATTTGTCTGGCGCTTTGCGCTAAGTAATGAGCGCAAGCTCATATGATGATGACACGTGTCATGCTCTGGTGAGCGCAAGCGCAACAGCGCAGTGCGCTGCGCTAGTGCGCTGCGCTGTTGCGCTGCTGACACGTGGCGCGCTCTGGTGAGTTGTGCCAATTCCAGAGAGCAAAGCTCTATTTTAAGAGCGCAAGTTGTTTTACAACTGACACATGGCGCTCTCTCAAGAGCGCAACAGCGCAGTTTGGAAGTGCAAAGCACTAAGAATCTTTTAGTTTCAAGAACAGGAGTGCAGAGCACTATTTAATTTCTTGATCTAATTTAGATCAAAGAAAATAAATTTTTCTTTTTTGTTTCAGGAACCAGAGGTTCATAAAAAAGTGCAAAGCACTATTATTACTTATTTTTCTTTTTATTTAAAAATTATTGATCTTGTTCTTAGATCCATAATTTGTCCATAAGAGAATTTTCTCTTTTTCCTAAAGGTTTTTTTTTTTACCTTTTGTTGTTCTTGAGGAATTCTTCAAGAGTTCTCTTCTCTTTTTCTTTTAGCAAGATGTTCCTTCCTTTTAATTAAGGCCTAGGGTCCTTTTTATAGTGCTCATAAATTAGTTAAATTTGTTAAAGAGATCTTTCTCTGAGTGATTTGGGGAATTTTCCCCACCGTTGGATCTTTGATCCAAGGGCTTCTGCTTTGCAGAAGAAAATCTTCTTGTTTTAACAAGAACAGAGAAGATTTCTTGGAAATTTAATTCTGTTTGGCGCAGATGCCCCAGCGCGTGACACGTGTCGCGCAGCGCAGAGCACAGCGCAACTGCGCTAGCGCATCTGCGCTGACACGTGTCGCGCAGCGCAGAGCGCAGCGCAACTGAAGCGTTGCTTCAGAAAAATAGAGCTTTGCTCTGATTGGGCGCGCCTTCTTGGGCGCTGCGCTGACATATCAGCGCGTGACATGTGGTGCGTTGCGCCCGAGATTTGAAGCGTTGCTTCAAAATTTTGAATTTTGAATTTCAATAGAGCTTTGCTCTGGTTGGGCGAAACAGGCTCGTCATGCTCGACGTCGCCATTGGCAACGAGTGAGGAAGGCAGGGGGCAACTCCCCCTCAGGGCTAACTCCACCGGCTCCAGTGGGGGAAGTCAACGTTGCTGTTCCAACTGGGAACAGCTTTGAACTGCTGAGGAGGGTACGGATGCACTCTCCAACCGCTACACTGAAGAGATCTCCTCCATCTGCGGAGAGAGTTTCAAAAACGAAACGAGAACAGCCCTCTCAACGGCTGTCCTCAAGAATTTATAAAGTTTGGCGGAGGGTTCAAGACTCCGTGATTGACCCAAGTCACTCTCATCACCAGAAAAAGGCGAAGGTGGAAAAAGACAATGACTGCCCTATTAAACAGCAGGGGACAGCAGCTGCAAGGCTGCCCCCTTCAACGGTTCCTTCAACCTCAACGGCCCACAAAAGAAGGAGGCCAGAGAAAACTCCCGCGTCAGCGGCAAAAGTTAAAAATAGTGAACCTAAACGCCCCAAGTCAGGGGGCATAACAGTTCATACGGTTTACATGGCATCGGGAAAAGAAGATAGCCGCATATCAACAGGTCATAGACCGCACACGAGGTCAGTGACCAAGGCTCAGGAGCAGTAGCAGAAGCTCCAAGAAATGATGAACGCTATGGCCGCGCTTACAGGGCCAAAAGAAACCCCTGAAACATCCTCGGACGAGCGTCAAGAACAAGAAACGGACGCCGAATTCCTTCGGCGCGTACTATAGAAGAAAGATAAAGAAGCTGCGGAGCAGACAGCCAACATAAAAAAAATGGCCCTCCTGTTCCAGGATATGGTGGGTATGATGATTCAACAAGATCCACCTGCTGAAGATCCCCCCATCATTCTTGAAGACGAGAGGGGAGAGACGTCGAATCCTCCACCAGTTTTGTCCACAGCTAAAGAGGATACAATCTCCAAAGCTGATTTGGATGAATACATTGCCCAGCAAATACGGGTTCATCATGCAACCGAAACAGCCTGCCAGGTCGTGAAAACGGGGAGACCATATCCGAGTTGGTACGATCAAATCAAGTACCCGCCACGTTATACGATTCCCAAGTTCCATGTCTACAAGGGGACGGGCAATCCTCATCAACATGTTGCCCAGTTCAGGGCACTCTGCGGCAACACCGACGGTGACGACAAGCTGTTGCTTCGCCAGTTTGTTAGAAGCTTATCAGATACGGCGTTCGAATGGTACTCTGAGCTCCCGAACGACTCTATTAAAACCTTCGCGGAGATGGAGCTGTTGTTTACTCAGCGTTTTGCAAGCGCCAGTGAACGTACCCCGATGACAGCACTGATTAACGCCAGGGTAAAACCCGGCGAGACGTGGGTTCAGTACGCTATACGATGGCGGAACTTATGGTCGAAGTGTGAGCAACGCATTGAAGAAGCTCCCACGGTGGGTATGTTTGTGGGAACCCTCGATCCACAAGCAACCATCTCGTAGTTTATGATGTTTTTCAAGCCGACTACCTTCCAAGCCTTGATTGACAAACTAGCACAGATGGATCAGATGGGCCATAAACCTCCTCTTCCAAAGTTGGACTCCCGAAGTGATAAAGGGAAGGGAAAAGCGATTTCCGTCGCTAATGCTCAACAACAACCGAGCGACTCGAAGCCGGTTGCTCTTCAAAATAATATGCGCCCGTACGTACCCCTTGAGGATAGGATGGGACGTCCTTATTCCTTTCCCGGCGATAAAACGAGGAGGTTATTCGAGCTGGCGTTGCGCAACAGACTCATAAATCTGCCGGATCCAAAATGTCCGTTGCAACCAAGTGACGTCAACGAGCCTAATTACTGTTCTTATCATCGAGTACTAGGCCATCCGATCGAAGACTTCTACGTTTTCAAAAATTGGCTTGAAAACCAGTACCGACAGGGCAAGTTCGCGTTATCTGACAAATGGAAGGTGAACCCCCCGCAGCCCCACACCTCTAAGGGGACGAATACGCCGGGGGCAACATGCTCCGTCGTTGAAGAAGCTCCTTGGGAGGTTGTATTATCAGCTAAAACGAAGAGGATGCTAAATGATCTTCAGACATGTCCAGCAATCAAATGGAAGAACCTATTGGAGCCGCAAATTATGGAGGGAATGCTAAAACCTCGTCCGACTCAAAAGATTGGTGGAAGTGGCCCAAACACTCATAACCAGCCGTCGAAGAAGCCCGTGAAGCCCAACGACAAGCGCACAGGCTTACAAAAGCAAATTGACGCGCTGGATGAATACAACCAAAAGGCACGGACTTCCATTACGCTCCAAGAGTTCCTCAATCACGTCTTTCAAGAAGAAGATGAGGGAGAAATTTCATCGGATGAACCCGAGGAATATGTGGCGATCTTTCATATGATCTCCCATTCGATCGCGAACGATGAGGAGACTCCTGGCACTAAAACGCTGGGGGCAGATACCGAATCAAAAATTCCGGAGCTATCAGTTGAAATGATTGACGCGTTCCTTAACGAAGCTCGACTAAAAAGTAAAGCTGATCGAGAACGCGAGATGGCTATATTTGAAAGGGCCAAGCGCCAGCGACTCAATGAAAGAGCTGAGACGATCCCGCTAGAGCAAAACACCTTCGCTACCGACAAAAGTCAATTCAAGATAAAGAAAAGGTTTGCTAAGGCCATATCAATGGGCATGAAGCTACCATCCTCTGAAGAAAAAATTACTGGTGAAATAGAAACGCACCCCTCCTATTGTTTATATCATCAAAAGATCTCGCACCCCACTCAAGAGTGCAAAGCTTTCGATAGATGGTGGTAAGGATACGTTGCTCATCGACAACGCTTTAAGCGAGAAAAGCTCAAAACTCGTCGGGAACAAAGAAATACGACCGAAGGGCTTGAAAGAGCTACCGGCGATTGTCGCATGGTTAACACTGGCGGGCCACAAGTGCCTACATTCGGGAGCGATTCTGATGAAGAGCTGGAACTTGCCCCTCTCTTTAAAGAGTCCACTTCGGAAAAAGAAGAAGAACCGAAGGTCTGCGAAAATATTCGGCTGCGGAATCGGACGCTGCCTGAAAAGAACCTCGGACCCTCGAACAAAAAAGATAAAGGGAAAGAAAAGGCCACTGAAGATATCGTCTTAGATGACCAAGTGGTGGAAGAGCTAGCTGCCAAAAACCCACCAAAGAAGAATAAGGTGGATTACAACGTCATAGCGCATCTGAGGAAGCTATCCTCACAGCTCAGCATTCTTGACGCCCTTTTGTTATCAAAGGAGGCGAGAGACTCGTTGATTAAGGCACTCCAGGATCCGGAACAATTCCAAGCATGCCTGGCTGAGGAAAAGATGAAGGATGAGTTGGAGGAAGTGCACACGGCCGATGTCACTTTCGGCGATGAAGACCTTCTCCTTGGGACGTGCGAACACAATCGCCCTCTCTATGTCTCAGGATACTGCCACGATATTAAGATAGGCAAAATCCTGATCGACAATGGATCCTCTGTTAATCTCCTCAACATGCGGGTGTTAAAAGAAATCTGCATGAGCGTTCAGCACCTTGCTCGGGATAAGATCACCATCTCCGGGTTCGACTCCCAATCGTCAAAGACTCTTAGATCTGTGATACTGACGCTACGCTTCGGGCTACTCGTCACGGACATTAAGTTCCACGTCATAGACGCCAAGACATGCTACAACGCTTTGCTCGGTCGACCATGGTTACACGAGTACAACATCATCCCTTCTACACAACATCAGTGTATGAAGTATTTTAAGGATGGTTTCGAGTATACCGTGACGGGAGAACTAAACCCGTTCTCTGTGAACGAGGTCCACAAATACGAAGATGCCAAATACTTCTTACCGGATTTCGAAGATACGGATAAGTGTCACAAGCCAGAGAATAAAACTAACGCCACCATCCCTGTCTTCGGCAGTGATACTGAGGAGGAAGAGGAGATGGTTTATTCGGGTCCGCCCCAACACAACAAGTCGGGACCATCAGCTCCTACGTTGATCTTTGGCAGCGACTCGGAAGATGAAGTCCATGCTGTATTCTCTGCTCGACCTTCCATACGAACGTCCGCTGACGAAGAACAAAGTCTAAAAGTCGCCATGGTGCCGCTTAAACACCATAAAGAACTGGATGCACTTAATATTTACAATGTAGAAGAGCTACAAACATTCTACATCTCTCCCAGGCGAGAAAGCGAGAAAGCAATTTTGTTCTACCGCTCTGAAGAAACCAAGGTGGAAAAAGAAACCTGGCATGGCGCGGATCCCACGCTCGACAGGCTTCAGCCTATCCGTCTTCCCAGGTATTATACAGAGGGTTTGAAGAAGCTGCTGAAACGCTAGGGGATATCCTTCAAGCAGACCGTTCGGAAAGCCAAGTTCTATGACAAAGTCTGGAACGTTTCCGGGACTCAACGCAAACTGCCTAATGGGAAAATGGAAACAATTGGGCTTGGATACATCAGGTCAAAGAAACGAGAGTTACTACCCGGCTGCTACGTCGTGTATGACCTTGATGAAGCAACGGATGCTCAATGGGAGGACGCTAATCCTAAGCCAGTGAAAGTTCCAGATGCAAAGGAGCCCAGTCCGTCGTTCGAGGAGCAAATGGACAAACTTATAAAGAAAGCTGGTCAAAAAGTCCGAGACGATCATAACCGTGAAATGGTCATCTACGAGAAAGCTAGGACGCAACGCCTTCTCCAACAGGCCGTGAAAGATGAAAAGGCTGCTCCCTGTCAACCTGTTATAAATAAGGCTCGGCGCAGAAGCAGAAACAAGTTGAAAAGCGAAAAGGGCACTCGACGGCAACAAAGCGGGACTAAGAAGCCACGCAGTCGGGAATCGAACGGTCCGGATCTGTCCCTTGTAAAGAAGATGGGTCGAGCATACTCTTTTCCTCGGGACAAGATGAAGAAGATACTTGACCGAGCTATAAAATACCAGATGCTTACATTGCCGGAGTCTAAAAACCCTGAACAAGCGGGCGAAGTCTCACGCCCGGACTATTGCTCTTACCATCGAGTAATAGGGCATCCTCTTGAAGATTGCTTCACCTTTAAGAATTGGGTCGAAGATCAGTATCAGCTTGGCAAGTTCGCTCTATTCAACAACTGGAGGGTAGCACCGCCACAGAAGCACGAGCCCAAGGCCACGAAAGGAGAACCGGTTCCACATTGGGATTGGAAGCGAATTCGCACCTGTCACATGATTACAATATTAAAAGAAGAGCCCGAGTACATAGAGGAGCTCCTTTGGTGCTTCGAAAACAGCAGCGACAAGATAATCTCAGAATTCCCACCAGCGCCAAAAGAGCTGGAAGATGGAATCCATACCACTGCAGATAACCTCAAGAAGATTGAGTTGGGGACGGCAAACGATCCACGACCGACATTCATCAGCGAATTACTATCTGAAGAAAGGGTAGCTGCGTTAAAGGATGTGCTTCTGCAGCATAGAGATTGCTTCGCGTGGAACTATTCCAAAATGCCGGGACTAGATCCAGAAATTGCTGTACACAAATTGGCGATATCCCCGAACATCAAGCCAATCAAACAGGCGCCGAGAAGAATGCGACTCGAGCTTGAGATGAGCATCAATGCCGAGGTCAAGAAGCTGATCGACTCTGGCTTCATCCAGGAGGTTCAATACCCTGAATGGATCGCCAACATCGTCCCGGTGATGAAGAAAAATGGGACAGTGCGTATATGCATAGACTTCCGGGATCTTAATAAAGCTTGTCCGAAGGACGATTTCCCAGTGCCAGTCACTGAACTGATGATAGACAATACGTCCACTCATGAAGTTTTCTCCTTCATGGACGGCTCATCAGGGTATAATCAAATAAAGATGCATCCCGAAGACCAGAAGCACACCGCCTTCAGGACTCCTCTGGGAATATTTTGTTACAAGGTGATGCCATTCGGGTTAAAGAACGCCGGTGCCACCTACCAAAGGGCCATGACGAAGATCTTCGATGACCTTATACACGAAATCGTTGAATGCTATATCGACGACCTCGTTGTTAAAAGCAAATCATATGAGGAACATCTCGAGCATCTGAAGACCGTATTTCAACGCCTTCGGCAATACAACTTGAAGATGAACCCGCTTAAGTGTGCATTCGGAGTTTCCTCAGGCAAATTCCTGGGATTCATTGTTCGACATCGAGGTATTGAAATAGATCCGTCAAAGATCAAAGCGATCATGGAAATGCCTCTGCCAAGAACCCTTAAACAGTTGCGATCTCTCCAAGGGAAACTCGCATACATACGGCGATTTATAGCCAATCTTTCAGGCAAGTGCCGTTCTTACAGCCACCTGATGAAGAAGGGAACCCCGTTCGTCTGGGATCAAAAGTGCCAAAGCGCACTAGACGAGATCAAACAGTACCTGCAAAACCCTCCAGTGTTGGCTGCTCCGGTTAAGGGAAAGCCTCTCATTCTTTATACAGCCGCCCTCGAAGGTTCTTTAGGCGCATTATGGGCACAAGAGAACGATCAAGGGAAAGAAAGAGCACTCTACTACTTAAGTCGAGTTCTACTGGGGGCAGAAAGCAACTACTCCCCCATCGAAAAACACTGCCTGGCGTTGATCTTCGCGATAACAAAGCTCAGGCACTACGCGTTGGCGCATGAGGTTCGTCTCATTTCAAAGGTGGACCACCTTAAATACTTGATGTCAAAGGCCATATTGACGGGACGACTCGCTAAATGGGCCCTACTCTTGATGGAGTTTTCGATCACGTATCAACCTCTCAAAGCAGTGAAAGGCCATGCCATCGCCGACTTCCTCGCTGAGCATCCCATACCAGCCGATTCTCCTCTAAATTGCGATCTTCCAGACGAACATGTGTTTGATGCGATCGACGGTGGTGATACCCGATGGGAGCTCTATTTCGATGGAGCATCTTCCGTAAAGAAGCGCAAACAAAGTACCCCTATAATCAAATCGGGGGTAGGACTCATCTTTGTAACTCCACAAGGAGGGATAATGCGCTTCGCTTTCTCCTTAACAGAGCCTAGGACAAACAATGAAGCCGAATACGAAACTTTGATAGCGGGCCTTGAGATCGCCATTGACATGGGAATTAAAAACCTCCTCATATACGGGGATTCTCAACTGGTCGTTAGTCAAGTAAACGGCGACTACCAAACGTGCAAGCCAGAATTGGTGAAGTACGGCGAAAAAGTGCAACAACTGTTAACCCGAATTCCCTCCTATACTTTGGAGAACATACCGCACGCGGAAAACAGCAAAGTAGACGCGTTGGCCAAACTTGCTAAAGAACTGGCTGACGAGAACCTCGATGACGTTAGAATCGTGGTACAAAGCCGTCGAGTGCTTGCCCCAGCAGAAATATCTCCGGAATCATCCGAAGAAAAGGAAATGACTGAGCGAATGGCTCTGTAAATAAAAGACTGGGAAAAGGCCGAGGATTGGAGGGAAGTCTTCATAGACTACTTTAAGTCCCACCGATTGCCTGAAGAAGCGTCTACAAGACATCAGCTCATGTAGCGGGCTCTATCTTTCGCCTTCGTCAACGACACTCTGTACAAGAGATCGTTTGATTCTCTGTGGTTGAGATGCTTGGGACCTGACGAAGCAAAAAGAGTCGTTCAAGAAGTTCACGACGGACTCTGCGGTTCTCACCAAGCGGGCCCAAAGATGAAGTTGAAGATAAAACGGATGGGCTACTACTGGCCCACGATGATTCAGGACTGCCTAGAATATGCGAAGCAATGCCACTCATGCCAAATCCATGGGGACTTCATCCACCAGCATCCAAATCCACTACATCCAACGGTGGCTAGCTGGCCATTCGAAATGTGGGGGACTGATAAAGTCGGCCCCATCGAACCAGCATCGTCTAGAGGACATCGTTTCATCCTAGCAACGACTGACTACTTCTCTAAATGGGCAGAAGCGATACCGTTAAGAGAAGTGAAGACGGAAAATATCCTCCACTTCTTCAGGACGCACGTCATATATCGGTTTGGAACTCCGCGACGGATCATCTCCGATAACGGGCCAGCTTACAGAAGCCACAAGATCAGTCGCTTTGCCCAACAGCATAATATAGACTGGAGATATTCCTCGGTTTATAATCCACAAGCTAACGGTCTAGCCGAGGCCTTCAACAAGACCTTGACAAAGATCATAAAGAAAACAGTGTCACGAAATAAGAAGGACTGGCACGAAAGGATGCAAGAGGCTCTCTGGGCATATCGAACCACGTTCAAGACAGCCACTAACACAACGCCATATGCGTTGGTATTCGGTACAGAAGCAGTACTCCCCCTCGAGATAGAGTTACCCTCTCTACGAGTGGCAGTCCACTACGAGCTAACGGACGAAGAAAATGCTCAGCTTCGGCTTGAGGAGCTTGACGCCCTTGATGAAACCCGGCTCATAGCACAGCAAAATCTGGAAGCTTATAAAGCAAAGATGACACGCTCATATGAGAGATTGATCCGGCCGAGGACATTTCGCCAAGGCGAACTTGTGTTAGTGGTCAAAAGGCCTATGATCCCAAATCGCGCCAAGCGGGGAAAATTCGAGCCAAACTATGAAGGCCCATACATCATAGATAAGGTCTACCAAGGTAGGGCCTATCTACTCATGGACATGCACGGTGAAAGGCCTTTCAGGCCGATAAACGGTCGCTTCCTAAAGAAATACTATGCTTAATGAGCCACAGCCTAGGTCAATGGTAGATGACGACGACTATGTCCGCTCACTATCTTCCTAAGCTCAAACTCCATCAGCAGTAGCCAGCCTTCTCAAACGTCGGACCGAAATGTTCTTAAACTGATAGCAGACCGAAACGTCTTTAAACTAATACCGCAGCATCCTTAGGCTGACGAGATGAATAAAAAAATAATAAATAAAGAAAAAATATAATAAATAAAAATGGTATGTCCATAAGCAAAATGGGCACGGATGAAAACCCGAAAGGGCTCCGTGAGTAAAAACAGCAGGGCTACCGGCGAGTGTTCGTGAAAACCCGAAAGGGCGCGACCTCGTAAAAAAAAAGAGAAAAAGAAAATAAAAAGAATTAAAAAAAACGGTATGTCCATAAGCAAAATGGGCACGGATGAAAACCCGAAAGGGCTCCGTGAGTAAAAACAGCAGGACTACCGGCGAGTGTTTGTGAAAACCTGAAAGGGCGCAACCTCGTTAAAGGACACTTACAGGGTCCTCTCGACCTTGTAAGGAGAGACCACCTGCGTGAGATCCTTATGACTCACAAGGGAGCAACACACTTAGGGATCCTCACGATTCCTAGGGAGAAAATACACTCGCGAGATCCTCACGACTCGTGAGGAGAACTCTCTTATGGGACCCTCACGGCTCATAAGATTTGAAAGTCTTAAGTCACAGAGACCTAAACCTGTGCTTAAGCAAACCCCCACAAACTTCCAATATTTCCCTACAAGTGGCTCAATACTGACCCTTGTATACAATCCACGGGCGCGAATAAACATTTCCCTAACCAAGTCTCATCCGTGACTGGGGATATGTTCGCATGGTAAACAACCCTTGTAAATCCTCTCGATTTACGAGGAGAAAACCCTCCTGTAGGATCCTTACGACTTACAGAGGAAACGAACACTTAGGAATCCTCACGAGTCCTAAAGAGAAAATACACCTACAAGATCCTCACGACTTGTAAGGAGAAATAACTTCGTGAAACCCTTACGGCTCATGAAGTCAAAAGCCTTAACCGACAGGACCCTAACCCTGGTCGCTAAGCCACCTTTGTTCGACATCGACAGAGGCAGATGATGATTCGCTCCTGGTAATATCCCAGTTGTAGCGGTGTTGATGCCGAAATCGGTTTACGGCGGAAAGCCAGTAGGCCGCACATGCATACAAAATAGCCGAAATGATTGGGCAACTTGCAATAAAAAGCAGCGAGTAAAAATGTATGCATGCAAAATAGCCGAAATGATTGGGCAACTTGCAATAAAAAGCAGTGAGTAAAAATGTATGCATGCAAAATAGCCGAAATGATTGGGCAACTCGCAATAAAAAGCAGCGAGTAAAAATAAAATAAATAGCCGAAATGATTGGGCAACTCGCAATAAAAAGCAGCGAGTAAAAATAAAATAAATAGCCGAAATGATTGGGCAATCGCGACTTTCGCGATATAAAAGCTGAAATGATAGAGCGTCGCGGAGATAGAACAAAAAAAAATGATGATAAAACTTTGGCCCTACAGTTAAGATCACATCGATCCCTGTATACAATCCAAGGGCGTAAACAAAGAGGGAACCATACTTTCCCAACAGGCTCCGCCAGAAGACGAAGCCAAATCTCGACGGTTCAGTCCAACTCTGAAGAAACCAGTGTCTTCAGCAAACTCCTCGACTCACGGATACAAACACTCCTTGACGAGAGCCTCCTGATCCGCGTCGACTCGCAGAGCCACCAGTGCCTCCGTGGGAAATCCTCGACTCGTTTCAAACCCCAAGGAAACAAATAATCCTTGGCACTTGGGAAACAAATAATCCCTAGCAAACTCCTCGACTCACGGATACAAACACTCCTTGACGAGAGCCTCCTGATTCGCGTCGACTTGCAGAGCCACCAGTGCCTCCGTGTGAAATTCTCGACTCGTTTAAAACCCCAAGGAAACAAATAATCCTTGGCGCTTGGGAAACAAATAATCCCTAGCAAACTCCTCGACTCACGGATACAAACACTCCTTGACGAGAGCCTCCTGATTCGCGTCGACTCGCAGAGCCACCAGTGCCTCCGTGTGAAATTCTCGACTCGTTTCAAACCCCAAGGAAACAAATAATCCTTGGCGCTTGGGAAACAAATAATCCCTAGCAAACTCCTCGACTCACGGATACAAACACTCCTTGACGAGAGCCTCCTGATTCGCGTCGACTCGCAGAGCCACCAGTGCCTCCGTGGGAAATTCTCAACTCGTTTCAAACCCCAAAGGAAACAAATAATCCTTGGCGCTTGGGAAACAAATAAACCCTAGCAAACTCCTCGACTCACGGATACAAACACTCCTTGACGAGAGCCTCCTGATTCGTGTCGGCTCGCAGAGAAACTAGTGTCTCCGCGGGAAATTCCCGATTCGTCTCAACATGCAAATGAAGCCTCAGGCAGCAGGGACTAGAAAACTTGCTTCCTGAACGATGGGACCCTGCAAGTCAATCCAAAATGGTCTCTTGCATACTATTCACGGGTCTCACTCTCCAAAGTCGAATTTCGACGAGGAGGGAAACAACCGCTTGTGGGTCCTCTCGACTCGTAAGAGGGAAAAATTCTCTTATAGGATCCTTACGACTTATAAGAGAAAACCACACTTAGGAATCCTCATGATTCCTAAGGAGAAAACCCACCTACGAGATCCTCTCGATCCGTAGGGAGAAAAGTCTCTATGAGACCCTCACGGCTTATAGAGTTGAAAAGTCTTAGACAGCAGATCTGAACCTGCGGCCTAAGCCATCGCTATTTCTTAAGAAAGTCAGGATACTCGTTCTGATCATCCGTCAACCATGGTTACTAAGGTGGCATGCTGATAATGAAAGAAAGAAAAGACGGAGAAAATGACACATTACAAAAAAAGGTGTATCTTTTATCCATAAACTTGATTGGATACATGATACATTATGTCAAAGAATAAAAAAATATATATATATACATTCTTTTATCTACAAGCACAAACGATACAAGGATGAATAGCTACTGAGGAGGAAGTGTCTTTAATAAATTCACAAGCTGTTCTCGCACTTCCTTCAGCGCTTCCTCCTGAGTAACAGCCGCAGCCACCTCCGCCTCCACCTGGGCCCGCTGCTGCATGAAGGATGCAAGCTGTTCCTCAATGACCTGCTGAGCTGCTTCACGGCCTCGAGCATCACGCTCGGCGGCATCAAGCTTCCGCTTCAGTTCCAGCCCATTAGAAATACGTTCCAGAAGGCCTTCAAAGACGACTTTCACCTCAGCAGCATTCGCCCTAACTTCAGCGCGTAGGCGAGCAGTTGCGCTTGAAGATTCCTGACGTTCCTTCAACCGTAAAGCTGCTTCTTGCTCCAAATGGCGGAAATAAGAAGTGCTTTGCTCGAGCCAAGCTGTCCGTTGGGTGCTTATGGCCAAAACTTCAGGAGAAGGACGTGTCGACTCCAGCCGATGTAGGCAGGCCTCGACCTCC
The DNA here is from genome assembly GCA_030015575.1 of Agapanthus africanus. NCBI lineage: Eukaryota > Viridiplantae > Streptophyta > Magnoliopsida > Asparagales > Amaryllidaceae > Agapanthus > Agapanthus africanus. The sequence continues at coordinate 898,303,284 of CM057337.1, forward strand.
CTGCAGTGGTTAACCCAAGATTCGATGACGCCTTCGTTGTGAAATTTTACGAGCGCCGCCAACATTGGGTTAACTTCCACAGCGAAATTTGCGGCTGAAGGGAGAGCGTCCGCGTTAAGCTCTTCGATATACCCGCTCAGCATACCCAAACTCATCACGGCACCCTTTGAAAATGGACGTTTCAAGAAAGGGCCTGCCGGTGAAAGGACACGAGACTCAAGAGGGACCGAAGCCGGAACGATAGCTGCAAAACAAAACATGGTTAGACGATGGTTCAAGAGATGTTGAAGGGTCATAAAAAAAAGGGGGGGAGATTTACTATACCAGCTGCAACGGAAGGTAAGGCCGGAAGGGCCGGTGGCGTGGCAGGCCTTGCACCCCCTCCTTCGATTTGTGGCACTACAATAAAGAAGAGGAAAAGTTAGAAATAATCCTATAAAAAAAGGGGGAAAAGAAAGACAACGAAATGAAAATATACTCACCGGCACCACTAGAAGGAGAAGCGAATTCGGATGGGAAGGAGAAGTGTGGGAGCAACACTTGGTATAGATGATCAAAGAGCACTCCTGAAAGGACACAGTGGTATAACGTTAGTACATAAGCTACACGTTTAAAAGATCAACTCATGAGTCATAAATCCATACCTTCCAACATCCGCGATGGCACAAGGGAAGGCTGGGAGATGACCACCGCCAAAGCAGTTGTTGACGGTGCTCCTTCGAGCAATGGAGCATCGGCACTGGCCGCGCCTGCGTTAAAAACAAAGACAGACTTGTTAGAAAAGATCGCAAGATATATATATATAAAAAAAGGGAATGATGGTAACTCGAAGTTTACCCGACGAGCTGCCAGCCAAAACTGAGGCAATTCCCTCCTCCATCGACATGAGGCCACCACCCGTAACCTCATCACCCGACTCGATAGGGACCGTCGTCGTGCTCGCATGACCAGGAGACGGCAGAAGATCGTAGACGGGGAGGGCAATGATTGGAGCGTTGCCGGACTCTTGGAAGGAAGCGGCTGACTCTTCCCCAAGAGTCGTACCCATCTCACCTGCTACTTCCTCGGGCTCCGCTGTCTCCATCGGCTCATCTACCGTCACCACGAGGTCGCCAGCCTCAAGTGCCTCGTCCGCCATCACCCCGGACTCAGTTGTAATGATCGTTTCATCTGCCGCCACTTCAGGCTCGGCATCAACGACCTTCTCGGCTATAGGCCCCTCAACCTCCGCATCAGGCTCCATGGCCTCAACGATGTTGCCCACTATCGGCTCGAGTTCGGCAGGCACCGCCTCCTCTGTTCCCCTGGGTTCAACGGTCTCCGCCTCACCCTCAGTCGGACTGGGCCCTGCAAAATAATAGATATAAGAACCGTCGGCATTATAACTCCCACAATAAAAATTCTGAAAGAAATGTTACCCAAAGTGGACTTATCATTTGCGCTTCGAACGGCGCGCGCCACTTGTCGGCGAGCAGTGGATAGGGCGACAGGGGCCTCTCCGGAAGGAGTATCTGCCCGAGGGACGGTGCTTGGGCCCGCTCCCATAGCCAAAGCAGTCCGGCGCGCCTTCGCCTCGCGCCCCAGCCGCTTTCTCTCCTCCTGGGCCGTTGAGACGGACCTCACCAGAGCCTCTCTCATTGAGGCGTCTTCGTCCGTGAGTAGGGATGCCTCCAGGTTTTTCAAGGCATCCCTCGTCGTTTTGTCAAGTCGAGCCTCTTGCAGCAGCCCCGGCGAGACCAGGACTTCAGTAACAGGCTTGGGGAGGATCCCCGCATCAACTGATATAGCTCCTACAAAGAAACAAAAGAAGAAGGTTAGGTTGACCATCAGAAGAGATAACAATTTTTTTCTTATAAAATAAAAGGGGGTGGGACGCACCAACGCCTGCTAGAGCACGTTTCTCCTCCTCCTCTTGGAAAGTTTTCAAAGAGGCAGCAATAGCTTCTTCAGTAGAGACACCTGTTGAAAATGAGAAAAGTATTAGTCAAGAATAATGATGAAAAAAATGCGATGAAATGATGAGGAAAGCGGTTAATGATCACCTGACTCCGCGAGTTTGCTTAACATCGCTTCGAGCCTTGCTGATCGCTCAGAAGCTGCAATAGCGGCCGCCAAATTGGTGTCTGCAGGGTCTACCAAGAAGCCCTTATTGCTGCCATATTCACTTATTCCTTTGGTAAGAGGGGCCTCAGGCTCTAAATTGAGGATCACGTCGAGAGAAAGGATCGAGTTCTTCTTCTTTTGCCCGCCAGCTCTAGATGCACCTGGAATTGATTTGCGCTTGGCAGTCACCTTGGGGCTGCGGGTCCCGATATCCGCTCCTGCGCCGGACTCTGGCGATATTACATTAACCATCTTCGTGGGAACACGGGGCGCCTGTGGTGCATTCACCATAGCAGACAGCGGCAATCCACACGGGGGGCTCAACACGCGTGGTCGGTCGACTCCGGCATCTTTTAACGGAGGAATGACCGGGATCCTCGGTTGCAAGGGGGCCTTGCGATCACCGCCAGGAGGCGCACCCCTACGGTCAACCAGTATACGCTTCTCCGTTAAGATAATTGGGCCCATCGCATGCGCATACCAAGCCACGTACGTGTTAAGCATCTTAGGGACACAGCTGGGTTCACTAATGAAGAAATAGGAACCCGTGTTAAGCCGTGTGAAATGGTGCATTGCATTCTTCATCCCCTCTCGGCTGACCACGGGCTTTTCCAAGAAAGCTTCCATCGGGATCCCTTGGTTGTAGCTCGATTGCTGAGCAAAACGGTGCGGGTTGTACCTCATAAAAAGTGCTGTCTCATTCTGCCTAAACACTAGATAGCCCGGCCGAATGGAGTAGAGGTGGAGGATTTCCCGAGCCTTCAATACGGAAGCCCCGTCCTTGAAATCATCGCGCAGTGGCACTACTGACTTAGTAGTCTCTGAGCCTATGGTTATAACCTTATCCACAAAGGAAATCTTCGCTCCGACCAGATGTGGACGAAGGAGCAGCCCCCTAGACTCCCGTGGGGGTGCAACCACAATTGAAGCGCCGACCAACCGCATGACTCTCGGGAGTCTGCACTTCTCAAAGAACGGAGGAATCTTATGGACACCGAACACCCCTTGCATGTGCATTTCCATCCAGGAGGTGAAATAGTGCGTCGGGAAGTTAGCGGGCTGCACCCCAGGCTCACTAGCGTCCGCCGCTACGCTAAGTCCTTTATAAAGGTAGGCCAGCCCGGCGATTCCTACCGATAACTGCAAACCAGCCACCATCCGATGCGCTGGGTAAAAAATGGAGGGCCGCATGTGACGCGGGTGCATGGGGAGCGCAAAGCTGCACAGCCACAAGCCCAAGAACCCAATAAAAAAGGTCTCCTCATCCATGCCCGGGACGGCGATTTCTGAGAAAGGGACGATGGCAGCGCCGGGGAGATAAAAATCCCTTTGATCATCCTCCGATACGGGTCGGCGGTCTAAGCCGAAACCGAAAGGGTCATCGAGCTGGGCGAACTTCTCACTCCGCTCTGATAGGAACTCCGGGCGAATGAAGCGGGCAATAAAATCTGCGAAACTGACGCCCCGGTCGCCCGATTCCAGATGGAGTCCTTCATAGATCTCCAACATCTTCACTAGGCCCGGATACTGATGCTGAACGGCGTTTTCCGGAGTCAGGTCAAACACCAGCGGCTTGGTGACAAAAACGTATTCATCAGGAGGTAGCAACTCCTCGTAATGCTCCCCCCTCATCGGTAAACCCGAGAGCTCGGCAAACTCCTCCAAAGAAATTGAGACCTCCCTATCCGCCATCAAGAAAGTGTGGGTGGGGATATTCCATTGTTCGATGAAGGCCTTGATCCACCACGTTGGAGGAGAGGGATACTCGAAGAGCGAGACGTAGATGGCCGAATACAATCCAATCTTCATTAGATGAGTCCTTTTCGCCGATAAGATGTATCGGGCCCACTGCAAGTATCCGGCGGGCGGTCGCGGCACCAATCCAATATTATAGGCCTGTCCCCAAGGGCGTGCTTCACCCTGACAGATTCGCCTTCCTAAAATATCTATTGCCGGCGGCGGCTGTACGGGAATAGCACCAATTGCGGGTTGGAGGAGGTCATTCGAATTCCAATTTTTAACCTCCACGGCATACTTCGCCGGGGGTTCGTCCGCATAGGGGATTGGAGTTATGGGTTCAGACGGCGTGGCAAAACTGAAACTGCGGCGACCCTGGATGATCTGGCTGTACCACCTTCCCCACAGGTGGAGTCTTTTGCACTCGGGGTCATGATCTTTAATAAGAGCGAACGCCACCTGGTCCACTGGCGAATGAGGGAACCCTCCTTCCGAGCGAACAAAAGGGAAAGACAAGTCGTCAGACATGTTTCCTGTGGAAAGACAAAAATAACCGTTAGTGTTCTAACGCTTGGCATTTTAAAATCTTACTCCACACTGTGATGCAGTGGGTAGGGGACCAAAGGGGGACCCACAAAATCTGGATGACGGTGCATCATTTAATAAGACAATCCCATCATTAGATGAGACTGTCAATTCATGAAAAGATCCCCAAGAGAATATCCTCATTGATGGGAAACCCCTGGAGACAAGGAGAAAATCTCTTCTTTTAGAGCAAACCTCTGTCACAGAGTGACATTTGTCAAACTCTGGTCTCAGGGGAACAAGATTCCTCAAAAGAGTATAGCTCTTTGGTAATGATGGAAAGATCCATCAATTTTTTTTTAGCACTTAAAAGAGTTAAAATTTTGAAATCTTGAAAAATCTAGGAAAATTATTATAAAAAAAAATCTTCATTTTTCAGATCTAAAAAGATCTACATTTGATCCAAGAGCAAAGCTCTGTTCATGGGTTAAAACCTATGGACAAGATCTCTGTAGATCTGTAAGTTTTTGAGAGCAAGGCTCCGGTGATGAAGCCCTAAAGGGATTTTTTCTTTAGATCAAAGATCTATAAGAGCAAGGCTCTGTTAATTAAATTTAATTTAATTTAAATTACCTAGAGTGATTCTAAGTTTTGAACTTTGAAGTTCTTGGGGAAAGAACAAGAGCAAGGCTCTGAAAGTTCTTAAGCAAGAGCAAGGCTCTGAGAATCAAAATTCTTGAAAGTTGTAAGAATTTTCTAAGGACCAAAAGTCCTATTTATAGGCGCCTGCGCCCCTTCAACTTATCGGTTGATCCAAAGGCTGAGATCTTGCCACCGCTGCACTCACATGCGCGCCACGTGAGCGCAACGGTGGGGGGGGCATTTGTTTCCCCAATCAGAGCAAGGCTCTGTTTAAATTTCAAAAATTCAAATTTTGAAGCAACGTTTCAAATCCCGTGCGCTGCGCGCAACGCGCCACGTGTCAGAATTTGATACGACAGCGCAACGCCCAAGGCGGTGCGTCTAATCAGAGCAGGGCTCTTTTAAAAACTAAAAGTAAAAGAAACAACGTGTCCGCGCAGCTGCGCAAGCGCTGCACCGCGCGACACGTGTCCGCACAGCTGCGCTGCGCGACACGTGTCATGCGCTAAGGAAGTTGCGTAAAACAGAATAAATCTTTTCCGTTCTTGTTAAAACAAGAAGATTTTCTTCTGTAAAACAGAGGCCTTTGGATCAAATCTCCAACGGTGGGGAAAACTCCCCAAATCACTCAGAAAAAGATCTTTTTAACAAATTTAACTAATTTATGGGCACTATAAAAAGGACCCTAGGCCTCAATTCAAAGGCATCAATATCTTTCTAAAAAAAAAGAGAAGAGAACTCTTGAGAGCTCCTCAAGAACAACAGAAGGTAAAAACCTTTAGGAAAAAGAGAAAATTCTCTTATGGACAGACTATTGATCTAAGAACAAGATCAATAATCTTAAATAAAAAAAAAAAGTAATAGTAGTGCTTTGCACTTTCTTATGAACCATTGGTTTTTTGAAAACAAAAGAAAACTTGTTTTCTTTGATTTAAAATCAACCAGAATATAAAACAGTGCTTTGCACTTGAAAAATTGCGCTGTTGCGCTCCTTTGTTGGCGCAACTTACCAGAGCGCGCCACGTGTCAGCAACGCAACAGCGCAGCGCACTGCGCTGTTGCGTTTGCGCTCGCCAGAGCATAACACGTGTCCTCACCACAAGCGCTTGCGCTCAGTGATTGGCGCAAAGCGCCTGACAAATGCAATGCATTTCATTTCCTGAAGGGCCAGGCCCAATTAAAAGGCTTAACATGCCTAATAAATAAAATGCTATGCAGAGCCCAATTGAAGGGTCCAGTGGACCAAAACAAATGATCTGCATCATAATAAAAAGGACAGAGCCCAGTCAAAATGAGCATAAATGGCCTGAAGTAATGCAATGCATTATTTAAGTATGGGCAAAGCCCTAGCACAGGTCTAATAGACCGGAAATAAATAAAGGTGTTGAACATTTTCCACTGGATTTAGCCCAATTTTGGTCGTAAGTCCTTAAATAAAATTGACTGAGCACAGCTCTCTCTTAAATCAATTTATATCCGGTTCGAGGGTACATCTCCGAACTCCTCTGACGACTGTCGTTGTAATCCTTTAACGACGTCAGAGAGGCGACGGGTCCCAACGACCACACATGGATATTGGACTGCGAGGTCCTTGAACTCGTGGACCGAAACGTCCCTAAACTAATGTTGGACCGAAACGTCCCTAAACTAATGGTGGACCACCACGTCCCTAAACTGGAACAGGGACCACCACGTCCCTAAACTGGAACAATAGAGCTCCCAAATGCTCTTTTGCCGGATCTAAACGGTCCCGTTTAAGTTGATCTTAGCCCCAAATATGGCTAACGTATCCTTAAACATTTAAATGGACTATAAAACTCCAAATCGACTTTGGTTCAAGGGTACATCTCTGAACTCCTCTGACATTTGCCGTTGTAATCCTTCAACGACGTTAGAGAGGTGACGAGTCCCGATAGCCAGATATTAAATGGATTATCGCGTTAAGTTGATCTTAGTCCCAAACAGGACTAACGTATCCTTAACGAACGTTTAAGTTGATCTTAGCCGCAACGCGACTAATGCATCCTTAAACTAAAAACACCAAACCCAAATCTAAGTAAATACGGATTTGGACTAATCCACGTCCTACGGGCGACGGCATTACTCAGTCTCCGTATACAATCCACGGGCAACCACAAACAAAACAAACACCCACGACACGAAGTGAAATTCTGGAGAAGGAGAAAGTTGTTACCGCGATGCGGTAGCGTAATTAACTGCAGGGGCTTGCGCCTGCAGGGAAGAGCGTCCCCACAATCAAAAACCCCTCACCCTGAGGGGGAATCTGACGAAATCTGCTACATCGGCCGCATCCGTCTAAACCTCCGATACACAGTGCCATAAATCAATTTGGCATCTTCAGAGAGGTGGACGGATAAAACCAAATAGTATCTGCCCCGAATCTCAGCGTCAGAACATCGCGGTCTTGTGCGCCGACCTTCGGAGAGGAACACATGTATTCGAAAGAAAGAAGAACGCCGAGCAGAAACGCCTCAAGAAAGAGGGAAAAATGAAAGATTGGGGGCCCTGAGGCGGGCCCCACCCCTGCTTATTGCTGTGTACGGCCTCATCCAACGGCGACCGTCGCCTCCCGCCAAAACACCCCCTAGACCAGCGGCCCTGGTCGCTCCACGTGTCGGTCCTGCGTTGGACCGCATCATATCCGACGCCGCAAGCCTGCATACGTCGCGTCGGCCAATCGACGCTTGACGCGTGGACCGTCGCTTCAGTTGCAGGGTGCACGAACCGGCACACCTTCTTTGGATGCAGAGACTTCGCCTTGATTCACTAGCGGGCAACCGACGGCCCGAGGACTCGTCCCGACCGAGCCCGGAAAAGGAGCTCACCCCGGGAAGCCTGGCCGTCCACCCTTGCCCCGACCCGTTAGCTGGTCGAGACAAGAGTGGGGGGATAATGATGATGCTTAAGATCGGTAATCTCCAGGATCAAGGCACGTGGTAGATGACGTGTCCCAGGACTCGGAAGAAAGGGCCCAAGGGGGCCGACCGGGCCACCCTACGCCCGGCCTGCAAGCACATGCTGGCACCCCTCAGGACCCCCTGCAAATTGGCTTCCTCGGTCCCGTGGCTTGCGCCGGGCTGCCGCGAGACCAATGTTCCTCGGCCTCCTCGCTCGTACCGAGCTCCAGGCCGTGGCCGTCTTCCTCGGCCCTCCGACCAAAGTCACCGCTCACAGGCGTAACCGCCGCTCCGCGAGTCTCGCCATGCGCAGATTCAACGCCAGCAACATCCCACGTTCCACGCCGCCAATCCTCATTAATGGGCGATCCGCTTTCTACGCGAGCGTGATGTCGGGGACGTAACTGCCGGCGAGATCTTTGCACCCGCTGCTGCGTGCCACCACCGCTATATAAACCCCCATCACAGAGGGGTCAAGTAAGCCATTTTTTACTCTTTCAAACCGTTACTCTGCTCGGATCTGATCACCAACTTGATCGTCGGAGGGTCCTTGGTGGTACCAAACCACCCCAGGACTTCTTTGCAGGTACTCGGCACCGAATTCCTCATATCACCTCTTCCACCAAAACCCATTGAGACCCACACGCAACGGAAGGTAACCACCTAATTCCACCAGAAGATCAGCGGAAGACAACATCTGACGGAGACCCGAAAAGAACCTCCATCAGAAATTAAACCCACAATGAATTTCATGTATCAATTCCTCTGACCTCTAAGTGATGAAGTGAATAGAGAGCACGATGATAATGACACCGCGTCCTTACACATTATGGGTTTTTTTGGGGTCACAGGAGAGTTTTTTTGGGGGCATAGGAGAATGAGAGTAACCTGTAATAATTAAAGTATGGTATTTATATAAAATAAGATCATGCATGGTGCAGCTTACCCAAAAGAAAGACGTGAAAGTCAGGTTTGGTTTGATCCGAATCCGATCCGGCTCGACCTGGTTTTTTCGGAGGCTTTGGATATCCTATACCCGTTCGATCCTGATCGGATGGGTTGGAGATTAGATAAAGAAAATTCAGATTGGATATGGGTTTAATGTTAAACTCGTCTGTCCGAATCCTAAAACCTGGCCCAAATCAAACCGCTTCCTATATCCTATCCAACTTGATATATTGCATAGAAATTTAATTATAAATGCTATAAAATATCTATTGTGATTTATTGTAGATATATATAGCCGGTGCAGTTTTCAAGCGTAATTTATAAAATCCATCGTATATATTTTATATGGTTTTATCATAGCATAATTTTTGTGTGTATATATTTGGTAGATCATACTCAATCACTGTACTTTTAATTTTTGTTAGGAGTTATAAAGGCAATGCCCAAAAAAACCGCAAAAACCAATCCACCGACATAAACCCGAAACCCGTCCAAAATTGCTCGAAGCCCGAAGTTGCGGGTTTGGGTTAAGCGCATCAAAAACCGATTTGGTTTGGATATGTTTTGGCTTCATGCTTTAATTTTGGAACGGATAAAAAAATTATCGAAAAGCTGCTCAACCAGACCCAGTTTCACCCCTATCCTGAAGGCATCTCAAAAATACAAAATCCTTACTATGGCAACTAAAAGCTCTTAGACGATGCCATAATCAACAAAATAAAATATATAAAAAAAAAAGACAAAATTCCAATAGCCATAATAGAGGATTGGAGATGTCCACTCCATCCACCACAAAAAACAAAAATATTTATTATTCTCATTTATTACACGTTCTCTCCCATGCAAAAAAAAAATATATCTTGCCAATTTATACATAAAACCTTATATGTTTGTTATTTTGTATAACTCATAAAATTCTCAATTCTAATATTACCATTCGCCACACTTATAAAAACTAGAAAAGATAAGGTGCGAAATGAGGATATTCGTGCAAAAGTTGGTGTAGAACCTGTGGAGGAGAAGATGCGGGAAAACCGGCTAAAATGGTTTGGTCATGTGCAACGCAGACCTATGGAAGCACCGGTTCGACGAATAGATACTCTCGATATGGGCAATGGCAACTGGGCAAAAGCGAGACCGAAGAAAACATGGATGGAGACGATACGAAACGATATGGTTGCCAAATGACTCAATGAAAGTATATTGTTCGATAGGAGTGAGTGGAGGCGGAGAATTCATGTGCTGGACCCGGCATGATTCTCATGTTGGTTCATGTAGCATACCCCATATGCTTGGGATAAAAGGCTTGTTGTTGTTGTGGATGTGCCGCACTTAGAAAAACTATGCTTATCTACAGAAATTATCATGCAATCGTGCAGCATAAAATAAATTACACAGCCTCTTACACCGCCTATATAGCACGCGCAAAATACTGGTTTCTGATGGTTCTTGCAATTTACAGCGGGCCTTAAAAATTCCTGCAGAGCGCGCAGCGAACCCTCTCTTCGAAGAGCCGCTAAGCACCGTTACTTTCTCCTCATCGCTAATCGAAGGGGGAAAAGGAGGGGGAAATGGCGGACGAAGGCGGCTCTTCTCTCTCTACTCACCGAGACACCATCAAATCTTCAGGTACTTTTCTCTCATTCGCTATAAATGAAGCGAAATCGATCCTAAAATTGAGCAGTTGAGCTTTCAACAATTGATTTGATCTCTGATTCAATCTATATTTTGTTTGAAACTAGTCATTATGTAGTCTTGTAAATCACTGCATCATCTGCTTTAATCTTTCTAGGGTAAACATTTTCATCACACGCTTTATCAAAATTCTGAATTTGGGAGATCTTAATCTTGAAGTTTAGAATTAGTTAGTTTATGACAGTGGAAGAAGAAGATGAAGATATGCAGGGAAGCGAAAGGTGGAAGAGAAGTGGTGAAGTAGATGCTACTCCACGCTTTTTATATCATGTCTTAGAATCGATTGGGATCTAGTAAAATGTGTGCTTTAGCTGTTAAGCATTTGATGATCCTATCCCCATTAATAATAGAATCGACATGCTTGTTGCTCACACAAAGAAATGGAAATGGGGGTACTTTATTTAAGATAAGGGTTTTAGATATTATTAGGTGTCTAAGTCTGTAAGTTGTATCTCAATTAGAGTAGCAACATTAAGCATATGGCTAGTCCCTAATATAAGATTTGGCGGTTTCCTTGTGGAGTGTGGCCTTCTCCTATACTGCTACCCATCAACCGTGGCTTTCTATGCGTCCGCTAGTGATAGCTTTGGTCGGGCATAAGGTTGTAAGTACTTAGGATAGATGAAGAGAAGAGGAAGGGAAGAGGTGAAAGAGGAGTAGCATGAAAAGGGAATGGAGGTAATTAGAGGATACGCTATGAGAAGATTTACAAAGAAGGAGCAAACGGTTGTATTCATACCTTAGACAACATGAAGTGATTGATATCATTGCCCCTTACTTTCAAATAAAAAACCTACTTGCTATATGATATGATGTTTAGCTTATTAGATAAATGTTATAATTATCTCATAGCAAGTGCAGCCACCTAGGCTCTTGGGCGACTGCCTTGTGCAGTAGGTTGCTAGGTGTGGGGAACCGCGGTTTGTAGTTGTCCAAGCGTCTAGGAAAGTTGTCTATGCGGCTAACTCCCCCTTGTCATGTCTTACTTTTGACGTAGGCATAGTCAAGGTTGTAATCACGTATGACGTTTCATGGCGGTTGGGGGGTTTCATGGCTGATATCAGATAGCGACCTTTATGACGGCCTTTATATATAAATGGCTCTACAAGTGTTATGAAATGAAGTTCATTATAGAATTTGATTAAATAACATTTCACATAAGTTTCCATATAAATCAATGTTCAGAATAAAAGGAATAATTATCATCATTATCCAAAACCAAAAAGCAAAAGTTCTAGCAAACAACCATAATTTTCATGCATCATAATTCAAAAAACCAAAATGAAATAAGTTTTCAACAAACAATCAAGTATCACAAAAGCAAACACAATCATCTCCATAAATATCGGAGTCGGAGGTAGAATCATCATTTGCGGACGTCATGACGTCCGCTATACTATAAATATTGCGGGTAGCAGGCGCCATGGCGCCCGCAATATCCTAAACCGTTATAAAACCATACCGATGCATCCAGTATAGCGCTTGAGGGTCTAAAACGCTATAGCGGTGTTATTGCGGCCGCTATGGCCGCAATATAAAACATTGGGCATAGTTGAGTAAATGATGAGAAATTCTCAAGTCAATATGGTCATGATGAGTGACTGGAGTTATATCATTAGTAATCTCACATAGAAGCATGTTGATTATGTTATTTTGAAATCAAGATGTCAAAAGGAGTTGTTGCCTTGTTGCTTGAGTGATAAAGGGAAAATTACTCATGAGAAAAGATTGCTAAGATTGATTTAGAGTTAAATTATTTGGTTGGAACATTCGAGGTTAAAATGAACAAAATGCATGTGCGAAGAATACGCAGTAATCTTAGATTCTGGTAAATCTTCATTAATGATTGGAGAGGAAGATGTTGAGTACTAAAAGTTGGAAAGCAGAGAACGGATTAAAAGGCTGTATTGATAAAGATTACAAAGGTATAAGAGTGGGTTCTCTAAAAAAAACAAAGCGAGTCTTCGATTATGTATGCTTACCCCTTTTGATTGCTCTTACTTATTGTATAAACAAGGAGAATCGGAGAACCAACAACAAAGCCCCAATGGAACTCCACGAACTCGAGCAGTCCAACCTAGAATCTTAGGGTTGACAATCTTAGTAATACTTTTGATCAATTCATGAGACGGGCACCGGCTCCCGTTTTTGAAAAAAAAGGAAGAGATATCTTAGGATTCATGGTGACCTTTTGACTCATTCAACTGAACTTGATTAGAGAGAAATAGATAACTAGATAAGTTGATTTAGGCTTTAACTGATATAAGGACGGTCAAGAAAAAATGATCTTACAACAGTAGACCAATTTTAAATGGAACAATCTATAAGCAAGAACAAAGGTCTTTTTTCTTCATTAAGAACTGGGAAATGATAGTGCATGATTGGGGGGATTTGGTGATCCTGCATGATTTTTTTTTTTAAAATTTTTTGTGTTGGGGGGTGGATGGGGAATGATACCTGAATCTTCATTAAGAACCGGGATGTTAGTCGAAGTTATTTTTGAAAGGGCCCATCATAGCCATCATAGGATGTACCGATGTAGTAAAGACGGATGAGTAATATGTGTTTAAAGATCCATAAAAGAAAGTTAAATAATTGGTCAAATTGGAAAAATAATTAAGTTGATGTTTCATCAATATAGCCTAGCCTAGGATTGAAATTTTCTAGAGGATTTATTAGCTTATCCAGAAGTTATGTTAATGACACACATCCTAGGACTTGTGCTTTATAGCATTTTTGGTGCAGAATAAAAAAGTTGCATATTTAGGGCCTCAATTAATTAAAAAGGTTATAATATGAGAAAATTGAAGGCCCTGTTCAGTGTGTTTCCCTTGATCTCATGAAAGGAAGTTGGGAATGGGTACATGAATGCTAGTCTTGTGGTTAATAGGGCGACTATTATGTTTATTCTCCTCTTATTGAATTTTTTTTGTTGCCAAATCCTCTCATTGAAAGTTGATGCATGCTTTATATGCATATCAACACAGGTTTCCCCCATTATCCACCTTACACTCCCACGGACCATGCAGTTAGGCTATGTTCATTTACTAAATGGAATATTTAACTTCAATAGAGTCTGTGAATGACCACGCCAATTGTTACTCCTGACAACCAATAACATACTTTCCATGAAACGAATAGAGGAATGCATGAAAAGTGTGGAATGGGGGGGAAGAAACTTAACAGCTCCTCCTTTCCATAGCTCTAGATTCCGTTTGTTGAATGAAATATGAGAACATCTGTATCAAAAGCCTGGCATGATCTTCAACAGGGCATGACCACACTGGTAACCGCAGTCGTCTCACCAACTAAAATAGTCTTTCGAGTTAAATTCAATTTTCTTAATATGTAATTAATTTTTCTTACCAAAGCAGTCCTCAAGACAACAAATTTGCTGTCTGGAATGAGGAGTATACAAGTGATACACCAGTTCCATTGAACTTCATCAGTCCATGGGGTTGTAGAACATATTCATTGAAACACATGTTAAGATGCGGAGCATATTGCTATTTTAACTGCGCGCAATCTGTTGGATCTTCAGCCAAAGGAAAGGAATTCAAGCATCTTTAACTTATCCTCTTCTAATATTATGACAATCATTGGAACACCGTCAAAATCAAAATATTATAGAGGGCATCAGAATTGTATGTCTATTAGTGTAGTACTCGATATGGAACTTTGGCTTTCAAATTTATACTTATCGGACATGTGTTTTTTTTAACAAGAACGTAAGTCGCCTCCACTGTTCTGATAGGCCTGCCAAGTGTCATTAGTTAAACTGGACATTCAGTAGAACTGTACTGTGTATGATCAGAACGTTTTTTCCCTCTAGCATCTACTAAGCTTTAAAGTTCACCCTGTGCAATTTCTGTTTCTTTTGCTGCAGCAGTTGCATTTCCTTGCAGTTGGGGCCTAGGGGTGTCATTACTAGAAACTATTTTACCCATTTCCTGCTCCATCAGCAACATAGTTCATATATAAATGTATTTCTTCACTAGAGAGAACCTTAAAAGTTCTATTTTCAGTGCATAATACTGCTTCAAGTCGGAGGCGGCAGCATGCCATTACAGTGGGAAAGGAACGAAGGGAAGCATTAATACGAACAAAACGCTTGTGCAGAGATGGAGTTGGTAATACTGAAGTTTCAGAGGAGGGTGATATGATTATTGATGAAGAGAAAACAGCATTTAATGCCCAGACTTCTCAGATTGTGGAAAATCTAAAATCTGCCTTGCATCACCAGTAAGTTATCTGTTGAATCGCTAAAGAATTGATGAAATTGCTCACCGAGTGTTTGAATATCAGTTATTAGCAGTAGTCAGTATATGCACTTTCTACCTTTCTATATGTCTTTCACATTTGTATCTTCATTTTGAGACGGGCATGTCAATTGTCTAATTATCTAGAATACTAGTGCTGACTCAATTTTCCTCTAATTATCAAGATAGGCCAGTGAACCCTTCTTCAGTGTAGCTCCAAAAGAAAAAAAAGAGGCTAATATGCTATTGTTACAAGCTCTGCAAGGTCGTGCTCTTCAACTTCGTTCGTGCAATTCTAGGACTAACCTCTTTTGTGACCATTCTGCCGATATCTGAGTCCCTCTCCTTATTAAGCGTTAACTTAGGTACATTAAATTTCGACATGTTCACTGCCAATTTATCCTTGAACACGGCTACATATTTCACAGTTCCTCTCATCTTCTCATTCTTGACCTGGTAAATCCTATTTGTAGGTATCCACCTCAGCATCATCATTTTTGTGACCGCGTTTACTCCTTTTTCTATGTCATTTCCCGGCTTTTTAACCTGCAGGATTTTGTATTTTGAGTTATTTTTCAAATCCCATTTGATTGCATGTACGTTTACTTGAAAGAATATCTTGTTGCTTCATCGATGGGTTTTAAACTTGTCACATTAGTATATATAATTTATAAATATCTTCATTTTCTATATACATCATAAGAAAATGATGATCAACTAATTTGTCTTATGATGTTATTAATATAGATTTGTATAGATATAACAGCCACATACATCAACTGAAGCTGCTATTTTTAAGTTTCTACATTTTGGTCATAAAATATTTGACTGCATGTTGTCACTTGTCGTACAATTCTTCCAGAGTTTGAATTAGGATTATTTTATATAATAAGCAGAGAGCTTTCAGATCATGCCAATATCGAGGAGAATATGGCCAGCTGTAGTTAGAACCTTCTGACTTGAGTTCATCTTCGAGTTTCCTTTGAAGATGGACATCATGCCCCTTTTCAACAATGTTTTTATGTTGCTTTTGGCCATCCCATCCTAAGTTTCATTAACCCAGGACCTTGTCTAATCCATTCAGGGTATACCTCTTTCTTCCCTAGTTTCCCCACACTGCAAAAACTTATTTATCATGAACCTCATTCTGTGAGATTAAAGGTTAAGGAGTCACTCTATGTCTGAGTAATGAGTGCTGGTCTTGGGCAGATTTTGTTGACATGGAGGGGCTTGGACAATTTTTTACTTAGTTACAAATCCAAAGAGGACTATCAGTTGCACGCAGTGTTGTAAAAAGTGGTATAGGCGGCTGCTTAAGTGGGAGAAGCAAAAGACTGCTTTGGTTTTCACTAAGCGGTCGAATTGAGCGGGTTTTGCGCTTAAATGGGTTGGGCTGCAAAGGCGGCCGCTTAAGGGCGGCCCTTTTATTGTAAATGGTCGGAAATGAATTGGTATGTTTTTGTCCCCTCTTAACAAAAAACTGCATACCAAAATCAATTACATCCCCAAATCTATCAATTTTACCACTTAAGAACCTTCTCTCTCCTCCCCTAATAAACCGCCTAGGCGGTGCCTAAGCACCGGCTAGGCGCTAGGCGGTACCCCAACCGCGTACACCGCGTAGCGTTTTTTACAACCTTGGTTGCGCGTATTGGCAACAGTTGCACTTCTTTCCAACCAAACATGCCATTACCTTGAAGTTTGGATTCTTGCTCCGCTATTAAGAAAGATTGGTGGTTAGACTTTCTTGAAGGCGCATTCTCCAAAGCACACAATCATGTTGGAATCGAGAATGCCCCTTCTCCCAAGTTGTAGACAGTAGACCCTATTGAATGTTATTGCTCGGCTACATAGACTACTGAAGGACTTCATAGCATCAATCAGTTATGCTTTTCATTGTTAACCTTCATGCTCAGCATAATGAGATAAGTCTCATACCTGTAGTCTGCAGTGAGAGAACGGATCAACCATAAAGCTAATAATGGTTGCCCGATTAACAATACAACCAGGCAATACTTGGTCAGTTACTGCTAGTACAAAATTGCATAAATGCCTAAAAAAACTAGGATGGACCTGATCCTATATCTTCAGACGATATGAAACCCATATCATAGTTTCAATCATGTTATCTTGTGTCTTATTTGTTTTTTGTATTTTCCATACCAATTTCATTGACTTCTTTTATTTCCCAAAATTTACAGAGGAAAAGGGGCAACTCCAGGTTAGAAATGCCGCTTGTTGACGCTGCCATCCAAGCTGGAGCAATTCCTGCACTTGCACAGTGCCTTTCTTCTGGATCACCAGATGAACAGGTCCAATCATATTAAATGGTATTCTAAAAGTTACTTTGAACTAGTCACCTATACAGAAATTATAATATTGTTAAATAGTTTATTTAAATTTAATTTCATAAAAAAGATTTTCAATCATATCATGAAGTCGCCTCCTATGGTATTAACTAAAATCTTCTGATCATGTATTCTGTTTTATGTTTAAACCCTGTGACACATTTATGCTCATAGTTTACTGATACTTCTTTTCTGAATTAAACAGTTGCTAGAGGCAGCGTGGTGCCTTACCAATATAGCTGCTGGGGAACCAGAAGAAACCAAGGCATTATTGCCTGCTCTACCTTTGTTAATAGCGCACCTTGGAGGTTGGTTATCTTTTTCCATAGGGAAAGTTCTAGCATTTCGTGTTTTTGGTCAAACAATCACCCCCCCCCCCCCAAAAAAAAAAAAAGAAAAGAAGAAGAAGAAAAAAGACACACACACACACACAAAATAAATAAAAAAGGATACTCTAATTAGCCAATAATTATCCATAGACCGAAAACTTCCTCATGATTACTAAGTTTTATTATGCTAGTCAAACAAGTTTTCTAATGGCGATATGATGTAGATTTTGTCGGGACAACCAGTTATTGTTTATTTGAACTCATTAAATTTGATTTAAAATGTATTATTTTACAAGTGCTTTGTTGATTATTTATTTTTGGATTTGAATGTTTCTTGATAAACCATTATTATGCAGCACGGATATAAACTCGTTAAAAGAAAAGTAGGAATTTGTTAGAATTAATAATACTACTACTAGTAGTAGCAGCAGCAGCAGTACTAGTAGTAGTAGTAGTAGTAGTAGTAGTAGTAATACCCCGATGTTTAATTATGGTTTTTCGCCAATATCTTCATGAACAATTGAAGTTGAAACTACTCCAGCAATGCAGTTATCATCTTATCCTCATATTGAATTTCCATTTGAGAATGAAGTTGAGAGCTTTCTCTACGGACTGGTTTGCTCCCTACATGTTACATAAATTTTTTTCTACTTTAAATTCTCGGAATGAGATATGTTCGATGGAAGCAAGATCCTTATAATACTTATTACTAATGCATGAGGGGATATATCTCCTGCAGTCGTGTTCATTAGATGTGTGAAATGAGAAACATGTGTGTGATGTATTTGGCAGTATAGTTGTCATACAATAAATTGTCATTATACTGGACAATTGACTTTGAGCACTTGTGCATAACGAACCTTACAGGTCCTCATTCAATCATAATACAATCATAGTATACTTAGAGAATCGACCTTAGAGATGGTTTGGATATGTGCAACAGAGGTCTATATATGCACCAACTAGAATTAAAGTCAGTGATGCAACGAGGGCTAGAGATAGGCCTAAGAAAAAAAATATGTTAATAATTTAAACGAGAAGACAACACTTAACATAGAGTAATGGAAGAAAAAACGTACATAAAAGTTTGGGATAAAGTCTTGCTGCAGCTGCTGCCTCCATTATTGTTTGTCTGCGGTTATTAAAATTTGGATCTGGTATTTGCATGTTTGCATGCAGATAAGTTTTGCATATTGTACGGCTTTGTCTTGCACTATTAATTAGAGTTTGCGGGCATCATTTGCTTGTTTGTTTATGATCTTGCATCTTAACATTTTGTATAGGCCTATCATTCCTGTCCTGCCTCACGATAAGCATTCAAGCCCATGTCTGCTATGGTGCAGAAGACAAATAAGTGGAACACATATGGCAAATTTGTAACTGACTATCCCATCAATTAGAATGTATGGGAGCAATCCTGACCCACTACATCTACATAGATCGTAAGCCACACATGTTGGGTTAGAGGTTTTGCTAGACAGCTTAGAGTTTGATGTTAAGTTACCAAGTCTAGCTGGCTACAGCTGCTGTTGCAAATTATAAAAGCGTCTCACGTAATTGAACCTGAGTTGACATTTTTCTGACATTTTACTTTACTTCCAGTATAATATTGGGTTGATGGTCCGATAATATATACTTGACCTTGCCTGAATCTGCTGTGACAAATATCAGAATTACTACCGACGGGCTTAGCTCAGCTGTTACCAATTTCCTCTCCAATGTGAGAGGTCGCAAGTTCGATCATCGAAGATTTCCCCAAAAAAAACTATCAGAATTACTCATGTGCTTATGATCATGAATGGGTCAACAGTTATATTGATGGATACAGTCTTCTTAAATAGCACAAGAAGAGCTTTAGGCTTTTAGTTGCATTTGGATGCTCATCTTTATAACTATTCAAAGGGTAAATTTTATAAAACCTAAACTTTCAGAGTATTTGAGATAATACCATTGAACATTAAAAATGCCATTAACCCCCACTTGATGGGTGTTTTTGTCAAAAAGTTTATGGGTTTAAAAATACATTAGTCAATTCTGTTTAGGTCTATTTAGTCCATGTACAAGGTCCATTTGGGATTATTCAATCTGTTTTTTCCTTAAACTAGTTGATGAAAGTTACAAAACTAGCATTTCCAGACAACATTGTCAGTTTTTCTTTTTTTCTTTTTTGTGCCTGGGGTTCATGGGATTTGTAAAGTTTAATGGTGCTATCTCAAAAATTTTGAAAGTTCGATGTTGTTACCCTAAATCAAATGAACTATGGCAATAATGTGTGTTCTGCCACATTGCTTCTTTTTTATTTTCTAACCTGCTAGGTATAGAACTGTCTGTATCATTACTATTATAACTCAAACTCAAAACGTATGGGTTGGCATTGCCATTTTCCCAAGAAAAATTCATATAGTTAGATAATTTCTTCACTTTGTTCTAGATCCTACAGATGTCCTCCTCTACCCACTTCTCTCTCTCTCTCTCTCTCCCTCTCTCTCCTCCCCTCCCCTCCCTTTTATGTGAGTGTGTGAAACACCCATGGATCTTTCTTTCATCGTTCACCAAACAACGAATAAAAAAGGCTAAAGTTCACTAAACCCTCAATGAGTTTGGCCATATCCCATAAAACCCCCAAAAAGTTTGATTCGCACAGGAAACCCCCATAACTAACGGTGACACGCCATTACCGTTAGTGTTACATCACCGCCACGTGCCAACTGCCACATCATCCAAAAAATACAAAAATTCCCATACTACCCTCATCTTCATTCTCCACTCTAACCCTAACTAATTAAGCAAACCCCTAACCCTAGCCCACCACCGGCTCCTCCATCTTTGGCGCCGCCCTCTATCCTCCCCACCGCCGCCGCCTCCCTACCACCGCCGCCCTAACCCTAAACCTAGCTCTTGCCTTACCTCCTCCCCCTCCCCTCCTTCTCTATTGGCGCCACAGCCCCCTTCGGCCCCTTCCAACGACTCCCTCTTCACCACCACCTCCTCCCCCCCTCCGCCCTTTCCCGAGCCCACCTCCTCCTCCTCTTCCTCACCCACCTCCACTTCGCCTCCTCGCCCTCTTGCCCTCCTCGCCCACCTCCCCGCCGCATCCTCCTCGCCCTCCTCCGACCACCACCCTCCTCAAAAGCCCGACCCGTATCAAAAATTTTACTAATTAATTAATAATTTAATTAATTATGTTTATTTAAAGGGGCAAAATAGTCATTTCACATGCCTACTTAACACCGTTACCTATTGGGGTTTTCTGGGACATGGCCAAACTAATTGGGGGTTTAGTGAACTTTAGCCATAAAAAACACCACTTGATATAGAAAGCTGCAAATAACCCCTTAACTATTATAATTTATGCATATATTACATATTCTTAATGTATAATCTTACAAAATTGTATTTTTCCTAATGAAATTGAGCAATGAAATTTTACTTATATATGGTTAATTTTATACATAATTCTAATATATACGTGCATTGCACATGCAAAGCACTGGTGTCTTATAATTGCTTGTTAACTTTTCTACATTTTGGTAGATAAGAGTTCTATGCCTGTTGCTGAGCAATGTGCATGGGCGTTGGGAAATGTTGCTGGTGAAGGAGAGGACATGAGAAACATTTTACTGGCTCAAGGAGCTTTGTTACCTCTTGCACGTTTAATGATGTCTAATAAGGGAACAACAGCTAGGACAGGTGCCTGGGTGCTGTCAAATCTCATCAAGGTTGTGATTTCTTTGAAAACATTATTAACATTTTTTCCTTGCATAATTTTTGTTTCACATGAGAATCCATCTTTCTTCCTTCTATTTTGCTAGTTGGTACATATTGCTTTCAGATGAATGTAATGCTCTTTTTAGATTACAACACAAAATCAGGCATCTAATTCTCTTTTAATTTGCAGTAGCAGCTTCACTAGCTAATAATAGCTACAAAAAGAATGCTGGATATATATCGTTTGGGACTACAAAAGGGCCTTTATTATGCTAACCCTTATAAAAAGTATACTCGTACATCCATTTCGAATAGCTTGTTCATTTCTTCATTATCTTATTTTTATTTTTTATTTTTTTTGGCTTATGGCATTATTTGTTTCCATCTCCTATACCCTATTCAAGGTAGAAGTTAGATTATTTCCTGAAACATTTCCTGTTTCAGTGTCATAACTGTGTGGTAGACAATCACTTCAGAAACAGAACAAAAATTTTGAAGGAAAAAGATAGTCCCATCGGATTTTTTCTTGACTGTTCTGTGTACATTGGAATAGCAAGCCATCAACTCTTTATTACTTGAATGAAATTTCATCATGCTCTGATTAATATGCACTTTTCTTGTATGTTACATTTATATATATTAGTTTTCTTGCTTGTTCAATACTTTGACTTAGCATTTGACTCTTTGATGCACATTTCTGTGTGCAGCAAACTAAACCACCCGATCTTTATGCCTATCTAGATAATGTGATATATGTTATCCGTGAGTGCCATTAAGTCTGAAAATTTGACAGCTAATCCGAAAAATTATTCCTTCTGTGAAGCCTTTATGACTCAAATAGAGTTCTTCCATCGCCTCCATTTTGTTGGGGAAAGGCTTGTTAGAGAATGATTTTAGTTTCGCAGGTGTTATTAACTATTAGACAGGTGAATGGATACTTTCTTGTTCATATAATTTGTTTTGTCGGTGAAAATATCACCTAAAAGTTCCAGAGTTTTCTGTTCTCTATAATTAAATGTTGTAAAATATTTATTGGGATATAGAACACTGGGGCATTTATAATTTTTGGTATAGGCATCAGAAGATGCCATAGTGCATTTTCTTATGCGTGCATGTTACATTTCGCACATTTACACATTATACTGCTTACTGATGTTTTGCATGCTTAATCAATAATAAAATTTGAAGTTCCATGAAATGAATTTCAGTAGGTTGAGTGAAGAGATTGAAATGGATATAGCAATTTATTACGCTTAATAGTGTTGACCTGTAACTTTGCAACATTCCCAGATAAATCAGCTGCGGAGTCTATATTAGTTTTAATTGCTGCAAAGTCAACATTATTCCTCTCTGTAGTTCCGTACAAGTTATAATTCATACTTCAGATTCTATTAAATATTAATCTTAAGTTGGCACTAAATTTGTTGAAGACTAAATAATTGCTCTGTTTTTTAATGATTCTATTCTGGCATCATGTTGTGTCTTGGAAGACTAAATAATTGCTCTGTTTTTTAATGCTATAAATGGTCATGTATATGCAGGGCCCTGATTCTAAGTCTTCAACAGAACTTATACAGATTGATGGGGTGCTTGATTCAATTATAGGACACCTTAGGACATCGTATGTGATTTCTTGGTTTCATTATTACTATAAGCTAATTGTTAGTGCTCTTTATATATCGTCTTTATGGGTAGTCTTGCAGTAAATTAAAGGGTGAAGCTTGTTGTTTCAAACTTTATATTATGACAACATGGTCATTCTTTAAATTTAAACGATATAGAGTTAAATGCTTCTATTCTGGAAAGAAGGGATTATATTGTGTTACGCTACAAAACAAAAGTGATATTCGTTGAAGTAATTTACTAATTTATACTATAAAATAGGGATATGTCTGCACATTGGGACATGCACAAGGCCTACATGAGTTTCTTCCGTTCTTGAAGGTATGAAATTTAACATTGTACCCTTCTTTCTAAGGATCCTACAAAAGGCACACAAATTTGCTAGATTGAAGAGTTGCAACCGGTCTTGAATGTGATGAATACAACCCCCCCCCCCCTCTCCGGAAAAAAAATTATGAAAAAAAGAGAATGTTATAGAAACTTCATACCAGCTTATCTTTGGCCTGAAAGTTAAATGAAAATATCAAATGTGTATCTATCATGCAATAACATTTAAGTGGATCCACATGAAGTAATTGTTTCGCGGTTGAAGTTATATGCCTAATGAGTTGCATATACTGAGGATAATCAATGACATGGTTTTGGAGTGAATTGCCGTGGTCATTTTATCCTCATCCATACATGTGCAAGGTTGTATTGTCCCACGTGCCAACAATATCAACACACATAGTAATTACATATATGACATCTGAAGGTCATGTGTTTGAGATGACACATGCATTAACAATTCTGTCACCATAGTTTGCCATATGTGGAGTCAATCTGTGTGGAGCGGGAAAAAAAGTTAATGGCAGTGATAGGAGGATTTATGGTGGAGAACTTTCTACCTTGTACTGTGTGAAGTGAATGATAAGAGGGTTACTGTCACGCCCCGCTTCCCAAAATACGGAGTACGGAGAGCGACGAAGGCCAACCGTGCTACCTACGGTAACGAAAGATCATTCCATAGTCACATAAGGCTGTCTAGATTAATTTATCAAAAATAAAATCCAATACTAAAAGGGATAATACTGATAATCATGCTGCAACGAAACCACAACGAATACTAAAAAATGGGTTCACTAGATAATTGGTGCAAATAAATACTCGATACAATAGGTTCGAAAAGAAAACAAAATCTGAAAAGATACAAAAGTCCTAATGTCCTACAAGGATGCACATGTTAAATACTAACAGAAAGGAAATAAACCTATGGGTTACTGATCTTCGGCAAAGTCTTGATAGCCGCTGCAATCCTGCTCAGCCTGAAAATCCGTCTCTAAATCTGAGATGGCAAATCTCAGGGATGTCAGAACATCCCAACAAGTACTCAACGTAAAAAGGGGTGTGTATGCAGTATGATAATATGGGTATGTAAGTGGAGTGAAGCCCGTGTGCGCATGTTTATAAATACATATGGATATAGTAATAATATAAAACAGACATATAAACAGGTCAAGTCATATCCTACAGGTCACTAAAAGGTAATCTATCATATCGTGAATTCGAGTGTGTGCGTCAACCTCTACAGGAGTATTCCTAACCCAAGAGTAGGACCCCAGGGCCTAGAAAACACGGGCCCAAATATGGAATGAACAAGCGACCGATATAGCCCGGTACGAGCCGTAATAACATGCGACCGATATAGCCCGTTACGAGCTGTAATAACATGCGACCGATATAGCCTGGTACCGGCTGTAATAACATGCGACCGATATAGCCCGGTACGAGCTGTCGGCATGGGACTTTTGAGATCCTGTTGCATGAACGCACACTCACCCTAACACCCCGTGTATTCATATCTAATATGGTAATAACTAAATCACTAATTAAGAATGCTGAATATACTGGAACTTATAATATCATGTTAATTGTATAAAAAGGAAACTTGTAAACAGTATAGATTGTGTCATGGTATGTAATTCAGCATTCTAATTAGAGATCTCGTTTTAATATGAGCAGTCTGGATCAATGAGTAGTCATGGCATGTCAAGTATAATAGTTATAACATGATAGTGTCCATAAACAAGAATATCATGTTAAAGTTTCTCAAGTATGCCGACAATAATAGTCTTAAGTAAAATGTTAAATATAGATGATATGATATGATAAGGTCAAAAATGTAAACAAGACTCAACATAAATATGCAAGTATCTGTATTTAACATCCGGGTTTATTTATTGGAAAGAATAATAAACTGAAATATGGTCTTAAAGGGTTAATATGATTAAATAGGAATGACAAATTACATATGCATAAAACAGATAGTGGTAATAGTATAATTACGAGATAATAATAAGATAAAATAAATGACAGATTGACTAAGTGACAGATTGACTAGTTATCATGTAAGTGCTAATAATAAGTTTTATAATCATGTGATAACAGAAAATATTAATACAAATTAGAGTATCAAAATAATTTATATGACTAGGGCACATAGAGTGCAGTGATATAATAAGAAGCAATAGTGTAGAAAGTTCAATTTATATATATTAAATATTAAGCCCAAAGCGTTTATTGATTAACAGTAAAAATGGTATATTTTTATGTTTTAGATTATGATATAAGTGTTGACATTTTGTATGCTGGTGTATACCAATATTGTTGCAACAGAAACATATAATTACTTATAAAGCTTTTTATATATTAAACCACATTTACATGTTAATAGTTATTTTATTACGCTTGCACACAGTTGTTCACTTGATGAAAGGATTAATGGGTATTCTAGATTCTAGGGTTTTCATCATATGTGCAAGTATTATAAGATATATTAATAAAGCGGTAAAATATTACAATTTTATTTAAACATTGTAAGCTAATAATTTATTTAGAGAATTGCCGATATTGCATCAACTAAAAATATAAAGGAGTAAGAGTACTTGTCTCGAAAACGGATAAACACGACGACACGAAGCGCAACTCCAAGGTTTGATTGCTCGGCTAATTTTGAAGAAAAGAAAATATTGTGATGGGAAAGAAGAAGTTGAAATATGAGAAAAAGAGAGATGATGATAATTATGTTGTTTTTTTTATAGGGAAGAGAGATGCTGTTAAAGATTGGAGAGAGATTATTATAATTGAAGAGAGAAATATTCTGATGAGCTGAGATTTGGATTTGATTTTATAAAAGATAGATATGATGGGTTGCTGTTATATACTTCTATAAAATATTAGAAAAGTTGTAATATGTAGATATGTATATGGTTATGGGTTCGTAAAAATAAATATGATTAATTATATATATAGGATTTTAAGATATAAAACAACTAAAATATATCTTCAGTTAAACTATCATAACAAAATATTTTCAATTATATATATATATATATATATGTTTATAGAAAATAATTAAAGAGAGTAGATTTAAGAGAGAGAATCTACTGAGAGATATTAGATTAAATTGGAGAGAAGGTGATTTTGTTAGAGAACATATATATATATATATATATATATATATATATATATATATATATAGAGAGAGAGAGAGAGAGAGAGAGAGAGAGGGGGGGGGAGGGTATATATATATATATATATATAGAGAGAGAGAGAGAGAGAGAGAGAGGGGGGGAGGGTTTGGTGAAATATAGTTAGTGATATAAAAAAATATAGATAGAATATAATATGGGGAGAAAGAAATCTGTTGAAAAAGATATTTGTTTGGAGGGAGATAATTGATTGGAGAGAGAAAGAAAATAGTATTTGTTTTAAAAGGGGAGAGAGATATCAGGTGAGAGATATATGGTGATTGGAGAGAGAAAATTGAGTTGTTAGTTTAGGAAAAATATTTATATGGTTAAAAGATTTAACATGGACTCTCATGACCTGTCAAAGCTAAATATTTTAAATAAATATCGTTAAACAAAATATCTTATAAATAAGATTTAAAAGGGTAAAATCTTGTGTGTGTATTATTTTAAAAAATACCAAACAAAATATCTTTTGTTTAAACTATAATACTAAAACATGAATATGGTTATAAAATAGTGTTACACAAATATATATTTAAATACTGATAATATGCCTATTTAACAAACTTGGAAAACCTTAATTATATGTATATATCATAATTAAAAGTATTAAACTCCAACTTATAATAATAATAAAACAAAACCCAATATAAAGAAAAAGAAACATACGATTGGACTAGGGTGTTACAGTTACCTCCCCCCAAAAAAAAGAAAAAAGAAAAAAAAAACCACACACACACATTATTCAACAAAGCGTCTGGAATAACAAACATCCGGAAAATGTGCTTATTTTTTGTGGGTGCAATTATGAGTAGATGATATGCCAGATCATCATCATCATCCAAGTCTTGTCCTTTTGAAATGGAGTCAGCAATGGAGCTACCAGGAATTGTTATTTGTTAATGCATGTGTCATCAAAATGAAAAGTTGATCCTAAATGAGAAGTTGATCTTCCAAAATTTTCTAGATCAAGGATAAAGTTTAGAAAAAGAAGATGTTAGATTTGCTACCAGGAATTATGTTAAACTCTAGGCACAAATACTGCCAAGTGTGAATCAGAACAGATTCCCACAGACAGCAGAAAAAGAAGCGACGTGTATACATGTAAATGTAGGATTATTTGAAGAGTCCAAAGATAAGAGGACTTTCAGCTTCGGTAATAGTATTATTAGATTACAGAATCCGGTCGTGGTTCAACAATGTTGGGCAGGTCGCTTCTAGGCCTGCAGAACAGTAAAGTCTGGAATTCTAACAAATTGGAAAATGGCAATTGGAGAGATGATCATGCTCAAAAGGATGTACTTTAACCTTTAGTTTTAAGGATATAACAAAAAATAACTTGAAAAGAAATTAGTGAATACATCGTCATATATGCTGTTTGCCTCAAAGAGTCCATTTGTAAATATACATAGCCGAAATTTTTGTCACATGATTGCAACTGCTATTTGATTTGTATAAAATGCAGCTTTTATCTGTTTTCTATTCTTCATTTGCAATGGTTGGTGTTGTTGGAACTTAGCTACAATCTAGATTATGTGACCTACGTTCACTGGCAGAGCTAGAGTTTTAAGTCAGGTAGGGGAAAAAATTAAATAGATAACTCAAATTTTAGACAACTTGTAGGCTCAATTTTAGCCCACATGAAACTTATCGATTTTCTTTAAATGTCTGCAAAATTTTAAAAGTTTCTCCATTTATTTACCTTAATACAAAATGAGATTCTGGTGTCTAAAAGTGAAAAAATGCTATTTGTGTAATCTAAAATAAATAAAAAGCTCAGCTTTCATGTTATAAATCAAATTATTCATTTAATAAAGTTTAGTTTTAATACTGGGATGTAAAAGAAAGAAAGAAAGAAAATATTAAACTTATAAATGAGTTACTAGATACATAAGATAAAATTTAAGATTTTTTCTCTTTAGTATCAAGAACTAGTTGGAAAAACAAACCTTAAGTCAAAATTTTTGTTTACAAAATTGCTAAATACGAAACAATGCAAATATTAGGTTTACTATTAAGTTCCTAGGTAATTACTAAAAGATTCAGTCAAGAGGTAACTAAAATTTACACAAATTATTAGCATAAACCATCAATAAAATGTAGAACCTGCTTTAAGTTTAATATGTGTAAAAGACAAAAACAAAGTTGACTGCGACAGCAGGAGTCGAACCAGGCCCTCTCAGGTCGCAGCCCGTGCTCTCGCCAAAACGCCCAAATTCAGGTTGGGCAATGTATGAAAATCAACAATTATATATTCTTTCAGGTAACTCTAATTTAGCTTCATACCGACAAAGTCCAAATCCATGTGGGGGTCGATTGCCTAATCTCCACCCACCCTAGCTCCGCCCCTGCCTATGTTTGTAGTAGTCTAGCATTTTTGTGGCGTTTCCAGTTAATGCTTTCCGTATATCATTCATGTCCCCATAAATGCAATATATTCTTAAATCGCTTGCTTTTTTCTTTTAACTTCTTTTATAGATAACATCTTTAAAAGTTGTACATATTAATAAGGAATCGATTCTTGTAAATAGATGCATCTGTTGGTTTTTAGGTAGGCTATTAAGAATCGGTTTCCTCTTATCCTTCCATGCATTTTCTTAATTATAAGCAATTACTACAGTCGTTGGTGAAACATTTACTTTCTGGATTGTTTTCAGAGATGATGAGCTGGCGACTGACGTGGCATGGGTAGTTGTCTATCTTTCAGCACTCTCTGCAACTGCTGTTACTTCGCTGGTAAACACTGATATTGGTCAACTTCTTGTTGGAAGACTAGCAGCATCGGAGAATTTGCAATTGCTCATTCCGGTAATGACCATGACATCAAACCGATATTTTACCCATCTCTCCTTAGAATTGCTTAATACTTTAATTTTCATATCATCTTCTGAAATCGTCATGTAAATAAGTATGAGACATGTTTATTGCTGGGTATCACTGAGAAGTAGATGCTCACATGATTAGTCTCTTTCAATTTCAATGGGAATAAGATGAATTAGGATGCAGATAAAGAAGAAAACACATGGTTTTTATTTATTTATTTTTAATCTTTTTTGGAGTTTAAACCTTTTCAACAAACAGTTAAGGGATAGTACTTATTAGATCCTTCTGTTAACAATTAACTTATTATCTATGCAAGTGAGGATAATGGGAACAAGGGGAATAAGAGGTGGAAGACCTAGAGGTTTATCTTGTAGCATGTAATCTTATTGTTCTATTAAATTATGAACCTTTTAATACCTAAGATACTTATATTTTTGCTTGATAGATGTTGAACAGAGAATTTTCTTTCATGCAGGTGCTTTCGTAGTTTAGGTAATCTTGTAGCTGCTGATACTTACATGATTACGTCTGTTTTTATTGTTGGGCACAGTATTACAGGTTAGTCCTGCTTGCCTAACTTTGTTAAAAGTATCTATTTTGCTGTGTTGTAATATACATCATGATGTCCAGACCAAGCCATTTCGGCTTTCGCGAAGTGCCTGAAGGCCGAGCATCGAGTCTTAAAGAAGGTACATAGAAATTGTTTTTGGCTTAATTACACTAAATACCCTTAACTATAAGTAATTATTACTAAAGTACCTTAAAGTTCTTTATTTTTCCTAAATTTCTTTTGTTACAGTAAGCTCCCTTAAGTGCTACATTTAAGGGTATTTAAGTGGGAAAACATCTATCAAAACCAAAGGTCAAGGGAGCTTAATGTAACAAAAAAAACTTTTAGTGAGAAATAGCGATAGCCAAGGGTATTTTGGTGTAACACCCCCCCCCCCCACACAAAAATTAAAAAATCTCATGCTCTTTTTTTAATGTTGTTAGGAGGCTGCATGGGTTCTATCTAACATAGCAGCAGGGTCGGTTGAGCACAAGAAACCGATATTTTCTAGTGAGGCCACTTCGCTGTTGGTACATTTACTCTCAACTGCCCCATTTGACATATGAAAGGAAGCGGCATATGCTTTAGGTAACCTCTGTGTTGCCCTGGCAGAGAAGGGTAGGCAGCCGAGCATAATTCTCAATCATTTAATTCCACTTGTTGGACATGGATGCCTTCCAGGGTTTATAAATTTTGTCAGATCTGCAGATATGGAGGCAGCAAAATTGGGACTTCAGTTCCTGGAAGTGGTAATCAAATTACTTTTGTTGCAGTAGGAATTTGCCTCCCTAGATTTTATGTGAATCTTGTTTTGTAGCTGATATAACTGTATGCTGATAAATCTCAGAGGCCAAATTGAAGGAAAACTATCTTATGTTTGTTCGAATAGCAGGAAACCACCCAGACCGCCATAACTTGCACTTTGGGCCTCCTTATTTACCAGACATTGCTTTGCAGTAATTACACCCCGTCATATGCTTAAGTTAACTGCTTCATGAGCAAAATGATGGGGGTAGGCTAGGCAATTTTGAAGTGGCGTTGAAAAGGGAGCAGAGTGTGCAGGCTGTAAGGGGTCTGAGTGCTTTCCTGTTGTTTGCGGCTGAGGGATATCAAACTTCCTAACTTCAAGGAGATCTCCTGTCATAAATGAAAAATAAAAGTATAGGATTGGCTGTTTGCTCATCCTTGGATCAGCATCAGAAAATTTCACCGACTAAATTATGTCTAATTCGTATTGTGGCGTCTGCCGTGATTATGCACATTGTGCTATTTTCTTCTTCTTTTTAATTAAAATTTTACAATTTCTACTCTTTTTTTTTCTCTGAAAGTTATAAATGAAACCAGTGAAGTTCAAACAACACGGTTGGTACATAATTGCATCTGTCCATACCTTTCCCTGATTTGTAGACAATAGAAACCCATTCAAGCCCACCTCACAAATAGAAACCAACAATGCCTCACAAACAACCCACAAAATATAGACTCAAAATAGGTCCCTTGCATACAACACTGCACTCCACTACAATAACAAACAGCACGAGGAGTTTGCACTCAACCATCGGCTATCCAATTTGATCAGCGCTGCCCACATCATAAAACATACCTCGGATTTTGATATTTTGCTCAGCATTTGGTCATGGTTTTGTTGTTAACAATTTGATAACTCTATTCGGCGATAAATCTTAAAACCTTGCTTCATTTGAAGACTCCAAGTTAGAAGAGGATGCTATTTAATTGCAGGTAATGAGAGGGATGCCCAATGGGGAGGGCCCAAAGCTTGTCGAGAGGGAGGACGGAATCTATATGATGGAAAGGTTCCAATTCCACGAGAATGAGGAGATGAGAAACATGGCAAATGGATTAGTAGATAAATACTTTGGGGAGGACTATGGACTCGATGACTAGAACAAGGAGAGACAGCATGACCGATGCCAGCTTGAACTTGTTGTTCAGTAGCTTGCTTTTTTGTTCATATTTGATGTTTTAACGTCAACTTATAATATGAGTCTGCAATGAGAACTGAAGTTTCTCGGCTCTTTGTAAAACCTAGCAGGGTGTTTGCCGTTATGCATAATTGAACATTTGTTTTATGTTTCATCAACACCAACTATATCATCAACACCAACTATTATTTGTTCGACATGTATACAGCCGCATTGCTTTGGTATGCATACAAAGTTCATATTGTTGTGAGGATGTATCAGACTTCGTTTAAATATTGCACAATATATCATTGAGGTAAACATTGGTGATATATATTTAGTAGGGTAAATTGTTATGAAAGGAAAAAACCAAGCAGTTTTTCCGGTTGACAAACCCCCCCGGACTCAGCGGTTGTCAAAAACTCTTTGGAAAATTTAATGCAGTTTATGTATTGGTGTCTGCTATTTTTAAATAGGTAATAGATATCGCAGGCAACTATATGGATATCGCAGGCCACTGTATGGATATTGCAGGCAATTAGGGATAGCAATTTTGTCGTCCTGTAGGTACTGCGTTGTTGTCGTCCTGATTAGGGCGGGGATTTTTGATTGTTGACCATGGGACGAATATAGGAAAAAACCAATCTTTAATTAGCGGGGACGGGGCGGGGATGGTATGAGCTTCCTCCGTCCCGTCTCCGCAATATATATAATTACTAAAATTAGTCTCATGTGTAATATTATTTACATTGTGTAATTCTATATATAAATACCCGTTATCCCATCTGTAATTCTGAACGCCTCCACACTCTTCATGCATATAATTATTTAAAACATGATGCTTAAATTTAAATGTTTTTTTTGTTCAAGGGTTGACATGACTTAATTTTAATGGTTATGTATGAATATTTTGAACCAGCGTGGTCTTGGAAATGAAAACTTGAAAAATGAATCATTATGATGGGGCAGGACAGGGACCCTTGGGGACTTGGGTTCCTCAATGGGGTAAGGAGGGGATGGATTTTGTTTGTCCTGGTGCGGCATGGGGCAGGGATTGAGTGAGGTTTGATATCTGTGGGGTGGGGACGGGTAGGTAATCCCCGGCCCGCCCGGCCCTATAGGTGACCATACAGCTATTGCAGGCAAGGTAATTTTTTTGACGGCTGAAAAAAATTAAGGTTTTTGGCAACCACTTCAAGGCTAGTGGTTTTTTGTCAGCATGAAAAACTGTTTCGAGGGTTTTGACAATTTACACTATTTTAATTTTTTATAGATTACCGTTTTTATTTATTTTCATCCATTTTTATGATATGATTAAATTGAAGATTGTCGTGATAATTTTGAAGTTGGATTGGAATCAAATATGCATGTTATGATTTCTGAGTAACAAATAATGATGGAATAAATAGTCAATTTGATTTAGTATATCTCAACTTGCTTGAATGAAGAATTTTAGAAAACTAACTAGAAAACAGACATCATTGCTTTTTGGCATTGTAAGAGACCAAGAGTACTTGGGGGCAATTTCAAGTAACGTGATACCAACATGTGAAACTATTCCTATTACTATACTATACCGATAATTAGCAATAATTAGCAAATGGCTTGCTCTGCACTTCTTTTTCTGTTCTTCTTATCAATCTCCATGTTATTTTCAACTTCGTAAAAAGGGATGGATGGGGTTGGTTACAATTTTTAAAGAAGACATGAGATTCATTGCAGTTATTGAACTTGATTGGATTTTTGTGAGCTTTTTAATTGATTTCTTTTAAAGAATTATAAAGTCATGTAATTTATCAATTTCAGAATTCACTGCTCTATTACTTTTGCATTAAATAGTTGTGATATTCTATGAATATTAGCTTTTTGCATGTGCACTGTGCTGCATGTATTTAATAAACTAGGCTTTTAAGAACCAAATTAGTTAATTTAGATAGTGGAATGGTTTTTTTAAAGAGAGGAGCGTTTTTATTAGGAGAAAGAAAAAAGGAAACAAGTTGCATCACTAAATTTGGTTGTTACGGCTATGAAATTTGATTTGATTTTTAGGGATTATTTTAGTTGATTTCTCTTGTAAATAAGAATACCAACCATTAAATTGATTTCAAAATTAAAGACCCGTCCTTTTGCCAATTAATAATAGAGATTTAACTTTAAATTTGTTTTATTATTATTTTTTTAATGTTGTGTTTGATGTTTTTTTTATTCCGTAACAGCCGTTTTGAGGGAGGGGGTTAGGTCTCTAGGCCCATGAGAACTTTCTCCACATGGTTGGTTGAAAATCCTCGTTGCCACTGCAAGTGGAGGATTTCAAACCCAAGAGGTTCCATCAAGCGGGGAAGTGTCATTATCGCTCGAGCAAATACTTTTTGGGATGGGCTTGGTAAGAGGTAAACGGTATTTCCAGGAATATAAAATTTTCATGATAATCAAATGACCCAATTTCATGTTAATCCTATTCTCCAAAAAACATGTGTTTATCGTAAATTACCACGAAATATTCCCGTCTGACATCAAAAGAGCCATGGCCATCCGTCGCCGTCCTTCATTTCCATCCGCCGGCCGGCCCAACACCAATTAGCAGTTCGCCGCCGGCCATCGCCGATTGTTCACCGGCTGGCGTCGATCGAACGTTCACCATTGACCGGTCGTTCCCGCCGCCCGTCACCGGCCTCGCTGACCCTCCTCCGATTGGCAGTTCGTCGCCGGTCTCGCCGCCATCTACCGACCCTACTCCGAACTTTCCGTCAGTCGACGGTTGCATATACATATATTATCGGGAATGATTAAAGTAAACCAAGTATGTTAATACAAGATTCCTTTGAATTAGATGCCCGGTCATCTCATTCTTGGGAATACAAGGATTTCCGGCAATCTTCCATTTCATGTACCAAGCGCAACCTGTCTCCAAGCAACATAGTTATTCTTTTAACACTAACATATACATATACATATGCATACGCGTGCAATGCCCGTGTAAAAATTCTATTAAACAAATAACCGCATGAACCGCCAAAAAAATAATAGTAAAAAATCCCAAACTTCAAAGCAGCAGACCTCTTCTGCAATGAATGGATCAATTGATTTCTCATAGGCACAGAATCATATCCAACCGTCCAAAATAATCAAATCAGCGGTCATAAACGCGTCTAGAGATCGACTTTCTCGCCTCCTATATAGATTAACGTGAAGAATAGGAGGTTTTGGAATCGGAGGTTTTGGAGAGAAAAAATAAGAGGTACCATGGATTAAATGATTTACTGAGCCCAGTGAGCAATGGCTCAGTTGATACGTCACTTCATGACCCAGTGAAAATACGGATGTGTCCCTCTAAGGGAAAATGTGAAACAACTGCTGCCGTGTGCAAGGATTTATATGTAACTTTGAATTCAAAATGCTACATTTCATATTGTTTTAGAAATTCATTCATGATGAAACTGTAGACATATACTTTTTGGAACCCCACAGATTTTAAGATAACGAGGAAATAAATAATCCTAGATGCTATTAAATTAGTCGTTATAGTCGTTAGAAATTCTTGCAACAAAAAATTCAATACCAAACGTTGGATTTTATTTATTAGTTTTGCATTAATATTATATATTTATGCTGTTAAAATAGACACCAAAATACACAGCGGATGACCGATACGTGTGAATCAGAACCAATGAAAAAGATAAAACGTAACAACCACTCAAAAGCAATAAGTAATCAAGTAAAAAACACACCAAGCAAAGGACACAATATATTATCTAGATTCGGTACGCACTTGCACACAATCCTGCAAACCGGTGACGAATTGCTTTCACGGTTCAACGAAGAATTATAAAAGATAATTTCTGCCCTTTTTATCTCATCTAAATACAGACTTCTCTCTATACAAATCTCTCTCTCTCCTTTTTTTTTCCCCAAGCCGCAGCCACCATAAGAAATCCCTCTGGAATTTTATTGTGCTGCAGCCCCAAACCCTTGGCCCTCTGTGGATTTTTATTATGCTGCTTGCTTCTATTATTAGCCGCAGCCCCTTGAAAAATAAAGGCCATGTTATTTCATTAATTAATATACAGAGCAGGGGTTCTTAGAGATAAAAGTATTTAAATAGAGTTTAGTTCAAATTGAGATATGTTGGAGAATTTAATTAATTAGATTAATTAAATCTTTTCTAAACATATTCGTACCCAAAACCTCATATCTGCCTTGTGCGCACGTATCGCGTTCGGAGTATGCCGCACTTGCACGCACTATGCACGTGCCTCCGAGTCTTGAGCTTTTGGATCTCGATCTCGATCTCCGAATTTACAATCAATTTCAACAATTTATTTAGTAACTCAACCAATTAATAATAATGAACAAATAATTCTAGATGCTATAAAACTAGTGAAATTTTTTGTCTCTTGCTTCTTCTTACAAGAACTAACAATCAATATTCGTACTGGCCAAACAAGGATTTTTCTTATTGAGCAATGGCATGTCATGTGCTATATGCTTCAGGTTTATTTTTTTTCTTAATTTTTTTATAATTATCATTGCTTAAATTAATAATTATATTAATAATGCTTACTTTTAATTTTGGCACCTGAAAAACATCCTGCCCTGCCACCGATTGAAGGAGAGATCATTGTATCAAATATAGGAATGTCGGATTCGTATTGGATGAATTTTTTAAAAACTGGAAATCGGACGATTTCACGGCGATATAAGTTCCTATCGGAAGTTCATATCAGATATCAATATCGGGCATATCGAGTATAATATGGGATATTCCTACGTACATATTAAATATATTAGTTTAGTCTACATCGAATACTTTATAAAATTATTTCATAAATTTATAAATATATAATTATGATAAATCTTAAATTATCATCTATTATAAATACATATAAAAATATTTTTTTTTGGTTTTGTTAGTTTATTTATATTTGGTTTGAGCTATTAGGCTTTTGACAGTGTTTATAAAGGTTTGGCCCATTATTATCCAATAAACAAGAATACCAATTTATTAAATAAATAAAATAGATAGTTTATTTTAATTTAATAATAATCTAATATAATTCATATTGGCCAATACTGGGTTGACACGTATAATCTGATATATTGACCGATATTTTAAATATTGGACGGTATCGGATTCAAATGAGCATTATCGATAATGATAAATATCAATTAACAGAATATCGGCCGGTATTACCAGTATTTGATTAAATGAGAGATAAAGACGGTGGCTTGGAACAGAGGTTGGGAAGCATGTGAACCAAATTAAACATCAAGTGATATTTTCACACCCCAACACTTGGACCCTAGTTCTGCTGACCTCTTTACTTCTTCTTTCACTAGTTGGATTCCTCACTCATCAAGATTCCTCAATTGGCATGTTGGCATGTTGTGGTTGCAAATATCGTTTGACATGTTTAAAAAGAACAAAATTATAGAAATTTTAGGTCTCTTGTTCTTCGGGATATTATCCCCGATGCTTCAATTAGGCTGGTTAAGTTTTTTTATGTTACGGATCATGGCAGTGGACCAATTAATCGAAATTGGAGTGCTCTATCTTCTTTTTTAAAAATGCAATCTTAAGCTATTGTCTTGTAATACCCTTGGTTTTGTTCTCATATATTTCGTGTTTGTTTTCGTTTTGTAATTATCTTATTTTAAATATATAAAAATTTGGGCTTTTTCCCGTAGCCGGCTAAAAAAATAAATATATAGAAGGGAAATATGGAACTAAATAAGAGCCAAACAAGGTGCATTTGCCTTATCAAAATTGGGAAAAAGAAAGGATATGTTTTGATGGCATGCAATACATTTTGGAAATAAATTACGCTTGTGAAAGGGACATGATCGTGACGGACATAGCCGTGAAACAAAACACAACCGATGATATATATATATATAATGGAGGAAAGATGTCGTAGAAGGCTTTTTCGTTAGACGGCTTGAAAGAATACATCCTCCACCATTTTACTCGACGATCAGCACCAACTATCTTGATCTTCATCGTTTAATATGTCGATACATCCTCCACCATTTTACGCCAAATGCCTCCGTGTTTCATCCGTGTGTTCCTTTAGACTCCCATCTATTCTATTTTATTGTTTGTTTTATCTGAATTCAACCAGAGACTCTTCAATTCCTCCATTAACATCATTAAACCTATTTTTAATTCATTTTTTTCACCCACTCTCTCATTTTTACCCTATAAATATCACCCCATCTCCCAGCTCTTCCCTATTCTGAAAGTTTATAAAAAATTCTCTAAATTCCTAAGTTTAAGAAAGGTGTTAAGACTAGTTAAGAGGAGTTAGCAATCCAAGTCTGTTTCGGTGAAGACCGGAGCCATTCCCGATGATACCGCAATGCCACGAAGACCCCTATCTCTCTCTTACTATCTTTTCAACGCTACACAAACCGTAAGTCCCTTCCTCTTTCTTTCATTTCACCTAAAAACAATTCCTAAAATATGTGGAGTTAACTTTTAAACTTTTCTTTTAAACATTTTTTATCACACTTACTATTTTACATAATTCACGCTAATACTTATAATATCACAAGATCATTCATCTTAATTACTTTTAATGTGTTCACAATTTCATGCGAAATAAATCTAAATCGATTCTTTTCATATAAATACCATGAACTTTAAAAGTAATTTTTTATCGAAACCTAAAAATATATACCTATAGGAAATTCATGGAATAATAACCTACCCCATCATATACACTATGGATTTATAGCACGATATTTTAGATACATATTTAATTTGTAGAATACAATTTTCATTAAAATACCATTACTTTACAAAAATGTTTTTTAATCGATATTTTTAAATTCTTTGCAATTACAGCTCTACAACCCTTTTAGGGGAACCTATTTATGGATGGTGCGGGTTATCGCTCGTCCTTGAGATAGTAGCGCGGGATACAGATCTTCTCACGGAGAATTCGGTCTCGAAAAAAAATAAAAGTACGATATTTTAACAAATTAAATCATTTTGAAAATTTGCATAAATCATAAATCCGTATTTTTCTATGAAAACTAATTTTAAAAAAATATATATTATTAAAATAAAAAATTAAAATTACACAAAAATACCACCAAGTTTTCAAAAAGTATAGTTTTCACAAAAATATCATAAACTTTTAAAAACTAGGTTTCATCACTAAAATACTAATAAAACTAAAATACATTTTAATAAAACTCTTAATATTATAAATCATTCTCGAACTTTATTTTTAAAACAATATTATAATATTTTTCATAAAACCCCCTCGAGGAATGCAAATAATGTAAACAATAAGAATAACTCTTTAAGAACCCTACATTAATATAGATTTAAGTGGTATAATTTCTCTTGAGCACTAAGGAGCCGGAGAAAGTGAGTGTTTTCCTATTCAGGTTAGACAACACTGCAATTTAACGGAATTATCAATGATAAGCGTCTTGGAAAAAGATACAAATCTTGCCGTTCATGTGCAGCGATTGTCCGATTATTCCCGAACTTAAGCATTTTAAAAGCTAAATCCATCAATAAGATATTGACTATAACTTGAATACACATTCGAACTTATTGTAAACTCAAACTCAAATCCAACTCAAACCCAAAGTTGAACACTTGATCTTAAACTTGAATGTAACGACTCTGAAATTACTGTATAAAAAATTCTTGTTATTATACAGAAAAGAGTATTATAGCTTGTGTAAGAGTTAAAAGTTATTTTTATTAATTAAAAGCAAGAAATAACTTGTAACTCATTGGTAAAGTCTCTACACAGCTGTGACATAGCCCGTGCGTTCGATTTCCATCAGACCCAATTATTTTAAAAGATTTTTCTTTTTAATTTTTCGGAAGCCCAAGAGTTGCACGTGCAATACACGGTGAAACGAAAAGTTTCACAAAAATCAAACAGGCGCAATGGGATGTACACACCCAACTTGACACGTGGCACAAATCTCGAGGCAGATCACCAAATCTCAACCACCCGTTTTTTCATTTGGGTCGGCACCGACGGTCCAAAGTGCTCTAAATCATCCCGTGCTTTGACACTTGTCCTTTCGAATCCCCTTAACTCCCCTACACTGTTTGATTTTCCTGCAATCAAACAGAGATCTTTTAATTCACCATTTAACACTATTCCAATGCATTTTAATTCAAAAATTTAATTCTCAAACTCTAATTCTTCACTATAAAAACCAACTCATGCCCTAACTCTCTCCTATTCTAAAATTTCTAACAAAAATTCTCTCAAACTCTCCAAGTGCCAAGTGGAGTTAAGCCCCCCAAGTGGAGTAGCGAGCCAAACTCGTCGACGGGAGTATCTCCGACGAAACGACGACACCCAAAGGCTTCTCCATTCTCTTGTTTACCATCTAAACTTGTAAGTACATCTTCTCTCCTCTTCTTTCATTTCAAAACTATCATTTAAAAACATATCGGAAAAATGGAGTTAACTCCGATATGTGTAGTTTTAACCATTGTACTTCCCTTCCTAAAGAAAAATAGGTCATAATAACTTTCTCACACTACTTGTAACTTGGTTCGAAATTTTTTAGTTTTGAGTTTAATCAAAACTTTCATGTGAAACTATTATAAAACGAAATTTTCATTAAAATATCATGAATTTTAGTATAACACTGTAGGGTGTTTTTCGTCACCCCATTGAGATGGGAATACGCACGCGCTTGTCAGGCGCATTACAGATTCCCCCTGCCTAGGATAGGCTGGGGTTTATTGATTGTGGGGATCTGAATCTCCGGCAGCCGCGGACTAAGCTGCCGTTAATTACCCCTCGCATTTGGAGCGAAAGAACTTCCGATTGACGAGTTAAACTGGTCATGCGAACTCAATATGCAGTGCGTTGGTGTGCGTATTTTTTTTGTTTTGTTCCACTTGTAAAAAGATATATATATATATTTTCTATATATAAAAACAAAAATAAAAAAGTAAATAAATATTTAGAATTTTTTTAATTTATTATTATTTTTTAAATTTTAAAACATTATTTATAATTTATTTTTATTTATTTAATATTTATTTAATATTTTTTTTAAATAAAAAAAAGGATTAAATAAAGAAAAGAAAGAAGTTCAGAAAAGAATAGAATTATTATTATTTTTAAAAAAAATTATTTATAATTTATTTAATATTTATTTATTTTATTATTTATTTATTTTTTAATAAAAAAGCTTAAAATAACGAAAAGAAGAAAGAGAAGAAAAAAAGGAGGGGGGCCATCACATATTCAGCATGTGACCCGTCACATGCTCCTCATGTGAGGGGGCATGCGACCCGTCACATGCTTAGCATGTGAGGGGCCGTCACGTGCTTAGCATGTGACCCGTCATCACATGTTGAGCATGTGACCCAGTTTTTTTTTTGTTGCAACGTGGAATTTAACTCCAAAAGAATTTTACACGGCCGAAAAATGTAATGTGGAGTTAAATTCCCAAAAAAAAAGATTTTTACTGTGGAGTTAAATTCCAAAAGAATTTCTGTAGTGGAGTTGAACTCCAAGAGAATTTTATTTGTGGAGTTGAACTCCAAAAGAATTTCTGTAGTGGAGTTGAACTCCAAGAGAATTTTATTTGTGGAGTTGAACACCAAAAGAATTTTATTTGTGGAGTTGAATTCCAAAAGATTTTCTCCTTTCTCTTTTGAGAAGAAACCCAAAATGGGTTCTCTTGAAACTCCAAGATCTAGATCTTGGATGATAAAAAAAGAGACCCTTTTTCTTCTCTTGATAGAGTTTTGGAAGATGGGTTTATGGTAAAACTTTGTTTAGTTTTTAAAAAAAGAGAGCTAAGCTCTTGATTTATTTGGAAAATGAAAAGGAAGAGAAAGAACTTGAAGAAGAGAGAGTGGAGGCATAAACCCTAGTTTTTTTTTTGGAGAATGAAAAATGTTATTTTTTATTCATCATCGTGTTGCCTTATATAGGCTTACATATGTACATATAGCCCCTTGGGTTTTACAAAATGGCATTTGCCCATCCCATGGCTCATGTGCCATTTCTTTTTGCACATAAGCCATGTGCTTTACAAAAATTTGGCTTTATGCCCATTTTGCATACATTCATGCATAAAAAATTACATAAAAAATTATTTATTACATGATCTATATTTTGGCATGGAGGAGGCTGGCCGCAGGCTCGACTTGGGCATGGGCCCGCTTGATCTGGGCTTGGGCCCACCTGGCTTGGGGTTGACCTTGATTTTGACTCGGTCAACCGGGGGTGCAAATTTTGACCCCAACAAAGTGCCCCCCATCAATAAATGTACACCGCACATTTGAGTTGTGTGCATGAAATTGATGGATCTTGAAGCTGAATTTCGAGGTGGAACATCATTCTGGGGGCGGAGCATCATCCCGGGGAGCATGATTCCCGGGATCAGAGCATTATTCCGAAGAGCGGAGCATGATTCCAGGGGTCGGAGCATCATTCCGAAGAGCGGAGCATGATTCCAGGGGATCGGAGCATCATTCCGAAGCGGAGCATGATTCTAGGGATCGGAGCAACGTTCCGATGAGCGGAGCATGATTCCAGGGATTGGAATATCATTTCGAAGGGCTGAGCATGATTCCAGAGATCGGAGCATCGTTCCGAAGGGCGGAGCATGATTCCAGGGGATCGGAGCATCATTCCGAAGAGCGGAGCATGATTCCAGGGATCGGAGTATCATTCCGAAGCGCGGAGCATAATTCCAATTTGCGGAGCATAATTCCAGGGATCGGAGGATTTCGGAGCATCATTCCGAAGCGCAGAGCATCATTCCGAAGGGCGGAGCATAATTCCAGGGATCGGAGCATCATTCCGAAGAGCGGAGCATCATTCCAGGGATCGGAGCATCATTCCGATGAGCGGAGCATGATTCCAGGGATCGGAGTATCATTCCGAAGAGCGGAGCATGATTCCAGGGATCGGAGTATCATTCCGATGGGCGGAGCATCATTCCAGGGGATCGGAGCATCATTCCGATGAGCGGAGCATGATTCCAGGGTTCGGAGCATCATTCCGAAGAGCGGCAGACATTCTGACCGAAGCATAATTTCGATGCAGAGGCTGATTCCCAGGCGAAGCATAATTCTGACAGAGAAGGCAAATACTCCGAGGCGAAGCATGATTTCGACACGGGGTACATTCTGAGACGGAGCATGATTCCGGCGCAGAGCTTGTTGGTTGACTTGATTCCGAGGCGGAGCATAATTCCGACGAGGAGGTCGTTGGTTGATTCCGAGCCGAAGCATAATTCCGACAGGGAAGGCAGATACACCGAGCCGAAGCATGATTTCGACACGGGGTACACTCTGAGACGGAGCATGATTTCGGCGCAGAGCTGGTTGGTTGATTTGATTCCGAGGCGGAGCTTAATTCCGGCAGGGAAGGTAGATATCCTGAGGCGAAGCATGATTTCGACACGGGGTAAATTTTGGGACGGAGCATGATTCCGCCGTAGAGGTTGTTGGTTTGATTCGATTCGGGTTGACATCAGCATCGCTATACTGGAATATGGTACCAGAAGCGAATCATCATTTGCCTTTGAGAGGATTTTGGGATTGGTTTTGGTTTGGCATCTGCATTGCTGCACTGGAATAATGCCAGGAGCAACTCATCATTTGCCTCGGGAGGATTTAGGAATTGGTTTTTTCTTGGTATCAGTATCGCTACACTGGAATATGGTACCAGGAGAGAATCATCATTTGCAGGAAGCGATGGCTTAGGAGACAGGTTTCAGGTCCCTATCACCTAAGACTTTTCATTTTGTGAGCCGCAAGGGTCTCACAAAGCATTTTCTCCCTACGGATCGTAAGGATCCCGTAGGTGTATTTTCTCCTTAGGAGTCGTGGGGACTCCTAAGTGTGTTGCTCTTTTGTGAGTCGTAAGGATCTCACGCGGGAATTTTCTTCTCACAAAGTCGAGAGGACTTTGCGAGTGCATTTCATCTCTTTTTCACAAGTTTGCGTCCTTTCGGGTTTTCACAAACTCGCCGGCAGTCCTGCTGTTTTTACTCACGGAGCCCTTTCGGGTTTTCATCCGTGCCCATTTTGCTTGTGGACATACCATTTTATTTATTTTATTATTTTGGGGGGGGGGGACTTTGAATGTGGTCCCACCGGTAGGACGTGGGAGAGATTGGGATTGTTTTACGCCCGTGGATTCTATACGGTTTTGCAGGATGTATGATCCAGACCGTAGGGCCGAAAAATTTTCGGGACTTTGTTGGCGTCTGCATCGCTGCACTGGAATATGGTACCAGGAGCGACTCATCATTCGCCGCTTGGGAATTTGAGTTTGGAATTTGGTTGGCGTCTGCATCGCTGCACTGGAATATGGTACCAGGAGCGACTCATCATTCGCCATTTGGGAATTTGAGTTTGGAATTTGGTTGGCATCTGCATCGCTGCACTGGAATATGGTACCAGGAGCGACTCATCATTCGCCGCTTGGGGATTGGGGAGCGATGGCTTAGGAGACAGGTTTAGATCCCTATCGCCTAAGGCTTTTCAAATTTATGGGCCGTGAGGGTCCCATAAAAGCATTTTCTCCCTACGAGTCGTAACGATCCCGCAGGTGTATTTTCTCCTTAGGAGTCGTGAGGACTCCTAAGTGTGTTTTTCCTTTGTGAGTCGTAAGGATCCCACAAAGGTTTGTTCTCCTCATGTATCGTGAGGACACGTGAGTGGGTCTTCTCAATGGAGCATAATTCCAAAGGCGGAGACCAGCCGCGTAACTGGTGATTGCGGTGGGATATAGGTATGATGAGAATTATTTGAGCCCGTGGATTATATACGGTAGTCAATTTGGGGACTGGCCGTAGGGCTGAGAGAATTTTAGGATTTTTTTTTTGGTTTGTTCTTGTTTTTTTTTTGTTTTACCGCGATTGCTCTATCATTTCAGCTTTTCTTATCGCGAAGATCGCGATTGCCCTATC
Source organism: Agapanthus africanus (assembly GCA_030015575.1). Classification (NCBI taxonomy): domain Eukaryota; kingdom Viridiplantae; phylum Streptophyta; class Magnoliopsida; order Asparagales; family Amaryllidaceae; genus Agapanthus; species Agapanthus africanus. The sequence continues at coordinate 898,347,853 of CM057337.1, forward strand.
ATTTCGGCTTTTATTCGCGGTTGCCCCATCATTTCGGCTTTATTTTCATGTTTATTTTACTCGCTGATTTTTATTGCGAGTTGTCCCATCATTTCGGCTTTTTTTATTTTTCTTTTATTTACACATTTTCTGATTATTTACATATATATATATATATATATTTTACATTCCCAGTTTAACGACTTAGAGGTCGATTGTTCCCAGTTTAATGACGTGGTGGTCGACTGTTTTCAGAGAAAGGCAGATGTCTGAGAGAATCGGTTTCACGAAGAACTTCGGTCTCCGTTTGTATGAAATTGGCGGTCGCAGCTTGACTGTTTACTAACACGCCTTTAGACAGCTCTATCTCTCCTGCCTGGTATTGCTTTTCAACCCAATCTTTGAAGACGAAGCAGTCCTCAATGGTATGACCTATCACTCTGTGATAGGGGCAATATTTGGGGTCGTCGGTCATATTCGCTTCCTGCGGTCTTTTTGACTCTGGCAGTTGTAGACCGTTCCTCAGGGCGTCTTTGAATATTTTACGGATGTTTTCCCTTCTGAAGGAATAGACCTTATCTAGCTTCTCTTTCAGTGGAGATTCTCCACCCTCTCCGAACACTGGTTTCCGAGGCTGGTTGGCATTAAGCCCGCTCAACCCTTGCTTATTCTGGTTAGCCGAGTCATTGAAAGATTCAGTATCGTCAGAATTTCCGCCTTTGCGATTATCGTCCTTTCGGTTTCTCCAGGACCTATTGTTATTTTGGGAATCCGAGGAGGACTCCTGCTTTGAGCACTCCAGCATCTGAACTTTCCTGGTCAGCTCTTGGAATGTTTTGAGACCCGCGGTGCATAGAAACGGGGCCATCCAATTGTTGAGATTTCCGATGAGGAGACTGACAGATTGGTCTTGCTCTATCGGCGGTTCGCATTTGACGGAGAGATTGAGCCATCGGGTTATAAAATCCGTGTTGCTTTCGTTGTTCTTGGGCTTGGTCCTTACGAGCTCGGCAATGGTGATCTTATCGCTGACGCTCATGAACCTTTGTCGAAACAAAGATTCCATTTGGACGAAAGTAGTAACGGAGCCATCCGGTATGCTCGCGTACCAGTCGAAAGCAATATCGGTCAAGCTATTAACGAACTGGCGGAGGAGAAGCGCGTCATTGCCCCCAGTATTCCCGCATGAGGCTTTAAAGTGGGCGATGTGCTGATTCGCATTTCCCGTCCCATCGAATCTTCCGAATTTGGGGATGACATAGCCGCTAGGAAATTCTACCAGATCATACTGAGCAGGATATGGTCTCCCACTACTGCTGACATCTTTTTGCACTTCGGCTTCGGCCACCAATGTTTTGGCTTTGCTGGCAACCAAATCCATGATTTGATCTTGAGTTAGCGGGCTACTGTCATCGGCAGCCAAGACATTTCCCGAGATAGGATGCGACTGATTTTCATGCGGTCCGCCCACTTTTGGATTTGAGGGAACGGGCGTCGGCTGTTTCGGGACACCGTTTCCTGGTTCATGAGAGCCCTGCGCCTGATTGGGCGGCTGAGAGGCAAGTTGGACCGTGAGCTGTAAGACGACATTTGTCAAGTCGTCAATTTTTGAGTAGAGCTTGGCCATCTCCCTGTCTTTGTTTCTGAGCTGTTTTCGGAGCTCTTGGAGAAGTTACTGCTCTGCGTTCTTGGGACGGAAGATTGGCTCATCTTCACTTTCCGAGCCCGACTCCTCATGGACCGAAGGGTCTTTCTGCCTATCATCCTCGTCGAGAGGGTTTTCATCATCCAGCGGAGGTGGCTGTTCTTAGGAAGCGGCAACCACATTCAAACCGGATTGGATTTGAGATGTGGTGGCCCTATCCTTGCTCTTGCTGCGCGTGCCCACCATGTAGACGGTATGGACCACATATCCAGCCATCTCTTTATCTTGGGCAGCTGATTTCGCAGAGCGGTCCAGGCTTTGGAAATTCATAAATTTTAACATGGCCAGAGGCCTAGCCCTTTTGTTGGCTCTGTATCTGAGCCGCTTCTGCCTCAGCTTTTCTGCCTTGAGCACTTGGCAGGCTTCTGCTCTTTGGGAAGCCGCCATAGGCTGAGCGATGGGGAGGCTTGAGAAGACACCCAATCGAGCAATTGTCAGAGGCGCCGCTGGAGCTTGCTCAAGACACGTCGTAGCTTTGTTGGTGTTGATGGCCTTGGCCCCAGCTGGGGCCAAGGAAAGTCGTTTAGACACCGACTTGCGTTTGGGTTGGGGCGCCCTCGAGATCACTACATTTGGTATATTGCCTTTCGAGACCGGTCTGTCTGCCACCTGTTCCCCTCCGAATGGCGGCGCGACGCAGAGAGACGTCTCTCCTGAGATTCGGGGCAGATGCTATTTGGTTTTATCCGTCCACCTCTCCGAAGATGCCAAGTTGATTTATGGCACCGTGTATCGAAGGTTTAGACGGATGCGGCCGATGTAGCAGACTTCGTCAGATTCCCCCTCGCTTGAGGGGTTTTTGATTGTGGGGACGCTCTTCCCTGCAGGCGCAAGCCCCTGCAGTTAATTACGCTACCGCATCGCGGTAACAACTTTCTCCTTGTCCAGATGTTCACTTCGTGTCGTGGGTGTTTGTTTTGTTTGTGGTTGCCCGTGGATTGTATACGGAGACTAATTTATGTCGTCGCCCGTAGGACGTGGATTAGTCCAAATCCGTATTTTCTTAGATTTGGGTTTGGGGTTTTGGTTTGAGGATACGTTAGCCATATTTGAGGCTAAGATCAACTCAAACGTTTGTTAAGGATACGTTAGTCTAATTTGAGACTAAGATCAACTTAACAGGGTCATTTAGATCCGACAAAAGAGCATTTGGGCTCTATTGTTTAGTTTAGAGACTTTGCGGTCGATTGCCAGTTTAGGGACATGGTGGTCCAACATTCCTATTTTGGGGACGGATATTGGTTTAAGGACGCATAAGTCCATGAGTTTAAGGACCCCACAGTCCGTATTACCAGTTTAGGGACATGGTGGTCCAACATTCCCATTTTGGGGACAAATGTTGGTTTAAGGACGCATAAGTCCATGAGTTTAAGGACCCCACAGTCCGTATTATGTGTGGTTATCGGGACCCGTCACCTCTCTGATGACGTTGAAGGATTACAACGACAAATATCAGAGGAGTTCAGAGATGTACCCTTGAACCGGGTGTAAATTGATTTGGGAGAGCAGCTGTGCTCAGGTCCATTTAATTTGAGGACTTATGGCCAGAATTGGGTTAAGTCCAGTTAGAAAATGTCTAACATTTTATTCACATTTGGCCTGTTAGGCCTTTGATTGGGCTCTGCCCTTTTTTAAATGATGCACAGTATCTAAATTGGTCTGTTAGACCTTTATTTGGGCTCTGCCCCTTTTTAATAATGCATTGCATTTTTTATTAGGCCTGTTAGGCTTTTTAATTGGGCTCTGTCCCTTCTTTAATAATGCAAAGCATTTATTGTTCTGACAGTGCGCCGCGTGGCTTGTCAGGCGCTTTGCGTTAATTGAGGAGCGTAAGGCGCAAATTCATATGGAGGTGACACGTGTCGCGCTCTGGTGAGCGCAAGCGCAATGCGCTGCGCTAGTGCGCTGCCGACACGTGGCGCGCTCTGGTGACTTGCGCCAAACCAAGAGAGCAGTGCTCTGTTTTTAGAAGTGCAAGGCGCAACTGTTCTGTGATTGACACGTGGCGCTCTCTGGTGGCTTGCGCCACTCCAAGGAGCACAACAGTGCAAATTTCAAAAGTGCAAGGCACTGTTTAATATTTTGATTAAATTTAGATCAAAGAAAATAAGTTTTTCTTGTTTTCAAGAACCAGTGGTTCATCAAAAGGCAATGCCTTTATATAGATCAAAAGATCTAGTAAAGAAGTAAATTACTTCTTTATTATTATTCTTTTTTAAAGATCTTGATCTTGTTCTTAGATCATCGATCTTTTTAGAAGAAATTCTTCTTCTTTTTTTTTCAAAGGTTTTTACCTTTTTTTTTATCTCTCTGAGTTTCTTCTCAAAGTTTTCTTTTCAAGAGCTCTGTATCTCTCTATCTTGATGTCAATGTGTTTTAGACTTGGAGTCTAGGAGCCTTTATATAGTGCCAATTGATTTGTTAAATCAGTTAAAGAGATCTTTATCTGAGTGATTTAGGGATATTTCCCCACCGTTGGATCTTTGACCCAAGAGCTTCTGTTTTACAGAAGATAATCTTCTTGTTTTAAAAAGATTAGAAAGATCTTTCTGGAATTTTAATTCTGTTTTAGTGCTGGCACAGTTGGCGCAAGCGCACCTGCGCTTGACACGTGTCGCGCAGCTCAACTGCGCTGACACATGTCGCGCAGCGCAGAGCGCAGATCATCTGAAGCGTTGCTTCCTTTATTTATATTTTAAATAGAGTCTTGCTCTGATTGGGTGCGCTGTCTTGGGCGCAGCGCCCCTTGCGCTGGCGTATCTGCTTTTGACACGTGGCGCTCTGCGCGCAGCGTAAGGGATCTGAAGCGTTGCTTCACCTTTTGAATTTGAAATTCAATCAGAGTTTTGCTCTGATTGGGGGAAACAAATGCCCCCCTACCGTTGCGCTCACGTGGCGCACACGTGAGTGCAGCGGTGGCAAGATCCAAACCGTTGGATCAACTCAGGAGTTGAAGAGGTGCACAAGCGTCTATAAATAGGACCCTCGGTCCTCAACAGATGATTATCATCTTCAAGATTTTTAATTTCAGAACTTCAGAGTCTTGCTCTTGTTTTTTCAAGAACTTCAGAGTTAAAACTCTAGAAAAATTTTAGGTAAAATTTAACTTAATTTAAATTAAATTAATTTTAATTAACAGAGCCTTGCTCTCACAGATCTTTGATCTAAAGAAAACCCCTTTGGGGTTTCACCAACAGAGCCTTGCTCTCAAGAATCCATAGATCTAAAGAGATCTTGTTTCAGTGTTTTTACCCATGAACAGAGCTTTGCTCATGGACAAAATATAGATCTTTTAGATCTAAAGATGAAGAACTCTTAAGAGTTTTCATGGATCTCTAAGATCCCAAATTTTTTTAATTTCTAGGAGTTAATTGATTTTAATTTTTTTTTAATGGATTCTCTCATCATTATTACAGAGCTAGGCTCTTTTAAGGAATTTTATTCCCTTGAGACCAGAGTTTGACAAGTGTCACTCCGTGACGGAGTTTTGCTCTGAAAGGGGAGATTTTCTACTTGTCTGTAGGGATTTCTCATTTAATGAGAGTATTCTTTTGGGGATCTACTCATTAATTGACAGTCTCATCCAATGATAGGGCTGTCTTATTAACTGATGCATTGTCATCCAGATTTTGTGGGTCCACTTTTGGTCCCCTTTCCACTGCATTGCAGTGTGGTACAAATTTTAAAGTACCAAGCGTTGGGCTTTTAAAATTAAATCATGATACTGACGGCTGAATCTCGTTTTTCTTTGCAGGCAATCATGTCTGCTGATCTGTCTTTCCCATTTGTTCGCTCAGAGGGAGGATTTCCTGAGGCGCCGGTGGACCGGGAGGTGTTCGCTCTCATTAAGGATCACGACCCCGAGTATAAGAACCTTCACTTGTGGGGTAGGTGGTATAGTGAAATCATCAAGGGTCGTCGAAGCTTCGGTTGCGCGACACCGTCAGAGCCTATCTCGTCAATCCCCTATGCAGATGAACCCCCGGTGAAGTATGCCGTGGAGGTCGTGAACTGGAATTCGGAGGATCTTCTCCAGCCTTCGATTACTGCCGTTCCCGTGCAGCCGCCGCCAGCCGTGGACATTTTGGGGCGGCGCATATGCCAGGGTGAGGCATGCCCTTGGGGACAACCTTATAATATTGGATTGACCCCTCGACAACCGGCCGGATATTTGCAGTGGGCCAGGTACATCCTATCAGCGAAAAGGACGCATCTGATGAAGATTGGTCTGTACTCCGCCGTCTACGTCTCATTGTTCGAGTACCCTGTTCCCCCGACGTGGTGGGTTAAGGTATTCATAGAACAATGGAACATCCCCACCCATACCTTCCTTCTATCGGACAGGGAAGTCTCCATCTCTTTGGAAGAGTTCGCTGAGATCTCGGGTTTGCCGGTGAGGGGGGAGCATTATGAGGAGCTTTTTTCCCCCAATCAGAGCAAAGCTCTGTTTGAATTTCAAAAAATTCAAAAATTGAAGCAACGCTTCAAATTCCTTGCGCTGAGCGCAACGCGCCACGTGTCAAAAAATGATACGTCAGCGCAGCGCCCAAGGCAGCGCGCCCAATCAGAGCAAAGCTCTATTTAAAAACAAAATTAAAAGAAGCAACGCTTCAGATGCGCTGCGCGACACGTATCAGCGCAGTTGCGCTGCGCTCTGCGCTGCGCGACACGTGTCAAGCGCAGATGCGTTTGCGCCAAACAGAATTAAAATTCCAGTAAGATCTTTCTGTTCTTGTTAAAACAAGAAGATTGTCTTATGTAAAACAGAAGCCCTTGGATCAAAGATCCAACGGTGGGGAAAATTCCCCAAATCACTCAGAGAATAATCTCTTTAACAAATTTAACAAATTAATGGGTACTATATAAAGGCCCCTAGACCCCAATTCCAAAACATATAGAGGGAGATCAACAACACAAAGAGAAAAACAGAGACAGAAACAGAGAGAGAACTCAAAAGAATTTTGAGAAGAACTCAAGAACATAAAAGAAGGTAAAACTTTTGAATAAAAAAAGAAGAATTTCTTCTGAAAAGATCATTGATCTAAAAACAAGATCAAGGATCTTCAATATAAAAATATAATAATAACAAAGGCATTGCCTTTTTTATGAACCATTGGTTCTGGAATCTTAAAGATTCTTTTCTTGAATCCAAAATTGGATCAAGATAATTAAAACAGTGCCTTGCACTTGCAAATCTGCACTATTGTGCTATCTGAATTGGCGCAAGCCACCAGAGAGCGCCACGTGTTAGCACCATAACAACTTGCGTTATGCGCTTTTAAGATAGAGCATTGCTCTCTGAAATTGGCGCAACTTACCACGCACGCCACGTGTCAGCAGCGCAACAGCGCAGCGCATTGCGCTTGCGCTCACCCGAGCGTGACACGTGTCACCTCCACATGCGCTTGCGCTCAATAATTGGCGCAAAGCGCCTGACAGGCCGCATGGCCACTGTCAGTTTGATTAATGCACTGCATTATTTACAGAAGGGCCAAGCCCAATTAAAAAAGGCATAACAGGCTTAATAAAATGCAATGCATTATTTTAAAAAGGGGAGAGCCCAAACAAAAACAGATGCTGTGCATCATTTAAAAGGGACAGAGCCCAAATAAAAAAGGCCTAGCAGGCCAAAAGAAAATGCAGTGTATTATTAAACAGGGGCAAAGCCCTAGCACATGCCTAATAGGCCAAAAATAAAAACGTTGAATATTCTCAACTGGACTTAGCCCAATCATGGCCTTAAGTCCTCAAATTAAATTGACTGAGCACGGCTGCTCCCTTAAATCAATTTACATCCGGTTCAAGGGTACATCTCCGAACTCCTCTGACACCTATCGTTGTAATCCTTCAACGACGTCAGAGAGGTGACGGGTCCTGACAACCACACATTAATACGGACTGTGGGGTCCTTAAACCCATAGACTTATGCGTCCTTAAACTAATGGACTAATGCGTCCTTAAATACATCTATACAGACTGTGGGGTCCTTAAACCCATGGACTTATGCGTCCTTAAACTAATGGACTAATGCGTCCTTAAACACACCCATACGGACTGTGGGGTCCTTAAACCCATGGACTTATGCGTCCCTAAACTAATGGACTAATGCGTCCTTAAACACATCCATATGGACTATGGGGTCCTTAAACCCATGGACTAATGCATCCTTAAACTAACATCCGTCCCTAAAACGGGAACGATGGACCCCCACGTCCCTAAACTGGAACATGGACCACCATGTCCCTAAACTGGCAATGGACCGCAATGTCCCTAAACTACCTATGGACCACTACGTCCTTAAACTGGAATAATAGAGCCTCTAAATGCTCTTTCCGTTAAGTTGATCTTAGTTTCGAATCAGACTAACGAACGTTTAAGTTGATCTTAGCCTCAATATGGCTAACGTATCCTTAAACTAAAACACCAAACCCAAATCTAAGTAAATACGGATTTGGACTAATCCACGTCCTACGGGCAACGGCATAACTTAGTCTCCGTATACAATCCACGGGCAACCACAAACAAAACAAACACACACGACACGAAGTGAAATTCTGGAGAAGGAGAAAGTGGTTACCGCGATGCGGTAGCGTAATTAACTGCAGGGGCTTGCGCCTGCAGGGAAGCGCGTCCCCACAATCAAAAAGCCCCTCAAGCGAGGGGGAATCTGACGAAGTCTGCTACATCGGCCGCATCCGTCTAAACCTTCGATACACGGTGCCATAAATCAACTTTGCATCTTCGGAGAGGTAGACGGATAAAACCAAATAGCATCTGTCCCGAATCTCAGGCATGACGTCTTCACGCCGTCGCCGTCTTTCGGAGGGGAACAGATTCTGGCACGCCCGGTGGGACCTTTTCCTCTTTCCACTCTACACTTCGTGTGTCGTCTTCACGAACGAATCGCGGTTTGTTAATGGTTGCCTTTGGGTTTCAAGTTACTAAGATTTGGTATTTTGCCTGGTGCAGAAATCAAGCATCAATGGCCTCCAACTGCTCGAGCTGCTCCAAATGCCAATGCAACCGACGCTCCGCCTCACCTAGAGGTGTAGCCTATGGGCCTCAAGCGGCCTCCATCCTTGCCATGCCGGTGGAACAAGTGACTCAGGCCACCACCGGTCTGTTTTTCGGGACCATGCTCCCGCTATCAAGCTTCACTATTCCAGTGCCCGCACCAGAAGCGCACAAGAAGTTGGTCTTCGATCGGCTCACTGCTACAACGGCCCCTTTCAACGGGTCGTCCAATATCAAGCCGGCAGCCTCTGTCTTTACCAGACTGAACCAGAACTCTGATGGGCCTACCAAGAAGCCCATGAACCCTGAAGTGGCCGTCCCGAGGAAGACAGCCACCTCTACTCCTGAAGTCGTCAAGGCGGCTTCTCCTGTTAAAGAGTCGGTCTTTTCAAGGCTGACCATTCCGACTCCTGCTCTTGCTCGAGGGTATGTCTTTGACAGATTGAACATCGCCACTCAAAGGACAACATCAGTCTTTAAGAGACCGGCACCGGCAGCGCCTCATCCGGACAGGGGGCAAGACGAAACTATCCCTATCGCCGAGCCAGTCCCAACGGCTCGTCACGCTCGACGTCGCCACTGGCGCCGAGTAAGGAAGGCCGGGGGCAACTCCCCCTCAGGGCTAACTCCACCTGCTCCGATGATGGAAGTTAATGCTGCTGTTCCAACTGGGAACAGCTTTGAACCGCTAAGGAGAGTACGCAAGAACTCTCCGACTGCTACACTAAAAAGATCTCCTCCACCTGCGGAGAGTGTTACGGATACAAAGCTGGAGCAGCCCCCTCAACGGCTGTCCTCCAAAATTTATAAAGTCTGGCGGAGGGTTCAAGATTCCGTAATCGACCAAGATCACTCTCGCCGGCAGAAAAAGACGAAAGTGCAGGAAGAAAAGAATCGTCCTGTTAAACAGCAAAGGACGACAACCGCCAGGGTGCCCGCTGCAACGGCCCCTTCAACTTCAATGGCCCACAAGAGAAGGAGGCCGGAGAAAATTCCCACGCCTGCGGCAAATGTCAAAGGCGGCGAGCCCAAACGCCCTAAGTCCGGGGGCATTGTAGTCCATACTGTATACATGGCGTCGGGGAAGGAGGACAGCCGTGCATCTATAAGTCATAGACCGCTTACATGGTCAATGACCAAAGCTCAGGAGCAACAGCAGAAGCTCCAGGAAATGATGAATGCGATGGCCGCACTCACTGGGCCAAAAGAAAGCCCCGAAGCGTCCTCGGATCAACGCCAGGAGTAAGAAACTGACGTTGAATTCCTTCGCAGGATACTGGAAAAGAAGGATAAAGAGGCTGCGGAACAAGCAGCCAACATAAAGCGAATGGCCCTCCTGTTCCAGGACATGGTGGGTATGATGATTCAACAAGATCCTCCTGTTGAAGATCCTCCGATCATCCTTGAAGACGACAGGGGAGAAACGTCAAATCCTCCACCGGCTCTGTCAACAGCCAAGGAGGAGACAATCTCCAAAGCTGACTTGGAAGAATATATAGCTCAGCAGATACGGGTTCATCAGGCGACTGAGGCAGCCGGTCAGGTCGTAAAAACAGGACGACCATATCCGAGCTGGTACGATCAGATAAAGTACCCGCCGGGCTATACAATACCGAAATTCCTTGTCTATAAGGGGACGGGCAATCCCCACCAGCATGTTGCCCAGTTCAGAGCGCTTTGCGGCAACACCGGCGGTGATGATAAATTGTTGCTTCGCCAGTTCGTTGGTAGCTTATCGGATACGGCATTCGAGTGGTACTCTGAGCTCCCAAACGACTCTATCAAGACATTTGCGGAGATGGAGCTGCTGTTTACCCAGCGTTTCGCAAGCGCTAGCGAACGCACCCCGATAACGGCATTGATTAATGCCATGGTGAAGCCAGGCGAAACATGGGTTCAGTATGCGATTCGGTGGCGGAACTTATGGTCAAAATGCGAGCAACGCATAGAAGAGGCTCCGGCAGTAGGCATGTTTGTGGGAACCCTCGATCCGCAGGCGACCATATCCCAATTCATGATGTTCTTCAAGCCGACTACCTTCCAGGCCCTGATCGACAAGCTAGCTCAAATGGACCAGATGGGCCATAGACCGCCCCCTCCAAAGCCGGACTCTCGAAACGAGAAGGGGAAGGGAAAAGCGATCGTTGTCGCCAATGCTCAACAACAGCCGAGCAACTTGAAGCCGGCTGTCCGTCAAAATAATATGCATCTGCGCGTACCCCTTGAGGAAAGGCTAGGACGTCCTTACTCGTTTCCTCGAGATAAAACGAGAAGACTGTTCGAGCTGGCATTGCGCAACCGACTCATAAATCTGCCGGATCCAAGACGTCCGTCGCAGCCAAACGACGTCAATGATCCCAATTACTGTCCTTACCACCGAGTATTGGGTCATCCGATCGAGGATTGCTACGTCTTCAAAAATTGGATTGAAGACCAGTACCAACAGGACAAGTTCGCGTTGTCCGACAGATAGAAGGTGAATCCGCCGCAGCCTCACACCCCTAAAAGGGTGAATACGTCGGGGGCAATGTGCTCTCTCGTTGAAGAAGCTCCATGGGAGGTTGTGCTATCAGCCAAAACAAAGAGGATGCTGAACGATCTTCAAACATGCCCAGCAATCAGGTGGAAGAACCCGTTGGAACCTCAGATCATTGAAGGGATGTTGAAGCCGCGTCAGACTCCAAAGATCGATGGTGGTGGCCCAAGCACTCACAACCAGCCGTCAAAATCTTCAAAGAAGAAGAAGAAGAAATCCAAGAAGCCCATGAAGCCGGCGACAAGCGCACGGACTTACAAAAGCAGATTGACGCACTGGACGAGTACAACCAGAAAGCACGGACTCCCATCACACTCCAGGAGTTCCTCAACCATGTCTTTCAAGAGGAAGATGAGGGAGAGAGTTCGTCGGATGAATCCGAGGAATACGTGGCGAGCTGTCATATGATTTCCCATTCGTTTACAGACGATAAGGAAATTCCTTGCGCTGAGAAGCTGGGGGCAGATCCTAAACCGGAAATTCTGGGGCCATCGGATGAAACAATTGACGCATTCCTCAAAGAAGCTCTGTTGAAAAGTAAAGCTGATCGGGAACGCGAGATGGCCATATTTGAAAGGGCCAAGCGACAGCGACTTGACGAAAGTGTTGAGACACTCCCGCTGGAGCAAAATACGTCTACCGCAGATAGAAGCAAATTCAAGATGAGGAAAAGGTTTGCTAAAGCCATATCAATGGGTATGAAGCTACCATCCTCTGAAGGAAACATTACTGGTGAAGCGGAAATGCACCTCTCCTACTGCCTGTATCATCGGAAGATTTCGCACCCCACCGAAGAATGCAAAGCTTTCAATAAATGGTGGCAGGGATATGTTGCTCACCGACAACATTTCAAGCCGGAGAAGCGCAAAACTCGTCGGGAGCGGAAAGGTACGACCGAGGGGCTTAACAGAAATACCGGCGATTGTCGCATGGTTAACACCGGGGGATCCCAAGTTCTCACGTTCGGGAGCGACTCTGACGAGGAAATGGCTCTTAGCCCCCTCTTTAAAGAGTCCACCTCGGGAAAAGAGGAAGAGCCGAAGGTCTGCGAAAATCTCCGGCTGCGTAATCGGACGCTACCCGAAAAGAATTTCGGACCCTCAATCAAAAAAGATAAAGGGAAAGAAAAGGTCTCTGAGGATATCGCCCTAGATGACCAAGTCATGGAAGAGCTAACTGCCAAGGACCCGCCAAAGAAAAATAAGATGGATTACAACGTCTTAGCGCATCTGAGAAAGCTACCCCCGCAGCTCAGCATTCTTGACGCCCTTTTACTATCAAAAGAGGCAAGGGATTCATTAATTAAGGCACTACAGGAGCCGGAACAATTCCAAGCTTTTCTTGCCGAGAAAAAGATGAAGGATGAATTGGAGGAAGTGCACACGGCCGATATCACTTTTGGCGATGAAGACCTTCTCCTTGGGATGTGCGAACACAATCGCCCCCTCTATGTCTCAGGATACTGCCATGATATAAAGATAGGCAAAATCGTGGTCGACAATGGATCCTCCGTTAATCTCCTTAACGTGCGGGTGTTAAAGGAAATCTGCATGAGCGTCCAGCACCTTGCTCGGGATAAGATCACCATCTCCGGGTTCGACTCCCAATCATCAAGAACTCTTGGGTCTGTGATACTGACGCTACGCTTTGGGCCACTTGTCACGGACATTAAGTTCCACGTCATAGACGCCAAGACATGCTACAATGCTCTGCTCGGCCGACCATGGTTACACGAGTACAACATCATCCCTTCTACACAGCATCAGTGTATGAAATATTTTAAGGATGGTCTCGAGTATACCGTGACGGGAGAACTGAACCCGTTCTCCGTGAACGAAGTCCGCAAATATGAAGATGCCAAATACTTCTTACCGGATTTCGAAGACACGGAGAGGTGTCACAAGCCGGAGAACAAAGCTAACGTCACCATCCCTGTCTTCGGGAGTGATACCGAGGAGGAAGAGTAGATAGTTTATTCGGGTCCACCCCAATATAATAAGCCGGGACCATTCGCTCCTACGTTGATCTTTGGTAGTGACTCAGAAGATGAGTTCCACTCTGTATTCTCTGCTCGGCCTTCAATACAAACGTCCGCTGACGAAGAGCAAAGTCTACAACTCGCCATGGTTCCACTTAAACATCATAAAGAACTGGATGCGCTCGATACCTACAGTGTAGAGGAGCTGCGGACGTTCTATGTCCCTCCCAGGCGAGAAGGCGAAAATGCAATTCTATTCTACCGCTCTGAAGAAACCAAAGTGGAGAAAGAAATCTGGCATGGTATGGATCCTACGCTTGACAGGCTTCAGCCAATCCGTCTGCCCAGATATTATACAGAAGGCTTGAAGAGGTTGCTGAAGTGCCAGGGGATATCCTTCAAACAGATCGCTCGAAAAGCCAAATTCTATGACAGGGTCTGGAACGTTCCCGGGACTCAGCACAAGTTGCCTAATGGGAGAATGGAAACAATCGGGCTTGGATACATTCGGTCCAAGAAACGAGAGCTACTCCGCGACTGTTACGTCGTGCATGACTTCAATGAAGAAGCGGATGCTCAATGGGAGGACGCTAATCCTGAACCAGTAAAAGTTCCTGATGCAAAAGTGCCCAGTCTGTCGTTCGAAGAACAAATGAACAGGCTTATAAGGGAAGCTGGTCAAAAAGTCCGAGACGACCATAACCACGAAATGGACATTTATGAGAAAGCCAGGATGCAACGCCTCCTTCAACAGGCTGTGAAAGACGAAAATGCCGCTCCCTGTCAACCTGTTGTAAAAAAGGCACGACGCAGAGGCAGAAACAAGTCAAAAAGCGGAAAAGACATTCAGCAACGACAAAGCGGAACCAAGAAGCCACGCAGTCGGGAATCGAGTGGTCCAGATTTGTCCCTTATGAAGAAAATGAGTCGAGCATACTCTTTTCCTCAGGACAAGACAAAGAAGATACTTGATCGAGCTATTAAATACCAGATGCTTACATACCGGAGCCCAAGCACCCAGAGCAAGCAGGCAAAGTCTCACACCCAAACTATTGCTCTTATCACCGAGTAATAGGGTATCCTCTCGAAGACTGCTTCACCTTCAAGAACTGGGTTGAAGATCAGTATCAGCTCGGCAAGTTCGCTCTATCTGATGGTTGGAGGGTAACGCCGCCACAGATGCACGAACCCAAAGCCACGAAAGCAGAACCAGACCCACATCGGTCTTCGAAGCGAGCTCGTACTTGTCACATGATAACAATATCAAAATAAGAGCCCGAGAACATGGATGACCTTCCCTGGTGCTTCGAAAACAGCAACGATGGGGTGATCTCAGAATTTCCACCAGCACTGAAGGAGCTGGAAGATGGAATACATACTACCGCAGATAAACTCAAGAAAATTGAGTTGGGGACAGCGAATGACCCACGACCGACATTCGTCAGCGAGCTGCTATCTGAAGAAAGGGTGGCTGCGTTAAAAGACGTGCTTATGCAGCATAGAGATTGCTTCGCATGGAACTATTCCGAAATGCCGGGACTAGATCCAGAAATTGCTGTGCACAAATTGGCGATATCCCCGGACGTCAAGCCAGTCAAACAGGCGCCAAGAAGAATGCGGCTCGAGCTTGAGATGAGTATCAATGCCGAGGTCAAGAAGCTAATTGACTCTGGCTTTATCCAGGAGGTTCAATATCCTGAATGGATCACCAACATCGTCCCGGTGATGAAAAAAATGGGACAGTGCGCATATGCGTGGACTTCCGGGATCTCAATAAAGCTTGCCCGAAGGACGATTTCCCAGTGCCAGTCACCGAACTGATGATAGACAATACGTCCACTCACGAGGTTTTCTCCTTCATGGACGGCTCATCAGGGTATAATCAGATAAAGATGCATCCCGAAGACCAGAAGCACACCGCCTTCAGGACTCCGCTAGGTATATTCTGCTACAAGGTGATGCCCTTCGGTCTAAAGAACGCCGGTGCCACCTATCAGAGGGCCATGACGAAGATCTTCGATGACCTCATACATGAAATCGTCGAGTGCTATATCGACGACCTCGTGGTGAAAAGCAGATCATACGAGGAACATCTAGAGCATCTGAAGACTGTATTTCAACGCCTCCGACAATACAACTTGAAGATGAACCCTCTCAAGTGCGCATTCGGAGTTTCCTCAGGCAAATTCCTAGGATTCATCGTCTGACACCGAGGTATCGAAATAGATCCGTCAAAGATCAAGGCGATCATGGAAATGCCTCCACCAAGGACTCTCAAACAGCTGCGGTCTCTCCAAGGGAAGCTCGCGTATATACGGCGATTTATAGCTAACCTTTCAGGCAAGTGCCGTCCTTACAGCCACTTGATGAAGAAGGGAACCCCTTTCGTTTGGGATCATAAATGCCAGAGCGCGCTGGACGAAATCAAGCAATACCTGCAGAATCCGCCAGTGTTGGCTGCTCCGATTAAGGGAAAGCCCCTCATTCTTTATACAACCGCTCTTGAAGGTTCCTTAGGCGCATTATGGGCGCAAGAGAACGATCAAGGGAAAGAAAGAGCACTCTACTACTTAAGTCGAGTTCTACTGGGGGCAGAAAGTAACTATTCCCCCATTGAAAAACACTGCCTGGCGTTAATCTTTGCGATAACCAAGCTCAGGCACTATGCGTTGGCGCATGAAGTCCGTCTTATATCGAAGGTGGACCCCCTTAGGTATTTAATGTCGAAGGCCATACTGACTGGTTGACTCGCTAAATGGGGCCTGTTCTTGATGGAGTTCTCGATAACATATCAACCTCTCAAGGCAGTGAAAGGCCAGGCCATCGCCGACTTCCTCGCTGAGCATCCGATACCTGCCGATTCTCCTCTGAATTGCGAGCTGCTAGATGAACATGCGTTTGACGCGATCGACGGTGGTGATACCCGATGGGAGCTTTATTTCGATGGAGCATCTTCCATGAAGAAGCGCAAACAAAGTACGTCCATAATCAAATCGGGGGTAGGCCTTATCTTCGTGACTCCACAAGGAAGGATAATGCGCTTTGCTTTCTCCTTAACAGAGCCGAGGACAAACAATGAAGCCGAATACGAAGCTTTAATAGCAGGCCTCGAGATCGCCATCGACATGGGAATTGAAAACTTCCTCATATACGGAGATTCTCAACTGGTCGTCAGTCAAGTAAACGGCGACTACTAGACGTGCAAGCCAAAACTGGTGAAGTACGGCGAAAAGGTGCAACAACTGTTGAACCAAATTCCTTCCTACACTTTGGAAAACATACCGCGTGCAGAGAATAGCAAGGCGGACGCGTTAGCCAAGCTCACTAAGGAACTGGCTGATGAGAACCTCGATGACGTCAGAATCGTAGTACAAAGCCGTCGGGTGCTCGCCCTAGCGGAAATATCTCCGGAATTACCCGAAGAGAAGAGAGCGACTGAGCAGACGACCCTGCAAATAAAAGACCGGGAAAAGGCTGAGGATTGGAGAGAAGTCTTTATAGACTACTTAAAATACCGTCGAACGCCCGAAGATGCGTCCTCAAGACATCAGCTTATGAAACGAGCTCTGTCTTTCGCCTTCGTCAATGATACTCTGTACAAGAGGTCGTTTGATTCTCTGTGGTTGAGATTCCTAGGACCTGACGAAGCGAAAAGAATCGTTCAGAAAGTTCACGACAGACTCTGCGGTTCTCACCAAGCAGGCCCAAAGATGAAGTTGAAGATTAAACGGATGGGTTACTACTGGCCCACGATGATTTAGGACTGCCTCGAATATGCGAAGCAATGCCACTCGTGCCAAATCCATGGGGACTTCATCAACCAGCATCCAAATCCACTACATCCAACGGTGGCTAGCTGGCCGTTCGAAATATGGGGAACTGACATAGTTGGCCCCATCGAACCAGCATCGTCTAGAGGACATCGTTTCATCCTGGCGACGACTGACTACTTCTCCAAATGGGCAGAAGCAGTACCGCTGAGGGAAGTGATGACGGAGAATATCCTCCATTTCTTCAAGATGCACGTCATTTACTGGTTTGGAACTCCACGACGGATCATCTCCGATAACGGGCCAGCCTACAGAAGCCACAAGATCAGTCGCTTCGCGCAGTAGCATAATATAGACTGGAGATATTCCTCGGTTTATAATCCGCGGGCTAATGGTCTAGCCGAGGCCTTCAACAAGACCTTGACAAAGATCATGAAGAAGACGGTGTCCCGAAATAAAAAGGACTGGCACGAGAGACTGCAAGAAGCTCTTTGGGCGTATCGAACTACGTTCAAAACGGCCACGAACACAACGCCGTACGCGTTGGTATTCGGTACAGAAGAAGTACTCCCCCTCGAGATAGAGTTACCCTCTTTACGAGTGGCAGTCTACTACGAGCTGACGGACGAAGAAAATGCTCACCTTCGGCTTGAGGAGCTTGATGCCCTTGATGAAACCCGGCTCCTAGCGCAACAAAACCTGGAGGCTTATAAAGCAAAGATGACGCGCTCATATGAAAGATTGACTAGGCTGAGGACATTCCGCCAAGACGAACTCGTGCTAGTGGTCAAAAGGCCTATGATCCCCAATCGCGCCAAGCGGGGAAAATTCGAGCCGAACTATGAAGGCCCATACATCATAGACAAGGTCTACCAGGGTGGAGCCTATCTACTCATGGATATGCACGGTGAAAGGCCTTTCAGGCTAATAAACGGCCGCTTCCTGAAGAAATACTACGCTTAATGAGCCACAGCCTAGGTCAATGATAGATGACGACGACTATGTCCGCTCGCTATTTTCCTAAGCCCGAACTCTATAAGTAGTAGCCGACCTTCTTCACCACGGACCGAAACGTCCTTAAACTAATGACGGACCGAAACGTCCTTAAACTAACAACGGACCGAAACGTCCTTAAATTAATGACGGACCACTACGTCCTAAAACTAACTGTAGACCGAGATGTTGATAAACTACGGTGGATTGCAACATCCCAAAGCCGATATATAAAAAAAAGAGAATAAAAAATAAAAAAATAAAAAAAAACGGTATGCCCATAAGCAAAAAGGGCACGGATGAAAACCCGAAAGGGCTCCGTGAGTAAAAACAGCAGGGCTACCGGCGAGTGTTTGTGAAAACCCGAAAGGGCGCAAGCTCGTTATAAAAAAAAAGAATAAAAAGAATAGAATAAAAAGAATAAAAAAACGGTACGTCCATAAGCAAAATGGGCACGGATGATAACCCGAAAGGGCTCCGTGAGTAAAAACAGCAGGACTATCGACGAGTGGTTGTGAAAACCCGAAAGGGCGCAACCTCGTTAAAGGACACTTACAGGGTCCTCTCGACCTTGTAAGGAGAAACCACCCGCGTGAGATCCTTACGACTCACAAGGGAGCAACACACTTAGGGATCCCCACGATTCCTAAGGAGAAAATACACTTGTGAGATCCTCACGACTCGTAAGGAGAACTCTTTTATGGGACCCTCACGGCTCATAAGATTTGAAAGTCTTAAGTTATAGAGACCTAAACCTGTGCTTAAGCAACCCCCACAACCTTCGATATTTCCCTACAAGTGGTTCAATTCTGACCCTTGTATACAATCCACGGGCGCGAATAAATATTTCCCTAACCAAGTCACATCCGTGACTGGGGATATGTTCGCATGGTGAACAACCCTTGTAGGTCCTCTCGATTTACAAGGAGAAAACCCTCTTGTAGGATCCTTACGACTTACAGAGGAACATACACTTAGGAATCCTCACGATTCCCAAGGAAAAAATACACCTACAAGATCCTCACGACTTGTAGGGAGAAATACCTTTGTGAGACCCTTACGGCTCATGAAGTCAAAAGACTTAGTCGACAGGACCTTAACCCTGTTCGCTAAGCCACCTTTGTTCGACATCGACAGAGGCAAATGATGATTCGCTCCTGGCAATATCCCAGTTGTAGCGGTGCTGATGCCGAAATCGGTGTCTAATTCCAGGCCTACAACGAAAAGCCAGCAGGCCGCACATGCATACGAAATAGCCGAAATGATGGGGCAACTTGCAATAAAAAGCAGCAAGTAAAAACGTATGCATACAAAACAGCCGAAATGATTGGGCAACTCGCAATAAAAAGCAGCGAGTAAAAATAAAATAAATAGCCGAAATGATTGGGCACCGCGAAAAATAGCCGAAATGATTGGGCGATCGCGACCTTCGCGATATAAAAGCTGAAATGATAGAGCATCACGGAAATAAAACAATAATAAAAAAAATATATGATGGAACTTTTGCCCTACGGGTGAGATCACATCTATCCCTGTATACAATCCAAGGGCACAAACAAAGAGAGAACCATACCTTCCCAACAGGCTCCGCCAGAAAGCGAAGCCAAATCTCGACAGTTCACCAACAACCTAGAGACAGCCGTGACATTCGTCTCGATATAGTAGACGTAGTGCCAGCAAACGAAGCGAAGATCAAATTCCTAGTTTCACGGTTTTGACGGTAACTTATATAAAACCTGAAAGACCACCACAGATCAGTTCAACTTCCAGGGAAATCAGTGTCCTTGGCAAATACCTCAATTCAGGGAAACTAGCGTCCTTGATGAGAGCTTCCTGATTCGCGTTGGCCCGCAGAGAAACCGGTGTCTCCGCAGGAATACTCCGATTCGTTTCAACTTCGAGGAAACCAGCGTCCTCGGCAAAATACTTCGACTCAGGGAAACCAGTGTCCTTGACGAGAACATCTTAATTCGAGTCGACCCGCAGAGAAACTAGCGTCTTTGCAGGAACACCTCGACTCGTCTCAACCCCAGGGAAATTAGTGTCCTTGGTAGCGTCCTCGATTCAGGGAAACTAGCGTCCTTGACGAGACCACCTCGATTCGTGTCGGCCCGCAGAGAAACTAGCGTCTTTGCAGGAATACCCCGATTCGTTTCAACCCCGAGGAAACCAGTGTCTTCGGCAAAATACTTCGACTCAGGGAAACCAGTGTCCTTGACGAGAACATCTTGATTCGCGTCGACCCGCAGAGAAACTAGCGTCTTTGCAGGAACACCTCGACCCGTTTCAACCCCAGGGAAACCAGTGTCCTTGGAAACTACCTCAATTCAGGGAAACTAGCGTCCTTGATGAGAGCTTTCTGATTCGCGTCGACCCGCAGAGAAACTAGCGTCTTTGCAGGAACACCTCGACTCATTTCAACCCCAGGGAAACCAGTGTCCTTGGCAAATACCTCAATTCAGGGAAACCAGTGTCCTTGACGAGAACATCTTGATTCGCGTCGACCCGCAGAGAAACTAGCGTCTTTGCAGGAACATCTCGACTCGTTTCAACCCCAGGGAAATCAGTGTCCTTGGTAAATACCTCAATTCAGGGAAACTAGCGTCCTTGATGAGAGCTTCCTGATTCGCATCGGCCCGCAGAGAAACCAGTGTCTCCGCAGGAATACTCCGATTCGTTTCAACCTCGAGGAAACCAGTGTCCTCGGTAGAATACTTCGACTCAGGGAAACCAGTGTACTTGACGAGAACATCTTGATTCGCGTCGACCCGCAGAGAAACTAGCGTCTTTGCAGGAACATCTCGACTCGTTTCAACCCCAGGAAAATCAGTGTCCTTGGCAAATACCTCAATTCAGGGAAACTAGCGTCCTTGATGAGAGCTTCCTGATCCGCGTCGGCCCGCAGAGAAACCAGTGTCTCCGCAGGAATACTCCGATTCGTTTCAACCTCGAGGAAACCAGTGTCCTCGGCAGAATACTTAGACTCAGGGAAACCAGTGTCCTTGACGAGAACATCTTGATTCGCGTCGACCCGCAGAGAAACTAGCGTCTTTGCAGGAACATCTCGACTCGTTTCAACCCCAGGGAAATCAGTGTCCTTGGCAAATACCTCAATTCAGGGAAACTAGTATCCTTGATGAGAGCTTCTTGATTCGCGTCTACCCGCAGAGAAACTAGCGTCTTTGCAGGAATACATCGATTCGTTTCAACCCCGAGTAAACCAGTGTCCTCGGCAAAATACCTCGACTTAGGGAAACCAATGTCCTTGACGAGAACATCTTGATTCGCGTCGACCCGCAGAGAAAACTAGCGTCTTTGCAGGAACACCTCGACTCGTTTCAACCCCAGGGAAATCAGTGTCCCTGACGAGAGCTGCCCGATTCGTTTCAACTTCGAGGAAACCAGCGTCCTCGGCAAAATACTTCAACTCAGGGAAATTAGTGTCCTTGACGAGAGCTGCTCGATTCGTCTCGACTCGTGAGAAAATTAGTGTCTTCGCGAGGACTTCCCGATTCGTTTCGACTTGCAAGATAAAGCCTTAGGCAGCAGGGATTAAAAAACTTGTTTCCTAAGCACTGGGACCCTGCAAGTCGGCCTAAAACAGTCTCTTGTATACTATTCACGGGTCTCGCTCTCCAAAGTCGAATCTCGACAAAGAGAGAAACAACCGCTTACGAGTCCTCTCGACTCGTAAGAGGGAAAATTCTCTTGTAAGATCCTTACGACTTATAAGAGAAAACGCACTTAGGAATCCTCACGATTCCTAAGGAGAAAATCCACCTACGAGATCCTCTCGATCCGTAGGGAGAAAAGTCTCTATGAGACCCTCACGGCTCATAGAGTTGAAAAGTCTTAGGCAGCAGATCTGAACCTGCGGCCTAAGCCATCGCTATCTCTCGAAGAAACCAAGATGCTTACTCTATTATCTGTCAACCATGTTTATCAAGACAGCATGCTGATAATAAAAGAAGGGAGAAAGCAAAGAAATGATACAAGACATTGCAAAGAAAAAATGTGTATCTTTATTTATTAATTCAATCAAGTACATGGCGAATCGTACAAAAGAATAAAGAATGTATACATCTTATTCGAAAAAGAAATTTTTTACAAGTATATTGATACAAGGGCATCTACTGGGAAGGAAGCGTCTTAAATAGCCCTATCAGTTATTCGCGCACTTCCTTCCATGCCTTCTCCTGATCGGCCGCCACCGCCAGTTCTGCTTCCACTTGAGCCCGCTGCTGCAAGAAGGATGAAAGCTGCTCCCCAACTGCCTGCTGAGCTGCTTCGCGACCTTGGGCATCACGCTCGGCGGCATCGAGCTTCTGCTTCAGGTTTAGCCCATTAGAGATACGATCCAGAAGGCCCTCGAAGATATCCTTCACCTGGGCAGCGTTCGCCTCAACCTCAGCGCGCAGACGAGCCGTCTCGCTTGAGGTCTCTTGGCATTCCCTCATCCTTAAAGCCGCTTCTTGTTCCAAGTGGCGGAAGTAAGAAACGCTTTGCTCAATCCATGTTGCTCGTTGATTGCTTGCGGCTAAGGTCTCGGGAGCAGGGCGCATACACTCCGATTGATGCAGGCGGACCTTGATTTCCCTGCAGTGATTAACCCAAAGCTCGACGACGCCTCCATCATGAAAATTCACAAGCGCCGCCAACATCGGGTTAACCTCCACAGCGAAATCCACAGCAGATGGGGGAGTGTCCGCGTTAAGCTCTTCGACGTATCCGCTCAGCATGCCCAAGCTCATTACGGCACCCTTTGAAGACGGACGTCTCAGGAAGGGACCCGCTGGCATTATAACGCGAGACTCAAAGGGTGCCGGAATCGGAACGATAGCTAAAAAAAAACAAGATTCGATTAGATGACGGTTCAAGAAATATGAAAAAGTCATCGATGCGATAGTTTACTATACCAGCTACGGCAGGCGGCAAGGCCGGGAGGGCCGGTGGCGCGACCGATCTCTCATCTCCTCCTTCGATTTATAGCACTGCAATCAGGATAAGGAAGGGTCAGAAATAATTCCATTATTGAAAAAAGAAAGGCATCAATTGGAAACGATACTCACCAGCGCCACTGGAGGAAGAAGCGAGTTCAGATGGGAAGGAGAAGTGCAGGTGCAACACCTGATAGAGATGATCAAAAAGCACGCCTGAAAAGACGCAATAGTACGACATTAGTGCATAAATTATGCGTCTGAAAGATAAAACTAATGGGTTGCAAATCCATACCTTCCAACATCTGCGATGGTACAAGAGAAGGCTGAGAGGTGACCACTGCCAAAGCAGTAGCTGATGGCGCTCCCTCGAGCAATGGAGCATCGGCACTGGCCGCAACCGCGTTAAAAAAAAAACAAAGATAAACTTGTCAGAAAGGATTGCAAGATAAAAAAGGGGGGACAGTAACCCGAAATTTACCTGATGAGCCGCCAGTCGAGACGGAGGCGTCTCCTTCCTCCATCGATACGAGTCCACCTCCCGTGGCCTCATCACAGGACTCTACGGAGGCTGTCGTCGTGCTCGCGTGGCCAGGAGACGGCGGAGGACCGTAGACGGGGAGAGCAATAATTGGAGCATTGCCAGACTCTTGAGAAAGAGCGGCTGGCTTTTCCACGGGAGCCATGCCCATCTCACCCGCTACTCCTTCGGGCTCGGCGGTCGCCGTTGTCTCGTCCGCCGTTACCATAGGGTCACCAGACTCAGGTGCTCCGTCCGCCGCTGCCCCAGGCTCAGTTATAGCAATCGCCTCATTTGCCGCTACCTCAGGCTCGGCATCGACGACCTTCTCTGGCGCAGTTTCTTCAGCCCCCAGCTCAGGTCCAGCAACCCCGGCGACGTCGCCCACTGTCGGCTCGGGTTCAACCGGTGCCTCTTCCTCTGTCCCCTTAGGTTCGACGGTTTCCGCCTCCCCTTCGATTGCGCTTGACCCTGCAGGACAAGATATATAAGAACCGATGGGTTTACAATTCTTATAACAAAATCTTGAAAGATACATTACCTGAGGTAGACTTATCATTAGCCTCCCTATTTGCGCGCGCCGCCTGTCTGTGAGCTGTAGACAAGGCGACCGGGGGCTCTTCCGAGGGAGTATCAGCATGAGGAACGGTGCTTGGGCCCCCTCCCATGGCCAAAGCAGCTCTGCGTGCCTTTGCCTCGCGCCTCAGCCGCTTTCTCTTCTCCTGAGCCGTCAAGACGGACCTCTTCGAAGCTTCCTTCATCGAGGCGTCATCGTCTGTGTACAGAGATGCCTCCAAATCCTTCAAGGCATCCTTCACCGACTCTTCGAGTTGAGACTCTTGCGGTAGCCCTGATGAGGCTGGAACTTCAGTAACTGGCCCGGGGAGAGTCCCCGCATCGGCGGGCGCAGCCCCTGCAAAGAGATAGAGGAAGAAGGTTAGATTGACCATAATAAAAGGAGAATAAAGACTTAATGAATCGAAATGTACCGAAGCCTAAGGATGCTCTAAGTCGTTCCTCCTCTTGAAAAGTTTTGAGGGAGGCAGCGATGGCTTCTTCAGTGGTGATGCCTGTTTAAAAAGAAGAGGGGAAAAGCATTAGTCAAGGACAGTAATAAAAGTACGATGCAGTAAAAAAAATGCAACTAGTGATTACCCGATTGCGCAAGCTTAGCTAGCCACGCGTCGCGCCTCGCCAATCGCTCTGAAGCTGCGATGGCGGCCGCCGGATCAGTGTCATCTGGCGGCATAACTAATCCTTTATTGGTCTCGTACTCGCCCAAGCCTTCGCTATAGGGAGCGTGAGGTTCCTGACCGAATACAACATCAGCAGAGATGATCGACTTCTTCTTCTTCTTCTGCACGCGAGCCCCGGGTGCACCCAAGATCAATTTGCGTTTCGCAGGCACCTTAGGGCGGCGGGTCCCAATGTCCGCGCCGACGCCGGACTCCGGCGAAACCACATTTACCGTCTCCACTGGAGCACGGGGGTCTGGTGGCGCATCCATAGTATCGCGAAGCGGCAATCCGCGCGGAGGGCTCAACACGCGCGTTGGTCCAACTCCAGAATCTTTCATCGGAGGAACGACCGGGGTCCTTGGCTTCAGGGGAGCCTTACGGTCGCCGCCGGGAGGCGCACCCTTGCGGTCAACCAGCATGCGCTTCTCCATATGGATAACTGGACCCATTGCATGCGCGTACCAAGCCACGTACGCATTGAGGACCTTGGGAACGCAGCTTGGCTCGCTGATGAAGAAGTAGGAGCCCGTGTTCAGTCGCATGAAATGGTGCATTGCGCTCCATATCCCCTCCCTGCTGGCCACGGGCTCTTCCAAAAATGCCTCCAGCGGGATCCCTGGTGATAGCTTGATTGTTGGGCGAACCGGTAGGGGTTATACCTCATGAAAAGCACCGTCTCATTCTGCCTGAACACCAGGTATCCCGGCCGAATGGAGTAGAGGTGAAGGATCTCCTGGGCTTTCAATATGGAGGCCCCGTCCTTAAAATCATCGCGCAGCAGCACCACCGACTTGGTGGTTTCTGAGCCTATGGTTATGACTTTATCTAAAAAAGAAACCTTCGCTCCGACCAAGTGAGGATGAAGGAGCAACCCCCTAGCCTCCCGCGGAGGCGCAACCACGATCGAGGAGCCGACCAGCCGCATGACTCTTGCGAGTCTGCACTTCTCAAAAAACGGAGGAATCTTATGGACACCGAACACCCCATGCACATGCATTTCCATCCATGAGGTGAAGTAGTGCTTCGGGAAATTAGCCGGCTGCACCCCAGGTTCTTTAGCGTCCGCCGCCACGCTAAGTCCATTATATAGATGAGCCAACCCGGCAATTCCTATTGTCAACTGCAGGCCAGCTACCATCCGATGTGCTGGGTAGAAAACGGACGGCCGCATGTGGCGCGGGTGCATGGGGCGCGCAAAGCTGCACAGCCACAATCCCAGGAACCCTACAAAAAAGGTCTCCTCATCCATGCCCAGGATGGCAATTTCTGACAAGGGCATGACGGCGGCGCCGGGGAGATAAAAGTCCTTTTGATCATCCTCCGATGTGGGTTGACGGTCCAAGCCGAAGCCAAAAGGGTCATCAAGCTTGGCGAACTTCTCACTCCGCTCCGATAGAAACTCCGGTCGAATGAAGCGGGCGATAAAATCTGCGAAACTGACTCTCCGGACGCCTGATTCCAGATAAAGCCCTTCATATATGCTCAGCACCTTCACCAAGCCCGGAAACTGGTGATGAATGGCATTCTCTGGCGTCAGATCAAACACCAGCGGCTTGGTGGTGAAGACGTATTCGTCAGGAGGAAGCAGCTCCTCGTAATGCTCCCTCCTCATCGGCAGACCCGAGATTTTAGCGAGCTCTTCCAAGGAGATAGAGACTTCCATGTCCGTCATCAGGAAGGTGTGGGTGGGGATATTCCATTGTTCGATAAAAGCCTTAATCCACCACGTTGGAGGAGAGGGATACTCAAAGAGCGAGACGTAGATTGCTGAATATAAACCAATCTTCATCAGATGAGTCTTCTTCGTCGATAAGATGTACCGGGCCCACTGCAAATATCCGGTGGGTGGTCGCAGGATCAATCCAATGTTATAGGCCTGTCCCCAAGGGCGTGCTTCACCCTGACAGATTCGCCTCCCCAAAATGTCTATTGCCGGTGGCGGCTGCACGGGAATAGCACCAATTGTAGGCTGGAGGAGGTCATCCGAATTCCAATTTTTGACCTCCACGGCATACTTCACCGGGGGTTCATCCGCATAGGGGATCGAAAATATGGGCTCAGACGGCATAGCGGAACCGAAGCTTCGGCGACCCTGGATGATCTCGTTATACCACCTACCCCACAGGTGAAGGTTCTTATGCTCGGGGTCATGATCCTTGATGAGAGTGAGCACCTCTCGGTCCACTGGTGCCTGGGGAAATCCTCCCTCCGAGCGAACAAACGGGAATGATAGGTCAGCAGGCATGTTTCCTGTAGAGGAACAAAAATTAGCCATCAGTGTTGTAATTCCAACGCTTGGCGTTTTAAAATTTATACCACATTGCAATGCAGTGGGTAGGGGACCAAAAAGGGACCCACAAAATCTGGATGACAGTGCATCAGTTAATAAGACAGCCCCATCATTGGATGAGACTGTCAATTAATGAAGAGATCCCCAAGAGAATATTCTCATTAATGGGAAATCTCTAGAGACAAGGAGAAAATCTCCTCTTTCAGAGCAAAGCTCTGTCACAGAGTGACATTTGTCAAACTCTGGTCTCAAGAGAATAAAATTTCCTAAAAAGAGCCTAGCTCTGTAATAATGATGGAAAAATCTATCAAAAGAAACATTTAACTCTTGAAAGAATTAAAAATTTTGGGATCTTAAAGATCCATAAAAACTCTTAGGAGTTCTTCATTTTCAGATCAAAAAGATCTACATTTGATCCATGAGCAAAGCTCTGTTCATGGGTTAAAACCCATGAAACAAGATCTCTGTAGATCTATGGATTCTTGAGAGCAAGGCTCTGTTGATGAAACCCCAAAGGGGTTTTCTTTAGATCAAAGATCTATGAGAGCAAGGCTCTGTTAATTTAATTTAATTTAATTTAATTTAAGTTAAGTTAAATTTTACCTAAGATGTTCTAAAAATTTGAACTCTGGAGTTCTTGAAAAGAAACGAGAGCAAGGCTCTGAAGTTCTTAAAAGCAAGAGCAAGGCTCTGAAAATCAAAGTTCTTGAAAATGGTAACTATTTACTGAGGACCAAGGGTCCTATTTATAGGCGCTTGCACCCCTTCAACTCACAAGTCGATCCAACGGCCAAGATCTTGCCACTGCTGCACTTACGTGTGCGCCACGTGAGCGCAACGGTGTGGGGGCATTTGTTTCCCCCAATCAGAGCAAAACTCTGTTTGAATTTCAAAAAATTCAAAAATTGAAGCAACGCTTCAAATTCCTTGCGCTGCGCGCAACGCGCTACGTGCCAAAAACTGATACGTCAGCGCAGCGCCTAAGGCAGCGCGCCCAATCAGTGCAAAGCTCTACTTAAAAACAAAATTAAAAGAAGCAACGCTTCAGTTGCGCTGCGCCTTGCGCTGCGCGACACGTGTCAGCGCAGTTGCACTAGCGCAGTTGCGCTGCGCTCTGCGCTGCGCGACACGTGTCAAGCGCAGATGCGTTTGCGCCAAACAGAATTAAAATTCCAGTAAGATCTTTCTGTTCTTGTTAAAACAAGAAGATTGTCTTCTGTAAAACAGAAGCCCTTGGATCAAAGATCCAACGGTGGGGAAAATTCCCCAAATCACTCAGAGAATGATCTCTTTAACAAATTTAATAAATTAATGGACACTATATAAAGGCCTCTAGACCCCAATTCCAAAACATATAGAGGGAGATCAATAACACAAAGAGAAAAACAGAGATAGAAACACAGAGAGAACTCAAAAGAATTTTGAGAAGAACTCAAGAAGAAAAAAGAAGGTAAAACCTTTGAATAAAAAAAGAAGAATTTCTTCTGAAAATATCATTGATCTAAAAACAAGATCAAGGATCTTCAATATAAAAATATAATAATAACAAAGGCATTGCCTTTTTTATGAACCATTGGTTCTAGAATCTTAAAGATTCTTTTCTTGAATCCAAAATTGGATCAAGATAATTAAAACAGTGCCTTGCACCTGCAAATCTGCACTATTGTGCTCTCTGAATTGGCGCAAGCCACCAGAGAGCGCCACGTGTCAGCGCCATAACAACTTGCGCTATGCGCTTTTAAGATAGAGCATTGCTCTCTGAAATTGGCGCAACTCACCAGAGCGCGCCACGTGTCAGCAGCGCAACAGCGCAGCGCACTGCGCTTGCACTCACCCGAGCGTGACATGTGTCACCTCCACATGCGCTTGCGCTCAATAATTGGCGCAAAGCGCCTGATAGGCCACATGGCCACTGTCAGTTTGATTAATACACTGCATTATTTACAGAAGGGCCAAGCCCAATTAAAAATGGCCTAACAGGCCTAATAAAATACAATACATTATTTTAAAAAGGGGAGAGCCCAAACAAAAACAGATGCTGTGAATCATTTAAAAGGGACAGAGCCCAAATCAAAAAGGCCTAGCAGGCCAAAAGAAAACGCAGTGCATTATTAAACAGGGGCAAAGCCCTAGCACATGCCTAATAGGCCAAAGATAAAAACGTTGAATATTCTCAACTGGACTTAGCCCAATCATGGCCTTAAGTCCTCAAATTAAATTGACTGAGCACGGCTGCTCCCTTAAATCAATTTACATCCGGTTCAAGGGTACATCTCCGAACTCCTCTGACACCTATCGTTGTAATCCTTCAACGACGTCAGAGAGGTGACGGGTCCCGACAACCACACATTAATACGGACTGTGGGGTCCTTAAACCCATGGACTTATGCGTCCTTAAACTAATGGACTAATGCGTCCTTAAACACATCTATACGGACTGTGGGGTCTTTAAACCCATGGACTTATGCGTCCTTAAACTAATGGACTAATGCGTCCTTAAACACACCCATACGGACTGTGGGGTCCTTAAACCCATGGACTTATGCGTCCCAAAATTAATGGACTAATGCGTCCTTAAACACATCCATATGGACTATGGGGTTCTTAAACCCATGGACTAATGCGTCCTTAAACTAACATCCGTCCCTAAAACGGGAACGATGGACCCCCACATCCCTAAACTGGAACATGGACCACCATGTCCCTAAACTGGCAATGGACCACAATGTCCCTAAACTACCTATGGACCGCTACGTCCTTAAACTGGAATAATAGAGCCCCTAAATGCTCTTTCCGTTAAGTTGATCTTAGTCTCGAATCAGACTAACGTATCCTTAACGAACGTTTAAGTTGATCTTAGCCTCAATATGGCTAACGTATCCTTAAACTAAAACACCAAACCCAAATCTAAGTAAATACGGATTTGGACTAATCCACGTCCTACGGGCGACGGCATAACTTAGTCTCCGTATACAATCCACGGGCAACCACAAACAAAACAAACACACACGACACGAAGTGAAATTCTGGAGGAGGAGAAAGTGGTTACCGCGATGCGGTAGCGTAATTAACTGCAGGGGCTTGCGCCTGCAGGGAAGAGCGTCCCCACAATCAAAAACCCCTCAAGCGAGGGGGAATCTGATGAAGTCTGTTACATCGGCCGCATCCGTCTAAACCTCCGATACACTGTGCCATAAATCAACTTGGCATCTTCGGAGAGGTAGACGGATAAAACCAAATAGTATCTGCCCTGAATCTCAGGCATGACGTCTTCACGTCGTCGCCGTCTTTCGGAGGGGAACATAGCTGCTTCCTCCTGGCGAGTATGTCTTCGCCACCAAGCCATTGGTGATGGGCCTAAGACCCGAGAATGCTATTTAGCACCAGTTCCCGAGTCTGGTGAAGGTGCTGAATATATATGAAGGTCTTTATTTGGAATCGGGAGTCCGGGGAGTTAGTTTTGCAGATTTCATCGCCCGCTTTCTTCGACCGGAGATTCTATCGCAGCGGGGTGAAAAGTTCGCCAAGCTCGACGACCCCTTCGGCTTCGGCTTAGATCGTCGACCAGCATTGGAAGACGATCAAAAGGATTTCTATCTCCCTGATGCCGCCATTATGCCCTTATCAGAAATCGCCGCCCCGGGCATTGATGAGGAGACCTTCTTTTTAGAGTTTCTAGGATTGTGGCCGTGCTTGTTCGCGCTCCCCATGCACCCGCGCTACATGAGGCCATCCGTTTTCTACCCAGCGCATCGGATGGTGGCTGGCATACAGTTGTCGATCGGAATCGCCGGGTTGGCCCACCTATACCATGGACTCAGCGTGGCGGCGGACGCAAATGAACCTGGGGTGCAACCTGCCAATTTCCCGATGCACTACTTCACTTCATGGATGGAAATGCATGTGCTCGGGGTATTCGGCATTCATAAGAGCCCCTCGTTTTTTGAGAAGTGCAGACTCCCAAGAGTCATACGGCTGATTGGCGCCTCGATTGTGAATCCGTCTCCGCGGGAGGCTAGGGGGTTGCTTCTTCGTTCGCACCTGGTCGGAGCAAGGATTTCTTTCATGGACAAAGTCGTGACTATCGGCCCGGAGACCTCCAAGGCGGTGTTGGCGCTGCGTGATGGTTTCAAGGACGGGGCCTCCGTATTGAAAGCCCGGGAGATTCTTCACTTATACTCCATCCGGCCGAGCTTCCTAGTGTTCAGGCAAAACGACATGGCGCTCTTCATGAGGTAAAACCCCCATCGGTTCGCCCAACAATCAAGCTACAACCAAAGGGTCCCGCTGGAGGCGTTTTTGGAAGAGCCCGCGGCCACCAGGGAGGGGATGCGGAGCGCGCTGCACCATTTTACATGACTGAACACGCGCTCCCACTTCTTTATCAGCAAGCCGAGCTGCGTCCCACGGGCCCTTAACGTGTACGTGGCTTGGTACGCGCACGCGATGGGTGCTGTTATCCGAGAAGAAAAGCGGTTGTTGGTTGACCGCAAGGGTGCGCCCCCCGCCAGCGATCGTAAAGCCCCCTAAGGCCAAGGACCCATGTTGTTCCTCCGCTGAGAGGAGATGCTTGAGATGAGCCTCCGCGTGTGCTGAGCCCCCCGCGCGGATTTCCTCGTGATACCGTGGACGTGCCCCCAGCGCCCCGTGCTCCGGTGGAGACGGTGAATGTGGTTTGCCTGAATCCGGCATGGGCTCGGACATCGGGACCCGCCGTCCCAAGGTGCCCACAAAGCGCAAGTTGATTTTGGGTGCACCCGGGGCTTGCGTGCAGAAGAGGAAGAAGAAGTCGCTCTTCTCTGCTGACGTTGCATTTGGTCAAGAACCTCATGCCCCTTATAGCGAGGGCTTGGGTGAGTATGGGACCAACGAGGGCCTATTTACACCGCCAGACGACACTGATATGGCGGCCGCCATCGCAGCTTCTGAGCGATTGGCAAGGCGTGATGTATGGTTGGCTAAAATTGCACAATCGGGTAATTACTAGTTGTATTTTTCCGTCATTGCATCGTACTTTTATCATTGTCTTTGATTAATGCTTTTCTCCCCTTTTTTTAACAGGCATTTCTATCGAAGAAGCTATCGCTGCTTCCCTCAAAACTTTTCACGAGGAGGAACGACTAAGAGCATCCCTAGGCCTTGGTACATTTCGGTTCATTATGTCTCTCCTTCCATTCCTTATGAGTAATCTGACTCTTTTTTTGTCTTATCGCAGGGACCACAAGACCTATTTCGCAAACTGATGCGGGACTTCTCTCCGGGTCAGCTACCGATGTTCCGGCCTTTTCGGAATTGCCGCAAGAGACTCAACTCAAAAAGCCTATGATGGATGCCTTGAAGGCTCTGGAGGCAACTCTGAACGCGGATGACGACGCCTTGCTGAAGGAGGCTTCCAAGAGGTCCGTCGTGACGTCCCGGGAGGAAAGGAAGCGCTTGAGGCGCGCAGTGAAGGAGCGCAGCGCTACTTTGGCCGTGGGAGCGGGCCCAAGCGCCGTTATTCCTCGTGCTGCTACTCCTTCGGAAGAGTCTCCGGTCCCCTTGTCTACTGCTCATAGACAGGCGACGCGCGTAGCTCGGGAGGCCAACAATCAATCCACCTCAGGTAATGTGTCTTTCAAGACTTTGTTGCAAAAGTTTTACAACTATCGTTTCTTATACATCTTGTCCTGCAGGGCCAAGTCCAACTGAAGGAGCGGCGGAAACCGTCGAGCTTGAAGGGACGGTGGAGAAAGTGGCAGCTGATCCCGAGGCGACGTTAGGTGGTGCAGCCGAAGTCACCGGGCCTGAGCTAGTAGCTGATGAGACAGTCCCGCCTTCTATGCTTGAGACGGCCACCACTTCCGAGCGCGAGGTAGCGGCAAATGAGACGGCTGCTATAGCCGGGTCTGGGGCAGCAGCGGATGGAGCGCCTGAGACCGACGACCCCATGGCAACGGTGGACGAAACGGTTGCGTCCGCTGAGCCCGAGGGAGTAGCGGGTGAGACGGGCATGATTCCCGAGGACAAGCCAGCCGCTCTTTCTCAAGAGTCTGGCAATGCTCCAATCATTGCTCTCCCCGTCTACGGTCCTCCGCCGTCTCCTGGCCTCGCGAGCACGACGACGGCTCCCGTAGAGTCTGGCGATGAGGCGTCGGGAGGTGGTCTCATGTCAATGGAGGGAGACGCCGCCGTTTCGGCCGGATCATCATCAGGTAAATTTTGGGTTACCGTCCTTCTTTTATTCTGCAACCTTTCCTGACAGGGCTTATCTTGTTTCTAACGCAGGTGCGGCGAGTGTTGATGCCCCTTTGCTCGAGGGAGCGCCGTCAGTCACTGCCTTGACGGTGGCTACCTCTCTACCTTCTCTCGCGCCATCGCAAATGTTGGAAGGTATGGATTTATAACCCACTAGTTTTATCTTTCGGCCGCATAATTTATGTACTAATGTCGTACTATTGCGTCTTTGCAGGAGTGCTTTTTGATCACCTCTACCAGGTGCTGCACCCACACTTCTCCTTCCTGCCGGAGCTCGCTTCCTCCAGTGGCGCTCGTGAGTATAGTTTTCAATTAATACCCTTTCTTTTTTCAATAATGGAGTTATTTCTGATTCTTGCTCGCTCTGATTGCAGTGCTACAAATCGAAGGAGGAGATGTAAGATCGGTCGCGCCACCGGCCCTCCCGTCTTTGCCGCCTGCTGCGGCTGGTATAGTAAACTCTCCTATCGATGACTTTCTTATATTTCTTGAACCGTCATTTGATCGTGTTTTGTTTTTCAGCTGTCGTTCCGATTCCGGCCCCCTTCGAGTCTCGCCTCATAATGCCGGCAGACCCCTTCTTGAGACGTCCATCTTCAAAGGGTGCTGCGATGAGTTTGGGCATGCTGAGCGGATACGTCGAAGAGCTTAACGCAGACGCTCCCCCATCTGCCGCAGATTTCGCTGCGGAGGTTAATCCGATGCTGGCGACGCTTGTAAATTTTCATAATGAAGGCGTTGTCGAGTCTTGGGTTAATCACTGCAGGGAGATCGAGGCCCGCCTGCATCAACTGGAGTCTATGCGTCCTACCCCTGAGATCTTGGCTGCGAGCACTCAACGGGCGGCATGGATCGAGCAGAGCGCTCCTTACATCCGCCATCTCGAACAAGAAGTTTCTTTAAGGCGTAAGGAGCACGGCGAGACTTCGAGCAAATCTGCCCAACTGCATGCTCGGGTGGATGTAAACGCTGCACAGCTGAAGGTTATCTTTGAAGGCCTTCTGCGATGCATCTTCGAAGGATTAACACTGAGGCAGCAGCTTGACGTCATCGAGCGGGATGCACTAAATTAGGAGGCAGCCCAGCAGGCAGTTGAGGAGCAACTTTCATCCTACCTGCAGCAGCGGGCCCAGGTGGAAGCAGAAGTGGCCGCGGCAGCCGCTCAGGAGGAGGCGTTGAAGGAAGTGCGAGAGCAGCTCGTGGATTTGTTGACGACACTTCCTTCTCCATGAACTTTTTGTATCATTTGTAATTGTAAATACAAATGTATTTGTTTCTTTCATTCTTTACTACAATGTATCTTGTACTCAATCAAATTCATGAATAAAAGATATACATTCTTCATAATGTCTTGTGTCATTGCTCTGCTTTCCTCTTTCTTTTATTATCAACATGTTACCTTAGTAAACATGGTCGACAGATGATAGAGCGAGCATCCTGTCTTGGCTTCTTCAAGAGGTATTGATGGCTTAGGCCGCAGGTTCAGATCTGCTGCCTAAGACTTTTCAACTTTATGAGCCATGAGGGTCTCACAAAGACTTTTCTCCCTACGGATCGAGAGGATCTCGTAGGTGTATTTTCTCCTTAGGAATCGTGAGGATTCCTAAGTGCGTTTTCTCTTATAAGTCGTAAGGATCTTATAAGGGAATTTTTCCCTCTTACGAGTCGAGAGGACCCGTAAGCAGTTGTTTCCCTCCTTGTCGAGATTCGACTTTGGAGAGTGTGACCCGTGGATAGTATGCAAGAGTCCATTTTGGATTGACTTGCAGGGTCCCAGTGCTTAGGAAACAGGTTTTTTAATCCCCGCTGCCTAAGGCTTTTCCTCACGAGTCGAAACATATCGAGTATTTCTCGTAAAGACACTAATTTCCTCACGAGTCGAGACGAATGGAGGTGCTCCTGCTAATTTCTCTACGGGTCGACGCGAATCGCGGTGCTCTCGTTAAGGACACTGATTTCCCTGAATCGAGGTTGTTGCCAAGGACGCTAATTTTCTCGGAGTTGAGATGAATCGATGTATTCCTGCAAAGACGCTGATTTCTCTACAGGTCGACGCGAATCGAGATGCTCTCGTCAAGGACACTGATTTCCCTGAATCGAGGTTGTTGCCAAGGACACTGATTTCCTTGGAGTTGAGACGAATCGATGTATTCCTGCAAAGACGCTGATTTCTCTACAGGTCGACGCGAATTGAGGTGCCCTCGTCAAGGACGCTGATTTCCCTGAATCGAGGAGGTTACCAAGGACACTGATTTCCCTGGGGTTGAAACGAATCGAGGTATTCCTGCAAAGACGCTGATTTCTCTGCGGGTCGACGCGAATCGAGATGCTCTCGTCAAGGACGCTGATTTCCCTGAATCGAGGTATTTGCCAAGGATACTGATTTCCTCAGAGTTGAGATGATCTCTGGTTGTCTTTCAGGTTTTATATGAGTTACCGTCAAGACCCTGAAGCTAGGAATTTGGCCTTCGCTTCGCTTGCTGTGGTGTGTCCGAATCCTGTTGGAGGAGGGACGCTGTAGTGACATTTCATCTGTTGTGTAGAGACGAACGTCGAAGTGGTGATCACTCCACGCTGGGGTGAGATGATCTCCGATTGTCTTCGGGCTTTATATGAGTTGCCGTCAAGACTTGGCTCCGTCTTCTGATGGAGCATGGGGAGGGAAGATATGTTTCGTGTTTGCGCCCCTGGATTGTATACAGGGATTGCTGTGACATCGCCTGTAGGGCATAAGTTTCATTCATTTTTTTTATATTATTTTATTTCTGCGATGCTTTATCATTTCAGCTTTTATATCGCGAAGGTCGCGATTGCCCAATCATTTCGGCTATTTTTCGTGGTGCCCAATCATTTCTGCTATTTTGCATGCATACATTTTTACTTGCTGCTTTTATTGCAAGTTGCCCCATCATTTCGGCTATTTCGTATGCATGTATGGCTCACTGATTTTTTTTTATCGCGAGTGTGGAACTTGGAATCTGACGCCAATCTCAGCATCAGCATCGCTACAACTGGAATATTGCCAGGAGTGAATCATCATTTGCCATGAAAGGGCTTGGGATTTGATACCGGTTTAGGCATCAGTATCGCTACAACTGGGATATTGCCAGGAGAGAATCATCATTTGCCTCTGTCGATGTCGAACAAAGGTGGCTTAGCGAACAAGGTTAGGATCCCGTCGACTAAGGCTTTTGACTTCATGAGCCGTAAGGGTCTCACAAAGGTATTTCTCCCTACAAGTCGTGAGGATCTCGTAGGTGTGTTTTCTCCTTAGGGATCGTGAGGATTCCTAAGTGTATGTTCCCCTGTAAGTCGTAAGGATCTTACAAAAGGGTTTTCTCCTTATAAGTCGAGAGGACTTATAAGGGTTGTTCACCATATGGACATATCCCTAGCCACGGGTGGGACTTGGTCAGGGAAATGTTTATTCGCGCCCGTGGATTATATACAAGGGTCAGTATTGAGCCACTTGTAGGGCCATATCGAAGGTTGTGGGGGTTGCTTAAGAACAGGTTAAGGTTTCTGTAACTTAAGACTTTCAAATCTTATGAGCCGTGAGGGTCCCATAAGAGAATTCTTCTTACGAGTCGTGAGGATCTCGCAAGTGTAATTTCTTCCTAGGAATCGTGAGGATCCCTAAGTGTGTTGCTCCCTTGTAAGTCGTAAGGATCTCACGCGGGTGGTTTCTCCTTACAAGGTCGAGAGGATCCTGTAAGTGTCTTTTAACGAGCTTGCGCCCTTTCGGGTTTTCACAAACACTCGCTGGTAGCCCTGCTGTTTTTACTCACGGAGCCCTTTCGGGTTTTCATTCGTGCCCTTTTTGCTTATAGACATACCGTTTTTTCTCTTTTTTTTATTCTTTTTATTCTTTTTTTTTATATAACGAGGTTGCGCCCTTTCGGGTTTTCACAAACACTCGCCGGTTGCCCTGCTGTTTTTATTCACGGAGCCCTTTCGGGTTTTCATCCGTGCCCTTTTTGCTTATGGACATACCGTTTTTATTATTATTATTTTTTATTATTATTTTTTTTATTCTTTTTTTTATCGGCTTTGGGATGTTGCAATCCATCGTAGTTTATCGATATCTCGGTCAACAGCTAGTTTTAGGACGTAGTGGTCCGTCATTAGTTTAAGGACGTTTCGGTCCGTTGTTGAAGCAGTCCGGCTACTACTTATAGAGTTTGGGCTTAGGAAGATAGCTTGCGGACATAGTCGTCGTCATCTATCATTGACCTAGGCCGTGACTCGTCAAGCGTAGTATTTCTTTAGGAAGCTGTTAGTTATATGTATGCCCTAGAGGCCATTACTGTACATACGATGTATATTGTAATGGATGCTTGGACATATATATGGAGGACTTTCTTGCTCGACATGATAGTATGCTATCTGGTTGTACTTTATCATAACATGTACTTTGGTTGTCTCTATGTTACATGTTGATAAAGCCCTTAGGATATGTACTCGACTACTGGGACTATGATGAGATCATACTAGTGGGGACACGGTAGTCGGCGAGTACATCCTATAACTGTTCCTAGTCGAGGGTGTATCGAGACGGGGCATCGATGCACCAGAGTAGACTAGCGTATACGCATTTTGACCCATATGATGGGCGACGGATGATCCCATATCCATCGGTGTTTGACATCAAGGATGGTGTACGGGTGCTCAGTGGAGACTGGGTACACTGGACGGACTCGCCGAGAACTCCCAGATGGTATTATACCTCACGTCAGATGGCAGTTCTCCGGTGACACTGGTACAGAGTAGTCTGTTGACCCGAGATCGTCATAGAGTCTTGTGTGATTCCCACCGTGCTTTGATTTCCATCATACCATGTCCAAGAGGGCGTGCAAAAAGGTGGCTTTTGGGTACAGTCCCGAATCACATGGAGGCAATGAGCGATAGGAGAAGATTCGTCTCTCCCGGTATAGGGAGTTGATGTTGCGCTGTGTTCGATTGGCTATAGCTGGAAATCCCTGGCCAGGGTTGCTGAGATTTACTGGTAAGTGTTACCAGTAGTTTCTCGAACTGTTATAGACCTCATATCGACACAACTTATCAAGCTACTGGGGTCTGACGTTTACCACCCCTAGGCGAGATATGCGACATATCAGACGACGAGACCGGACTGTACGGGAGTGTTACTGATTGGATTCACAGGAGAATGTACATGCTTGCTTGTTGATCTTCTGATCGCTCAATACCCGGGTGGCCGTTACGTTTAGCAGACCGCTTGCGGCTTGTGGGTGTTTGATATGATCATCACCTACTGCCGGCGTATTGACGAGTCTTTAGAGTCCTACACAGGGGTTTCCTGGCTCAAGCGAAACGGAGTAGGAGCACATATGTGATATGCGCGGGACCGAGATTGATACGATATGAGATACCGTATTCTATTCTCGCGATTTGTAACATTGATCGGTTGTATGCGATATAACCGGGTTATCGGATCAAGTGTTGATTCGATAAGTTGTTACACATGATATTAGTCGGTTATAGCCGGATTATTAAATCAAGAGTTGATTTAATAATTTAATGTATGATTATATATATTTGATATATTACATTACATTAACTAGTATTAGCTCATTTAAGATTTATTTTCTTACTTGATTGTGCATAAGTGTATATGTGATATATATTTGTGTACATATAATTGTGTCATGCTTGATGATACATCAAAGATGGGTGTATGAGAGTTATACCAAGATTAGGGTAAAGATTAGGGTTTTGTTTATATCTTAAGAATAACAAAAGAGAAAGACTTTGTCAAAGTTCTCAAGCTTTCATGAAGCTTGTGGAAATATTGACAAAGTCAACTCTTTTGTCATTCTTTAGGATATTTAGTTAACCCAACCCTTAACCATATACCTTGGTCAATTCTCTACATGAGTTAAGCATGATAGCTTAACTCACCCATGGTTACATCATTGATGATGAGATAATTCATAGGATGATTTATTCTTTCTTCTTTTTCTTCATCAAGCTCCTTGAAAAAGCTTTCAAGCTCTAATGGTGCTATGAAGAAAATATGTGAGAAAATCAATTCTAAAGTGAGCCCACCTCCTACTTCTTCATCCTCTACCACTTGCCATGTAGTAGAGTGTGTTCTCTTCACAAAGTTCATGACCTAGTGAAGGAATAGCTTGAGTTAGTGTCTCCTCTGACGTAGATCATCTTCGGCCTCGAAGTCATCGAAAGAAGCATGTTCGTTCTTCTTGTGGAGCTTCTCTAGAGTCCGGAGTTCACGATCGCAGCGAAGGGGACATCTACACGGAGCTATTGAAGTAAAGGACCGGATCTACAAAAGTTGTAATCCCTCTCACTTAGTGTTAAAGTGTTTAACATGCTTGTTTTCGCCTAAACCCTAGTTTAAAGATCCGGCTTCGGGTTGTTCGGCATGGCTAAAATTTTAATCGGGCATGGTTGATGCCTCGTAGAACCTTGTGTGCGTGCCTAGCAACCCTACAGCGACCGTTTATTGGCCTGAAAGGCCTTTCACCGTGCATATCCATGAGTAGATAGGCTCCACCCTGGTAGACCTTGTCTATGATGTACGGGCCTTCATAATTCGGCTCGAATTTTCCCCGCTTGGCGCGATTGGGGATCATAGCTCTTTTGACCACTAGCACGAGTTCGCCTTGGCGGAATGTCCTCGGCCTGATCAATCTTTCATATGAGCGCGTCATCTTTGCTTTATAAGCCTCTAAATTTTGTTGTGCTATGAGCCGGGTTTCATCAAGGGCATCAAGCTCCTCAAGCCGAAGGTGAGCATTTTCTTCGTCGGTCAGCTCGTAGTGGACTGCCACTCGTAGAGAGGGTAATTCTATTTCGAGGGGGAGTACTGCTTCTGTACCGAAGACCAACGCGTACGGCGTTGTGTTCGTGGCCGTCTTGAACATAGTTCGATACGTCCAGAGAGCTTCTTGCAGTCTCTCGTGCCAGTCCTTCTTATTTCGGGACACCGTCTTCTTCACGATCTTCGTCAAGGTCTTGTTGACCGTTAGCTCGGGGATTATAAACTGAGGAATATCTCCAGTCTATGTTGTGCTGTTGTGCGAAGCGGCTGATCTTGTGGCTTCTGTAGGCTGGCCCGTTATCGGAGATGATCCGCCGCGGAGTTCCAAACCGATAAATGACGTGCGTCTTGAAGAAATGGAGGATATTCTCCGTCTTCACTTCCCTCAGCGGTATTGCTTCTGCCCATTTGGAGAAGTAGTCAGTCGTTGCCAAGATGAATCGATGTCCCCTGGACGATGCTGGTTCGATGGGGCCGATTACTTCAGTTCCCCACATTTCGAACGGCCAGCTAGCCACTGTTGGATGTAGAGGATTTGGATGCTGATGGATAAAGTCCCCATGAATCTGGCATGAGTGGCATTGCTTCGCATATTTGAGGCAGTCCTGAATCATCGTGGGCCAATAGTAGCCCATCCGTTTAATCTTCAACTTCATCTTCGGGCCTGCTTGGTGAGAACCGCAGTGTCCGTCGTGAACTTCCTGAACGACTCTTTTCGCTTCTTCAGGTCCCAAACATCTCAACCACAGAGAATCAAATGACCTCTTGTACAGAGTATCATTGACGAAGGCGAAAGACGGAGCTCGTTTCATGAGCTGATGTCTTGAGGACGCATCTTCAGGCGTTCGACGGGATTTGAAGTAGTCTATAAAGACTTCTCTCCAATCCTCAGCCTTTTCCTGGTCTTTTATTTGCATAGCCATTTGCTCAGTCACTCCCTTTTCTTCCGATGATTCCGGAGATATTTCTGCTGGGGCAAGTACCCGACCGCTTTGTACCACGATTCTTACGTCATCGAGGTTCTCGTCGGCCAGTTCTTTAGCGAGCTTAGCTAGTGCATCTGCTTTGCTATTTTCCGCGCACGGTATGCTTTCCAGCATGTAGGAGGGGATTTGAGTCAGCAGTTGCTGTACTCTTTCGCCATACTTCACCA
Organism: Agapanthus africanus; assembly: GCA_030015575.1. Taxonomy (NCBI): domain Eukaryota; kingdom Viridiplantae; phylum Streptophyta; class Magnoliopsida; order Asparagales; family Amaryllidaceae; genus Agapanthus; species Agapanthus africanus. The sequence goes on from CM057337.1 coordinate 898,389,002, forward strand.
GCTCTGGTTTGCATGTTTGATAGTCACCGTTTACTTGACTAACGACCAGTTGGGAATCTCCGTATATGAGGAGGTTTTCAATTCCCATGTCGTTGGCGATCTCGAGGCCTGCTATCAAAGCTTCGTATTCGGCTTCATTGTTGGTCCTTGGCTCTGTTAAGGAGAAAGCAAAGCGCATTATCCCTCCTTGTGGAGTTACGAAGATGAGGCCTACTCCCGATTTGATTATAGGGGTGCTTTGTTTGCGCTTCTTCATGGAAGACGCTCCATCAAAATAGAGTTCCCATCGGGTATCACTACCATCGATTGCATCAAACACATGTTCGTCTGGCAGCTCGCAATTCAGAGGGGAATCGGCCGGTATCGGATGCTCAGCGAGGAATCGGCGATGGCCTGGCCTTTCACTGCCTTAAGAGGCTGATAAGTTATTGAAAACTCCATCAAGAGTAGGGCCCATTTAGCTAGTCTCCCTGTCAATATGGCCTTTGGCATCAGATATTTGAGAGGGTCCACCTTCGAAATGAGACGGACTTCATGTGCCAACGCATAATGCCGGAGTTTCGTTATTGCGAAGATTAACGCCAGGCAGTGTTTTTCGATGGGGGAGTAGTTGCTTTCTGCCCCCAGGAGAACTCGACTTAAGTAATAGAGAGCTCTTTCTTTCCCTTGGTCATTCTCTTGTGCCCATAATGCGCCTAAGGAACCTTCAAGGGCGGTTGTATAAAGAATGAGAGGCTTTTCCTTGACTGGAGCAGCCAACACTGGCGGATTCTGCAGGTATTGCTTGATTTCGTCCAGCGTGCTCTGGAATTTGTGATCCCAAACGAAAGGGGTTCCCTTCTTCATCAGGTGACTGTAAGGGCGGCACTTGCCTGAAAGGTTGGCTATAAATCGTCGGATGTACGCGAGCTTCCCTTGGAGAGACCGCAATTGCTTGAGAGTCCTTGGCGGAGGAATTTCTATGATCGCCTTGATCTTTGACGGATCTATCTCGATACCTCGGTGTCGGACGATGAATCCCAGGAATTTGCCCGGGGAAACTCCGAATGCGCACTTGAGAGGGTTCATCTTCAAGTTGTATTGTCGAAGGCGTTGAAATACGGTCTTCAAATGCTCTAAATGCTCCTCGTATGATTTGCTCTTAACCACGAGGTCGTCGATATAGCATTCGACGATCTCATATATAAGGTCATAGAAGATCTTTGTCATGGCCCTTTGATAGGTGGCACCGGCGTTCTTTAGACCGAAGGGCATCACCTTGTAGCAGAATATACCCAAAGGGGTCCGGAAAGCGATGTGCTTTTGGTCTTCGGGATGCATCTTTATCTGATTATATCCTGATGAGCCGTCCATGAAGGAGAAAACCTCGTGAGTGGACGTGTTATCTATCATCAGCTCGGTGACTGGCACTGGGAAATCGTCCTTCGGGCAGGCTTTATTGAGTCCCGAAAGTCTACACATATGCGCACAGTCCCATTTTTCTTCATCACCGGGACGATGTTGGCGATCCAATCGGGATACTGAACTTCCTGGATAAACCCAGAGTCGATCAGCTTCTTGGCTTCGGCGTTAATGCTCATCTCAAGCTCGAGCCGCATTCTTCTCGGTGCTTGTTTGATTGGTTTAACATCCGAGGATATCGCCAATTTATGCACAGCAATTTCTGGGTCTAGTCCTGGCATTTCGGAATAGTTCCATGCGATGCAATGTTTATACTGCATAAGCACGTCTTTTAGCGCGGCCACCCTTTCTTCAGATAGCAGCTCACTAACGAATTTCGGTCGCGGGTCGTTCGCCGTCCCCAACTCAATTTTCTTGAGGTTATTCGCAGTGGTGTGTATTCCATCTTCCAGCTCTTTCGGCGCTGGCGGAAATTCTGAGATCACCTCGTTATCGCTGTTCTCGAAGCACCACGGAAGGTCATCCATATTCTAGGGCTCTTCTTTTGATATTGTTATCATATGACAAGTACGAGCTCGCTTCCAAGACCGATGTGGATCTGGTTCTGCTTTTATGGCTTTGGGTTCATGCTTCTGTGGCGGCGTTACCCTCCAGCTGTCAGATAGAGCAAACTTGCCGAGCTGATACTGATCTTCGACCCAATTTTTGAAGGTGAAGCAATCTTCGAGAGGGTGCCCTATTACCCTGTGATAAGAGCAATAATTCGGGTGTGAGACTTCGCCTGCTCGTTCGGGGTGTTTAGACTCCGGCAGCATAACCATTTGATGTTTATAGCTAGGTAAAGTATCTTCTTTGTATTGTCTTGAGGAAAAGAGTATGCTCGACTCATCTTCTTCATAGGGGACAAATCCGGACCACTTGATTCCCGACTGCGTGGCTTCTTGGTCCCGCTTTGTCGTTGCTGAATGTCTTTTCCGCTTTTTGACTTGTTTCTGCCTCTGCGTCGGGCCTTTTTTATAACAGGTTGACAGGGAACGGCATTTTCGTCTTTCACAGCCTGTTGAAGGAGGCGTTGTGTCCTGGCTTTCTCGTAGATGGCCATTTCGCGGTTGTGATCGTCTCGAAATTTTTGACCAGCTTTCCTTATAAGCCTGTCCATTTGTTCTTCGAACGACGGACTGGGCATTTTTACGTCGAGGACTTTTTCTGGTTCAGGGTTAACATCTTCCCATTGAGCATCCCCTTCTTCATCAAAGTCATGTATGACGTAGCAGTCGCGATGTAGTTCCCGTCTCTTGGACCGAACGTATCCAAGCCCGATTGCTTCCATTCTCCTATTAGGCAACTTGAGCTGAGTTCCGGGAACGTTCCAGACCCTGTCATAGAATTTGGCTTTTCGAGCGGTCTGTTTGAAGGGTATCCCTTGGCGCTTCAATAGCCTTTTCAAGCCTTCTGTATAATATCTAGGCAGACGGATGGGCTGAAGCCTGTCAAGCGTAGGATCTGCACCGTGCCAGATTTCTTTCTCCACTTTGTTTTCCCCGGAGCGGTAGAATAGAATCGCCTTTTCGCCTTCTCGCCTGGGAGGGACATAGAATGTCCGCAGCTCTTCTACACCGTAGGTATCAAGCGCGTCCAGTTCTTTATGATGTTTAAGTGGAACCATGGCGACTTGCAGACTTTACTCTTCATCAGCAAAAGTTTGTATTGAAGGTCGAGCAGAAAATATAGCATGTACCTCATCTTCCGAGTCACTGCCAAAGATTAACATGGGAGTGGACGGTCCTGGCTTGTTGCATTGGGACGGCCCGGAATAGACTATCTCTTCGTCCTCCTCGGCATCGCTCCCGAAGACAGGGATTGTGGCGATAGCTTTGTTCTCCGGCTTATGACACCTCTCCGTGTCTTCGAAATCTGGCAAGAAGTATTTTGCATCTTCATATTTGCAGACTTCGTTCATGGAGAATGGGTTCAACTCTCCTGTTACGGTATACTCGAGACCATCCTTAAAATATTTCATACCCTGATGCTGTGTAGAAGAGATGATGTTGTACTCGTGTAACCAGGGTCGGCCGAGCAAAGCGTTATAGCATGTCTTGGCGTCTATGACGTGGAATTTAATGTCCGTGACGAGTAGCCCAAAGCGTAATGTCAGTATCACAGACCCGAGAGTCCTGGATGATTGAGAGTCGAACCCGGAGATGGTGATCTTATCCCGAACGAGGTGCTGGACGCTCATGCAGATTTCCTTCAATACCCGTACATTGAGGAGATTGACGGAAGACCCATTGTCAACCAAGATTTTGCCTATCTTTATATCGTGGCAGTACCCTGAGACATAGAGGGGCCGATTGTGTTCACATGTCCCAAGGAGGAGGTCTTCATCACCGAAAGTGACATCGGCTGTGTGCACTTCTTCCAGCTCGTCCTTCATCTTTTCTTCGGCGAGAAAAGCTTGGAATTGCTCTGGCTCCTGTAGCGCTTTGATCAATGAATCTCTTGCTTCTTTTGATAGTAAGAGGGCATCGAGAATACTGAGCTACGAGGGTAACTTCCTCAAGTGTGCCAGAACGTTGTAGTCCACCTTATTTTTCTTTGGCGGGTCCTTGGCGGTTAGCTCTTCCATGACTTGGTCATTTAGGGCGATATCTTCAGAGACCTTTTCTTTTCCCTTATCTTTTTTATTTGAGGGTCCGAAATTCTTTTCGGGTAGCGTACGATTACGCAGCCGGATATTTTCGCAGGCCTTCGGCTCTCCCTCTTTTCCCGAGGTGGACTCTTTAAAGAGAGGGCTAAGAGCCATTTCCTCGTCAGAGTCGCTCCCGAATGTGAGAATTTGCGCTTCCCCGGCGTTAACCATGCGACAATCGCCGGTAGTTCTTCTAAGCTCCTCGGTCGTATTTTTCTGCTCCCGACGAGTTTTGCGCTTCTCCCGCTTAAAATGTTGCCGGTGAACAACATACCCCTGCCACCATCTATTGAAAGCTTTGCACTCTTCGGTGGGATGCGAAATCTTTCGATGATATAAGCAGTAGGAAGGGTGCATTTCTGCTTTGCCGGCAGTGTTTCCTTCATAGGGTGGTAGCTTCATCCCCATTAATATGGCTTTAGCAAACCTTTTCCTCGTCTTGAATTTGTTTTTATCTGCAACGGATGTCTTTTGATTTGACGGGAGTGTCTCAACTCTTTCGTCTAGTCGCCGGCGCTTGGCCCTTTCAAATATGACCGTCTCGCGTTCCCTATCAGCTTTACTTTTCAAAAGAGCTTCGTTGAGGAATGCATCAATTGTTTCATCTGATGGCCCCAGAGTTCCGGTTTAGGATCTGCCCCCAGTTTCTCAGTGCAAGGAGTTTTCTCATCGTCTGTAAACGTGTGGGAGACCATTTGACAACTCGCCACGTAACCCTCAGATTCATCCGACGAGCTTTCTCCATCATCTTCCTCCTGAAAGACGTGGCTGAGGAACTCTTGGAGCGTGATGGGAGTCCATGCCTTCTGATTATACTCCTCCAGCGCGTCAATTTGTTTCTGTAAGTCCGTGCGCTTGTCGCCAGGCTTCATGGGCTTTTTGGATCTCTTCTTCTTTTTCTTTGAAGACTTTGACGGCTGGGTGTGAGTGCTTGGGCCATCACCACCGATCTTTGGAGTTGGGCGTGGCTTTAGCATCCCTTCAATGATCTGGGGTTCTAGTGGGTTCTTCCACCTGATCGCCGGGCATGCCTTGAGATCATTCAGCATCCTCTTGGTTTTGGCTGATAGCACAACCTCCCATGGAGCTTCTTCAACAAGGGAGCACGTTGCCCTCGGCGTATTCACCTTTTTAGGGGTATGAGGTTGCGGCGGGTTCACCTTCCATCTTTCGGACAACGCGAACTTGCCTTGTTGGTATTGGTCTTTAATTCAGTTTTTGAAGACGTAGCAATCTTCGATTGGATGGCCCAATACTCGGTGGTAGGGACAGTAATTGGGATCATTGAAGTCGTTTGGCTACAACGGGCGTCTTGAATCCGGCAGATTGATAAGTCTGTTGCGCAATGCCAGCTCGAACAGTCTTCTCATTTTATCTTGAGGAAACGAGTAAGGACGTCTTAGCCTCTCCTCGAGGAGTACGCGTGGACGCATATTGTTTTGACGGACAACCGGCTTCAAGTTGCTCGGCTGTTGTTGAGCATTAGCGACGACGATCGCTTTTCCTTTCCCCTTCTCATTTCGAGAGTCCGGCTTTGGAGGAGACGGTCTATGACCCATCTGGTCCATTTGAGCTAGCTTGTCGATCAGGGCCTGGAACGTGGTTGGTTTAAAGAACATCATGAACTGTGAAATAGTTGCATGAGGATCTAAGGTGCCCACGAACATGCCCACCGCTGGCGCTTCTTCGATGCGCTGTTCGCACTTCGACCACAAGTTCCGCCACCGGATTGCATATTGAACCAAGGTTTCACCCGGCTTTACTCTGGCATTGATCAAAGCTGTTATCGGAGTACGCTCGCTGGCGCTTGCGAAACGCTGGGTAAACAACAACTCCATTTCAGCGAAAGTTTTGACGGAGTCGTTCGGAAGCTCGGAATACCATTCAAACGCCGTCTCCGACAAGCTGCCGACGAACTGGCGAAGCAGGAGCTTATCATCGCCACCGGTATTGCCACAAAGAGCCCTGAACTGGGCAACATGTTGATGGGGATTGCCTGTCCCCTTGTAGACATGGAATTTTGGGATCGTGTAGACCGGCGGGTATTTGATCTGATCATACCAGCTCGGATATGGTCGTCCCGTTTTAACGACCTGACCGGCTGCCTCAGTTGCCTGGTGAACTCGTATCTGCTGAGCTATATATTCATCCAGGGTAGCTTTGGAAATTGTCTCCTCTTTGGCTGTTGACAGAGCCGGTGGATGATTCGACGTTTCTCCTCTTGTCATCTTCAAGGACGATCGGAGGATCTTCAGCAGGAGGATCTTGCTGGATCATCATAACTATCATGTCTTAGAACAGAAGGGCCATTCGTTTTATATTGGCTGCTTGTTCCGCAGCCTCTTTGTCTTTCTTTTCCAATATTCTCCGAAGGAACTCGGCTTCGGTTTCTTGCTCCTGGTGTTGATCCGAGGATGCTTCTGGGCTCTCTTTTGGTCCAGTGAGTGCGTCCATTGCAGTCATCATTTCTTGGAGCTTCTGCTGCTCCTCCTGAGCTTTAGTCACCGATCGCGTAAGCGGTCAATGACCTATGGATATACGGCTGTCCTCTTTTCCGGACGCCATGTAAATGGTGTGTACCACAATGCCCCCGGACTTAGGGCGTTTGGGTTCACCGCCTCTGACGTTCGCCGCAGGCATGGGGATTTTCTCCGGCCTTCTTCTCTTGTGGGCCGTCGAAGTTGAGGGGGCCGTTGCTTTGGGCACCCAGGTGGTCGTCGTCTTTCGTTGCTTGACAGGGGGATTTTCTTCCTGCCGAACTTTCGACTTCTTATGCTGGTGAGAGAAATTTGGATCAATCACCGATTCTCGGACTCGTCGCTAAGTCTTGTAGATCCTGGAGGACAGCCGTTGAGGAGACTGCTCTGGCTTTTCTGGTTCTGCTTCCACGGCGGTCTCTACCGGTGGAGGAGATCTTTTGAGCACCGCAGTTGGCGAATTTCTGCGTACCCTGTTCAGCAGCTCAAAGCTGTTCCCAGTTGGAACAGCAGCATTAACTTCCACCGTTGGAGCTGGTGGAGTTAGCCTAGAGGGGGAGTTGCCCCCAGCCTTCCTTATCCGGCGCCAATGGCGACGTCGGGCGTGACGGGTTGTTGGGATTGGTTCAGCGACGGTTTTGTCTTGCCCCTCGTTCAAGTGGGTGGCTGTTGCCAGTGTCAGCTTCTTGAAGACTGACGTCCGTTGAGAAGTCGTGCCCAACCGGTCAAACACAGATTTCTGAGCGGGAACGAGAGCAGTCAGTCTCGCAAAGACCGACCCTCTGGGAGGAGAAGCCGCCTTGACGACTTCAGGAGAATCTATCTTCTTTGGGATGGCTACTTCAGGTGTTATGGGCTTCTTGGTAGGCCCTTTGGAGCCCGAGTTCAGCCTGGTGAAGACCGAGGAGCTGGAATTATACGACCCGTTGAGAGGGGTCGTGGTAGTAGCAAGTCGATCGAAGACCGACTTCTTTGAAGCTTCCGGTACGGGCGCTGGGATGGTTGAGCTTGCTGGCGGGAGCATGGTCCCGAAAAATAGACCGGTAGTAGCTTGGGTAATTTGTTCCACCGGCATCATGAATAGTGATGCCGCCTGCGGTCCATAGGATACACCTCCAGGTGAGGCGGAGCGTCGGTTGCAGTTGCATTTGGAGCAATTCGAGCAGTTGAACGCCATTGCTGTTTGATTTCTGCGCCAAGCAAGAGACCAAATCTTAGTAACTTGAAACCCGAGGGCAACCATTAACAAACCGCGATTCGTTCGCGAATACGACGCACGAAGTGTGGAGTGGAAAGAGGAAAAGGTCCCACCGGGCATGCCAGAATCTGTTCCCCTCCGAATGGCGGCACGACGCAGAGAGACGTCTCGCCTGAGATTTGGGGCAGATGCTATTTGGTTTTATCCGTCCACCTCTCCGAAGATACCAAGTTGATTTATGGCACCGTGTATCGAAAGTTTAGACGGATGCGGCCGATGTAGCAGACTTCGTCAGATTCCCCCTCGCTTGAGGGGTTTTTGATTGTGGGGATGCTCTTCCCTGCAGGCGCAAGCCCCTGCAGTTAATTACGCTACCGCATCGCGGTAATAACTTTCTCCTTGTCCAGATGTTCACTTCGTGTCGTGGGTGTTTGTTTTGTTTGTGGTTGCCCGTGGATTGTATACGGAGACTAATTTATGTCGTCGCCCGTAGGACGTGGATTAGTCCAAATCCGTATTTTCTTAGATTTGGGTTTGGGGTTTTGGTTTGAGGATACGTTTGCCATATTTGAGGCTAAGATCAACTCAAACGTTTGTTAAGGATACGTTAGTCTAATTTGAGACTAAGATCAACTTAACGGGGTCATTTAGATCCGACAAAAGAGCATTTGGGCTCTATTGTTTAGTTTAGAGTCTTTGCGGTCGATTGCCAGTTTAGGGACATGGTGGTCCAACATTCCTATTTTGGGGACGGATATTGGTTTAAGGACGCATAAGTCCATGAGTTTAAGGACCCCACAGTCCGTATTACCAGTTTAGGGACATGGTGGTCCAACATTCCCATTTTGGGGACAAATGTTGGTTTAAGGACGCATAAGTCCATGAGTTTAAGGACCCCAAAGTCCGTATTATGTGTGGTTGTCGGGACCCGTCACCTCTCTGACGACGTTGAAGGATTACAACGACAAATATCAGAGGAGTTCAGAGATGTACCCTTGAACCGGGTGTAAATTGATTTGGGAGAGCAGCTGTGCTCAGTTCCATTTAATTTGAGGACTTATGGCCAGAATTGGGTTAAGTCCAGTTAGAAAATGTCTAACATTTATTCACATTTGGCCTGTTAGGCCTTTGATTGGGCTCTGCCCTTTTTTAAATGATGCACAGCATCTAAATTGGTCTGTTAGACCTTTATTTGGGCTCTGCCCCTTTTTAATAATGCATTGCATTTTTTATTAGGCCTGTTAGGCTTTTTAATTGGGCTCGGTCCCTTCTTTAATAATGCAAAGCATTTATTGTTCTGACAGTGCGCCGTGTGGCTTGTCAGGCGCTTTGCGTTAATTGAGGAGCGTAAGGCGCAAATTCATATGGAGGTGACACGTGTCGCGCTCTGGTGAGCGCAAGCGCAATGCGCTGCGCTAGTGCGCTGCCGACACGTGGCGCGCTCTGGTGACTTGCGCCAAACCAAGAGAGCAGTGCTCTGTTTTTAGAAGCGCAAGGCGCAACTGTTCTGTGATTGACACGTGGCGCTCTCTGGTGGCTTGCGCCACTCCAAGAAGCACAACAGTGCAAATCTCAAAAGTGTAAGGCACTGTTTAATATTTTGATCAAATTTAGATCAAAGAAAACAAGTTTTTCTTGTTTTCAAGAACCAGTGGTTCATCAAAAGGCAATGCCTTTATATAGATCAAAAGATCTAGTAAAGAAGTAAATTACTTCTTTATTATTATTCTTTTTTAAAGATCTTGATCTTGTTCTTAGATCATCGATCTTTTTAGAAGAAATTCTTCTTATTCTTTTTTCAAAGGTTTTTACCTTTTTTTTTATCTCTCTGAGTTTCTTCTCAAAGTTTTCTTTTCAAGAGCTCTGTATCTCTCTATCTTGATGTCAATGTGTTTTAGACTTGAAGTCTAGGGGCCTTTATATAGTGCCAATTGATTTGTTAAATCAGTTAAAGAGATCTTTATCTGAGTGATTTAGGGATCTTTCCCCACCGTTGGATCTTTGATCCAAGGGCTTCTGTTTTACAGAAGATAATCTTCTTGTTTTAACAAGATTAGAAAGATCTTTCTGGAATTTTAATTCTGTTTTAGTGCTGGCACAGTTGGCGCAAGTGCACCTGCGCTTGACACGTGTCGCGCAGCGCAGAGCGCAGATCATCTGAAGCGTTCCTTCCTTTATTTTTATTTTAAATAGAGCCTTGCTCTGATTGGGTGCGCTGTCTTGGGCGCAGCGCCTCTTGCGCTGGCGTGTCTGCTTTTGACACGTGGCGCGCAAGGGATCTGAAGCGTTGCTTCACCTTTTGAATTTGAAATTCAAATAGAGCTTTGCTCTGATTGTGGGAAACACCACCGGGGCTTGAGAAGCTGGGATGGCGTTAGCTGACACGAACATGATAGAGCCGAATGGTAGCGGCGGCTCTTCCCATTGTCGCCCGAGACTGGCCGGAAGGACCGTCCTGGCGTCCATCTTCATCGTGTAGGAGATGGGAGCCGTGCTGAGAGCTGAGTTCATCATAGGAGACATTGTTGAAAAGTAATTGCTTGAAACCTGCATGAAATAGCATTATTTTAGTATAAATATAGGTATGTCTATTTATTGAGTTCGCATGAACGTTTTAACCCGAAATATGGGACGAGAGATTGGTCCCACCGGACGTGCCAGAATCTGTAGGGTGTTTTTCGTCACCCCATTGAGATGGGAATACGCACGCGCTTGTCAGGCGCATTACAGATTCCCCCTGCCTAGGGTAGGCTGGGGTTTATTGATTGTGGGGATCTGAATCTCCGGCAGCCGTGGACTGAGCTGCCGTTAATTACCCCTCGCATTTGGAGCGAAGGAACCTCCGATTGACGGGTTAAACTGGTCATGCGAACTCAATATGCAGTGCGTTGGTATGTGTGTATTTTTTTTGTTTTGTTCCACTTGTAAAAAGATATATATATATATATTTTCTATATATAAAAACAAAAATAAATAAGTAAATAAATATTTAGAATTTTTTTAAATTTATTATTATTTTTTTAAATTTTAAAACATTATTTATAATTTATTTTTATTTATTTAATATTTATTTAATATTTTTTTAAATAAAAAAAAGGATTAAATAAAGAAAAGAAAGAAGAAGAGAAAAGTATAGAATTATTATTTTTTTTAAAAAAAATTTATTCATAATTTATTTTTATTTATTTAATATTTATTTATTTTATTATTTATTTTTCTTTTAATAAAAAAGCTTAAAATAACGAAAAGAAGAAAGAGAAGGAAAAAGGGGGGCATCCCATGCTCAGCATGTGACCTGTCACATGCTCATCATGTGAGGGGGCCATCACATGTTGAGCATGTGACCCGTCACATGCTCAGCATGTGACCCAGTTTTTTTTTTCCTCAACGTGGAGTTTAACTCCAAAAGAATTTTACACGGCTGAAAAAATGTAATGTGGAGTTAAACTCCCCCAAAAAAAGGATTTTTACTGTGGAGTTAAACTCTAAAAGAATTTCTCTAGTGGAGTTGAACTCCAAAAGAATTTTATTTGTGGAGTTGAACTCCAAAAGATTTTCTCCTTTCTCTTTTGAGAAGAAACCCAAAATGGGTTCTCTTGAAACTCCAAGATCTAGATCTTGGATGATAAAAAAGGAGACCCTTTTTCTTCTCTTGATAGAGTTTTGGGAGATGGGTTTATGGTAAAACTTTATTTAGTTTTTAAAAAAAGAGAGCTAAGCTCTTGATTTATTTGGAAAATGAAAAGGAAGAGAAAGAACTTGAAGAAGAGAGAGTGGACGCACAAACCCTAGTTTTTTTTTTTGGAGAATGAAAAGTGTTATCCTTTATTCATCATCATGTTGCCTTATATAGGCTTACATATTTACATATAGCCCCTTGGACTTTACAAAATGGTATTTGCTCATCCCATGGCTCATGTGCCATTTCTTTTTGCACATAAGCCATGGGCTTTACAAAAATTTAGCTTTATGCCCATTTTGCATACATTCATGCATAAAAAATTACATAAAAAATTATTTATTACATGATCTATATTTTGGCATGGAGGAGGCTGGTCGCGGGCTCGACTTGGGCATGGGCCCGCTTGACCTGGGCTTGGGCCCACCTGGCTTGGGGTTGACCTTGACTTTGACTCGGTCAACCGGGGGTGCAAATTTTGACCCCAACAAACACTTCTCGATAATTAGTTAAATACTTTTACAAAAACTTCACAGGGTAACGACATACCCCACACGCACACTATGGGTTCACGGCATGGTATTCTAGAGCTATGGTTTATTTAAAGAATAAAATTTTCATTAAAATACCACACTTTTCAAAACAGGTTTCTTTTAATCGAGATTTTTAAATTCTTGACAATTACGTCTCTACAACTCTCGTTAGAGGACCCGCTAATGGATGGTACGGATTATCACACATCCTTGGGACAGTAGAGTGAGATGCAGAAGTCCTCACGGAGTATTCGATCTCGAAAAGAAATAAAAATATGGCTTTTAAGAAATACGATTTTTCTAAATAAATATCAAATTTTGGAAAAATTATATAAAAATTAGAATTCGTATTTTCAATAAAAACATAGTATGAAACTATATTCTTTAAATGAATGATTATATTTTTTTAATAAAATACCACCAAGTTTCTAAAAGTAATAGTTTTCACAAAAATACAATAAACTTTCAAAAAGCTAGGTTTTATCACCAAAACACCACACCAATTAAAATACATATTCATGAAAATCCTAAATTTTATAAATCATCCTCAAGATTATTTTTTAACAATATTAATATATATTTTTCATAAAACGCCCTCGGAGAATAAAACAATGAAAACAAACAATATTAAGGACTCTAGAATAATATAGGCTTAAACGGTATCATTTCTCTTGAGCCTTACGGAACCGGAGAAAGTGAGTGCTTCTCTATTCAGATTAGACAACTTAACGGAGTTATCAATAACAATTGTCTTGAAAAAAAACATAAATCCTGCCGTCCATGTGCAGCAGTTGCCGTTTTCTTCCGAACATAAGATTTTTAATAGTTTAAACCAATTCATATGAAAAAGACATGAACTCGAATCTAAACTCGAATATAAACTTGAACTCAAACTTGAACACAAACTCAAACTCTAATTTAACTCGAATATGAACTCGAACCCAAACTACTCGATCCAACTTTACTCGAACCAAGATTGCAATTGTCATGACTCGCATATTACTTGACTCACTTGACTACACTACACCTCTCTTGAAATCTATGGTTTCGATCAAGACATGTTAATCAATCAATCAATCCAAATAAGTATATCAACCAGTTATATATATTATACTAGGAGTGTTTGGGATAGTTTCTTGTGTGAATCCAACGGAGCTTCAGGAGTCCCGTATTAACCTCTTTTTTTTATTTTACTCGAATATCTGTCGGGTTGACTCATCCACAGCCTAGAGCCCCGATTCTAACACATGAAATGAGCCCATGTTTCTATGTTCCTGGGGCTCCACTCTTGAGCATGTGAATACTTCTACGGTTGCGTTGACATTCACACTTGGAACTTAACGTTAACATAGTGACCATATAGAGACTTATAGAACATATTTACCCATGATTCATATACTTCTACTCGTCATATAATTATTCTACAATTGTCGATTTCTTTACTCTTACTTTTTCTTAGGACTTACCGAGCGCTAGATCGTTGACGAGCATTCCACCTATTTTTTTCTCTTGGAATGTTCGTCAGATATGGTCAAGACGGAAGAAGTGAAAGCCGCAGAGGAGAATTACAACCGGATCGCTATTCAGGGCCAGCTCAGCTTTACTTTTTGCTTAGTTTATGTATGCCATTTGTTTAGGTATTTTCCTTATTGTATTTACTTTCCAGTATAAACTCATGTATTTGTAAATATTAAAAGTTGAATGTAAATAAAGATGTTTGTTGAAAATTTTTACAGTTTCCATTTATTCTTGCATTGTATATTATTTTTTCAATACGCTTAGTATATTTATTTAAGAAATGACTTTCTCTGGATAAATATGCCGCGGGCTTGCCACGCTACCTTTTCCGTCTACTGGGAAGCGGGGCGCGACATTGAATATCTGAACTTGAATGTGAATAACCAAACTTGAACTTGAATACTTGACTTGACTTGACCGAACCATGAATATACATTGACATGAACTTGTCATGAATACCTGAATATATGATTATAACTTGAACCTGAACCGGTACTATTTATATTCATGAATTCGGCCAAAACCTGTAAACTTGAACTATACACTACAATACGCGGGGATAAGGGGTAGATTGGTACAAAACGTATATCGTGGTACGAGAGGTCACTTTAAAAGACACCTACATGAATTCATGTGTCGTTGTCCCGTAGGTTATGACGGGGCCTTGTACTACATGTTACCATAGTCCACGAGGTATGTTGGACTCCTCTCGTATACATGAATATCTTTTTTATCAAACTACAAATAATCACGTTAGAATAGCTACTTTATACATGTAAATGAACATATTTAGATACTCTCATATACAATCTTAGCTACTCATATTCACTTGGTTTCTATTCATTTTATACATCTTTTAGTCATGTTTACTTATTTCTTTTGGGACTTATCGAGCGCTAGTTCGCTGATGATATTCATCTTTATTTCTTTTTCTTGGAATGTCCGTTAGAAGGACCGAATTCTGAGGAGGTAAAGCCGAACGAGGAGGATTTGGACCAGTTCGCTTTCCAGCCTGACCGCTAGCTCCTTTCTACATTTACTTTTTGTATGCCAATGTTTAGGTATTTGTTTATATCATTGTATATTTTTATTTCTAATAGTTGTATTTGAAATTTGAATGTAAATAAAGTTACCGTTTAATTTTATTACTCTCGTTATTCTTGTATATTATTATATTGCTTATATGCGCTTAATGTATTTATTAAGGGAAATGATCTTCTCGTGGTAAATACTGTAGCGTGTTTTTCATCACCCTATTGAGATGGGAATACGCGCGCGCTTGTCAGGCGTACTACAGATTCCCTCTACCTAGGGTAGGCTGAGGTTTAATGATTGTGGGGATCCGAATCTCCGGCAGCCGCGGACTAAGCTGCCGTTAATTACCTCTCGCCTTTGGAGCGAGAGAACCTCCGATTGACGGGTTAAATTGGTCATGCGGACTCAATGTGCAGTGTGCGTGTGATGTGTTTTGAAAGGGGTTTTTGGGGTATATCGGGAGCTACGCAGAGTTTTTACGGGGGTCCCGCTACCCGGATAGCGGGATGGGGGTCAAGGGGGCTAGCAGCCCCCTTGCGGGGTGCGGGGCAGCGTCCCGTTAGAAATTTTTTTCTAACAGGGACAGTGTCATGGAGTATGTGTGTGTGTAAATATGTATACATATGTATATATATATATATGTACATAAAAAGAGGGGGAAAAGGCATCCAAAGGATGCATGGGGGGCAGCACCTTGGGCGCTGTGCGCCTAGGTGCTGTGCGCTCAGGCGCTAGAGTGCCACGTGTCGACACGTGGGCGCTCTGCGCTTGAGTGCTGGGCGCTTGAGCGCAAGTGCGCCACATGTCGGCACGTGGGCGCTTTGCGCTTCAGTGCCTGACGCTCGAGCGCAAGCGCGCCACGTGTCGGCACGGGGGCGACTTGCGTCTGAGCGCTTGCGCTTGAGCGCAAGCGCACCACGTGTCGGCACCGGGGCGACTTGCGCTTGAGCGCAAGCGCGCCACGTGTCGGCACCATGGCGACTTGCGCTTGAGCGCAGGGTGCTGTAGTGCAAGCGCGCCACATGTCGGCACGCGGGCGCTTTGCGCTCGAGCGCTGAGCACTGGAGCGGAAGCGCGCCACGCGTTGGCACGCGGGCGCTCTGCGCTTGAGCGCCGGCGAGAAAAGAGGCTCTCAGCCAAAAAAATTTCTCGGGAGAGAAATCAGAGAGGAGTTGGACTCCTGAGTGTTTTTTTTGGGTTTAGTGAAAGGGGTTCTTCTTCTTCCTCCTCTGTTAGCTGGATCTTGAAGATCAAGAGATGTGAGATCTCAAAATCTTTCCTTTTTGGGATCTAAAAACAGATCCAAGTTCCCCTTTGTGGGTTTGGTGGTGGAAAACTATTTTGTTTTTGAAAAGGAAGAGTAAAACTCTTGATTTAATTCAGAAGAAAGAAGAAGGTTTGAGACCTTCAGAAAAGGGAAAGAAATACAAATCCTAGGTTTTTTTTGAGAGAATGAAAGTATTCTTTTTTTATTCATCATCATTTTGCCTTATATAGGCTTACATATTTACATATAGCCCCTTGGGCTTTACAAAAATGGCGTTTTGCCCATCCCATGGCTCATGTGCCATTTCATTTTTGCACATAAGCCATGGGCTTACAAGAATTTGGCTTTATGCCCATTTTGTTTACATTCATGCATAAAAAATTACATAAAAATTATTTATGACATGATTTCGTTGTTGGCATGGGGAGGCTGGCCGCGGGCTCGACTTGGGCATGGGCCCGCTTGACCTGGGCTTGGGCCCACCTAGCTTGGGGGTTGACCTTGACTTTGACTCGGTCAACCGGGGTGTAAATTTTTACCCCAACAAATTGCCCCCCATCAATAAATGCACACATCATATGTGGGTCGTGTGCATGAAATTGATGGATCTTCTTTTGCGTGGAGGCGACTTGCTTTGGTTCCCACTTTTTGGGATGCACTGCCCTTTTTACGACATGGACGGTCGACGCTTGACGCGTCTCCGAGACGGAGTGTCTGTGGTAGACGTTTCCCTGGCCCGGAGCGATCTGGTTCCCACTTTGTAGGAAGCCTGCACTGCCCTTTTTGCGACATGGACGGTCGACGCTCTGATCCGGAGCGATTTGGTTCCTGATTTGTGGGAAGCCTACACTGCCCTTTTTACGACGTGGACGGTCGACGCTCTGATCCGGAGCGATTTGGTAGACGTGTCCGCGGCACGGAGTGTCTGCTTGACGTTTCCCCGGCACGGAGTGTCGCTGTTGGACGTTTCCCTGATGCGGAGTGTCTGTGTTGGACGTTTCCCCGATGCAGAGTGTCGCCGGTTGACGTTTCCCTGATGCGGAGTGTCTGTGTTGGACGTTTTCCCGATGCAGAGTGTCGCTGGTTGGCGTGTCCCCGGCACGGAGTGTCGCTGATCGACTTTTCCCCGGCGCGGAGTGTCGGGTTGACTTTTCCCCGGCACGGAGTGTCGCTGATCGACTTTTCCCCGGCGCGGAGTGTCGGGTTGACTTTTCCCCGGCACGGAGTGTCGCTGATCGACTTTTCCCCGGCACGGAGTGTCGGTGGTTGAATTTTCCCCGGCACGGAGTGTCACTGATCGACTTTTCCCCGGCGCGGAGTGTCGGGTTGACTTTTCCCCGGCATGGAGTGTCGCTGATCGGCTTTTCCCCGGCGCGGAGTGTCGCTGGTTGACTTTTCCCCGGCACGGAGTGTCGCTGATCGACTTTTCCCCGGCGCGGAGTGTCGGGTTGATTTTTCCCCGGCACGGAGTGTCGCTGATCGAATTTTCCCCGGCGCGGAGTGTCGCGGGTCGACTTTTCCCCGGTACGGAGTGTCGGGTTGACTTTTTCCCGGCACGGAGCGTCGCTGATTGACTTTTCCTCGGCGCGGAGTGTCGGGTTGACTTTTCCCCGGCACGGAGCGTCGCTGATCGACTTTTCCCCGGCGCGGAGTGTCGGGTTGACTTTTCCCCGGCACGGAGCGTCGGGTATCGACTTTTCCCCGGCGCGGAGTGTCGGGTTGACTTTTCCCCGGCACGGAGCGTCGCTGATCGACTTTTCCCCTGCACGGAGTGTCGGGTTGACTTTTTCCCGGCACGGAGCGTCGCTGATCGACTTTTCCCCGGCGCGGAGTGTCGGGTTGACTTTTCCCCGGCACGGAGCGTCGCCGATCGACTTTTCCCCGGCGCGGAGTGTCGGGTTGACTTTTCCCCGGCACGGAGCGTCGCCGATCGACTTTTCCCCGGCGCGGAGTGTCGGGTTGACTTTTCCCCGGCACGGAGCGTCGCCGATCGACTTTTCCCCGGCGCGGAGTGTCGGGTGGACTTTTCCCCGGCACGGAGTGTCGCTGATCGACTTTTCCCTGGTCGCTGATCGACTTTTCCCCAGCGCGGAGTGTCGGGTTGATTTGATTCCGAGGCGGAGCATAATTCCGGTAGGGAAGGTAGATATCCCGAGGCGAAGCATGATTTCGACACGGGGTAAATTCTGGGACGGAGCATGATTCCGCCATAGTGGTTGTTGGTTTGATTTGATTTGGGTTGACATCAGCATCGCTACACTGGAATATAGTACCAGGAGCGAATCATCATCTGTCTTGAGAGGATTTGGGAATTGTTTTTTTTTTATTTGGCATCTGCATTGCTGCACTGGAATAATGCCAGGAGCAACTCATCATTTACCCCGGGAGGATTTGGATTTGGTTTTTTGTTTGGCATCTGCATTGCTGCACTGGAATAATGCCAGGAGCAACTCATCATTTGCCCCGGTAAGATTTGGGATTTGGTTTATTTGGCATCTGTATTGCTGCACTGGAATAATGCCAGGAGCAACTCATCATTTGTCCCGGGAGGATTTGGGAATTGGTTTTTGTTTGGCATCTGCATTGCTGCACTGGAATAATACCAGGAGCAACTCATCATTTGACCCGGGAGGATTTGGGATTTGGTTTGTTTGGCATCTGCATTGCTGCACTGGAATAATGCCAGGAGCAACTCATCATTTGCCCCGGGAGAATTTGGGAATTGGTTTTTGTTTGGGAATTGGCATCTGCATTGCTGCACTGGAATAATGCCAGGAGCAACTCATCATGTGCCCCGAGAGGATTTGGGAATTGGTGGCTTAGGAGACAGGTTTAGATTCCTGTCACCTAAGGCTTTTCCATTTTGTGAGCCGTAAGGGTCTCACAAAGCATTTTCTCCCTACGGGTCGTAAGAATCCCGTAGGTGTATTTTCTCCTTAGGAGTCGTGGGGACTCCTAAGTGTGTTGCTCCTTTGTGAGTCGTAGGAATCTCACGCGGGAATTTTTTTTTTCTCCTCACAAAGTCGAGAGGACTTTGCGAGTGCATTTCATTTCTTTTTCTTCTTTTACAAGTTTGCGCCCTTTCGGGTTTTCACAAACTCGCCGGTAGTCCTGCTGTTTTTACTCACGGAGCCCTTTCGGGTTTTCATCCGTGCCCATTTTATTTGTGGACATACCTTTTTTTTTTCGAGGGATCGGGATTGTTTTACGCCCGTAGATTGTATACGGTTTTGCAGGATGTATGATCCAGACCGTAGGGCCGGAAAAATTTCAGGACCTTGTTGGCGTCTGCATCGCTGCACTGGAATATGGCACCAGGAGCGACTCATCATTTGCCATTGGGGTATGGGATTTGGAATTTGGTTGGCGTCTGCATCGCTGCACTGGAATATGGTACCAGGAGCGACTCATCATTCGCCACTTGGGGTTGGGGAGCGATGGCTTAGGAGACAGGTTTAGATCCCTGTCACCTGAGACTTTTCAATTTCATGGGCCGTGAGGGTCCCATAAAAGCACTTTCTCCCTACGAGTCGTAAGGATCTCTCAGGTGTATGTTCTCCTTAGGAGTCGTGAGGACTCCTAAGTGTGTTTTTCCTTCGTGAGTCGTAAGGATCCCACGAAGGTTTGTTCTTCTTCATGTATCGTGAGGACACATGAGTGGATTTCCCTCGTTCCCAGTTTAATGACTTAGAGGTTGACTGTTTCCAGTTTAACGACTTAGAGGTCATCTGTTTCCAGTTTAAAGACTTAGAGGTCTGCTGTTTCCAGTTTAACGACTTAGAGGTCATCTGTTTCCAGTTTAAAGACTTAGAGGTCTGCTGTCTCCAGTTTAACGACTTAGAGGTCATCCGTTTCCAGTTTAAAGACTTAGTGGTCATCTGTTTCCAGTTTAACAACTTAGAGGTCTGCTGTTTCCAGTTTAACGACTTAGAGGTCTGCTGTTTCCAGTTTAACGACATAGTGGTCATCTGTTTCCAGTTTAACGACATAGTGGTCATCTGTTTCCAGTTTAAAGACTTAGAGGTCTGCTGTTTCCAGTTTAACGACTTAGAGATCATCTGTTTCCAGTTTAACGACGTAGTGGTCATCTGTTTCCAGTTTAACGACGTCGTCTGTTTCCAGTTTAAAGACTTAGGGGTTGTCTGTTTCCAGTTTAAAGACTTAGGGGTCGTCTGTTTCCAGTTTAAAGACTTGGAGGTCTATTGGATTGATTTGGAATTTTGGGATAGGGGCCGGCATCAGCGTTGTTAACACTGAAGCACATGTGCCAGGACACATGAGTGGGTCTTCCCAATGGAGCATAATTCCAAAGGCGGAGGCCAGCCGCGTAACTGGTGGTTGCAGTGGGGCATGGGTATGCTGAGGATTATTTAAGCCCGTGGATTGTATACGGTAGTCAATTTGGGGACTGGCCGTAGGGCCCGAAGAATTTTGGGAAATTGGATTTTGGTTGGCGTCTGCATCGCTGCACTGGAATATGGTACCAGGAGCGACTCATCATTCGTCGTTTTTTTTATTTCGTTTTGTTTTTGTTTTTGTTTTTTTTTGTTTTACCGCGATTGCTCTATCATTTCAGCTTTTCTTATTGCGAAGGTCGCGATTGTCCTATCATTTCGGCTTTTATTCGCGGTTGCCCCCATCATTTCGGCTTTATTTTCATTTTTATTTTTATTCGCTGATTTTTATTGCGAGCTGCCCCATCATTTCGGCTTTATTTTCATTTTTATTTTTATTCGCTGATTTTTATTGCGAGTTGCCCCATCATTTCGGCTTTATTCTCATCTTTATTTTTACTCGCTGATTTTTATTGCGAGTTGCCCCATCATTTCGGCTTTTATTTTTCTTTTATTTACACATTTTTTTGTTTATTTACATTTTTTTTTTACATTCCCAGTTTAACGACTTAGAGGTCGACTGTTCCTAGTTTAATGACGTGGTGGTCGATTGTTTTCAGAGAAAGGCAGATATTTGAGAGAATCAGTTTCGCGAAGAACTTCGGTCTCCGTTTGTATGAAATTGGCGGTCGCAGCTGAACTGTTTGTTAACATGCCTTTGGATAGTTCTATCTCTCCTGCCTTGTATTGCTTTTCGACCCAATGTTTGAAGAAGAAGCAGTCCTCAATGGCATGACCTATCACCCTGTGATAGGGGCAATATTCTGGGTCGTCGGTCATATTCGCTTCTTGCGGTCTTTTTGATTCCGGCAGTTGTAGACCGTTTCTTAGGGCGTCCCTGAATATCTTGTGGACTTTTTCCCTCTTGAAGGAATAGACCTTTTCCAGCTTCTCTTTCAGCGGCGATTCCCCCCGGTGTATGTATCGGAGGGACTGGAGGCTGATTGCGGCCGTTTTTCGCGAAGGCGCTCCGCTTTTAGGTTGAAAGGGATATCAGTTGGCTGCCCCCGAGTGTCAATCCCTGGCTCATGAGCCAAAATTTGATTCTGCTGTAATTGCAATCGGGCGACTTGGGTCGCGAGATCTGCCACGACGTTTGCCAGCTCGTCGACTTTGGAATAAACCTCGGCAATCTTCTCATCCCTGTCCTAAAATTGCCTTTGAAGCCATTAGAATAATGCTTGTTCTGTAGTTCCGGCTATGACAACCGGGTAATCTTTATTGCCTGAGCTCAATTCCGTAGGAACCACGGGCTCCTCTGGGTTATCGGCCTGAGCGGGCTCTTCATCATTTAGATCGAGCCGATGCTGGGTAGCGTCAACCATATCATCACCATGGCTGTGAAGAAGAGGAGGGTTCGTTTCTTCATGTCCGGCCATGTAGACAGTGTGGATAACACATTCAGCCATTCTTTCATCACTGGCAGCTGGTTTCGCGGAGCGGTCCGGGCTTTGGAAATTCATAAATTTTAACATGGCTAGAGCCCTAGCCCTTTTGTTGGCTCTATATCTGAGCCGCTTTTGCCTCAGCTTCTCTGCCTTGAGCGCTTGGCAGGCTTCTGCTCTTCGGGAAGCCGCCATGGGCTGAGTGATGGGGAGACTTGAGAAGACACCCAATCGAGCAGTTGTCAGAGGCGCCGCCGCAGCATGCGCGAGACGCCCTGTTGCTTTGTTGGTGCTGATGGCCTTGCCCCCAGCTGGGGCCATGGAGAGTCGTTCAAACACCGACTTGTGTTTGAGTTGGGGCGCCCTCGAGACCACGACATTCGGCCTCTTGCCTTTCGAGACCGGTTTGTCTGTTACCGGAGCTTGAGGAGCTGGGATGGCGCTAACTGGTATGAACATAATAGAGCCAAATGGTAGCAGTGGCTCCTCCCATTGTCGCCCGAGACTGGCCGGGAGGACCGTCCTAGAGTCTATCCTCATCGTGTAGGAGACGGAAGCCGTGCTGAGAGCTGAGTTCATCTTTGGAGACATTGTTGAAAAGTGATTGCTTGAAGACCTGCATGAAAGAGCATTATTTTAGTATAAATACAGATATGTACATTGATTGAGTTCGCATGAATGCTTAACCCGAAATATGGGAGGAGAGATTGGTCTCACCGGGCGTGCCAGAATCTGTAGGGTGTTTTTCGTCACCCCATTGAGATGGGAATACGCGCGCGCTTGTCAGGCGTACTACAGATTCCCCCTGCCTAGGGTAGGCTGGGGTTTAATGATTGTGGGGATCCGAATCTCTGGCAGCCGCGGACTAAGCTGCCGTTAATTACCCCTCGCCTTTGGAGCGAGGGAACCTCCGATTGACGGGTTAAATTGGTCATGCGGACTCAATGTGCAGTGTGCGTGTGATGTGTTTTGAAAGGGGGTTTTGGGGTATATCGGGAGCCACGCAGAGTTTTTACGGGGGTCCCGTAAAAACTCTGCGTGTGTGTGTGTAAATATGTATACATATGTATGTATATATGTATGTACATAAAAAGAGGGGGAAAAGGCATCCAAAGGATGCGTGGAGGGCAGCACCTTGGACGCTGTGCGCCTAGATGCTGTGCGCTCAGGCGCTAGAGTGCCACGTGTCGACACGTGGACGCTCTGCGCTTGAGCGCTGGAGCGCAAGCGCGCCACGTGTCGGCACGTGGGCGCTTTGCGCTTCAACGCCTGACGCTCGAGCGCAAGTGCGCCACGTGTCGGCACGGGGGCGACTTCTGCTTGAGCGCAAGCGCGCCATGTGTCGGCACGGGGGCGCTTGCGCTTGAGCGCAAGCGCGCCACGTGTCGGCACCGGGGCGACTTGCGCTTGAGCATAAGTGCGCCACGTGTCGGCACGTGGGCGCTTTGCGCTCGAGCGCAGGGCGCTGTAGGGCAAGCGCGCCACGTGTCGGCACGTGGGCGCTTTGCGCTCGAGCGCCGAGCGCTGGAGCGCAAGCGCTCCACGCGTTGGCACGCGGGCGCTCTGCGCTTGAGCGCCGGGGAGAAAAGAGGCTCTCAGCTAAAAAAAAATTTCGGGAGAGAAATCAGAGAGGAGTTGGACTTCTGAGTGTTTTTTTTTTGGTTTAGTGAAAGGGGTTCTTCTTCTTCCTCCTCTGTTAGCTGGATCTTGAAGATCAAGAGATGTGAGATCTCAAAATCTCTCCTTTTTGAGATCTAAAGACAGATCCAAGTTCCTCTTTGTGGGTTTGGTGGTGGAAAACTATTTTATTTTTGAAAAGGAAGAGTAAAACTCTTGATTTAATTCAGAAGAAAGAAGAAGGTTTGAGACCTTCAGAAAAGGGAAAGAAATACAAACCCTAGGTTTTTTTGAGAGAATGAATGTATTCTTTTTTTATTCATCATCATTTTGCCTTATATAGGCTTACATATTTACATATAGCCCTTTGGGCTTTATAAAGATGGCGTTTTGCCCATCCCATGGCTCATGTGCCATTTCATTTTTGCACATAAGCCATGGGCTTACAAGAATTTGGCTTTATGCCCATTTTGTTTACATTCATGCATAAAAAATTACATAAAAATTATTTATGACATGATTTCGTTGTTGGCATGGGGAGGCTGGCCGCGGGCTCGACTTGGGCATGGGGCCGCTTGACCTGGGCTTGGGCCCACCTAGCTTGGGGGTTGATCTTGACTTTGACTCGGTTAACCGGGTTGTAAATTTTTACCCCAACAAATACGTTGCGGAATTGGCACGTTTCCGTTTCCGTCTACTGAGAAGCGGGGCGTGACATTTCGTGTAAAATATATTACTAATAATATTGCATTATCTGAATATTGCTTAATATCATACATAGAAAGGAGAGTCATCACTCTCGTAGAATGTTTTGATTTATGGTACGCTTGGTAGAAGATAATTTAGATGGTAATTCTAGATTATCATAAAAATATTACCATACTTGTTTTGATGTAAAAGATATTCTCAGGAATATAGGATTACCATGGTAATCAAATGACACCATTTCATGATAATCCAATTCACCCCATTTCATGTGTCTATCCTAGATTACCATGAATATTCCCGCCTTACATGATTGAGCCATGACCACCCGCCGCCGGCCTCCCTTCCCATCCGTCGGCCGGCTCCGACGCCCATCGTCGGTCGTTTGCAGCCATTCGCCGTCGGTCGACCGCCGGCCGGTGCCGATCGTTCACTGGCCGGCCGGCCGCCGATTGGACGTTCGCCGCCCGCCGGACACCGGCCATCGCTGATCGTTTACCGGTCGGCTTGCCGCCGATTAGATGTTGGTCGTCGGCAGTCCGTTGGCCGCCGTCGATCGTTCGTCACCGGCCTCGCCTTACTCCGGTCTCGCCGTCGGTTGCGCATATATATATTACTGGAAATGATTAAAGTATACCAAGCATATTACTACAAGATTCCTTGAAAATAGATACACGGTCATCTCATTCCCGAAAATATGAGAATTCATTGCAATCTTTTATTCCATGAGCAAACGCAACCTAAAGTTAGAAAGTTTGAAATCAAGGTGAGCTGGTGCCAGAGCAGCACCATCTTGCTCCAGCAATTCACACACTTTAATGCATGGGAAAAACAATAGAGACAATTCAGCTGTACAAGCATCCAACTTTCACACAAACAGACTTATGATGCACATCACTCCCACATGCATGACATGGCCCCATTTTCTGGATCCGGAGTGCCCGTTAGTTTTTGCTCTCTGCTTGCCGGAACAAGTGGATCCGACGGTCGGAAATGGGTCAAACATGGAGGCCATGGCTTTGGTTGTTGATGCCAAGATCTCACCGGAGCAAGGGACAAAGCTGAGATGGAGAGCAGAGGTTCCAGCTCCTCATTTTCAGTGGGGTCACTCAACCAATACAAGATGCTCCTAAAAATAAATGACTCTATTGCTCATGATTGATTTGGTACACAAAATAATTTGTTTTTGTCATAATTTTAAGTGGGGACAAATCTTATACTAAAAATACATGGGAAGAAAACAGATTACGTGTTTTTTGTGATATGCAACTACCACGATGTTTGCTAGCCTAACAAATTTCAAAAGCTTTGAATT
Source organism: Agapanthus africanus (assembly GCA_030015575.1). Lineage (NCBI taxonomy): Eukaryota > Viridiplantae > Streptophyta > Magnoliopsida > Asparagales > Amaryllidaceae > Agapanthus > Agapanthus africanus. The sequence goes on from CM057337.1 coordinate 898,414,215, forward strand.
ACCTGAACATCATTCAAGATTCCAGCTGTCTCAGAAACATCCAGAGTACTCCATCTCTTTCCATTCTTTTCTTCTAGTGCTCTACTTTCTCTTCTTAATTAATTTGTTTTTTTCTCGGTTGCCGATGAAAGGAAAATAAAAAACTGATATAATGTATATGGATAAGTTGTCTATATCGCATTTCTAAATTCCCAAATAAGACTATTGCCACATACCAAACAACTCCAAATGATTCTTTCGTAATGATGCAACACGTAACAACTGCATTCACATTTCACCTAATCCATTTAGACATATATTTTTTTTCCTTTTTTGATTGGATTATGGTTTCAATTATACATTGGAGAATACATTTCCTCGGTATAATATTAGGCTTATTTCATGAGTACACCCAACTAATTTGCCTTTTTTTTCTTAAGACATAACTGAGCTTATTTCGTTATGCGATAACCCCTATAGTTTCATTCCACTACTAATTTCCCCCTGCCTAAATATATTTCAAATTTGTTCCTTTTCTTCTCAAACACAAAACCATCCTGATTCGTCTTAGGGCATTCAGATTCCAAACCAAGAAGATGATTACAGGGAAATGGAAAGGAGAAATCGAAGAATCAAAGTTTGAAATTTTGGCTTTAAATTGGGAGACAGATAAAAATTGGAATAAAATTGGAACAATGTACTTACATGACATGAGATGATGCTCAATATTGGTGACCTTTCAGATCAGGACACGTGGCAGATGACGTGTCCCAAAACTCAGAAGAGAGGGCCCACATGGGCCGATCAGGCCCGACCTACAAGTGTAAGTCTGCGGCGGCGTCCCGGCCGTCGATCCGATGCCGGAAACGCCGAAACGAAAAACTTTGCGAACTAGCAAACCGGCACCACCGCGCACTTTTAACCCGGATCGGGCCATTAACCTAGCTACAAGCAAACTAAAATACGGGTAGAGAGTTATACCAAGCGATCCGTGTCCTTCGGTCTTCGTCTCCACTCCGATCTCCTGTGGAATCTCCGTCCGTCACCTCCTCGTCGGAAAGGGCACCACGTAGCCGATTTCTTTTACGGGCTCCCACCTCTGGACCGAGGCAACTCGGGCGCGAAGTTGGCTAGCCGACGCGTTCAAGGTTTGCTGTAGATGTAGTGTAGTAGGCTATGTCTCTTTGGGGTATATGAAGTTGCCTTGATGGAGGAATTGAAGATAAGAAAAATGGTGCTTTTATTTTTCCTAGCAAGGAAAAATGAGATGGAGAAAAATGCCACACCACAAGAATAAACTTCTCTCTCTCTCTTCAATAGTGGCCGGCCCTTCTTAGAATGGTGGGAGAAAAAATCCCATGGAATTATCAAGAGAAGAAAATGTATCATGATCAAATGAAATTTTGTCACACTCATTTCTCATCTCAACCTCACACAATCTCATCACAATAAATGCATAAGAATGGACAAGAAAAGAATCTCATGATTATGAAGGCACAAAAGCAAGAAACCCCTCCACAAATAAGTTATTTGCAAACTGCAAATAACCCCCTCCATCGATAAAATCCGGCCGCGAAGGAACAAAGGAAAACCGGCCGGAACGGAATGCAAACTGACAACTTCAGAAAACTGATCCCGTAATAAATTACAAGAAAACCCCGCTACTGCATATACATGCCCGCATTTGTATTCTCACTGAACACAAATGCAAAGAGACAAAATCTATACTGTCTAATACTAGGATCCGGCTTAAACCAAAACCGGCTAGTAAAAACCGTCCGATCACGATCCGTGCAATACCGCACGTATCTGATCGAACCCTGCCATATCTCCATACGGCCTCTACAGCGTTTCGCCCGAAACTTGAGTAACTGTGTGTGGTGGACTCTAAAGACTCGTTAATACTATGGCTGTGGATTTAACCACTAGCACGTCAGAGGTATTAGCCATACGTGACGGGCTACCAGCTATTGACCAAAAGGGACGTCGATGAGCGAACTCATCCTGACACCCTACTGAGCCTGTCAGTGACAATATTCGTACAGTCCGGTCCGTTCGTCTATGAGCATCGCATGGCGGGCCTAGAGGGTTGGTAAAAGTCAGACCCCCAATAGCGGTACAAGTCGTGTCGGAGTGTAGCCCAGAACACCCTGAGATACTACTGGAATACCTACCAACAAATCTCCTGCCTTGGCCAAGGACTTTTCATGTACTGGCTCTCCTAGACACAGCGCGACCTCACCCCCAATACCGGGAGAGACGAACCCTTGCAGATCCGCTCACTGCCTCCATGTGGCTCGGGACTGTACCCAACTAAAACCTGTTTGCACGTCTCCTTTGAGCGTGGTAGGGTAGTAATCAAAGCACAGTGGGAACTCACACGAGACAAATGACGATCTCAGGTCGATGAACTAACCTGTACACATGTCACCAGGGAACTGCTATCTGACGTCAGGTATAATACCAACTATCAGGTTCCCGGCGAGTCCTGTCCGGTGTGCTCATAACCCAATGAGCACCTGTATACATCTTAGGCGAACCAACTGACACCAGTGGCTTGTGAGACCGGCCACCGCCCCTCGTCGGGGTCTCGACTGTATAAACTAGTCTACTCCGGAGTATCGATGCCCTGTCTCGAAACTCCCACGACTAGGGACCTTTTAAGGATGTGCTTATAGACTCCAGCTCTCACGTATATGATCGCCCTCATACTGCTGGTAGTCAAGTAAGAATCCTAGGGGCTCTATCAACGTGCAATAGCAACTCGTAAGGTCACCTAAAGCAGTACACGATGATAAAGATAAACCAGATAGCATACTATCATCTTGAGTAAGACTGTTCTACTGGGACATGTCCTCCCTCAATCATTGCAATCACGTGCCTGTGATCCAATAATTGACTCTGAGGGCACTATCTCCAACAATCTCCCACTTGCACTCAAGGCTAATTATTGCGATGTCGCATACTCACAGCCCGTGTGATATCGAACACCCAACTCCTCTACTAGTCAGTCTCACAAAGCTCGTTTGCAAAACTATTGCGTTCAAGGAATAGCCTCAGTGAGTGGATCCGCTCTGATGTTTCTTTCTATGTCTCTCTTTATCTCTAGTTCGCGGAGAAAGCCATCTCCCGAAATGAGCAATACCTGTCTTAGAATGCGTCTGGATGTCTGATGGGACCTAGCTCATAAATGAACTCCAAATCCAAACTTCTTAGACTGTATTGTCAACTGAACTTAATCAGTATCCTGCGCCATGCCTTCCCTCAGTATCCACCTGGACCACCTGTCCAAAATACTGCCCCTCGTCAGAGGGAAAACTATAACTCTGACAGTCACTCTGTCATCCAGGCCACCTTGGAAGCCTGGAATGATAACTGTCTCCCGAAGGAGAATGCTGTTATCATATCCCTAGAACATCAACTTATGTTCTAAAACTGCTTCCGACTGTTTCTCCAGGATTGGATTAATATCAACTTATTGCATCTACTGCAAGAACAACATCTGGTGTGGTACTTGACATCTCATGATCAACTCAATTGCCTAAGCAAGTGATCTGCCAATCATGCGTATCCCTCCCCCCTTTAGTCTGTAAGACACCTTTAGAGAGGGTGACTCCATCACCTGCAGGTACATCACCATGCCAGGAGTCGTCCATTCTAAATACTCTTAGAATGCGGTCAAAGTACCCAGATTGGAAAACCACCCAAATCTAGATCTAAAATCATAGATCTAGTAACCAGAATGTACGATATAAGATCCAATTCCTATGTGGAGAAACAACTGTGTGACAACCAAAGTATAACCGATCGTAGTATAGGAATATCACTTCCTACTCTGTGTATGTCATCCAAATACCAGGACATCACACCCTACTACCTTCTTAACAGATCCATCCCCTATTCTGATGAAATCAAATCTATGACTGTCGCATCAGAAATAGATGATCTATCTCCGCTATATTTGCTTTAGTCTATAAATAGACATAAGCCACCTGTCCACCAATGCTTCCGCTGCTCCTACTGACTACGACAACCCTCTGGCAGAGTCATATAGACGTACACTTCTAAAGCTAGTTCAGAACGACGCTATACTCATCCTCCTGCCGGGTCTCACAGTCTGGAACAACAGCAATGGCAAGTCTGGGTAAACAAGAACCTCCCTGCCACCGTCCTTGCGCATACCGAAGTACCTCTCGGGTGCCTGAGGTTACCCACTTTATCTGCGGAGTGGCTAATGGAATGTCAAACCAGATTGAATCTTTAGGTTCTTATCAAATCTTCAGTAATCGTTTGCGGTTCTAGAATCACTTCCAGTTCTACCATATTCCCACTACTGTTTTCTGAAAAAATCCATTTTTATTAAAACTGTGGCGAGTCAAGAACAATATCACTATTGATCTTCCAGATGGTAGAAAATCAACCCTCGTCATAGCCCGGGTCAACCCACAAACAGCCATTACAGAAACGTGCCTTGAGTTATCCGGAGTCTGGTTTTAAGCATAAGCCGGACAACTCCCCGTATCTTAACAATGTCAAGATATGAACTGTTCTATATCCAATATAGAAACAGAGGCACTGATTTAATTGAACCAGATTCAAATCATGCATCTGTCTCCAGTGCATGTCAACTAAATGGGAGGAGGCCGATCAGCGTTACTCAACTTAGGAGTGCTTCCAATTATGAGTAACCCGAAAGAGAAGCAAGTTCTCTTAATTATTACTATTAACTGAATACCACACACAAGTATCTACATTTTCGATCACCTTGAAGAATCCCGATACATGCAACATCTGGTTCTCTACTTTATTCTTATACCTATAACTCCTCAAAACTTAGACCTTGCATTTCTACGAAACACATGTCTAAGAACTAGAGAAGTCATAAGTAAACAGAATATAGTACGAGGACCAACCCCTCTGTCCTAATGGACACTGGACAATATACAATACTCTGTACAAGTCCCCTGAGTCTAATAACTCATTCACTGTGTGTCGTAGTTTGAAAACTGTACTTATAGTTAAGAAGAATTACACCGCTGTTCAATGCTCCTTACCTAATCATCCACTGATATAGGTAAATGTCATAGACATAATTTCAAAAAGTATATCTCACTCTATAAAAATAGACGTACAGATATATCAATTTGAAATTGGTGCATAACAACGGATATTCAAAACATAATATTTGCCGTCCGGCAAACAACCCAGGCGATCTTCTCAAATATCACCAATTACAACGAATCCCGATATAATGAGGATGATCACCTAATCCCTAATAACTTACTCCCACTCATCATCTGTAAAACCATACAGATGAGAGAATCAAACCTGGTAAATACATACCCTGGAGCAAGTGTCTAATTGGGAAATCAGTTTTCTTTTAACAGTACACAGTGAAACTGAAACATTGAAATGTTTCGATGGGGTATCCCGGTATTCCTAGTAATGCCTCTTCCATTATCCAGATTCACAACTGTAACCGCATAATTCTTTGCCATCTCTCCAAATCCCTTTATATGTCTTTAGTCATTACCTTCTACACACCCCTTTAGGCCAAATGGTTTTCTTCCTTCCCTACCGTTCGGCACCAGCCTATGGTTTGGAAGAAGACTATCCAATAAGCATAATGGGTGTACTGTCCTAATCCTAGGAGCACTCGCGATGCGAGAGAAGGTGAAGATAAAAGACACCCGAATGAACCTTATTCCTATTTCTCCTGAACCAGAATCCATCCCCGAACTGGAACAAGTTCCTTTCGAGTTCGTATATAACCATACGATAGAGTATCCAATAAACTTGGGATCTTCGTAGTGATACGGAGTGTCCTGGAGAAATACAAAGGTGATTTAGGATTGGCGAAGAAATATTTGGTTTGGTCGTGAATAGCAGTCGCAATTTACTTTGCCCTCTTACTAATCCCTTTCTTTGTCTTAACTTAATACCTTCTGTACACCGTTTAGGCTAATTGGTTTTCTTCATTCCCTACCGGTCGGCACCTGCCTAAGGTTTGGAAGAAGACTATCCAATTTGCGTAATAGGTGTACTATCTCTTAAACCAAGGAGTACTCGCAACCTGAGAGAAGGTAAAAAGAAAAGACAACTGAATAATCCTATTCTTTTTCTCCAGAACCGGAAACCATCATCGAATAAATTCCTTCGAGTTCGTATATAACCATACGATGGTTTTGTCCAATGGAAGTGGACGTTCGTAGTAATACGGGGTGTCCTGTAGAAAAGGGTAAAAGTAGGAGTGGCAATGAGGTTTGCAACTCTGACAATCCAAAAGCCAGTATTAAGAAGGTTCGGTCAACTTGGTCACTGAGTCATAGTCTAGGGTCGGGTCAATGGTCGCTGCCGAAGAGAGAGAGAAAAGAAACACTCAGCGTGCACTCTAACCTAGATCAGAATGGTTATCACTTTATCTAATCTGGAAACCTCCCACTGTAACGTCAAATTCTTCCCCAAACCTAAAAGAAGAATTAGCCGAGATCACCCGAGGAGTAAACCAACTCATCAGTGAGAATCGGGATCCAACTATCATCGTATGATAACGTGACGGAATCCGCTCACGTTATCACACTCCAGAAGGTATGCGCATATCTGGCAAGTTTCAGTTTCTTTAGAAACTCCCGATGTGATTTTTGCCCCATGCTCTTATGACCTTGACTTTGGCCAACAAATCATAAGTCACATGTCAAATTCTACCCGTCATTCTCCAGGTTAATTTGAACCCACCCGTACAAGCCCTTGACTTTGGCCAACAAGGCTATACGACTGTCCCAAACCAACGCATCTATCTATACTGCATATGAATAACCAACAGCTACCAAACACTGTTCCTTGACTTTGGCCAACAAACACAGCTTGAATACTATTGACTATCCATATGAAACGACGGAGGGCTACGAATGGTTTCTGGCGAAAACCTTTAACGTAATGAACTTGATATCGTTGAAGGAACCGGATAGCTTTTTAAAAATATAGTGACGAAAACCTTTGCTCAAGAGGTCACTCCTGGTGAAGGGATCTCGGCTCTTTCCCCGTAGGATGAGGTGCAGGATATTCCAACTGAATACCACGATGCAAAGCAAAAGTAATCGGCTATAGTGAAGTTATTGCCCTGACGCAAACTTCTGTCCAAGGGATCACTCCCGGTGAAGGGATCTCGGCCCTTGCCTCGTCGACTGAGGAGCAGGATATTCCAACTGAATACCACTGTGCAAAACAAAAGTGAACGTCCTTGCAATAACAGCTTTTTGAAAAATGTTCCAACAACATCAGAATAGGTTTGTTTATCTTGCATTGATCCGAATCAACGCAGTCCCATCAATTGATCACACCACAAAGAACGAAAATAATGACGTACGTATATGCCATCCGCATTCGCCACTGGGTCCCGTCATCACCCGTTAGGTTAGATAACTAACGACAGAGCGGGGACTGGACTAGCGCGGATGCAAAACATATACATCTACTAGTATATATATAATATATAATTTTCGCTCAAGGCGTGATAAAAAATGCAGCATCACAGAAATGTACAGCATCACAGAACAATACAGATATCTGGGATCCCCGGGTTTCATAGAGCCGCTACTGAAATCCGACGTTCCCCTGGTCGTGTGGATAGCCTGTGCAATGAAATCCTAGACCCCTACGGGCGCGGCAAGTTACCCGCCAAAACCTGAAGCGAGGCAGCCCCCTTCAGCAACGTGAATGGACCACCCAGCACTTCACGGAATCCGGTAACTTGGGCACCCATCTTGGGTCAACCTATTCCCCCTACGAGTGCGGCGAATAGCCCGCCAATTCTAGAGTAAAGCTCCCTCCGTCTCAAAGCCATGAGATGCGGGCTCGTTGCCTTCTAGAACCCGGCTATCCTTGCACCCCTCCGCGGGGTAATCCTAGTACAGAAAGTAAAATATACATACAACAGGTACATCGACCTCGACCCGGTCGTGCCCCAAAAGAATAATACAAACAGGCAGTGACGGCAGTCCACATGTCGGACGCTCGCCCCGCAATATCAAATGTACATATAAAATGAAACTGTACTAACATTGCATCCAGGCTATCCCCACGACCAATCCGCAACATCACAGCACAACACAGAACATCAACGTGAATGTCACGTTCGCAAATCCGTCTCACCGGGCTATAGCAGTTAGACAGGATTTACCGATCAAGTGACATTCACGGTCGCAGATATAATGTAAATACTGTGAACTAACATGTTTAAAATTTTTCGATCGATCAAATTTACCCAATTGGGCCCCAAGCATTACTGTAGCACTTAAAGAAAATCTGGGCCCAAAAAGAATGTTCCAAAAACCCCATTTCACAGACTAGGACCCACTGGAAAAAAAATGGTGCAATAAGGGGTTATAATGGCCGCGGAACCGCGGCCAATGCATGTGTTTGGCCGCGGTTCCGCGGTGAAAAGGTCGAATCATGCAACCAAATTTTTCCAGAAATCTTAGAACACCCTGCACATATTTCTGAAACACCCTGAAAAATTTTTGGAGCTAAAAAAATTTCGACAGAAACCTGTGCTTTTGAAAATACGGTTTTTGGGACTTTTTGTTCGATCGGGTTCTAAACATGTTAGAAAGCTAGACTAGGTTAATGGCGTGTCTTTGATACCAATGTAAGTCCGCGGCGGCGCCCCGGCCGTCGATCCGATACCGGAAACGCGGAAACGAAAAACTTTGCGAACTAGCAAACCGGCACCACCGCGCACTTTTAACCCGGATCGGGCCATTAACCTAGCTACAAGCAAACTAAAATACGGGTAGAGAGTTATACCAAGCGATCCGTATCCTTCGGTCTTCGTCTTCACTCCGATCTCCCGCGGAATCTCCGTCCGTCACCTCCTCGTCAGAAAGGGCACCACGTAGCCGATTTCTTTTATGGGCTCCCACCTCTGGACCGAGGCAACTCGGGCGCGAAGTTGGCTAGCCGACGCGTCCAAGGTTTGCTGTAGATGTAGTGTAGTAGGCTATGTCTCTTTGGGGTATATGAAGTTGCCTTGATGGAGGAATTGAAGATAAGAAAAATGGTGCTTTTATTTTTCCTAGCAAGGAAAAATGAGATGGAGAAAAATGCCACACCACAAGAATAAACTTCTCTCTCTCTCTTCAATAGTGGCCGGCCCTTCTTAGAATGGTGGGAGAAAAAATCCCATGGAATTATCAAGAGAAGAAAATGTATCATGATCAAATGAAATTTTGTCACACTCATTTCTCATCTCAACCTCACACAATCTCATCACAATAAATGCATAAGAATGGATAAGAAAAGAATCTCATGATTATGAAGGCACAAAAGCAAGAAACCCCTCCACAAATAAGTTATTTGCAAACTGCAAATAACACCCTCCATCGATAAAGTCCGGCCGCGAAGGAACAAAGGAAAACCGGCCGGAACGGAATGCAAACTGGCAACTTCAGAAAACTGATCCCGTAATAAATTACAGAAAAACCCCGCTACTGCATATACATGCCCGCATTTGTATTCCCACTGAACACAAATGCAAAGAGACAAAATCTACACTGTCTAATACTAGGATCCGGCTTAAACCAAAACCGGCTAGTAAAAACCGTCCGATCACGATCCGTGCAATACCTCACGTATCTGATCGAACCCTGCCATATCTCCATACGGCCTCTACAGCGTTTCGCCTGAAACTTGAGTAACTATGTGTGGTGGACTCTAAAGACTCGTCAATACTATGGCTGTGGATTTAACCACTAGCACGTCAGAGGTATTAGCCATACGTGACGGGCTACCAGCTATTGACCAAAAGGGACGTCGATGAGCGAACTCATCCTGACACCCTACTGAGCCTGTCAGTGACAATATCCGTACAGTCCAGTCCGTTCGTCTATGAGTATCGCATGGCGGGCCTAGGGGGTTGGTAAAAGTCAGACCTCCAATAGCGGTACAAGTCGTGTCGGAGTGTAGCCCAGAACACCCTGAGATACTACTGGAATACCTACCAGCAAATCTCCTGCCTTGGCCAAGGACTTTTCATGTACTGGCTCTCCTAGACACAGCGCGACCTCACCCCCAATACCGGGAGAGACGAACCCCTGCAGATTCGCTCACTGCCTCCATGTGGCTCGGGACTGTACCCAACTAAAACCTGTTTGCACGTCTCCTTTGAGCGTGGTAGGGTAGTAATCAAAGCACAGTGGGAACTCACACGAGACAAATGACGATCTCAGGTCGATGAACTAACCTGTACACATGTCACCAGGGAACTGCTATCTGACGTTAGGTATAATACCAACTAGCAGGTTCCCGGCGAGTCCTGTCCGGTGTGCTCATAACCCAATGAGCACCTGTATACATCTTAGGTGAACCAACTGACACCAGTGGCTTGTGAGACCGGCCACCGCCCCTCGTCGGGGTCTCGACTGTATACACTAGTCTACTCCGGAGTATCGATGCCCTGTCTCGAAACTCCCACGACTAGGGACCTTTTAAGGATGTGCTTATAGACTCCAGCTCTCACGTATATGATCGCCCTCATACTGCTGGTAGTCAAGCAAGAATCCTAGGGGCTCTATCAACGTGCAATAGCGACTCGTAAGGTCACCTAAAGCAGTACACGATGATAAAGATAAACCAGATAGCATACTATCATCTTGAGTAAGACTGTCCTACTGGGACAGGTCCTCCCTCAATCATTGCAATCACGTGCCTGTGATCCAATAATTGACTTTGAGGGCACTATCTCCAACAACAAGCACAAAGCTGGATCACCTCAGGGCCCTTGCAAATTGGCCACCTCGGTCTCTTAGCTCGCCTCCGAGCTACCACAGGACCAAAATACCTCGGCCCTCTCGCTCGTTCCCGAGCTCTCCCGCCGAGACCATCTTCCTCGGTCCCTCCGACCGACCAACTCCACCACTCACAGGCGTAACCGCCGCTCCGAAAATCTCGCCATGCGCAGATTCTCCGCCAGCAACATCCTACGTTCCACGCCATCACGATCCCCATTAACGGGCGATCCGCTCTTTACGCGGGCGTGACGTCGGGAGCGTAACTGCCGGCGAGATTCTCGCGCCTGCTGCTGCATGCCACCACCGCTATATAAACCCCCATCACAGAGGGGTCAAGTAAGCCATTTTTTACACTTTTATACCGTTACTCTGCTCAGATCTCATCACTAACTTGAGCGTCGGAGGGTCCTTGGTGGTACCAAACCACCCCGGGACTTCTTTGCAGGTACTCGGCAACACCTCCCTCACCTCACCTCTTCCTCCAAAGACCCATTGAGACCCGCACGCGAAGGAAGATAATCAACTAAGTTCACCGTGAGATCAACGGAAGACAACATCTGACGGAGGCCCGAAAAGGAGCTCCATCAGTTGGCGCCGTCTGTGGGAACCGAAACTCCACAAAAAAACAAAGTTGGCCTTCCGATCTCCATCCCCAAGGCAAGCGATCACCCTGAAGATCCAGATACCAGCCGCCGCCTCCCCCTCACCGGAGGCGCGGGTGAACCTCCTCCGGCGACCGTCATCAACGCCCTCGCCGGCCGAATAGACCGACACCTCCTCCCTTGACGGGGTCGCACAGAGGGGGCTCACCACGGCGGCTCGAAGGCCACCTCGCCCAAGGATCTAAGCCTTCACTAAGAGGCAGCCCAGCAGCTACCCTGCTCGGCTATCCCTGGCGGGTAGCTTTCCTACCGCAACGCCAGAGATCAGAAAGTTCTCCCAGAGGCAGTCGAGCCCGAGGATCCCTCGCTCGGCTATCCCTGGCGGGTAGCTTCCCTACCGCAACTCCAGGGATCAGAAAGTCCTCCCAGAGGCAGTCGAGCCCGAGGATCCCTCGCTCGGCTATCCCTGGTGGGTAGCTTCCCTACCGCAACGCCAGGGATCAGAAAGTCCTCCCAGAGGCAGTCGAGCCCGAGGATCCCTCGCTCGGCTATCCGTGGTGGGTAGCTTCCCTACCGCAACGCCAGGGATCAGAAAGTCCTCCCAGAGGCAGTCGAGCCCGAGGATCTCGCGCTCGGCTATCCCTGGCGGGTAGCTTCCCTACCGCAACGCCAGGGATCAGAAAGCCCTCCCAGAGGCAGTCGAGCCCGAGGATCCCTCGCTTGGCTATCCTTCAGGACAAAAGCCCTCGCCAAGAGGCACCGGGCAGTAACCCTGCCCGGCCAAGGGTCCTTGGTAGGCTTCTTACAGCCCTATAGCTCTTCCCGCGCCAAGAACCAAAGTCCTCCCAGAGCCAGTCGGGTCCTTGCTCGACTATCCCCGGCTGGTAGCTTCCTACCACAACTAACAGGGATCAAAGTCCTCGCCAAGAGGCACTGGGCAGCAACCCTGCTCGGTCCCCATCCTGAAGGATCAAAAGCCCTCGTAAGAGGCAACCGAGCAGCTGCCATGCTCGGTCATCTCTGGCTGGTAGCTCCCTGCCCATGACGCCAGGGATCGAAGCCCTCGCAAGAGGCATCCGAGTGGCTACCCTACTCGGTCATCCCAGGCTGGTAGTTGCCTACTAACGACGCCAGATATCAAAACCCTCGCCAAGAGGCAACTGCGCAGCTTCACTGCCCGACCATCCTTAGCAGGCCTCTCACGGCCCTTCCAGCGCTAAAGGTCAAAGCCCTCGGAGAGAGGCACCGAGCAGTTACCCTGCTCGGCCATCCTTAGCAGGCCTCCCACACCCCTTTCGACGCTGATGGTCTGAAGCCCTCATCGCGAGGCCGTCGAGTTCCTTTTGCTCGGCGCATTCTCAGCGGACATCCTCCTGCCTATCAGACGCTGATGGTCTGAAGCCCTCATCGCGAGGCCGTCGAGTTCCTTCCTGCTCGGCGCATCCCCAGCGGGCATTCTCCTGCCCAACAAACGCTGATGGTCTGAAGCACTCATCGTGAGGCCGCCGAGTTCCTTCCTGCTCGGCGCATCTCCAGCGGGCATCCTCCTGCCCATCAGATGCTGAGGATCTCAAGCCCTCATCATGAGGCCGCTGAGTTCCTTCCTGCTCGGCGCATCCCAGCGGGCATCCTCCTGCCCATCAGACGCTGATGGTCTGAAGCCCTCATCGCGAGGCCACCGAGTTTCTTCCTGCTCGGTGCATCCCCAGCGGGCGTCCTCCTGCCCATCAAACGCTGAGGATCTGAAGCCCTCTTCACGAGGCCGCCGAGCCCCTTCCTACTCGGCGCATCCCTACGGGTAGCTTCCTACCCAACAAAGACAAGGATCAAAGTCCTTCCAGACTCGACTATCCCTGGCCGGTAGCTTCCCTACTCGCAACGCCAGGGGTCAAGACCCTCGCCAAGATCAACGGAGCAGCTTCCCTACTCGGTCATCCCCAGCAGGCATCCTCCTGCCCAATAAACGCTGCGGGTTTGTAGCCCTCATAACGAAGCCACTGAGGCCATCACATGCAGCGGATCCGAAGCCCCAACAAGAGACATCAGGTCTATCCAAGTCTGAGTAATCCCCCCTCGACTTCGGGACCATGGAGATGCCTCCTTCTCAGCAGCGCTTGGCACACTCGACAAGTGATCGAAATCAACTCGACGACCGATCGCTCCACATGTCACGCCCACACTGGGCTGCGCCCCATCAGTCCACAGGTCTGCACACGTCGCGTCAGCCAACCGGCGCTCGACACGTGGACCGTCACTTCAGTGGCAGGACGCTCGAGCCGGCGCACCTTCCCTAAATGCAGAGATCTCGCCCCGATAAGCTGGCAGAAAAGACAGCTAACAGCTTGGGGACGCATCCCGACGAAAGCTTAGGAGGGAGCTTACCCTAGACGGCCCGGCAGTCCACTCTTGACCCGACCCACTAGCAGGTCGGGACAAGAGTGGGGGGCTAATAATGATACTCAATATTAGTGACCTTTCAGATCAGGACACGTGGCAGATGACGTGTCCCAGAACTCAGAAGAGAGGGCCCACAGGTGCCGATCAGGCCCGACCTACAAGCACAAAGCTGGCTCACCTCAGGGCCCTTGCAAATTGGCCTCCTCGGTCTCTCAGCTCGCCTCCGAGCTACCACAGGACTAAGATACCTCGGCCCTCTCGCTCGTTCCCGAGCTCTCCCGCCGAGACCATCTTCCTCGGTCCCTCCGACCGACCAACTCCACCACTCACAGGCGTAACCGCCGCTCCGAAAATCTCGACATGCGCAGATTCTCCGCCGGCAACATTCTACGTTCCACGCCATCACGATCCCTATTAACGGGCGATCCGCTCTTTACGCGGGCGTGACGTCGGGAGCGTAACTGCCGGTGAGATTCTCGCGCCTGCTGCTGCATGCCACCACCGCTATATAAACCCCCATCACAGAGGGGTCAAGTAAGCCATTTTTTTACACTTTTATGCCGTTACTCTGGTCGGATCTTATCACTAACTTGAGCGTTGGAGGGTCCTTGGTGGCACCAAACCATCCCGGGACTTCTTTGCAGGTACTCGGCAACACCTCCCTCACCTCACCTCACCTCTTCCTCCAAAGACCCATTGAGACCCGCACGTGAAGGAAGATAATCAACTAAGTCCACCGTGAGATCAACGGAAGACAACATCTGACGGAGGCCCGAAAAGGAGCTCCATCAACATGTGACCTATTTTCCCTTGTGTCTTCTCAATATTTAACAGAATTAAACCACATGGTATTTAAAAAGTAAATGAACGTAACTATAAGGGGTCATCGTGTAAAGGAAAAAACACAGATAGATTATTAAGAATATGGGTAAATATTAGGGTGTTTTTCATGAAATAAGCTACAATAGTTTAATAGTTTAATTGGGTGCTGAAACTATTTCTTCTTCTTCTTCTTGTGTTCCAATTGTATTAATAGGTTGAATAAAAAATGAATGCTGTCATGGTTCATGATATGGTACAACTGCTTATTCCCCATAGAATGATCATAGAAAACAATAATAAAAAAAAGAAATAAAGAAAAAAGAAACCAGATTATATGTGCATCATTCTCAACTGCTTAAGAATTACCTGCGATCATCATTCAAAATTCCATTTGAACAAAGAAACAACCAAAAACCTCACTGTTGATGATCCGAAAGCGATCCAAGCGAGCCACACAATGATCTGGAACACATAAAGAGAGTAATTATGATTACAAGACGAATATGTACATCAAGATGGATCCTAAACAATCAAACAAACAATTATTGCCATTATAAATTTGTGTGTATCAACTCTTTCGATTTATGGAGCCGACCGTTCTTTACCATGCATTTTCACTCAAAAAACTAGAGGTCTCAACCTGAAAACCCCGATTTCATTATAAGCACGACACGCGGTAAGAAAAACCCTTACAATTTTTATATATATATAAAAAATACTATCTAACATATATACAGACATCGCGTGTGCTATCTAGGCAAATCACGGGTTTAAAAGGTAGGTCAAATCAGATCCGGATCCTCTGCTCACATTGCCCCTGCTTGTGAATTTCGAAGATCGGTGAGAAACAAACAAGGGGGCCCAGGTTTTGGTGGGGTTAGAAAGGATATCCGACAGCTCCTGCTTGGCAAGCACCGTGATTGCCAAACATAATGATTGCCAAACAGAAGATCGTAATCCGATCAAATCTGAATGTGGTCTAGATTTAGCCACTATCACTTTCACTTCCCCAATCATGGGAGGGGCATAACCACAATCAATGGACCAACCACCGCCACCACCATGTCACATGTGCATCCCTTTCTTATCTCTCAAACCAACCAAAGAAGAAGAAGAAGAAGCATAGTATACTCCAGTCTCTCTTCATGCATGCTTTCAATCTCTAACAAACTTAAAGTCAACCAACCTCAGAATATACCACTCCAATATCTCCTACCGTTTTTGAACCACCAAAAAGGAAAAAGAAGAAGAAGAAGAGGAGGAAGAAGAAGAAGAGGATGGGCACCTCCACTTTGTTTCTAATTTGCTTCCTGGCTCTAAATTTTGTGCTAATAACTAATGCAGATCAAGAAGCCGATAAAATCTCTAGGCTTCCAGGACAGCCGACAGTAGAGTTCTCTCAATATTCTGGTTATGTAACTGTGAATTCTACTGCTGGCAGGGCTTTGTTCTATTGGCTTGTCGAGACACCGAAGAATTCTGACACGGCGCCATTGGTGCTCTGGCTCAACGGCGGGCCCGGCTGTTCTTCGGTCGCTTATGGTGCTTCTGAAGAGCTCGGGCCTTTTCGGATTGACCCTGATGGCGAAACTTTGATTATTAATAAGTTTGCGTGGAATAACGGTAGGTTTTTATTTTAGCTTTTTTTTTTTAAGAATTTGCATTTAGAATTCTAACCTTTTTTTTTGGTAGCGGCGAATGTGTTGTTTTTGGACTCGCCTGCGGGGGTTGGGTTCTCCTATTCGAATTCTACCAGTGATTTGTATACTGCTGGTGATGAAAGAACAGGTTGCTAGTCTTTAACTTTCTTGAATTTTTTTTATTTATAAGTTTAATTGATGGAATTATTATTGTATATAATATCATTTCAATTTTTTCGCAGCTACGGATTCGTATGCTTTTCTGGTGAATTGGTTTGAGAGATTTCCTCAGTACAAGTACAGGGACTTTTATATTGCAGGAGAGAGCTATGCAGGTTAGCAATTGTTGGTAACATTTTAGTATTATGTTCAATGTAGTTTTTTATGAACAGAGCACGTTAGTTTCATTAGAATTGATTTGTTTTTTCAAAATAATTTTCCATATCCGATGAGTTATTTTTTTTATTAATCTCTGATCCTGCTCTTTCGACTCATTTCAGGACATTATGTTCCTCAACTGTCCCAACTTGTATACAGAAATAACAAAGGAATTCAGAAACCTGCAATTAATTTCAAGGGGTTCATGGTACTAATTTGACTACGCAAAATATTTTTACCTGTCAGCCTTGATATATTTATGTGTATGGATTTTTATTTTTTTTTATGTAGGTGGGCAATGGTGTAACTGATGATTACCATGATTATATCGGCACGTTTGAGTATTGGTGGACTCATGGCTTAATCTCTGATGAAACATACCATAATTTGAATTCAAAATGCGACGCGCAAATATCGCAGCACCCTTCGGATGAGTGTAATAATATACTTGACATTGCCAAAGAAAAGGAGATGGGGAACATCGATCCTTACAGTATATACACCCCGTCTTGCAATATTACTTCATCTCTCCGACGCAGCCTTAGGGGTCACTACGTAAGATTTTCAATTGTGTTATGAACCTTAATCTCTTAAATTTAGACTTTAAGATTAAATTGCAGGGTTTAAAATATGGTTTATCGATACAATTTGAAGCCAATTTGGCTAATTGAGTGCATTCTCGGATCAACTTGAATAATGTAAAACTTGAATCAAAGTATATGCACATACAACTTGACTTATGTAATTGTTTTAGTTAAGATCAAAGATCTTTTTTTAATTTAAAAAAATTTAAAGTAACATTCTAGTGAAAAACAGCCGTGGATATTGAGAGGTTATGATCCGTGCACGGAGGGATATTCAAGGCTTTACTACAATCATCCTGATGTACAAAAAGCACTCCATGCCAATGTTACAGGGATCAAATATAAATGGGATACATGCAGGTTGGTAAATTATTTAAAGGGAAATTTCACCAAAACCACTATGTAATGCAGCATATGTTTCTAAAATCACCATTGAGATTTTTTCATATATAGAAACCTCCTAAAATTTCTTCCGTTAAACGCGGCCCCCCTTGAGACCCCCTGACGTTAATTTCTTAATAAAATGACCAAATTACCCTTACATATAGCGGACTCTTAAAAGAAGATGAAAGGGCATTTTCGGAAGAAAAAAGCAAAATTTTAACGGCAAGGGTTTGAACGGGCCCAGCGTATAACAGAGAAAAGTTCTAGGGGTTTCTGTGTACAAAAAAATCTCTATGGTAGTTTTGAGAACATATGCAATAGCACATACTGGTTTTGGTGAAATTTCCCTTATTTAAATTGGTACTTATATATGTGCTAAAGATAAATAGTAGCTTATACCAATATTTTCAATAAAAAAAATTCCCCCTTTTTAATGAATTGTTAATGCCGTTACCACAGTGACATTGTTGGGGAATTCTGGGCTGATTCTCCTAAATCCATGCTTCCTATTTATCAAGAGCTAATTGCAGCAGGCTTAAGAACATGGGTGTTCAGGTAAAATTTGATTATTACTAAACTCTTTAAGTCTTCCATCATGAACTCACACACAAACACACACACACACACACCGCACTGGTATAGTAGGATGTACTCATGCATGTATGAGTTGAGATGATACCATAATGATCATGTTACTTGCCTTTATTTGCAGCGGCGATGCGGATTCTGTTGTTCCTGTGACCGCAACAAGGAACTCCATCGACGCTCTGAACCTCACGACTATTGCCAGTTGGTATCCTTGGTACGACCATGGCCAGGTAATGTATATAAATCCTCAAGAAAATATGTATTTCAGAATTTCTACGCTCATGGTAAATGTATATATATATATATATCAGCAGTTATTGATTTTCTGTCTTTGGTTAATTAATAATGTTACATACTTTTAATAGGTGGGAGGATGGAGTCAGATATACAAGGGATTGACCTTCGTAACCATTAGAGGAGCAGGGCATGAGGTTCCTTTGCATCGACCTCGACAAGCTTTGATACTCTTCAGACATTTCTTACTCAATAAGCCTATGCCTGTTAGCTAGTATTAAGCCGAAATTAAAAGACATGGGGAAGATTGGAAGTATAAATAAATATTTCGGCCACTTCAAGCTTGGCGTATCGTTGATTATACCCATGACAACCTTATATTCTTTATTTGCAAGATTCTTTGAGGAAAATATCTATTCTTGGTGGAGGATAATATAAGTAAAATTGGATTAAATTTTTGTTACTAATCGTCCTCGCTAAATAAAACTTTTATGCACTTGAATGAGTAATTCAATTGTTTGGATGGTTCAATCATTCCGGGAGCTCTTTTCTTTATGGTCTAGAATAGAAGTTGCATCAATCGAGTTTCTGTATATTTGATAAAATGAACTGAACATGCTACCATAGATTCACATTTGCCGATGCCTTGGTCTGTTCAAGCGCACCTCGGTCTTCTTGAAATCTCGAAATATCCGATCGATAAGTTTTCTTTTTCAATCTCAGAAATATCCATCTGGAAATTTTAATTTGGTTTAAATAGTAGATCCTGTAAAGAAATACGGACCGGAAACTACCGGAATCCGATTCTACAATGGTGGAATAAAGTTTACATTAGTCCAAAACTCACAACACACAATAGAAGAAGAATATCGTAAATAAGGGAATGTAAAGGATAAATTTTATCAATAATTCATGAGCATACAAAATAATGAAGCCTGGAGAACTTGCACAAACTAAGAGCAATAGAGATTTTTTTTAGTGGTGGAATTATTTCATGAAGAAGAAGAAGAAGTTATCATAATTTGGCATGGGTTAAATAAGTTGTGAAACATTTTCGTAACTAAGAGAAATGGTAGTTTTGGAAAGGGTGAAAAATTGGTAGATTAATTAAGTTAAATTCAAATTTAGTCATACATGCATGATGGTGGAGAATGTGTAGAGAGAAGAGTGAATGATGGATGAATGGATGAGGCATGTGTATTCCACACATGTTCAAGCTCCAAAATACAAAATTAGCTCTCAACATAATATTCTCACCGCATCCCTCATAAAATATAAAATAAAAACAAAGATAAAATACTACAAGATAATTTTTCAAAAACACACTTTAACAAATTTAACACTCCTGCTTGAAGTGCATTTTTGGATACCACTCCAAGCTTGTTTCGAAAAAACTCGAATGAACCTTTAGAAAGAGACTAGGTGAAGATGTCGGGAACATTGTTTTTACTTCTCATCTCCACCACAACAATAACTCCATCAAGCACCATTTCACTAATAAAATGATGCTTAATATCAATATGTTTAGTCCGAGCATGACAAACCGGATTAGTAGCAAGCTTAATAGCACTTTGGTTATCACCTCGAATAGTTGTTGGTTTATAAATTGGAAAATGAATATCCTCGACCAACTGCCTCAACCATACACATTCTTGAGCCGCAAGAGACGAAGCCTTGTATTTCGCTTTGGTAGTGGAAAGAGATACCGAATCTTGTTTCTTAATACACCAAAAAACACCTACCGATTCACAATAAAGTACATAGCCCGAAGTGGACTTACGATCATCTCAATCACCACCCAAATCGGTATCGGTGTAACCATGCAACTCAAATTTTGCATCTCTCTTATAAAGCAAGTCCAAATCAAGAGTAGACATAACATACTTCAAAATTCGCTTCGCCGCCTCAAAATGTAGCTTTCCAGGGGATTGCATATAACAATTTACAAGACCAACCGAGAAAGCAATATCCGGTAATGTGATCGTCAAATAAATGAGACTTCCCACAAGCGCACGATAAGGTTGAGGATCCGGAAGAAGCTTGCTTTCTTCATGCCTAATTTTTATATTTGCTTCAAGTGGAGTGGAGCACCGTTTGCTTTCATTCAAGACAAACCTCTCAATGAGTTTCCTAGCATAACCCTCTTTAGAAATAAGAACTCCATCCTTCACATTCTTTGTTAGTCGATGTCGCGCACCCCGCGGGTTCACGGGGAGGCAGAATATGTAAAAAACGATTTTTCAAAGCTCGCAACACCGACTTGAACTCTAGGATCGATACTAAACCCTAACTAGCAAACATTCAATGAGGTTTAACTACTCGGATGAAAGTTATACCTCACGATACCAAGTCCTTCGGGTATTCATCGCTATTATCTACTCGTCGTCAGCTCCAAGGATCGAAAACGGATCGGGCAACCTCGACGGCCTCCTCGAGTCAAAGACGATCCACTCGAGAGTCTATAGTCCGAGCTCCTACCTCGAATCTGAGATAACTACGGCTTCTAGTTTGCTAAACTATAAGTCCTAGAGGGTATAGACTGAGAAGATGAGTTATTTTGTCTCTTAGAACCCTAGGTTTCTCAACGCATAAGAACTTTTAGGGTTTGATGAAGAAGAAGATCACTTGAGAGAAAATGAGAGTGTAGAAAGCAACTAAAGAATAACCATGGCTCATTTGTGATGAATAGTAGAAGCAAACTAAATAATAGATGAGATAAAATATCTCACAAAATATCTTGTGGGCTTCTAAAATATCAAGAGGTGAGTCATGGGCATGAGTCACCAAGAGCCATGAATGTCTTCTGTCAAGTTTACACCTCATTTCCTCCAACCAATTTAGTTTAATCCATAAAGAATTAAAACCCTAATTAGGTGTTACCTTCTAGAAGCTTTCCCGAGGAATTGAAATTGGCTTGATGAGCGAGAATCCTCCTGACGAGAATACCCCTCATCCGTATATACATACCTGCATCCACATTCCGAAGAATACGAATACAAAGAGACGAAAATAATCCATCAATATAATACTAGGATCCGGCTTAAACTAAAGCCCACTAATATTATCCGCCCGATCATCATACGCGCACAAGTACACATAAGTGATCGAAGCCCTGTTATAAAACCATACGGCCTCTACACCTTTTGCCCGGTGTAGGGAAACCCTCTGTGTGGGACTCTAAATACTCAACACTATGTTGGCAGTGGGTTTAACCACAAGCCGCAAGCGGTACTAGCTGCATATAACGGCTATCCAGGTATGTGTCGATAAAAAGGCCGATGAGCTAACTCATATGAACTCCTACTGAGCACATCTGTGACAATCTCCATACAGTCTGGTCTGTTCGTCTAAGAGTATCGCATATCGGGCCTAGGAGGGCGGTAATCGTCAGACCCCTAATAGCGCAATAAGTCATGTCGGAGTGTAGCCCAAAACATCCTGAGAAACTACTGGAATACCTACCGGTAAATCTCGCTTGCCTTGGCCAAGGACTTTGTGTAATGGCCTTCTGAACACAGCGCGATATCAATCCCCAACACCGGGAGAGACGAATTCTATCTAACCGCCACTGCCTTCAAGTGCTTCGGGACTGCACCCAACTACTACCTGTTTGCACGACTCCTTTGAGCCGTGGTAGAGTAGTAATCAAAGTACAGTGGGAACACATTCGAGACGAAGTAGCAGTGTCAAGTCGACGGACTAAGCTGTACTCATGTCACCTGAGAACTGCTACCCGACGATAGGTATAATACCCACCAACGGTTCCCGAATAGTCATGTCCAGTGTACTCATAACCTAATGAGCACCTGCATACTATCTCCTGTATAACGTATTGATGGTTGTGGGACAGACCATCTCCCATGTTGGGATGAGAAGTGTATACACTAGTCTAGTTCGGAGTATCGTTGCCCCGTCTCGATAATCCTAAGACTAGGGAACCTGTATAGGATGTGCTTATAGACTACCCAGCCCCCACTAGTGTGACTGTCATCACAACGCTGGTAATCAAGCAAAAGATCCTAAAGGCTCTACCAATATATATAAGCGATAAGCTAAGAAACACATGCACATATTGAGATAGAAACAAATCAGGTAGCATACTACCATTTTGAGCAAGACTGTTACTATATCCTTATATATCCCAAGCTTCCATTAAGTAATATACAAATCAGTATGATACAATAATGGCCTCTAGGGCATATATCACTAACAATCTCCCACTTGCACTAAGGCCTTGTATTGGAATATCACAGACCTAAGATCTCGAATAGCCTCTCGAACTCTGTCTGAGGGATGGCCTCTGTGAGTGGATCTGCAGTGTTCTCCTACTCTCCTCACATCGATCTTCCGGGGATCAACGATCTCCCTAATCAGGTTGTACCGCCTCAAGATATGTATGGATCTTTGATGGGACCTGGGTTCCTTCCCTAAAGCTATTGCGCCGTTTGTTGTCACAATACTAAAGTATTGGATCAACAATGGAAGGAACCACTTGAAATTCAGTTAAGAACATCCTTATCCAGACTGTCTCTTTTGCGGCGTCTCATGCAGTAAACTACTCTGTTTCCATCGTTGAATCTGCAACGGTGTCCTGCTTGGAGCTCTTCCAACAGACCGCCCCTTTATTGAGGGTAAGGACATTACCCGACATGGACTTAGAGTCGTCCTTATCACACTGGAAGCTAGAGTCAACAAAGGCCTCGATATGGAGGTCTTTTCCACCATACACCAAGAACATCTCCTTAGCCCTTCTCAGGTACTTTGAGAACGTTCTTACTGCTATCCAGTGCTTCTCCCCTGGATTTGACTGATACCGGCTTACCACGCTGAGTGCGTAAGCAACATTTGGTCTGGCACACAGTATCGCATACATTATAGAGTCTACCACAGAAGTGTATGGTATAGATGTAATGCGAGCTCTTTCCAAATCAGTCTTGGAAGACATCTCTTTGAAGAGGGTGATTCCGTGACAAGCCGGTAGACTACCGTGCTTAGAATCGTCCATACTAAATATTTTCAGTATGGTGTTGATGTACCTTGACTGTGAAAGTCCTACTATCCGTTTAGATCTATCACGATAGATCTGGATCCCCAGAATGTAGTTGGCATCACCCAGGTCTTTGATGGAGAACCTTAGTGACAAGAATCTTTTGACTGATTGTAGTATAGGAGTATCATTTCCTATCAAGAGAAAGTCATCCATGTACTAGACGAGGAATCCCACAGTTCTCCCTACAATCTTACTATAAATGCATGGTTCATCTGGATTTTTGATAAAGTCGAATTCTTTGACCGTCTCATCAAAACAAATATTCCAACTCCACGATACCTGCTTTAGTCCATAAATGGAATTAAGCAACTTGCTCACTTTCCTGCTGCTCCCACTCTGATTGAAATCTTCTGGCTGGTCCATATAGACGCACTCTTCCAAATAATTATTTAGAAAAGCCGTCTTTATGTCCATCTGCCAGATCTCAAAATCTTGGAAGGCAGCAATGGCAAGAAGGATCCGAATGGATTTAAGCATAGCCACCGGAGAAAAGGTTTCATCATAGTCCAAAACAGGCCTTTGACGAAAACCTTTTGCAACAAGTCTAGCCTTATAGGTTTCAATCTGTCCATCTACACCAATCTTCTTTCTGACGATCCATTTGCAGCCTACGGGTTTTACCCATTTTGGAGCAATGTTCAAAGTGCATACTTTGTTGGTGTACATGGACTCCATCTCGGTCCGCATTGCATCCAGCCATTTTACCGAGTGCCGCTCTGAATGGCTTGCTGGAAGCTAGTTGGCTCATCATTGTCAATGATGCAATCCTCTCGATCCCCGTCTATGAGAAAACCGTAGTATCTCTCGGTCGGATGAGACTGCCTATTAGTCCTTCGGATTGACGTAGGGATGTTCTATTTTTTTGAAACCTCTGGTTCTACCATGCTTTCAGTAATAGTTTATGGTTCTGAAATTTCTTCCAGTTCTATTGCGCTCCCACTAGTCCTTTTTCAAAAAATTGATTTTCTAAAAAGTGGGCATGACGAGGAACAAAAACCTTTTATTCTTCTGCGTAATAGAAAAGATACCCCCTGGAGTTCTTTGGGTGTTCTCCGCCGAAAGACCGGGAAAGACAAACGTCTTGCCTGAATTTAGGGGCAGATGCTATTTGGTTTTATCTGTCCACATCTCTGAAGATGCCAAGTTGATTTATGGCACCGTATATCGGAGGTTTAGACAGATGCGGCCATTGTAGCAGACTTCATCAGATTCCCCCTCATTTGAGGGGTTTTTGATTGTGGGGACGCTCTTCCCTGCAGGCGCAAGCCCCTACAGTTAATTACGCTACCGCATCGCGGTAACAACTTTCTCCTTCTCCAGATAGTCACTTCGTGTCGTATATGTTTGTTTTATTTTTGGTTGCCCGTGGATTGTATACAGAGACTAATTTATGTTGTCGTCCGTAGGGCGTGGATTAGTCCAAATCCGTATTTTCTTATATTTAGGTTTTGGGTTGGGTTTAAGGATCGTTAATCCCATTTGAGACTAAGATCAACTTAAACGTTTGTTAAGGATACGTTAGTCTAATTTTAGACTAAGATCAACTTAACCATTTGTTAAGGATACGTTAGTCTAATTTTAAACTAAGATCTACTTAACAGGATCATTTAGATCCAACAAAAGAGGATTTGGGCTCTATTGTTTTAATTTAGGGACTTTGCGGTCCAGTTTAAAGACGTCATAATCTGTAAAATTTAAAGACATCATAGTCTATGAGCTTAAGGACCTCACAGTCCATGGCAGTTTAGAGACATCATAGTCTGTAAAGTTTAAGGACATCATAGTCCATGAGTTTAAGGACCCCACGGTCCGTAAAGTTTAAGGACATCTTAGTCCATGAGTTTAAGGACCCCACAGTCCGTAAAGTTTAAGGACATCTTAGTCCAGTTTAAACATATCATAGTCTATGAGTTTAAAGACCTCACAGTCCATGGAATGTCTGGTTGTTGGGACCCGTCACCTCTCTGAAGACGTTGAAGGATTACGACGATATATATCAGAGGTATGAAGAGATGTAACCTTGAACCAATGTTGGTTGGAAGGCTCTTGGAATCACTTTGAATGCCATATGAAATGATCAGTTTTGGAAGACAAGAGTATAATTGGGGTTCAGTTTCAAGAGATTTTGCCTCTGGAAGACTTAGCTAATTTAGGCTAAAATTGGCTCGAATATAGTGTTGAACACTAGAGTACATTCGGCGCTCACGTGCTCCCACGTGAGGCACTTAAAGTAGTGTTAAACACTAAAACTGAAGCGCTCACGTGGGGTCATGTGAGGCGTCTGTAGATTGGACCTTGCTTCTTTTATTTTACACTCAGAGTATGCATATAAGTGTTAAACACTTGACGTTTATGACCATCACGTGTGAGCACGTGATGGGTATCCATGCGTTGGATATTAATCCTTCAATTTTACCCTATTCTCTCTTTAAAATGGTGTTTGTCAGGGGTCACGTGGGGACACGTGAGGCGCCCAAAAAGTTAAACTGCTGTGTGTCACGCCCTGCTTCCCAGAGTGCGCTAAGATCGGCACGTGACAGAGCCAACCATACTACCTGTGGTTAGGAAACATCACTCCACAGTCACATTACGGCTGTCTATAAGATATCAAGAACAGTAGAAATAAAATAAACTATCTAGTACATGTCCACTTGCCAAAATAAACGAGTCAAGAAATAATATGCGGAAGCAATAAATCCAATAAACAAACAATCTGGAAGGTACGTCCCAAATACGGGCTCACATCAGGAAGTAAAATAATGCTGAAAAGAAACTAAACTAGAATACTGACAGGTCCTCACTACTCGGCCTGTCGACTAAAGTACTCCTGCTCGGCCCGCGACAAGGGTAGCGGATCTGGGCCATGCAGAACCCAGACGTCAGCGCGTCACAAAATCAACAGTAATATAATCAGGGGGTAAGAAGATATGCAGGCATGAATTATAAAATAGTAACATGAATGTAATAAGTAAGCAGGGATATAGAATAGTGAAGTGTAACAGTATATGTGAAGTGCAGCGTTAAAACTAAACTGTGCTACTGGGTTAACTACTCTCAAGTCTGTGAAATCAATTTAATGAATCGTCGATATAACTCAATAGTATCCCGTGCGTATCCGGGACTACGGTCCAGACTCTCGGGGCTGAATCCGAGACGTGCCGCTAAGCACAAACAGGAAACATGTACAAACGAATGATGTCAGCAACATCATCCCGAGACTGGCCTAGCCCCCAAAACTGATCAGTATAAGTATCGAACCGTCGAGTTGCAAGTCAGGTTTCATCATTGATTTCCCCATACCCCTAAGTTATGTGTTCAAGTTAGGTATTGATAAATCTGAAGCTAATGCCAACACAGGATCAAGCAGGAACAGGTTTGTCTATATAGACAACAGGATATGTCCATCGGGACAACAAGTCAGGATTGTCGGCATTAGAAACAGGATCAGGTAACATTTCAGGTAGTGGTGTATCAAGTCATGTCAAGTAGTGCACGATGTGTCACATGGGTGCCCAACAGTAATATGTAGCAAGTATTGAATCATGGTAAAAGTACAGATGTATAGTAAAAGCATGGGTGCACGAATATCTATCAGGGGTTATATCATGACTATATAGGATGCACAATATTAAGCATGGGGTACTAATGTAATAATAATATGAGTTAATGTAATATGGCGTGCAACTAGGTATGTAGAATTAATGGTATGTATACACAAATAAACATGGATGCTCAATTAACTATCAGGGGTTACAACTACAGTTCCACGACTATGTAGGATGCACATTATCAAGTATGGGGTGTTAATATAGCAGTAATATGAAATAACGTGACACGGCATGCAACTAGATATATAATTAATGGAATGGATACATAAATATCGATCAGGGGTTACATTTACAGCTCCAAGACTAAGTGGGATACACATTATCAAGCATGGGGTGTTACTACAATAATAACATGAATTAATATGGTCTGTAGATACAGCTACATGTATATTAAATGATATGGATGCATACGGGTATCCGAAAACAGTAAAACTTTAACATGGATGAACAATGCAATCAACATGTAATATTTGTATTTATATGGATGCAAGATAAGTATTATAGAATGTAGCAAGATAAACTTTTCTCGATTGGATCACACGACGGGTACGTACGGCATGTCCGACGTCGGGTAAACGTCGCAACGCACACACGGTACGCGGGACGGGTCCAGGAAGGGCAAGAGGACAACCACGCAGATAAGGGACGTTCATTGGATCGCCTGGATCTGCAGCGACGAGCGCGGCTCCGTCGGGTGATCGCCGGAAAAGAAACAAGATCAAGAAAAGAAAAGAAGAAGGAGGAGAAGAAGAGAGTGATCTGGGGGTTGGCGCTGGGGTTTGGGAGAAGACAAGGAGGTGGTTGCGAAGGTGTGAGGCCGTCGGGTGAATGGAGCTCCGGCGAGGGTGTGCAGGTGAGGCCGGTGGGGTTTCTTGGTGGTCGGGGTTTGGTTGTTGGGGTGTGCAGGGAAGGCTCTGGGTGCAGGGGAGTGGAGAAGAGGTCGTGGTGATGAAGATGGTGACGACGGGGATGTGGAGACGACGATGAGGTCGGAGCTCCCGTGAGGCGAAGGTGTGCAGGCACGGCTAGGGTTGTAGGCGAGGTGAAGCGAAAGCTGTGGGTTGCGGGGAGGAAAGGAGGAGGTGATGATGACGAGGAGGTCGAGGAGAAGGGAAGGAGATGAGAGGGAAGGCGACGAGAATGGGTTAGGGTTAGGGTTCTTGTAGGGGATCTCGTGGTGAAGGCGATAAATAAAAAGAAGAAGAAAGAAAGAGGGAGGTGAGCGTAGGGATATGGGAGGTGATGGGATCTCGCTCACCGCGAGAGGAGAGAGAGAGATCTCTGTGAAATCTTTATTTTTTTAAAAATCTTTTTAAAATATTATTTTAAAAATGAAATAAATTATACGAAACAGTTTAAAAATCGTAAATATAATATTAGGAAAAATTTAAGATTTTGGTTAATACAAAACTACTCCAAAATATGCCCGGATCGGGTCTAAAAATCCAGTTTTAAAATACGGAAAATATACGTAGTGACCAAAACCAAAATAGGATATCTAGGTAACGAAAAAGTATACCCCCAAGAACGGATGCACGCATGTGCACGTAGCCGTCCAAACAGGTCCGTTACACTGAATGGGACGAGAACAAGGTGCGCGGATGCTACGACCGGGTTAGGGGTATCATGGAGGCCATGCAAGATATTTTTAAAATATTTTATTTGACTTTATTTGTTATACTAAAAAAATACAGATGTCAGATATGATGCCAGTATGCAGTATACAATAATGAAAGTGAATGGATCTATATAACAAGTCAGGATAAATCATAAACAGAAATCGAGAAGGGTTTCCAGCAAGCGGGTCGGGTTGGATGCAAATACAGATGTCAAATACACTATTCGCACCCAAAACACAGTAAATCAGGAAAATACCATAAATATAGAAATACTTGAAATAGAACTGGTATAAATGAACTAGGGTGTTACATTATACCCAACTACAAAAAGAATTTCGTCCTCGAAATTCCAGGAACAGAAAAGATAAACAATCAAGAATCTACAATAATAGGTGTGGAAACTTCTGTCGAATCTCGTCTTCTCGTTCCCAAGTCGATTCTCCATGCGAGCGATTCCCCAAGAAACAAGTACGAGAGGGATAACCTTGTTCTTAAGTACCTTTTCTCTTCGAACAAAAATCGACATCGGTCGTTCCTCAAAGGTCAAATCCTCCCTTACAATCAGCTCCGAATGATCTAGCACGTGTGTTTCATCTCGAACATACTTACGAAGTTGAGATACATGAAACTCGTCATGAACATTCACCAAAGATGGTGGTAACGCCAATCGATAAAGCCACTTCTCCAACACGCTCAATAATCTCGAAAGGCCCCACGAATCGAGGACTAAGTTTGCCTCAACTCCCAAAACGAATCACTCCTCTAGTCGGTGATATCTTCAAGAATACCAGATCACCAATTGTGAACTCTAGAGGTCTTCTCGATATGTCGGCCCAACTCTTCTGCCGATCTTGTGCTGCCTTCATATGATTCCGGATAGTATTAACTTTCTCCACGGTTTGCACGATCAAATCCGGTCCCAACAATCTTCGTTCTCCAACATCGTCTCAACAAATGGGTGAGCGACACTTGCGACCATACAATGCTTCGAATGGAGCCATCTGAATAGTCGCCTGAAATCTGTTATTGTAAGAAAACTCCACCAAGTGTAGATGATCCTCCCACCAGCCCTTGAAGTCTAACATGCAAGCTCTCAACATGTCTTCAAGAGTTTGGATCGTTCTCTCCGACTGGCCATCTGTCTGAGGATGATAAGCGGTGCTAAACTTCAATCGCGTCCCTAAACTTTCCTGTAAACTCCTCCAGAAGTGTGATAAGAATCGAGTATCATGATCGGAAACGATGCTTACAGGTACTCCATGCAATCTCACAATCTCCTGCATGTACCGTTCTGCTAACGTTTCCGTCGACTGACCAACTCGAAACGGTATGAAATGAGCTGCCTTGGTCAATCGATCAACAATCACCCAAACTGCATTATTGCCCTTTGGACTCCGTGATTGAATGTGAGATTTTGTGATCAAAGAATTGTTAACCGCAATGAAGAACGGCGTTGCTTGGTAGCTAGCTGGTGAGTACGAGTCGGTCCACAGGGATTTTGTGTATTCTCAATTTGTTCTAACGAGTTAATTCCGATTGTTGTCGGATTGATTATCGCTAAAAACTGAAATGAGTTTATTAGGATTAAAATCTTGCTAGGGTTAGGTTTAGATTAAGTTTGGAAAGTCAATATTCCTCACCGCTTTCAATACCCTATTTAAGATCTATGAGGTGTTATGGTAATAATTAATAAAGTGGATTAGTACCATCGGGAAGAAATGATGTTTCTTCCTCTAGGTTCTTGTTCTTCCTTTCTTAATTCTTACCCTAACCTCCATGGAAAACATATACAACCAGTATTTTAAACTACGGTATCACCGCTACCTCATGGGTAGGATGCCGTAGGGAGCGGTGTGTGTATGTATGAATGGAGTCCTATTAATTAATATGTGATGGGCAAGAAAGGGGTGAGAGATATTCATCTCTCAAATCTTTCCTATTCCTAACCCTAACAAGTGAGGAACTACTCACTCGTTAGGGAATTGAAAAACATGTTCTAAACTAATTAACTAGGGCAGATAATAAAAGTTATATTAGGGCAGAAAGAAAATTAACTAGGGCAATAAAAAGAAAACTTACTCTAATTTTTATTTGATGCTCTCTTCAATCATTTACAGGAATTGAATTCTGAATTTTGATAAATACAATGAGGCACAAGAAGAGGCATACCTCAAAAAAAGGTTTAGGGTTTCTATTTATAGAGCATAGAAATCCTAGGGTTACAATCGACTCAGATCTGCATTTACAATTTTACCCTAAAGAAGTCTAGTCAATGCACCGCCGCGCGCCAACTGTCTGCACCGACACGTGCACTGTATGACCGCGAATCCGCGGCCATAAGCTTGGTTTGGCTGCGGTTCCGCGGCCATCTTGAGAGCTTGCTGGCTGCTTTTTCCTGGGGTTCTTTATGCTGCTTTTGGCTTCTTGTTTCTTTACTTGGTTTCTCAGTTTGTCTTCTAGATTTCTTCTAGATTTCCACAGTGAATAAAGTCGTAGACTTTTACCGCTTACTTTGTGTCGAAGTCTTGAATCTTGCGCTACCTTTGTTCTTTGTGAAATCGTCCATTGATCTTCGTTTAGTCTTCAAACTGTAGGCATGATCAAGATCATTCCATTTGTTGGTCGTAGTCTCACTTTTGTATCGTCTTTTCATCGTTTTCACTGTTTTTGTTCCGAGAACCTGTAACCTGCAACTATATAGCAGACATGGATCAAAAGCACCTGTTTATTTGTAAAATGACTAAGAATGGGGAATATAATAATGCAAAATTATGATCTGAACAAATACCCCCAAACTTATCTTTTGCTCGTCCTCGAGCAAACCTAGTTTTATTCTTGAAAAAAGACCTAGCCTCACTTTCGCAGGGAAACGCGATTGCACTGAGCTCGTGCAACAAGCCGTTAAAGCTCTAGGTGTCCCTAGTAGGAGGAGTGTTGTCTCCTGATTGATACGAAAATTTGTGTTTGTAGTGTAACCACAATCAATAACGGTGTCGCGTGTAGCTAGACCGAGATGAGTATGGGTCGTCCGCAGGGAAACGTTGAATCTTTTATTCTTACTTTAGATGTGTTGAAAAAGAGAGGAGGGATAAGAATGTTGAGGAATGGTTTCTAGATCTACGTTAAACACGGATGCAAAATATAGATCTAGATTAATTATGGATGTAAGTTCAATATTAAAAGGGGGCTTGTAGGGTTCATTAGGATTTAGTAGTTATGGATGGTTAATTAAAGATTACTCTTTTTATCCTTTAATAGATTTAAAACTAGAACGACAGAGATGCATGTAGATTAGGGTTTCTGGAGGGAAAAGGGATCCCACTCTTAACCCTTATCTCGACACGGAACTCCGTTCATATCTAGCCTTTACCAAAACAATCATTAATCTAATCTCTAATCGCGGTCGGAACTAACAAAGAATTGTTAGCGCGCCCGATTAGGATGTTAATGATTCTTTTGATAAAGTTCATAAACTTTATAGGACTTAAAAAGGGTTTAGGGATGTTCATCATCCATTAGCCTACCCTAATCCTACGAACCCTAACAAACGGAGAATTACTCGCGCATGTTGGGAGAAAAAGAGATGGAGAGAAAATGCATAATTAAAGTACAAAGAAATAGAATAGGAAAAAGAAAGCTACCTTTATTAATCAACAATATTCATTACACTTTGATTCCTTAGAAAATGATTACAATTTCTAGTTGCTTCTCGATCTCTTCTGAGGAGGTAGACGAACAGTTGATGATCAGCCTGGATGCGTGAGCCATCTTGGACTTCGTGATCTCATCGGCTTGATGCATTCTAACTTTAGCCCATGGTCCTTTATATAGCCCTCAAAGAAGAAAAACTAGTTACCATATATGGTGACTTCCTAATATGGTGACTTTCCATGCCTGGATTCTGAGTCCCTGTCGGTATTGATTTTATGATTTTAGCAGATTTTTGATCCTGACATCTTGAACATTTTGATCTCTTGACCTGAGCTAAATCTTGCACAATATCTCTATGAATAATGTTAGTTTACTTATTAAATTAGAAAGAGTATCTTAATCACTATATATGGTAATAAATCTTTAAAAAACTTGATTAAGAATATTTAATATGCTGTGCACTTTATATGGTAATAAATCTTTAAGAAATATGATTAAGAATATTTGATATGCTATGCATCTTTTAATTACTAAAATATTATGCATATATTTTGAAATATTATTCTAACCATTTGTATGATATTATATTTTTTAAGAATTGTGATTAGAATATTTGATATGATATGCATATTTTCAATTACCAAAATATTATATAAATATAAAATGCTTATATTTTCCTTCATAATATTAATTATAATATATAAACATATGGCAAATAGTATTTTGCAGATAAACCCAAATATGTTTAATATTTATGTCACGCCCCGCTTCCCAAAATACGGAATACGAGGGGTAGACAAGGCCAGCCATGCTCCTACGGTCAAGGAAAAGTCCTGCCGTAGTCACACTTCGGCTTCTAGTTTCTCATGGTAAACAGTATATAATGCGCAGGTAATGAGAAATGCAGTAACTGAAGAAACAATATAAAGACTGACCTGAAGTGGAACAAAAGAATGTAACTCGGGAGGGCAAATCAAGAAGTCTGTGATGCACGTCTAGCTCTGGTCCAGGCTAAATCTTCTCCTCACACTGAGCATGCATACTCAGGTCGTCAGAGCGACACAATAGCAATATAATGTATATAATCAAGTAACAGTTCTAACAGTGGTGAAGGATATGAATAACAGTAAATCAATAACAGCATGAATATAAATGAGCAGAGATGAATGCAGCGGAACAGTAAAGCAGTATAACGATATGTCATGCAAGGCAACACAGTATATAAAGAATGTAAATGACAGTAACCCTATCAGTCTCTAAGTCTCACTGCACAGGTCGATAAGCCTATCGTCAGTCCAAGTGTCAGAGTCAACCACTCGTGAGTGTCCTCCACCCAAGGGTAGAACCCAAGGGCAAGGGACCACGGGCCCAACATGTAACGAATGTATCACGGTGTATATAGCACATACCCTATAAATCTCCATATAACTCCCTAAATATATAAGCCGGCATGGGACTCCCGAGATTCTGTTGAGCTCACACTTAAACTACCCCACACCCCGAAGTCTACATCAAACGCTAACCATCACCCTAAATACTAATCGATCCGTGACAAGTCTACGCGAGAACTGGAGGCAGGACCTCCATCAAGCACGTCCCGACTAATACCTAAGATAAATGGCAGTGTCGGATGCCTTATCTGTGACACCCATGCAAGCGTTTCCATAAGTGTCCCATACCACTTATAGTCACACGTACACGCATCCCACAGACGTCGACAATGCAATAGAATAAAAAGGGACACTGATTGTGCACAAGTACGTATCACATTCACTTAATCACGAATACACGAACACTGACGTACTTGCCACAATCAACGCTAAAATCTACACTGGGTAAATGCACGATGTCACTAGGTTATCAATACAATGATATGGGTATGATATGATGCGTGAACAAGTATATAAACATGATAAGGATGTTATGAAACCGCATTCTTTCACTTGCACGATTTATCATGAAACATATGTATATAATTTGGCGAAATGACAAACAGGTAGTAATTAATATGTCCAGTTATCTATCCATCTAATTTGGTTTCGAGCCAATCGGATTTCAGGATCGTTAGTTATAACTGTTTCATTTTAAGCGCACGCGGCTGGAAATCCGGTTTCAGGATCGGGAATCTATTTCGCAACGCATTTTAATCCCAGTTGGGATCAGATTTTAGTGACGCTACAGTTGGATGAATTCTAGGATTTTCAGTAAGGTTTTCAACGCAACAAACGGATCTTCAATCGCGTCTGTACGTTAGGAGTTATAATCAGTTTAATATTAACATGTCAATTCTGAATCTGCTGGGACTGTTATGTGTCCCGATATATTAAATTACCGATAAAATATCAAACGGTAACGAAACAGAATGAAACCAGTTGGGTTGTCTAGATAACAGAGTTATTTACAATAAGCAGCAGAGTTCCGCAACCTACAAGTTAAGGAAATCCTACGGTATCCAGTACGTAACAGCACGCAATGATTGGAGTAGCTCTGGACTGCAGTCCAGAGTCGCACTCCGATCCTATTTTCAACATG
Source organism: Agapanthus africanus (assembly GCA_030015575.1). NCBI lineage: Eukaryota > Viridiplantae > Streptophyta > Magnoliopsida > Asparagales > Amaryllidaceae > Agapanthus > Agapanthus africanus. Next base: position 898,449,070 of record CM057337.1, read on the forward strand.
GTTTAAGTACAGGAATGTCTGAAAACTAATACAGGGTTAAAGTTTGTCGAGTCGGCTTCGATTTGAGCCCTCGAACGCACCATTCTCGTATGTATATGATTTATGGTGAATTTAATGATTTTCAGGTACAAAAGAATTTCAGTTTTACGGTTAAACTTTGGGGCAGTTGTTTTGGTCATAAACGATCAATTTATCCAACGAAACTTGCACACGTTGTTCATCACAGCAAGGGCCCAAGTAATAAATTAAGTTCCGTCAATTTAGAAATATATTTTCTTTGGGAACACGCACCGAACAGGTACGGCACAAAATCAGTTAAACTTGTAACTCTAATAATTTATGCATTTAACGATTTTAACCTAAGTAAAATAGCATGAAAGCAAGTAAAAACTTGCCTGGATCAGTCCCGGGATGCACGGTGATCGTAACGTCACGAACGCGCGACACACGCGCGGCACGGCAACTTGATTTGGCTCGGACTCGTGTCTCGGCAGCGGCGGCTCGCAGCTTGGTGGTCCGGCGATGTTGTGGCTGGGGCCGCTGATGCTGTCGAAGCCGGTGGAGAGATTGCAGAGAAGGAGGGGAGAATTCAGAGAGAGAAAGAGTTAGAGAGAGAAAGAGAGAAAGAGAAATGAGATGGAGAGAGAGTGTGTGCATAGGCAGAGAGAGAAGACTGGGAGAGAGGGGGAACTGAGGGAGAGAGAGAGTCGGCCGAGAGAGAGAGAGAGAGAGAGAGACAGTGAGATTGAGAGAGAGGAAGAGAGGGTAGCTTGGGTGAGGTCGGGCATGCAGGTGAGGTGAGGAGGGCTCGGGGCTTTGGGAGGAGGAGAGAGGAAGGCAGGCGAGGGTGAAGGCTCGGTGAACGAGGATCTCGTGGCGGGTGAAGGAGGGAGCTCGGGGGTGCTGGAAGTGAGGGAGAAAGAGGTGGCCGGAGACGGTTAGTGGGTTTGAGAGAGAGGGAGGAAGAGGGAGATGTGTGGGTTGAGCGAGAATGGAAGGAAGCAGGGAAGGGTAGAGAGGCGAGGAGGGGTCGCACTTCGTGGGGGTAACGCCCAGGCGACGTGGGCGCAGGCGGAGGAGGCGGCGCGAGAAGCGCGCTCGCGAAGGAACGTGCGCGGGAGAAGCGCAACGGGAGGAAGATGAAGTGCTGGGCCGGGTCGGGTTGGTGTACGTGACGCGGGCCAAGAAAAGGGCTGGGCCGTAAAAATAAAAGAATTTCTTTATAAATACTGAGGGAAAAATTTGGAGTGGGCTGGGCTAAAATCAAATAAGAAAGGAAATTAAATTTAATGGGGAATGGATGGGGCCGGCTGAAAAGAGATAGGGAATTATGGGCTGGGGTGTTTGATTAGGAAATTAAATTTAAAAGAAAGGAAATGGAACGGGCTGGTATGAAATAAATATAGTTTGGGCTTGGAATAAAAATATACGTAAATATTTATGAGAAAAGAGTGGAATGGGCTCGGCTGCTTTTGGGCTGCAAAATTATAAAAACAGAATTATAAAGAAACTGTGAGGAATATTTCTGGGGCCGCAGGAAATTTACTTAGAGGGAAAAATGGAATAAAACTGGGGGCAGCTGGGCTGAAGAAAATAAATGAATTAAAGAGAATTGGGAACGGGCCAGGCTGGAATTTATTATGATGAAAAAATAGGGAAGTTAAGAGAGTGGACAGGGGGCTTGGGGTCGGCTTTCTAGAGTGCAGATTTTACAAAGAAGGGGAAAAGCTGAGGATAAGAAAAATACAGGGTATAATAGGGTTTGGGTTTCAAAAGGAGTTTTAAAATAGATAAACTAATAATTATAAATAAAGTAAAATATTATATGTTAACGAGAAGTACATATATTAGTATAAATAGGGCTGGGTGTTACAATTTATAATAAACACCTTTTATTATTTAAGAAATGTAAGGAAAATACTTATACCAAAATGCAATATTTTCAACTGAACAAATACCCCCAAACTTAAGTTTGATCGTCCCGAGCAAACTAGTTATTCAAGAGAAAGAGAAAAAGAAAAAGAAAAACCTAAATAGCACACTTTCGTAGGCAAACATGATTGCACTGAGCACGTGCAACAAGCCGTTAAACCTCTAGGTGTCCCTAGTAGGAGGAGTGTTGTCTCCTGAGGGTTTTCAGCGGATTACACCCACAAAATCCTATAATAAAAGAGAGATCGTGAAATTTACATATAAAGATAAGAACCATAAAAGAAATACTTTGAAAATTTAGAGTTTCCAACTACACTAGCTTTTCAGTTGTCATGAGCCCTATCTTAATAGTCATGAAAAAATGTTAAAAATCACATCATCCCTCAATAAAACATTGTCTTTATTCTTCATTCCTACCTTTTATCCAAACATCGATCATATACCCCTACGTGTGTGAATAGAACATCCCTACACTCGGAGAATTCAATTCAAGCTATCATACTCTTGTCCATCTGCCGTAGTACTTTTTAATTTGATGAATATTTAGATTTGCTCACACATTTTCATGCGACCGTTAATACTTCTTGAGGTACTAACCAACCGATTACTCATGTGCTTGCTGATTAGGTGATAATATTTTCCTCGTCTTGCACCACCTAAGGCTTAGCAGTGACTCCCAGACCAGTTGGCCTTAGGGCACTAGGAGAAGAGGCACCCTCGCTATATTTTTTTATTGCTGTCTTGGCGATAACAAAACCAGTGTTCATTTTTCTTTTCACCATTTTTATATTTTCTTCAATTTTTTTAATTTCCTTCATACTTTGGCTTTTAGACAAGAGTATTTTAAGGTATTCTCTACTATCCCGAGTTTCAAGACGTGTGTAAGTGCATATAGTAGGGTATCAACATTCAAATGTTTGGCTTCCAGAATAGAAACTATTTTTCAGACTTATTTTTATCCTCATATTAGTGACTTCCTTCATCTTACTAACCTTTGGGACAACAGCTCATAACTACTTATTACTAGTTCGTTTAAAAAAAACTTCTAATTTTCTTGGTTTTCTTAAACTATTCCTATCTTTTGGATGTAATTTTTCACTTTCTACTCTTTTGTTATAAAAGAATTTTTTTTTATTTTTGAAAATATTGTGCTTATGCAAAATATGATGCAAATTGATGTGTAAATAAGCACAAACCTCCCCCAAACCTGTTTATAGCAGTGTCCTCACTGATGTCATCCGTTAAGCTCAAAAACCTGTAGATTTGGGAGGAAATTATTAATGGGGGCAAGAATATATGAAAGTGAAAATCCTCCCCCAAACTTATTCTTTGGCTCACCATTTTGAGTAAAAGTTCTTTCAAGAGCCAGATTATACCTCCCCCCAAACTTGAGTTAAACAATATTAATCTTTGAAAATCATAAGAGGGGGTTAAGATTAGTAGTTGATCAGTCGAAAATATTGCATATTTTAACAGGCAATTTCCATATCATCTGCATCCATATAGAAGTGTACGGTATTCATATTCTACATATTAGCAAATCGGTCGCAAAATATCAGATTACATGTATTCGACCTTAAAACCATCATTTCTAGGGAAATTGACTGCATTGCATTACATAGCATATTTTCTATATCTTGCAACCCCTGTTTCGAAGTCTATGCAGGAAAAGAGAAGCTTGCTCGATCATTACATTGCTCGACCATTACAATTGCTCGTAAATTCACTTAACTCAAATCTGGTATCAACACAGAAGAGGAAGTACAAATCTAAACATCAAAGGAAGCTAAAAACAGCATTACAAGACCACTGCAGAAGACACAGATCCCAAGGTCACCAACAGACCGCGGAAGCGCGGCATATATAGGGTAAATGCGGCGGAAGCGCGGCATACTGGTGACGTCATCAAGGAATTTTGGCACCAAAATTCCTGTTTCAGTGGCTACAGCTCAGAAATGCACACAAACTTCCAGAATATGCCAGATACTTCCTCCAGATCAGCAAACACCTAAACTAGCCTAATCATTCTAGAACTTTCCCTAAACCCTAGCTTAAACCCTAAGCTAACTCCTAACAAACTCCTTCTAGAAACCCTTCAACAAACTTTGGGAGGGAAAGTTCTAATTCAAATCTAACCTAGGGTTTGGGAGTCTATAAATATGACCCTAGGCTCATGTTAGAAAAATTATTCAACCTTGGGAAAGCTTAGAAAAATCAATCCCATTCTTCATCTTCCTCTTCCTCAAGTTTAGTGAGAGAGCTTGTAGGAAACCCTAACCCTAAATCCAACCACAATTCAAGATCTTGAGTGCAAGCCAAGCAAGATGCCTTCAACCCTTTTATGAGCCGAGCCGATCTTCAATCGGGCAAGAGATCAAAGTAGATCCACGATCCACGGAGACGAGCGAAGCCGAGTCAACGATCGATTTCTTCTTCTTGTAGATTCTTGAAAGAATGTATTGAAATTGTTGATTAAATAAAAGGTGATATTCTTTTATCTTGTTTTCTTTAAATTCCGCATCATGTTATCATTACTATTCTTGAATGTTGTCTTTGTGGTGATGTGTGAATAAAACTCCGCTCGTCGGGGAGTCGAAACGATCTTTAGTATGATGATGTAACAAATTTGTAATCGATTCTTGAATCCCATGAGTTTGTAAACCCTAGCAAGTTCAAGAATCGACGACCCAATTCGTTGCGATGCTTTCTTGATCGACATCGCTCGAGATTGGGGAGTTCCGATCGTTTCTTGGAATTGCTAGAGGCTAGAATATAAATGGTATCCTCGAAAGAACAAGGGTTAAGAGATGAAACCCTAATTTCATCAAGAAAACCCTAACTCTCGTCGATCACCTTTGATCTAGTATCAATTCTTCGAAGGACAAGAACACGAAACCCTTTAGATTACATCACGTCTAAAGATCCGATCGATTCCTACGAGCCTCCCTTATATTCTTGATTGTTGATTGGAAATACTATCAAAACAACCGATTCTTGATTGTTTATAGTTTCTTGATTCTTGCATAAAGAATAGTGACACTCGATTACAAATCACATCTTGAATCATGTTTTCGTTTATTGTTTCTTAACATTTCATTTCAAAAGTATCATAATACAATTGAATTGCACAATCCCTGTGGACGATCCGCACTCATTCATTAACTACATCCGACACCGTGGTTTGATTGCGGTCAATATAATTTTTTGATTGTCGTTACTTTTTACATATACACGTCAGAAAATATTTCAATCAAAATGGCGCCGCTGCCGGGGATCGCGCTAATTCATTTGCATTTATAGTTTGAAGTGAAAGAATTATTACGTTTTACTTCTTGAAATCAAAATTCGTACAAACTCTTACATGTATGTTGTGATTTGATTGCAAGGTGATCTGGAGCATTCTGTTCTGTGGAAAAATTTGTTTGAATATACCAGAGAGCTGGAGATAGTAGCAGGAGCTTGCTGAAGAAAAATTGTTCACTGTTCCCAAGAACTGACCGCTCATCCGCGGCAGATACATGCTTATTGCGGCGGAAGCGCCGCAGTCTTGAAGGATCACTGAAAAATTTTCAGTGCAGGTATTTTCTGTCTCTCTCCTCTCACCCTTTTTAGCTCCAATTAACCCTTTGCTGCAGGATTCTTTGCAAATAAATCGCAGCGCGCAAAAGCAAAATTAAAATTGTGTGTGATTTTTGATTTCTTGGTTGTTTGCATTCTAATACGGAAATTTAAGGGGCACGGCCAAATCCAAATTAGGTGGGGATTTCATTACCCTTCCTAGGCCCCGAAAATCGTCAAACTTGCATCCGCATTACCCCCATTAACTAAAAGAAATCTAGAGAAGACTCTAAGGACTGTCGCGCTCAATAGGACAAGAGAAGGTCGTGGGTAATTCATTGCTTATCCGCGTTTTCTTGTGGTGCCTAAGGCGAGTGTGTCTAAGGCTAGTGGTTATTAATTAGGTCCACTGTAGTGGTGGTTCCTTCCCACTTACCTGGGACTTATCCGGCCACAGGGGGACAAAGAGGCAGTGGAGGATTCTATCCTGCGGCTTGTCTTTTGGCAGTTAGGAGCGGTCTAGAGATCGGACCTAGGTGACCATTAGATTCTAGGGTTTGTGTGCTGCATTTGTTTTGTCGCATCATTTTTTCAAAATCCGTCCCTTTTTTAAAGCAAGCACCGCATTCATTTTACCCCTAATTATAAGTCAACGCTGCCACTTGTACTAACCCTTTTTAGTACAAGATAGGCTGGACACGGGATTCTAGTGCCCGTTTAGTCCGCGTACCTCCTATCGACTCCGAAGTCGGTAATTCTCCATTTACCTTTTCTTTACCTACTACCACACCCACACCGATGGATCCGAATCCATCAAACTTCTTTAACCCTAATCTGCCACCGTCCGTTGGTGCGCAGAATCCTACTCCACCCCACATTTCTCTCCAGGAAAGATGTTATCCACATAGAGGTCCACTTTCGACCTGCTTATCCACACCACCAGCCAATGGGGATAATTTTGAGATTAAGCCCCAGTATATCAATCTTTTACCCAAATACCACGGACTCGAGACCGAGGACGCTTACGTTTTCATTACCAAATTTGAAAACGTATGCGCAATGATGGGTACGTCTCAACTTTCAGTGGATGCGATGCGTCTACGACTTCTTCCATTTACTTTGTGCGATATAGCCGAGAAGTGGCTATATAACACCACCGCACACTCTATTACGAATTGGGAAGAATTCGTCGCTGCATTCCTTAAGAAATTTTACCCAGTCCAAAAGACGGCTCGAATCCGTAGCGAACTGAACCAATTTGCCCAGCTCCCTGCCGAACCATTTTCAAAATACTTTGAACGTTTCAAGGATCTATTGGTTCAATGTCCTCATCACGGCATCCCGAGATGGGAGCTTTGCCGAATCATATATGAGGGTAGTAACCCTAGCACTAAACAGAGCCTTGAAAACATGTGTCAAGGTACTTTTATGACCAAAGATGACGGGGAAGCCTGGCGATACTTAGAAGAGTTCGCTGAAAAGTCACTAATTTGGGAGAGTGGAACACAACCATTGAATAGGGGTGGCGTACACCAAATAGATGTGTCCATAGGTGTCCGAGCTGAAATGGCAGCAATGCAAAAGAAGCTCGACGCTATGGAACACAAATTTGCAGCAGCCTCCCTAAACCCAATGTCGCTCCCCAAAACTGTTTGCGGGTGCTGTTCTGATCCGTCACATTTAACGGAAGAATGTCCATTAAACTCTGCGTTTCAAGGTCACGAGCATTCTAATGCCGCATTTCAACGACCTCGAAACGATCCATATTCTTCCAGTTACAATCAGGGTTGGAGGAACCACCCGAATTTTGCTTGGAACCAATCACAATCTCAAAACACGGTTCCAAACACGAATCAATTTCAAAGGGCTCTTCCTCCACCACAACAGCAACCCCTACAACTCACTCAGCACCCCTACCCGTCACAAAATTTCCAAAATCAGGGCAACACTCCTGCACAGTCTAATCCTATGCAGCCCTGTTCTGACGAGTTCTCTCAATTCACTCAAACCATGAAATCACTTTTATCAAATTTCATGGATGTTTCGACTGAGGTTAGATCTTCCGTCAGTGAAATAAAGAAAAACTCAGCATCCCAAGCTGAGAGTATTCGCACGATGGAAGCTGAAATCGCACGCTTAAAAGCCGAAATGAGTGCGAGAGAAAAAGGGAAACTTCCCTCTCAACCCCTACAGAATCCTGGGCATTACAATGTAAATGCCATTACAACGTTGAGATCGGGAAGAGTGCTGAACAATCATGTCGGGGAAGATATTGATAATACTGAAAATCATATCAACATCCCGGCTGAGTCTTTCCCACATACACACACTTCACCTTCTGATCCTTCTTCTTCTACCAAACCACCTTCGCACGAGCCTATTCTCCATTTCCCTTTAGGCTCAACACCTTCACCCAACCCTTATAGTTCTCCACAGACGGTCCCCACACCTCCTTTGGGACCTCGTCTACCCCCCTTTCCTTCTCCTGTGATGGACCCCGCGCTTATTGCGAAAGCACCTTACCCGAACCGGCTAAGGGCTAATAGAACGAGTCCTCATATGGAGAAAATAATAGAGATGTTCAAACAGGTTAACATCAATATCCCTCTCTTAGATGCGATTCAGCAAGTCCCCGCTTACGCGAAAATTCTAAAGGACTTGTGCACTAGGAAGAGGAAGACCCAAGTGCCAAAGAAGGTCTTTATGTCTAATAACATCAGCACTGCTTTTATACCCCAGCTTCCAAAGAAAAGAAAGGACCCAGGTTGTCCTACAATTTCGATTTCGATTGGGGGTAAAAACATAAATCGTGCTCTGTTAGACCTTGGCGCGAGTGTTAACCTGTTACCTTATTCTGTCTATGAGCAATTAGGGATTGGAGAGCTGAAACCTGCTCATTGCACTCTCCAGATGGCAGACCGATCTATCACCAAACCAAGGGGTGAATTAGAGGATGTGTTAATAAAGGTCGGGGAATTTGTTTTCCCCGTAGACTTCATTGTGCTCGACACACATCCTGTAGCAAACCCCCGGGGCCAAATTCCGGTGATTCTAGGTCGTCCTTTCCTTGCCACTTCCAACGCTGTTATAAACTGTAGAAATGGTTCAATGAATTTATCATTTGGAAATATGACCATTGAACTAAACATCTATAGAGTTGGAAGTCAGCCGTCAGAACCCTCTGCTCATATTTTAGATGTGTGCTCTGTCCATGAGATCGCTCCCGATAGTTGTGGAGCTGAGGATTTTTGCTTTACTGATCTCGATGACACTAGCACATCTCTGTTTGACTTAGCACAAGATCTTAGTGAGGACACTTTAGTTACACATGAGTCCTGCACTTCTGACTTTTCTCCACCCGAGTCTGTATCTTTCACAGGCTCTGAGCTTCTTTGTAGATCCAAAAATCAATCTATGACCCTTCCTTCTATCATTTCTCCGCCTGAGTTAGATCTCAAAGTTTTACCTTCTCACCTGAAATATGCATATCTTGGTGAGAACGAGTCATTACCGGTTATCATTTCCGCTTCTCTTGCATCAGAGCAAGAGAATGCCCTTTTATCGGTATTGAAATCTAATAAAGAGGCGTTTGGTTGGAGTATGGCGGACATCAAAGGGATTAGTCCCTTGATAGTTGAACATCATATACATGTGATGGATGATGCCAGACCGACCCGAGAACCACAGAGACGGTTGAATCCCGTCATGAAGGAAGCTGTCATGAAAGAAATCGTCAAGTGCTTAGATAGTGGTATTATATACCCAATCTCCGATAGCCAGTGGGTGAGTCCTATACATGTCGTTCCTAAGAAATCCGGCATCACAGTTATCACAAATGAAGCGAATGAGTTGATTCAGACACGCGCCCAAACTGGGTGGCGTGTATGCATCGATTATAGAAAACTCAACGCTGCTACGAGGAAAGATCATTTTCCTCTACCATTTATTGATCAAATGCTGGAACGCTTAGCGGGACGAGAGTTTTATTGTTTTATGGACGGTTACTCAGGTTACAATCAGGTCCCCATCGCCAAAAAGGATCAAGATAAAACCACTTTTACTTGTCCTTTTGGTACCTTTGCTTACAGTCGCATGCCCTTTGGGTTATGCAATGCTCCCGCTACCTTTCAGCGGTGTATGATGGGGATATTCTCTGATATGGTAGAGAATTTTTTGGAGATCTTTATGGACGACTTCTCGATTTTTGGAGACTCTTTTTCTGATTGCCTAGCGAATCTAGACGCTGTTCTTACTCGTTGCAAAGAGAAGAACTTGACATTAAACTGGGAAAAATGCCATTTTATGGTCCAAGAAGGAATAGTCCTTGGACATGTCATTTCACAGAAAGGCATTGAGGTTGACAGAGCTAAAGTAGATGTCATTCAAAACCTGCCTCATCCCAAAAGCGTCAAAGATATTCGCTCTTTCCTTGGCCATGCAGGCTTTTATAGGAGATTCATAAAGGACTTTAGCAAAATTGCTAGACCTTTAACACTACTCCTGGCCAAGGATACGACCTTCCACTTTGACTCGGATTGCGAGACAGCTTTCGACTCACTTAAACACTCACTCACCACAGCCCCCGTTTTATCATCACCAAATTGGGACTACCCCTTTGAGCTGATGTGTGACGCATCTGATTTTGCAGTAGGTGCAGTCTTAGGACAGCACATCGATAAGATGCCACACGTGATTTACTATGCTAGTAAGACCCTGAATGATGCGCAAATCAATTATACAACCACCGAGAAAGAGCTTTTAGCGGTTGTATTTGCGTTAGAAAAATTCAGGCCTTACTTAATCGGCTCACCTATAGTTGTATATACTGACCATTCCGCTTTGAAACATCTTCTGGCGAAGAAAGATGCAAAAGGTCGACTAATACGTTGGATCCTACTGTTACAAGAATTTGATCTTGTTATCAAAGATAAGAAAGGATGTGAAAACGTAGTAGCTGACCACCTTTCACGCATCGTTTCTTCCCCTGTGACCCTGCCGATCAATGATTCATTCCCTGATGAACAACTCTTGAGCATATCCGCTGAACCATGGTTCAGGGATATTGTGAACTATCATGCCACGGGACTTATACCGAGCGATTGGTCAAAACAGGACAAATATCGTTTTCTTTCCCAAGTAAAACACTTTTACTGGGACGAGCCCTATTTGTTTAAATATTGTCCTGATCAGATCATTCGCCGGTGCGTCCCAAATGAAGAGTTCAAGAGTGTTCTTTCATTTTGTCATGATCAGGCTTGTGGGGGTCACTTTGGTCCTAGAAAGACAGCGGAAAAGGTTTTGCAATGTGGATTTTATTGGCCGACCTTATTCAAGGACGCATTTGAGTATTGCAAAACCTGTACACAATGTCAGTATACGGGTAGAATATCCCAGAGGAATGAAATGCCTCAGCAACCCATTCTGGTTGTTGAAATGTTTGATGTTTGGGGCATTGATTTTATGGGTCCTTTTCCCAACTCCTTTGGGAATCTGTACATTTTGCTGGCGGTTGATTATGTCTCCAAGTGGGTAGAAGCCATTCCATGTCGCACTAATGACAGGAAGGTTGTCATTAAGTTCTTAAAAGAGAATATCTTTTCGCGATTTGGACACCCACGCGCTATCATTAGCGATAATGGGACACACTTCTGCAACAGATCTTTTGAGACTCTGATGCGAAAATACTCAATCAACCACCGTCTTTCTACACCCTATCATCCCCAAACAAGCTGGCAGGCTGAGATCTCAAACAGACAAATCAAACTTATCCTGGAGAAAACTGTTGCTAAAAATAGAAAAGACTGGTCGACCAAATTGACGGATGCTCTTTGGGCATTCAGGACTGCATATAAGACCGACCTAGGAATGTCTCCATATAGGATAGTGTTTGGAAAAGCATGTCATCTACCTGTTGAGATAGAACATAAAGCATTGTGGGCTATAAAGGAAATAAATTTTAATCTAAACCTTGCTTGCAACTTTCGGAAGCTGCAACTTAACGAGCTAAGCGAACTCCGCGATGAAGCTTATGATAATGCTGTAATCACAAAGAATAGGACTAAGGTTTTTCACGATAAAAGCATTTTAAGGAAAACATTTTTACCTGGTCAACAAGTCCTTCTTTATGATTCACGTTTACACCTTCATGCGGGTAAGCTCCGATCTCGTTGGAAGGGACCTTTTGTTGTGCGGTCTGTATTCCCGCACGGGGCAGTAGAAGTAGAAAATGTTAAAAACGACACTGTTTTCAAAGTAAATGGACATAGACTAAAGCCGTATTTTTCCACTGACCCCACGGAGGAGCTCTTGTTCTTACAAGAGCCAGTTTATTTGGATTAAAATTCCTCCGTCTCACCTTCATATCCAGTATATCATTGCATCATTTTTTGAATGAAGGTGAGTGAAAGATAAGTTTGGGGGAAGTTCTTCACTTATATATTTTGCCTCCACTAATAATTCCTCCCAGATTTACAGTTTTGTAGGTATAACATTCGGCAACAGTGAGGACACTGTTGAAAACAAGTTTGGGGGAGGTTTGTGCTTATTTTCGCATCATTTGCATATCATCTGCATAAGCACAAAACATTTCTTTTAAAAATCTATAAAAATTGAAAAATTTTCAAAACCCATAAAAATTTAAAAATTTTCAAATATAAAAATAATTTTAATATTTACACCTTTTTTGTATATAAATAAGATAATGAAAGTTTAGATAGTGAAAAGTTACATCCATGAGATTAGAAAATTTTTAGAAAACTAAGAAAATTAGAAGTTTTCTTATACGAACTAGTAATAAGTAGTTATGAGCCGTTGTCCCAAGGGTTAGTAAGATGAAGGACGTCACTAATCTGAGGATAAAAATAAGTCTGAAAAATAGTTTCTATTCTGGAAGCCAAACATTTTGAACATGGCTACCCTGCTATTCGCACTTACACACGTCTTGAAGCCTGGGATAGTAGAGGATACCTTGAAATGCTCTTGTCTTAAAGCCAAAAGTATGAAAAAAAAAAAATATGTGTTTTAAAGTGGTGAGAAAAATGGATACTGGTTTTGTTATCACCGAGGGCAATAAAAATATATAGCAAAAGGGTGCTTCTTCACCTAGTGCCCCAAGGTCAACTGGTCTGGGAGTCACTGCTATGTCTGAGGTGGTGCAAGACGAGGAAAATACACCAAGCATGCAAGCACATTAGTAATCGGTCGGTTAGTACCTCAAGAAGTATTGACGGTCGCATGAAAGTGTGTAAGCAATCTCGTTTGCCAAGAAGTACTGAGGCCGATGGGCAAGGGTATGATAGCTTGAATTGAATTCTCCGGGTGTAGGGATGTCTTTACACACACGCAGGGTGATATGATCGATGTTTGGAATAAAGATAGGAATGAAGAATAAGACGATGTTTTATTGAGGGAGGACGTGATTTCTGACATCTTTTCATGACCATTAAGATAGGGCTCATGACAACCGAAAAGCTAGCTTAGTTGGAAACCCTAATTTTCAAAGCTTTTCTTTTACAATTCTCTTCTTTAAATGTAATATTCATGATCTTGCTTTTATTATTGGATTTTGTGGGTGCAATCCGCTGAAAACCCTCAGGAGACAACACTCCTCCTACTAGGGACACCTAGAGGTTTAAAGGCTTGTTGCACGTGCTCAGTGCAATCGTGTTGCCTACGAAAGTGTGCTAGTTAGTTTTTCTCTTTCTTTATTTTCTCCTTCTCTCTTGTTAATAAAACATTCTCTCGAGACGATCGAAATTAAGTTTGGGGGTATTTGATCAGTCGAAAATATTGCATATTTTAACAGGCAATTTCCATATCATCTGCATCCATATAGAAGTGTACGGTATTCATATTCTACATATTAGCAAATCGGTCGCAAAATATCAGATTACATGTATTCGACCTTAAAACCATCATTTCTAGGGAAATTGACTGCATTGCATTACATAGCATATTTTCTATATCTTGCAACCCCTGTTTCGAAGTCTATGCAGGAAAAGAGAAGCTTGCTCGATCATTACATTGCTCGACCATTACAATTGCTCGTAAATTCACTTAACTCAAATCTGGTATCAACACAGAAGAGGAAGTACAAATCTAAACATCAAAGGAAGCTAAAAACAGCATTACAAGACCACTGCAGAAGACACAGATCCCAAGGTCACCAACAGACCGCGGAAGCGCGGCATATATAGGGTAAATGCGGCGGAAGCGCGGCATACTGGTGACGTCATCAAGGAATTTTGGCACCAAAATTCCTGTTTCAGTGGCTACAGCTCAGAAATGCACACAAACTTCCAGAATATACCAGATACTTCCTCCAGATCAGCAAACACCTAAACTAGCCTAATCATTCTAGAACTTTCCCTAAACCCTAGCTTAAACCCTAAGCTAACTCCTAACAAACTCCTTCTAGAAACCCTTCAACAAACTTTGGGAGGGAAAGTTCTAATTCAAATCTAACCTAGGGTTTGGGAGTCTATAAATATGACCCTAGGCTCATGTTAGAAAAATTATTCAACCTTGGGAAAGCTTAGAAAAATCAATCCCATTCTTCATCTTCCTCTTCCTCAAGTTTAGTGAGAGAGCTTGTAGGAAACCCTAACCCTAAATCCAACCACAATTCAAGATCTTGAGTGCAAGCCAAGCAAGATGCCTTCAACCCTTTTATGAGCCGAGCCGATCTTCAATCGGGCAAGAGATCAAAGTAGATCCACGATCCACGGAGACGAGCGAAGCCGAGTCAACGATCGATTTCTTCTTCTTGTAGATTCTTGAAAGAATGTATTGAAATTGTTGATTAAATAAAAGGTGATATTCTTTTATCTTGTTTTCTTTAAATTCCGCATCATGTTATCATTACTATTCTTGAATGTTGTCTTTGTGGTGATGTGTGAATAAAACTCCGCTCGTCGGGGAGTCGAAACGATCTTTAGTATGATGATGTAACAAATTTGTAATCGATTCTTGAATCCCATGAGTTTGTAAACCCTAGCAAGTTCAAGAATCGACGACCCAATTCGTTGCGATGCTTTCTTGATCGACATCGCTCGAGATTGGGGAGTTCCGATCGTTTCTTGGAATTGCTAGAGGCTAGAATATAAATGGTATCCTCGAAAGAACAAGGGTTAAGAGATGAAACCCTAATTTCATCAAGAAAACCCTAACTCTCGTCGATCACCTTTGATCTAGTATCAATTCTTCGAAGGACAAGAACACGAAACCCTTTAGATTACATCACGTCTAAAGATCCGATCGATTCCTACGAGCCTCCCTTATATTCTTGATTGTTGATTGGAAATACTATCAAAACAACCGATTCTTGATTGTTTATAGTTTCTTGATTCTTGCATAAAGAATAGTGACACTCGATTACAAATCACATCTTGAATCATGTTTTCGTTTATTGTTTCTTAACATTTCATTTCAAAAGTATCATAATACAATTGAATTGCACAATCCCTGTGGACGATCCGCACTCATTCATTAACTACATCCGACACCGTGGTTTGATTGCGGTCAATATAATTTTTTGATTGTCGTTACTTTTTACATATACACGTCAGAAAATATTTCAATCAGTGGTCAATGCCAAGCTTTGCAAAGACCGAAGGTCAACACCAACCATTCGAAGATTTTATCAATGTAATGCTCCAGTTGGTGAAAGAACAAGTTGAAAAGAGCCAAGAAGAAGTGGGGAAAAGGTAAGTGGTGGGATAGAATGTGTTTACGTCTCGTTTTGGAGAGACAACACAGTGATTGTGATGGATTACTCGCATTCTCTTTATAGTCCAGAAGAAGGGGTGGAGGTCCAATTTCTTCATCTTGGAGTTGATTTATCTCAACACCCGTATCTTTTAAAAATGCGAGTTCATCAGCGAAAATTTCCTCAAAGCTTTTATCGATACCCCGAAGAATAATGGCATTAGAAAAAATGGGGTGATCGTCAGACTCTATAAAAAGTTCCTCATCAGCGTTAGATGTTGACCCGGACAACTCGGTGGAAGAGTACATGGTTGGGTCAAACAACAACATATGAATAGAGTCAGTATCATGAGGTTGATCAAATTCGCTGCTGTCGACATCCATTAATTCGACAGAACACACATGAGCATAGGGTTCGGAGGGTTCACTTCCCAACTTGTAAATGTTAAGCTCAATTGACTTCTTTCCAAAGGATAGGGTCATAGAGCCGTTTCTACAATTGATTACTGCGTTGGAAGTGGCCAAAAAGGGTCGACCGAGTATCACCGGGATTTGATTGCGTGGGTTTGCCACAGGTTGTGTATCTGTAACGATAAAGTCCACAGGGAATATGAATTCCCCGACTTTGATTAACACATCCTCTAGCTCACCCCTTGGTTGGGTGATAGATCGATCGGCCATCTGAAAAGTGCAATGCGCAGGTTTTAACTCTCCGATCCCTAATTGCTCATAAACAGAATACGGAAGCAAGTTAACACTAGCACCTAGATCGAGTAGAGCACGATTGATATTTTTACCCCCAATGGAAATAGAAATTGTAGGACTTCCGGGGTCCTTTCGTTTCTTGGGTAGTTGTTGTGTAAAAGCAGTGCTCACATTACTCGCAAGGAAAACTTTTTTAGGTACTTGAACTTTTCTCTTCTTAGTGCACAAGTCCTTTAGGATTTTCGCATATGACGGAACTTGTTGAATAGCATCTAGGAGAGGAATGTTTATATTAACTTGCTTAAAAATTTCCACAATCTTCTCCATTTGTGGACTTGGTCTGTTGCCCCTTAACCTGTTTGGATAAGGTGCTTTATCAATAAGGGTTTGGTCCAACATTGGAGAGGATTGTGGGGATGGAGTGGATCCCAGAATTGTAGTGGGGATCGTTTTAGGTAGATTCGAGGAAATGGGCGAGGGGTTCGAGCCTTGGGGAAAACGGAGAATAGGCTCGGATGAAGGTGGAAGACTAGACGAATTAGGGCAAGAAGAAGAAGCTGGGGTATCATTGGTGTCACTATCATCACATTGCTCACCCACTCGGTTATTCAGCACTTTTCCTGATCTCAACATAGTGACGGCACTCACATTATAACTTTGTGAGTGGCCAGGATTAGGTATGGGTTGAGATGGGAGTTTCCCTTTCTCTCTCGCACTCATTGCGGCGTTCAACTGTGCAAGTTGGTTTTCAATTGATTTAATACTCTCGTCGTGGGAGGCGGAGTCTTTCTGTATGGTATCAATAGAAGACTTCATCTCAGCCGACAATTGCATGGAATGTTTCATGAACATATCCAAAGTTTGTGCGAGTGAAGAGTTGTCAGTACCGGCCACTTGTGGTATAGAAGTGTTGGCCGGATTTTGAAAGTTCTGTGACTGAAAGGGGAGCTGATTTTGTGGTTGTGGTTGCTGTGGAGGAGGTCTTTGATAATTGCTTTGTTGGTTTTAGTTCCAAGCAAAGTTAGGATGATTCCTCCATCCTTGATTGTACGTGGAAGAATAAGGATCTTTTCTAGGTCGCTGCTGAAAAGCAGTATTAGTTTGAACCGATGCATTCATAGGGCATTCTTCCGTTAGGTGTGAAGGATCTGAACAACAACTACAGAAGGTCTTGGGAAGCATGACCTGATTTAGGGAGACTGATGAAAGTTTGTTCTCAATAGCATCAAGTTTCTTCTGCATCGCTGCCATTTCGGCTTTCACTGCGATGGAAACATCGAGCTGGTGAATACCTCCCCTAGATGAAGGTGGTCTTACGCTTTCTCACTGCAAAGTGTGTTCAGCCAGGTCTTCCAGATATTTTCAAGCTTCACCGTCGTCTTTAGACATGAAATTGCATTGACACATTGTTTCAAGCATCTGCTTTGTCGCTGGATTAATGCCCTCATATATTATTCGACATAAATCCCATCTTTGTATTCCATGATGAGGACATTGGACAAGCAGATCCTTGAAACGTTCAAAGCACTTCCAAAATGGTTCATTGGGAAGCTGGGTGAACTGGTTGATCTCGCTCTTAACACGGGCGGTCTTATGGTTTGGGTAAAACTTCTTAAGAAATGCTATGACGAATTCATCCCAATTAGTGATAGAGTGTGCGGCAGTGTTATAAAGCCATTTTTCTGCCAAGTCACACAGTGTGAATGGGAGAAGACGCAAGCGCATAGCATCGACAGTCAACTGTGAAGTACCCATCATTGCGCATACGTTTTCGAATTTGGTGATGAAAACGTACGCGTCTTCCGACTCAAGACCGTGAAATTTGGGCAGCAGATTGATGTAGTGGGGTTTAATTTCGAAATTATCCCCGTTAGCTGGTGGAAGAGATAGACAAGTGGGAAGAGGACCACGGATAGGATAACATCTCTCTTGGAGAGAGATGCGCGGTGGATTCTGCGCACCTACGAGCGGTGGCAGCATGGTGTTATATTCTGATGGAGTGCCGTCCATCTCGGTTGTGGTGTGTGGTGGGGAAAAGAAGATGAAAAAGTACCGACTTCGGAGTCGATAGCAGGAACGCGGACAAGACGGGCACTAGGATCCCGTGTCCAGCCGAGCATGCACTAAGCGGGTTTAGTGCAAGTGGCAGCGTGTGTGTGATTTTAAAATTGGTTTGTTTTGAAAAAAGTGGGACTCAAGACAAATCACCCTAAGATGCACAAGCAACCCTAGAACTAAGGTCACCTAGGTCCAGTCTCTAGACCTCTCCTAAACTTCCAAAGGACAAGCCGTAGGATCAATCCTCTACCGCCTCCGTACTACCCTTGTAGCCAGGTAAGTGCCAGGTAAGTCGGAAGGAACCACAGTAGTGGGCTTAATTAAAAATCACTGGCCTTTGACACACTTGCCTAGGCACTACAAAAGTAATGCGGATAAGCGATAGATTACCCACGACCTTCCTCTGTCCTTATTGAGCGCGACAGTCCTTAGAGTCTGGTCTAGATATTTTTTAAATTAATGTAGGGTTGATGCAGATGCTCAGTTTGTGATTTATGGGGCTTAGGAAGGGTGATGAAATCCCCATCTAATCTGGATTTGGTCTTTGCCCCTTAAAGTCCGTATTAAAATATGCAAAACAAAACCAATCACAAAACTTTTGCAAAAAGTTTTTTTTTTGAGCGGCGCTATTTTGCAAAGAATCCTGCAGAAAATAGATTTTATTGGATTTTAGAGGAGAGAGAAAGAGTTGGGAAAGATACCAGAGAAGTTTGGAACCCTAGATCTCCTGTTTCCTCAAGTCTGTGACTCCAGATCTCCTTGCAAAAAATTCACGCACAAATCGTTAAATATGCAATTTGCAGTTTTATTTTATTATGATATAGATCGTATAAGAATTCAACACAAATAGTAAGAATAAAAAAATTACGCACGTATCTCCGGCAACGGCGCCATTTGATTGATACGAAAATTTGTGTTGTAATGTAACCGCAATCAATAACGGTGTCGCGTGTAGCTAGACCGAGATGAGTACGGGTCGTCCGCAGGGAAACGTTGAATCTTTTATTCTTACTTTAGATGTGTTGAAAAAGAGAGGAGGGATAAGAATGTTGAGGAATGGTTTCTAGATCTATGTTAAATACGGATGCAAAATATAGATCTAGATTAATTATGGATGTAAGTTCAATATTAAAAGGGGGTGTTTCCTGATTTAAAATCAGAAAAGCTTATGGAAAAAGCTTCAGAAGAGCGTCACGTGCTTACACGTGACCAGCAGTCACGTGTTGGCACGTGACACCTAAAAGTATCGGCAAGGCAAATTCAGTTTCCCAAATACATCAAAGAAAAGGGGCTTCAGAAAGGGTCACGTCCTCCCACGTGACCTGGGTCACGTGTTGGCACGTGACAATCAAAAAGCGGCTTCAAAACCCAACAGCTCCCTGAGCAAATTAAGAAAAAGGCTTCAGAAGAGGTCACATGCTCCCACGTGACCAGGGTCACGTGTTGGCACGTGACACTCAAAACATCAGACTCATTCTCCGGTTAAATCGAGAAGAAGGCTCCATGCCAGGGTCACATGTTCACACGTGATCAGTTATCACGTGGTGGCACGTGATAGTTAAGCAGCAACCGGAAGACAGAGCGTAAAAAGAAGGAAGAAAGCTCGTTCCAAGGGGGTCACGTGCCCACACGTGACCATGGGTCACGTGCCCACACGTGACCGGCTTTCAAAGCCTATTTTGTTAACAGAATTAAATTCTGAAAGAGATTCAAATCTTTCCAAAGGAAAGCGATTATCTGGAACCAACCGAATTAAAGATTTAAAGATGATTGAATATCATCTATCTATGGAAAAATCCTGAACTTGGAAAGATTTCCCCTTTAAATCTAACAGAAATAACAAAGGAGAATCCCTGGATTTGAAATCCAATGGTGAATAAAATTCACCTAATAATCCAAAGGTCCAAAACGAATGATGGATGCAAATCAAATCTCTCAATGAAGATTCGTCAAAAAACTAATTGACTCGGCTGCTTCTCCTATAAATAGGAGCCAAGAGACACGCAAAAAAATATACACGGGCAGAAGGAAGAAAAAGGAGAGAACTTTGATACTTTGAGGAATTTGGATCTTCTGCAAAAGAAAACCCTAGGTAAGAGAAGGAAGGCTTCTTGAAAGAAAAGAGAATTTAATTCTCGACAGAGTTTAACTCTGATATAGAACAGAGGGACATATTTCTTCTCTCTTTGATTGAGGATCTGTAAAGTGCACATCTCCCCTTGAAGTTGAGAATTTAATTCTCAATGGGTTGAGATACTGCCATGCAGATCCAAAGCATAGAGAGGGAACGGAAGCACGAGAATTCAATTCTCACAGAACTATAGGAATTTAATTCCTTTAAAATAAAATTAGGGCTTGACCCTGTGTTATGGGAATTTAATTCCTTCAGAACAAAAAGAAACAGGGTTTAACCCTAATTAAGAACTTAGTTCTGTTGAAACAACGGGAGTTTAATTCCCTTAATCATAATTCTTTAACCGAGAATGAGAGTTTAATTCTTTAAAGCTTTTATTAGGGTTTAACCCTATTCAGTTCTTCACATATATGAGGAATTTAATTCCTACAGAAAATTCAGAGTTCAACTCTATTCCAGAATATAAATCTTCAAAAGGAAGTAGAAATTTAATTCCTCTGGAATTTAAAGCTTTTTATTAGGGTTTAACCCTTCGAGGAATTTAATTCCTGAAAAAAGATTAACAGATCTTCTAAACAACATACATAGAGGCAGGGTCACGTGCCACCATGTGACCCTCCCCCCAAAAGATCTACAGAAAGCCCTCTGGAGGCAGTGCCTCACATGACTCACGTGACTCTTGACAGAAGCTTTAACACATAAGCGCTTGAATCCCCATCACGTGATGGCACGTGATGCTCTAAAAGATGCATAGTCTCAGAAGAACAAGTGAAGGGAGGGCGCTCTCACGTGTTGCCACGTGACCCCTCTTGCCTTAGTATTTAAACACTAAAACGGAACCCCTGAATTCAGTGACAAAACATTGTTTGGCCTTAGTGTAACACTAAGCACAGAACTATATTTGCAGTGTTCAACACTGATTACCGTAGTGTCCAACACTAGTTTGGAACTCCTGTTGCCAGTGTTTAACACTGGACTGTTTTAGTGTTCAACACTAATCTGAAAGCCTGGTTGCTGGTGTTTAACACCAACTATCTTTTAGTGTTGAAACACTAACTTGTCAATCTTATTCCCAGTGTTCAACACTGATTCGTCTTTAGTGTTTAACACTAGACACTGGCCCAATTGGCCGAATGGATAGAGGCAAAGCCTCTCCTTTAAAGGACCAACAGGAAGTCAATATTCCAGACATGATTGGACTTAGCCCAAGATGGCCATAAGTCCTCAATTCGTAATTAACTGGACTAATGGGCTCAAAACATAATTAATTGGTCTCAATCCCAAATTGGGCCAAAGACTATTTAATCCACTCCGGTTTCAGGGTACATCTCTTCACTCCTTTGATACTTGGCGTTGTAATCCCTCAACGTCTTCAAAGAGGTGACGGGTCCCGATGACCACACATTGATACGGACTGTGGGGTCCTTAAACCCATGGACTACGACGTCCTTAACCTTGACCGAGATGTCTTAAAACTAACAACGGACTGTGGGGTCCTTAAACCCATGGACTACGACGTCCTTAACCTCGACCGAGATGTCTTAAAACTAACAATGGACTGTGGGGTCCTTAAACCCATGGACTACGATGTCCTTAACCTTGACCGACATGTCTTAAAACTAACAATGGACCGCAATGTCCTTAAACTACCCATGGACCGCAATGTCTTTAAACTACCTACGGACCGCAATGTCCTTAAACTAGCAATGGACCACTATGTCCTTAAACTGGAACATTAGAGCCCAAACGCTCTTTTGTCGGATCTAAACGATCCCGTTTAAGTTGATCTTAGCCTCAAATATGGCTAACGTATCCTTAAACCTTCAAACAGACTGGACTACGAATCCCCCCAATCAACTTCGGTTCAAGGGTACATCTCTGAACTCCTCTGATATTTGTCGTTGTAATCCTTCAACGTCGTCAGAGAGGTGACGGGTCCCGACGGCCATACATTCAATGGACCACTATGTCCCTAAACTGGAACAATAGAACCCCAAATGCTCTTTTGTCGGATCTAAACGATCTCGTTAAGTTGATCTTAGTCTCAAGTTAGACTAACGTATCCTTAACAAACGTTTGAGTTGATCTTAGCCTCAAATATGGCTAGCGTATCCTCAAACCAAACCCCCAAACCCAAATCTAAGATAAATACGGATTTGGACTAGTCCACGTCCTACGGACGACGACATAACTCAGTCTCCGTATACAATCCACGGGCAACCACAAATAAAACAAACACACACGACACGAAGTGACCATCTGGAGAAGGAGAAAGTTGTTACCGCAATGCGGTAGCGTAATTAACTGCAGGGGCTTGCGCCTGCAGGGAAGAGCGTCCCCACAATCAAAAACCCCTCAGACGAGGGGGAATCTGACGAAGTCTGCTATATCGGACGCATCCGCTCAAACCTTCGATACACGGTGCCATAAATCAACTTGGCATCTTCGGAGAGGTGGACGGATAGCACCAATTAGCATCTGCCCCGAACCTCAGGCATAGACGTCCCCGCGTCTCGGCCGCCGTTCGGAGGGGAACAGTGGGCTTGTAGGGTTCATTAGGATTTAGTAGTTATGGATGGTTAATTAAAGATTACTCTTTTTATCCTTTAATAGATTTAAAACTAGAACGACAGAGATGCATGTACATTAGGGTTTCTGGAGGGAAAAGGGATCCCACTCTTAACCCTTATCTCGACACGGAACTCCGTTTATATCTAGCCTTTACCAAAACAATCATTAATCTAATCTCTAATCGCGGTCGGAACTAACAAAGAATTGTTAGCGCGCCCGATTAGGATGTTAATGATTCTTTTGATAAAATTCATAAACTTTATAGGACTTAAAAGGGTTTAGGGATGTTCATCATCCATTAGCCTACCCTAATCCTACGAACCCTAACAAGCGGAGAATTACTAGCGCATGTTGGGAGAAAAAGAGATGGAGAGAAAATGCATAATTAAAGTACAAAGAAATAGAATAGAAAAAAGAAAGCTACCTTTATTAATCAACAATATTCATTACACTTTGATTCCTTAGAAAATGATTACAATTTCTAGTTGCTTCTCGATCTCTTCTGAGGAGGTAGACGAACAGTTGATGATCAGCCTGGATGCGTGAGCCGTCTTGGACTTCGTGATCTCGTCGGCTTGATGCCTTCTAACTTTAGCCCTTGGTCCTTTATATAGCCCTCAAAGAAGAAAAAATAGTTACCATATATGGTGACTTCCTAATATGGTGACTTTCCATGCCTAGATTCTGAGTCCCTGTCGGTATTGATTTTATGATTTTGGCAGATTTTTGATCCTGACATCTTGATCTCTTGACCTGAGCTAAATCTTGCACAATATCTCTATGAATAATGTTAGTTTATTTATTAAATTAGAAAGAGTATCTTAATCACTATATATGGTAATAAATCTTTAAGAAACTTGATTAAGAATATTTAATATGCTGTGCACTTTATATGGTAATAAATCTTTAAGAAATATGATTAAGAATATTTGATGTGCTATGCATCTTTTAATTACTAAATATTATGCATATATTTTGAAATATTATTCTAACCGTTTGTATGATATTATATTTTTTAAGAATTGTGATTAGAATATTTGATATGATATGCATATTTTCAATTACCAAAATATTATATAAATATAAAATGCTTATATTTTCCTTCATAATATTAATTATAATATATAAATATATGGCAAATAGTATTTTGCAGATAAATCCAAATATGTTTAATATTTATAATAAACTCCTTTTATTATTTAAGAAATGTAAGGAAAATACTTATACCAAAGTGCAATATTTTCAACTGAACATCTCCTGAGGGTTTTCAGCGGATACTACCCACAAAATCCTATCAGTTCGGCCTATTTGACTTTTATTCTCCAATTCGGTTTTCTAGCAAGAAATTCTATTATCTTCAACTCAGAAATTATCCACCCATATTTTTCACACTTCCTTATCATTTAACTTAAGATTGTATATGTTTTGTAAATTTACTTAGCTTTTAGTATCTTTTGAGTTTTCCTTCTAGGGTTCCATCTCAACTTAGGAATTTTTATCATCTCTACTAAACATATAAGTCCTATTTTTTATTCCTATCTTTCATCTAAACCCCAATCACATACCCCCTACGTGTGTGTATATATCACCCCTATACTTGGAAATTCAAATCAAGCTATTATACTCTTGCCCATCGTCCAAAGTACCTTTCAATTGGTGAATTTTTAGATGAAATTGCTCAAACATTCTTCATGCGACTGTTAATACTTCTTGAGGTACCAACGACCGATTACAAAATGTGTTTGCACATTAAGGCGTAATTCCTAGTCTTGTAACACCTAAGGCTTTAGCAGTGACTCCCAAACCAGTTGGTCTAAGGCACTAGGTGATAAAGCACCCTCGCTAAATATTTTTTTCTATTAATGCAGCCTTTAGTAATTACAAAAACCAGTGTTCATTTTTCTTCTTCTTTTTATTCACACTTGCATTTTTATTTTATTTTTCTTCGTACTAAGGATTTTAGACAAGAGCATTTCAAGGTCTCTTCTACTATTCCAAGTTTCAAGGTTCGTGTTTGTGCAATTTGTAGGGTATATATTTTCAGAATTTAGACTTAAGCTTAGAGATTATTTTTCAGACTTATACTTTAATAAAAATATCAATACTTTTCCCTTGTTTTAACTTAGCCCAAGAAGTCAACTCGAAATTTGCCTATTTCTAAATAAACTACAAAGACATATACTTTCTACCATTAAATTTTAAGAAAGGTTATTTTTAGGATTTTTAATTTACTAAGTCTAAGATCTAGTTTTTCCTAGCTAGTCAACCGTTATGTCAAACTTAAGTCAAATATGGCCAAAATTGAATTTTTCAATTTTTATAATTTAAAATTTTTCAATTTTTATAGGTTTTAAAATAAGTATGCAAATGCAAAAATATACATATGAATGCGAAGAAAGAAAGCTTACCGAGCACACCCCCAAACTTAAACTTGACAGTGTCCTCACTGTCAGGCTATACCAAGAGGGTTAGAATTGTCGGTACTCCCTTGTTTGTTATTATTATTTTTTATTGTTAACAGAAAAACAAAACAAAATATATATACAAAAAGGTCCCCCCCAAACTTAAGTTAAACGATGTTACAAGTCAATGCCAAACTTTGTAAAGACCAAAAGTCAACATCAACCAGTTGAAAAATTTATCTGTGTAAAGCATCGGTCGGTGGAAGAATATGTTGTACAGAGCCAAGAAGAAGTGGGTAAGAGATAAGTGGTGGTATGGAAAGTGTCTGCCTGTACGTGGAAGTGAAGAGATAGGAGGTGATGATGAATAAAAACGAGAATGTGAATGATCAAAAATCAGTGGAATATTGGCATTCTCGTAGTTTATTAGAAGAAAAGGGGGAGGTTCAACTTCTATAGGGTGAGATTGATTAACCACAAAATCCTCGAGATGTTTCTGTGGATCCTTTACTGGCTTGGCATCATCCATCATATGCATATGATATTTAATTATGAGGGAACTAATCTCCTCGATGTCTGCCATAGAGCAGTCGAAAGCTTGCCGGTTATTTTGTAAGACCATTAAAAGGGTTTTCTCTTGCTCGAGAGCTAGAGAGGCCAATATGATAACGGGAAAGGTCTCATTCTCACCTAGGTAAGCGTATTTAAGGTGAGACGGAAAAGGCTTGAGTTCGAGTTTCGGAAGCGAAACAATTGAAGGTAAAATTAGGAAGGCTATCTCGAACTCAAAGGATTCCAACAATGCTTCGAAATCACTGTAAGCAACCGAATCGGATGGTTCAACTAACTCATCCAAAAATTCAAAGGACTCATACTCGGGCGGTGAGTCGTCAAAATCGTCCGAAAAAGTGAAACATTCGTAATCGTTATCGGTTGTGTAAACTGTGTCAAATTCAAGGAGGGACGCACTAGTGGCGTCAAAACTGTTGTGATCAAACATAAATTTTTCAAGCTCGCGGTCCTCCTCCGTGATTTCGTGGATCGAGCAAACTTCTCGTATACTAGTTTTAGGCACGGGGGGCAGACTTCCTATCTTGTAAATATTGAACTCACTAGATATCTTTCCGAAGGATAGAGTCATAGAGCCATTGCGACAATTGATTACGGCATTGGAAGTGGCCAAAAATGGTCGACCGAGAATCACCGGAATTTGGTTCCGTGGGTTAGCAACAGGTTGTGTGTCCATAACAATAAAATCAACGGGGAATATGAAGTCCCCTAATTTGATCAACACA
Source organism: Agapanthus africanus (assembly GCA_030015575.1). NCBI lineage: Eukaryota > Viridiplantae > Streptophyta > Magnoliopsida > Asparagales > Amaryllidaceae > Agapanthus > Agapanthus africanus. Next base: position 898,475,430 of record CM057337.1, read on the forward strand.
TCCTCTAACTCACCCCTAGGATGGGTGATTGATCGATCAGCCATTTGGAGAGTACAATGAGTGGGTTTCAACTCTCCGACACCTAATTGCTCGTACACGGAATAGGGAAGCAGGTTAACACTGGAACCAAGATCTAAAAGTGCTCGATTGATGTTCTTATCCCCAATTGTTATTGAAATTGTAGGACAGCCAGGGTCCTTTCGTTTTTGGGGTAAGGGTTGAGCTTGGTTAATAGCATTGCTTACGGCACTAGCTACTAGCACTTTCTTGGGTATCTGAGACTTTCTCTTCGAGGTGCATAAGCCCTTTAAGATTTTCGCGTAAGAAGGGACTTGTTGGATTGCATCCAAGAGAGGTATGTTTATGCTAACCTGTTTGAATAACTCCACACTCTTCTCCATTTGTGGAGTTGGTTTATTGGATCTCAACCTGTTTGGAAATGGAACATTTTGAAAATCTGTTGAGTCCAATTTTTGTGGATTAGATTGCGGAGTTGGAATGACTCCTAGTGTTGGTGTGTTCATGACGTGAGATGTGGGTCCGTTCGGATTAGAAGAAGAAGAGCCTTGTGAAGAATGAAGAACAGGCTCTGACGAAGAAGATGAAGAGGAAGAGGAAGAAGATGAAGAAGAAGAAGCACCGGCAGGGGTGTTATTACTAATACCTACGTTATTGTGCAACACTTTTTCAGATCACAACGTGGTCACAACATTCACATTATAATTTTGTTGTTCATAAGCAACATGTGCATTATGTGTGTGACCGGGATTTGGCAATGGTTGAGATGGAAGCTTTCCCTTTTCTCGCTTGCTTAACGCAGCATTTAGTTGTGCAATTTGGGCCTCAATTGATTTGATACTTTGATCGTGTGAGGCACTGTTTTGCACCAAAGATTGAATGGAAGTCTCCAACATTACTGTGAATTGTGTAGATTGTTGTAGAAACGCATCTAGACTTCTTTCTAGTGAGGTAACCTTATCATTATTTGGTTGAACAAAATTGTTTGGAGGGTAAGAGTTGTTGGGCACAAAATTGTTCATTTGGTTTGGGTAAGGTTGTGGTTGGAAAGGTTGCTGGTATTGAGTTTGTTGGGGTGCTTGTTATTGTGGAGGAGGAGGCATTTGAAAGTTGTTGTTTCCTTGGAATTGTTGATTTTGATTCCAACCAAAATTTGGGTGACTCCTCCAACCCGGATTATAAGTCGAAGAGTATGGATCATTTCTTTGTCTTTGCTGAAAGGCAGCATTGACTTGATCTTGTCCTTGAACATGTGGATTGTAAGGACACTCTTCGGTAAGATGTGATGGATCCGAACAACAAGCACAAACAGTTCGTGGGGGTAAAGCAGGGGCAGGGGAAGGCGATGAGATTTTGGTCTCAATTGCTTCTAGCTTTTTCGTAAGTGCGGCCATCTCGGCCTTCATTACAATCGACATATCTAATTGATGTATGCCTGTCCTAGACTGACCAACAGAAGATGAGGCGGTCTTGGTGCTTTCTCACTGAAGTGTTTGTTCAGCAAGATCGTCGAGAAACTGCCAAGCTTCCTCACTAGATTTGGTTAGAAAGTGACCTTGACAAATGATTTCCAACAACTGCTTCGTTGCTGGGTTCAATCCTTCGTATAAAGTTTGGCAAAGTTGCCAATTCTCGATACCGTGGTGAGGGTATTGAACAAGTAGGTCTTTAAATCTTTCAAAACACTTCCAAAAGGGTTCGGAAGGAAGCTGGGAAAATTGAATAATCTCATTGCGAATTCTCGCGATCTTGTGATGTGGATAAAACTTTTTAAGAAAAGCTTTAACAAACTCTTCCCAATTTTTAATTGAGTGTGATGCTGTGCTGTATAACCATTTCTCGGCTAAGTCATATAAGGTGAAAGGAATGACCCTTAGCCTTATAGCATCATCTGAAAGTTGGGTTATCTTCATCATTGCGCAAACGTTTTGGAATTTGTTTATGAAGATATAGGCATTTTCGGATTCCAGTCCGTGAAATTTTGGCAACATGTTGATGAAGTGGGGTTTGATCTCAAAGTTGTCCCCATTTGTCGGTGGGAGTGAAAGACAAGTAGGTAAGGCGGTGCGAATAGGGTAGAAAAGATCCTGGAGCGCGATTCGTTGGGGCGCTTCAACATGCGGGTGTTGTGGGTTATTCGCACCTAACGGAGGTGGAATCAGTCCCGTGGGTAAGGTGTTGTTAGGATTAAATCCCGACATCTCCTTAGAAGACGAAGAATGTGACGGTGAAGGTAAGGAAGTGGAAGGAATTTCGATTTTGGGGTCGAAAGCGTCGTCGGTCGGTACCAACGAGACACGAACTAATCGGGCACTAGTGTCTCTAGTCCAACCGGACATACATTAAAGAGGTAGTGTAGTCAAAAAGTGAAAAACAGAATGTGGGGGTAAGAAAACGTCAATGGAAAGAAAGTGGGTGTAAGTGGGGTGCACGGATTTCTTAGCGACAAGTTGCAAGTTTTTGTAAAAAAAAATTCCTTTTTTCTTTTTGTGTTTTTTTTATGTGGAGCTTTTTGCAAAAAATATTTTCGATAAAAGGCTTAGACACACGTTCAATCAATCACAAATGCACAATCAAGCCTAGATCTAGGGTCACCTAGGTCAGCTAGACAGCTCCTAACTGTTCCAAAGGGCAAGAAGTAGGACCTCAAACCGCCTCTTCACCGCCAATTGTGGCCAGCTAAGCACAAGTAGAGAAAGGAGGGATCCGCTCATGAATCACCGTGAGATGGGCCTTTTAAAGTTACCTTTCACCACCTGTCTAGCCTAGGCACCACAAAGTCAGGTTAGGATCAACGGTCGATACCTACAACTATTCTTTTGTCCTATTGAGCGCGAAGTCCTTAGGGCTGAGTCTAATCTTTTTTAATTTAACTTGATGGTCAATGCAATATGCCTTAGGTGATTTTTGGGGTCCTGAGAAGGGTGATGAAATCCCCACCCAATCTGGATTGGTGTTCAAGCCTCTTAAAGTTAATTAAAATATACAAAGCAGTAACATAATCACTTGCAAGCAAATTTTTTAGCGCGGTGCAAAGAATCCTGCACAAGATCAATTATTGGAAGGGGAGAAATTTTAGGCGCAAAGAATCCTGTAAAAAATTTTACAGAAGAGATATCAGGGGGTTCAGAGAAGGAGAAAGGAAGCTCACAGAGGGGTTCTGGTCCTCTGCTGACGTCAGCAGACCGCGGATGCTTGGCAAAAATGGGGTTTTCACGGTGGAAACGCGGTGCGATGTTCGGTTCAGTTCCCAAGAAATTTTATGCTCCTCTGGTTTGACTTTTCTCTGTTGTTCAGATCTAGGGTTTTCTGTTTTGCTCTCTGGATTTTCCAGATTCGAACTCGTTCATCGATCCTGCAAAATTCACACAAAACACCCTTCAAACAATAAAAAGATGATAAATATTTTATATTTTTTAATATTTTTAGTTTTTTATGAGTTTTTTGATTTTATATTAACCCGAAATTGCAAAAAGAAAATACTACGCCATCCCCGGCAACGGCGCCATTTGGTTGAAATGTAGGATTTTGTGATCAAAGAATTGTTAACCGCAATCAAGAACGGTGTCGCTTGGTAGCTAGCCGATGAGTACGGGTCGGTCCACAGGGATTTTGTGTATTCTCAATTTGTTCTAACGAGTTAATTCCGATTGTTGTCGGATTGATTATCGCTAAAAACTGAAATGAGTTTATTAGGATTAAAATCTTGCTAGGGTTAGATTTAGGTTAAGTTTGGAAAGTCAATATTCCACACCGCTTTCTATGCCCTATTTAAGATCTATGAGGTGTTATGGTAATAATTAATAAAGTGGATTAGTACCATCGGGAAGAAACGATGTTTCTTTCTCTAGGTTCTTGTCCTTCCTTTCTTAATTCTTACCCTAACCTCCATGGAAAACATATACAACCGGTCTTTTAAATTACGGTATCACCGCTACCTCATGAGTAGGGTGCCGTAGGGAGCGGTGTGTGTATGTATGCATAGAGTCCTATTAATTAAATATGTGACGGGCAAGAAAGAGGTGAGAGATTTTCATCTCTCAAACATTTCCTATTCCTAACCCTAACAAGTGAGGAACTACTCACTCATTAGGGAATTGAAAAACATGTTCTAAACTAATTAACTAGGGCAGATAATAAAAATTAACTAGGGCAGATAATAAAAGTTATACTAGGGCAGAAAGAAAATTAACTAGGGCAATAAAAAGAAAACTTACTCTAATTTTTATTTGATGCCCTCTTCAATCATTTACAGGAATTGAATTCTGAATTTTGATAAATACAATGAGGCACAAGAAGAGGCATACCTCAAAAAGAGGTTTAGGGTTTCTATTTATAGAGCATAGAAACCCTAGGGTTATAATCGACTCAGATCTGCATTTACAATTTTACCCTAAAGAAGCCTAGTCAACGCACCGCCACGCGCCAACTGTCTGCACCAACACGTGCACTATATGGCCGTGGATCCGCGGCCATAAGCTTGGTTTGGCCGCGGTTCCGCGGCCATCTTGAGGGCTTGCTGGCAGCTTTTTCCTGGGGTTCTTTATGCTGCTTTTGGCTTCTTGTTTCTTTACTTGGTTTCTCAGTTTGTCTTCTAGATTTCTTCCAGATTTCCACAGTGAATAAAGTCGTGGACTTTTACCGCTTGCTTCGTGTCGAAGTCTTGAACCTTGCGCTACCTTTGTTCTTTGTGAAATCGTCCATTGATCTTCGTTTAGTCTTCAAACTGTAGGCATGATCAAGATCTTTCCATTTGTTGGTCGTAATCTCACTTTTGTATCGTCTTTTCATCGTTTCACTGTTTTTGTTCCAAGAACCTGTAATCTGCAACTATGTAGCAGATATGGATCAAAAGCACCTGTTTATTTGTAAAATAACTAAGAATGGGGAATATAATAATGCAAAATTATGATCTGAACACTCCGCGATAAAGCTGTCTCGAAATCCATGGTTATATGTTCCCACTTCCACTGAGGAATCGGAAGTGGTTGCAATAAACCAGCTACTCTTAGATGTTCAGCCTTGACTTGCTGACACACCAAGCACTTTGCCACAAAGCGGGCAATCTCCTCGGGATCAACGATGATTCCATCTTTGGATACGACGTGTCCCAAAAACTTCACTTCTTCAAGCCAAAACTCGCACTTGCTCATCTTTGCATATAATCTTCCATGCCTCAATGTCTGCAGTGCGATCTTCAAGTGTTCTGCATGCTACTCTAGGCTTCTCGAATAGACCAGAATATCATCGATGAGCACCACTATAAACTGGTCCAAGAACAGTGAAAAGATTCGGTTCATCAAGTCCATAAATATCGCCGGTGCATTCGTGACTCCGAATGGCATCACTAAATACTCGTAATGTCCATATCGAGTTCGGAACGCAGTCTTGCAAATATCCTCTGATTTAACTCGGACCTGATGATATCCGGATCGCAAATCCAGCTTCGAGAATACCCTCGCAACAAATTACAACAAATCGTTTAGTGTTTGCGCGAATTTAGATCTAAATTTTTTGATGGAATAAATTTTTCAACTCAAATTTCAAAAACGAACTAATTAGCGCACTATCCCCGGCAACGGCGCCATTTGATTGAATGATTCTCGGTTCGTGTCGGTTTTAGAAAATGTATAGAAATCACAACCAAAAATATTTTGACCGCAATCAATAACGGTGTCGATTGTAGCGCGCTAGCAAGTGCGGATCGTCCACAGGGAAAGTGTAATCCTTTCGTAATTCGAATTAGATGAATTGAAAATTAAAGAAAAGAAAAGAAAAGACAATTCAATTCATGATTTAAAAGTGAATTTCAAGAATTAGCAAAATCTAGATCTAATAACAAGAAAACATTAAAATCAAGAATCAAGAATTGATGATATCCAATCCAATAATCAAGAATCGAAGTGAGGCTCGTAGGAATCGATCGAATCTATAGACGTGATGAAATCTATTGATTACGTATTTTTATCCATCGATGAAATTGATACTAGATCAATGATGATCAACGAGAATTAGGGATTTCTTGCGGAAACTAAAGTTTCATCATCTATCCCTTGTCCTTTCGTTGATTTCATTCACATTCTAGCCTCTAGTAAATTCAAGAATCGATCGTGGATCCCTAATTAAGAGCGAACACAATCAAGAAAGTATCGCTCGAAACTAGGTCATCGATTCTTCAATTTACAAGAGTTTACAAAACTCATAGGACTTAAGAATCGTTTCAAGATTTATAACATCATCATCTATTGATCGTCTCGATTCCTCCACGAGCGGAGTTTTACTCAAACATCATAACAAGACACACAATCAAGAATTGAGATCGAATCATGATGCAAGAATGTAAAGAAAGCAAGATTAAAGAATTTTCACCTTTATTATTCAACAATTCGTTACACTTCGCTCAAACACTACAAGAAATTGAGGAGAGAACGAGATCGTCGAATTGGCGTTGCTCGTCTTCGTGAGTCGCGGATCATCTTGGATCACTTGCTCGAATGAAGATCGGCTTCGCTCCAAAGGATGGTTGAATTCTCGCTTAATTTGTACTCGGTGTTCTTGATTTTTAGCTTTGGATTTTGAATTGGGGATTAGGGTTTACAAGTTGTGTCACTCAACTTGTGCTGGAATTGGAGAACCAATTATTGAACAACATCAAACCCTAGATCTAGATTTCCTTTTATAAGCATCACAACCTTAGATCTAGAATTTAAATTTCAAATTTCCCTCCAAAAGTTTGTTAGAGAGAGCCTTTTAGAAGAGATTAGTTGGAGGGAATATTCTAAAATAAGGTATATTCTAGGTTGAGTTTGTTAGGCCGAGCCTTCTGGATGAAGCCACATGGCATTTCTGGAGCCTTCTGGAAGCTATTGCCGTTACATAAGCCACGTGCAGGAATTCTGAAACCCTGATGACGTCATCAAGCCACGGATCCACGGCGGGAATGGGCTATTGGTCGTGGATCCGCGGCCCAATAGTGTCCTCTATGCATGTAATTTCTGTGGTGAATTTATGCTGGCCTTGTAGAACTTTTCTGATGTGTTGAATCTCATTTTGCTTTCTCTATTTCTGCCAGATCTCAAGTCTTGGACTTGGCGTATTTATCTCAGTACTTTTGACAATTTCGGCTCTTTTCCTGCAATTTCCTGCACAGATTCTCGAGACAAGTGTTGCGCTATACACAGATGATGCGATGCCATGATAAACACTCAATTTCCCTCAGAAATGCCGGTTTTAATATATAACACATGTTATTTGGTATTTTACAGCTATTTTGCTAATATGTGCTATATTAATACCGAACACTTATAGATGAGTGCAAATGGCAGGGAAATTGATGTGTTAAAAATGCAATATTTTCGACTGATCAGATGCTGACTGCGATGGCCGCACTCACCGGACCAAAAGAAAGCCTGGAAACATCCGCGGAGCAGCGTCACGAACAAGAAACTGATGCTGACTTCCTTCACAGAGTCCTCGAAAAGAAGGACAAAGAAGCCGCAGAGCAAGCGGCTAACATAAAGCGAATGACACTCCTCTTCTACGACATGGTCGGGATGATGTTACAGCCGGATCCTCCAGCCGAAGATCCTCCAGTGATAATTGAAGATGATAGAGGAGAAAATCAAACCCTCTGCCGGCTCTGTCGACAGCCAAAGAAGAGACAATCTCCAAAGCTGCACTGGATGACTATATTGCTCAGCAAATAAGAGTTCACCAGGCAAATGAAGCGGCCGGCCAAGTTGTCTGGACGACCCTATCCGGGCTGGTATGACTAAATAAGTTACCCGCCGGGATATACGATCCTTAAGTTCCATGTGTATAAAGGGACAGGTAATCCACATCAGCATGTCGCCCAGTTTAGGGCTCTTTGTGGTAACACCGGAGGCGATGATAAACTGCTACTTCGCCAGTTCGTCGGCAGCTTGTCGGACACAGCTTTCGAATGGTATTCAGAGCTTCCCAACGAGTTTGTCAAAACTTTTGCAGAGATGGAGTTGTTATTCACTCAGCGTTTTGCGAGCGCTAGCAGACGCACCCCGATCACGGCATTGATCAACGCCAGAGTAAAGCCGGGAGAGACGGGGGTGCAGTATGCAATCCGGTGGCGGAACCTATGGTCGAAATGCGAACAGCGCATCGAAGAAGCGCCGGCAGTGGGCATGTTTATGGGCACTCTTGACCCTCAAGCGACCATCTCGCAATTCATGATGTTTTTTAAGCCAACTACTTTCCAGGCCTTGATTGACAAGTTGGCCCAAATGGATCAGATGGGTCATAAACCATCTCCTTCAAAGACGGATCCTCGGAATGAAAAGGGGAAAGAAAAAGCAACTTTCATCGCCAATACTCAACAACAGCCGAGTAACTTAAAACCGGTTGTTCGCCAAAGCAATATGCGTCCACGCCCATCCCTCGAGAAAAGGCTAGAACGTCCTTACTCGTTTCCTCAAGACAAAACGAGAAGACTGTTTGAGCTCGCAGTGCGCAACAGGCTCATAAATTTGCCGGATCCAAAACGTCCGTTGCAGCAAGGCAATCTCAATAATCCTAATTACTGCCCTTACCATCAAGCAGTAAGCCATCCAATCGAAGATTGCTTCGTTTTCAAAGGCTGGATTAAGCACCAATACCAACAAGGCAAGTTCGCATTATCCGAAAACTGGAAGGTGAACCCGCCACAACCTCATGCTCTTAAAAAGGTGGACACGCCGGGGGCATCGTGCTCTTTTATAGAAGAAACTCCATGGGAGGTCGCCCTTTCAGCCAAAACTAAAAGAATGCTGAAGAATCTTCATACATGCCCAGCCGTCAGGTGGAAAAGTCCGCCAGAGCCCGAGGTCATTGATGAGATGCTGAAACCACCCCCAACACCGAGAATTGATAGCAGTGAGCAAAACACCCAGGCACAGCCGTCAAAGTCTTCAAAGAAAAAGAAGAAGACCAAAAAGCTCGCTCAGTTTGATGACAAGCGCACGGATCTGCGAAAACATATCGACGTACTAGAAGAATATAATCAGAAGGCGCGGACCCCAGTCACATTCTGAGAATTCCTCAGCCACGTCCTTGTGGAAGGAGATGATGACGAAGACTCGTCGGATGAACCTGAGGATTATGTGGCAAGCTGGCATATGATCTCTCACTCGTCGATAGACAGTGAAGAAGCTCCTTGCACCGAGAGACAGGGGGCAGGTCCTGAACCGGAACTTCTATCGCCGTCAGACGAAATGATCGACGCCTTCCTGAGTGAAATTCATCTGAAAAGTAAAGCCGATCGGGAGAGTGAGATGGCCATATTTGAAAAGGCCAAACGCCGGCGACTGGACAAAAAGGTCGAAACACTCCCACTAGATCAAAGTACATCCGCCGCAAATAAAAGCAGGATCAAGACAAGGAAGCGATTCGCCAAAGCCATATCGATGGGGATGAAGCTGCCCTCTTTCAGAGAAAATTCTCCTGGCGGTATACATCTTGATGAAGAGGACGTACATCCTAACTTCTGCTTATATCATCAAAAGATCGCACATCCTACTGAAGACTGTAACTCCTTTAAGTGTTGGTGGTAGGGGTATGTCGCTCACAGGCAACACTTCAAGAGGACAAAGCGTGAAGCTCGTAGACAGCGGAAATATGCGACAGATAAGCGTAAAAGAATTACCGGCAATTGTCATAGGGTTGATCCCGGGGGATCGCGAGTTCTCACCTTCGGGAGCGACTCCGACGAAGAAATAGCCCTCGGCCCTCTCTTCAAGGAATCCATCTCTAAAACGAAAGAACTGAGGAGTTGCGAGAACATTCAGCCGCGCAATCGCACGCTACCCGGAAAGAATCTCAGACCCGCAAACAAGGGATCGAACAAAAAGGATAAGGGGAAGGAAGAAAACGGTCTTCGTCGCCAACGCTCAACAGCAATCGAGTGGCTCGCGACCGGTTGTTCGCCAAAACAACAAGCGGCAACCCCTCGATGAGAAGTTGAAACGCCCTTACTCATTTCCCCGGGATGAAACAAGGAGACTGTTCGAACTAGCAGTGTGCAACATGTTTATCACTCTACCGGGGCCGAAACACCCACTACAACTGAACGATGTCAACAATCCTAATTACTGCCCTTACCACCGAGTATTGGGCCATACGATCGAAAACTGCTACGTCTTCAAAAACTGGGTTGAAGACCAATACCAGCAGGGCAAGTTCGCGCTGTCCGAAAACTGGAAGGTGAGCCCACCACAACCACATGCTCCGAAAAAGATGGATATGCCGGGGGCATCATGCTCATTCATAGGGAAAGCCCCATGGACCGAAAAGTCCCTAAACTAGAAATTTGCCTCAAATACGGCAATGATGGACCACTATGTCCTAAAACTGGCTATGGACCAAAACGTCCCTAAACTAACGATGGACCACTATGTCCTAAAACTGGTTACAGACCGAAACATCTTTAAACTAACGATGGACCACTATGTCCTAAAACTGGCTGCGGACCGAAACGTCCCTAAACTAACGATGGACCACCATGTCCTAAAACTGGCTGCGGTCCGAAATGTTCCTAAACTAACAATGGACCGCAATGTCCTAAAACTTGCAACTGACCGAGATGTCTATAAACTATGACGGACCGTGGCATCTCCAGGCTGACGTGATAAAAAAACGGTATGTCCATAAGCGAAATGGGCACGGATGAAAACTTGAAAGGGCTCCGTGAGTAAAAACAGCAGGACTACCTGCGAGCTTTGTGAAAACCCGAAAAGGCGCAACCTCGTTTAAAAAAAAAAAATGGTATGTCCATAAGCGAAATGTGCACGGATGAAAACCCGAAAGGGCTCCGTGAGTAAAAACAGCAGGACTACCGGCAAGTCTTGTGAAAACCCGAAATAGCGCAACCTCGTTTAAAAAAAACGGTATGTCCATAAGCGAAATGGGCACGGATGAAAACCCGAAAGGGCTCCGTGAGTAAAAACAGCAGGGCTACCGGCGAGTGTTTGTGAAAACCCAAAAAGGGCGCAATCTCGTTAAAAGACACTTGCAAGGTCCTCTCGACCTTGTAAGGAGAAATCACCCGCGTGAGATCCTTACGACTCACAAGGGAGCAACACACTTAGGGATCCCCACGATCCCTAGGGAGAAATTACACTTGCGAGATCCTCACGACTCGTAAGGAGAATTCTCTTATGGGACCCTCACGGCTCATAAGATTCAAAAGTCGTAAGCTACAGAGATCTGAACCTGTTCTTAAGCAGCCCCCCAACCTCCAATACTGCTCTGCAAGCGGCTTAATGCTAACCCTTGTATACAATCCACGGGCGCGAATAAACATTTCCCTAACAAAGTCCTACCAGCGACTAGGGATATGCTCACGCGGTGAACAAACACTTGTAAGTCCTCTCGACTTATAAGGAGAAACCACTCTTGTAAGATCCTTACAACTTATAAGAGAACACACGCTTAGGAATCCTCACGATTCCTAAGAAGAAAATGCACCTACGAGATCCTCACGACTTGTAGGGAGAAATACCTTTGTGAGACCCTTACGGCTCATGAAGTCAAAAGCCTTAGTCGATGGGATCCTAACCCTGTTTGCTAAGCCACCTTTGTTCTACATCGACAGAGGCAAATGATGATTCGCTCTTGGCAATATCCCAGTTGTAGCGATACTGATGCCTAAATCGGTATCAAATTCGAAGTCTTTTCATGGGAAATGATGATTCGCTCCTAGCAATATTCCAGTCGCAGCGATGCTGATGCTAAGATTGGCATCAGATTCCAAGTTCCACACTCGCGATAAAAAAAATTAGCGAGCTAAAAATGCATATGAAATGGCCGAAATGATGGGGCAACTTGCAACGAAATCGGCAAGTAAAAATGTATGCATACAAAAACAGCCGAAATAATTGGGCAACTCGCAATAAAAAGCAGCGAGTAAAAATGAAATAAATAGCCGAAATGATTGGGCACCGCGAAAAATAGCCGAAATGATGGGACGATCGCGACATTCGCGATGTAAAAGCTGAAATGATAGAGCATCGCGGAAAGAAATAAAGAAAAATGAAATTTATGCTCTACAGGTAAGATCGCACCGATCTCTGTATACAATCCAGGGGCACAAACAAAAAGGGAACCATACCTTCCTACCAGGCTCCATCTGAAAGAGAGCCAAGTCTCGACGGTTCACAGACAACCTAGAGATCATCTCGACACCCGTCTCGTTACAACAGACGCAATGTCAACAACGGTGTTCCTTCGCAATCCAGCAGGATGCAGACGCAACGTCAAAACAAAGCGGAGTGATGACAATATCCCAACTCCACCTCAGCATTCGTCTCGTTACAACAGATGCAATGTCAACAACGGCGTTCCTTCGCAATCCAGCAGGATGCAGACGCAACGTCAAAACAAAGCGGAGTGATGACAAAATCCCAACTCCACTTCAGCATTCGTCTCGATACAGCAGACGCAACATCACCAAACGGAACCACGATAAAATCCCTAGTTCCAAACCTCGACGGTTCACCAACAACCTAGAGACAACCGCGACATTCGTCTCGATACAGCAGACGCAATGCCAGCAAACGAAGCGAATGCCAAATTCCTAGCTTCAGGTCTTGACGGCAACTCATATAAAACCGAAAAGACCATCGGAGATCATCTTACACCAGCGCGGAGTGATCACCACCTCGACGTTCGTCTCGACACAACAGACGAGATGTCACTACAGCATTCTTCCTCCAGCAGGATTCAGACGCGACAATCAAAAAACGGAGCCACGGAAAAATCCCTAGTTCCAAACCTCGACGGTTCACCAGCAACCTAGAGACAACCGCGACATTCATCTCGATACAGCAGACACAATGCCAGCAAACGAAGCGAAGGCCAAATTCCTAGCTTCAGGTCTTGACGGCAACTCATATAAAACCGGAAAGACCATTGGAGATCATCTCACACCAGCGCGGAGTGATCACCACCTCGACGTTCGTCTCGACACAACAGACGAGATGTCACTACAGCGTTCTTCCTCCAGCAGGATTTAGACGCGACAATCAAACAACGGAGCCACGGCAAAATCCCTAGTTCCAAACCTCGACGGTTCACCAGCAACCTAGAGACAACCGCGACATTCGTCTCGATACAGCAGACGCAATGCCAGCAAACGAAGCGAAGGCCAAATTCCTAGCTTCACGTCTTGACAGCAACTCATATAAAACCGGAAAGACCATCGGAGATCATCTTACACCAGCGCGAAGTGATCACCACCTCGACGGTCGTCTCAACACAATAGACGAGATGTCACTACAGCGTTCTTCCTCCAGCAGGATTCAGACGCGACAATCAAACAACGGAGCCACGGCAAAATCCCTAGTTCCAAACCTCGACAGTTCACCAACAACCTAGAGACAACCGCGACATTCGTCTCGATACAACAGACACAATACCAGCAAACGAAGCAAAGGCCAAATTTCTAGCTTCAGGGTCTTGATGGCAACTCATATAAAACGTGAAAGACTATCGGAGATCATCCCACACCAGCGCGGAGTGGTTATGACTCATCGGGGCTCTCCAAAATAAGCCTAACCTCAAGTAAAAAGCGGCATGGCAAAATTCCTAACGCTTGCTCTTCCGACGGTCAAACTGCCTAGGAGGATTGCTTGAAGACGTCTTGTCCAGCCCCCGAAGGGATCGGAGACCTGGCAGTCGCAAGGCTACTCGAACAGCAAGGTTGCCTATCGAGGAATATATCAGCCAACGCGACGGTACGACGGACAAAACCCTAGTACCATAGACCCTAACGGACCTCTGTCATAAAGAGCAGAGGTTAACTGTGACGTTAGGATATTTTTGCGAGAAATGCTCGATTCGTCTCGACTCGTGAGGAAAATCCTTAGGCAGCAGGGATTAAAAAACCTGTTTCCTAAGCACTGGGGCCCTGCAAGTCGGTCCATAACGGACTCTTGCATACTATTCACGGACCACACTCTCTAAAGTCGAATCTCGACAAAGAGGGAGACAACAACTTACGAGTCCTCTCGACTTGTAAGAGGGAAAATTCTCTAATGAGATCCTTACGACTCTCAAGAGAAAACGCACTTAGGAGTCCTCACGACCCCTAAGGAGAAAATACACCTACGAGATCCTCTCGACTCGTAGGGAGAAAAGTCTTTATGAGACCCTCACGGCTCATAAATTTGAAAAGTCTTAGATGGCAGATCCTAACCCTGTTTCCTAAGCCATCAATGCCCACAAGAAGGTCAAGATAGACTATCTGCAGGCCACACTCTCCGAAGTCGAACATCAACAAGGAGGGAAACAATCACTTATGAGTTCTCTCGACTTGTAAGGGAGAAAGTTCTCTTATGAGATCCTTACGACTCTCAAGAGAAAACGCACTTAGGAGTCCTCATGACCTCTAAGGAGAAAATACACCTACGAGATCCTCTCGACTCGTAGGGAGAAAAGTCTTTATGAGACCTTCACGGCTCATAAATTTGAAAAGTCTTAGGTGGCAGATCCTAACCCTGTTTCCTGAGCCATCAGTGCCCTACAAGAAGGTCAAGATAGACTATCAGCAGGCCACACTCTCCGAAGTCGAACATCGATAAGGAGGGAAACAATCACTTATGAGTCCTCTCGACTTGTAAGGGAGAAAGTTCTCTTGTGAGATCCTTACGACTCTCAAGAGAAAACGCACTTAGGAGTCCTCACGACCCCTAAGGAGAAAATACACCTACGAGATCCTCTCGACTCGTAGGGAGAAAAGCCTTTATGAGACCCTCACGGCTCATAAATTTGAAAAGTCTTAGGTGGCAGATCCTAACCCTGTTTCCTAAGCCATCAGTGCCCTACAAGAAGGTCAAGATAGACTATCTGCAGGCTACACTCTCCGAAGTCGATCATCGACAAAGAGGAAAGCAATCACTTATGAGTCCTCTCGACTTGTAAGGGAGAAAGTTCTCTTGTGAGATCCTTATGACTCTCAAGAGAAAACGCACTTAGGAGTCCTCACGACCCTTAAGGAGAAAATACACCTACGAGATCCTCTCAACTCGTAGGGAGAAAAGTCTTTATGAGACCCTCATGGCTCATAAATTTGAAAAGCCTTAGGTAGCAGATTTGAACCTGCTTCATAAGCCATCACTATTCCTCGAAGTATTCAAGACGGAATGTTCTATATCACCTATAGGCTATGCTTACTTAAGGAATATGCCAATAACAAAGCAGAAAATAAAAGGAAAGAGGCAAAAGATTTATCATTCATACTTGGAAAATTCTTACATCAATGAAGACAATAAACAAAAGCAGCATTATTGAAATGTTTACAATGGCAAAACCTCAGATCCATGGCATGGATTAAGAAATTCGAAAGTAAGGCCATCTAGAGTCTTTCTGGCCTTTCTGATCATTCTCGTGTGCATCCTCTCGCGCTCATGCGTGTCAAGATCTTTGGCAAGGCCCCCCATCCTTTGATAAGCAGCAATTATCGTCGTCTGTTGAAAAATTTGATGCAGAATGTCAATGAGGCTATCTCGCCATTTCTTCGAGATCAGCCCCGACAGGTACACTGAATGCACCTTATCTTCGGCATCATCCAGCGCATTAAGCGGCATGGCCTCGTGAAACCCCGGAAGTGCTCTCCAAATTGCTCCCAGTACGACTTTCAAGAGAGCAGAACGGCGAGGAAGCAACCAACCAACGCGTGCATATAGGCGACCCATAATCTCCGCACACTGGGCATCTGTAAACTCTTGGTTTTGGTGACGGCCCTGTACGCGGATATCCTCATAAGTAATGAACTCGTTCAGACTGTATAAATGAACAGCCATAGTGCCTGAAAGAAACATCATTGGAAGATTAGCAATGAGGAAAAACAGACACAGGGAGTTAAACTCCTCGAGAGTAATGCTCTGCAGACAGGAGTGGCACCTGTCAAAATCAGTTATGAGGAGAATTTAAAGAAATTCCCCGAGAACGCTTAGAGCCTTGCTCTAAGAAGATGATATAACCCATCAAAAATAAAATTTCATTTTTGATCTTCAAAATCCATGAACAAACTCTTAAGAATTCTTCTATATGATTTGAAAGGAGCAAAACTCCATTAATGAATTAAGAAATCATAAATAAAAACCTTTTAGATGGCAAAGCTCTATTAATGGAACCCTAAAAGGGTTCTCTTTAGATCAAAGATCTATAGAGACCAAAGCTCTGTTAATAGGTAAAACCCTAGTTTATTAAAAGTTTTTAAACTTTACCTAAGTTTTGACAGAGTTTTACTCTTGAAAAGTTCTTAAATTGAAGAGCAATGCTCTGAATAAGAGAAAATTCTCAAGAAAAAAGATGGAAATCATCTAAGAGACCAAAGGTCCTATTTATAAGCATGCAAAGCCGTTTCAACTTCCAAAAAGTTGATCCAACCACCGCTGTACTCACGCTTGGGCCACGTAAGTGCAACGGTGGGGGGGCATTTGTTTCCCCAATCAGAGCAAAGTTCTGTTCAAATTCCAAGATTTGAAATGAAGCGACGCTTCCTTTTCCCAATAAAGAGCAAAGCTCTGTATTAAAAATCTAAAGTAAAAATTGAAGCAACGCTTCGGATTCCGCGCGCTGCGCGCCACGTGTCAAAAACAGACACGCCAGCGCCAGGAACGCTGCGCCCTAGGTAGCGCACCCAATCAGAGCAAAGCTCTGTTTTAATTCAAAATTTAAATTGAAGTAACACTTCAGATCCAGCGCTCTGCGCTGTGCGCCACGTATCAAACACGGGTGCGCTAGTGCAGTTGTGCTGCGCTGCGTGCCACGTGTCAAACACGGGCGCGCTAGCGCTCTGCGCTGCGCTCTGTGCTGCGTGCTGCGTGTCAAACACGGGCGCGCTAGTGCAGTTGCGCCGCGCTCTGCGCTGCGTGCCATGTGTCGAGCGTAAGTGCGTTAGCGCAAGGTGCGCCAGCGCTGGAATTAAAATTCCCCATCATCAGATCAAAAGATCTATTAATAATAAATTATTAATTAATCAGAACTAAAATTCTGTTATGGAAAGATCTTTCCAATCTTGTTAAAAACAAGAAGATTATCTTCTGTAAAACAGAAGCTTTAGGATCAAAAATCCAATGGTGGGAAATATTCCCAAATCAATCAGAGAAAGATCTCTTAAAACTGATTTAACAAATTATTTGGCCCTATATAAAGGACCCTAGACTTCAAGTCTGAGATAGAAAAAAAACTCTCTGCAAACTTTGAACTCAAAAAATAAAAGAAAGGCAGGCCTTTGAAGAAAGAAAATCATTTCTTCATCTTTAAAGGTAAAAAGAAGTAATTCTTGAACAATAGAGATGAAAACATCTCATAAAAAGAAGAATCCTCTTCTAAAAAGATCATAGATCTAAAAACAAAAAAGACCAATATCTTTGATTAAACAAAAAGGATTAAAAGATCCAATCCTTAAAATAAAGAAGTACTTTACTTCATTCACAGATCTTTTGATCTATAAAGGCAGAATCTTTTGATGAGAACAAGAACTTTGGTTCTTGGATCTTGAGGCAAGGCCTCCTTTAAAGAAACAAAAAAAACTTGTTCTTTGATCTTAAATTTGATCTGATGCGCTTTGCGCTACCGAACAGTGCTTTGCACTCTTGAATTGCGCATTTTGCGCTTATTGGACTGGCGCACAACGCCAAAATCGCGCCACGTGTCAACCACAGAACAGTTTGCGCTTTGCGCTTCTAAAAATAGCACACTGCGCTCTTGGGTTGGCGCTCAGCGCCAAGCGCGCCACGTGTCACTCACTGGCGCACCCATAAACTGGCGCAGCACGCTCATAAAGCGCAGTGCGCTAACAAACCAGCGCTTAGCGCTAAGCGACACATGTCACCCTTATGTGCGCTAGCGCAATGCGCTCTTTAATTGGCGCAAAGCGCCTGACGCGCCACGTGGCGCGCTGTCAGAACATACCTTGTTCTAATAAATGCTATGCATTTAATTCCAGACGAAGTGTCAGAGCCCAATTAAAAGGGCAGAGCCCAAACAAAGGCCTAACAGGCAGAACAAAAACAAAATGTTCTTTAACTGGACTTAGCCCAATTCTGGCCATAAGTCCTCAATTTAAATTGAACTGAGCACATCCGCTCTTCTAATCAATTTACAACCGGTTCGAGGGTACATCTCTTTACTCCTCTGATATCTGTCGTTGTAATCCCTCAACGTCGTCAGAGAGGTAACGGGTCCCGACAACCACACATTACTACGGACTGTGGGGTCCTTAAACTCATGGATTATGATGTCCTTAATCTCGACCGTGATGTCTTAAAACTAACATCGGACTGTGAGGTCCTTAAACTCATGGACTATGATGTCCTTAACCTCGACCGCAATGTCTTAAAACTAACAATGGACCGTAATGTCCTTAAACTAATTATCGACCGCAAAGTCACTAAACTAAACAATAGAGCCCAATTGCTCTCTTGTCGGATCTAAACGATCCTGTTAAGTTGATCTTAGTCTAGAATTAGACTAACGTGTCCTTAACAAACGTTTAAGTTGATCTTAGCCTCAAATAAGGCTAACGTATCCTTAAACACAACCCCCCTAAACCTAAATCTAAGAAGATACGGATTTGGACTAATCCACGTCCTACGGGCGACAACATAAATTAGTCTCCGTATACAATCCACGGGCAACCACAAACAAAACAAACACCCACGACACGAAGTGACCATATGGAGAAGGAGAAAGTTGTTACCGTGATGCGGTAGTGTAATTAACTGCAGGGGGTTGCGCCTACAGGGAAGAGCGTCCCCACAATCAAAAACCCCTCAGACGAGGGGGAATCTGACGAAATCTGCTACATCGGCCGCATCCGTTTAAACCTTCGATACATGGTGTCATAAATCAACTTGGCATCTTTGGAGAGGTGGACGGATAGCACCAATTGGCATCTGCCCTGAATTTCAGGCAAGACGTTTACCGCGTCTCCGTGATTCGGAGGGGAACATGACCCACCCGCACGTGCCCTTGACAGAGGTCAAAATGACCGTGCGACTGTCCTAACTAATCGCATATCTATGCAACAAATAAGCATTACCCAGCTACCAAGCACTGTGCCTTGACAGAGGTCAACCTACACAGCATGAATACTAAGTAATACCTGTAAGAAATGACGGAGGGCTATGGCTGGTTTTTGGCGAAAAACCTTTAACGTAATGAACTTGATATTATTGAAGTAATCCAAGTGGTTTTACAAATATATAGTGGCGAAAACTTTTGCTAAAGATGCCACTCCCTGTGAAGGGATCTCGGCTCTTTCCCCGTAGAATGAGGTGCAAGATATTTCAACTGAATACCATGATGCAAAGCAAAAGAAAATGACTATAGTGAAGTTATTACTCTGACGCAAACCTCTGTCCAAGGGGTCACTCCCTATGAAGGGATCTCGGCCCTTGCCTCGTCGAATGAGGTGCTGGATATTCATAACCGTATACCACTGTGCAAAACAAAAGGGAACGTCCTTATAATAACAGCCCTTTTAAAATTGTTCCAACAACATCGAATAGGTTTGTTTTTCTTGCATTGAACAGAATCAATGCAGTTCCATCAATTAATCACACCAAAAAGAACGAAAATATGATGTACGTATATACCATCTGCATTCGCCACTGGGTCCCGTCATCATCCGTTAGGTTACTTAACTAACGATAGAGCGGGGACTGGACTAGCGCGGGTGTAAAGCATATACAACATCTAGTAGTATATATATAACAGTATATAATGATCGCTCCAGGCGTGATAAATACAACATCACAAAAAGTAATAAGTATCACAGAACAATACAAATAATCTGGGAGCCCCGGGTTTCCTTTGAGCCGCAATTGAAACCCGACGTTCCCTTGATCGCCTGGATAGCCTGTGCAATTAAAACCTAGACCCCTACGAGCGCGGCATGTTACTCGCCAAAACCAGAAGTGAGGTAGCCCCCTTCAGCAAAGTGAATGGACCACCCAGCAGTTCACAGAATCCGGTAACTTGAGCACCCCTCTTTGGGTCATCTTGTACCCCCTACGAGTGCGGCGAATAGCCCGCCAATTCTAGAGTGAATCCCCCTCCGTCTCAAAGCCATGAGATGTAGGCCCGTTGCCCTCTAGAACCCGGCTATCCATGCACTCCATCGCGGAGTAATCCTAGTACAGAAAAGAAAATATGTACAACGGGTATATCGACCTCAATCCGGTCGTGCCCCAAAAGAATAATATACAAACAGGCAGTGACGGCAGTCCACATGTCGGGCGCTCGCCCCGCGATATCAAATGTACAAATAAAACTAAACTGCACTACCATTGCATCCAAGCTATCCACCACGAAAATCCGTAACATTACAGCACAACACAGAACATCACCGTGAATGTCACGTTCGCAAACCCGTCTAAAAGAGCTATAGCAATTAGATAAGATTTACCGCTCGAATGACATTCACGGTCGCAGATAGTAATGTAAGTACTGTGAACTAACGTATTTAAAATTTCGATCGGCAAAATTTCCCGAAGTGCGCCCCAAGTGCAAAAACCAGCACTCAAACAAATGTGGGCCAAAACAAAATATTCTAGAAACCACAATTCCACATGAAAGATACCTAGAAGAAAAATGGCGCACTGTTGCCACCATACCGCCGCGCAACCGCGGCAAACATGATGTTTCCGCCGCGGTTTCGCGGTTCGATGATGAGAACGTGCTCTCAAATTTCTTCGGGGTTCTTAAAGAAGCCTGCACGATTTTCTGACACACTGAAAATAATTTTTCGACCAGTTTAAAAATTCGACAGAAACTTCATGAATGGAAATGCGGTTTTAGAAATTTCGTTCGATTGATATTTTAAACATATTAGAACAAGCTAGTAAGGGTTAATGGCGTGGCTCTGATACCATGTTGGATTACGGCATGGCCTCGGCCGTCCTTCCGAGGCCAAATGCGGAACAAAAACTTTTCAAAACTTGGAGCTACCATAACCAAAAAACCGGATCGTTCCATTAACCGTTAACTAGCAATCTACAAAGAAATGAGAATCGCTATACCGATCGATCCGTGTCCTTCGGTCTTTAGCCACCATCCCTAGCTCCTCGCGTCATCTCCGATCTCGCTCGATCTCCAGCCTCCTCGTCGAAGTGGCACCACATCAAGAAGTCTTTTTCCGGGATCCCGCTTCAAGCCGAAGCAACTCAGACATGAAGTTTGCTAGCCGACATGTCCAAGGTGAAGTAGAGAATGTGTGCGATAACTTTGTCTCAAGCAT
This sequence comes from Agapanthus africanus, assembly GCA_030015575.1. NCBI lineage: Eukaryota > Viridiplantae > Streptophyta > Magnoliopsida > Asparagales > Amaryllidaceae > Agapanthus > Agapanthus africanus. The sequence goes on from CM057337.1 coordinate 898,496,704, forward strand.
CCATTGATTCTCAACTCATGAGATTGTATGGATGGAGGTTGAAGATGAAGCCATGGATGAAACTTGTGAGCTATAGAAGGAAGAAGAAGAAGAAGAGCTAGACTTATTATTGTGTTGGAATAAAAAATGAGAGCACTTGAACTAAATCTCAAGACTAACCCCACTACTTGTGGCTGTCCATTCTCTCTCCACACACTATTTCAACACAATAATCAATTACAAATGTTGACATAGCACAAAAAATAAGAATTTGAGTCATCACCCATGCACATGCCACATTAATTGCTCTTCATGATGATTTCCACTCACAATTTCCACCACTAAACATTTAAATCAAAATGTTTAATCCAAAAAGAGAATGGCAACATCTAAAGTAAACTCGTGACGGATCACAAGGATACCCCTCATCTGTATATACATACCTGCATCCGCATTCCGACTGAATGCGAATGCAATGAGACAAAAGTAATCCAACAAATCTAATAGGATCCGGTTTAAACTAAAGCCTACTAGTAAGATCTGTCCGATCATGATCCATGCATAAGTGCACGTATATGATCGAACCCTGCCATAAAACCATACGGCCTCTACAACGTTTCGCCCGAACTTGAGAAACTTTCTGTGGGGGACTCTAATGACTCATCAATACGCTGGCTGTGGATTTAACCACTTGCACGTCAGTGGCACTAACTGTGCGTAACGGCTGCCGAGGTATTGAGCGAAAGGGAAACCGATGAGCGAACACATCCAGGAACCCTACTGAGCCTAACAGTGACAATATCCGTACAGTCCGGTCTGTTCGTCTAATAGTATCGCATATCGAGTGTAGGGGGTGGATAAAGTCAGACCCCAAATAACGCGATATTTAGTGTCGGTATGAAACCCATCACCTGCAGAGAAACTTCCGATCTTAGATCGGTAATTCTCGACTATCTTGGCCAAGGTTTTCTAATGATGGCCACCCATGCACTGTGCGACATCAACCCCCAATACCGGGAGAGACGAATCCCCGACGATCCGTTCACTGCCTCTATGTGGCTCGGGATTGTACCCAACTAAAACCAGTTTGCACGACTCCTTTGAGCCGTGGTAAGGTAGTAATCAAAGTACGGTAGGAACTCACACGAGACAAATGACGATCTTAGGTCGACAGACTAACCTGTACACATGTCACCCGGGAACTGCTATCTGACAATGGTATAATACCAACTAGCAGGTTCCCGGCGAGTCCGTCTAGTGTATTCATAACCCAATGAGCACCTGTATACTATCTTAGGTGAACAAACTAACACCAATGGCTTGTGAGACGTGGCCATCGCCCCTCGTCGGGGTCTCGATCAGTATACACTAGTTTACTCTGGAGTATCGATGCCCAGTCTCGATACTCCACGACTAGAAACATTTAAGGATGTACTTATAGACCCCCAGCTCCCACGTATATGATCGCCATCATAATTCTGGTAGTCGAGCAAGAATCCTATGGGCTCTATCAACATGTAATAGTGATGATAAAGACAAACCAGATAGCATACCATCATCTCGAGTAAGACTGTTCTATCGGTATAGATACTCCCTCAATCATTGCAATCACGTGCCTGCGATCCAATAATTGACTTGAGGGCACTATAGCCAACATGCGGTCCATTGGGTTTAAGGACATCGTAGTCCATGGAGTTTAAAGACATCATAGTCTGTAGGGTTTAAAAACGTCATAGACTGTGGGGTTCTGGTTTAGCCAATTTGGGGATGCACCAAAAGTTATTGGTTATTGGGAACCTCCACCTCTCTGAAGACGTTGAAGAATTATAACGACACGTATCAGAGGTGTGGAGAGATGTACCCTTGAACCAGTTTTGGTTGGGAGATCTCTAGTCAGGTTTGGGACTAAGACTCATTGTGAGCACATGGGCTCAGTTAATCTAAATTATGGACTTGTGGCCAACTTGGGCTCAGCCCACTCAGTTTTGAATAAAATGTTGAACATTTATTTGGGCTCAGTCCCTTTTTATTCAACAATGCAGAGCATTGATTTGGGTTCTGACACCCCTTTTCTTTTTGTCTTTTGCTGAGTGTTGAACACTCTTTATGGTGCTGGGGCTTTATTTACAGAGCGCTTTGTATTCCCTTAGCGCACATCCGAACTAACCTGGATATCTTGTTAGAGAAACGGGACCGGGCTCAGATCAGAGCTGCCGTCTATCGACAGCAAACCGTCCGCTACTACAACACGCGAGACAGGCGTCGCTTCTTCAAAACCGGAGATTTAGTCCTAAGGCGGAACGAGTTCGTCGATCAAGGCAAGCTGCATAAGTTTTCTCCAAAATGGGATGGTCCTTTCCAGGTTCCGAGGTCCTGCCCGGCGGAGCCTACCGTTTACAAGACACGGATGGTCGCAAGTTTACATGACCTTACAATGCTGAGAAGCTCAAACTGTACCTCTGAAAAGAGTATCTACAAGTGTGTATTTCTTCTTTCACAAAGGCGATGTAAACCTTTTTAAAAGTTCTTTCTATTTAAATAATAAAAAGGGAACAATGGGGCATCGCAAAAAGGAGAATTCTATTTATTCAAAAGGTATTACGGGCTCCTCAGCCTTACAGAAAAAGGAAAAATTTACAATAGCGGGGGAAAGGGTTGCAGGAAACATTGCTCGTGGAACTCCGAGGATATTTCCGCCAGCCAAGCCCTTGCCGCCTCGGACCTCTGCCTCTGATGTTGTCCGCGAACCCTCATGGCCACGGACGGGCCAGAAAGCTCTACGGGCGGGCACCCATCGGCGATATGCCTCAATTGGTAACACTCGAGGACGAGTGCCACCGAGCGATCTAGCCAACTCATCGAGATCAGGCCGAAGCAGCATAGCGATCTCAGCTTACCAACCGCCTCGTCCTTCAGCTGCTCGGACAAGGGGTTGTACAGCCCCGGCGATGCCCTCGAGATCGAGTACATCAACAGCTGAAGCAGGGGCGATCGCCGGGGAAGCAGTCGGCCAAAATGATCCTTAACGCGGTCGATCACCGCCTGCCGCGTCTCCTCGGAGCACAGCCGGTCGTACAAGTACACGTCCTCAAAAGAGATGATCTTGGGGATGGTGAAAGGGACTTGATCCATTCTGACATTCTGAAGATGGAGAAAGGAATGATCAACATGCCTCCCTGTTTTATAGCCCCACAGCGCCTCCAAGAGTCCAACAGTCGCTCGTTTCTTCCACTACTGTACCGCCACACGGCAGATATCCCGTCTTTCTTGACGAACCAAAAACGGAACGGCGCGGTTCTTACGCTTGCCTCCCTCCACGCGCTCATAATACATGTCGCCCGCGACGGTCACTCTTCCCGATGCTCACGAACCAGGGATGGTCGGACAGAACCTCACAAAACCGAGCAGCTACCCTGCTCGGTCTATCCTTGGCTGGTAATCTCTTACCCCACGACGCCAAGGATCAAAGCCCTCATCAAGAGGCCACCGAGCAGCTACCCTGCTCGGTCCATTCTTGGATGGTAATCTTTTACCCCATGACACCGATGATCAAAGCCCTCATCAAGAGGCCACCGAGCAGCCATCCTGCTCGGTCCATCCTTGGCTGGTAATCTCTTACCCCACAACGCCAAGGATCAAAGCTCTCATCAAGAAGCCACTGAGCAGTTACCCTGCTCGGTCCATCCTTAGCAGGCCTCTCCATGCCCTCCCACGCTAAGGATCAAAACCCTCGTCAAGAGGCCACCAAGCAGCAACCCTGCTCGTTCCATCCTTGGCTAGTAATTTCTTACCTACCGACGCCAAGGATCAAAGCCCTCACCAAGAGGCAACCGGGCAGCAACCCTGCTCGGTCCATCCTTAGCAGGCCTCTCCATGCCCTCCCGCGCTAAGGATCAAATCCTTCACCAAGAGGCAACCGGGCAACAACCCTGCTCGGTTCATCCTTGGCTGGTAATTTCTTACCCACCGACGCCAAGGATCAAAGCTCTCACCAAGAGACAACCGGGCAGCAACCATGCTCGGTCCATCCTTAGTAGGCATCTCCATGCCCTCCCGCGCTAAGGATCAAAGCCCTCACCAAGAGGCAACCGGGCAGCAACTCTGCTCGGTCCATCCTTGGCTGGTAATTTCTTACCCACCGACGCCAAGGATCAAAGCCCTCACCAAGAGGCAACCTGGCAGCAACCCTGCTCGGTCCATCCTAAGCAGGCCTCTCCATGCCCTCCCGCGCTAAGGATCAAAGCCCTCACCAAGAGGCAGCCAGGCAGCAACCCTGCTCGGTCCATCCATGGCTGGTAGTTCACTGCCCACGACGCCAAGGATCAAAGCCCTCATCGAGAGGCCACCGGGCAGCTATCGTGCTCGGTCCATCCTTGGTTGGTAGTTCACTACCCACGACGCCAAGGGTCCAAGCCCTCATCAAGAGGCCACCGAGCAGCTGCCCTGCTCGGTCCATCCTTGGCTGGTAATCTCTTACCCCACGACGTCCAGGATCAAAGCCCTCATCAAGAGGCCACCGAGCAGCTACCCTGCTCGGTCCATCCTTTGCAGGTAACTCCTTGCCCAACAACGCCAAGGATCAAAGACCTCATCAAGAGGCCGCCAAGCAGCTACCGTGCTCGGTCCATCCATGGCTGGTAATCTCCTACCCACCGATGCCAAGGATCTAGCCCTCAATAATAGGCCAACGGACAGCTTCCTCCACGTCCTTACTAAGCGATCTCCACCTCGACTTCGGAGCCATAGAGATACCGACCTTTCGCCGGTCTTTGCACAATTGGCAAATGGTCGAATTCAACTAGACGTGCGGTCGCTAGATGAAAAACCGACCTAACATGAAAGCATTACCACGCAAATGAAAATGTTTACCACAAACAAAGGGAAATGCGTACGCAAAGAACACTACAAAAAGATTTTTATTCATAAAAAATCAGAAGTCTTTACAGAGGTATTATGGGCTCCCCAGCCTTACAAAACGCCCGAAGGCTTACAAAATTTTAGTGCAAAGAAAATAAGGAGGCGAGGAAGTTCAGGCCTCGGGGCCGGGGAGAACATCGAAGAGCTGCGCTTCCACGGCGACAACCGGGGTGGCATCTTGAAGGTCGGCACACCCAGCGGGAGCGTCGGCGCCGATGGCTGGGGCGACCGACTTATCCCCAACGCTCCCACCAAGGGCCTCTCCCCCTGCAGCGTTTTCAGAGGCATTCCTCTACGCCTCATCCCCGATGGGGTACTCACCCCGGAGCTCGCCATCAAGGAACTCCGGCATCAGGGCCTTGACGGCGTCGAGGTTGTCGTGCCAAACGACAGTAGCAGCCCCAGCGAGGTCGGTGTAGTACTGGTCCGACTTCTTATAGCTCTCCACCACCTTCGACGCTCGGAGCTCGGCACGCCTCGTCCCCACCTTCGCCGCCTCATTCTCCTTCCAAAGGGTGTCCGCCGTCTTCTTCAGGGTGGCGACGAGCACCTTGGAATCATCTATCTTGGCCTCAGCGGCTCGGGCGGCCTCTTGGCACCCGGCGATCTCCCGATCCCCGGCCGCTACCCGGTCTTCGAGGGCAGCGATCCTCTCCATCGCCGCCTCCAGCTCCAACCTCGAGCTCTCCTCCAGTGATAAGAACTCACCCACGTCCCGCATCGCCGGGGCAATTTCCTCGTCCTCCATGTTGACGATGAGAACGGCATGTTGGAAGACCTGAAGAGAACAGAGGAAGGTTAAAAAGAAAAAGGGGCGCACCCAATCCCGCGAGCAAAAATGCTAAATGAAAAATCGAGTGGGGTGCGAACACTAACCTGCACGGCCTCTTGAGCTATGGCCGTCATTTGGGCTCGGAGGGTCCCCCGAGGGATTCTTCCCCCGGCCGACCTTTCCATCTCCGAGAGCAGGCTGTTGGCAATGGAAATCCCCGAGGGCGGCTCGAAACGAAGCTCCCCATCGTTCACGAGGATCGGGGAAGCCGGGAAATGGGGCACCGTCCTATGAAACCTCTTGAGGAGCAACGCGGGGGAGCCAGTCTCACGCCCCACCTCTGGAGCCTGGAGCTCTTGCTCCCGAGCACATTTTCAGCTCGGTGATTGGCTGGACTCCGGGGCCCGGGGGAGCTTGAGCGCTTGGATGGAGCCACTGCCGGTGGTGCCGGAGCCGACGACGGCCGGCTCCTCCGGCCTTCTTCCCCTCTTCTGTTCGACCAGGGCTGCCCGAAATTTGCCTAGGTCCATGGGTTCTGCATAAGACAAAAATACAGAGGAGTCAGCAATACCAGAAAAGTAAAAGAATACGCAAGTCTAAACAGGTCGCCTGAAAACTCTTAACTTACCCGCGAACTGGGCGGGGCTGAGCCCGACCCAACTCAGGGCCTGCTCAAACAGCAGCACATCAGCCCGGGGGAGAGGCTCCCACTCCGACACTGCCACTGCGTCGGGATCACTCGACCGACTCACCCGCGGGCAGCTGGCCCTGTGCCACTGGATGGGCACAGGCCAATCCTCACCCTCAGGCGGCCCAACAAACAAAAACTTCTTCTTCTATTCGTGAATGGAAGAAAGTATTACGACGACCCTTGACCCGGCAGCTCCTTCCCGGTGTTTTCTAAAAGAGATGTATACCCAGCTCGGCTCGCCCTTTCGAGTGCCGGGATGGTTTTTGTAGCAAAGAGAGGAAACGAGAAGACTCTGGCGGAAAGGGATCAGACGTAATTTCAACTGAACCAGGAACCCAAGGAGAATCCTCCAAGAGTTCGGCACTAACTGGCCCGGGTCTAACTCAAAACAATTCAACGCCGCACTCATCTCAGGAGAGAAGAGAAGGCGCATCCCGGCCCAAAAGGCTTCCAGGTACAAGGTAATCTTCTTGCCCCGTACCTGGTCTGCCCTCTCCCTCTCCTCGGCCAGACGAAGCGAATAGCCAGGAGGAATGTGGAAACGAGTTCGGATGGTGGCGAGCTCATCTGCATGCCTCAGCGTGGATAACGCGCCAAGAACACCCGTGACCTGCGCTCTGGGGACTACCCCCGTCGCACGACCCCGGGAAGCATGACTAGCCCTAACTCCCCCGGGGGACTCCGACTCTGACGAGGAAGAAGCAGAAGAAGAAGAAGAAGAAGAGGAAGCTACAGAAGACCCTCTAGACTCTACCCGGACTATTTCTACAGACTCCTCGGTAGAAGACATCTAACCTGATCAAAAAGACGAGTCCTCGGAAGAGAAGACGCAAGGAATCCGACCTGAGGAGAAGAGCGCCGAGCTAACACGACTCGGGACGAGAAAGTAATGGTGAGGTATGGGCCCTGATGGGGATCCCACCTCTATTTATAGCTGCTGGCGTACACATCCTACGGCTCTGATCGCCTCCCGCCAAAACGACGCTTCGCAACCAACGGCCGACAATATTCCACCTGTCGCACTCACATTGGGCGCGTCTTATCGGGCGCGGGAACACCTGTGGCCCGTCTCGTCAGCCAACCAGCGCCAGACACGTGGGCTGGCGCTTCGACGAACGTACGCACAAACCGGCGCTTCCTCTTTAATACAAGATCTCTCCCCTGATCCGCTGACGTCATCAAGAAAATACAACTAATTGCCTGGGAATACGCACCGACGATATCTTCAAGTAAGGGCTTACCCCGGGTGACCAGTCAGACCACTCTCGACCCGACCAAGGAACGAGTCGAAACGAGAGTGGGGGGCTAATGATGATGCTCGATATCGGTGACTCCCCAGATCATGACACATGGCAGATGACGTGTCCCAGAGCTTCCAAGAAAGGATCGAGAACGTTACGTTTGAACCACACACCCGGTCTTTGACCCGAGGATTATCCCGACCTTCGGTAGCCCAGCTCGCCTCCGAGCTATCACAGAACCAAGATGCCTCGGCCTCCCGCTCGTTCCCGAGCCTCCCGCCGAGCTCATCTTCCTCGGTCTCACCAACCGACCCACAGCACCGATCACAGACGCCTCCGCCATAGCTCCGTGAATCACGCCAGGCGCGAGATATCCGCCGCCCATGATCCCGCGTTCCACGCCATCACGATTCCCTATTAACGAGCCTGTCTCGTCATTAATAGGGAATCCCGCCTATCACGCGGACGTGATACCAGGGGCGTAACGGTCGGCGTGAATCTCGCGCTCGCCTGTCCACGGTTGCCGCTATATTAACCCCTCTCTCAGACGACTCAGGTAAGCCAATTTTACTCCAATAGACCGTTACTCTGCCAAAATACCCCGTCTAACTTGATCGTCGGAGGGTTCTCGGAGGCACAACCACCCCGAGACTTCCTTGCAGGTAGCTCGGCCTCATCCACCTCATACCTATTGAGATCCACACGCTCCAGGAGACAACCCTCCAACTCAATCTCAGTCATCCATCAGCGCACGTAGCAGATCAACGGAAGATAACATCTGAAGGAGATCCAGAGATCCATCAATTCGATATTTATCATAATGTAGATTCCAATTAACATCAACAAGGTAATAATTATAATATGAATTTAAGAATAGGTAATCAAATACATATTTATTAGTAGCGAATACAAATTATCCAAGTTTACGTGAGCCTTAAATAAGCCGAGTTTGAACATGAACTGAGCTCGAACCTACCGTGCTCGTGTTTGTTCATTTATTTTACGAAGCTTAGATTTTTGTTCAAGCTTGACTGTTTAGTTGTCAAACGGGCCCGAGCCGAGCTTTTAACAAGCCAATCCCAAACCAAGCTTCGAGCTTTTTTAACAGCCCTGGGTTCAGGTTTTAATTTTCGGATTGAATATAAAATTTGTTATAAACCCATCCATCCTGACCGGGTTTTACCCCTACTTGCCACCACCATGAAGAGGAGAAAGATGATCCTTGTTCCACAATATAGAATGTTGATTCTAAATAGAATTAAAATTCAGGTATTTTAGACCATATGGGATGTTAAACGGTTCAGGTTGGATCATAACCAGGTTGGATCATGTTTGATCCGGTCAAAGTCGGGTTTGGCTCGAACCAACCTGTTAATAATCGGGTTTGGTTATTTTTTACAGGTCTAGACATCAAAAGTGGGCTCGAACAACTATGAGAGCTCAAGGGGGAGCCTAACTAGTAGTGCTAATATGGATCAGTCAAGTTACATGGATGCAAATCACGAAATTCAAAGAGCACACAACAAATATCAACAAGATAACATACCACCGGTAAAATGCGGTAACAATGAAGATTACAACGCGTGGAAGCATTGTATGACAACACTCTCTCGAACATCTAGTTAGTTTAACCGAGACTGTATCAAATCATAACTAGAGTGAATTAAATAATTTAGCTAGTAGATTGAGGCTCGTTTTGTAAAAACATGAACTTTTGAGGCCTTGTTTGGATACAGAGTTAGAATAGCTTCATTTAAATTTTAAGTGGAGACAGGAGCCATGTAAATTGTGGGCGCGGTTCCAAAAAAGAAGTTTAGATAATTTAGATCAGATTAGAGATGAGAAAGCTTGTAGTTATACAAGCTTTAGAGCTAAGATAACTATAGCTATCTTCAAATCCAAAATGATCACCAAACACAATAAAATTAGCATTCCATGGTTAAGTTTGGCTAATTTTATGAATCCTCAGGATAGAAAACTAAACTCCATTCCCAAACAGGGGAGGCCTGAGTGTGGTGTTTGAGAACAACAAAGTTTAGGCTCCATATTCAATGACTCCACCTTTAATAAAACTTTATTTTTATTTTTTAATTATTCTTTATTTTTTCCAAAGGAGCGTAATAAATAAACAAAAGTTGTCTCTTCGGTTAGCTCTTATCCAGGAACGCATTCCAAAAGCAACCAAAAATCAGCACCTGTTCCCGCTCAAGGAATCAGTTCAAACTAAAGTTCACGGCCTTTCAACTTTAATTTCAAAAGCAAAGAAAATTCAAATTTATTTCCCTCCTCCTCCTCCTCCTCCTCTTCTTCTTCTCTCTCTTTCTAGGGTTTTCATTCAATCGCCATGGATCTCCATCCTACTCCCTTTCCAGGTTAATTTCTTTTCTTCCCAAGTCTTGAATAAATGGTCAGATCTCATTACAATTTTATATGCATCTGTCATAATTTATAATTGTTTTATTTTTTCCTTTAGGAAAACATCGGCCAACAGCGAACGCCGCAAACCCCACAAAGAAACCCGATAGAGACCGAACCAAACCTTCGCTTCAAACAGCAGTAGCAAGGCAAAAACTAATGCTTCTTTCGTATAAATAGTCAGAAAAAAGAAAAAAGAAATCCATAATAAACTCCTTGACCTTTAATTTCAGGCCCAAGCGTACTTTCGGCACTGCCCGAAACAGCAACATACCGATCGAAAAGCCGCAGCCAAAACCTGTTCCAACAAAACCCTGCAAGCCTTGGAAGCCCTCTGGAAATGCCACCCAAAAATCAACCAACGATACAAAAATCGGTCCCAAGAAAACTCACCATGTCTGTTTTCAAGAACCCAGGAAAAAGGAGACAGAGAGCGCTGAGAAAAGAGATGAGGATGAAGAGGAAAGCACGCCGATATCGCTGGTAAATAGCGTGGTGGTAGGGACGCCGTATCACACGGCGGAGAATTGCAGCAAGTGCCGATTCGATAAGCTTGAGACGTCGGCCTATTGGGTTTCGCAGATCAAGGTTGCAGGGTCGGGAGGGAAGCATTTCGTTTCCGCTGCTTTCTTTCGCCTTGCCTTCGAGTGCCAGGCACAGGTTATTTTTACCCCCTACTTTTGATGTTTCAGGCTTAGCTTGGCTTTAAAGCCTCGTTTGAAGTTGGTGGTGGAATAGCCAGAGTTCATATTTAAGTCGAGATATAGGTTAGGCAACTTCTAGTGTGAAAGGAGGCTCTATCTCAAAAGCCCAACATATCCTAAATTTTGGAGTTATGAAGCCGTTATCATAACTCCAAATATATATACCTACCATTCAGCTTTGGTGTACCGAGAGAAACCAGAGACTAAATTTTAGATGACTGCACTCGTCTTGTTTGTGATTTTGAGATAATTGCAGTGTTATAATTGTCTTCTATTGGGTAATTGCTCACTGTTGATTTATAATGACATCACTTAAGATTGTTGAGAACTTGGTAAATGATGTTTCACAGCATATGCTATATAGTGTCTGTTTGTGAGTGATTGCTGGATATTTGGTAGGCGTCTTTATTCGTTCGATTTTGCTTCATACTATGTCATGTAGATCCTCCATTAACAAAATATTCTTTGTTGCATCTCTCCGTGATCTGCATATCTCATTGTTCCTTCTCCATTTATGTCAGCCTTTTCGCAGTCTTCGAAACGAGCTCAAACACTATGTGGCACGGCATAATTCTATCTCTTCTGAAACAATATGGAGTGATCTTTTCCAGCTCTATGGATTATCGAATGAGGCTCCTTGTGAACTCGAAAAACTCGATGCGGTTTTAGTGGAAAAGGATCCATCAAGACAAACAGTGAAATCCGAGACGGTTCAAGATGAATGCTTTGAGTTTGATATCATTGAGAATCTTTTGAATATATCGGAGAAAGAAAACACTGAGCTGTTTACAGATGATTTTGGTACCGAAGATTATGTAGATGTGAAGGCAATGCCGGATTCTTCAATAGATTCTCCTTGCAGGAAGAACGGCAACCTGAAATTTATTGAAAATGGTGTTTCAGGAAAGAAATCTGATTGCAAAAATAATTCTAAATCTAAGAACATCGCGACACAAAGATCAGGTAGTTATTCGAGGAGAATTGTAGCGCAATCGAAAATTAGCCAGGGCGGTAAGATTCTAATCCAAGGCAAAGAAAACAAGAAGGAAACCAGCCCAAGTTTGAGTATGTTGATCAATTTAAACTTTATGCAAGATTAGCAATTTCATAGTTTTATACTTATTCTCAAATTTAATTATTTTTATCTTAGGTGATAATCTTAACCTTAACGGCGCCATAGAAGATGCAGCTGCTGAACAGGTATGAAATATCAAAAAAAATTGTTGGATTTAATGTTAAGGTCTATGGTGAATGGTGCTACTGTGCTAGATGTAATGTTCCATGAGATGTTTCATGAGTTGCAGGAACGAGTGTTAATCTCAGTTCAACCTCCAAAATATTACACTTCTCGTTCGAATTAATCCTTCCAATTTAAAAAAAAAACAAAAAAACCTATTATATCGCATGAATTATTTGTGTTTCCTATACGCTTGCATTCTTTCTTTATTTGGGGGGCAAGTTTTAGCCAGTTGAAAGAAAAAAAAAATTATTTGTGTTTCCTAATTTTTATTAAATTTGTGTAGAAAAGCATTGGATTAAGGTTAAGTTTCTTTTGAAATTAAGTTTTGGAGCAACCTTTTTAGCTCAGGATACTTGCTAAGTTTTGGAGCATCTAAAATTATGTTTCTGCTAAAGTTTTTTCCCCTAGAGTTTCCATCCTTGTTTGCTTCAGAATTTAAATACAAAACCTGACATATTCTTCATTTCTGCTCAAAATTTCTCACTTAAAAAGTCCTAAAAAATCTTGCTTGGATGAATTTTATCGCATGAACTTTTGGTACTGTTTTTAATGGAATCTCGATATATTTTACAGGATGAACAAGTTGAAGAACTCCTGAAACAGCTTCTGCCGAATGGCCAGTGATAGCTATATTTTTTCAGTGTGATGTTTCTTAAGATAGAAGTATGGTTTTGCAATATATTTATTTAGGAGAGTGGAGTACTTGAAGTGGAACTTAATTTGGCTTGGATTTGTATTGAAGATTAGCATTTTGGCTTTGTTAGTTAAAGTATTATGAGGAATATAACATGCTTTGGTTTCTAACTCTACGTTGGTTATCATGTATGGTTGTATTTCATTTGGGTTTTTGAGTGTGGAAGGATTTCTTCTATTTTCCATACGAGTTCATCTTGTTTACATTTTTAATAGGGTAAACTTTGTTAAATCCTCTCAGGTTTTTGAGATAAATCATCTTCAATTTTAAAGATGCTATAAAATCCCACACAATTGTGTTTTCGTAAAAAGATTAAAACGTATTTTTGTCAAAAAATTTCATATTAGCAAAGGTAACAATTTTTTTTTCAGAATTTTATTATTTTTTCAAGTTCCAAAACAGTCAACACACCGAGGGTATTTATAGACCCCTAAAATTATTGGAAATTACGAATATGCACCTCGAGAACCCCCCGGGCAGCCCCTGCTCATGACATGTGCTGCGCACGTGTCGCGCGCACAGTAATCGGCGCCCTTGTTCTAAGCTGGTCGGGTTCGTGGGTTTTGGGCCGGGTTTTATTTGAAATTCGAAATTAAATTGTTTTTATACTAAAATAATTCTAATAAATCCGAAAAATCCCAAATAAATTTCTAAACTTTTTCTTCATTTAGAAAAAAATACAATTCATCAATTTACTTCACTTTAAAATTCTTTTTGACCAAAACCCCCCTTTTTAATAAAATCTTCCTTTATTGAAAAATAAAGTTATTAATATAAATCTCCGAAAAATATTTAAATTTTGAGTGAAAACATATTCATTTTAAAAACAACGCGGTCGTTACAGCATTTCATTTATGCATTTCCGTTATGCATTATGTGCAAATCCGTTTCTTTTAAGCCCTACTTTTGCTCGATAATAGATTACAAATGGCATCCCGGCAACTGTAGCAGAGTCGTCCATTAGGTTGCAAATAATTTGCACAGCAAAAACCTAAATTTTTGTAGCCGTACATGTTCGAGGCCTTTGTAACCGTCTGTAATCGTGTATATACACTTTTTATCTACACACTATGCTCATGTCTGCTATAAACCTAGTTCTCTGCTTAAGCCCATGCGCTTGCGATGGGGATCTGCTGAGAAAAAAACTAGTTCATATGAATATTAAAAGAATAAGAATTACCAGATTCTTGATGAAAGCGCTCGCAACATAATCAAAATTTCTACTTCCTAATCAATAACAACCTTCTTCTTCTTCTTTGTGAGAAATTATTCGTTAGGCTGGATGTAATATATTCGGGAAGGGGGAGAGAGAAGAATTTCGGACAGTTTTGGACAGCGTGTGAAACCTACACTTCTATTTCTCTTTTTTATTGTCTGGGCATATACGGCCGGTATAGAAAATAATTTTTCCCTTCCTGTATATTACCGTGTAAATACTTCATAAATTAACAGGCAGTAAAAATCAAAATAAGAATAGTATTGACACCTCTAGGTGGAGAAAATCATGAGAAGGTCAAGTTAATATACAATTGAATTAAAATAAAACATAAAAGTTTGTAAGATGGCTAGACAACATCTTTTAATGTTAAGGATTAACATGATTTAAAAAATTTGGAAATAGGTTTTTTAAATTTATTGAGCACCCGGAATCTTTGGTTTTTCTTAAAAACATACCCAAAACTCCATAATTCTAAAAACCATATTCAATTCTTTGAATTGAGATAATTACTCCTCTTAATTAATCTCCATCCAATTAACATACAAATTCTGCTAGATTCAAGTTTAATGCATATGTTTGGGACTAAAAAATGAAGACGAAAATGGCATTCAAATTCAACCATTTTCTCCTCCACCTTCCCCTCCCTCTATCTCTATCTCTCTCTCACACACACACACAAACACGCTAGAAGAAGCCCAAGTGTTGTATTTCGCAAGTCTAGTCCAAGCTTGGTTCGTTTGATATTGGCAAACTTCGAGCTATCCAATTGTTCAACTAAACTTCAATGGTTTGGCGTAAATTTTTATATTGAAAAGTACAGTTATTTTTATATTGAAAAGTATAGTCATATCCCATGGGCTATGCGTGATTAGTTCTTTACAGTATCGTGGTGTAAAACTTTTATGTTTCGGTTGGATTCTCACTTTTTTCCCAATAAGCTAAGCAAATGAAATAAAAAATAAAAAATACTTACTACAATTATTAAGTGACCTCCAAATTCTTCTAAACAGAAGAAATGTTGGGAAATGAGGATAGATGATACCGGTCTATATATTGCCTTTTTTTCTTACTGATTTTGATAATAAAAAGAAAAGTTGAGCAGTAGCTCACCTGGGTCGTTTATTAATATTAAAAAGTTAACTCACGGGTCAATTGTAGAAACAAATAAGCCCATTAACGATCCCCTAAATTACACTGAACTACGCTTTACCATCGCTGTTTACCCCTATAAACCACCCTAAGATTTTTGCCGTTTGTTTTGATTCCAGAACTCCACCTTTGGTTATAAGAAAGCACTTTCACTAAAATACCCTCAAATGGAGCGCGATGGGAAGCTTAATGTAATTTAAAAACTTCTACACAGTTAATCATAGAACATCGATAATGAAAGGTAGGTTTACTGTTACTTTGTTTTACATTCTAGAAACTCCTTTTTCTGAACACTTCGACTCGAAGTTAAGAAGCTTTATCAAAGAAATTGGAGCAACAATATACTTCACAGCGAAGAGACCTTAAAAGGATTCATATTGTGATGAAGTTAGCTAGGCACTACTTCCCTACCCCACATAACAAAAATGTTGATAATAAAGCCATACTAGTTTCATTCTGTGCTGTCCTTAATCTTATCCACCAAAAAGCTCCTCTCAATTATTTACATGTAATCCATAGATTGATCAAAATAAAGCAAGTGCTTGTGAAAAGGAAGGAGATAAACATTACAAGGCATCCCTTTATAAGTAATGATTTCATATATTTCTCATGAAAGCTAAAGAAAACGTTCAAAATTGTAGGTTCTTACTTAAGGTAAATAACATTATTAGTAAAGCAGTCTGAACTGAAAAAAGGTGAATAATGAGTGCCTGCTTCATGTATGCAGTAGCCTCTACTATGAATTTTTTTTAAAGACACCCCCACATAATATTTTATCTAAAGAAAACAAGAATTGGCACTTACATTCCACGATGGCAATAGATAAGGAAAAAGCATATATATTATCGCAAATAAAAATTAACTGTTTGAAAATAGAGAGTAATAACTGAAACAAAGGTTAGAGCTCAGGCATGGCCCTCTGTTACAAGAGTACATGAACTCAAATACTACAACATGCCAATGATGCCATGGCCAATTAAAGAAGGCAATATACAAGAATTCACTTTGTATTTAGTTTATTTACCAAGTAAAATAATCAGAAAAAGACATGATATGTTCAATTGTAAACAATAAATACAATAAATACTTTTTTCCAGCACATTTTCAATCTTTTTCAATACCCAACTTCAATTGTGCATGTATACCAACCATAAACAAAACTGATTAAACAAAATAAAGTGAAGGTTTCATATTAATAATGTAAAATACCCCTAAAGCAAATCTCAACCAAAAGAAGAATATCTTCCATAAAATTCAAAAAGGAGCCAAGCACTCGCTCGACACCATGAGTACAATGAAAGCAACAAACGCAAATGATAGGCAGAATTTCTCACACATCAATTGAAGAACAAAAAGAAAAAGAATGAAGGAAAGAATAATCAAACAAATTTGAGATGAACATGGCATTATATGCATCCTTTAATAAAGTCCGTAAACAGAGCCTAGGTTGAGATGATGCAATATATTTCCTACATAAAAAGAGCAAATTCCCATGCAAACAAGCTGCTATTTGTTATGCTAAATAACGAAAAGTGGAGGTTCTACATGCAAAGTACCCTTAAAGCTGATGCACCATGCAAAAGAGAGAAAAATTTATTTCATAAACAAAAATCAAAAAGGGAATCCAGCACTAACTCAGGCCCCTGAATACAAGGAAAGCAACAAAGCAAATAAAAGCCAAGGAAAGCAAAGCAAAGAGAGAACAGAATCTCATTCACAAAATCAAAGCACCATCATCACCACCACCTCCACAACAACAAGAAAAACTAGAAACAAAAACATGTACAGGTTCAGTAACACGGTGATCGGTTACCTAAACCTCCTCACCCTGCTCTCCTCAATCCCCATCATCGGAGGGGCCCTCTGGCTGGCCCGCAGCTCCTCCACGTGTGAAAACACCCTCCAGACCCCTCTCCTCATCCTAGGCTTCGTTGTCCTCCTCGTCTCTCTCGCTGGATTCATCGGCGCATGCTTCAACGTGGCATGGGCCCTCTGGTTTTACCTCTTCATCATGCTTATCCTAATAGGTGTTCTTCTTGGGGTCACGGCCTTTGGGTTTGCGGTGACTGGTGGTGGGGGTGGGACCCAGGTGCCGGGGAGGGTGTACAAGGAGTATAGGCTGATGGATTACTCGGGGTGGTTGAGAGGAAAGATCACCGAGGAAAGGTTTTGGAGGGCTGCTAGGGCTTGTGTGGTCGGGTCTAAGGCTTGCGCTCATCTGGCTATGTGGACTCCGCTCGATTACTTGCAGAGGGACCTCACTCCTATTCAGGTTTCCTCCTTCATCCATTCATTTTTTTTCCCTTCTCTTTTTACAACTTAAGCTGTGAAGCAAAGTATCACTTTCTTCCCATCAAAATGGAGTCTGTTAAATTTCTGAACGAAAGAGAGACTTGCCCTCATCCTAAATGAACAATTGGTATCCTCTCAAGTCTTCATAATGGTGGAGAAAACTAAAAGGAGAAAAATAATAGGTTTGATATAGGATCATGGTGTTCAACTCTAGGGCATAGATAAACCCAAAAGAGAATCAGAACAGTCATGATTATATGAAAACATGCATGTTATTGTTAATTAGTCTGGGCAATGACAGTTTGAATAGAGTACAAGATTGTAATTATATAACATATAGGATATAATATTAGAATCGCTATATGGTACACTTAACTGACCATATAACACTAGTAAGTAGTCACTCTGAATTTTATAAAAATTCTTGGATGAAACCGCTGATGTTACCTTAGCCAGTTTATTTACTTTTTGAGTCCTTTTTATTCAGTCACAGGCAATCTAAATACTAAGGAAACAAAAGCGTGCCTACTATTTAAATGAAATTTACGACTTAAACATGCTTGTTGTTTAATTTTAAACAGTCAAGTTCAAAAATATGTGCTTTCATTATAAACAAGAGGTTGTCTTTTATTAGAATATAAAGTCAGGATCAAGGCTTCTTGTTTTTCTATGTTTCAAGGTTGCTTTGTTAGTTGGGAACATAATTTTCCTAGAGGCTATCATACATATCATCATAAGGAAAGATGTAGTATTTATTTATATCCTAATGTATTCATCATCCTGAAGCATATACAACCAAAAGGGACCTGATACCTTGCAAATCAAAAATAGCTCTTGCAAGTCATGAATATTCATCAGCATACATACTTAACAGCGGGTGGGGGGGGGATCCCAAAAGACATTTTGTTTGTTAATTCCTATAAAAGATGACCATCTAAGAAGCTCAATACAGAAAAAGGATTCAGTTGGTGTGCTTGAAATTCAGAATAGTAGTGCATACCGGAGACATTCGAAAGGTACTTGATAAGATCTTTAACTGTTTCATTCTGCTGCTACTGCATGCAGTCAGGGTGTTGCAAGCCACCAACAGCATGCACGTACGGCACGGTGACGCCGATGGTGACAGCACAGGATGAGGACTGCTACCGTTGGAACAACGACCCAAGCGTTTTATGCTACAGATGTGACTCCTGCAAGGCCGGAGTGCTGGAACAGGTGAGGAGGGACTGGCACAAGGTCTCCGTCCTCAATGTAATTGTTCTGATCTTCCTCATTGGCATTTATTCCATTGGATGTTGTGCCTTTCGAAATGCTCGCCGGTATGAATCGGATAACCCTTACGGGCAGAATCACATGTCGAAAGTGAATCCAAGATGGGACTATTACTGGTATAGCTACTTATTCTACTGCTTTAGTTTTTCTGATTCTTTGCTTTTGTTCATAACTATCCTATTCCTAGGATAACCAAGTTAAAAATAAAGTATTAGGAGCTCGGTTGAGTGGTAATAGAGAGGTCAGGGAAACAGAACGGATTTTGGTAGTTGAAGCTGCTTTTTGTCCAACTACATGGAAATTTAAAATTGGAAGTTTGATCTGCCTCAGATCACATCCATATATTTGGAGGTGCGGCTTGGTTTGGAAATTCAACTGCACTAAGAAATGAGCAAACTGCTGCCAAGTGCAGTTTTGGAAAAGCGGTAGCCGTCCTTGCCTCCAACAATAAACCGCATCTAACCGAACATTTATTCCCTCGAAAGTCAAAACTGTATTTGTCGGGGAAATCCAACCATAAAACAGATTGCAGTTCAAGTACAGTAGTTGGAGACGTATGCATCAAAAACGATGCAGCAAACCATAGAGAGGGCGCCAAGGGTGCAGCAAACCCTCCACACCACGTATACAGAAAAAAACATAGAGAGACACCAAGGCAAAAAAAGAAAGAAAGGTGGGGGGGCGTGGAATTAGGTTGAACTATAGAGTATATTCGTTGTTTTCTAGCATAATAAGTATCTACACAACAAAACCAACACCAATTTTATGAAAGTTTAGCGGCACAAAGAGAAACTTGAAGCTAAAACTTCTGAAACATTTTCAAACGATTATATGAGGTTAGATGTTCCGTCGGATCGTAATGTGCATGCCATACGCAGATAGTTTGATAGTACGCTCAACGGCTGTTATGATATACACCTGTCTGAAACATGTACAAGTGTACAATATGCTAGTTGAAGATGTACAGTTGACTGAACTAATGCATCTAATTGGCATAGTCATAAATAATCCAGCCCATCAGATACAAATTCACGTTGTAAAGTCACAAGTGAAACCTAGCTGTGAACAAAAACAAGTCAATTTCAGGCAATCTTAGAGACAGGGTATTAATCTTCCTTTTGTTCTCCTCAAGAACACTAAGGACACCCATGTGAGTCTAGTTAGGCAGAAACATAAAATCAGTGTTCAGTTTGTGTTTGGGTCTTTAGTTTTAATTCGATCTCATTGATGTATTTGAAAACAACTTGGGTTAAAAAAAACACATTACATCACTAATAAGATGCATCTGATTGTTATTTTTTTGATGCTCTGCTACAGGTGGAGGTGGTGGCGTGACAGGAGGGAACAAATCTGGTAGCTTTGAATTTTCTGTTCGTGCTTGTATTAGGAAAGCAGAGAAAAGCTACATGGCATCACAATGCCAATAAGTAGGAATAGAATTAGATTTATGAATTGCGATATTCTGGCTTGTAGTTGTAAATTATATGAATGAATGCATCTTGCTGTTCAAAAGGAAAATGAACTGATTCTCAAACCAATACAGTGGAGAATAAGGAGGGGGGGTTAATTTATTGATATTATCACATGAGCATTTTATCAACTTGAAGAAAACTTGGGAATATTCTTTGACTCCAGTCTCAGTCAAAGATAATAGCTAGAAAATGTAAAGCATTAGCACAATGCTTACCCCTTGCCCAAGTAGGCCAAATGGGCATTTTCTTTCAAAATATATTCCATACGCTTTACCAGATTTTCATCAACAATTGCACATCAAGAGATGATGAGGATTCTAACGCTTTGATTTATGTAGTAACCAATAAACTGATCATCAGATCTACATCAATTTATTCTATACGCGCCATTTGACAGCATATTAAAACATTCTGCATAAACCGCATATCTGCCTGCATACACGGGGTGCGGGTGGGCGCTTGTAGAAGTTCTAAGAAAACCATGACGATACATGAAAGTTATATAAGATGGTTGGGGAAGATAGGATGTAAAGTTATAGATATAAATGGGTCAAATGGCTACACTACTGGAAATCTTAATATAAGTAAAATGACTAACTAAAAGAAAAATTTGCTAAGAATGCCATTAAGCAAGAGGTTCTTTAAAAAGTTGATTCTCAAGATCAATCCAGAAGGAATAGATGTGACATTCTACAGAAGATGAAAAGTGAAGTGTATGTATTGGGAGGGCAACCTATGTTAATGGGCTTGTTATTAGCCCCAAATCCAACATTTGCCCCGTATGATTGTGTTGCATGAGCTGTGCTCTCGTATAATTGAATATGCGGCCACATATGTGAGAACATTATCGAATATACACTCGCATGGCCTTGTCTATGTGGCCACATATTCACGGTTGTCGTTTAGTCACATACCATGCCCATGCATATGGGTTTTTTATCAAATCGATAAATAGATTGGACTACACAGCCTATGATTACGTAATTTGGTTCAAGTAGGGGCAAGTTTGATTACGTAATTTGGTTTAGGATATATCTAAATTTTGAACCTTTATCTGATAACTAATTGGATGATAATATAAACACACACAGAACAGTTTACTGAAAATACAAATAAGTGGTTTAAATATAAATAAGTTGTATTAAAACCATATGCTCGCTGAAAGACCCACATAATAATCTTGTGGGGGCACCTGCCCCCCAGTGGGATTTAAACAAAGGGACCCTTGCTCCTCTTAATGCATAGCCCATGTTCTCAACATAATAAGCTCAATAAATGTTTAGTTCTGTACAAAGAGCAGGCCCAATAAAATGTTTAGTTCTACAAAGCCAGGCCCCCATATAACATTAAACAAAAACCTCTAGTCCCTTCCGCGGAATCCCAGACACCGCTTCTATTGTTCTCTCTTGTCTCTTCCATTTTTTAACACAGCCGCGGACAAACAGTCACCGACCCTAATTTCAAACACTCAAAATATTGCGAGCTGTCTTGGACCACCAAAGAAATCTACAAGGTCAATCCATGTTATCTTCTTTATGTTTGTAGTATATTCCAAAATGGTTTTTGAGATTTAGGTTTTTGTTTCGCAGCTGGCAATCATATTTGTCTATAGCCTGTTTGGAATTGAACAGAATTTGGAGATATATATATCATCATAGATAATTTAGAGATATATGTAATCCTTCTTTGTTTAAGAGATATATTGTAGTTATTTCATGAAAATTGGTTTAAGGTTAAAACTGGATGTTCTAAAATTCATGAGAGATGAGAGAAGAATTGAATTAAGATATAAGACTATGACAAGCATTGAAAACTATATGCATAATGCAACTTGGCGTTATAAATAAGAAAACAACAATAATTGCACTGGTGAACGTTTTGAATTTTAGATATTTCTTCAATTGTTTCATCATACTCATGGATGCTATTTTCCAATTACAGTGATGATTGTTTAAACATAAAGAGAAGTCTTTAACAAATAACTAAAATTCAAACAAAAATTATGTGATAACTGATAAAAAAACCATAATTCATGTGACCTGGTAATAGAATATAGTTACATATATACCCCTAAGTTTAAGCAATTGTGAGCAGCTGTTTTTAAACAACACTCCTTTTTTTAAAAACTCATCATCTTTCTCCAATTTATGGGATGAATCATAGATTCTACATTAGCATATTGTTTCTCAAAATCAAATTAGAGGTTTACTTGGAGAAATGACAAATGAGTTGTGAAATGGGTTTTCATCCATCCAAAGGGTACTGATAAATTAGATATGAAGTTGGAAGTTGAGTTTTCAGTGATAGGGTGCGAATATTAAAGAATATACGAAAATTCCTAACCCCAACTCTAATCAAACCAAAATCCTAAAGCTGATCTTAAGCAAGTGTTCGCCCTGATAAACAGAGGAAAAAGACAAGGAAGTCTCATAATATTGAGTCAAAATATGTGTTATGTGATGTTACATGGGTCAAGCTAAAGGAGATGAGAATCTGAAACAATTATACATTGTTACGACAGTTTTATTGATCACACAACAAATACAAGGATGTTTCATTCGAGTTATAAACTCAAGGGAAGTTTCCAAAATTTACCCCAAATGTAACAGATAATGGAGGAATTATCAAGAGTGTTGCTTTCTGAATAAATTTTTTTCAACTATCCAATAATCCACGGGAAACAAGCCTATATTCAATATGGTAAATCTCAATATACCAAACCGAATCTAGGAACACCTACTATCCTTTTCGAGTTGGATCTGGATCTTCGTTAAAACTGTGCAATGACAAACCAACTCACATTCCTAACTAGGACCAGCTAACTCTACAGTCTAGACTTGTACCCAACCCTAGCATAAGGGTTCTTGAACAGCTTCATCGAAACATTATGACTTGGCAAACACTCTGAATGGGACCAAGTAGATTAGCCTCAAGACGGATGTTTGTGCAATCATTCACAGTAACATGGAATATTTATACAATAAAAGTATGAGATTACAAATTTTACCTCCTGACATCAGATTTATCAAGCCGTTGCAGCCTTTTTCTCAGCTTCGAGTTGTTGCAGTTCTATTAGTCGTTGAGCCCAAGCTCTATCCCTTGCTACTGCAGCCATCTTCCTCTCTATCCGCTCTATGGCTTTCTTCTTTTTAGACTCAGCAAACTGAGCTTTACGCTTTTTCTTCTCAGACTGTCATTCACAAAAGTAATCAAGTCTGTGATTAGCTAAGAAGCAGAATGTGTAGCTGCTATTATGAAATATTTTTCTGACACAAACATCGAAGTTGAAAAGATTTGCAATTTACGAAAAACAGAATGAAACTATCTAATTAATCGAAATGATGATTCAGGTAAACATTTGAAAATCAGCAATTAGTTCTACTTGAGAAGTAAGAAAAGAGCACATCAGCCCAGTTCAAGCACTATACAAAGAGCCCAAGTTCAAGCACTATGCAAAGCCAACAAGGACTTCGCTGGAATTTATGGATTGAAATAGTCAGCATAAAACTAATAAGGAAAAAAATACGGTGAGAGAAGTCACACAAATCAATAAGAAAACCAGTATCGGCTCAGGTAAAAATTCTGTCCGAACATCTGAAACTTAGCCTCGTAGGTAGAATGGTTGAGCCATGATGGGTTTTATTTTTTATTTTTTCCCCTTGAGATAGCATACAGCTTTAGTATATAACAGAGAACACTAAATAATAGGATTATGTTTACCAAAGGCTTACATATATGCATAGCTAAACTTTTCATAGCATTGTCTTAACAAAAGCAGAGGTTGAGGCTTTTTGTTAACTAAGGAATCTCACAGGTGAATAACTACATAAGATATGTTGGTAAAACCAAATGATATGACAGCAACAAGAAGAAAACTTTTATTGATCAGCTACAACTATCCATTGCTCAATTCGGCTCTGGTAAGGAATATCCCCTCTGTTCCAATAGCACTGCCACATCATAGGACGAAATAGATGAAATAATAACTGCAAATAGGAATGGTAGAACGAATAGAAATATACCAATATGAATGCTTTACGCTGAGCAATGCGCTTCTTCCTGTTCCTTCCTTGGACACTTCCTTCATTAGGGCGACTTGTAGGTATTGGTTCTCCAGGCACATACTGAACCCAAGCAAAAGGTCCTGCAATGTTCATCACACCGTTAATACCTAGGTGGTCTCTGGTAAATAAGCCTAAGTATAATTAGGCCGCCGGTTCTCTAGAACCCCTTTTCAAGATACCGTATCCATTCCGTGTAACTGAATGCAATTCCACCCCAAAAAAATATAGGTATTGACCACACAGAATTCAACACTAAACAGCATGATTAGATTTAATTATTATCGCAAGCCAATCAATCCTACACAAACTACATTACCAGACTTGGACATACACTTCCAGGTCCGGACATAGATAAAAATTGGATTTTGCAATTGGTAACAAATTTGTCATCCATCTTACTTTTACGCTACATCATTTCTATGTTATATGAACCATCTCCATAAAATTTCCACAGAATTTAGACCGAGTGTGTGTGTGTGTGTGTGTGTTGGGGGCGGGGGGGGGGGGGGGGACATGAGAACCCTCACCTGGGGGTCTGAGGGCTGGCCTTCTTCCTCCGAGGTTTAGTCCCGGGCCGTCTCTTCGGGAACCGAGTGTCCGTCAAACTTCCGATGATCAATCCCCAAGTGGAAAAGCTTCTAAATCTCTCCAAAGAAGCAGCAGCAGCGATCTTCTGATGACTGCGAAAGAGAGTCGAATGGACTCTGGCGACGAGTGTTGAGGGGAGAGAAGAGGAGGCGAATTGGGGAAGAGAAAGAGGAAGGATGTGACGAGACAAGGACGACGATGATGATAATGGGCGAAGGATGTTGCGCAAGGATCCAGCCATGGATCACTCACGAACGAGATTAGGGTTTCGCATGGGATCAAATTTCAAGCGAGGAGAGGAAGACGACGCCTCTGATTTTAGAAGTGAGAAAAGGATTTTGGGAGTCTCAACTCTCACGTGAGATACCCGAGAGTGGAGTGGCTCTTCTGCATTTTTTCTTCTTCTTCTTTGTTTTCTTTTTTGGCTAAAATGCGAGTGCCTTTGGCACGAACCCGGTCGAGGCTATGATACTTGCTCGACCTACAACAAGCAAGGGATGAGCTAGACTGGCGACCCTAACCTAAGGTGCTCTTAAGCCCTGGTCGCCGATTTTTTGACGCTTACCGGAAGAGCCTCAGCAACCTTAGATAACTCATCATTAGAGGGATCGAAAAAAAAAACCCAGGCGTTTAAGAAAGCCTCATTAGCTTTAAAATGAAAAGAGGTAGGAGTCAATTATTTGCTTCATTAGTTCCAACCGTGGCAGCTAAGATAAGGCTCTGACAGAGAGCTTAGAAAAATGCATTTTCCAGCGTTTGGTGCAGCACCCGCATTTTGGTGCATTCTTCTCTTTGTCTTTCATCCCCCCGTCCCGTTCTTTGTTGGTTGAGCTCAGGAAAGAATTTCCGGAAGTCATATCGGCCAGATATATTTAAGCCTCCGACGGCTCCATATTTTGCCCCTCTTTTATTCCGCTTTCAATAACGGCGGAAGCCTTAAATTAGATTGAGCATTGAAACTCGGGCGCTCAACCAGGTTACCTAACCATCAAGAAACTGAACACTTTAACTACTTGACACTGAAGACTTTAGTAGATCTTGAAAGTCGTATCAAGGACACAATTGTTGACCGAGCCCAAGCCTTTTTATTCCCCACCACGCCCTTTTCCCTGAGTTCCGAGCCTGCCGTTAGGAGAACTTCTTCCGAGAAATAGACTTTGACTTCTACGGAAATAAAGTAACTCTGGAGGAAGGATCTTACTTTAAAGAATGTAAAAATCCTCTAGGATTCCACTTGATGGGAGAACCCTTCTTTGACCGGGCATTTCTGCGAGTTGCCAGAAAGAGAGAAAGAGAATGTTAAAAGGCTAAAGCGGAGCCTTGGGAAAGTCAAATTAGCGGTACGCCCCTTGCAAGATCCTTCTTCAAGGAGGAAGTCCTCAAAGTACACATAGGGGTGGTAATTGAATGAGCCAGCTCGGATTCGATTAAGGTTCAGCTCGGTATCAGCTCGTTCAAATTCGGTTCATTTATTAATGAGCCGGACATGAGCCAGAAAGCCTGGCTCGTTTATTAAATGAGCCAGACTCGAGCTCAGCCAGGCTCGTTCGGTATTGACTTGGGTTCGGCTGGGTTACACAATTTGAAAAAAAAACAGTAATATGTAATATATAGCTGATTCTATACAACTCTCAAAACACTTAATTCAATTAAATGACAGTATATGAAGTGTATTGAGATAAATATAAAACCCAGCACTTAGACCCATTCAATGCCCCTAGATGTCAATGTTTTTTAATTTTTCCATATCTCAAAACCCTGAGTTTTAGGCATTATTGTTAATTATGTTTTTTTCTTGGAAGATGCTATTAATATGAGTAAATGAGCTGAAAATGAGCCGAGCTCACAAACGAGCTCTAAATGAGCTCAATTGAGCTCGGCTCGTGAACTCAGCTCGTTTAGTTAATGGGCCACAAATGAACCGAACACGAGCTGGACATGTTTAATCGAACTGGACTTGAGCTGAGCATCTCTAGCTCGATTAACTAAACGAGCCGGACTTGGGCCGACAAAAAGAACCCTGAGCCGAACTCGAGCCGAGCTCGGCTCGCTCAAGCTCGGCTCGTTTACACCCCTACCCACACACACAAAACACCAAACCCCCCGAAGAAAAAAAGAAAACCACTTGAACTCAAAAAAACATGCACTTTGCCTCAGAAATAGTGTTAACTTTTACATCTATAAAACTTTTTAATGTCAAAAATACCCCTCTAATAAATTTAATTGGCTAACAAAATTTTCTTTTCTTTTTCTTGATTTTTTCCACGTACATGTCTTTTTAATCCAAGCTCACTTTTTAGAGGAAAAAAGAGAAGATAAATGATGTTTGAATTATAGATTTTGAGAAAATATGAGAAATACAAGTTTTGAGTGAAAAAAGAAAAAATTAGAGATGAGAAAAGGAGAAATTGAAGAAGAAAGGCTTGAGGGGCATTTTGAGAAACATACAAAATGTTGACGGTGTAAAATTTTGGTGTAAAGCGCATGTTTTTTTAGCTTAGGGAGATTTTTTGCTTTTCATGAGAGGGGTTTCCCCATGTTAGCCTTTTCTTTTATAAATTAAATGTTGAAAGTAAAAAGGGTTAGCAGCACAAAACTCCCCTGTAGTTTACACCGTTTGGCAATAAAATCTTGCACCTCAATCGGAACCCAAAAAATGCTCAAAATGTGAATTTGATTATAAATAAGTCAAATATTTGTCTAAGTATGCTGTAGAACTTGCTTTTATTGTTTTCCATTGAATTTGATCATTTTTTAAGGTTTCAACAAGCAGTGGGAATGGTTGTGCCGATAAATTACTTGAAGTGGTATAAATGTCACACATGGTAAACTGCATGAGTGTTTTATGTTATTAACCCAAAAAAATGAACTCTTCTTGCAGAATATACCCAGATGCAGAAAGAATTATATAAATCAAAATTTCCGAGGAGCGTTCTCATTTTTCGAGTCATGGCTATCCGAGTCTTCATTCTTCGATAGAAAAGAATTGAAAAATGAAAAAAACATTAAAGTATAACAATTTACTATAAATTATGTTAAATTACACAATCCCAAATTTAGATTTACCTTGGCAATGTGTTTGAGAAGTTAGCATATTTGTGCATTTTCTTATAATTGATATAGATTGGAGATTGGAGTGAAAAACCATTTGTTCTGCATTATTTTGCTATATTGGTCTAGGATGAAGATCATGTCTAGGATGGAGATCATGTCTTCTATGTTTGATGGAATCTATCTATCTAAATCTAAAGTACCCAGCTAAG
The DNA here is from genome assembly GCA_030015575.1 of Agapanthus africanus. Classification (NCBI taxonomy): domain Eukaryota; kingdom Viridiplantae; phylum Streptophyta; class Magnoliopsida; order Asparagales; family Amaryllidaceae; genus Agapanthus; species Agapanthus africanus. The sequence continues at coordinate 898,524,676 of CM057337.1, forward strand.
CAAAAATGGAGAACAAATTTTGATAGGCACTAGATCATCCCACAGAGAGATCAAATGAAGGTGGCGATGGACTCGATCATGGTGACAACGAAGAGGGAAAGCAAGACGGTGAGGAAGAGGATGATAATGGTGATGGAGATTTTGTGAATAAGACGACGAGAGAGGTCGGCCGGGCCAAGAGGCCCTGAGCCTTCGAGATTTGAGGACTGGGAGCACAATAGCCGGTGTTCGGACTTCGATCGTTTAGTGTAAATAACTTTGTTTAAAAAGGTAATTTGTTTTCTTTGGCGTTATAATCATGTACTGCTCTCTCTCTTTAAATTTATTATCTCAATAAATAGAGAAATGCCATGCTTTAGGTAGACAACTCCATACTCATGGTAGCACTAACGTGATTTATAATGCTCAACTGTAACACTTTTGCAAGTGTTAAGTATGATTATTTATTTAGATATGGCAAGGAATGCTAAAATTATTGGTTTTTAAACCTTTTATTATTATTATTTCTTGTTCTTTACTGTTCTAGATGAAATTTTATATGTATGATTATTTATCTACAATTTAATATTGATCGTGCAACTTTTACCTAAATTTTTTAGAATTTTATATAGGCTCAAGAAACTTACAGCTTTTACCTAAAGTTAAAATTAACATGATAGTTATTGGTTTTAGATTCCAAAAGGTTTTGGTTTTTGGGATTTCCGCATCAAATTACAAACTCAAAAGCTAACGATCTTAAGCCATATAAATCATTGAAGTCGAACTAAGATAAAGAAACATTTTCCCATATTTTTCATTGGATTGTCTTTTCCTCTTATCCACTTTCCTTTTAGATTACAACTTCGTGCAGCTGAAGAATATATCTTTCCTTTTGAGGTATCATTAGTGATTTCCCTGTGTGTGTGTAATTTGGACTAATCCGTATTTCTTTATCATCTTTATTAATGATTATCTTTATGTGATTTCCTTATATAATTCTTATACTGATTGTCGCATATCATCCTTGCTTGAACAAATTTAATAAAAAAGTTCTGCTGATAAGATTTTACTTGTCATATAATTAAATACGGACACCCTTCATATGATGACGAACACAACAACAAACCTATTCCATTAGCATGACACCATGCTTGTGAGATGTGATTGCTTGCCGATCAAGAATTTATTGGGGTGAGTGAAGACTTATCTGTATAGACGTAGCACGAGAGCAGACATATAGCTTTTATCAAAGATGGACATAAACTCGATGACAAAATAACACTTTGAAGAATTTTACATTGCGCAAGACCGGTCACCAAATTCGAGATGCAGGATCTTAAGAGTTTGATAAAGTGTTGTATGTGCATATTTGATTTGAGACATTCCTTTATTCTTATGTTTGTTGTATGATGTATATGATACGTCATTTTATATAGCGATAAACTTATGGAGCTTCCTATATTGCTGGCGAAATGGCATGTTAAGCTATGATGAATTTATTGTTGTATTAGTTCACCAGAGAAACATCAGGAATGATGAGCATCTGAAAAAGCCTTCATACATGCTTTGATCAAATCAAGAGCGGATATATAGAAATCGAGATGGTTAGGAAATCGTTGGATGGTGTCCTTGCTACAAACTGTCTGGAAGCATGTACTATGGAGAATAAAAATGTTTTAAGTGGCCTGAAATGCAATTGTTAAGGATGATTTCTAAGAATGGTATTGTTGATCTTGTACAATAAAATCATTTTTCATGTATATCATGTTTGGTGTTGTAAAGACAAGCAAGCATATGTAAGAATTCCACGCTTCTCTTTGCCTCCAAGTTTTCTTGTCTTTTTTTTTTTTACAAATTTTATTTTCAACAATAACCATTTAAAAAGTGCTTCCTTCCTTCATGTGATACATGACAGGTCGCTGAAATAGGAAAATCAATATGGATCATTCTTGTAATAAAAGCCCGAGAGAAATAATTTATTGGTCATTGTGGCTGACAGGCTGTTAGTACCAATGAGCAACTTACAAGTAAATTCATTTAACCACTTTGCTCGCTTTATCTGCGAGCACAGATGGAAAATCATAATTTGTGCCTTTCTGATCATCCAAAGTTAAAATTGTTAGATATTTTATCTGAACGGTTTGATTAAGAGTTGCTTTTATTTTATTTGACGCAAAAGACGAGTTGGAGCGTTTATTTTTCAAATGGGTTAAATTTACACTTATCTAAGCCAAACACAAACGCAAATTTTCTAATTTCAATTGTGATAACAATACTATCAGACCACAAAAATGAAAAAAAAAAACATCTTTAATAAATTCTTGTTTCCACATGCATGGCACCTACATAAACCTAGTCTTTTAAAAAAAGTAAAAGTTTACAACGCAAAAAAATCCCCAAAGTAATCTATCGTTTTCATAACCGTTCATGTTTTAAATTAATTAATTTATTTATTTTAAAAAAATTTGGGGTTAGGGGCGCCTTTTCAAGGATGTCAATATTACCCCCTCACTCACACACAAAAATAGATGATAGAATTATTACTCATTTTCTCCACATGCATTGCACGTGGAAGAAACTCAAATAAAACCAGGAAGGTAGAAGAATCAGCGTAGCAGCCATAATATATGATGCATTTCTTTCATAGCTTTGGTCAAGGAACTCAAAATGCTTCACATTATTGCCTGCTCACAATTCGTCGGACCGATACACATAATTAGAATGTTTAATATATAACCAAACTCCAGGGTAAAGTAGAAATGTTGAATCAAATACATATCAGCATCAGCAAACATATCTTGGGAAGAAAAAAGACGCCTTCCAGATTAGAGCTCATATCATCCAACCACTACCGAATACTAATATAACTAAAGAGCGGCCCACTTCGAAACAACCTAAAGCTGAAACGAATTCACAGATAATTGGAAATATTAAATTTTTCACAACAAAAAACTTACAAGTGCACAATAAAGTCTAGAGCAAAACATATGCCATATTCCCAAAATACCAAAAAGGTAATTAACTAAACAAACCAAAGTACCATAGTAAAGCCACCACTGCAAACCAAAAGCAGGTTAACAATCTAAATCAGTTTAACAAATAACATTGGTGATTCCTAACCCAAAATTTTAAGCCAAAGGTATTGCAGAAAATCTGCAGGATACCAAGGTTGGGGAGTTCAGAAGGCCATGCAATGCGGATAAACTAGAAACAAAATTACCTGATCTAATCTAACTAAGGGCCTGTTTGGTTGCAGGATTAGTATGGATTTGGATTGTGGAATCCTAGGATTCCATAATCTTGCGTTTGGTTGATAGATTTGGATTTCTAGGATTCCTTTGTTTTTTATGGAAGGCCCACCACAAAACAAAGATTCCTAAATCCTAATTTTTTTTAAGGATTTTCAAGAATTTGGCACTATTCATTGTACTTTTAGATGGGACCCGTGTACTTTATTTATTTAATAATCCTCTCTCTCTCTATCTCTCTCTACAATCCTCAAATCCAAATCCCACTTTATTTTCATCAAACAAACAAAGATTACAAGAATCTACAAATCCAATACTAGAAATCCAAAACCAACCAAACAACAAATTACCAAATCCATAAATTTTCAACTGTACTATTTTGGAATCCAAATTTCATAATCTTGCAACCAAACAGGCCCTAATTAAAACCTGTTACCCAAAATAAAATAACCAATAAACGAACTGAAACCCTTATATATATATATATATATATATATATATATATATATATATATATATTTTTTTTTTAAATTTAAAAAAAAAAATAACCATACAGCTACACCTTAACTTTTCTCCTCTCGCCATTTTCCATAAAACCCGAAAATGGTTTAAACTTGTTGCTGTTGCCTTGATTTATTGCACCTCCATTGGCACTAGAAACACCTAGGTCCTCTGTCGAGAACAAAGGGTTTCCAACTATACTGCCTTGAAATGCTGCTGAGCGAGGACGCGTTAGTAATAATCTTACCAAAAATCTTCCTGTCACCTGATTTGGCAGAAGATTTCTCCGCAATAGCGCTCGGTCGTAATTCCTCCCCAGGCTTTGAATTTAGCACCACTGAGCCTTCCCTCACCACAATCAACTTGAAACACAATTCTTCCTCAGGGTTCATCTCTCTCTTCAGTTTTTTCTGGTTAGGAACCTACGTTGATAAATCATTTCTTTAGCATCGAAACACCTACACACAGATTTCAACACCGTTGAAACTTGATGTAACTCAACTTCACTCTTCCCATGCACCTCAGCAGCGGTGCGAGTCTTCTGATGCTCAAGTTCAGTGCATGATGCTGAAAAAGGCTTTAAGGGAGAGTCAAAAACACTAATTTCAACTTTGCCCAACTCTCCAGCTCCTGTATGGATCTGATCAAGGCTGAGACATTTTCGGGCCTTGCAGAAAAACGCCTTACACTGCTCCCTTGACTTGGTTCCAAGATTGTGTGAAATTTTTGCAAAATCTTTCCCATACATGCCCAAAGCTCTTATGAACATGAATTTCTCTTCATCTGTCCAATCTACTAAATCCAATTCACCAATGGCTTCATCAGAGCAAGTGTATTGTGTATCTGCGATCAAAAACCTACTCCGCTCCTTCCAATATGTGATCTTTTCTGGAGAAGTTAATCTAGTAGCAGAAAAGCTCACTGCCTCAGCCATTTCTTTCTCACATCCAGGCATTTCAATGCTATCTACTCTTGAGCTGTGGCTTCCACGAGAGATTTTTGAGCTGTTATTTCTAGCATCATCATTGTTTTGCGCAACTTTAGAATCATGAATAATCTTTTCCCCTGATGTTACAAGGTAAGAGTTAGCGGATATGCAATTTTGCTGCTTTCGTAAATCCAATTGTTTCTTCACATCTTTGAAGCTTTCTGATCTGTGGTTCTTGTAGTAGAACTCGATGCAGTCTGCCATTGTTTTATGGCTTAGGAAAGAAGAAATTTTGGTAAAGTCTTTTCCGAACACGGCAAGCATCTCCATGAAAAACCCCTTTTCTTCTTCTGTCCATGGATTTATCATTGATCTATCCTTCTCAAAAGAAATAGGATCTTCTATCAAATTATTATTTGTAACGAACATGGAGTTCCTCCTTTCCTTATCGTCCAATATTAGTGCCGGCATCTTCAGGTTTTCTCTGTACAGCTTGATCTGTGGTTTTTCTGACAAGAGGTTGCTAGTAAAATCCACAATGTTTGCTGAAGGAACAAGAGCCGAATTGCCTGCTGTGGTGACAAAAATGTCCAGATACACGTGAGCTATAATGGAAATTATAAATGCTGGATAAGGTAAAAGGAAAGTTAATAACATTCTTGTTAGCATTATGCTCAAGCTCAAAGAAAATGAATGCTAAAGAGAAAACAATAATACCAGCAAATAGAGCTAAATGGACATAAATAATTAGTCAAAACAAAATTTCATGCTCCTCTTTTTGTTCATGAAAATCATTATGTTTGTTTATCTTATACTATATCCGTATTCGTTCTATTTTACATTTTTGTTGGGGGAGGAAAATTTTACTGACAATAAAAGATAAGCATCTAGATGTGATTAGTTCACCTTTTTTGGAGATAACTCTGCATTAATATATGTCAAAGATGAGCAGTGCTCAGTTGAAACAAATAAGCCTCTCAACTTTCTGAGTGTGCATTATTTCATTCTTAAAATGGTCAGCAAAAAGCCTAATTATACACAGGACCACATTCCTGGTCAAAGCAAATAAGATAAATATATCCTGTCAAAACCTAATGTTGAACTAAATACCTGATAAAACATAACCAATCCTCTTCACCAACAGTTTAAATATACCAAATCTCACTGCAATGCAAAAAAAGGGTAGGAAAGCTGACAAACTACTAAATATGCTCAACTCAGTGCTTGATGGCGCACTTAATGGTTTCTTGTTTATTCAAGTAATATCTGCAAAAAGGGGTGAAGGAATAGAAGCTTAAGATATGTATGATAAGCCAATGAGAATCCATCTGGAGGCACGCTAAGCTGGAGAGAATTATTTGAGTAGTGTTTAGGTTTTCTCCAGCCGTTGAGATAATTAAAAATCTATTAGCAGTATTATTTAAAAAATGAGCAGTAAACTTAAACTATAAGGTGCAGTCATCAAATTTTTTGAAATGGAATATATGGTGAAATGATAGAAACTAAAATAACATCGTCAACCAAATAAAAGTAACTGCCAATTGGTTACAAGTAGAGATTGCTTTTACGAAGAATATAACTTGTTCTCCAAAGCTAAAAACTCGAACCATATATATATTGATTGTTATTGGTCATTGAACTACAAGTATATAATTCCAAAAATTCGCAGAAATGACCAAAGTCGATGGGTATAACTAATCCTTCAGGGGATATCCAGACCTCTAACCACTTCGGCATTAGAATCAATCTTTTTTAATCCTTTTAACTCCATAACTTTCCAAGATGATGTAGGGGAAAAAATCATATATGTTGACTGTTAGCAATTTGCTGCAATTGTCGCTGGATCATTCTTCTTTGATGATAGTTGTTGTAACTATCCCAATTATTCATGACTCGGTGATAACTATCTCCTACCTAATGAATCACTACATCTATATTTTCTAGATCCTAAAAAAAATCTGTCAATAACACCTTTGACTAGAATGTTAAGATATCATGAACAATATTTTTTTTTCAAGCATGCATCATATTATTCCCGAGAATGCATAATAAGTTGATGGAAGTTGTAGATATATATGAAGAAATCAATATTTGCATACCCACTACGCTGTTAAACAGAAGCACGATAACATAAACTAATACAAGACAGATGATTAGTTGACTGCCATTAGGTCTATAGGTCATGTTTGTATCTCTAGATTTGTTTCCTATAAATAGCATTAAAGTGATAACATTTTTCTCCAAATATTCAGAATACTTAGATAATTTCCAGCTGAACAAATTCACATCCAAAGTCTGAGACTGAAAGAAAAGCTAAAGCATGATGTTAAACAGTGACCACAAATTTCAGCTTAACTTAATCATGCAAAAAGATTATTTCACCAAAGCACTACAATGATATGTATGGTACATGGGACCCAAGGTTCTGTAGCTAAATTTAACTCAATAAAAAATATAATATATAGATAAAAGAAAATTAACAGCAGTATTATTTATATGCATGAAAATTGAGCCGACAGCACTGAAGTTGAATATTGCTGTTCTTAATTCTTAAAAGCTCAGTAAAGTAAAGCCGAACAAGAATGTTTAAAACTAGAAAATATAGAACGACGCCTTAGAGGAATTTACAGAAAACAGCATCAGGAGGTAAACGGCACATGATAGCATAGAGGATTGGTGGGGAAATATGACAGATACTACTGATGATTGAATAGAATCACCTGCAATTGCATGGTATATAAAATTTTACTTAACCTCGTCTACTAACATAAATATCAGTTGTTTCTACTCCCAGAGCTGTCATTTCAAATGTTGATACTCTGTTTACTTATAGATAGGTTAAATTAAAACTTGCTGCAAGTAAACAAAATAAACACTAACCAGGCAATTTAGATCGTGATTGGATAGAATGGTTCCTCCACGAGCTCCATTGAAATGAACATAATTCAAAGCGCTTCTGCGATTTTGGTCTTTTCTTTCTAATAGAGAGCAATTGCAGATCATCCATCCACAGGTGATGGAAGGCCCTGAATTTAAGAGCAAGAACTTGTTCCTTAAATCGAATTTGATGTTTGTACAAGGCAAGCTTTTCGCTTATGCGCATGTCACTCCTCCTGCATGATGACACTCTATCTGATTCCCAGATGTCAAATTGTTGTGGAGAAGTTGGCAAGGCTCCTCTAAAAGCTTGTGAAGCCTTTTGTGAAGCATTTCTGTTAGAAGCCATGATTAAATCTATTAAGTTATTATCCTTCTTCCAAGATGAGCTCATATTCAGGGTAACATTAGTGCTGCTACTGCCAAAGCCATTCCCTGTTACTGCACTCTCTCCAAGATCAAGAAATGGAGGTTCTTTGGTACCTGATGATGCCGGTTTTCCATTATAAGATGGAGGTGTTTGAAGGATTTTACTATTTGAATAACTCAATTTAAATTTATGTTTAATAGATAAACAAATTTGCTTCGCTGGTTCTCTCATTACTGTCAATGGAGAAGAGACCACTTGACTGAGCTTCGATGACACCTTTGATGCAACATTAGCTGACTCTACACAAGGTGGGGAGGAACTGTAAGGTGAGCTCATATTCGGGGTAACATTAGTGCTGCTACTGCCAAAGCCAATCCCTGTTACTGCACTCTCCCCAAGATCAAGAAATGGTGGTTCTTTGGTACCTGATGATGCCGGTTTTCCATTACAACATGGAGGTGTTTGAAGGATTTTATTATTTGAATAACTCGCTTTAAATTTATGTTTAATAGATAAACAAATTTGCTTCGCTGGTTCTCTCATTACTGTAAATGGAGAAGAGACCACTTGACTGAGCTTTGATGACACCTTTGATGCAACATTAGCTGACTCTACACAAGGTGGGGAGGAACTGTATTTTCCATCTTCATACAGGGATTTCAGTTTGTTCTCCAACAAGTCAATTTCACATTCAGTTTTTTCCAATCCATTCAAGATGTCAGCTTTAAACGATTGTAACTTAGCAGTATTTCTACTGAAGGTGGAATCTCCGGTGCAAGCATCTTCAGCTTGCAACAAATCATTAAGAAGCGAGGTGAGCATAGATACAGGAGGTAACTGGTCTAACTTGACAAGAGGTACTTCCGAACAATTTTGAGTATCCACAGCAGATGCTTCTCTACAATGACTTGTATCATTATCAGCATTCAATGCTTTGCTAAATGTCCTGTCCTTGGTACCTGCTCCCATAAACAAACAATATTACAGGTCTTTGCAATCAGCAAATGTGCAGCATTGCTTAGGTAATTATTCCTCATTGAAATTAGATAAAACATAACCTGTGTGATGAAGATGAATCTAGCTTACTATAGTGATAGATAGTGCATCTAGATGAGGAGGTGATATAATATTCGGTCTAGATGTAAATACGAATAAAGGGAATTCCTCCTCTCATGTTAAATTGCTAATGCTCAACTTTTGCATGAGGACTAAATTCAAGCAGTCATGTTTAAAAACAAGAGATTCAACACAGAAGATTTAGGCAGGATGGTTTCTGATAAAAATTATTCTCTTTTGCCAAAAAGAATTGCGCTTCAAGGGAAATGTCATTAAATCACAATAGATCGTGCAACAACTGGACAGTGAAGTTACACATGAATGCTGAAATATTCAAAAGCGTTATTAGTTTTATTTTTTTATTAACATGGCCAGGTGGTACATTCATAGAATGACCAACCAAGATGTTAGTAATTTTTTTCTTAAAAAATTAAAGAAAAAGAAAACACAAACTGACCTAGAAGATATGTGTGTGTGTGAGAGAGGGGGGGGGGGGGGAGAGAGAGCGAACAATGGAGGAAAGAGGCCCTAAGAGGCTTTTTTCGTAGGTGGCGTCAAAAAAATACACCCTCCACTATTTTATTCGACGATCGGTACCGACCATCTTGATCTTCATTGTCTAATATGTTGATACAACCAAATTTCATGTCAATCTAACACCTTTTCACTGTTGATTTAGCAATGCAAAAAGTTCTATTATCGGTAAATCGTTAATTTTGCACTTACTAAATCAACACTGAAAGTGTAAGAATCACATGAAATTTGGCGTATCGGCATATTAAAGGATGTAGATCAAGATGGCCGGTGCCGATCGTAGAATAAAATGGTGGAGGTGTAAATTTTTTACGCAACCTGACGAAAAAGCCTCCTAGGGCCTCTTTCCTCCATTACGCTCCGGGTGTGTAGAGTGAGTGGAAATGGATTATAGGGGCAAATTTCATATTGGGAATCAAAAGAGTCAACCCTACACCATCCTTTCGAATGATCAAAACCGGCCATCTTGATCTCCATTTCCTAAAACTCAAGTACACAATTTTCATGTGATATTGATACCCTTTCTTCATTGATCTAATGGTTGTAAAGGTTCTATTGGGGGGTATGTGCATACAACTAAGCATGGAAACAGATCTGGGTATTTTAAAAGCTCTGTAGCTCCGGAGAAAAAATTTGTGAGGTTCGGTCTAATCTCCAACATGGAAATCGGGAAGATGGGATTTTGGGGGAGGAGGCAGGAGAGATTAGAAAACTTTAATCTTTATTTATTTATTTTTTGGCTCAGAACGGAAGAATTGCTATTATTTGGGAATTGAAAGGAATAAAGGGGTAAAACTTGAATTCGCAAATAATTTTATACAAAGAGGTATAAGTATGATTGCATTCAGATTTGGATATCTATACGGACCCTTATTCGAATATCATCCTGATACAAATATGATTTTTGATATCTGGCCATGAACACGTTTACGTATATGGTTGTGTTTTAAAGATTTTCTTGGTTACGAATGCATTATAAGTAAATGTTTCAGGATAAAGGTATAGATATCCAGATTTAAATAATATATACGATAATCGAGGACAAAGACCTATGAAGGAAATCCTCTCTTAACAGTGGTCAAAACTCAACCCTAAAACATTTTTATAGATGATTTCCTTCGACCATCTTGATCTTCATTGTTTAAAATGTAGATAACAATAAATTCAAATGTGATTCTACTATCTTTTAGCCGTTGATTTCATGTAGATATACTTATTTTCTTTCAGAATATGCATGGAATAATATTGTAACATTAAGAAACTGTCTACAAAGATATTTTGATGCAAACAATGTTCTAAATGTTGACTGACATTGTCGAAATGTTGGTTCTGAGAAGAAAACGACAAACATGCAAAAAAAATTCATGTAACGATGTTTGATGAACGTCGTCCGACATTTCATGCTTTTAGCCGAAATGTCATGATATCGGCGTTTAGGCCGACATTTACCATTATGAGGAAAAAAGTTTAAAGGTAATTTTCTTTTTTGGGCTTTGTAAATAATCCAGTATATTTGGACCAACTTACTTTGCAGGAATCTCGTTTCATCTCTCTTAAGGGATTCAACCCTACAGCCGTTCGCTTAGGCCCTGTTAAGATATGGAGTTAGGTTAACTGTGGCTTATTTTTAATTAGAGGTAGGGGATGTAAACTGAGGTTTGTAAGTCCCAAACTCCAAAAATGGAGTTTACAAAACTTTGATCGAATTAAAGTTGAGATAACTGCAATTATTTCAACATTTAGGCTGAGAGAACTACAGTTATCTTAACTCCAAAATGATATCCAAACAAGGCAAAGTTAGGATTTTGGAGTTTGCTTTGCTAACTTTATAAAACTACAGTTTAGAAAACATAACTCCATTTCCAAACAGGGCCTTAATAGGCGACCGGTCTACCACTGAGCTATTGAGGAAAATACAAATTTAATAAAACTAAAAATCTAAATAAATTAATATTTTTTCAAAAAATAAGTTATATAAATGACGTTTACATTACAAAAATATAAAACCCGATATTTGATAATATCACCCGACATTTCATAATATCCGATATCCAACATTAAAATCTTTGGGCCAACACGACATCGACATCCGAAATTTAGAACATTGGATTCAACCAAACTTCTTTCTGCAACCAAAAAATCCTAATTTCAACATTCTTTTTTTAACAATTTTGTGACATTTAACTGCTATTTGAAAGGTCAAGAAGTTTTGATGATATTATTGTGAATATAGCACTTGTTATAAATCAAAAGTTTGCTAAATATTGAACAATGTGTAATAAAATGATTCGATCGCGGGTTTCCTACATCAAATTCAAGGTTCATGATAGTGGTGGCAATCAATTTATACTTCACTAAGATCAATGATATTAATAGTTCATGATATATAAAGAGCAAATTAAATGTCATCACGGAACTTTATGAATTACAATGAATTTGAATCTAAGTATTATGAAAAAAGTTTGAGATTCAGACAAATAGGTTTGCACAAGTTGTTGAGAATCGAGACTATCAGAAATATGCATACAAAGACGTATGTTACCAAAACACCCAAAACATTTGTGCAAATCTTGCAAATATAGCAACTTTCCAACATTTGAGTTACCGGTAAGCCAAAATATCAAACTTTCTCGTTGTTTGATCATTCCATTATTGAACACCCTCTTTAATATACACGCACATTCCAAAGTTGCACAAATGTTTCGGGCATTTTGGTATCTACGTGGCTTAGTTTCAACATTTAGCACTGAAGTTTGTGAAATTGAATGCTAATAGAATTATAGAAATCAAATGACACCCAATACGGTTGAAGCATTGATATAAGCAAAATTGGATCAAAGCAAAAGGAGAGGTTAAGTGTATACTTTGTTTTCATTTGTTTTATTTGTTTATTAATTATCTATAATATTGTCTAATACAATTAATTATGTAGTTGCAAAACTAAACTTTCAGAGAAGATTGTATGGACACGGATACAGGGACAGATATGACACAGCGATACGACACAGAAAAATCCCAAAACATAGAATACAAGGTCAGACCTATATACATAATCTTATAAAGCTAAATAAGATATCAAACTATTATGACAACATTAAACAATAAAAAATTATCAATTCTAATATGATGTATGCTAGTAACATAATATATATATATATATATATATATATATATATATATATATACGTATATGACACGCATAAAACACATACTTTATGTATATGACATGCATACAACACGTTCGATACGCGTCGTGCAGGTGTCTTACAAATGTCCGTACCCGATACGTATCGGACACGGATACAACACGTTGGAAGTGTCCGTGCAACCTAAGATCAGACGGCATGATGGCTGACGTGGATGCTAATGTGGATACTAATATTAAGGATGATGATTCTTGCATTTTGGAATTTTTATAAGGCCATCTTTAGGTATGTTACTATTATAATAATTTCATACATTTCATAATTCTCAATCTCTACATCACTTTCACTAAGCGTCGGTATAAGCAGTAAGGGAAAATATAGTATAAAAATTTAAAGCTTATAAAATAACCAACAGTATTTACAAATCAAATCCAAACGGACACAATTGTTCCACAAACAAAAGAAATAAGGATATAAGAGGTCGTAAAACGAAACCTCGAACAGTGCATACTGAATTGCTAACTAATGATCGGCATAGGAAGTAAGTTGGTCGAAATCCTCCTTTGTCGGCTCGACCTTGTATTGAGCCTCGTATCCTGGCCCAAAGTCATCTGACGGACATTTCCAAAAAGAAAGAAAACACGGAAAATGGAATGTCCGTCAACGAAGTGGAGTTCGGTAACTTCCCAATTTTAAAAAAAAAGTATAACAAAACATGATATATATAAAAAAAAACAGAAGGAAACGATCAAGCACGTATAAATGGAAATAGATATAAGACAACAATATCATGATGTTTGTTCACTAAACGGTATTATCATGTTTTAAGTTTATAAGTTCGACTAGCGAGGGTTTTACACGTAACGAAAATATTCCGCTTCCCCTCGGAAGAACAGAAACACGGATTTAAGATATTCATGAGTTAGTAATGCATTGCCCCGTAATACCTGGGACCACGGCGATCATGTATGACCCCGTTACAAGTAAATACATCCATTCGTTGAACTTTCCCATCTCTGTGCCAATTAATTGTTTAAGTTCTAAAGTTTGACACAAATGCTAACACTAATTCATGAATACTTGATAAATTATAGATTCATGTCAGGTTCATGGATTCACGAGTTCATGAGTTTCAAGTATTCAAGAGGTTCATGTCAGGTTTATGGATTCAAGTATTCAAATGACCAAATATGCAAGCATGTAGATTTTAAGTAATAAATGAAAGTAAAGAAAATGTTTGCAAAAAGAAATATATTTGTACAAGTACGATGATATGATATAATGATATAGAGATAAGGAGCAATATAAGTACTTATAAGTTAGTAATATTAGGCATAGTTTTTTTTATCATTATCATATTAATCATTTTAGTAACATGACAATAATTATAAAGTAAGTTAGCTACATTATGATCAGTAAAATAATATTACATATCATGTTAGCAGTAGGTTGTAATACACATTATTAGTTAATTCTATATTAGTAACAGTGATTTCATGAAAGCTGACTTTACATATCATATGTGTTGTTAGTATATATTGCGTACATATTGTATTTACAGATTTAGTATAAATAGTATGTGTTTTCTATGTATTAGTATATGTATAGTTTTAATCTAATATTTACGATATTATCATCATTAAATGGTAAGATTTTTGTTTGTATGGTTTATTTATTATAATAAAGGAGCGATATGTAAATTTATTTTTTTAAAACATGTCATTTACCATTGAAAATATATAAACAATAATTATAAGTATAATCCAGTAGATGATTTGATAATAATTAAATGTAGAAAAAGTTAATGATAAAATAGTAGACAATTACAAAAAGTATTAATTGATTTGCAGAGTAGTATTTATGTATTTTCAGATAAAGGTAATGATAGTGTAGATAAAGGAAAGAGGACTTACAAACAACAATCCAGATTTCTAAAAATCAAGTCGTAAGCGATGAGAAGAAGTCTCGAAGTTGAATTTCGAGATTGACAATCTTCCTTATGCGTTAATCTCCTCAATTTTGAGAAATGAGAAGATGAGAAGCAAGAGACTGAGGAGTTTATTTTTCTTCTCAAAGTTGCAGTGTTTTAATATACGACGAAATAAAGAAAAATGTTCCTGGGTTGTTTAAAAGACCTAGGATTTCTTTAAATTTTAAAGCGTTGGTAAAATATATCAAATCTCAATATCAGATATTGGGAATAAAATCTGAACAAGAATAATGAGATTTGACAACTATCTCAATATTTGTTTAAAAAAACAAAAAAAAATAAGACTAAAATATTTGGTTTGTTTTATAAAAAAAATATTAGACTTGAAGTTGTAGGTTTTTTTTTAATTACGGCAGAAAAGAAAATGTTAAGAGGCTTAAAATTTATCAAATCCTATCAATCCCCAAAAATCAAAACAACAAAAAGAAAATAATCAAAACAAGCATATCAAAACAACAAACAAGCAAACTAAAATAAACAAATAAATTTTATTTTTAATTAGAAGAAAATCTTCTCTTCTTTTAAAATATTAATAAATATTTGGTTATATAAAAATATGATATTAGTTTTAAAACTTGGGATTTAAAAATAAAAACTAAAATATTTCAGTCGGGGTTCAAACCTATGACCTATGGAATAGCAATGCAGTGTGATAACCATGATATACAATAGTGGACCATGTATATTATTTGAAAGGAAATAAATATATATACAAGTGTTTCAAAGAAAAGGGGCATTTCTTGAAAAGGGTAAATACAAAGAAAGTACTAAAACTTTGTGGTCGTTATATTCTACTCTCCTTAAAATAATTTCGTTCTTGAAATTACACAAGGGGCCTGGCACAACTAGGCAAGGAAATGGCACAACTAGGCAAGGAAATAATAACGACAACGCAGTCACTTGTTGCATGATATGTCATGATACAAGAACGGAAGGTCGAGGATTTCAAAAACAAGAAAGAGGATGATAGCTTTTGTTCCGACTTTCGAAACAAGATTGGTTTCAAAAATGTTTACAAATGATATCTTAGAAGCATGCAAACAAGAAAGATGGTCTAAGGAATGCAAACAATAAAGTAACATGACTGGAATCAAAAAGGACTTCCGGATATGAATATCGGGTGATTGGGAATTTCATATACTACCCTCCTTTGATGAGGGTCGATGATGGTGCAGACCGCGATGCAACGAACTAGGGAGACATGCAAACAAAAGATGCTTCCAAATAGAACAGTTCAAAAGCCGGAGTATAGGATGTAAAAGAAGGCCTAAGAGAGGCAAGAAGAAACATACATGAATTTCAGGAATTCGACAAAGACTTCAAGAAAATCGAAGAAAGGAATCGGATTCAACGAATGGGATTTAAGAAAACATAAAGAAATTAAAAAGATTACGAGATGAGATCAAGACGGAGATGAAGTCTTGCACTTTCGTTTCCTTTTTGTTTTTGACAAATCGTCAGAGAAAATACAAAAGGATTCAAGAAAATAGAATTTAAGAATGAAACCACGGTACAATCGTTAATAATCTACCCTCCTTAAAATAATTTCGTCCCCGAAATTTTATCGAAAGTTATGTTATAACAGAGCAAGATAAACCAAAGATAACACCATCTCAAGTTTTCTTCATGCTACCGATTATCGATATTCTATTCCAAAGAAAAGGGTGCAAAAAAGACGATCTAGGGGATACAAGGAACCAACAAAAATTTACGGAATCAAAAAGCTACAACATGCCTTAGAGATATGATCTTCAAGAAAGTTCAAATTGAAGTTCAAGATGGATTCAATAGATTGTATGAGATTCAAAAGAAAAATTAAATGCCGTCGGATTTTTTTTAAAATTCTTATATTATCTGCTTTCAATGATCATACAGAACTGTTCTACATGGACCACCAACAAAACATGTTACGTGCTGCTTCCCAAAAGACGAAGAGCAAGAGCGGACGAGCCCCGCAACATATTCATATAGAGAAACACTCCTTGCCGACATGAAAACACTAAGCATCTATATAAGCAGTAAAGGAAAATATAGTACAAGAATTTAAAGCTTATAAAATAACCAACAATATTTATTACAAATCAAGTCCAAACGGACACAACTATTCCACAAACAAAAAGAAATAAGGATATAAGATGCTCTAAAACGAAACTTCGAACAATGCATATACTGAATTGATAACTAATGATAGGCTTGAGATGTAATTTGGTCGAAATCTTCATTTGTCGGCTCGACCTTGTATTGAGCCTCATATCCTCCGCCAAAGTCATCTGACGGACATTCCCAAAAGAAAGAAAACACATCAAATGGAATGCCCATCAACAAACCAGAGTTCGGTAAGTTCCCTGTTCCCGCCCAAAATTAGGGTGCACCCATGCTTGGAGCGCAAACTCCACAGTGCGCACTTGCACAAGTTTCACATGCAACGCACGTTATGCAAACACCTGCATGTGTAGTGCTACGTGCAATGCACAATGCGCATGTGCCATATGCAAGTGCGCTGCATCACGTGCAATGCACATAGCACAAACGCAACCCTTTGAAGCGTAAGCTTCAGATCGAAGCAAAGCTTCACTCGGAAGAAAATCTTCCTGATTGATCTTTCTGAACAGGATCTCTGGATCAACGATCCAACGGTGCGCAGTGCACCCTGAATTGATAACTATCAATTCAAATCCGGTAGTTAAGAATTTACCCTAACTACTCCCCTCCTATAAATAGAAGACCTGAGAGAAAAATCTATATGAGGATCATCTTGCGATAGAGACGTACCGTCAAGACTCTCAAAAGATCGCAGCCTCCATCAAAAGAACTCGTTCTTCAAGAAAAACCCTAGCAAAACTAGGTAAATAAAAGAGACTCTTTTTCATGCTCTTGAAGCCTCGGCTTCATTGGAGCCTTGACTCTGTACATATGATCAAAGATTTTGATAAAACTTTCTCCCCATCAAGGTCAAAAGTGATGAAAGAACGAACCTAGGCTTCATGGAACAAAGTTCCCATCGAAAACATATGACACCAAGATCATAAGGCTAAAGCATACGCTTCTAAAAAGAAAGCAAAGCTTTTCTGAAAATCATTGATTTTCATCAAGAGAGCAAGAAATATGAACCTGAAGCATCTGCTTCATTGAAAGCTATTACTTTCTCGAAAGTTAATAACTTTCCCCATGAAAGGGGGCACCCCAACAGATGCGCAAATGCCAAAGGCATTCTCCGCAAGAATTGAGCATGCGCACCTCATGTAACGCACGGGATAGCGCCGTCACTAAAACCCAAGACTGTAGCATGCGCACTACATACAATGCACAAGCGCAAGTGCCATAACCCACCATGCGCATCACATGCAATGCACGGGTGCAAGTGCCATGCGGACATGTTTCCAATGAAAAAGTGCACATGATGCCAAACCAAAACTTGAAGACTTAGCAAATTGGCTAAGTATGGAAGCTTAGGCTTCATTAATGATCCAATGATCTATAAAGAACGATGTTCTCAATATATAACCAAGTCATCTAGCTTGAGCCAGTTCTCAAATGAGACCATGTGTCCCTAGGTAAAGCATATGCTCCCCAAAACCCTCTAAGTAGACCTTAGTTCTCAAATGAGACTAATGTGTCCTTAGATAGAGTTTCTGCTCTTATGTGAACCGATGGACCTCACAAATGTGAGCTGAAACCTAAGTTCACTCCCGTCGGCAAACCAAGATGTCAACATAGACCCCGTCAAGCAATGCTTGACCCAAATATCAAAATATAAAATAAGTACGGATTTGAACTAATCCACATCCTACGAGCGACGACAAAATTAGTTTTCGTATACAATCCAAGTGTAACCCAAAATAAACAAATAAAAATGCGACACACAAAGCAAAGAGCTAGAAGTGCAGAAAGTTGTCGGTTCGTGACAACGGAATTAACTACAGGGTTTGCGCCTGTAGAGAAAATGCGTCCTCACAATCAATAAACCTCACCCTGAGAGGGAATATGAAGTCAGCTAAATCGGTCGCATTTATCCATACCTTCGATATATGGCGTTATAAATCAACTTAGCGTTTTCGGGAGAGGTGGATGGATCAAACCCATGCATCTGCCTCCAAATTCAAGCTAAACGTTCTACCCCAGCTCGTCTGACCAGTTTTCAGCGGTAA
Organism: Agapanthus africanus; assembly: GCA_030015575.1. Lineage (NCBI taxonomy): Eukaryota > Viridiplantae > Streptophyta > Magnoliopsida > Asparagales > Amaryllidaceae > Agapanthus > Agapanthus africanus. Next base: position 898,543,453 of record CM057337.1, read on the forward strand.
ACAATCCTAATTTTACAAAAATAAAGAGTATAAAAAAACATGATATATAAAAAACACAAGGAAACGATCAAGCACGTATAAATAGAAATAGATATAAAGCAACAATATCATGATGTTTGTTCTCTAAACGATATTATCATATTTTAAGTTTATAAGTTCGACCAGTGATGGTCTTACACATAACGAAGATGTAGTGTTTCCCCTCGAAACAACAGAAACATGGATTCAAAAGATTCATGAATTAGTAATGCATTGTCCCATAATACCCGGGATCACGGTGATCATGTATGACCCTCGTTACACGTAAATACCTCCATTCGTCGAACTTTCCCATCCCATGCCAATTAATTGTTTAAGTTCTCAAGTTTGACACAAATGCTAGCATGAATTCATGAATACTTGATAAATTGTTAGTTCATTCAGATTAATGGATTCACGAGTTCATGAGTTTCAAGTATTCAAGTGGTTCATGTCAGGTTTATGGATTCAAGTATTCAAGTGGTTCAAATAGCCAAATATGCAAGCGAGTAGATTTTAAGTAAAAAATGAAAGTAAAGAAAATATTTGCAAAAAGAAATATATTTGTACAAGTATGATGATATGATATAATGATATAGAGATAAGTAGCAATATTAGTACTTATATGTTAGTAATATTAGTCATAGTTTTTTTTATCATTATCATATTAATCATTTTAGTAACATGAGAGTAATTATAAAGTATGTTGGCTAACATTATGATTAGTAAAATAAATATTTTATTAAATAAGTCTGATTACATATCATGCTAGCAGTAGGTTGTAATACATATTATTAGTTAATCCTATATTAGTTACAGTAATTTCATCAAAGCTGACTTCACAGATCATGTGTTAGTATATATTGAGTACATACCGCATTTACAAATTTAGTATAAATAGTGTTTTCTATGTATTAGTATATGTGTAGTTTTAATCTAATATTTAAGATATTATCGTCATTAAATAGTAAGATTTTTGTTTGTATGGTTTATTTATTATAATAAAGGAGTGGTATGTAAATTTATTTTTTTAAAACATGTTATTTATCATTGAAAATATATAAACAATAATTATAGTTAGTATAATCAAGTAGATAATTTGATAATAATTAAATGTAGAAAAAGTTAATGATATAATAGTAGAAAATTACAAAAAGTATTAATTGATTTGCAGAGTAGTATTTATGTATTTATAGATAAAGGTAATGATTGTAGAGATAAAAGAAAGAGCACTTACAATCAGCGATCTAGATTTTTAAAAATCAAGTCGCAAGCGATGAGAAGAAGAAAAAGCCTCGAAGTTGAATTTCGAGACTGGCGGTCTTCCTTCTTCTTATGCGTTGATCTTCTCAATTTTTAGGAATGGGAAAATGATGACGAGGAAGAGACCGAGGAGTTTATTTTTCTCACAGTAGCGGTGTTTTGATATACGGCAGAATAAAGAAAAATGTTTCTGAGCTATTTAAAAGATTTAGGATTCCTTTAAATTTCAAAGCGTCGATAAAATATATTAAATTGCAATATCGGATATTGAGAATAAAATCTGAACAAGAATAATGAGATTTGACAACTATCTCGATATTTGTTTAAAAAAACAAAATAAAAATAAGACTAAAATATTTGGTTTGTTTTATAAAAAAATATTAGACTTGAAGTTGTAGGTTTTTTTTTTAATTACGGCAGAAAAGAAAATGTCAAGGGGTTAAGATTTATCAAATTTTATCAATCCCCCAAAATCAAAACAACAAAAAGAAAACAAGCAAAACAAGCAAACAAACTAAAATAAACAAATAAATTTTATTTTTAATCAGAAGAAAATATTTTCTCTCCTTTTAAAATATTAATAAATATTTGGTTATATAAAAATATGATATTAGTTTTAAAACTTGGGGATTTAAAAATAAAAACTAAAATATTTCAGTCGGGGTTCGAACCTATGACCTATGGAATAGCAATACGGTGTGATAACCAAGATATACAAGAATGGACCATGTATATTATTTGAAAGAATATAAATATATATACAAGTGTTTCAAAGAAAAGAGGCATTGCTTGAAGAAAGAAAAATACAAGGAAAGTGTTGAGATTTTATGGTCGTTACAATCACACTATTACAATATAAATTATTTTATAGCAAGGTGACATAGTGGAGAAATCTAATTAGACGATATAAAGCATAATATTTCATCTATTTTGCTATGGTTTGGATTAAAAGCTCATAACTTGATGTCCCTCTCAACTATCTATGTTTTTTGTTTTACTTGCTTACAGCCATCTTTTGCTGGTTTTGAACTGCCCCAAGTCTCAATGAGTTTCATCTATACTGAAGAACTGGTAAGGCATAAGTAGCCGGTGCATGTGTAGTGAGGGATTCTTGACTTCTATAGATTTTTGTTTCGTTTCTTAGGGTATTTACACATGGTTATAACATGAGATATGTTCTCATGTAATTATGTTAGACCTCATAATTGAAAATATTTGCCTGAAAAAAATTCATGGTGTAACTATAAAATGTAGTTTTGATATATTCTTTTTCTTTTATATTCATTTTCTTGCTTCACTAAACTATTTTTTCAACAATCATGATGGTGATTAAGATTGATATATTACTCACTAGAGTGCAGTAGGAAGCACACAAAAATGATCGCTACAAGATCGTGGATATCGTTGAATAAAAAAATCTAGATAGCAATTATATGGTGGGTTTATCCAGTATAAATATTCAAATGTAGATGGTGTTATGATCATATCTATATTTGTCTATTCATATGCAATCTTTATTCGTATATGTTCTTAACAAAATAGCAAGGCAAGCTTTTTCTATCAAATTATATCCATATATGTATCCGCATCCGTGACTATAAAACGAATATAAATATGTTAATGCCCATACCCGGTCTATATCCAATTCGAATGCAACCATGATTATAAGTGTCTTTTTTTATACTTTTGGAGAAAATTGATGCCCGACATTTTATAATTAAAAAGAGTTTTTTTCCAATTAACTCATATTTTCATTTCATTTTATTTTCTACATTATTTATTAGATAAGGGCAATGCCTCATGTAGAGCAAAATATTGACTTATGATGACAATTTTGTGAGTTTATCTTGCATAGTGATGGAGAAGCAAAAAAAACATAACTCTTTCGTCTAAGAATTGAATTCGGATTGGATGTGGAGCGTATAAAAGCATTACCAAATCTGCACTTAAGATATATATACGTGCATAGTTTGAAAATGAAAAGTCAAATCTGCATTTGAATATGTTGAATATGGATATAAACGAATATTAAAAGTACGGATACGAATCAAAAAGAGTATTAAAAATATTCAAGTCAAAACAGATACGGATGCGGAGGGGTTATGCCTATGATTAAACATTTAAGAAATGAATTTGAATACTTATTTGAACGAGTACTTCAAATATTTAATGAATATAAATATGCATGCAAATAAATATTATATAAATAAATAAATGTTTGCAAATATACTATATATGTTTCTATTTTGCATGAAATATAATAAAGTTAAAAGATACGTTTAAATGCATAACATATAAAATAAGAAAAAAAATATGGTTAACTAAACATCATTGAAAAAATAAATTTAAAAATAACATATTTTTTCGTAAATCTGCCAATAGTTATAGACGTCCGTTTACAAAATCATATATTTGAATATCCATATGTGTATGCAGATAATTTTGCTAAAACTGTATCGGTATTGGTAATCATAAAAATATTTAAATATATATCAATATCAGTATACGACCGAATCCGAAAAATCAGATCTGTCACAAAATGTCCACATAAAAGACCATTTCTACTTAGAATTGGCCTTATTAATCATAAGCAACAAACACTTTTAATTTAGATAAACAAAGGCATAACCTTAATTATACTAATTAAATTGCGCTTCATAATGATATATGTGCACAAATGTATAAATCAAGTTCGAAAATTGACCGAACCCAATCCAGCCGAATCGGAAGGAGGCAATACAAAACACCTTTGTGAATTATGATGCAAGACTAGGCTTGTCAGCGGGTCGTGTCTAGAGTCGGATCCAACCTGGATCCGCTGCAAAAAATAAGGTCCGTAACTGATTCAAAGCTAACAACCCGAACCCGATCCAAATAAATTAAAATCTAATTATGAGTCGGGTCCCGGATAAACTCTGCTCGTACCCGCTTGACTCAATCCGTTTAGTTTATCAGATCTTATTTAATATTTAGTAGACTAAATCATATCCAAAAAAAATATTTAGTTGACTAAACCACATCAACAAAATATTTTGTTGAGTATAAAATAATTTTAGGATTTTTTCATATGTCATCCCCAAAGATTTGGTAATTTCATATTTTACCCCCAAAAGTTGAAAAATTCAAATTTCTTCCCAATAAGTTCTCTGTTAACCAAAACTAACCACAATATCTACTTTGCCGTTAAAATCTAACTTGGATTATGATTTCTAAACCAAGCTTATAAGATAACTAGTTCGGGCCCGAGTTCTCTCTAGCATTTTCTTCTATATGCTTCACTCAAATATCTTTCTTCTCTACAAAAATTCTTTATAGCTTCATCTTCATTTTGTTGTGGGAGTTGTCGTAATTCCTTGAAGAAAGGAGCACAATCCCACCTACTCAAGTATTGAAGAAAAAGAATAATTTAGCTACAAAAAATCCTCCAATTCTGAATGAGATAAATCTCTAGCTTTAGTTGGCCTTTATAATTTTAGAAAGAGAAGAAATGACCATTAGAGGGTATATATATCTTTTACTACCCCTTAAACGGCTCTAAACCACACTGAAAATCTCTGTTTAACGGGTGCTGAATAAAAGTAAATAAAAAACTTATGGGGGAGAAATTTGAAATTTCCAACTGTTGATGGTAAAATATAAAATTGCCTAACTTTTAAGGGTGATGTATGAAATAACACAATTTTAACCTAAAATTTCCTATTTCCTTTTTCTACATCCATCTCTACCTCTGATTCTCTTTCAATAGTTCAAACTTAAATATTTTAATTTTCCTAAATCGCTCTTCTTTATGTCTTATTTATTCATCTCTCGGTGGCATAAAATTCATTACATTTCTTGTTTATATTCTTTTAACCAATATAATTTGATCATTTCAAATAAAATTTATTATATTATGACTATGAAAAAAGTGAAGAATCTGGATTAACGAGTCTGAGACTCTGATTAGGGTTTTAATGCTTCAGAATTGGATCCATTCAATCTAGACCCCATTCGATAACTGGAAGCTTCAAGATAAACGGATATGGATATGGAACCTATCATTCCAAATCTGACCCAACCCATTGGCATGCTTGTGCTGGATGGACCGGCGATTCTTCAAAATGATCGCCAAGTTTTTGTCGAGATCGGCAAAGATTGATCTATTTCATGCCAAGACATACTGAATCACAACAATTCAGGCCAAGTTTGGTCGAGTTAGTCCTTAATGCCGCTTCAAGATACAAAAGAGTTTATTTAGCATAGGTTAAATAAAAAATTGCGGATATTTAATCATTAGTCTGATGAAGATCAGAGATTTCCGTTGATTTTCCAATTTCCATGATAACACAGATTCAAAAAAGAGACGGGTGTAGTTGGATATATGCCGACATATTTAGGACTCAAGGAACAAAGTATTAAGAACCAGAATCTGGTCTTCTCATTACAAATCAAAGATTATCATGACTGTATCGATTATAACATTGTCACCTCCCGGTATTGGTTCTTCCTATTCATGACTATAGATATTAGTATCGTTTTGCAACTTCAAGGTTTTCTCCTTTTTCTTTAATTCATTTTCATCATCTTCTCCTTCAGTTTAGTTCTGTGAGAGTTCCTAAGAGGACTCTATATTGTTTCTTCCTTTATTTCTTTGAAACGTTTGTATTGAACGTTTTAGTAATTTAAATTTTATAAGACGTGCTTAATCATACAGCTCACTTTAAAAGTATAACAATTTTACTAATTTATATAATTTTTCTAAAGCAACCAATTAAAACAATCTGAGATAGCCAATGCAGCCAACATTTTGATTCCAATCCAAAATATATCGGTTCGATAACAATCTCGATCTCGAGATTTCAAATCCTAGTATTATTATGTTTTAATAACTAACTAACAAGCTCATTTCAGCACACTATGTAGTAAGACATTTTGTATGGTGCTAAATGAATTATATGGAAGCATCAGATTAGAAATCTTATATGAAATAATAAAATCTTAAATATTTCACTTATTATCTATTTATGAGCTGTCTATATAAAAGAATTCTTTGTTAATAATTTTAATGGTTGTTGTATTTAAAAAATTGCATATAGTTGCTTAATTTAGGATTACAAATAAATGCCACCACTATATAAATTCCACATAAAATAGCTATGCAAGATCAAAATTAACCTTATTAATCGTAAGCAAGGAACACTTCAACTATGAAAGGATGTGTATCGGGACTCCTTCACTCTACTAATCTCAATTATACTGATCAAATTACACTACATAATAATGTATGAGTGTACAAATGTATGTATATTATGTTTTAAGAACCAACTAAGAAGCCGTTTCAATATTCTTTAAATGTAACAGCAAGAAATTAAGTGTAGCCTACTAGATAAATTTTGTGGGAGCTTTAGTTGTCTATGAACTGAAAAAATTCCATATATTATTTGTTTATGATTTATCTAAAATAAGAGAAATCTTAATTAAGAATTTTAGTGGTTGCTTGTTTTAGCAAAATGTACATAGTTGCTTAATATAGGGTTTTAGAAACTCATTTGTATGTCTGTTTAGGCATATTGCAGCTTTAGGAGTATTTCCAAAGTTGTATCAGCTGTTTTTATATAAGATTATAAGTATCGAGTTATGTTTATATAGAGCTCAACTCTGCCATTCGATTGTAAAATATAAAGCTCCTTAATTGTGTTTGGGTGTGAAATTCCAGCTATCCCTTGCTTAGTTTCTTCTAATCTCCTTTACTCAACCTCTCTAAACCCTAACCACTGTGCTACAAGGCTACAGCTCTCCTAGTAAAAATCATCGAAGCTTCCTTTCAACCCCATCCATCAATTCCTTTCTCAACCCTTCCATGCAGTTCGCTTAAGCCGACCCAACATACCTCAATCATTGCCCCAGCACCCTCATTCACAAGCCTCAGAATGTGGCTCCGACCCCGCCAACACCTCTACCCAACAGCCCATTCCACCAGCACCAATTGTTGTATGTCGCCGCCCTCTGGTCTAAGACAAAAAAAAACTCCACGTCATCTACATCATACGTTTCATTGCTAGAATTTGTTTGAGTTGTGGACTGGTGTTGTGCTTAATTTGAACTTGCGGGAGCCACAAGCCTATTGGTTAGAATTTGAAATTCTAACTACTAATCAACTTAAGAATAAATGGATCGATTTTCTCATTTATCAGAATTTTAGATCTGAACATATTTTTTTCTAAAATATGCGTTATTGAGATTATTCTGAAACTCATGGTTAAATTTACGCTCTTCAAATAAAGATCGTCATACAATTATCATGGGCCAAAAACCAAGAACAAGATATTGGGGTCTATACTAGTTAAATGACAACATAAAAGGACTAAGCAGAGAAACAAAAAAGGCTATATGGAAACAAAGGATGAAATAATGATATCCACTCACCTGATGATGAACAAGCGACAGAGCAAGGGGTAATGGGGGCCATTGAACCAGCCAAACCAAGCACCTTTGAGGTCGTCTCGCTATTACTCGATCCCTCTACCTTCTGCTTCTCATACATCGCCAATCCTTGGCCCCATGTAAGCCTTGGCTTCTTTCTTACCCGCAAGCTCTCAAAAGACCCTGCCACCGTTTCTTCCCCAAGTTTTGCCACCGTAACCTCTAATGATCCCTTCCGAACCTCTTGGCCCTCTTCAGTCTCTATAGATGAGATCGAACCTCGACGCTTCCACTTCAAAAGTTTCCAGCCAGTCAAACCAAACGAGCTCTCTTGATCCCGATCCTGATCCAATGGCTGATCGTCATCATCACCACTGTTCTTATCGTAAAGATCTTTCAATGGAAGAGGGGGAGGAGGAGGGCTAATAGGAGCAGCAACTGACCTCATTGGAGCTATGTGGCGGCGAATCGGCGAACGCCGGAGATATCCACGGCTCTCCCTCCTGCTACTCCTTCCTCCGTTATACCTGCCGTTCGAAGACCGGAAACCGTCATCATACCTTGACGGCGTCCATTCCCGCCGATGATAACCTACAAAAAATATTCAAGAAAGCGTTAGATCACAAGAAACCACCCTAGGTGTACGTTTTTTAAAAAAAACACAGATTCAGAAAGATTAGGGTTTACTTGATGGAGGATGGCGAGGCGCACGCCACCGAGATGTGAGTTGCACATCGCCGGCGCTGATCCTATCGTGCTTCCGATATCTGAAGCCAATGTCGTTGCGATCCCAAGGGAAGGATTCAGGCGGCATGAAATTGCGCCGCATCGATGGGGCATCGATCGCCCCTGTCATCAGCATCTAGGGTTTTCTATCTGAATCGAAATTAGAGGGATAAATAAGAGAAAGAAGCAATGGAATTGGGGGGAAATTGAGGGAAAAGATTGGATTTTTAAGTAATACTTGCAGCTGAGGGCGGAGAAAGCGTCGCCGGCGTTTGGCTCTGGGCATTCCCTCTTCGGGGAAAAATAGATAGAGCTGGTAAAAATTAATCCACCTTTTACTTCTATTAATTGATTAATCTCAAAAATCTATTCGGCTACGGGTGCGCTTTTCTTCGATTTTGGACAATTTTTTGGAACAAAACATATTAAATTAATACTGTTAAAAATAAACAGCTTTCAAAATATATTACAAAAATAGGCCATTTTCTACTACTGGGCGCGTTTAAAATTTTTTTTTAAGGGTCGCAGTTTGAAACCGCGTCCATTACAATTATCAATGGGCGCACTTTCAAAATGCGTCTATATATTTTCCTGAAAATCAATGCGATCTATTTCTTTTTCTCATTCCTCTCTATTCTCTCTCATTCATCTTTCTCTCTCTCTCTGCTCGGTCACTCCCCTCTCTTACTTAGATACTCTCTCTTCACCTCTCTCTCTCATCTATCTCTTCCCTCCCCTTCCTTCCCGATCTCTTTTCTGTTGGATATAGTGCCCTCAAGTCAATTATTGTAATCGCAGGTTGGCGATTATGATGATCGTGGGTGGACCTATACGGATAGAACAATCTTACTCGAGATAATGATATGCTATCTGGTTTGACTTTATCATTACGTACATGTCTTGTGGGGTATAGCATATCACTATTACATATTGATAGAGCCTATAAGATTCATGCTTGAGTATCATGGTTATTATGACGATCGTACTTGTGAGAACTGTGTAGTCTATAAGCATATCTTTAAATGTCTCTGGTCGTGGGAATATCGAGACCAGACATCGATATTCCAGAGTAGGCTAGTGTATACGTTTCTTGATCCCGACGAGGGGCGATGGCGGTCCCACGACCATTGGTATTAGTCAGTCACCGAGATTGTATACATGTGCTCGTTAGGTTATGAGCTACACTGGATGGACTCGCCGAGATCATACTAGATAGCATTATACCTATCGTCAGGTAGCAGGTCTCTGGTGGCATTAGTACAGGCTAGTCTATCGACCCAAGATCGTCATTTGTTTTGTGTGAGTTCCCACTGTACTTTGATTACTACCCTACGACGGCTCAAAAGAGTCACACAAACAGGTATTAGTTGGGTACAGCCCCGAGCCACATGGAGGCAGTGAGCAGATTGCGAGAATTCATCTCTCCCGGTATTGGGGGTTGATGTCACACTGTGCCCGGTTGGCCATCACCATAAAGAGCTGGCCAGACAGATGAGATTTACGGATTCGGATCAGTAGTTTCTCGGATGGTGATGGGCTTGATATCGGCACGACTTATTACGTTATTAGGAGTCTGACTTTTACCACCCTCCTAGACACAATATGCGACAGTTTTTGACGAACAAATCGAACTATACGGTGCATATCACTTATAGACTCGGTAGGGGTTTGGACGGGCTTGCATGTTGATCTTCTTTTCGCTCGATACCTGTGTAGCCGTTACGTACAGCTAGTGCCGCTGACGGGCTTGTAATTAAACTCATTGCCAGCATATTGTCGAGTTTTCAGAGTCCCACACAGAGGGGTTTTCCCGGTCCAGGCGATATGATGTAGATGACGTACGTTGATACGTACAGGGATCTGATTAAATGTGTGTAATAGCTACACGGATTTTAATCGGACAATTAATAATACTAGCCGGCTTAGAATTAAGCCGGATTATTAAATCAGGTATACATTTAATAATTTATATATATATATATATATATATTAGTATTATGTTCACTATTCATTTCTCTCTTGGCTATTCGTATTTTTATACGGATACGCGCATATGTATTTCGATACATAAAATTTTATCACGTTCTATGACATGAACCATAATAAGAATATCGTTGGGGCGTCCCCTACTCAGCGACGCGCTACATCGGATCCCGGATGTAGTGTTAAATATGCAGGGGTTTCTGAGTCGTCGTCCGGAAGCGACGCGCTATATCGGACCCCGGGTGTAGTGACAAATAAGTAAAGGTTTCATAGGATCCGTCTACCTTCTTGGAACATAGGTTCCCTTACGGGTAAACTAACAGAATTAGTGGAGATGATGATTAGGAGGAGAGTTGGTTTTATGTGTTTGCAAGAAACTAAGTGGGTAGGTGAAAATGGTAGAGTCATGGAGTCTTAGGGTTATAAGTTTTGGTATATAGGTAGAAATAAAAATCGTAATGGGGTGGGCACAATTATAGATAGACGGTTGCTTAAGGATGTAGTTGAGATTGGGAGAAAAGGTGATAGAATTTTACTGGTTAAGCTTATTCTAGGCGGGGAGATTCTTAATGTTATTAATACTTATGCACCACAGATAGATCTTGATGACGCTAGTAAGCGTCTATTTTGGGAGAATTTAGACAAGAGAGTGTAAATGATACCTAGTGGAGAGAAGTTATTTATTGATGGTGATCTCAATGGACATGTAGGTACTAATCATAGTGGATTTGATACTATCCATGGAGGTTTTGGTTTTGGACAAAGGAATGAAGCAGGTAGCTCAATTCTAGATTTTGCCTTATCTTATGACTTGATCTTAGCAAACACTTGGTTTAGGAAAAGTGAGTCTCGTCTTATCACCTTTAGGAGCAGATCAAGTGCAAGTTAAATAGGATTTTTTCTGATGAGAATGATAGATAGAGATTGTTGCATCGACTGTAAGGCAGTGCCAGGTGAGAGTGTAACCACTCAATATAGACTTTTAGTTCTAGCTTTTCGATTTAGAAGAGGATCTAGGAAGATTAGACGTAAGATAGAACCTATAATTAAGTGGTGGTGATTGAAAGAAGGTAACCAAAAGACTTTTATAGATCGTGTAGTTCAAGAGGCGGATTGGCGGTTTGAAGATGATTCAGACAGAACATGGAACAAGATAGCTAGTTGTATCAAGAGGGTAGCTAGAGATCTACTTGGTGAGTCGAGAGGTGGTGCTCCACCATCTAAGGACACATCATGGTGGAACGAAGAAGTAAAGCCTGCTATTAAAATCAAGAGAGATTCTTATAAAGATTTGAAGAAAAGTAGAGCTGCGGAGAGATTTGAGAAGTATAAAATAGCTAAAAAGGAAGTTAAGAAAGCTGTTCGGGAAGCTAAACCTAAGGTCTACAAGAAGGTGTACGAAAAGTTGGACACTAAGGAGGCTGAAAATGATATATACTGAATTGCTCGGATGCGCGAAAAGAAGACCAGAGACTTATGTGCAGTGAAGTGTGTCAAAAATGAAGATCAGAAGGTTTTAGTTCAAGATGAGAATATCAAGGAAAGATGGAGAGATTATTTTGACAAATTATTCAATGAGAGTTTTACTAAGAATTTGGATGAACTTGTCATTCAATCTCAATATATAAACCATGATTTCATGCGTAAAATAAGAATACCAGAGGTTAAAGAGGCTTTGAAGAGAATGGGATCAAGAAAAGCGGCTGGTCCAGATGGGATTTCTATCGAGATTTAGATATGCTTAGGAGAAATAGGCGTTAAATGGTTGACAGATCTATTTAATAAGATTTGACATACCCAAAAGATGCTAAATGAGTGGAGAAAAAGTACTCTTGTACCTATCTACAAGAACAATGGTGACATTCAAAATTGCTCAAACTACCGTGGAATAAAACTTATGTGTTACACCATGAAGTTTTGGGAGAGAGTGATTAAACACGGGCTAAGAAAGGATATTAAGATAACAGAGAAACAGTTTGGGTTCATTTCTGGACGATCAACGACATAGGCTATTCATCTGCTTCGTCAACTTGTCGAGCGTTTTCCAGAGAGAAGAAAAGATTTGCATATGATATTTATTGATTTAGAGAAAGCGTACAGCAAGATACCTAGAGAGATATTATGGGAGACAATGATGAAGAAGGGGGTCCTCGTCAAGCATATTGATATAATCAAGGACATGTACGATGGTGTAGTGGCAAATGTCGGAACTTGCGGCGGTCTAACGAGCGATTTTCCGGTTACAATTGGCTTACATCAAGGATTTGCATTAAGTCCATTCCTGTTTACCATCGTGACGGATGAGCTTACTAAAACTATATAAGATGAGGTACCTTGGTGTATGCTATTCGCTGATGATTGTTCACCGCCGGAAGATGGACCGGGACGTTGGGACGTCTTGCCTGAATTCTGGGGGCAGATGCTATTTAGATTTATCCGTCCACCTCTCCGAAGATGCCAAGTTAATTTATGGCACCGTATATCGGAGGTTTGGATGGATGCGACCGTTGTAGCAGACTTTATCAGATTCCCCCTCGTTTGTGAGGGTTTTTTTGATCGCGGGGACGCTCTTCCCTGCAGGCGTAAGCCCCTGCAGTTAATTACGTTACCACATTGCGATAACCACTTTCTCCTGCTCCAGAAGTTCACTTCGTGTCGTGTGTGTTTTTGTTTGTTTTGGTTACCCGTGGATCATATACGGAGACTAGTTTATGTCGTCGCCCGTAGGGCGTGGATTAGTCCAAATCAGTATATTTTTAGATTTGGGTTTGGGTTGATTTAAGGATCGTTAATCTGGTTTGGGATTAAGATCAGCTTAAACATATGAGCATTTGGGCTCGATTATTTTAGTTTAAGGACACCGCGATCCATTATCGCCATATTTGAGGCGAAATGTTAGTTTAAGGACGTTTCGGTCCTTTATCGCCGTATTTAGGGGCGAGTATTAGTTTAGGGACATTTCGGTCCAACATTCCCATTTTGGGGACGAATGTTAGTTTAAGGACATTTCGGTCCGTTATTCATCTTGCACGCACGTGTATTTGTTATGTGACGAAGTGAATAATGGAGTTATGGAATGTGCCCAATTTAGGGCACGATTCGATTTGAGGCGTGCACATCAGTTTGGAAGTGTATCAACGAAAGAAGTTATTGGTCGTCGGGACCCGCCACCTCTCTGAAGACGTTGAGGAATTACAACGACATGTATCAGAGATGTACCCTTTTGAACCAAGTCCCGTATTTGAGGGGAAAACGGTTGTTGTGGAACTAAGAATCATTAGTCATATTTGAGACTAAGATTACTTTAGGAGACATAGGATGAATATCATTTTGGATTTCATCAATGGGAGACTACTAGTCATTTTTGAGACTAAGATCAGTTAGGGAAACCATGAGCAATATGAGCTCGGTTGATTTAAAATCAAAGAGGCCTAACCTCAGGAAATTTAACCGATTTGGGCTGAGATATAATTACTCCACAGTGCTAAGCACCGAGACATACAGTGCTCATGTGCGTTTCACGTGGGCACTGGATTAATGCTAATCACTAGAGTTCTGTGGCGCTCACGTGTGAAACACGTGAGGCCCCCAAATATGGGGCACTACCCCACTTTTACAGAAGTGCTAAGCATTTGATTAGCAACCTCGTGCAAAACACGTGGCTGTTTCTTTTGGGACGGCTACCTAATTGATAAAGAAGTTTTTCTTTGCTTTTTAGGCGCCCACGTGAGAATTACGTTAGGCAGTTTTAACTTTGTTTTTTTCTTATTTTGAGCACTCACGTGAGAAACACGTGAGACGGTTTTAACTTTGCTTTTGCTTATTTTGAGCCTCACGTGAGAAACACGTGAGACTCCATAACAATGTTGAGACGTCAAGTTATCCTTATTGTTTGTTTACAGAGATTGTAACAACCCTAAACTTTATGTACAGAATTTTTGTAAAGTACAAAAATGAGTACTTAGCCTGAGCACAACTTAAAAGTATTTCTTGTTTAAGAACAGCAAGAAATAGCTTGTAGCTCATTGTTAAAGCCTTGCACTGCTGTGTCGTATCCCCTGTGTTCGAATCCTATCAGCCATATATTATTTTTAATGATTTTTCTTTTAAAATTTTTTGGAAGCCCAAAAGTTGACACGTGCAATACACGTAAAAATGAAAAGTCACTAAAATCAAATATGTGGAACATAACATATGAACAGCCGATAACACGTGGCATCAATCCAGAGCCCCACACCCACCTAATGGCCGACGAGATGGAGCCCCAGACCGGCGCCGCCAGGCCCCCGTGGGAAATGCTCTCAAATTTTTCCTCAACACCCCTTGGCCTCCCCCACTACTCCTCTTCTGTTTGTTTTTCTTGCAATTAAGCAAAGGATTAAAAATCACCATCAAACCAATGTTTTAATACATTTTAATTCTCATTTTTAATTCCCTAAACCCTAATTCTATTCTATAAACACCACCCCATACCTAGCCCTCTCTATTCTGAAATCTATCATCAAAACTCTCAAATTTTTCCAAGTCAAATTAGTTGTACAAGTGGAGTTAGCCCAAGGTCATCTTCCGGCGACGACTCGGGACAAATCCGGCGACACCGCGACTCCACGAAGCTCTCAAACCCTTCCTCTACCTCCCCTCTCTCATCTAATCCAGTAAGTCCCCTCTCCTCTCCTGTCTTCCCTATTAAAAGAATTCTCTTATCAAAACTCATTGGAAGCGGAGTTATTCCGACTTCCGATTTTAATTTTGTTAAAAACGCAACTTTTCTTAATAACCAAATATCCATATTGTTACATCTTGTTTAGTAATTTTAAAACAAACATTTAGAACAAGTTCAATTCAAAATACAATGTTATACAACTTTTATTTCATTTTTACGATTAAACACCACAAAGTTTACTTATGGTATCATTTCATCATATTTGCTCATATCACTTTTAGAAAACTCACGAGGTAATGACCTAGCTCATCACAACACTCATCATGACACAGCACGATGGCTTTTGGAACAATATTTTGTGGGATAAATACAATTTTACAATAAAATACCTTAAACTAATAAAACCGTATTCTTTAAGATTGTTTTAATTAAATTCCTTGCAATTAAGCCTCTACAACCCATTTTGGAGAACCCGATTTGGATGGTGCAGATTATCGCACATCCTTGGGACTAGTAGAGCGAGATGCAGACCTCCTCATGGAGCATCCGATCTCGATGGAATTTTTAATACAATTTTTAAGAATAATATGATTTTCTATTTAATAAATAAATTCTATTTTTAATAATTATATAATTATATATATATTATCAAAATATCTATTTTAAATATATATATAATAAATTCCATGCTTTCTAAACAAAGGAATCACAAATTTCATGAATATATCATCATAAATCCATACAATTCCAATTTACACTAAAATACCATATACTATTCAATTTAGGTTTATAATCATTAGAATACTTCACATTTAAAAATTACATCCATGAAAACCCTAAATACGATAAATAAACACTTGAGAAATATTTTGAAAGTATACTAAAACTATTTTTCATAAAACACCCTCAAGTTTATTAATTTACAATAAGGACCCTAGTGTAGGGTTACTAGGCAGTCATACAAGGGTCTATAAGGCATCAACCATGCCCGATTTAAAGTTTAGACTTGCCAAACAACCCAAAGCGAGGATCTTTGCTAGATAATTAGAGTTACACATGCAAGTAAATATCTTTACAACTAAGAGTGAGAGATTACAACCTGTATAGTCCGCTCCTTCGCTTCATAAGCTCCGAGTAGTCGTCCCTTCACCGCGATCCATGATCTCCCGGACTCAAGAGAAGCTCCACAACCCGAATGATCCATGCTAGCTTGTAGTCTTCCTTTTCTCCGATGATCTACCTTGAAGTTTGTTTAACTCAAGCTCTCACTCACTAATCAAGTGAACACCCTAATCTAATTGGCTAGATTAGATGAGGATGATAAAGTAGGATTTATGCTCTCTTTTATTATCAAATTCTCACATTAAATCATCACTAAAGAAAAACCTAGAAAGCTTTTGTGAGCTCAAGGAAGAAGAAGATGAAGGAATTTTCTTTTGTGATGAATAATGAAATTTTTGTTAATCATTACAAATGCAACCATGGTTGATAATGAGAAGGCTAACCATTGTAGAGACTTAACCATAGTCAAAGGGTTTGGGTTGGGTTAACAATGACTCCACAAGAATACAAAGAGAAAAGATAAAGGCAAAGCTTCATGAAGCTTCATGAAAAAGCTAACCCAAATGCTAACCCTAATCCAAACCCTAACTAGGTTAAACTCAATAAATTATGTTGCATTTGTAATCCTAACTTGTTACAATATTATATATCACATATACAATATTTAATGTAACAAAAGAAAATAATACAATTAACATACATCGCATATATATCAATATATTATCTGGTGAGAAAATGAATCAATAAAGCGAGCCAATATTAGATAATGTAATGCAATATATCATATATATAATTATATATTAAATTATCGAATCAAATATAACCGACTAATATATCATGTACCGATTCATCGAATCAACACTTGATCCGATGACCCAGCTCATATCAAAATATCGCGAGAATATAATACGGTATCTCATATTGCATTATCCTCGGTCATGCGCATATCACATATGTGCTCCTACTCCGTTTTGCCTGAGTCAAGAAACCTCTGTGGAGGACTCTAAAGAATCGTCAATACGCCGGTAGCAGGTGATGATCATATCAAACACCCACATGCTGCAAGCGGTCAGCTAAACGTAACAGCCACCCAGGTATTGAGCGATCAGAAGATCAACAACCAAGCCTGTACATTCTCCTATGAATCCAATCAGTAACACTCCCGTACAGTCCGGTCTCTTCGTCTGATATGTTGCATATCTAGTCTAGGGGTTGTATACGTCAGACCCCAGTAACCGATAAGTCTATTGATGTGAGGCTCATAACAGGTCGAGAAACTACTGGTAACACTTACCAGTAAATCTCTATATCAGCCCTGGCCAGGGACTTCCAGTTACAGCCAATCGAACACAGCACAACATCAACTCCCTATACCGGGAGAGACGAATCCCCTCCTATCACTTATTACCTCCATGTGATTCGGGACTGCACCCAAAAGCCATCGTTTTGCACGCCCTCTTGGACGTGGTAAGGTGGAAATCAAAGTACAGTGAGAATCACACAAGACTTTGTGACGATCTCGGGTCTACAGACTACCCTGTACCAGTGTCACCGGAGAACCGCCATCTGACGTGAGGTATAATACCATCTGGGAGTTCTCGGCGAGTCCGTCCAGTGTACTCAGTCTGCACTGAGCACCTGTACACCATCCTTGATGTCAAACACCGATGGATATGGGATCATCCATTGCCCATCATATGGGTCAAGATGCGTATACGCTAGTCTACACTGGTGTATCGATGCCCTGTCTCGACACACCCTCGACTAGGAACAGTTATAGGATGTACTCATCGACTACCGTGGCCCCACTAGTATGATCTCATCATAGTCCAAGTAGTCGAGTACAGATCCTAAGGGCTTTATCAACATGTGAGAGTAAGACACTAAACTAATACAAGTCAACATGTTAAGATAAAGTGAAACCAAATAGCATACTATCATGACGAGCAAGAAAGTCCTCTCTATATATATCCAAGCATCCATTATAATATACATCATATGTACAACAATGGCCTCTAGGGCATATACATAACTAACAATCTCCCACTTGCACTAAGGCCAGCTGCTGTGGTATCTCATACCTAGCATCCCGAATAATCTCTCAAACTGTATCTGGGGAATGGCCTTCGTGAGTGGATCCGCAGTGTTGTCCTTCGTATTTACTCTCCTGACCTCGATCTCCCGGCGATCAACTATCTCCCTGATCAGGTGATACCGCCTCAGAATATGTCTGGACTTCTGATGGGACCTGGGTTCCTTGGCCAAAGCCACAGCTCCGTTGTTATCACAATACAGAGGTATTGGATGCTCAATGGATGGAACCACACCAAGTTCAGTAATGAACTTCTTTATCCAGACAGCCTCTTTGGCAGCATCGTTGGCAGCGATGTATTAAGCCTCTATCGTCGAGTCTGCAACGGTATCCTGTTTGGAACTCTTCCAATATACCGCCCCTCCATTGAGGGTAAAGACAAATCCCGAGTGCGACTTAGAGTCATCCTTATCACTTTGGAAGCTTGAATCGGTAAAGGACTCCACCTGGAGTTCTCCGTTACCATACACCAAGAACATCTCTTTAGTCCTTCGCAAGTACTTGAGAATGTTCTTCACAGCTGTCCAGTGACTCTCTCCAGGATCTGCTTGATACCGACTCACTACACTTAGTAAGTATGCTACATCGGGTCTGGTACATAGCATCACATACATGATAAAGCCTACTGCCGAAGCATATGGTATCCTTTGCATGCGAGCTCTCTCCAAATCAGTCTTGGGAGACATCTTTTTGGAGAGAGTGAGTCCAGAGACCGTGGGTTGGTTCCCACGCTTGGATTCTTCCATACTAAACCTCTTTAGTATGGTATCAATGTACCTGGATTGGGACAATCCCAATATCCGTTTAGATCTATCTCTATAGATCCTGATTCCCAGTATGCAGGAGGCATCACCAAGATCTTTCATTGAGAATCTTTATGATAAGAAAACTTGACAGAATGCATCATAGGAACATCATTTCCTATCAAGAGTATGTCATCCACGTACAATACGAGGAATACAACCTTACTCTCTGCAACCTTCTTGTAAATACAAGATTCGTCTAAATTTTTGATGAAGTCAAATTCTTTGACTACAACATCAAAACAGATGTTCCAACTCCGCGATACTTGCTTTAACCCATAGATGGATTTAAGCAGTTTGCACACCTTTCCGCTGCTCCCACTATCTACGAAGCCCTTTGGCTGAGTTATGTACACGCACTCTTCTAAATCACCGTTTAGAAAGGCGGTCTTAACATCCATTTGCCAGATTTCGTAGTCATAGTATGCAGCAATGGCAAGTAAGATCCGAATGGACTTAAGCATAACCACTGGAGAAAAAGTTTCGTCATAATCCACACCTGGTCGTTGACGAAAACCCTTTGCAACAAGTCTAGATTTGAAAGTCTCAACTTTTCCATCTACACCAATTTTCTTTTTAAAGATCCACTTGCTCCCAATGGGTTTTACCCCTTCAGGAGCATTTTCCAAAGTCCATACTTTGTTGGTGTACATGGATTCCATCTCAGATCGCATTGCATCCAGCCATTTCACAGAGTCACCACTCGTGATGGCCTACTCGAAACTAGTCGGGTCATCATCTTCCATGATGCAATCCTCGCTCACACCATCAATGAGAAAACCGTAGTATCTTTCAGGTAGATGAGAAACCCTACTAGATCGGTGGAGAGGCTGGGGTTCGTCGGGTACTACTGAATTCTCTGGTTCCAATAAATCATCAGTTGTAGTTTGCGGTGCCGGAACCTCTTCCAGCTCTACCTCTTTACCACTAATTTCTTTTGCAAGAAATTCCTTTTCCAAAAAGGTGGCATGTTGAGCAACAAACACTTTTTGTTCCTCAGCATGGTAGAAAAAATATCCTTGAGAATTCTTTGGATATCCCACAAACTTGCAAAGAACTGATCGTGTCTCGAGTTTGTCCGGATTTTGCATTTTGACATAGGCCGGACAACCCCATATCTTAACTCTTTTAAAATATGGTCTCTTCCCACTCCATATCTCATATGGTGTGGTAGGTACAGATTTAGATGGAACTAGATTCAATAGGTATATGGCTGTCTCAAGCGCATACCCCCAAAAGGAAATAGGTAACTTAACATCACTCATCATAGAGCGTACCATATCTAATAGGGTGCGATTCCTCCGCTCCGATACACCGTTGTGTTGTGGTGTGTAAGGAGGAGTAAGCCGAGAGAGAATCCCATTCTCTTTTAGATAATCCAGAAAATCATTGCTCAAGTATTCTCCTCCTCGATCAGATCGAAGGATTTTAATACTTTTGCCCGTTTGGTTCTCTACTTCGTGCTTATATTCTCTGAATTTCTCAAAAGCTTCAGACTTGTGTTTCATCAGGAACACATATCCGTATCTACAGAGATCGTCAGTGAATGTAATGAAGTAAGAAGAACCGTTCCTGGCATGCGTAGACATGGGACCGCATACATCACTATGTACCAGTCCTAAGAGTTCCTCAATTCTTTTTCCGTGTCCACTAAACGGAGGTTTGGTCATTTTTCCTTTGAGACATGAATGACAAGTTTCATAAGATGATAATTCGAACGGATTCAAATATCCATCCTTATGTAACTTAGCTAGTCGTGTCGCATTGATATGACCAAGTCTACAATACCATAAGAAAGATTCGTTCATTTCTGAACTTTTCCTCTTGTGTGTGTTTTGTATATTAAGGACTGTATTTTGATTGAGAATGAATATGCCATTATGTAACGAGCCTGATCCAATCAACTTTTGATTTAGGAAGATGTTCATAACATTATCCTGTATTACAAAATTATATCCTTCTTTATTTAATAAAGAAACTGATATAATGTTGCATATCATGTTCGGTATATAATAGCACTCATTCAGAATCAGTGTATTACTACTTGGTAATATAAGGTGATATTCGCCAACTGCTTTGGCTGCAATATGTGTACCATTCCCTACTGTTACGGAATGATCACCCTTTCCCAGTTCTCTACCTTTACGTAGCCCATGTAACAAATTACATATGTGGGATCCCGATCCAGTATCTAATACCCAGGACGTAGGGTGAACTGAGAAACAGTTCTCAATAACTAACACACCCGAAGAAGGTGCATCAACATACATGTTCTCCTTTTGGGCGGCGTGAGAATCCAGATATTCTCCTATTCCCTGTTCAGTCTTATAACTCTTATAAGAAAGAACGGGACCAACGTTCCCCTGCTCAGTATAATAAGCGGGTTCAGTCAATACATCCATATTATTATCTTGATTATGGCCTGACATGGTCGCTACCTGGAGAGAGAGAGAGAAGAAAACACTTTAGCGTATGCTCTTGCAAGATTAGATTGGTTATTATCTTATCTAATTAGGATGTCTCCCACTGTTTTTATCAAATGTTCCTTCAAACCCTAAAAGGTAAGATTAGCCGGGATTAATTACACCCTACAATTTCATCAATCTTTCAGCCAGATCAGTGTCGGTACTTGAGGGAGGTTCCCCGCGCTTTCGCACGGACCTAATTAAAGTAAACCTCGTTTTCCCAGAGGCATAACCTCGTTAACACCTTTCTAGACACCTACTTGATCGGTTAATTGTCCTGTGTAAAATTCTTCCAGGAGTAACTCTTACTCGCAGTGGGTATCAGGATCCAACTATCTCATAGGAGGTATGCAATCTCATTGCAAATTTCAATACTTGAAATTCCCGATAATGCTTTTGCCCCTAGCGATTTATGACCTTGACTAAGTCAACAAACCATAAATCGCAAGTCAAGTTCAACCCGTACATTTCCCGATTGAATTAAACCCACCCGTACGACCCTTGATTAAGTCAACAAGGCCGTACGACTACCCTAATCCAATCACATCTCATGTTTTAGCAGATAAACACTATTTAGCTACCGTACACTACGCCTTGACTAAGTCAACAAACGCAGCACGAATACTAACCAGTCTCTATCTGAAATGACGGAGGGCTACGCAGGTTTTTCAGAAAACCATGAGCGTAATGAACTTGATATCGTTGTAGAAACAAGTGATTTTGAAAAGGAGTGTTTTTTAGGCTTTTCTAGTTTCGCTAAAGAGGTCACTCCCGGTGAAGGGATCTCGGCTCTTTCCCCATCGAATAAGGTGCAGGGTATATTATATATACCTCTGTGCAAAGCAAGAACTATATAAGCTGTCAAAAACTAAACCGTGAGTTTGTAGCATCTGGCAGTTTCGCTAAAGAGGTCACTCCCGGTGAAGGGATCTCGGCTCTTTCCTCACCGAATAAGGTGCAGGGTATATCATATATACCGCTATGCAAAGCAAAACTGTAGCTACCCTTTTTAAAAAGTTTTGATTCTACAACATCTTTTAGGTTCTTTTCTTTTTATTAATCTCATTAATATATCCCATCAGCTTATACTTTCTAAGTATCACAGTAGAAACGAAAGCAGTAATATTTATATATCAACATATATATATATAGTATAAGTATTCGTCTCAGGCAGTAATATGATCTCATCACAGAACATTGCAGCAGAAGAACATATATGAAATATTGGATTTACTAGCATGACCGTGTTTTAATACGAGCCTGTATAAAACACGGATTCCACGGTCGCGATGAATAGCCAAACCCACATCCCTAGACCCCTACGAGAGCGGCAAGTAACACTGCCAATTCTAGGGTTAGGAGACCCGGTCTCGACTCCTCGAGATGGCCTCCCACTGGACCCTAGAACCCGGTTACTTATGCTCCCTTCCTTGGGTCTACCTAATGCGGAAAAGTAAATAATATACACTGGTGACATCAACCTCATCCCGGAAGTGCCCCAATAAAAGAATATTACATACAAATGAATTTTACATGAATGGAAATAAAAAACCTTATCTCACATAAACCCCCCGGCTATTGAACACGACGATCCAATATAACATATCACAGCAACACATAATATCTCATATCATCAACGTAAGCAAGTATGCATACACCGATTGTCGTTGATGTATAGCAACGAAAACCGGCGATACAACTACATACTACACTTACGGTCACAGAATTTTTTTTGTAAAACTACAACATTTGGAATCCACAATCTCTTTAGACATCGTAAATCCGAAATATCACATACTTCGCATTTCATGCCTAACTATATGAATTCCACATATTGTATCACATTCCAGATAAATAGACAATATTAAACTTTCCGATGGAATAATCAAACACCCAAAATTTCCCAAATGGCTCAACACTTGAGCGGAGTTTAAAAGCATCCATCATATGCCACAGTACCAATGGTCCAGCCGTAGAAGGGTCAAGCCAACGCCTCACATGTGGCAACGCTGTACTGCCCCAAACCCTAAGCTTTAGAGGCGGTTCAGACGGTCACATAATCAAGTTAAGGTTTGTGTTCTTTTAGAGGGTCCACCGCGTTACTTGCACGTTTTTCCGAAAGATTTAAACTCAAGAAAAATTCAACACTTGAAAGTTTTTCGTGTCGGGAAAAATGAGTTAATGATATCCGTTTGAACATTTTAATACTTTCTGAATTATCCGGAAAACAGAACGAAGTTAAACTTTCCGATCGAATCAACGAGTACCAAAAGATCTCCAAAACACTCAACACTTGAGCAAGATTAAAAATACCCAGAAACATGTACAAGTACCCACGGATGTACTGTGCCAAAAAGCTAACCCTAATTCTACTGTGCTGCCGCGGAACCGCCACGCAAGGCATGGTATTGCCGCGGTTCCGCGACGCTTTAGTGGAATTTTGGTGTCGTTTTTCACAGTAACTCTTAGAATTCCCTGCTGATTTTTTGAGTATTTTTAATGCAGAAAAAATCACATTTTTACAAAATTTCCAGAGAGGGGGTAAAAACCGACGTATCGGGGTTCGATCGGACTTTTAACTTCGTATACACGTTGCCTAATGCTCTAGCTAGGCTCTGATACCACTGTAGGGTTACTAGGCAGTCATACAAGGGTTTATAAGGCATCAACCATGCCCGATTTAAAGTTTAGACTTGCCGAACAACCCAAAGCGAGGATCTTTGCTAGATAATTAGGGTTACACATGCAAGTAAATGTCTTTACAACTAAGAGTGAGGGATTGCAACCTTTGTAGTCCGCTCCTTCGCTTCATAAGCTCCGAGTAGTCGTCCCTTCGCCGCGATCCATGATCTTCCGGACTCAAGAGAAGCTCCACAACCCGAATGATCCATGCTAGCTTGTAGTCTTCCTTTTCTCCGATGATCTACCTTGAAGTTTGTTTAACTCAAGCTCTCACTCACTAATCAAGTGAATACCCTAATCTAATTGGCTAGATTAGATGAGGATGATGAAGTAGGATTTATGCTCTCTTTTATTATCAAATTCTCATACTAAATCATCACTAAAGAAAAACCTAGAAAGCTTTTGTGAGCTCAAGGAAGAAGAAGATGAAGGAATTTTCTTTTGTGATGAATAATGAAATTTTTGTTAATCATTACAAATGCAACCATGGTTGATAATGAGAAGGCTAACCATTGTAGAGACTTAACCATAGTCAAAGGGTTTGGGTTGGGTTAACAATGACTCCATAAGAATACGAAGAGAAAAGATAAAGTCAAAGCTTCATGAAAGCTTATGAAAAAGCTAACCCAAATGCTAACCCTAATCCAAACCCTAACTAGGTTAAACTCAACAAATTATGTTGCATTTGTAATCCTAACTTATTACAATATTATATATCACATATACAATATTTAATGTAACAAAAGAAAATAATACAATTAACATATATCGCATATATATCAATGTATTATCCGGTGAGAAAATGAATCAATAAAGCGAGCCAATATTAGATAATGTAATGCAATATATCATATATATAATTATATATTAAATTATCGAATCAACACTTGATCCGACAATCCGGCCATATCGAATATAACCGGCTAATATATCATGTACCGATTCATCGAATCAACACTTTATCCGATGACCCGGCTCATATCAAAATATCGCGAGAATATAGTACGGTATCTCATATCGCATTATCCTTGGTCATGCGCATATCACATATGTGCTCCTACTCCGTTTTGCCTGAGTCAAGAAACCTCTGTGGAGGACTCTAAAGAATCGTCAATACGCCGGTAGCAGGTGATGATCATATCAAACACCCACAAGCTGCAAGCGGTCAGCTAAACGTAACAGCCACCCAAGTATTGAACGATCAGAAGATCAACAAGCAAGCCTGTACATTCTCCTGTGAATCCAATCAGTAACACTCCCGTACAGTCCGGTCTCTTCGTCTGATATGTTGCATATCTAGTCTAGGGGTGGTATACGTCAGACCCCAGTAACCGATAAGTCGTGTTGATGTGAGGCTCATAACAGGTCGAGAAACTACTGGTAACACTTACCAGTAAATCTCTATATCAGCCCTGGCCAGGGACTTCCAGTTACAGCCAATCGAACACAGCACAATATCAACTCCCTATACCGGGAGAGACGAATCCCCTCCTATCTCTCATTGCCTCCATGTGATTCGGGATTGCACCCAAAAGCCACCGTTTTGCACGCCCTCTTGGACGTGGTAAGGTGGAAATCAAAGCACAGTGGGAATCGCATAAGACTCTGTGACGATCTCGGGTCTACAGACTACCCTGTACCAGTGTCACCGGAGAACTGCCATCTGACGTGAGGTATAATACCATCTGGGAGTTCTCGGCGAGTCCGTCCAGTGTACCCAGTCTCCACTGAGCACCCGTACACCATCCTTGATGTCAAACACCGATGGATATGGGATCATCCATTGCCCATCATATGGGTCAAGATGCGTATACGCTAGTCTACACTGGTGTATCGATGCCCTGTCTCGACACACCCTCGACTAGGAACAGTTATAGGATGCACTCATCGACTACCGTAGCCCCATTAGTATGATCTCATCATAGTCCCAGTAGTCGAGTACAGATCCTAAGGGCTTTATCAACATGTGAGAGTAAGACTGTAAACTAATACAAGTCAACATGTTAAGATAAAGTGAAACCAAATAGCATATTATCATGACGAGCAAGAAAGTCCTCTCTATATATATCCAAGCATCCATTATAATATACATCATATGTACAACAATGGCCTCTAGGGCATATATATAACTAACACCTAGTAAATATAGGTTTAAGCGGGACCAATTCTCTTGAGCCTCGGGGAGACGGAGAAAGTGGGTGCTTGCCTATTTAAGGTAGAAAACTAAAACGGGGTTATCAATGGTAATTGGCTTGGAAAAAGTCATAAATCATGCCGTCCATGTGCAGCAGTTACCGATAACCCCAAAACCTAATTCAGAAATCAAATTCTGTTTAAAGTGTCTGACTCAATCTGAGTCTCAGTCAAATCTAAAAACAATCCATACTTGAAAACAATTCAAATATAATTCCAATACATCATGAATCCATATATACTGGAACTTGAACAAGAATATCAGAATACCATCTATATCAACATGACTTGAGCCGACCGAACCATGGATATACATTGACTTGATTACATGACTATCAGTTTACATCCTTATCCGTTTACATGAACAATTGATATCATGGTTTCGGCAAGTCTTACATTTATAAAACAACACAATATACATTACGGGGTTAAAGGGGTAGACTGGTACGGAATGTGTTAAAAATGGCACGAGATGGTCATTAAAAGACGTAACTATATATCCATTGCCGTTTTTCCGTGGGGTTTGACGGAACCTTGTACCACGGGTTACCTTAGTCCACGGGATAGTTGGACCCCTCTCGTAAACACTAATATCTTCTGTACCAAGCTACAAACAACTACGTTAGCATAGCGAACATAATCTTTTATACTTTACATGTTCTATTCTCTGTCTATTCTTCTCTACCTCCTGGGACTTACTGAGTGATTGTTCGCTGACGACATTCCTTTTATATTCTTTCTTTGGAATGTTGTCAGGATGACCCGATTCTCTGGAGATCGAGCCCAACTTAGAAGACTTGGAGCAGTTCATTGAGGACCCCGAGCTCTAGTTCACTTGTATATACTTTTACTTTCAGTTCATGCCATTGTTTAGGCATCGCTTTCCAATATTTTATTTACTTTTCAGTTGTATTGTAAAGAATGTTTAATCAATAAAAAGTTGCTGTTTATTTACATCTCATGTCTTTCTTGTGTATATTTATTATATTGCTTATTTATGCTTAGCGTGTTTACTTCTGAGTAAATATGTCGCGGGCCTAGTCACGTCTCCTTATCTGTACACTGGGAAGCGGGGCGTGACAGAGATATTTTATCTCTGCTAAAGACATTTTTAGTCATTGATGACCGTCTTGGATCATCATTATTGTTTGTATTGAAGAACTAAGTTCTTTTTGTAGGGTTAAACCCTAATTCTTGGAGAAATTAAATTCCCATACGCTCCTGTTCTTTTCTTCTTAACTCAGTTCTTTTCTCCTAAGTTTTGAATCTGCAGAACAGAATCGTCCCGATGAGAATTAAATTCTCAACTTGTGGACAGATAAATCCAAATAGCATCTGTCCCCATAATTCAAGCAAGACATCCCAACGTATCGGTCCGTCTTCCAGCGGTGAACAGATTCCGGCACGCCCGGTGGGACCTTTTTCTCTTTCCACTCCACACTTCGTGTGTCGTGTTTCGCGAACAAAATCGTGGTTCGCTGTGGTTGCCCTTGGATTCGAGATACTAAGATTTGGTGTCTTGCTCCTGTGCAGAAGAAGAAGAAAATCGATGGCTTCCAACTGCACAACTTGCAACAGCAACTTCCGCTCCGCCTCAACTGGAGGAGTGACTTACGGGCCCAACACGGCCTCTATCTTTTCAATGCCAGTGGGGCAAGTTACGCAAGCCACTACAGGATTGTTCTTTGGGACTATACTCCCACCAGTGGGTGTCGGTGCCTCAGCGCCGCAGAAAGAAGCTCCCAAGAGGTCGGTCTTCGATCGAATTGCAATCACAACGGCCCCTCTCAATGGGCCGTCCAAATCCGATGTCTCAGTCTTTGACAGGTTGAGTCGAAGCTCATACGTCTCAGTCTTCAACAGACTGAGCAAGAACCAAAACGGGCTCGCAAAGAGGCTCGTCATACCTGAAGGGGCTGCCCCAAAACGGATAGCTCTCCCAACTCTTCCTGCAAGTGAAGCCATCAAAAGCGCTTCCCCCATCATAAGATCGGTTTTCGGAAGATTGGCCGTTCCTCGGCAAACCCTACCAAGGACGTCAGTCTTCAATAGGCTGACACCAGCAACAGTCCCTCACCAAAGCCAGGGACATGAAGAAGCCGCTTCCAAAACTGAGGCGGTCCCGTCTGCAAGACACGCTCGACGTCGCCACTGGCGCCGGGTGAGAAAAGCTGGGGGCAACTCCCCCTCTGGACTTACTCCACCATCTCCAATGGTGGAAATTGATGCTGCTGTTCTAACCGGGAACAGTTTTGATCTGCTTAGGAGGGTGCGAAAGAACTCTCCCACGGCGGTGCTAAAGAAATCGCCCCTGCCTGTAGAAACCACAGTGCAGGCAAAGCTGTAGCAGCCCCGTCAACGGCTCCCTTCCCAAATTCATAGAGTTTGGCGAAAAGTCCAGGACTCCGTGATTGACCAGAACTACTCTCGTCGACCGAAAAAATCGAAGGATCGGCAAGAGAAAGATCATCCCTCCGTTATACAGCGAGGGACTTCTTCCACACGGGTGCCTGTTACAACAGCTCCTTCAACTTCGACCTCCCACAAAAGGAGGAGGCCAGAGAAAATCCCACCACTTGCGGCAAATTCCAAAGGCGATGGACCCAAACGCCCCAAGGCTGAGGGCATGATCGTACACACGGTTTACATGGCTTCCAGGAAAGAGGAAAGCCGTGCTTCTGTGGCTCATCGACCGCAAACTCGGTCGCTAACAAAAGCTCAGGAGCAACAACAAAAGCTCCAAGAGATGCTGACCAAAATGGCAGCACTCACCGGACAGAAAGAAAGTCCGGAACCAGCAGCCGAATAATGCCAAGAACAGGGGATTGATACAGAGTTCCTACGAATGGTGCTTGAAAGAAAAGACAAAGAAGCTGCTGAGCAAGCCGCCAACATAAAGCAGATGGCGCTCTTGTTCCAGGATATGGTTGGAATGATGATCCAGCCAGAACCCCCAGCCGAGGATCCACCAATAATCATCGAGAATGACAGAGGGGAAACATCAAACCCTCTTCCGGCTCTATCAGTTGCCAGGGAGGAAACGATCTCCAAGGCTGCTCCTGATGATTACATTGTTAGTTGTATGTATGCCCTAGAGGCCATTATTGTACATATGATGTATATTATTGTAGATGCTTGGACATATATAGGGAGGACTTTCTTGTTCGACATGATAGTATATTATCTGGTTGCTCTTTATCTTGACATGTACACTTATTGTCTCTCTGTTACATGTTGATAAAGCCCTTAGGGTGTGTACTTGACTACCAGGATTATGATGCAAATGTACTAGTAGGGCCAGGGTATTCTATAAGTACACCCATCAATAATTCCTAGTCGTGGGAGTATCGAGACGGGGCATCGATATTCCAGAGTAGACTAGCGTATACGTTTCTTGACCCATATGATGGGCGATGGATGATCCCACATCCATTGGTGTTTGACATCAAAGATTGTATATGGGTGCTCAGTAGAGACTGGGTACACTGAACATGACTCGCCGAAAACTCCTAGATGGTATTATACCTTACGTCAGATGGCAGTTCTCTGGTGACACTGGTATAGGTTAGTTTGTAGACCCGAGATCGTCACAGAGTCTTGCGTGATTCCCACCGTGCTTTGATTTCCACCTTACAACATTCAAGAGAACGTGCAAAACGGTGGTTTTTGGGTACAGTCCCGAGTCACATGGAGGCAATGAGCGATAGGAGGGGATTTCGTCTCTCCCGGTATTGGGGGTTGATGTTGCGCTATGCTCGATTGGCCATAACAGGAAATCCCTGGCCAGGGCTGTTGAAATTTACTGGTAAGTGTTATCAGTAGTTTCTCGAACCGTTATGGGCCTCACATCGGCATGACTTATCAGGCTATTGGGGTCTGACGTTTACCACCCCCAGGCTAGATATGCGACATATCAGACGAAGAGACCGGACTGTACGGTAGTGTTACTTATTGGATTCACAGGAGTATGAGCAGGCTTGCTTGTTGATCTTCTGATCGCTTAATACCCGGGTAGCCATTACGTCCAGCTAGTACCGCTGACGGTTTGTGGGTGACTGATATGATCATCACCTACTGCCGGCGTATTGACGAGTCTTTAGAGTCCTACATAGAGGTTTCCTGGCTCAGGCGAAATGAAGTAGGAGCACATATGCGATATGTGCGAGACCGAGATTAATACGAGTATATGATACCGTATTCTAATCTCGCGATATGTGATATCGGTCGGTTATATGTGATATAGCCGGGTTATCGAATCAAGTGTTGATTCGATAAGTTGATACAAATAATATTAGTCAGTTATATGTGATATGGCCGGATTATTAAATCAAGTGTTGATTTAAGAATTTAATGTATGATTATATATATTTGATATATTAATTTTACATTAACTAATATTAGCTCACTTAAGGATTTCTTTATCTCACTTATGCATTTAATATATATGTGATATATATTAATTGTGTTTCTTTTTGTGTCATGCTTGATGCTACATGCTACATGGGTGTATGGGACTCATACCATGTCATAGATAATTAAGGTTTTTATTTATTTAGGTAAATACAAAATTAGGTGGAAATTGGCACATGGTTGGAATCTTAGTGGAAGCTTGTAGAACCATTGACTTAGTGCACTAATTTTGTTTTACTTGAGATATTTATTAACCCAACCATTATCTTAAGCCATGGTTAAGTCTCTACATGAGTTAATATGAGATATTATCTCACACATGGTTGCTATTCTCACTCATTCCATACACAACTTCATCTTATTCTTCATCTCAAGAAAGCTCTCTAGATTTTCTTAAGGTGACGAAATATTGTGAGAAAAATTATTCTAAAGTGAGCAAAAATCCCACTTCATCAACCTATACTAGATTAGCCATTTATTTTAGCTTGTTTGCTTCACTAATTCCCAATTAGTGAAGAGTTAGGTTGAGTCAGAGTCTCCTCGACGTAGATCATCTTCGGCTTCGAAGACTTCAAGCAAGCTTGTTCATTTCGCTTTGTGGACCATAATTTGAATCTGGAAGATCATTACTTGGAGTGAAGGGACTACAACACGGAGCTATTGAAGTGAAGGACCAGTCTACAAAGGTTGTATTCCTCATTCACTTAGTGTAATGTTTGATTACATGCTTGTTTACTCCTAATTTTCTAGTTAGATCCTTGGCATGGGTTGCTTAGCTCTCTAGGTTTTTTAAAATTGCATACTTGATGCCCTATAAATCGTAGTGAGGATGTTAAGGAACCCATCATACATCGCTCAACAAATACGAGCTCATCAAGCGAATGAAGCGGCCGGCCAAACTGTCAGAACTGGGCGACCATATCTAGGCTGGTTTGACCAAATCAAGTACCCGCCGGGATATACGATCCCCAAGTTCCATGTGTATAAGGGGACAGGCAACCCACACCAGCATGTCGCTCAGTTCATAGCTTTGTGCGGCAACACTGGAGGCGACGACAAACTGTTGCTTCGCCAGTTCGTTGGCAGCCTGTCAGAGACAGCTTTTGATTGGTACTCAGAGCTCCCAAACGACTCCGTGAAAACATTCATAGAAATGGAACTGTTGTCCACACAGCGGTTCGCCAGAATAAGCGAGCGCACCCCGATCATGGCTTTAATCAATGCCAGGGTAAGGCCGGGAGAAACCTGGGTCCAATATGCGATTCGGTGGCGGAACCTGTGGTTAAAATGCGAACAATGCATCGAAGAATCCCCCGTTCATGAACTAGGGATATGTTTGCACAGTAAACCCTCCTTGTAAGTCTTCTCGATTTATAAGGAGAAAATACTCTTGTAAGATCCTTACAACTTACGAGAAGCCATGCACTTAGGAGTCCTCACGATTCCTAAGGAGAAAACACACCTACGAGATCCTCACGACTTGTAGGGAGAAATACCTTTATGAGGCCCTTACGGCTCATGAAGTCAAAAGCCTTAGTCAACATGATCTTAACCCTGCTTGCTAAGCCACCTTTGTTCGACATCGACAGAGGCAAATGATAATTCACTCCTGGAAATATCCCAGTTGTAGCAATGCTGATGCCTAAATCAGTATCAAATCCCAAGCTCGCAGCAAGGCAAATGCATATGAAATAGCCGAAATGATGGGGCAACTTGCAAATCAGCAAGTAAAAATATATATGCATACAAAAACAGCCGAAATGATTGGGCAACTCGCAATAAAAAGCAGCGAGTGAATAAAACAAATAACCGAAATGATCGGGCACCACGGAAAATAGCCGAAATGGTTGGGCAATCGCGACTTTCGCGATATAAAAGCTGAAATGATAGAGCATCGCGGAAAGAAAAAAATATACAAAATGAAATTTTCTCCCTACAGGTGATATCGCATCAATCCCTGTATACAATCCAGAGGCGTAAAACAAAGAAGGAATCACACCTTCCCTCCCTAGGCTCCATCAGAAGAAGAAACCAAATCTCAACAGTTTGCAGACAGCCTGGAGATCATCTCAACATCCGTCTCATTTCAACAGACACCACATCAACAATCGGAGCTGCGGCAATTCCCAGTTCCATGACTCGGCAGTGCGCAGACAACCGAGAGTCAACTCCCGACTCCGTGAAATGCGGATAAAGTCAACCCTTCCTGGTTTCGTGGAACACGGCCTATGTCAGTCCTGACCCCGTGGGAAACATCCAGAGCGGATCCTGGTCCTCACAGAGTACGACAATGACCCCGTGTGAAGCATCCAAAGCGGAGCCTAGTCCTCGCAGAACACGGCAGTGAACCCGTGGGAAGCATCCAGAGCAAAATTCCTGGCTACGTGGAACACGGCTTATGTCAATCCTGACCCCGTAGGAAACGTCTAGAGCGGATCCTGGTCCTCGCAGAGCACGGCAATGACCCCGTGTGAAGCATCCAGAGCGGAGCCTGGTCCTCGCAGAACACGACAGTGAACCCATGGGAAGCATCCAGAGCAAAATTCATGGTTACGTGGAACGCGGCTTATGTCAATCCTGACCCCATGTGAAGCATCCAGAGCGGAGCCCGGTCCTCGCAGAACACGGCAGTGAACCCGTGGGAAGCATCCAGAGCAAAATTCATGGTTACGTGGAACGCGGCTTACGTCAATCTTGACCCCGTGTGAAGCATCCAGAGCGGAGCCTGGTCCTCCCAAAACACGGCATTGACCCCGTGTGAATCATCCAGAGCAACTCCTGATTCCGTGAAATACGGATGATGATAACTGTTCACACCATACTATTGTATTATTATATTCCCCATTCTTATTCATTTTATAAATAAACAGGTGCTTTCGACGCATGTCTGCTACATATTACAGGTTACAGGTTCTTGGATCTAAAACAGTGAAAAAGATAAAAGATGATGCAAAAGTGAGACTTTGACCAACAAACAGAGAATCTTGATCAAGCCTACACAAAGATCAATACAAAGCAGCGCAAGGTTCCAGACTTCGTCATGAAGCAACGGTAAAAGTCCACTACAGTGTTCACTGGAGATCTGGAAGAGAACGAGAAAACATTATGAGAAAAGACTTGCAGAAGCAGGAATTACTAGTCAAGAAGAGCCAACAGCAGAAAACACAAGGCCCAAGCCCACTGTTTGACCGTGGAATCGCGGCCAAACAGGGCCTGGGGCCGCGGTTCCCCGGTGAAGTAAAGCCCGTGATGGAAATATTTTTTTACCATAATTTGTGACGTCTCTGACTAGTCAACCTAGGGATATTTTGGTAAATGCAGACGTCCGAATCAATTGTAACCTAGGGTTTCCTATCCTCTATAAATAGGAACTCTAAAACTTGTATTAGGTTATGCCTCCCTATACCTCTTTCTATAAATAAAATTCAGATTTCTTTTGGAGAGCATCGACGCCTCTTTTCATATCATGAATTCAGATCTGACAACCCTGTGTTGATGTTTGGAGAGAGCCATCTGTAAAGTAAGTAGGTAATTTCAATTCTTGCCCTAGGTAATCTTTCATTCTTTGCCCTAGATAAATGTTTTTAAATTCCTTAATGAGCGAATAGTTTCCTCGCTTGTTAGGGTTAGCTTTGGGGAAGGCTTTTGAGAGATGAGATCTCTCATCCCTTTCTTGCCCATTATATATTTTCAATAGGACTCCATGCATACACGCACACACCGCGTCCTACGGCACCCTATCCCTCGAGGTAGCAGTGATACCGTAGTATAAAGGCCCGGTTGCGCGTGTTTTCCATGGAGGTTAGGGTAAGGATCTCTAAAGGAAGGACAAGAACCTAGAGGAAGGAACACCTTCCCGAATGGATCTAATCCCCTTTATTGATAATTACCATAACTCCTCATAGATCTTCATTTGGGTATAGAAAGCGTTGAGATTTATTTACATTTCCAAACCATTCCTAAACCTAACCTTAGCAAGATTTAGATCTAGATAATCTTAGTATAGATAGATTTAGTTTTTAGATTTAATAATCAATCCGAACTCCCATCGGAATTAACTCGTTTGAGCGATTAGGAAATTCACAAAATCCCTGTGGACCGACCCGTACTCACCGGCTAGCTACATGCGATGCCGTTCTTGATTGCGGTAATATATTTTTTGATCGATAAAATCCATAACAATCAAATGGCGCCGTTGCCGGGGATCGAACCATAACAATCCATAACAGACGAGTGTTTCACTTTTTCGGACGATGTTGAAGAATCACCGCCCGAGTTTGAGTCCTTTGAATTTTCAGATGAGTTAGTTGAACCATCAGACTCGGTTGCTTACAATCGTTTCGAACCATTGATGGAATCTTTCAAGTTCGAGACAGTTTACTACGGTGAGAATGAGACTATCCCTAATTCACTCCCTTTCGTCCTTCCTATCGTTCCGACCGTACAAGAGACCGTTACGCTTTTATCTCCAATACCAAGTTCGGCGTACCCATGCTTTCTTGCGAATCTTAAGGAATTTGACCCCATTTCTCGACGGGTTGATAGGTTAGCACAATCGCTTTTAACACATCAGTCATCACAAATTGCGCTAATTTATTCACTCGATTTACACCCTCAAGATCGTACTCTACTTCTTTCTCTTTTCCGTCATTCTTCTCCTCCACCGAGACCATCTTCCATTCTTCTTTCCATACGGTCTCGTGTGCTTCTCATTTCTTTTCTTTCCACTACATTCTTTCACCAATCCTACCATTACCACGATAAGATTTTTGAATGGTTGGTGCTAACCTTTGGCTTGTGTAAGGCCAAGCTTAAGTTTGGGGGGACCTTGTTGTATATATATACATATATTTTTTGTTTTCTTTTTCTATAAAAATAATTTCAAAACATTAAAAAATATAAAAAAAATTATAAATAAATAAACAGGAGAGTGCCGGAATTTTGACCCTCTTGGTGTAGCATGACAGTGAGGACACTGTCAAGTTTAAGTTTGGGGGTGTGCTCAGTAAGTCTTCTTCCTTCGCATTCATGTGTATATTTTTGCATTTGCATACTTATTTTAAAATCCAAAAAAATTGAAAATTTCAAAAATTATAAAAATCAATGTATTCAATTTTGGCCTTATTTGACTTGAGTTTGACAGATAGGTTAACTAGGTAGGAACAACTAGATCTTAGACTTAGTAAATTAAAAATCCTAAAAATAACATTCTTTAAAGTTTAACGGTAGAAAGCATATGACTTTATAGT
Organism: Agapanthus africanus; assembly: GCA_030015575.1. Taxonomy (NCBI): domain Eukaryota; kingdom Viridiplantae; phylum Streptophyta; class Magnoliopsida; order Asparagales; family Amaryllidaceae; genus Agapanthus; species Agapanthus africanus. Next base: position 898,579,464 of record CM057337.1, read on the forward strand.
TTATTTAGAAATAGGCAAATTTTAAGTGCAATTCTTGGGCTAAGTCAAAACAAAGGAAAAGTATTGATATTTTTATTAGAGTATAAGTTTGAAAAATAATTCCTAGCTTAAGTCTAGATTCTGAAAATGTATACCCTACAAATTGCACAAACACGCACCTTGAAACATGGAATAGTAGAGGAGACCTTGAAATGCTCTTGTCTAAAATCCTTAGTACGAAGAAAATAAAAGAAAAGAATTCAAGTGTGAATAAAGAAAAAAAAATGAACACCGGTTTTTGTGATTACTTAAGGCTGCAAAAATAGAAAAATATTTAGCGAGGGTACTTCATCACCTAGTGCCTTAGACCAACTGGTTTGGGAGTCACTGCTAAAAGCCTTAGGTGTTGCAAGACTAGGATGTACGCTTTAAAGTGCAAACGCATCTTGTAATCGGTCGTTGGTACCTCAAGAAGTATTAACGGTCGCATGAAGGATGTGTAAGCAAAATGCATTTAAAATTCACCAATTAATAAGTGCTTTGGACAACGGACAAGAGTACGATTGTTTGATTTGAATTTCCAAGTGTAGGGGTGATTTATACACACACGTAGGGGTATGTGATTGGAGTTTAGATGAGAGAAAGGAGTGAAGAATAGAACTTGTATCTTTAGTAAAGTTGATAAAAATTCCTAAGTGGAGATGGAAACTTAGAAAGAAAACTTAAGAAATGCCAAAAGCTAAGTCAGTCTATAGAACATATATAATTTTAAGTTAAATAATGAGGAAGTGTGAAGAATATGGATGGATAATTTACGAGTCAACGATATTCCTTGTTAGAAAACCTAATTGGAGAACAAAAGTTGAAAAACCAAATTGATAGGATTTTGTGGGTAGTATCCGCTGAAAACCCTCAGGAGACAACACTCCTCCTACTAGGGACACCTAGAGGTTTAACGACTTGTTGCACGAGCTCAGTGCAATCGCGTTTCCCTGCGAAAGTGCGGTTAGGATTTTGTCGAGAATAAAAAAATAAGTTTGCTCGAGGACGAGCAAAAGATAAGTTTGGCGGTATTTGTTCACACCATAATATTGTATTATTATATTCCCCATTCTTATTCGTTTTATAAATAAACAGGTGCTTTTGACGCATGTCTGCCACATATTACAGGTTACAGGTTCTTGGATCTAAAACAGTGAAAAAGATAAAAGATGATGCAAAAGTGAGACTTTGACCAACAAACAGAGAATCTTGATCAAGCCTACACAAAGATCAATACAAAGCAGCGCAAGGTTCCAGACTTCGTCACGAAGCAACGGTAAAAGTCCACCACAATGTTCACTGGAGATCTGAAAAAGAACGAGAAAACATTATGAGAAAAGACATGCAGAAGCAGGAATTACTAGTCAAGAAGAGCCAACAGCAGAAAACACAAGGCCCAAGCCCACTGTTTGACAGCGGAATCGCGGCCAAACAGGGCCTGGGGCCGCGGTTCCCCGGTGAAGTAAAGCCCGTGATGGAAATATTTTTTTACCATAATTTGTGACATCTCTGACTAGTCAACCTAGGGATATTTTGGTAAATGCAGACGTGCGAATCAATTGTAACCTAGGGTTTCCTATCCTCTATAAATAGGAACTCTAAAACTTGTATTAGGTTATGCCTCCCTATGCCTCTTTCTATGAATAAAATTCAGATTTCTTTTGGAGAGCATCGACGCCTCTTTTCATATCATGAATTCAGATCTGACAACCCTGTGTTGATGTTTGGAGAGAGCCATCTGTAAAGTAAGTAGGTAATTTCAATTCTTGCCCTAGGTAATCTTTCATTCTTTACCCTAGATAAATGTTTTTAAATTCCCTAATGAGCGAGTAGTCTCCTCGCTTGTTAGGGTTAGCTTTGGGGAAGGCTTTTGAGAGATGAGATCTCTCATCCCTTTCTTGTCCATTATATATTTTCAATAGGACTCCATGCATACACGCACACACCGCGCCCTACGGCACCCTATCCCTCGAGGTAGCGGTGATACCGTAGTATAAAGGCCCGATTGCGCGTGTTTTCCATGGAGGTTAGGGTAAGGATCTCTAAAGGAAGGACAAGAACCTAGAGGAAGGAACACTTTCCCGAATGGATCTAATCCCCTTTATTGATAATTACCATAACTCCTCATAGATCTTCATTTGGGTATAGAAAGCGTTGAGATTTATTTACATTTCCAAACCATTCCTAAACCTAACCCTAGCAAGATTTAGATCTAGATAATCTTAGTATAGATAGATTTAGTTTTTAGATTTAATAATCAATCCGAACTCCCATCGGAATTAACTCGTTTGAGCGATTAGGAAATTCACAACATCCCTGTGGACCGACCCGTACTCACCGGCTAGCTACATGCGACGCCGTTCTTGATTGCGGTAATATATTTTTTGATCGATAAAATCCATAACAATCAATAACCTCACTCATCACTTGCGGGTCCTCACGACTCGTAGGGGAGCAAATTCTCTTGTGAGATCCTTACGACTTTCAAGAGAAAACACACTTAGGAATCCTCACGATTCTTAAGGAGAAATTACACCTACGGGATCCTCTCGACCTGTAGGGAGAAAATTCTCTATGAAACCCTCACGGCTCATAAAGTTGAAATGTCTTAGGAGACAGATCTTAACCCTGAATCCTAAGCCATCGTTGTCCTACAAAGAAATCGAGATAGACTATCCACAGAATACATTTAATAAAAGGGACACACCATCGTGAAGAAAAATATGTCTTTTATTCATGAATCAAAATGAATACAAAGTACAATTCGTGAAAGAACAAAAAATATACTCTTATTCAGGAGTATGTACAAAGGAAGAATAAAAAAATATATATACAATTCTTCAAGTCGGCGGGCGATTTAGCAGATTGGTCAGTTCATCTCTCTTTCGCTGGGCCTCGCCTTCGTGATTCAGTATCGTCAAAAGACGAGCCTCCGCTTGAGCCTGCTGGGCCTGGTAGGAAGCAAGCCGGCCTTCAAGCTCCTTTTTAGTGACTTTATGGGCTTCGACCATTTCACGAGTGAACACGGCGGCTTTGTCGATGGCTACCACCTCCTTGATGGCCTCTTGAAGCACTCGCCATAGTTCATACGTTTTATTGGCCTTGACCGTAAGGTTGGCTTGAAGCTCCCTCAGCGCTTTCGAAGCCAGCTCCCTCTCTGAAAACTTGCGGCCGAGCCTCTTCTCACATGATATCATATTCGCTGCACACCGCTCAATTAGGCCCCGTAAACTTGCTTTTGCGGCCACAACCTCCGAAGAAAGGCATGTACATTCTAGCATATGCAAGGAAGCCTCCACCTGCCGACAAAACTCAACCCAGACTTGCACCACTGCTTCACTATGATAGGTGGCAAGAAAGGGAAGAGAGCCGTTAGCTTCAGCAGCAAATGCTTCGGCCATGATCAGACTGCCGGCGCGAAGTTCCTCGATTAGGGATGACAGAGAGGCGAGGCTTAGTTTTCCTATACGTTCCGGGGCACGCAAAGCATAGGGGCTGGGTGGCATGGCGATGCGTGACTCCAGCGCGGTGAGAACTGGCAGGGCTGTTCAGATTTATAAACAGTCAGCTGAACGTGTAAGCAAAAGAATAAATGGAACAACGTTGAGGCTTTACTTATCCACAGTCATACAAGAGGGATTTGAAGGCTCCCCGGGCCCTTCAAGAATCTCAACCTCGTCATCGGCCTCCAGAACTGTAAAAGACATCAATGTCATTTTATGAAGTAATGATAATGCCGTAAAAAGAGGGTAAACAACACTAACCTTACCCAGACGAGAGGACGATGTGCTGAGGAGATATCGCTTGCGGAGCAGCCATCTCCAACAGACGCTGAAAAACTGCCGGGGAGACAGATCAGCAATAGATGCCGCCAATCCGCGCAACTCTGAAAAGACAGAAGGGTTCAGATAATGAAGAGATTACTAATTTAAAATATAGAAGGCTACCTTCGACGCTCCTCCCATTCTGAGCTGGAGGGATAGCAGCTTCAGCGGCCTCCTCCGTAACCGCAGGCATATCATCGGGAACGCGGACTGGTGCAGCGGCTGCTGAACGAGGAGCAGCGGCTGCCACTGTAGGCTCCAACGAAAGGACGGTAGCCTCAACTACCTGTACCCTAGCCTCCAAGCTAGAAAGATCCAGTGGAGCGGCGACCAACGAAGATGCCTCCCTCGAGGGAGTAAGCACTTGGGGAGCGGGAACCACCGAGGAAGATTCCGCCGCAAGAACGACAGTTGCATCGACCCCCTCCACACCGATTGGTGTTTCACTGGGGATATTGGCAGGATCTATAATCAAATCGCGGCTCAGAGCCTCTACCGCCGCCGAAGTCCCTGCAAAGTTTTGCACGAAGATTAGGATACATATATATGTACACAAGCAATACAAAATATTACAAAAGAGACATAGGAACATACCGATGCGCAAGGGAGCTTCCAGTATGGCTTGTTCAAGCTGATGCTCCTTCCTGGGGAGATGTGCTCACCGAGGTCCGAGGGTGGACTCGTGGTCACCGGTCCACAGTGAAAGCGCGTCTTCGGCGTCGGCCGAAATAGCCTGTTTAAGGGCCCTTTCACCCCATTCTTCCAAGGGGCTTATGAATCGTCGCCTTATCCACGGAGGGTCTTCGTAAAAGATGACGGCCGGGTAAGGTTTCTTCGGAATCCTTACATTCTCCGATTCATCTTGCGAGCGTCTTATAGTCTCTGCCAATTGTGCGGCTTCCTCGGCAGATGAACTCGGGAAAAGTAGGCCAGCATCCGATTCTTGCATAGCCAACGGCTCATCCTGAAGAATAGGCTCAGACTCTATTAAGGAGTCGAGCAGATTAGTTGCCGTCTTCCTCCGCCGCTTGGATCCAGAACCGACCCCCGAAGACGACCGTTTCCTCCCCCGTGGAGCTCTGGCACGGCCCTGACCCACTTCACCTTCAACGCCCTCACTTCCAACGCCCTCGCTTGGCGGTGCTGCCGAGGATGACACGGCCATTGTCGACGCCGCGGACGACGATACTGCTACCGGCGCCTTATTAGTCCTCGATTGAGCCCGAGTACCTAATGGCATACCAGCTGTGGGAGTGAAGTCCACTTTCGCCGCCTCTGGTATAAGCGCAACACTGGTGTCCCTCAGGGGAAAGTGAACCGGTGCACGCGGTTGCGGCGGAACTCCCGGGGCTCGAACCGGAATGGGAGCGCTGTATCCAAGAAGCACCCTCTTCTCCTCAGCAATAACTGGACTGACCCGATGAAGATACCAGCCCATGAAGGACCCCACACATCGAGAATATGATCAGCTTCAGGAATCATGAAGCGAGAACCAGTGTTTAGCCTCACAACATGATGAGCGGCGCCACGAACTGCTTCAGGCGATGGGCTAGGCGCCACTGTAAATGCCTCGAAGGGGACGCCCTGATCATATCCAAGTTGTCGGGCAAAGCGGTGAGGATTATACCGCATGAAAGGGCCGCACTGTTCTGACGAAACACTAGGTAACCTGGTCTGATCGCGTACAGGTGCATGGCTTCCCTGGGCCTCAGAGAAGGTACATCCTCTTTCGACAAATCGCAGAGTTGTTGAATCGGACCTGAAGGAGCAGATAGAACCCGATCAACGAATACCAAATCTCCCGTACTAGCGTAGGGAGCGATCAACACGCGAATGGCCCCAGACTGAGTTGGGTCAGGAGTAGAAGCACCCACCAGCCGCATGAGTCGCGGAAAAGTGTAGGCATCATAAAATTTGGGTCTCTGGTGCACAGCAAAGGCCCCCAACACGTGCATCTCAATCCAAGATGTGAAGTAATGAAGAGAAAAATTTACCACATCCACACCTGGAGTTGAGGTATTAGCCGCGGCGCCTAACCCATGATAAATATGCGCTAGCACTGGGAGGCCCACAGCTAGCCGTGTTCCCTCAGCAATGCGATGAGCAGGGTAGATAACCGAGGCTCTCATAAAACGGCGATGCATGGGAATGACGAACCAGCTAAGCCAAACGCTGATGAAGCCCACAAAGAAAGTCTCCTCGTCCATGCCAGGAGCTGCAATCGACTCGAAAGATACCGCCGACATGATGGGAATGTAATACTGCGGCAAGTCCTCTTCCTTAGTCGGCCGCCTGTCTAAACCAAACCCAAAGGGGTCATTAATGTTCGCAAACTTCGGAGCCGTCTTCGATAGGACACCCTCACGAAGGAAGCAAGCGATGAAACTTTCAAAGGTGATGCCCTGCTCCTCTGACTCTGTGAACAGTTTGTCAAAAATGCCCAGGGTCTTGATCAAACTCGGGCGCTTGTGGCGGACGGCGTTCTTGGTAGACAGGCCGTCAAGCATTACGGGCTCAGTTTCAAAGACATACTCATCAGGAGGAAGCAATTCTTCATAAAGTGTACCCCTGATCGGCAGCCCCGAGATCTCGCGAAATTCTTCCAAAGAAATCGAAACTTCGCGGTACCCTAGAAGGAAGGTGTTGGTGGGAAGATTCCATTGGTTTAAGAAAGCCTTAACCCACCAGACATGAGGAGATTGGTAGTGGAAGAGAGACGCATATATCGCCTGATAAAGCCCAACCCTCTGCAGTCGCGCGCGATGGGCGGACAAGATGTAGCGAGCCTAAAGAAGGTAGCCCGTGGGGTGTCGAGGGGTAAGCCCTATCTTATAAATCTGCCCCCATGGCTGGGCTTCGCCCTGGCAAATACGGCGCCCCAAAATATCTATAGCCGGTATCGGATGGTTTGGGATACCAGTCGTCGAAGGCTCAAGCCGTCCCATCGGGGTCCAATTCGGCATCTCCACAGCGAAGATAGTCCTTGGAGGATCCATCGGTAGGAATGGATAAGTAGGCTACATCGGTATCTCGCAAAGAAAACTTCGGCGACCACGGATGATGTGACCGTACAGGTCCCCCACAAAAGCAAGTTGGTGCGATTCGGGTCATGAGCCCTGATCATCGCCATCACTTCCTCGTCAGACGGTGACTGAGGAAAAGCGGCCTCCGAGCGAGTGAAAGGAAAGTACGGAACGGAAGTCATTGTACCTGAAATAAAAGAAGGGGAAACTGTTAAAGCGAAGCCAACAGCGTATATACATATGTTTATAAATGTGTATACATAAAAAGACAAGGGAAGAAAGCGACAGGGGACTCATTTTATGGGACCATTGGTTACGAAACACATGGGTCCCATAAAATCAAGATGGCGGCTTGCTAATGATGAGGCAAAGCAATTACAATGAGACAAAAAGAAGATTCTCAATAAATGAACAGTGGATTTTAAAATGGCCCTACACGTTCCTAAAAAAGAAATCCATCTTGGACTCTGCAACAAATCAAGCAGAAGCTAGGGAATTAAATTCCCAGAAAACACCACTGCAAACTTCTTCTTCTTGGTTGCAAAGAAACAACTCAGGGCAAGAAAACCCCAAGAAGTTCTCCGGAAAGAACTAAGTTCTTCACAGGAATTAAATTCCTTTTTGAAAAGGGGAATTAAATTCCCAAAAATTTCTTGTCAGAGCCAAAGCTCTTTAAGGTGGAATTAAATTCCACATAAGAGACAAGCATCGCCATTGATCCCTGAAGATCAGAGAAACTCTAACAAAGCCTGTTGATTAAAGAATGAGTGGTTTTCTTTTTTTAAAGAACTTTAAAAAATGGGTTCTTGTTAAAGGGAGAAACCCTTGATGTGGATTTAAAATCCAATGAAGATTTCTGCAAAGTTCTTCAACCGTTCAAGATCATTATCTGAAGAAAAGAGTCTTTCTTGAACATAGTTAAACTCTAAAGATTTTCGAAACAGAGAACTAAGCTCTGGGAAAGAGAATTAAATTCTCAAAGGAAAAAGTTTGCAAGGAGGAAGATGAGCAAAGTGGAGGTGCTTCTGAAGGGACACTGGCATTTATAGGATGTGATGTAAAACGTTTCATCTCCCCTATTGTCTGGACAGATCCAACAGTCACAAAGGTGACAGCGTTGCACTCACGTGCAGACATGTGAGAGCAACGCCGTGGGGGCATTTATTCCCTGATTAAAAATCAGGAATTTCCTCAATGAGGTATCACGTGTTCACACGTGACCAAGGGTCACGTGTTGACACGTGATCTATTTACAGAGTTAAAGTTTTAAGCAAGCAGAAGTAAGCGGCTGATGAAAGACCCCAAAGGGGCGTCACGTGCTCATACCTGACCAAGGGTCACGTGCTGACACGTGATGGTCTTTAGCCCAGCAGAAATACAGAATTAAATTCTGAAGGAGAATGGGTCACGTGCCAACACGTGACAGGCTTTGAAAGCCCTTATAACTTGATAGAATTAAATTCTAATTAAAGGAAAACAAAGACCCTAACTGGGAAAGTATTTCTCTAAATCTTTCCAAAACAAAAAAGATTATGGGGGACCGTTGGATTAAAAATCCAAGGGTGATTAAAAATCACCAATTTATGGAAAGATTTTAGACAAGGAAAGATTTTCCTAAGTTTCACTAAAAAACAACAAACAAAATATCTTTTGGATTTAAAATCCAATGGTGAATAAAATTCACTGTGTGATCTAAAAGATCATATTAGTTATGAAAAAACAAACGAAATCTTTCAATGAGAGATTTACTAAACAAATTGATTCTTTTCCTTCTCCTATAAATAGGAGCCAAGAGAAGAAAAAGAATATAATTTTTGGGATCTTGAAATTTTCCAAAGGCAAATAGCAGAGAGAAAAGAAAGGAGAACTTAATTCTCGAGAAAGAAAACCCTAGGTGAGGAAAAGAAAAAGGAAAAAGCTTCACAAAACAAAAAGATAATTTAATTCTCAATCTAAGAGTTTAAATCTTCTGAAAAAGAACTTAGTTCTTCCTCTGGTTGAAGATCTGCAGAAGCAAATCTCCCCATAGGTTGAGAATTTAATTCTCATCGGGTTGAGATTTTGCCATGCAGATCCAAAACTTAGAGGGGGAATTGAGTTTAGAGAATTTAATTCTCCCAATTCACAGGAATTTAATTCCTTCAAAATAAAACTAGGGTTTAACCCTATATGAGAATTTAATTCTTCTAAATTTATAGGGAATTTAATTCCTCCAAAACAGACAAAGCTAGGGTTTAACCCTATATGAGAATTCAATTCTCTCAAAATCATAGGAATCTAATTCCTTCAAGATAGACAAGACTAGGGTTTAAACCCTATTTAAAGAATTTAATTCTTTCAAATTCACAGGAATTTAATTCCTCCTAAATGAAGTTAGGGTTTCACCCTGCATAAGAATTTAATTCTTTCACATAGGAATTTAATTCCTCCAAGGAAACCACAATTAGGGTTTAACCTTATAAAGAATTTAATTCTTAAAGAAATAAAGAGACTTGAAAGATCTCCATGCATGCAAAAGACTAAGGTCACGTTTCCCCACGTGACCCCTGAAAAGATCCCCCAAAATGAGAAGGAATTAGCCCTGAGGCAATGCCTCACGTGCTCCCACGTGACCTCCAAAACAACGAGAATAAAAGCAAAGGCATATTCTAACTCGGGCGCCCTCACGTGTTACCACGTGACCCCTTGATAAATGCTTTAATAATCAACGCGCAAATCTCCATCACGTGCCAACACGTGATGGTCAGAAAATTAAAAGTGTTTAACACTTGTCTGCAGAACAAAGTAAAGGAGATCTGGCCCCACCTTTTGGCGCCATCACGTATCCCCACGTGACCCCATTCCTCTCTAATGTTTAACACTATTTTGAGAGTTTTATTTCCAGTGTTTAACACTGTTGTTCTTAACCAAATTGGCTAATTCTCCAGAGGCAAAAACCTCGCTTTCAATTGAATCTCAAAGTTGAGTAAAACTCAAAGCTATAATGTTTAATGCTCAGTCAAAGACCAAAAATGTTACCAAAGCCCTCAAACCCTTGTTTAAGCATTGCTAAATAATGAAGGGTTGAACCCAGAAAAATGTCCAATGGTCCAACAAAAGGCCAACATTTCAAATTTATCTGGACTTAGCCCAAGTTGGCTATAAGTCCTCAATTCAGACTTAACTGAGCCAACGTGCTCATAATCTAATTAATTGATCTTAGTCCCAAATTGGACTACAGATTTCCCAATCAACTTTGGTTCAAGGGTACATCTCTTCACTTCTTTGATATTTGTCGTTGTAATCCTTCAACGTCTTCAGAGAGGTGACGGGTCCCGATAACCAATCATCCCACGAACTATAATGTCCTCAACCTCGGACTGTGGGGTCCTTTAAACCCACGGACTATGATGTCCTTAACCTCGGACTGTGGGGGTCCCTTTAAACCCACGGACTATGATATCCTTAACCTCGGACTGTGGGGTCCCTTTAAACCCACGGACTATGATGTCCTTAACCTTGGACCACCATGTCCTTAAACTGGATATCGACCGCAATGTCCCTATACTAAACAATAGAGCCCAAATGCTCTTTTGTTGGATCTAAACGATCCCGTTAAGTTGATCTTAGTCTAAAATTAGGCTAACGTATCCTTAACAAACGTTTAAGTTGATCTTAGTTTCAAATGAGACTAACGTATCCTTAAATCCAACCCCAAACCCAAATCTAAGAAAATACAGATTTGGACTAATCCACGTCCTACGGGCGATAACATAAATTAGTCTCCGTATACAATCCACGAGCAACCAAAAACAAAACAAACACCCACGACACGAAGTGACCATCTGGAGAAGGAGAAAGTGGTTACCGCGATGCGGTAGCGTAATTAACTGCAGGGGCTTGCGCCTGCAGGGAAGAGCGTCCCCACAATTAAAACCCCCTCAAATGAGGGGGAATCTGACGAAATCTGCTACATCGGCCGCATCCATTTAAACCTTCGATACATGGTGCCATAAATCAACTTGGCATCTTCGGAGAGGTAGACGGATAGCACCAAATAGCATCTGCCCTCGAAATTCAGGCCCGGACGTCCCAACGTCCCGGTCGCGTCTTTTCGGCGGAGAACAGGTGGATGCACCGGGGGCATCATGCTCGCTCGTGGAAGAAGCACCATGGGAAGTCGTTCTATCAGCTAAAACCAAAAGAATGCTGAAAGATTTACAGGCATGTCCGGCATTCAGGTGGAAAAGCCCGCTTGAACCCGAAATAATCGAAGGGATGCTGAAATCGCATCCCGTACTGAAAGTTGTTGACAAAGGGCAAAATCCCCAAGTCAAGCCTTTAAAGTCTTCGAAGAAAAAGAAGAAGACCAAGAAGCTTATGCAGCCTGCCGAGTATGATGACAAGCGCACAAACATACAAAAGCACATTGACGCACTGGAGGAGTACAACCAGAAGGCACGGAAACCGGTCACGCTCGAAGAGTTCCTCAAGCATATTCTTGAGAACAAAGATAGTGACAACGATGAGGAAAATGACCCATCAGAAGAAACCGAAGACTATGTAGCAAGTTGCCACATGGTCTCACATTCGTTGTTAAATGACGAAGAAACCCCCTCAGCGTCAGAAGGCAATGCGGAGGAACTGTAGGCAGAATCGGCACTAAAATCCCCGGAACTGCCAGAAGACCCGATCGATAGGCTGTTAAACGAAGCCTTTCGAAACAACAAAGCTGACCGAGAACGCGAAACAGCCATATACGAAAAGGCTAAGCGTCAGCGTAAGGATGAAGAAGCTGCGGCAAGGTGGAGTCGTAAAGTACTCCAACCAAACCAAGGCATACCTGCGAAAAATAAGAGCAGGATCAAGGCAGAGAAGCGGTTCGCCAAAGCCCTGTCAATGGGAATAAAGCTGCACCTCTGGTAGGAAATACTCCTGGGGTCATACGCCTCGACGGAGAGGATTCATATCCAAACTACCGCCTATATCATCGGAGGGCTACCCATCCCACCGAAGAGTGCAATGCCTTCGAGAAGTGGTGGCAGGGATATGTTGCCCATCAAAAACACTTCAAGAGGACGAAGCGCTAAGCTCGTTGACAGCAAAAAGGTGCGACAAGTACGCGTGAAAAAACGACTGGCAACAGTCATATGGTTGATACCAGTCCAGAAAGGAAAAAACCCCAAGTTCTTACTTTCGGGAGCGATTCTGAGGACGAAATGACCCTCAATCCTCTCTTTAAAGACTCCACTTCCGAAAAAGAAGAGGGGGAGAAGAACCGTGAGAACATTCAGCTGCGTAGCCGCATACTGTCCGAGAAGAACCTCAGACCTACAAACAAAGGTTCGAGCAAAAAGGACAAAGGGAAAGAAAAAATCCCTGAGGAATTTGCCCTCGGCGGTGGAGTTGTTAAAGAGCTCGCAGTGAGGGACCCGCCTAGGAAAAATAAGATGGATTACAATGTCCTAGCACATCTGAGAAAAATACCCTCACAACTGAGCATATTGGATGCCCTCCTCCTGTCTAAAGAGGCACGAGATTCTCTGATCAAGGCATTATAAGAACCTGATCAGCTCCAAGCTTTCCTCGCAGAAAAGAAGATGAAGGATAAGCTGGCAGAGGTCCATACGGCTGACATTACATTCAGTGATGATGATCTCCTCTTCGGTATGTGCAAACATAATCGCCCTTTATACGTCACCGGGTACTGCCACGACATCAAGATAGGGAAAATCCTTGTCGAAAACGGATCCTCCGTCAACCTTCTTAACGTGAGAGTGCTGAAGGAGATTTGCATGAACGTTCAGCACTTGGCCCAAAACAAAATTACAATATCTGGGTTTGACTCACAGTTGTCACGGACGCTTGGGTCCGTAATACTAACGTTACGTTTGGGGTTGCTCGTCACTGACAACAAATTTCACGTCATTGGCGCTAAAACTTGCTATAACGTTTTGCTCGGTAGGCCCTGGTTGCATGAGTACAACGTCATCCCTTCTACACAACATCAGTGTATGAAGTATTTCAAGGATGGCTTGGAATGCACCATCACGGGGGAGCTAAATCCGTTCTCCGTAAACGAGGTCCAGAAATACGAAGACGCAAAGTACTTCCTACCAGACTTTGAAGATACAGAAAGGTGTCATAAGCCTGAGGATAAACAGAAATCTGTCGCCACTATCTCGATCTTTGGGAGCGATTCCGAGGAAGATGAAGAAATAGTCTACTCGAGGCAACCCCAGAAAGAAAACAACAGGCCCGGACCATCGACCCCTATTCTGGTCTTTGGTAGCGACTCTGAGGACGAGGCCAACGCAGTGTTCGCCATTCGCCCGTCTGTACAAACCCTCGACAAAGCAGATCATAGCTTGTAAATCACAATGGTTCCACTTCGGCATTACAAGAAACTTGATGCGCTCGATACATACAACGTACAGGAACTACAGACTCTCTACGTGCCTCCCAGGCGAAGAGGTGAAAATGCGATCCTCTTCTACCAATCTACGAAGACCAGAGTAGAGAAATAAGTCTGGCACGGTGCCGATTTTGCACTCGACATGCTTCAACCAATCCGTCTGCCAAGATACTACGTGGAGGGATTGAAAAGGCTATTAAGATGCCAAAGTGTACCCTTCGAACAAACTGTTCGACAAGCCCATTTCTACAAAAAGATTTAGGATATCCCTAGGACCTAGCAAAAGATGCCCAACGGGAAGATGGGAACAACCGGGCTCGGATACGTTCGGTCCAAAAAACGGGAACGATTCTACAGCTGCCGCGTCATAAACAGCTCTGGTGAAGAAGAGACGCTCTTCCAAATAGTTGTGACGTTGAAACAAAACGAGATCCCGCTATAAAGACGTTAAGCCCATCGTTCGAAGAACAAGTTGACAAACGAATAAAAGAAGCCTGTCAAAAGATTCGGGATAACCACAGTCACGAAATGGATATTTATGAAAAGGCCAGGACGCAACGCCTCAACCAGCAGTCCGCGGAGAAAGAAGACTACAATGCCTTTCATCCTCAGACAGCTGTACGTTCTCACCTCGAAGGAAAATCCCGAAATAGAGGAAAAAACATGGCTAAGAAAGCAAACAACGCTCGAAAACAGCAAAACGGATCCAAGAAGCCGTACAATCGAGGAAAAGCCAGCTGGAACCCGTCCTTTATGAAGAAGATAGGCCGGGAATACTCTTTCCCTCAAGACAAGACAAGGAAAATATTCAACCTTGTTATGAAGCACCAAATGATGACGCTTCCGGAGTCTCGGCACCCAGAAAAAATAAACAATGTCTATCATCCGGATTATTGCTCCTATCACCGAGCAATAGGTCATACCCTTGAAGACTGCTTCACCTTCAAAGACTGGGTCGAAGACCGGTATCAACAAGGCAGGTTCGCTTTGTCCGACAGCTGGAGGGTAACCCCACCACAAAAGTATGAGCCAAAGAGGACCTATACCGTAAGGACAGGACCAACTCAACGTCAAGAATGGAAGCAAACTCATGCCTGCCATGTGGTAACACTCTCAAAGGAGGAAGGGCACGAGACTATAGATGACCCTTTCAAGTGCTTTGCAAATGAAGACGAGGATGGGGTGATCTCAGAGTTTCCACCAGCACCAAAAGAGCTGAAAGACGGGATACACACTACGGCGGACAACCTAAGGAAAATTGACTTACGGACGGAAAACGACCCGATGCCAACGTTCGTCAGTGAGCTACTATCTGAAAAACATGTAGCCACGTTAAAGGACGTGCTCATGCAGTATAAAGATTGCTTCGCATGGAACTATTCCGAAATGCTGGATCTAGATCCAAAAGTAGCAGTATATAAACTGGCCATATCGCCGGATATAAAGCCAGTCAAACAGGCGCCAAGAAGATTGCGGCTCGAACTTGAGATAAGTATAAATGCTGAGGTCAAGAAACTAATCGACTCCGGTTTCATCCAAGAAGTTCAATATCCCAACTGGATCGCTAACATCGTTCCGATGATGAAGAAAAATGGGACGGTGCGCATCTGCGTGGACTTTCGGGTCCTTAACAAAGCTTGCCCGAAGGATGACTTCCCAGTACCTGTTACCGAGCTGATGATCGATAACACGTCTACCCATGAGGTTTTCTCCTTCATGGATAGATCTTCAGGATACAACCAAATAAAAATGCATCCTGAAGACCAAAAACATACCGTCTTCCGGACTCCGCTGGGCATATTCTGCTACAAGGTGATGCCTTTCGGTTTAAAGAACGTTGGCGCTACCTACCAGAGGGCCATGACGAAGATCTTCGATAACCTCATCCATGAGATTGTTGAATGCTATATCGACAACCTGGTGGTGAAAAGCAAGTCTTACGAGGAACATTGGGAACATCTAAACATAGTGTTCCAACGTCTTCGGAAGTATAATCTGAAGATGAATCATCTAAAATGTGCGTTTGGAGTCTCCTCAGTCAAATTCCTAGGATTCATCATATGGCACCGGGGTATCGAAATTGATCCCTCAAGGATCAAGACGATTATGGAGTTCCCACGCCAAGGACCCTCAAATAGTTGCGATATCTTCAAGGAAAGCTAGCATATATCCGGCGATTCATAGCCAATCTATCCGGAAAATGCTGTCCCTACAGTCATTTGATGAAGAAGGGGACCCCGTTCGTCTGGGATCAAAAGTGCTAAAATGCACTAGACGAAATCAAGCAATACCTGCAAAATCCGCCGGTACTGACCGCTCTGGTTAAAGGACAACCCCTTATCCTATATACAACGGCCCTTGAGGGTTCTCTAGGCGCGCTATGGGTACAAGAGAACGATCAGGGAAAGGAAAGAGCTTTGTACTATTTGAGTCGAGTTCTTCTAGGGGCAGAAAACAACTACTCCCCCATCGAAAAGCATTGCCTGGCACAGATCTTCGTGATAACGAAGCTCAGACATTACACCTTGGCGCATGAGGTCCATCTCATATCAAAGGTGGATCCTCTCAAATATCTGATGTCAAGGGCCAAATTAACAGGAAGGCTTTCCAAATGGGCCCTCCTCCTGATGGAGTTCTCGATAACATATCGACACCTTAAGGCAGTAAAAGGACAGACTATTGCCAATTTTCTCGCCGAGCATCTGATACCAGCTGACTCCCCCTTAAATTGCGAGTTGCCGGATGAAGATGCGTTCAACACAATCGAAGGAGAGAAGGAAGAAAATGATTCCCGATGGGAACTCTACTTCGATGGTGTCAAGCCCCGCTTCCCGGTGTACGGATAAGGAGACGTGACTAGGTCCGTGACGTATTTACTCAGAAGTAAACAAGCTAAGCGTAAATAATCAATATAATGTAAATATACACAAGAAGACATGAAATGTAAATGAACAACAACTTTTATTTATTAAACATTGCTTTACAGTACAACTGAAAGTAAATACAGTGATGAAAGCAATGCCTAAACAATGGCATGAACATGAAAGTAAAGTATATACAAGAGTCTATAGTTCGGGGTCCTCGCTGAACTGATCCAAGTCCTCTGAACTGGGCTCTATCTCCCGTGAGTCGGATCCACCTGACAACATTCCAAAGAAAGAAGAGAGAAGGAATGTCGTCAGCGAATAATCGCCCGGTAAGTCCCAAAGAAAGGTAGAAATAGAATAGACAGAAAGAATATAACTGCATACTATTTGATTGTTATGTTAACACAGTTGTTTGTAGCTTGGTACGGAATATGCCAGTGTATACGAGAGGAGTCCAACTATTCCGTGGACTAAAGTATACGGAGCACAAGGAACCGTTAAGCCACGGAACAACAGCAATGGATATTCAGGTTAGGTGTATTAAAGTGACCGTCTATGTGCCACTTCTAACACATTCCGTGCCAGTCTACCCCTTTAAAACCCCGTAATGTATTTTGTATTAATTTGTATTGTTTTGTTTAATAGATGTACGACTTGACAAAACCATGTGTTCCCCTCCGAACGGCGGCCGAGACATGGGACGTCTTGCCTGAGATTCGGGGCAGATGCTATTTGGTTTTATCCGTCCACCTCTCCGAAGATGCCAAGTTGATTTATGGCACCGTGTATCGGAGGTTTAAACGGATGCAGCCGATGTAGCAGACTTCGTCAGATTCCCCCTCGTCTGAGGGGTTTTTGATTGTGGGGACGCTCTTCCCTGCAGGCGCAAGCCCCTGCAGTTAATTACGCTACCGCATCGGGGTAACAACTTTCTCCTTCTCCAGATGTTCACTTCGTGTCGTGTGTGTTTGTTTTGTTTGTGGTTGCCCGTGGATTGTATACGGAGACTAACTTATGTCGTCGCCCATAGGACGTGGATTAGTCCAAATCCGTATTTTCTTAGATTTGGGTTTGGGATTTTGGTTTAAGGATACGTTAGCCATATTTGAGATTAAGATCAACTTAAACGTTTGTTAAGGATACGTTAGTCTAATTTGAGACTAAGATCAACTTAACGGGATCGTTTAGATCCGACAAAAGAGCATTTGGGCTCTATTGTTCCAGTTTAGGGACATAGTGGTCCATGTTCCAGTTTGGGGACGTGGTGGTCCATTGCCAGTTTAGGGATATGGTGGTCCATCGTTCCCATTTTGGGGACATGTGTTAGTTTAAGGACGCATAAGTCCATGAGTTTAAGGACCCCACAGTCCGTATTGTTGGTTTAAGGACGCATAAGTCCATGAGTTTAAGGACCCCACAGTCCGTATTGTTGGTTTAAGGACGCATAAGTCCATGAGTTTAAGGACCCCACAGTCCGTATCGATGTGTGGTTGTCAAGACCCGTCACCTCTCTGACGACGTTGAAGGATTACAACGACAGATGTCAGAGGAGTTCAGAGATGTACCCTTGAACCGGGTGTAAATTGATTTAAGAGAGCAGTCGTGCTCAGTCAATTTAATTTGAGGACTTATGGCCAGAATTGGGCTAAGTCCAGTTGAGGATGTTCAACATTTTTTGTTTGTAGTTGGCCTGTTAGGCCTTGGCTTGGGCTTTGCCCTTTGAATGATGCACAGCATCTGTTTTGGTCTGACAGACCTTTGTTTGGGCTCTGCCCTTTTTAATAATAATGCATTGCATTTTATTAGGCCTATTAGCCCTTTTTTAATTGGGCTTGGCCCTCTTTAAGTAATGCAGAGCATTAAAGATCTGACAGTGGCCACGTGGCCTGTCAGACGCTCTGCGCCAATTAATGAGCGCAAGCGCATGTGGAGGTGACACGTGTCGCACTCTGGTGAGCGCAAGCGCAGTGCGCTGCGCCGGTGCGCTGCGCTGTTGCGCTGCGGACACGTGGCGCGCTCTGGTGCAGTGCGCCAATTTAAGAGAGCAATGCTCTGTTTTTAAAGTGCAAGGCGCAGTTTGTTCTAGGGATGACACGTGGCGCTCTCTGGTGGCTTGCGCCAACCCAAGAGCGCAACAGTGCAGATTTACAAGTGCAGGGCACTTTTAATTAAAGAATAGAATCTTTTAAGATTCCAGAACCAATAGTTCATCAAAAGGCAATTCCTTTGTGTAGATCAAATGATCTAAAGAAGAAGTAAATTACTTCTTTTTATTTATCCTTTTTTATTGAAGATCTTTGATCTTGTTCTTAGATCATTGATCATTTTTAGAAGAAAATTCTTCTTTTTCTAAAGGTTTTACCTTTTTCTTTCTTTCTTTCTGAATTCTTCTCAAAGTTCTTATAAGAGCTCTTGTGAATTCTCTCTGTGTTTTTTTAAAAATCTTTTAGACTTGAATTCTAGGGGCCTTTATATAGTGCCAATAGATTTGTTAAATTAGTTAAAGAGATCTTTCTCTGAGTGATTTAGGGATTTTTCCCTACCATTGGATCTTTGATCCAAGGGCTCCTGTTTTACAGGAGAGAATCTTATTGTTTTAATAAGATCAGAAAGATCTTTCAGAATTTTAATTCTGTTCGGAGCAAGCGCACCTGCGCTTGACACGTGTCGCGCGGCGTAGAGCGCAGCGCAACTGTCGCGCGGCGCAGAGCGCAAATCAGCTGAAGCGTTGCTTCCTTTATTTTTGTTTTAAATAGAGCCTTGCTCTGATTGGGTGCGCTGCCTCGGGCGCTGCGCTGGCGTGTCAGCTTTTGACACGTGGCGCGTTGCGCGCAGCACAAGAAATCTGAAGCGTTGCTTCAATTTTTGAATTTTTAAAATTCAAACAGAGCTTTGCTCTAATTGGGGGAAACAAATGCCCCCCCACCGTTGCGCTCACGTGGCGCACACGTGAGTGCAGCGGTGGAAAGATCCTGGCCGTTGGATCAGCTGAGGAGTTGAAGGGGCGCAAGCGTCTATAATTAGGACCCTTGGCCCTCAGTAGATGATTACCATCTTCAAGAACTTTTATTTCTCAGAGCTCTGATTTTGCTTTTAAGAACTTCAGAGCCTTGCTCTCGTTTTTTAAGAACTTCAGAGTTCAAACTCTTAAAATTTTTTTAGGTAAAATTTTTAATTCAAATTAAATTAAATTAAATTAATTTTAATTGACAGAGCCTTGCTCTCATAGATCTTTGATCTAAAGAAGACCCCTTTGGGGTTTCACCAGCAGAGCCTTGCTCTCAAGAACCTGCTTCAGGGTTTCTTAACCCATGAACAGAGCATTGCTCTTGGACCAAACATAGATCTTTTTGATCTAAAAATGAAGAACTTTTAAAAGTTTTCATGGATCTTTAAGATCCTAAATTTTTAATCTTTTTGGAGATAATAATAATTTTTTTGTTTTTTTATAGATTTTCTCATCATTTTCACAGAGCTAGGCTCTTTTTAAGGAATTTTATCCCCTTGAGACCAGAGTTTGACAGTGTCACTCTGTGACAGAGCTTTGCTCTGAAAAGGGAGATCTTCTCCTTGTCTCTAGGAATCTTTCACTTAATGAGATTATTCTTTTGGGGATCTTCTCATTAATTGATAGTCACAGTCCCATCCAATGATGGGGCTGTCTTATTAATTGATGAATTGTCACCTATATTTTGTGGGTCCCCCTTTGGTCCCCTACCCACTGTATTGCAGTGTGGTATAAATCTTGAAGTTCCCAGTGTCAGGCCCCCCCTTTTTTTAAAAATTAAATTAAGATACTGACGGCTGATTTCTGTCCCTTTGCAGGAAACATGTCTGCTAATTTGTCATTCCCTTTCGTTCGCTCAGAGGAAGGATTCCCTAAAGCGCCAGTGGATCAGGAGGTGCTCGCCCTCATTAAGAATCATGACCCCGAGCACAAGAACCTTCACCTGTGGGGCAGGTGGTATAATGATATCATCAAGGGTCGCTGAAACTTCGGTTCCACGACGCCGTCTGAGCCTATCTCGTCGATCCCATATGCGGACGAACCCCCGGTGAAGTATGCCATGGAGGTCAAGAACTGGAATTCGTAGGATCTTCTCCAGCCTTCGATCGCTGCCATTCCCGTGCAGCTGCCGCCGGCCGTAGACATCTTGGGACGGCGTATATGTCAGGGTGAGGCACGCCCTTGGGGACAGGCATACAATATTGGATTGACCCCGCGACAACCGGCCGGATATCTGCAGTGGGCCAGATATATCCTATCAGCGAAGAGGACATATCTGATGAAGATCGGTTTGTACTCCGCAATCTATGTCTCGCTGTTTGAGTACTCCGCTCCTCCAACGTGGTGGGTTGAGGCCTTCATCGAACAATGGAACATCCCCACCCACACCTTCCTTATGACGGACAGGGAATTCTCCATCTCCCTGGAAGAGTTCGTCGAAATCTCGGGTTTACCGGTGAGGGGGGAGCATTACGAGGAGCTGCTTCCTCCTGACTTCGCCACCAAGCCGCTGGTGTTTGATTTGACGCCGGAGAATTCTATTCAGCACCAGTTTCCGGGCTTGGTGAAGGTGTTGAACATATACGAAGGGCTCTATCTGGAATCAGGTGTCCGGAGAGTCAGTTTCGCAGATTTTATCGCCCGCTTCCTTCGACCGGAGATTCTATCGGAGCGGAGTGAAAAGTTCACCAAGCTCGATGACCCTTTCGGCTTCGGCTTGGACCGTTGACCAATATCGGAAGACGATCAGAAGGATTTCTATCTCCCTGACACCGCCATCATGCCCTTGTCAGAAATCGCCGCCCCGGGCATTGATGAGGAGACCTTCTTTTTAGGGTTCCTGGGATTGTGGCTGTGCAGCTTCGCGCTCCCCATGCACCCGCGCTACATGCGGCCGTCCGTTTTCTACCCAGCGCATCGGATGGTGGCTGGCCTGCAGTTATCAATAGGAATCGCCGGGTTGGCTCACCTATATAATGGACTTAGCGTGGCGGCGGACGCTAATGAACCCGTGGTGTAGCCTGCCAATTTCCCGATGCACTACTTCACTTCGTGAATGGAAATGCATGTGCACGGGGTATTCAGCGTCAATAAAAGCCCTTTGTTTTTTGAGAGGTGCAGACTCCCAAGAGTCATGCGGCTGATCGGCGCCTCGATCGTGAATGCACCTCCACGGGAGGCTAAGGGGTTGCTCCTTCGTCCACACCTGGTCAGAGCGAGGATTTCTTTTATGGATAAAGTTATAACTATCGGCTCAGAAACCTCCAAGGCGGTGGTGGCGCTACGTGACGGCTTCAAGGACGAGGCCTCCGTACTGAAAGCCCGGGAGATTCTTCACCTCTACTCCATTTGGCCGGGCTACCTGGTGTTCAGGCAGAACGAGATGGCGCTTTTCATGAGGTATAACCCCTACCGGTTCGCCCAACAATCAAGCTATAATCAAGGGGTCCCGCTGGAGGCGTTTTTGGAAGAGCCCGCGGCCAGCATGGAGGGGATACGGAGCGCGATGCACCATTTTACACGGCTGAATACGGGCTCCCACTTTTTCATCAGCGAGCCGAGCTGCGTCCCCCGGGTCCTCCATGCGTACGTGGCTTGGTACGCGCATGCAATGGGTCCAGTCATCCGTGAGGAGAAGCGCATGTTGGTTGACCGTAAGGGTGCGCCTCCCGGCGGCGACTGCAAGGCTCCCCTGAAGCCAAGGACCCCTGTCGCTGCTCCGTTGAAAGATGCTGGAGCTGGACCACCGCGCGTGTTGAGCCCTTCGCGCGGATTACCTCGTGCTACCGCGGACGTGCCACCAGCCCCCCATGCTCCAGTGGAGACGGTAAATGTGGTTTCATCGGAGTCCGGCGTCGGTGCGGACATTGGGACCCGCCGCCCTAAGGTGCCTGCGAAACGTAAAATGATCTTGGTGCCGACCGGGGTTCGCGCGCAGAAGAGGAAGAAGAAGTCGCTCCTCTCTCTCGATGCTATCCTCGGCTTAGAGCCTCAGGCCCCTCTCACTGAAGGCATAAGCGAGTACGGCAGCAATGGAGGCTTCTCAGTAGATCCAGCAGTCACCGATCTGGCGGCCGCCATTGCGGCTTCTGAGCAAACAGCCAGACTCGAAGCGATGTTGGCTAAACTCACTCAGTCAGGTAATCATTAGCTGCACTTTTCATCATTTCACCGCATTTTTATCATTATCTTTGACTAATGCTTTCCCCCCATTTTTTAACAGGTGTGACTACTGAAGAAGCCATCGCTGCTTCTCTAAAAACCTTCCAGGAGGAGGAAAGGAAGCGCGCTTTATCGGGCGTTGGTACGTTTCGGCTCACCGAGTTTTTTTTTATTCTCCTTTTTATGGTCAATCTAATCTTTTCTTTGCCCTTTTGCAGGGGCCGTGCAAGCCGATGCAGGGACTCTTCCAGGGCCAGCTACTGAATTCCTGGCCTCTTCGGGGCTGCCGCGAGAGACCCGACTCGAAAAGCCGATGCGGGATGCCTTGAAGGCTCTGGAGGCATCTCTGTACACGGACGATGACGCCTCGATGAAGGAAGCTTCGAAGAGGTCGGTCTTGACGGCCCGGGAAGAGAGGAAGCGGTTGAGGCGCGAGGCGAAGGAGCGCAGAGCTGCTTTGGCCGTGGGGGCGGGCCCAAGCACCGTTCCTCGTGCTGATACTCCTTCGGAAGAGCCCCCGGTCGGCCTGTCTACCGCTCATAGACAGGCGGCGCGTGCGGTTCAGGAGGCCAACGATCGATCCACCTCAGGTAATATGTCTTTCAAGATTTTGTTGTAAGAATTGTAAACCTATCGGTTCTTATATATCTTGTCTTGCAGGACCAAGTCAAACCGAAGGGAAGGCGGAAACCATCGAGCCTAAGGGGACAGAGGAAGAGGCATCGGCTGAACCCGAGCCGACGGTGGGCGACGTCGCTGGGGTTGCTGGACCCGAGCTGGAGGCTGAGGAAACTATCCCAGAGAAGGCCGTCGATGCCGAGCCCGAGGTGGCGGCAAATGAGACGGCTGCTATAACCGAGCCTGGGGTAGCAGCGGACGGAGCGCTTGAGATCGGCGACCCCATGGCGACAGCGGACGAGACAGCAGTGACCGCCGAGCCCGAGGGCGTAGCGGGTGAGACGGGCATGACTCCCGAGGACAAGCCAGCCGCTCTTTCTCAAGAGTCTGGCAATGCTCCAATCATTGCTCTCCCCGTCTACGGTCCTCCGCCGTCCCCTGGCCTCGCGAGCACAACGACGGCCCCCGTCGAGTCTGGTGATGAGGCCACGGGAGGTGGACTCATGTCAATGGAGGAGGGAGACGCCTCCATTTCGGCTGGCGGCTCATCAGGTAAATTTCGGGTTACTGTCCTTTTGTTTTTATCTTGCAATCCTTCCTGACAGGCTTATCTTTGTTTTTAACGAAGGTGCGGTGATCGCACGCCAAAAGCCTGTCGGATGTTCAAAGTTCTAAAGTTTACCGCGATCAGGACGGTGTCGCTATGCAGCTAGCCGGTTGAGCACGGGTCGATCCACAGGGAGATGGTTGTATGTCCGTTCGAGTTTTAGACGAGTCAATAAAGAATTTGTATGTGTTTGTTCAAACTAACCTATGTGTTTTATATGCAAGTATGAAGTTGTTAAGAAAAAGATACGAAATTGTAAGCTAAAGAAATCCGTACTCAAAACCTTTGAGCCGAGTCTTGACCAATTGAAGCTAGAGCAATCGGCAACAACGTGGATTAAGGGATTTAAGCACGGTATTCATGGAATCCGGCTTATTTACCCTTGTCCTTCCGTTCTTGTCTCTTGCTTTCTCCTCCGGCCAAACCGAACGCAACCGTTCGCGGTTAGGAATCACCGTTACCTTGGTAGGGTAGGGTGCCTAACGGAGCGCTTGCGTAACGTTTGGGCGGAGTTCAATGGAAAATAACGGGAAAAGGAAATGAGCAAAGAAACATTAACTTACAATACCGTATTTATTCTTAACAATGATAATTACAATCATTCATAAAAAGAATCAAAAAGAGAGAACAAAAAGAACAAAGAAAAGAAAAGATTACAAGTAAGTAAGGGCATGGAATTTAAAGTGCAAGAAAGTAAAGCAAGATAATAAAAAGCAAGAAAGAAATAAGCAATAAAAAGAACTAGAAACTAGAACTCAAGACAAGCATGAGATCAATAGCCAACCCTTAAACTTGCAAGCTCAATCAAGAGGTTGCAAGATCAAGAGAAGGGTAAGGAACTCATGTGAAATGAAGCACTAATTCCATAAGAAGATACAACCCTTGAGATTAATAACAAACCCTTAAACTTTCAAGCTCAATGAAGAGGTTGAAAGATCAAGAGAAAGCAAGAATCTCAAGGGGAAGCTAAACAAACAAGAATGATACAAAAACCCTCATCTTCATTTAACATCCACTAAATGCTCTCACAACATTTTCATGGAGGAAAGATGAAGAAGAAGAACAAAACTACACTAAAAGAGGCTAAAGAAATTAACACCTTGGCTTGGCTCAGATCTGGGGTATTTATAGGAAGGGAACTGGAAACCTAGGGCAAGAATCTGGCTCAATATGAATTCCCCAAACTATCCCTGAAAAACGACACAAAGAGGACACCATATGGCCGCGGTTCCGCGGCCTAGACCCCCTATTGGCCGCGGAACCGCGGCCATCTTGATGAGTTGGGTCATGGGATTTTGTGTACTTCCCTGGTTTGTAGTTGTCTGCTATGTGGTATATGACTTTTCTCAGAAACTCTTCACAATTCTTCCAGAATTTCAGTAGAACAAGAGGTGATGTGATGTGGATCTTTTGCCATGATTTCCTCGAGCTCCGCGTAGATTTCTTGGATCTTGTGTTGACATTGAGCTTTGTGCATGACATGACAATCGATTTGCCATTTTGTCCCTTAAACTGGTATGTGGCAACACACGGATAGAGAGCGGAGACCCGTGCTTTATCTGTTGTTGGCAGTAATCCGGAATTTGTCGTACTTTTCCATGGATTTCACTGTTTAGAGTTGAGAACCAGTATTCTGCAAATATGTAGCAAACACTGATCAAAAGCACCTGCCTATAAATAAACGAGCGTAAGAATGGGCGGTATAAAATGCAATATTCTGGTATGAACATGCGGCCAGTGCTGACGCTCCATTGCTCGAGGGAGCGCCGTCAGCTACTGCCTTAGCGGTGGCCACCTCTCAGCCTTCTCTCGTACCATCGCAGATACTGGAAGGTATGGATTCGTGACCCCTTAGTTTTATCTTTCGGCCGCACAATTTATGTACTAATGTCGTACTATTGCGTCTTTGCAGGAGTACTTTTTGATCACCTATATCAGGTGCTGCGCCCACACTTCTCCTTCCCGTTGGAGCTTGCTTCCTCCAGTGGCGCTGGTGAGTATAGCTTTCAATTAATACTCTTTCCTTTTCCAAGGATGAACTTGTTTCTGACTTTTCTTCGCCCTGATTGCAGTGCTACAAATCGAAGGAGGAGATGAAAGATCGGTCGCGCCACCGGCCCTCCCTGCTTTGCCGTCTGCTGCCGCTGGTATAGTAAATTCCCTAATTGACGACTCTTCTATATTTCTTGAATCGTCATTTGACTGTGTTTTGTTTTTGCAGCTATCGTTCCGGTTCCGGTCCCTCTTGAGTCCCGCATTATAATGCCGGCAGGCCCCTTCTTGAGACGTCCGTCTTCAAAGAATGCTGCGATGAGTTTGGGAATGCTGAGCGGATACGTTGAAGAGCTTGACGCGGACGTTCCCCCATCTGCCGCAGATTTTGTTGCGGAGGTTAATCCGATGCTGGCGACGCTTGTAAATTTTTATAATGAAGGCGTCGTCGAGTCTTGGGTTAATCACTGCAGGGAGATCGAGGCCCGCCTGCATCAGCTGGAGTCGATGCATCCTGCCCCCGAAATCTTGGCCGCGAGTACTCAACGGGCGGCATGGATTGAGAAAAGCGCTTCTTACTTCCGCCATTTGGAACAAGAAGCAGCTTTAAGGCTGAGGGAATGCCATGAGTCTTCAAGCTAGACTGCTCGCCTGCGTGCTGAAGTCGATGCGAATGCTGCCTGGGTGAAGGCTATCTTCGAGGGCCTTCTGCAAAGTCTTTCTGATAGGCTAGCACTGAAGCAGAAGCTCGATGTTGCTGAGCGTGATGCCCAAGGTCGCAACGCAGCTCAGCGAGCAGTTGAGGAGCAGCTCTCAACCTTCCTACAGCAGCGGGCTCAAGTGGAAGCAGAACTGGCAGTGGCGGCCGATCAGGAGAAGACTTTAAAGGAAATGCGCGAGCAACTGATGGGGCTATTTAAGACGCTTCCTTCTCCTTGAACCTTTTGTACCATTTATACACTTGTAATTTTTGAATAGTATGTACACATTCTTTATTCTTTATACGATTCGCCTTGTACTTAATTGAATTCATGAATAAAGATATACACATTTCCTTTTGCAATGTCTTGTGTCATCTCCGCCCTTTCTTCCTTCTTTTATTATCAGCATGCTATCTTAGTAAACATAGTTGACAGATGATAGAGTGACCATCCTGTCTTGGTTTCAAGAGGTAGCGATGGCTTAGGCCGCAGGTTTCAGATCTGGTGCCTAAGACTTTTCAATTTTATGAGCCGTAAGGGTCTCATAAAGACTTTTCTCCCTACGGATTGAGAGGATCTCGTAGGTGTATTTTCTCCTTAGGAATCGTGAGGATTCCTAAGTGCATTTTCTCTTATAAGTCGTAAGGATCTTATAAGAGAATTTCCCTCTTACGAGTCGAGAGGACTCGTAAGCGGTTATTTCCCTCCTTGTCGAGATTCGACTTTGGAGAGTGAGACCCGTGGATAGTATGCAAGAGACCGTTTTAGACCGACTTACAGGGTCCCAGTGCTTAGAAAATAAGTTTTTTAATCCCTGCTGCCTAAGGCTTTATCTTGCAAGTCGAGACGAATCGGGAAGTCCTCGCGAAGACACTAATTTCCTCACGAGTCGAGACGAATCGAGCAGCTCTCGTCAAGGACACTAATTTCCCTGAGTCTGGGTATTTTGCCGAGGACACTGGTTTCCTCGAAGTTGAAACGAATCGAAGTATTCCTGCAAAGACACTGGTTTTCTTACGGGACGACGCGAATCAAGAAGCTCTCATCAAGGACGCCAGTTTCCCTGAGTTGGGGTATTTTGCCGAGGACATTGGTTTCCTCGAAGTTGAAACGAATCGAAGTATTCCTGCAAAGACACTGGTTTCTCTGCGGGTCGACGCGAATCAAGAAGCTCTCATCAAGGACGCTAGTTTCCCTGAGTTGAGGAGGTTGCCAAGGACACTGATTTCCCTGGGGTTGAAACGAATCGGGGTATTCCTGCAAAGACGCTAGTTTCTCTGCGGGTCGACGCGAATCAAGAAGCTCTCATCAAGGACGCTAGTTTCCCTAGTTGAGGAGGTTGCCAAGGACATTGATTTCCCTGGGGTTGAAACGAATCGAGGTATTCCTGCAAAGACGCTGGTTTCTCTGCGGGCCGATGCGAATCGAGGTGCTCTCGTCAAGGACACTGGTTTCCCTGAGTCGAGGAGGTTGCCAAGGACACTGATTTCCCTGGGGTTGAACCGAATCGGAGTATTCCTGCAAAGACACTGGTTTCTCTGCGGGCCGACGCGAAACGAGAAGCTCTCATCAAGGACGCTAGTTTCCCTGAATTGAGGCATTTGCCAAGGACACTGATTTCCCTGGGGTTGAAACGAATCGGAGTATTCCTGCAAAGACGCTAGTTTCTCTGCGGGCCGACGCGAATCGAGGTGCTCTCGTCAAGGACACTGGTTTCCCTGAAGTTGAGACGGTTGCCAGGACACTGATTTCCCTGGGGTTGAAACGAATCGGAGTATTCCTGCAAAGACGCTAGTTTCTCTGCGGGCCGACGCGAATCGAGGAGCTCTCATCAAAGACACTGGTTTCCCTGAAGTTGAGACGGTTGCCAAGGACACTGATTTCCCTGGGGTTGAAACGAATCGGGGTATTCTTGCAAAGACGCTAGTTTCTCTGCGGGCCGACGCGAATCGAGGTGCTTTCGTCAAGGACACTGGTTTCCCTGAGTCGAGGTATTGTGTCTTTCGGGTTTTATACGAGTTATCGTCAAGACTTGGCTCTGTTTTCTGATGGAGCACGGGGAGGAAATGTGTGATTCCTTCTTTGTTTGTGCCCCTGGATTGTATACAGGGATTGCTGTGATATCGTCTGTAGGGCAGAAATTTCATTGTATATATATATTTTTTATTTTATTTCTTTCCGCGATACTCTATCATTTCAGCTTTTATATCGCGAAGGTTGCGATTGCCCAATCATTTCGGCTATTTTTCGCGGTGCCCAATCATTTCGGCTATTTATTTTATTTTTACTCGCTGCTTTTATTGCGAGTTGCCCAATCATTTCGGCTATTTTGTATGCATACATTTTTACTTGCTGATTTTGCTGCAAGTTGCCCCATCATTTCGGCTATTTCATATGCATGTGTGGTTTGCTGCCTTTTCGCCGCAAGCTTGGGATTAGACACCGATTTTGGCATCAGCACCGCTACAACTGGGATATTGCCAGGAACGAATCATCATTTGCCTCTGTCGATGTAAAACAAAGGTGGCTCAGTAAACAGGGTTAGGATCCTGTCGACTAAGGCTTTTGACTTCATGAGCCGTAAGGGTCTCACAAAGGTATTTCTCCCTACAAGCCGTGAGGATCTCGTAGGTGTGTTTTCTCCTTAGGAATCGTGAGGATTCCTAAGTGTATATTCCCCTGTAAGTCGTAAGGATCTTACAAAAGGGTTTTCTCCTTATAAGTCGAGGGGACTTACAAGGGTTGTTCACCATGCGAACATATCCCCAGTCATGGATGGGACTTGGTTAGGGAAATGTTTATTCGCGCCCGTGGATTGTATACAAGGGTCAGTATTGAACCACTTGTAGGGCAGTATCGAAGGTTGTGGGGGTTGCTTAAGCATAGGTTTACGTCTCTATAACTTAAGACTTTCAATTCTTATGAGCCGTGAGGGTCCCATAAGAGAGTTCTCCTTACGAGTCGTGAGGATCTCGCAAGTGTATTTTCTCCTTAGGAATCGTGGGGATCCCTAAGTGTGTTGCTCCTTTGTGAGTCGTAAGGATCTCACACGGGTGGTTTTTCCTTACAAGGTCGTGAGGACCCTGTAAGTGTCTTTTAACGAGGTTGCGCCCTTTCGGGTTTTCACAAACACTCGCCGATAGCCCTGCTGATTTTACTCACGGAGCCCTTTCGGGTTTTCATCCGTGCCCATTTTGCTTATGGACATACCATTTTTTTTTATTCTTTTTTTTTTATTTTTCTAACGAGATTGCGCCCTTTCAGGTTTTCACAAACACTCGCCGGTAGACCTGCTGTTTTTACTCAAAGTCAGTGATTGAAGTCAAAGCAAGGTCCGGAGCCCTTTCGGGTTTTCATCCGTGCCTATTTTGCTTATGGACAAGCCGTTTTTTTATTCTTTTTTTATCACGTCAGCCTGAGGATACTGCGGTAGTAGTTTAAAGACGTTTCGGTCGTTTGCAAGTTTTAGGACATTGCAGTCCATCATTAGTTTAAGGATGTTTCGGTCCGCCGTCGCCGTTTTTGAGGCGAATCTCTAGTTTACTGACTTTTCGGTCTATAGGGCTTTCCCTATGAATGAGCATGATACCCCCGGCATATCCATCTTTCTCGGAGTATGTGGTTGTGGCGGGCTCACCTTCCAGTTTTCGGACAACGCGAACTTGCCCTGTTGGTATTGGTCTTCAACCCAGTTTTTGAAAACGTAGCAGTTTTCGATTGGATGGCTTACTGCTTGATGGTAAGGGCAGTGTTCCCCTCCGAATAGGCGGCGCGACGTACGTCTTGCCTGAAATTCGGGGCAGATGCTAATTGGTGCTATCCGTCCACCTCTCCGAAGATGCCAAGTTGATTTATGGCAACATGTATCGAAGGTTTAAACGGATGCGGCCGATGTAGCAGACTTCGTCAGATTCCCCCTCGCCTGAGGGGTTTTTGATTGTGGGGACGCTCTTCCCTGCAGGCGCAAGCCCCTGCAGTTAATTACGCTACCGCATTGCGGTAACAACTTTCTCCTTCTCCAGATGATCACTTCGTGCTGTGGGTGTTCGTTTTGTGTTTGGTTGCCCGTGGATTGTACACGGAGACTAAGTTATGTTGTCACCCGTAGGGCGTGGACTCGTCCAAATCCGTATCTTTCTTAGATTTGGGTTTGGGGGTTGGGTTTAAGGATACGTTAGCCTCGTTTGAGACTAAGATCGACTTAAACATTTGTTAAGAATACGTTAGTCTAGTTTTTAGACTAAGATCAACTTAACGGGATCGTTTAGATCCAACAAGAGAGCAATTGGGGGGCCCTTTTGTTTAGTTTAATGACATTGCGGTCGATAGGTAGTTTAAGGACATTGCGGTCCAATGTTAGTTTTAAGACATTGCGGTTAAGGTTAAGGACGTCATAGTCCGTTGTTAGTTTTAAGACATTCCGGTCAAGGTTAAGGACGTCATAGTCCGAGGATTTAAGAACTCCACAGTCCGGTGTTAGTTTTAAGATATCCCGGTCAAGGTTAAGGACATCATAGTCCATGAGTTTAAGGACCCCACAGTCCGTATCAAATGTGTGGTCATCGGGACCCGTCACCTCTTTAAAGACGTTGAGGGATTACAACGCCAAGTATCAAAGGAGTGAAGAGATGTACCCTTGAACCAAGGTAGATTAAATAGTTTTTGGCCCAATTTGGAACCAAGACCAATTAATTATGTTATGAGCCCATTAGCCCAGTTAAGTTTGAATTGAGGACTTATGGCCATCTTGAGCTAAGTCCAATCATGTTTAGAATATTGGCCCTCTGTTGGTTCATTGAAAGAGAGGCTTTGCCTCTAGAAACTTAGCCAATTGGGCTAAAACTAGTGTTAAACACTAAAGACTAACAGTGTTGAGCACTGGGATCAAGATTAGCAAGTTTGTGTTGAACATTAAAAAGATAATCAGTGTTAAACACTAGCAACAGGGTTTTCAAATTAGTGTTAAAAACTAAAGCAAATCAGTGTTAAACACTGGAAATAGGGATTCCAAATTAGTGTTTAACACTAAGGCAAATCAGTGTTAAACACTGTAAATAGAAATTTTCAATTAGTGTTAAACACTAAGGCAAATCAGTGTTAAACACCGGAACTAGAGTTTTCCAAGTTAGTGTCAAACACTAAGAAAATCAGTGTTAAACACTGGGGACAAAGTCTTCAGATTAGTGTTAAACACTAAGGAGAGAGAGATCATGTGTGGACACGTGAGAGCGCCCTGATTCTCCTTATTTTATTCTGCAGATCAGTGTTTAACACTTTTAATTCTGACGGACATCACGTGTGAGCACGTGATGGAGGCCCATGCTCTGGTCTGTTAGAATGCTCATTAGGGGTCACGTGGCGACACGTGAGGGCGCCCTAAAGCTCTTTTCTATTTCTTTTGCCTTTTTCTCTGTGTGCTTCAAGGGTCACGTAGGGCATGTGAGGCGTAGCCTCAAAGCTCTTTTCCGTGGATCTTTATAGGCGTCACGTGGTAGCACGTGACGTTGGTTCTTTGCATATTTTAAAGATCTGTTCATCTTTTAAGAATTAAATTCTTCATAGGGTTAAACCCTAGCAATAAACTTTAGAGGAATTAAATTCCTATTTTCTTCTGAAGAATTATATTCTTAGATAGGGTTAAACCCTAATTTCTTTTCTGTATGAATTAAATTCCCCATATATGTAAAGAATTAAATTCTGGCATAGGGTGAAACCCTAATTTCTTTTTTTAAGGGAATTTAATTCCTGTAAGTTTTAGAGAATTAAGTTCTCAATTAGGGTTAAACCCTGGTTCTGTCCATTTTTAAGGAATTAAATTCCTATGATGTAGGGTTAAACCCTAACTTTATCTCAAAGGAATTAAATTCCTATAATTCTGTGAGAATTAAATTCTCAAAACTCAATTCCTCCTCTATATTTTATATCTGCATGGCAGGATCTCAACCCAATGAGAATTAAATTCTCAATTCATGGGGAGATGTGCACTTTGCAGATCCTCCACTAGAGAAAGAACTAAGTTCTTTTTTTTCATATAAGAGTTAAACTCTTTTGAGAATTAAATTCTCTTTTTAAGTCTCTCTTTTCTTACCTAGGGTTTTTCTTTGCAGAGAATTAAATTCTTCCTTCTGAATTTTCAAGATCCCAAGGCTCTATATATCTCTCTCTGTCTCTGGGCTCCTATTTATAGGAGGAGGAAAAGAATCAATCTGTTTTAGTGAATCTTTCACTGAAAGATTTGATCTGTTTATTGAGAGATTTGATTTATCTTTACCATTAATCTGGGCCTTTAGATTATTAGGTGAATTTTATTCACCATTGGATTTTAAATCCAAAGATATCTCTTTGTTATTTCGGTTAGATTTAGGGGGAATTCTTTCCATGTCCGAGATTTTTCCATAAATTGTTGATATTTAATCACCTTTGGATTTTTTTAATCCAACGGTTTCACATAATTCTTCTCCATTTTGGAAAGATTTGAATGATCTCTCCTCAGAATTTAATTATGTTAAACAATAAGGCTTTTAAAGCCGGTCATGTGTTGCCACGTGACCGTTGGTCACGTGTGCGCACGTGACCCCTTGTCACGTGTAAGCACGTGACCCCTGGAATGGGATTCTCTTCTTCTGCGCTCTATTTTCTGGTCGCTGCTTAACCATCACGTGCCATCACGTGACCACTGGTCACGTGTGAGCACGTGATGCCTCCTCTGAAGCTTCTTCATGACTTTTAATTAGAGAACAAATATGCTCTGTGCCGCAGCTTAACCATCACGTGCCAACACATGACCACTGGTCATGTGTGAGCACGTGATGCCTCTTCTGAATCTTTTCCTGATTTTTAATCAGGGAACAAATGCCCCCACAACGTTGCTCTCACGTGTCTGCACGTAAGTGCGACGTTGTCACTTTTGTGACCGTTGGATCTGTCTTGGGAGTAGGGTAGACGAAACGTTTTCCATCCCATCCTATAAATGCCCATGTCCTTTCAAAAGAGCCTCCACTTTTGCTCATCTTCTTCCTTTGAGAACTTTTCCTTTGAGAATTTAATTCTCGTTCCTCAGAGCTTAGTTCTCTGCTTCAAACTTTTCAAAGTTTGACTCTGTTCGAGAAACCCTTTCTTCAGGTAATGATCTTTGAACGATCGAGGAATCCTTATGTATACTTTTCTAAAAAAAAACTCTGGATTTTAAATCTACACCAAGGGCTCCATCCCTTTTAACATGAACCCATCAACGAAAATAGAAAACCATTTAATCTTTGAACAGTAGATCCTCTAGGGTTCATTTGATCTTTAGGGAGATGATGAGATCCGTTGCCTTTTATGGAATTTAATTCCATCCCCAAGGAGCTTCGGCTCGGGAACAGAACTTTTATGGGAATTTAATTCCCTTTTTCAAAAAGGAATTTAATTCCTACGAAGAACTAAGTTCTTCCTAGAGAACTTCATGGGTTTTCCTGCCCTGAGTCATCTCTTTCCCATCCGAGAAGAAAAGGTTTGTAATAAATTCTCATGATCTTTATTTCAGGTATCATGGATGCCCATATGTACGATCTTGACGAAATCATCTTTTACGGGAATATTCGTGCACTGGGTCGTAGCCAGAACCAGAAGTTCACCAACGCTCAATGTGCTGAGATCATGAGCCACTTCGACGAGTACAATGGTCGGCTACTTCCTCGCCGCTCTTCTCTTCTGAGACTCATCGTGCTGGCGATCTGGGAGGCGCTCCCTCTCTTTTGCACCGGCTTGCCGCTCAGGGCATTGGACGCTGCCGAGGATAAGGTACATTCGGTGTACCTGATGAGCCTAATCTCGAAGAGGAGGCAAGACAACCTCATTGATCTCTTGCACCAGGCTTTTCAGCAATCGGCCATACTTGCTGCCTATCGAATGGTAGAAGACATTTGTAAGGACCCCGACACCTGTGACCGCGAGAGAAAACATACTCGGATGGTTCGAAATGCTTGGAGGATCTTTGACAAAGCCAAGTTTGAGTTTCTCAATCCGTGCCCCGCGTCTGAGGTGTTGCCGTTGTAATCGTTTTTCCCTTTTTTTTTATTTTGTATGAACTTTTTAAAGTATGAATGATAAATTTTATCGTGCCCTTCTGTGTTTACATGCCTTCTTCATGGGATTTCATCATTTTGTCATTGTTGCTGCTGATGTGTTTGGCGTGTGAGGCACTATTTCACTTTTCAGTGTATATCAAGTGTGATGCTCACGTGCTCCGCACGTGGGGCCTTTTTGATGGTGTTGTTTAATTTTTCATGCCATATTTTTTGTGCACAGCATTAGATGCTGAAAAGGAGCCTTGGAAATAGTTCCATCTCCTTGATTTCCAATGCCTTCCCTTTTTCGGACCTTGGAAATAGTTCCACCATGCAGGATTCTCCATGCGCCGCTTTTAATGCCCCTCTTTATAACCTGAGGCCATGGCCTTCTTTCTTCTTCACAAAGAAATTTATTCTCAATTTAGTGCGATTTATCTTGAGGAAACAACTGGGTGCCATGGCCTGCAACCGCCCTCATGCTCATCGACAGCCATGGGAAGTTCCTATCGAGGAGATGATCCCCCGCTTTGCCGCACGATTGGTGGATCCCCTCCTTACCGACGACGAATGCGACTCAGCGGCATACGAACTCTCGATCCGCAGGGGATCTCCCCTCCCAATGGGCTCCCTTTGGCTCCGGATTATTCTTGCTGTCGTGCTTGCCGACATCCCTCCTCACCCGGCGGAGATGACCCTGGCGATGCTTGACGCGGCTGAAGAAAAGCTCGAGGGTTTTCACGAAGCGTGCCTGATTACTCAAACTTTGAAGGATTGCTCGATTCACCTGTTGAGCCAAATAAGAGCCCGGCGGGCTATCATGTCTGCTTTTGCGGACGAACATGGCGCCAATCGATGGGGAGCGACTCCTCGCGAGAACCATCGCTTCGATGTGTTGGAGAAAACAGAAAGAGAGATGGATAATTTTGTTCTTTGTTTTGTTAACCCTTGTGCTACTGATCCCGTGTTTGGTGACCTTTTCCCGCTAGCGTAGTATATTCACATTAGTTTTCGCATGCTTTATGTTGAATTTTTGTGTGTGCTGGGTACTCGTATGTATGTCTTGCTTGCATAAATGAGCTTTGTATTCTTCCCATGAGAACTTTCTTTAATTGCGAACATTATCATTATGTTGCGTGCACATCAGAGCTTCGGGTATCATTTCTTTTCGAATATTCATATAGTTGCGAATGCATGCTTGATAGAATACACATCGGAAATTTTTCTTGTTGCTTCCCGTACCACGTGATGCGCGCGCTTTAGATCAACTATTGCCGTCGAATGGAGGCTTGTTCATACGGTCTTGAGCGTACATGTCCTATTTCAAATGCTGCGGCTGCGAAGGTGGGCTTGCATGGTTTGATAGAGCGATGTGCGGCGAACTTGGTGTCGTGCAAGAAGAGGCTTTGGCCGCAAATTCTCGGAAAGGGAGCTGGCCTCTAAGGCATTGAGCGAGCTTCAAGCTAGCCTTACAGCCAAAGCCAATAAAGCGTATGAACTCTGGCGGATACTTCAAGAGTCTATCAAAGAGGTGGTGGCTCTTGATAAGGCTGCCGTGTCCACTCACGAAAGGGTCGAGGCTCACAAGGCCACTGAGCAAGAGCTCGAAGGCCGGCTCGCCTCGTATCAGGCCCAGCAGGCTCAGGCAGAGGCCCGTCTTCTGGCAATCCTGAATCATGAAGCTGTGGCCCAGCAAAAACAGGATGAGTTAGCAAAATTGCTAAATCGCCCGCCGGCTTGAAAACTTGTATCTTTTCCTTTCTTTTTGTACATACTCCTGAATGAGAGTACTTTCTTTTTGTTCTTTCATGAATTGTACTTTGTATCCATTTTGGTTTATGAATAAAAGGCATATATTTTTCCAATGGTGTGTCCCTTTTTATTGAATGTATTCTGCGGATAGTCTTGATCTCCTTGCAGGGCAGTGATGGCTTAGGGCTCAGGGTTAAGATCTGCCTCCTAAGACTTTTTGAGCTTTATGAGCCGTGAGGGTCTCATAGAGAGTTTTTCTCCCTACAGGTTGAGAGGATCCCGTAGGTGTAAGTTCTTCTTAAGAATCGTGAGGATTCTTAAGCGGGTTTTCCCTTGGGAGTCGTAAGGATCTCTCAAGAGAATTTGCTTCCTTACGGGTCGTGAGGACCCGCAAGTGCTGGGTGCGGTCGCCCTTATCCGTATTTCACGGGGTCAGGGGTTGCTTTAGGATGTTTTTCAAGGTACTGTAGTTTAAAGACATTGCGGTCAAGGTTAAGGACCTCATAGTCCGTGGGTTTAAGGACTCCACAGTCCAACGTTAGTTTTAAGACATCACGGTCAAGGTTAAGGACCTCATAGTCCATGGATTTAAGGACTCCACAGTCCGATATTAGTTTTAAGACATCACGGTCAAAGTTAAAGACGTCATAGTCCGTGGATTTAAGGACTCCATAGTCCGATATTAGTTTTAAGACATCATAGTCAAGGTTAAGGACGTCATAGTCCGTGGATTTAAGGACTCCACAGTCCAATGTTAGTTTTAAGACATCACGGTCAAGGTTAAGGACGTCATAGTCCATGGATTTAAGGACTCCACAGTCCAATGTATGGTTACTGGGACCCGTCACCTCTTTGAAGACGTTGAGGGATTACAACGACAAATATCAAAGGAGTGAAGAGATGTACCCTTGAACCAAGATAAAATCAGTCTAGAATCATAGTGGTTGATTGTTAGTTTTAAGACATTACGGTTGAGGTTAAGGACATCATAGTCCGTGGATTTTAAGGACTCCATAGTCCGGTGTTTGCTCTGGATGCTTCACACGGGTTCACTGCCGTGTTTGGCGAGGACCAGGCTCCGCTCTGGGCGTTTTCCGCGGGGTCAAAGAGTGACGTTATCTGCGTTCCATGTGACCAGGAATTTTGCACTAGATGCTTCACACGGGTTCACTGCCGTGTTCAGCGAGGACTAGGCTCCGCTCTGGATGCTTCACACGGGTTCACTGCCGTGCTCTGCGAGGACCAGGATCCGCTCTGGACGTTTTCCACGGGCCAAAGAGTGACGTTTTCCGCGTTCCACGTGACCAGGAATTTTGCTCTGGATGCTTCCCACGGGTTCACTGCCGTGTTCTGCGAGGACCAGGCTCCGCTCTGGACGTTTTCCGCGGGGTCAAAGAGTGACGTTATCCACGTTCCACGTGACCAGGAATTTTGCACTAGATGCTTCACACGGGTTCACTGCCGTGTTCGGCGAGGACTAGGCTTCGCTCTGGATGCTTCACACGGGTTCACTGCTATGCTCTGCGAGGACCAGGATCCGCTCTGGACGTTTTCCACGGGATCAAAGAGTGACGTTATCCGCGTTCCACGTGACCAGGAATTTTGCTCTGGATGCTTCCCACGGGTTCACTGCCGTGTTCTGCGAGGACCAGGCTCCGCTCTGGACGTTTTCCGCGGGGTCAAAGAGTGACGTTATCCGCGTTCCACGTGACCAGGAATTTTGCTCTGGATGCTTCCCACGGGTTCACTGCCGTGTTCTGCGAGGACCAGGCTCCGCTCTGGACGTTTTCCACGGGGTCAAAGAGTGACGTTATCCGCGTTCCACGTAACCAGGAATTTTGCACTAGATGCTTCACACGGGTTCACTGCCGCGTTTGGCGAGGACTAGGCTCCGCTCTGGACGTTTTCCACGGGGTCAAAGAGTGACGTTATCCGCGTTCCGCGTAACCAGGAAGTTTGTTGATTATATCCGCATTTCACGGGGTGGGGATTTGACTCTTGGTGATCTGTATATCGCCGAGCTATGAAACTGGGAGTTTCCGCTATTCCGCTTTGCTTGATGCTGTGTCCGTTGCAACGAGATGAACGTCGAGATGGTCTCTAGGCTATCTGCGACTCATCGAGATTTGGCTTCTTCTTCTGATGAAACCTGGGAGAGGAGGAGTGCGATTCCTTCTTTGTTTGCGCCCCTGGAATGTATACAAGGATATATGTAACATCACCTGTAGGGCGTAAATTTCATTTTTATTTTATTTCTTTTTCCGCGATGCTCTATCATTTCAGCTTTTATATCGCGAAGGTCGCGATTGCCCCATCATTTCGGCTATTTTTCACGGTGCCCAATCATTTCGGCTATTTATTTTATTTTTACTCGCTGCTTTTTATTGCCAGTTGCCCAACCTTTTCGGCTATTTTTTTCATGCATACATTTTTACTTGCTGCTTTTTATTGCAAGTTGCCCCATCATTTCGGCTATTTCGTATGCATGTGTGGCTTGCTGGTTTTTCGCTGCAAGCTTGGGGTTAAACACCGATTTATGGCATCAGCACCGCTACAACTGGGATATTGCCAGGAGCGAATCATCATTTGCCTCTGTCGATGTTAAACAAAGGTGGCTTAATAAACAGGGTTAAGGGTCCTGTCGACTAAGGCTTTTGACTTCATGAGCCGTAAGGGTTTCACAAAGGTATTTCTCACTACAAGTCGTGAGGATCTTGTAGGTGTGTTTTCTCCTTGGGAATCGTGAGGATTCCTAAGTGCATGTTTCCCCGTAAGTCGTAAGGATCTTACAAAAGGGTTTTCTCCTTATAAGTCGAGAGTACTTACAAGGGTTGTCCACTATATGAACATATCCCTAGTCACGGATGGGACTCGGTTAGGGAAATCTTTATTTGCGCCCATGGATTGTATACAAGGGTCAGTATGAGCCGCTTGTAGGGCAATATCGAAGGTTGTGGTGGGGTTGCTTAAGAACAGGTTCAGGTTTCTGTAACTTAAGACTTTCAAGTCTTATGAGCCGTGGGGGTCCCATAAGAGAGTTCTCCTTACGAGTCGTGAGGATCTCGCAAGTGTAATTTCTCCTTAGGAATCGTGAGGACTCCTAAGTGTGTTGCTCCCTTGTGAGTCGTAAGGATCTCACGCGGGTGGTTTCTATTTACAATGCCGTAAGGACCCTGCAAGTGTTCTTTAACGAGGTTGCACCCTTTCGGGTTTTCACAAATACTCGCTGGTAGCCCTGCTGTTTTTACTCACGGAGCCCTTTCGAGTTTTCATCCGTGCCCATTTCGCTTATGGACATACCGTTTTTATTTTTATTATTTTTATTATTATTATTTTTTTAATATTTTTTTTGTATCGGCTTTGAGATGCTGCAATCCATCGTATTTTAACGACATCTCGGTCAACAGCTAGTTTTAAGACATAGTGGTCTATCGTTAGTTTAAGGACGTTTCGGTCCGTCGTTAGTTTAAGAACATTTCGGTCCGTTGTTAGTTTAAGGACATTTCGGTCCGTTGTTAGTTTAAAGACATTTCGGTCCGTTGTTAGTTTAAGGATATTTCGGTCCGTTGTTGAAGAAGGTCGGTTACTACTTATAGAGTTCGGGCTTAAGAAGATAGCGAGCGGACATAGTCGTTGTCATCTATCATTGACCTAGGCCCTGACCCGTTAAGCATAGTATTTCTTCAGGAAGTGACCGTTTATTTGCCTGAAAGGTCTTTCACCGTGCATATCCATGAGTAGATACGCTCCACCCTGATAGACCTTGTCTATAATGTACGGGCTTTCGTAGTTCGGCTCGAATTTTCCCCGCTTGGCGCGATTGGGGATCATAGGCTTTTTGACCACTAGCACGAGTTCGCCTTGGCGGAATGTCCTCGGCCTGGTCAATCTTTCATATGAGTGCGTCATCTTTGCTTTATAAGCCTCCAGATTTTGTTGCGCTATGAGCCGGGTTTCATCAAGGGCGTCAAGTTCCTCAAGCCGAAGGTGAGCATTTTCTTCGTCCGTCAGCTCGTAGTGGACTGCCATTCGTAGAGAGGATAACTCTATCTCGAGGGGGAGTACCGCTTCTGTACCGAATACCAATGCGTACGGCGTCGTGTTTGTGGCCGTTTTGAATGTAGTTCGATATGCCCAGAGAGCTTCTTGCAGTCTCTCGTGCCGGTCCTTCTTATTTCGGGACACCGTCTTCTTCACAATCTTCGTCAAGGTTTTGTTGAAAGCCTCGGCAAGACCGTTAGTTCGGGGATTACACACTGAGGAATATCTCCAGTCTATGTTGTGTTGTTGCGCGAAGCGGCTGATCTTGTGGCTTCTGTAGGCTGGCCCATTATCGGAGATGATCCGTCTTGGCGTTCCAAACCGATAGATGACGTGCGTCTTGAAAAAATGGAGGATATTCTCCGTCTTCGCTTCCCTTAACGGTACTGCTTCTGCCCATTTGGAGAAGTAATCAGTGGTCCCTAGGATGAAACGATGTCCCCTGGACGATGCTGGTTCGATAGGGCCGACTATGTCAGTTCCTCATATCTCGAATGGCCAGCTAGCCACCGTCGGATGTAGTGGATTTGGATGCTGATGGATTTGGATGCTGCTGGATAAAGTCCCCATAGATCTGGCACGAGTGGCATTGCTTCGCATATTCGAGGCAGTCCTGAATCATTGTGGGCCAATAGTAGCCCATTCGTTTAATCTTCAACTTCATCTTCGGGCATGCTTGATGAGAACCGCAGAGTCCGTCGTGAACTTCCTGAACAACTCTTTTCGCTTCGTCAGGTCCCAGGAATCTCAACCACAGAGAATTAAATGACCTCTTGTACAGAGTATTATTGACGAAGGCGAAGGACAGAGCTCGTTTCGCAAGCTGATGTCTTGAGGACGCATCTTCAGGCGTTTGACGGGATTTAAAGTAGTCTATGAAGACTTCTCTCCAATCTTCAGCCTTTTCTTGGTCCTTTATTTGCATAGCCATTTGCTCGGTTGCTTCCTTTTCTTTGGATGTTTCCGGAGATATTTCTGCTGGGGCAAGCACCCAATAGCTTTGTACCACAATTCTGACGTCATCGAGATTCTCGTCAGCCAGTTCTTTAGCGAGCTTGGCTAATGCGTCCGCTTTGCTGTTTTCCGCTCACGGTATGTTTTCCAAAGTGTAGGAGGGAATTTGGGTCAACAATTGTTGCACCTTTTCGCCGTACATCACCAACTCTGGTTTGCACGTTTGGTAGTCGCCATTTACTTGACTGACGACTAGTTGGGAGTCTCCGTATATGAGGAGGTTTTCAATTCCCATGTCGACGGCGATCTCGAGGCCTGCTATCAAAGCTTCGTATTCAGCTTCATTGTTCGACCTCGGCTCAGTCAAGGAGAAAGCAAAGCGCATTATCCCTCCTTGTGGAGTTACGAAGACGAGGCCTACCCCCGATTTGATTATAGGCGTGTTCTGTTTGCGCTTCTTCATGGAAGATGCTCTGTCAAAATAGAGTTCCCACCGGGTACCACTTCCGTCGATCGTGTCGAACGCATGTTCGTCTGGCAGCTCGCAATTCAAAGGAAAGTCGGCAGGTATTGGATGCTCAGCGAGAAAGTCAGCGATGGCTTGGCCTTTTACTGCCTTGAGAGGTTGATAGGTTATCGAGAACTCCATCAAGAGCAGGGCCCATTTAGCGAGTCTCCCTGTCAATATGGCCTTTGACATCAGATATTTGAGGGGGTCCACCTTTGATATAAGACGGACTTCATGCGCCAATACATAGTGCCTGAGTTTTGTTATCGCGAAGATCAACGCCAGACAGTGTTTTTCGATAGGGGAGTAATTGCTTTCTGCCCCCAGGAGAACTCGACTCAAGTAATAGAGAGCTCTTTCTTTCCCTTGGTCGTTCTCTTGTGCCCATAATGCACCTAAGGAACCTTCGAGGGCAGTTGTATAAAGAATAAGAGGTTTTCCCTTGACTGGAGCAGCTAGCACCGGCGGGTTCTGCAGGTATTGCTTGATCTCGTCCAGCGCGCCTTGGCATTTGTGATCCCAAACGAAAGGGGTTCCCTTCTTCATCAGGTGACTGTAAGGGCGGCACTTGCCTGAAAGGTTGGCTATAAATCGCCGGATGTACGCGAGGTTCCCTTGGAGAGACCGCAATTGTTTGAGAGTCCTTGGCGGAGGCATTTCCATGATCGCCTTAATCTTCGACGAATCTATCTCAATGCCCCGGTGCCGGACAATGAACCCTACGAACTTGCCTGAGGATACCCCGAACGCGCATTTGAGGGGGTTCATCTTCAAGTTGTACTGCTGAAGGCATTGAAATACAGTCTTTAGATACTCGAGATGTTCCTCGTATGATTTGCTTTTAACCACGAGGTCGTCGATATAGCATTCGACGATTTCATGTATAAGGTCATCGAAGATCTTTGTCATGGCCCTTTGATAGGTGGCACCGGCGTTCTTTAGACCGAAGGGCATCACTTTGTAGCAGAATATTCCCAGAGGGGTCCGGAAAGCGGTGTGCTTCTGGTCTTCGGGATACATCTTTTTCTGATTATACCCTGATGAGCCGTCCATGAAAGAGAAAACCTCGTGGGTGGACGTGTTGTCTATCATCAGTTCGGTGATCGGCACTGGGAAATCGTCCTTCGGGCAAGCTTTATTTAGATCCTGGAAGTCTACGCAGATGCGCACTGTCCCATTTTTCTTCATTACTGGGACGATGTTGGCGATGCAATCCGGGTACTGAACTTCCTGGATAAACCCAGAGTCGATCAGCTTCTTGACTTCGGCGTTGATGCTCATCTCAAGCTCGAGCCGCATTCTTCTCGGCGCCTGTTTAACTGGCTTGATGTCCGGAGATATTGCCAATTTATAGACAGCTATTTCTGGATCTAGTCCTGACATTTCGGAATAGTTCCACGCGAAGCAATCTTTATACTGCATAAGCACGTCTTTTAGCGCAGCTACCCTTTCTTCAGATAGCAATTCACTGACAAATGTCGGCCGCGGGTCGTTCACTGTCCCCAACTCAATTTTCTTAAGGTTATCCGCAGTAGTGTGTATTCCATCCTCCAGCTCTTTCGGTGCTGGTGGAAATTCCGAGATGACCCCGTCGTTGCTGTTTTCGAAGCACCAGGGAAGGTCGTCCATATCCTTGGGCTCTTCTTTCGATATTGTTATTGATCGTCCCGAGCAAACTAGTTTATTCAAGAGGAGAAATAGAAAGGAGAAAACTAAGCACACTTTCATAGGCAAACACGATTGCACTGAGCACGTGCAATAAGCCGTTAAACCTCTAGGTGTCCCTAGTAGAAGGAGTGTTGTCTCCTGAGGGTTTTCAACGGATTACACCCACAAAATACTATAATAAAAGAGAGATGGTGAAATTTACATATAAAGATAAGAACCATAAAAGAAAGACTTTGAAAATAAGAGTTTCCAACTACACTAGCTTTTCAGTTGTCATGAGCCCTATCTTAATAGTCATGAAAAAATGTTAGAAATCATATCATCCCTCAATAAAACATCGTCTTTATTCTTCATTTCTACCTTTCATCCAAACATTGATCGTATACCCCTACGTGTGTGAAATGGACATCTCTGCACTCGGAGAATTCAATTCAAGCTATCATACTCTTGTCCATCTACCTCAGTACTTTTTAACTTAATGAATATTTAGATTTGCTCACACATTTTCATGCGACCGTTAATACTTCTTGAGGTACTAACCGACCGATTACTTATGTGCTTGCAGATTAGGTGGTAATATTTTCCTCGTCTTGCACCACCTAAGGCTTAGCAGTGAGTCCCAGACCAGTTGGCCTTAGGGCACTAGGTGAAGAGGCACCCTCGCTATATTTTTTTATTGCTGCCTTGGTGATAACAAAACCAGTGTTCATTTTTTTTTCTTTTCACCATTTTTATATTTTCTTCATTTTTTTCATTTCCTTCATATTTTGGCTTTTAGACAAGAGCATTTCAAGGTATCCTCTACTATCCCGAGTTTCAAGACGTGTGTAAGTGCATATAGTAGGGTATCAACATTCAAATGTTTGGCTTTCAGAATAGAAACTATTTTTCAGATTTATTTTTATCCTCAGATTAGTGACTTCCTTCATCTTACTAACCCTTAGGACAACAGCTCATAACTACTTATTACCAGTTCGTTTAAGAAAACTTCTAATTTTCTTGGTTTTCTTAAACTATTCCTATCTTTTGGATGTAATTTTTCACTTTCTATTCTTTTATTATCAAAAAATTTTTAAATTTTTTTTTTAAAATGTTGTGCTTATGCAAAATATGATGCAAATTGATATGTAAATAAGCACAAACCTCCCCCAAACCTGTTTACAGCAGTGTCCTCACTGATGTCATCCGTTAAGCTCAAAAACCTGTAGACTTGGGAGGAAATTATTAATGGGGGCAAGAAATATGAAAGTGAAAATCCTCCCCCAAACTTATTTTAGGCTCACAAATTTGTAAAAATCATTTTCTTTTCAAGAGCCAAAATATACCACACCCCCTCAAACTTGAGTTAAACAATTTTAATCTTTTAAAATCATACGAGGGGGTCAAGGTTATTGGTCAATGCCAAGCTTTGCAACGATCGAAGGTCAACACCAACCATTCAAAAATTTAATCGATGAAGCTCCAAGGTTGGTGCAAGAACATGTAACCTTTCGACAAGAAGAAGTGGGGAGGTGATAAGAGGTGTAATGGAAAA
Source organism: Agapanthus africanus (assembly GCA_030015575.1). Lineage (NCBI taxonomy): Eukaryota > Viridiplantae > Streptophyta > Magnoliopsida > Asparagales > Amaryllidaceae > Agapanthus > Agapanthus africanus. Next base: position 898,624,185 of record CM057337.1, read on the forward strand.
GGATTGCGTCTAAATTTGGAGAGACGACACAGTGATAGTAATGATGGATTACTCGCATTGTCATGATTGTCCAAAAGAAGGGGTGGAGGTCCAATTTCTTCATCTTGGAGTTGATTCATCTCAACACCCGTGTTTTGTAAAAATGCGAGTTCATCAGCGAAAATTTTCTCAAAGCTTTCATCGATACCCCGAAAAATAATGTCATCGGAAAAAATGGGGTGATCGTCAGACTCTATAAAAAGTTCCTTATCAGCGTTAGATGTTGACCCGGACAACTCGGTGGAAGAGTCCGTGTCAAACAACATATGAAAAGAGTCTGAATTATGAGGTTGATCAAATTCGCTGCTGTCGACATCCATTAATTCGATAGAACACACATGAGCATAGGGTTCGGAGGGTTCACTTCCCAACTTGTAAATGTTAAGCTCAATTGACTTCTTTCCAAAGGATAGGGTCATAGAGCCGTTTCTATAATTGATTACTGCGTTGGAAGTGGCCAAAAAGGGTCGACCGAGTATCACCGGGATTTGATTGCGTGGGTTTGCTACAGGTTGTGTATCTATAACGATAAAGTCCACAGGGAATATGAATTCCCCAACTTTGATTAACACATCCTCTAGCTCACCCCTTGGTTGGGTGATAGATCGATCGGCCATCTGAAGAGTGCAATGCGCAGGTTTTAACTCTCCGATCCCTAATTGCTCATAAACAGAATACGGAAGCAAGTTAACACTAGCACCTAGATCGAGTAGAGCACGATTGATATTTTTATCCCCAATAGAAATTGAAATTGTAGGACTTCCGGGGTTCTTTCGTTTCTTGGGTAGTTGTTGTGTAAAAGCAGTGCTCACATTACTCGCAAGGAAAACTTTTTTAGGTACTTGAACTTTTCTCTTCCTAGTGCACAAGTCCTTTAGGATTTTCGCATATGACGGAACTTGTTGAATAGCATCTAGGAGAGGAATGTTTATGTTAACTTGCTTAAAAATTTCCACAATCTTCTCCATTTGTGGACTTGGTCTGTTGCCCCTTAACCTGTTTGGATAAGGTGCTTGATTAATAAGTTTTGGGTCCAACGTTTGTGGAGAAGACTGTGGCGACGGATTCGATCCCAAGATCGGAGTGGGAATCGACTTAGATAGATTTGGCGAAATGTTTGAGCCTTGGGGAAAACGGAGAATAGGCTCGGATGAAGGTGGGGGACTAGACGAATTAGGGGAAGAAGAAGAAGAAGCTGGGGTATCAAATGTGTCACTATCATCAAATTGCTCACCCACTCGGTTATTCAGCACTCTCTCCGATCTCAACGTAGTAATGGCATTCACATTATGACTTTGTGAATGGCCAGGATTCGGTAGGGGTTGAGATGGGAGTTTCCCTTTCTCTCTCGCACTCATTGCGGCATTTAACTGTGCGATTTGGTTTTCTATTGATTTAATACTCTCACCATGGGAGGCGGAGTTTTTCGTTAGGGTATCAATAGAAGACGTCATCTCAGCCGACAATTGCATGGAATGTTTCATGAATAAATCCAAAGTTTGTGCAAGTGAAGAGTTATCAGTACCGGCCACTTGTGGTGTAGAAATGTTGGCCGGATTTTGGAAATTTTGTGACTGAAAGGGGGGCTGATTCTGTGGTTGTGGTTGCTGTGGAGGAGGTCTTTGATAATTGCTTTGTTGGTTTTGGTTCCAAGCAAAGTTAGGATGATTCCTCCATCCTTGATTGTACGTGGAAGAATAAGGGCCGTTTCTAGGTCGCTGCTGAAAAGCAGCATCAGCTCGAAACGATGCATTCATAGGACATTCTTCCGTTAAGTGTGAAGGATCCGAACAGCAACCACAGACGGTCTTAGGAAGCGTGACCTGATTTAGGGAGAATGATGAGAACTTATTTTCAATAGCGTCGAGTTTCTTCTGTATCGCTGCCATTTCGGCTTTTACTGCGATAGAAACATCGAGCTGGTGAATACCTCCCTTAGTTGAAGGTGGTCTTACGCTTTCCCACTGCAACGTGTGTTCAGCAAGGTCTTCCAGATATTTCCACGCTTCACCGTCATCTTTAGACATGAAATTACATTGACATATTGTTTCAAGCATCTGCTTTGTCGCTGGATTAATGCCCTCATATATAATCCGACATAAATCCCATCTTTGTATTCCGTGATGGGGGCATTGGACAAGCAGATCTTGGAAACGTTCAAAGCACTTCCAAAATGGTTCATTGGGAAGCTGGGTGAACTGGTTGATCTCGCTCCTAATATGGGCAGTCTTATGGTTTGGGTAAAACTTCTTAAGAAATGCTATGACAAATTCATCCCAATTAGTGATAGAGTGTGCGGCAGTATTATAAAGCCATTTTTCTGCCAAGTCGCACAGTGTGAATGGGAGAAGACGTAAGCGCATAGCATCTAAAGTCAATTGTGAAGTACCCATCATTGCGCATACGTTTTCGAATTTGGTGATGAAAACGTATGCGTCTTCCGACTCAAGCCCGTGAAATTTGGGCAGCAGATTGATGTAGTGGGGTTTAATTTCGAAATTACCCCGTTAGGTAGTGGAAGAGATAGACAAGTGGGAAGAGGACCATGGATAGGATAGCATCTCTCTTGGAGAGAGATGCGCGGTGGATTATGCACACCTACGGGCGGTGGCAGCGTGGTGTTATAATCTGATGGAGTGCTGTCCATCTCGGTCGTGGTGTGTGGTGGGGGAAAAGAAGATGAAGAAGTACCGACTTCGGCGTCGATAGAAGAAACGCGGACAAGACGGGCACTAGGATCCCGTGTCCAGCCGAGCATGCACTAAGCGGGTTTAGTGCAAGTGGCAGCGTGTGTGTGATTTAAAATTGGTCTGTTTTGAAAAAGTGGGACTTAAGACAAATCACCCTAAGATGCACAAGCAACCCTAGAACTAAGGTCACCTAGGTCCAGTCTCTAGACCGCTCCTAGACTTCCAAAAGACAAGCCGCAGGATAAATCCTCTACCGCCTCTGTACTACGTTTGTAGCCAGGTAAGTGCCAGGTAAGTGGGAAGGAACCACGTCGTGGGCCTAATTAAAAACCACTAGCCTTTGTCACACTTGCCTAGGGACTACAAAAGTAATGCGGATAAACGATAGATTACCCACGACCTTCCTCTGTCCTTATTGAGTGCGACAGTCCTTAGAGTCTGGTCTAGATATTTTTTAAATTAATGAATGGTAGATCTAGATGCTCGGTTTGTGATTTGTGGGGCTTAGGAAAGGTGATGAAATCCCCACCTAATCTTGATTTGGTCTTTGCCCCTTAAAGTCCGTATTAAAATATGCAAAACAAAACCAATCACAAAACTTTTGCAAAAAGATTTTTGAGCGGCGCTATTTTGCAAAGAATCCTGCAGAAAATAGATTTTATTGGATTTGAGAGGAGAGAGAAGGAGTTGAGAATCTTACCAGAGGAGTTTGAACCCTAGATCCCCTTGTCAAGCCACGGTTCCACCGCAGATCCTTGCTAATGCCGCGGTTCCGCCGCGAGGTGGAAGGAACAGTTGATGAAAATTTTTCTGTGGCCCTCTGTGCTCCTCTGGATCTCGATTAATGTCTCTGTCTTCTGTTTTCCTCAATTCTGTGATTCCAGATTCCCTCGCAAAATTCACACAATAATCGTTAAATATGCAATTTGCAGTTTTGTATTAATAATGATATGAATCGTCTAAGAATTCAACACAAATAGTAAAAATAAAAAATTACGCACGTATCCCCGGCAACGGCGCCATTTGATTGGTACGAAAAAGTGTGTTTTTGTAGTTAAACCGCAATCAGAACGGTGTCGCGAGTAGCTAGACCGAGGTGAGTACGGGTCATCCTCTGAGAAATGTTGAACCTTTTACTCTTACTTTAGATGTGTTGAAAAAGAGAGGAGGAAGAAAGAATTTGTTGAATGGTTTCTAGATCTACGTTAAGCAAGAATGCAAAAATATAGATCTAGATTATTTTAAGGATGTAGTTAATATAATAAGGGGGCTTGTAGGGTTCGTTAGGATTTAGTAGTTATGGACGATTAATTAAAAGTTACCATTATTATTCTTTAATAGATTTAAAACTAGAACGACGGTGATGCGTGTAGATTAGGGTTTCTGGAGAGAAAAGGAATCCCACTATTAACCCTTATATCGACACGGAACCCCGTTCAAATCTAGCCTTTACCAAAACAATTATTAATCTAATCTCTAATCGCGGTCGGGACTAACAAAGAATTGTTAGCTCGCCCGATTAGGATGTTAATAATTCTTTTGATAAAGTTCATAAACTTTATAGGACTTAAAAAGGGTTTAGGGATGTTCATCATCCATTAGCCTACCCTAATCCTACGAACCCTAACAAGCGAAGAATTACTCGCGCATGTTGGGAAAAGAAGATGAAAAGACAGAGAGGGAAAACATAATGTAAAATGCAAAAGAATTAAATAAAACAACTACCTTTATTAATCAACTTGAACAATCTACACTTTGATTCCTTAGAAAATGATTACAAAGACTAGTTTGCTTCTCGATCTCTTCCAAGGAGGTAGACGAACAGTTGATGATCAGCCTGGATGCGTGAGCCGTCTTGGACTTCGTGATCTCTTCGGCTTGATGAATTTTCCAAGAGGTTCTCAGTGCCCTTTTATAGTGAAAAGCCATAATCATTTGCTTCAATATTTGGTAAAATTTAGCAAAGATTCACCCTGAAAAATCTCGGCTTCCAACTCTTCTTAACCGCCGCGGATCCGCGGCCAACAGGGGGGTTTGGCCGCGGTTCCGCGGCCGTTTAATCATATCTCTTCATTAAATTTCAGGAGATGTCTCGTAATGACATTTAGCGATCCTTGGCACCTTTAGAATTTGGAAATCTTTTCTCGGTTGCTTCCAGACTTGGTCTCCAAGTTTTGCTTCTTAATTAGGCAAGTCTTCTTCAACAAATTGATTTCCTTGATAAATTCTGCATAACAACTTGGAAAATTCTGCACAATAATCTCAAATAATATTTAGTAGACTTAGTTCTACTAGGATTTGGTCAATGGATTTATTTGCATACATTTTCCTACCAAATGCTAATTAAAATATATTAATACATGGAAAATAGTGTTTTTACACATAAACCCCCATATGTATGATATATTGTAATAAAGTCTTTTTTTAATATGAAAATGGTAGGAAAAATGTAATACAAATGTGCAGTTTTATCGATTGAACAGTTATCATGTGACAAGTACGAGCTCGCTTCGAAGACCGATGTGGATCTGGTTCTGCCCTTGTGGCTTTGGGTTCATGCTTTTGTGGCGGCGTTACCCTCCAGCTGCTGGATAGAGCAAACTTGCCGAGCTGATATTGGTCTTCGACCCAGTTCTTGAAGGTGAAGCAGTCTTCGATAGGGTGTCCCATGGCTTGGTGATAAGAGCAGTAGCCCGGATGAGAGACCTCGTTAGCTTGCTCAGGGTGCTTAGACTCCGGCAATGTGATCATTCGATGTTTTAAAGCGAGATCAAGTATTTTCTCCGTCTTGTCTCGAGGAAAGGAGTATGCTCGACTCATCTTCTTCATGAGGGACAAATCCGGACCGCCCAATTCCCGATTACGTGACTTTCCAGTCCCGCTTTGTCGTTGTCGAATGCCTTTTCCGCTCCTTGACTTATTTATGCCTCTGCGTCGGGCCTTTTGCACGGCAGGTTGACAGGGAGGAGCATCTTCGTCTTTTACAGCCTGTTGAAGAAGACATTACGTCCTGGCTTTCTCGTAGATGGCCATTTCGCGATTATGGTCGTCCCGAGCTTTTTGACCCGCTTTCCTGATAAGCTTGTCCATTCTTTCTTCAAATGACGGACTCGGCATTTTGATTGCGAGATCTCGTTTTGACATGGGGTCGGCACTTTTTGACAGGGCGTCCTCTTCTTCATCGAAGTTATATATGGCGTAGCTACTGTGGACTCGTTCCCGTTTCCTGGATCTCATGTATCCAAGCCCAAGCGTTTCCATTCTCCCGTTGGGCAATTTATGCTGAGTCCCAGGGACATCCCAAATCCTGTTATAGAATCAAGCTTGTCGAATAGTCTGTTTTAAGGGTACCCCTTGGCGCTTCAATAGCCTTTTTAGTCCGTTCGTATAATATCTGGGCAAACGGATGGGTTGGAGCCTGTCAAGTGTAGAATCCGCGCCGTGCCAGATCTCTTTCTCCACTCTTGTTTCTGTGGACTGATAGAATAGGATCGCCTTTTCGCCTGTTCGCCTGGGAGGGACATAAAACGCCTGCAGGTCTTACACACCGTAAGCTTCAAGTGCTTCAAGATCTTTGTAGTGCTCCCGTGGAATCATGGTAATTTGCAAACTCTGATCACCATCAGGGAATTCTCGTATTGACGGCCGACTGGAGAACACAGCATTCACCTCATCTTCCGAGTCGCTTCCGAAGATCAACATGGGGGCGGACGGTCCCGAGTTGTTGCGTCGAGACGGCCCAGCGTAAACTATCTCTTCTTCGTCTTCGGTATCACTCCCGAAAACAGGAATGGTGGCGGCGTCTTTGTTCTCTGGTTTGCGACACCTCTCCGTGTCCTCGAAATCTGGCAAAAAGTACTTTGCATCTTCGTACTTGCGGACTTCATTCACGGAGAACGGGTTCAACTCACCTGTTACGGTATACTCGAGACCATCCTTGAAATACTTCATACACTGATGTTGTGTAGAAGGGATGATGTTGTACTCGTGTAACCAAGGTCGGCCGAGCAGAGCATTGTAGCATGTCTTAGCGTCTATGACGTGAAACTTAATGTCCGTGATGAGTAGCCCAAAGCGTAGCGTCAATATCACAGATCCAAGAGTTCGTGATGACTGGGAGTCAAAACCGGATATGGTAATTTTGTCCCGAGCGAGGTGCTGACACTCATGCAGATTTCCTTCAATACCCGAACATTAAGCAGATTGACGGAGGACCCCTTATCCACCAGGATTTTGCCTATCTTGATATCGTGGCAGTATCCAGAGACATATAGGGGATGGTTGTGGTCGCACGTCCTGAGGAAAAAGTCTTCGTCACCGAAAGTGATATCGGCTGTGTGTACTTCTTCCAGTTCATCCTTTATATTTTGTTCGGCGATGAAGGCTTGGAATTGCTCGGGCTCTTGTAGCGCCTTGATTAATGAATCCCTCGCTTCTTCTGATAGTAAGAGGGCGTCAAGAATGCTGAGCTGCGAAGGTAGCTTCCTCAGGTGCGCTAGGATGTTGTAGTCCACCTTACTCTTCTTGGGCGGGCCCTTGGCAGTTAGCTCTTTCATGACTTGGTCATCTAAGGCGATGCCCTCAGCGACCTTTTCCTTTCCCTTATCTTTCCTAGTTGCGGGTCCGAGATTCTTTTCCTGAAGCGTGCGATTATGCAGCCGAATGTTCTCGCATGCCTCCGGTTCTTCCTCTTTCCCTAAGACGGATTCTTTAAAGAGAGGGCCCAGAGCCATTTCCTCATCAGAGTCGCTCCCAAAGGTGAGAACTTGTGATCCTCCGGCGTTAACCATGTAACAGTTACCGGTAGTTCTTTTGTGACCTTCGGTCGTACTTCTCTGCTCCCGACGAGTTCTGCATTTCATTCACTTAAAATGTTGTTGGTGAGCAACATATCCCTGCCACCATATCTTAAAAGCGTCGCATTCCTCAGTGGGGTGTGAAATCTTCCGATGATATGAGCAGTAATTAGGGTGCCTCTCCGCCCCATCGAGCGTGTTTTCTTCCGAGGGTGGTAGCTTCATTCCCATTGACATGGCTTTGGCAAACCTTTTCCTCGTCTTGAATATGTTTTTGTCCGCATCGGATGTCTTTTAACCCGACAGAAGTGCTTCGCATCTTTCGTTTAGACGCCTACGTTTGGCTCCTTCCGATGCGGCCATCTCACGCTCCTGATCGGCTTTACTTTTCAGACGAATCTCATCCAGAAAGGCGTCGATCATTTCGTCTGTCGGCCACACAAGTTCTGGTTCAGGCTCTACCCCCAGCTTATCAGTGCCAAGAGTTTTTTCATCGTCAGTAAACGAGTGGGAGATCATATGACAACTCGCCACATATCCCTCGGATTCATCCGACGAGCTTCCTCCATTATCTTCTTCCTGAAAGACGTGGTTGAGGAACTCTTGGAGTGTGACGGGAGTCCAAGACGTGGTTGAGGAACTCTTGGAGTGTGACGGGAGTCCGCGCCTTTTGATTGTACTCCTCCAGCGCGTCAATCTGCTTCTGCAAGTCCGTGCGCTTGTCTCCAGGCTTCACGGGCTTCTTGGATTTCTTCTTCTTCTTCTTTGAAGATTTTGACGGTTGAGTGTGAGTACTTGGGCCATCACCACTGATCTTTGGAGTTGGGCGCGGCTTCAGCATCCCTTTAATGATCTGAGGTTCAAGCGGGTTCTTCCATCTGACCGCCGGGCACGCATGAAGATCACTCAGCATCCTTTTGGTTTTAGCTGATAGCACGACCTCCCTATGGCGCTTCTTCAATGAAAGAACAGGTTGCCCCCGGTGTGTCCGTCTTCTTGGGAGTGTGAGGTTGCGGCGGGTTCACTTTCCACTTCTCGGACAGCGCAAACTTGCCATGTAGGTATCGATCTTCAATCCATCCTTTGAAGACGAAGCAATCCTCAATCGGATGGCTTACAGTCTGATGTTAACGGCAATAATTAGGGTTATTCGCCTCGTTGGGTTGTGGCGGTCGCCTTGGATTTGGCAAGTTAATAAGCCGGTTGCGCACAGTCAGCTCGAATAGCCTCTTCGTCTTATCCTGGGGGAATGAGTAAGGGCACTTCATTTTCTCATTATAATACCGCCGTCTTTCTTCCAGTTGATCCGCTAGTCTTGGAGCACTGGGCTGCTGTTGGGTGTTCGCGACGAAAGTTGCCTTCCCTTTACCCTTGTCATTCCGAGGTTCTGGCTTCGGGGGAGACGGTCTGTGACCCATCTGGTCCATCTGGGCCAACTTGTCGATCAAAGCCTGAAACGTTGTTGGCTTAAAGAACATCATGAACTGGGAGATAGTTGCATGAGGATCCAGGGTACCCACGAACATGCCCACCGCGGGCGCTTCCTCAATGCGTTGTTCGCATTTCAACCATAAGTTTCGCCAGCGTATAGCGTACTGGACCCACGTCTCGCCTGGTTTCACTCTGGTATTAATCAACGCCGTTATCGAAGTGCGTTCGCTGGCGCTTGCGAAACGCTGGGTAAACAGCAGCTCCATCTCCGCAAATGTCTTAATAGAGTCGTTTGGGAGCTCGGAGTACCACTCGAATGCTGTATCCGATAAGCTACCGAAGAACTGGCGAAGCAACAGTTTATCATCACCGCCAGTGTTACCGCAAAGGGCCCTGAACTGGGCAACATGCTGGTGGGGATTGCCTGTCCCCTTATACACATGGAATTTCGGTAGTGTATAGCCCGGCGGGTACTTGATCTGGTCGTATCAGCTTGGATATGGTTGCCCCATTTTTACGACCTGACCAGCTTCCTCAGTTGCCTGATGGACCCGTATCTGTTGAGCTATATATTCGTCCAAGTCAGCTTTGGAGATTGTCTCCTCCTTGGCTGTTGATAGAGCTGGTGGAGGATTTGACGTTTCTCTCCTGTCGTCTTCAAGGACGATCGGAGGATCTTCAGCAGGAGGATCTTGTTGGATCATCATTCCCACCATGTCCTGGAACAGGAGGGCCATTTGCTTTATATTGGCTGCTTGTTCAGCAGCCTCTTTATCCTTCTTTTCCAATATCCGGCGAAGAAATTTAGCGTCAGTTTCTTGCTCCTGGCGTTCATCCGAGGACGCTTCGGGGCTTTCTTTTGGCCCAGTGAGTGCGGCCATCGCGTTCATCATTTCCTAGAGCTTCTGCTGTTGCTCCTGAGCTTTGGTCACTGACCGTGTAAGCGGTCTATGACCTGTAGATGCACGGCTGTCTTCCTTCCCCGACGCCATGTATACAGTATGGACTACACTGCCCCCGGACTGAGGGCGTTTGGGCCTGTCGCTTCTGGCATTCGCCGCAGGTGTAGGGATTTTCTCCGGCCTCTTTTTCTTATGGGCCGTTGAAGTTGAGGGGGCCGTTGCAGCGGGCACCCTGGCGGTTGTCGTGCTTTGCTGTTTGTCCGGACGGTTCTTTTCTTCTTGTACTTCGCCCTTTTCTGTTGGCGAGAGTGATCTTGGTCGATTATGGAATCTTGAACCCTCCGCCAGACCTTGTAAATTTTGGAGGACAGCCGTTGAGGAGGCTGCTCCAGCTTCGTTTCTGTAACCCTCTCCGCAGGCGGAGGAGATCTTTTTAGCGTAGCAGCTGGAGAGTTCTGACGTACCCTCCTTAGTGGTTCAAAACTGTTCCCAGTTGGAACAGCAGCATTAAGTTCTACCACTAAAGCAGGTGGAGTTAGCCCTGAGGGGGAGTTGCCCCCGGCCTTCCTTACTCGGCGCCGGTGGCGACGTCGAGCGCGTCGAGCCATTGGGACCGGCTCGACGATAGGGATAGTTTCGTCTTGCCTCCTGTCCGGATGAGGCGCCGCTAGTGTCAGCCTTTTGAAGACTGATGTTGTCTTTCGAGTGGCGATGTTCAATCTGTCAAAGACAGATTCTCGAGTAGGAGCAGGAGCCGGAATGGTCAACCTCGAAAAGACCGACTCTTTAACAGGAGAAGCCGCCTTGATGGCTTCTAGAGCAGGGGTGGTTGTCTTCTTCGGGATGGCTATTTCAGGGTTCATGGGCTTCTTGGCGGGCCCATTAGAGTTCTGGCTCAGCCTGGTAAAGACAGAGGCTGCCGGTTTGATATTGGACGACCCGTTGAAAGGGGCCGTTGTAGCAGTGAGCCGATCGGAGATCGACTTCTTGTTCGCTTCCGGTGCGGGCACTGGCATGGTGAAGCTTGCGGGAGGGAGCATGGTCCCGAAAAATAGGCTGGTGGTGGCCCTGGTCACCTGTTCCACTGGCATGGCAAGGATGGAGGCCGCTTGAGGCCCATAGGCTACACCTCCAGTTGAGGCGGAGCGTCTGTTGCACTTGCATTTCGAGCAGCTCGAGCGGTTGGAGGCCATTGATGCTTGATTTCTGTGCCAGGAAAAGGTCTGAATCTTAGTAACTTGAAACCTAAAAGCAACCATTAACAAACCGCGATTCGTTCGCGAAGACGACACACGAAGTGTGGAGTGGAAAGAGGAAAAGGTCCCACCGGGTGTGCCAGAATCTGTTCCCCTCCGAATAGGCGGCGCGACGTACGTCTTGCCTAAAATTCGGGGCAGATGCTAATTGGTGCTATCCGTCCACCTCTCAGAAGATGCCAATTTGATTTATGGCAACATGTATCGAAGGTTTAAACGGATGCGGCCGATGTAGCAGACTCGTCAGATTCCCCCTCGCTTGAGGGGTTTTTGATTGTGGGGACGCTCTTCCCTGCAGGCGCAAGCCCCTGCAGTTAATTATGCTACCGCATTGCGGTAACAACTTTCTCCTTCTCCAGATGATCACTTCGTGTCGTGGGTGTTCGTTTTGTGTTTGGTTGCCCGTGGATTGTATACGGAGACTAAGTTATGTTGTCGCCCGTAGGGCGTGGACTAGTCCAAATCCGTATTTTTCTTAGATTTGGGTTTGGGGGTTTGGTTTAAGGATACGTTAGCCTCGTTTGAGACTAAGATCGACTTAAACATTTGTTAAGGATACGTAAGTCTAGTTTTTAGACTAAGATCAACTTAACGGGATCGTTTAGATCCAACAAGAGAGCAATTGGGGGGGCCTTTTGTTTAGTTTAATGACATTGCGGTCGATAGGTAGTTTAAGGACATTGCGGTCCAATGTTAGTTTTAAGACATTGCGGTCAAGGTTAAGGACGTCATAGTCCGTTGTTAGTTTTAAGACATTCCGGTCAAGGTTAAGGACGTCATAGTCCGAGGATTTAAGGACTCCACATTCCGGTGTTAGTTTTAAGACATCCCGGTCAAGGTTAAAGACATCATAGTCCATGAGTTTAAGGACCCCACAGTCCGTATCAAATGTGTGGTCATTGGGACCCGTCACCGTTGAGGGATTACAACGCCAAGTATCAAAGGAGTGAAGAGATGTACCCTTGAACCAAGGTAGATTAAATAGTTTTTGGCCCAATTTGGAACCAAGACCAATTAATTATGTTATGAGCCTATTAGCCCAGTTAAGTTTGAATTGAGGACTTATGGCCATCTTGGGCTAAGTCCAATCATGTTTAGAATATTGGCCCTCTGTTGGTTCATTGAAAGAGAGGCTTTGCCTCTAGAAACTTAGCCAATTGGGCTAAAACTAGTGTTAAACACTAAAGACTAACAGTGTTGAGCACTGGGATCAAGATTAGCAAGTTAGTGTTGAACATTAAAAAGATAATCAGTGTTAAACACTAGCAACAGGGCTTTCAAATTAGTGTTAAACACTAAAGCAAATCAGTGTTAAACACTGGAAATAGGGATTCCAAATTAGTGTTTAGCACTAAGGCAAATCAGTGTTAAACACTGCAAATAGAAATTTTCAATTAGTGTTAAACACTAAGGCAAATCGGTGTTAAACACTGGAACTAGAGTTTTCCAAGTTAGTGTCAAACACTAAGAAAATCAGTGTTAAACACTGGGGACAAAGTCTTCAGATTAGTGTTAAACACTAAGGAGAGAGAGGTCACGTGTGGACACGTGAGAGCGCCCTGATTCTCCTTATTTTATTCTGCAGATCAGTGTTTAACACTTTTAATTCTGACGGACATCACGTGTGAGCACGTGATGGAGGCCTATGCTCTGGTCTGTTAGAATGCTCATTAGGGGTCACGTGGCGACACGTGAGGGCGCCCTAGAGCTCTTTTCTGTTTCTTTTGCCTTTTTCTCTGTGTGCTTCAAGGGTCACGTGGGGCACGTGAGGCGTTGCCTCAAAGCTCTTTTCCGTAGATCTTTATAGGGGTCACGTGGTAGCACGTGACCTTGGTTCTTTGCATATTTTAAAGATCTGTTCATCTTTTAAGAATTAAATTCTTCATAGGGTTAAACCCTAGCAATAAACTTTAGAGGAATTAAATTCCTATTTTCTTCTGAAGAATTATATTCTTAGATAGGGTTAAACCCTAATTTCTTTTCTGTAGGAATTAAATTCCCCATATATGTAAAGAATTAAATTCTGGCATAGGGTGAAACCCTAATTTCTTTTTTTTAAGGGAATTAAATTCCCGTGAGTTTTAGAGAATTAAGTTCTCAATTAGGGTTAAACCCTGGTTCTGTCCATTTTTAAGGAATTAAATTCCTATGATGTAGGGTTAAACCCTAATTTTATCTCAAAGGAATTAAATTCCTATAATTCTGTAAGAATTAAATTCTCAAAACTCAATCCCTCCTCTCTGTTTTAGATCTGCATGGCAGGATCTCAACCCAATGAGAATTAAATTCTCAATTCATGGGGAGATGTGCATTTTGCAGATCCTCCACTGGAGAAAGAACTAAGTTCTTTTTTTCATATAAGAGTTAAACTCTTTTGAGAATTAAATTCTCTTTTTAAGCCTCTCTTTTCTTACCTAGGGTTTTTCTTTGCAGAGAATTAAATTCTTCCTTCTGAATTTTCAAGATCCCAAGGCTCTATATATATCTCTATGTCTCTGGGCTCCTATTTATAGGAGGAGGAAAAGAATCAATCTGTTTTAGTGAATCTTTCACTGAAAGATTTGATCTGTTTATTGAGAGATTTGATTTATCTTCACCATTAATCCGGGCCTTTAGATTATTATGTGAATTTTATTCACCATTGGATTTTAAATCCAAAGATATCTCTTTGTTATTTCGGTTAGATTTAGGGGGAATTCTTTCCATGTCCGAGATTTTTCCATAAATTGTTGATATTTAATCACCTTTGGATTTTTTTAATCCAACGGTTTCACATAATTCTTCTCCATTTTGGAAAGATTTGAATGATCTCTCCTCAGAATTGAATTATGTTAAAGAATAAGGCTTTTAAAGCCGGTCACGTGTGGCCACGTGACCGTTGGTCACGTGTGCGCACGTGACCCCTTGTCACGTGTAAGCACGTGACCCCTGGAATGGGATTCTCTTCTTCTGCGCTCTGTTTTCTGGCCGCTGCTTAACCATCACGTGCTCACACGTGACCACTGGTCACGTGTGAGCACGTGATGCCTCCTCTGAAGCTTCTTCATGACTTTTAATTAGAGAACAAATATGCTCTGTGCCGCAGCTTAACCATCACGTGCCAACACGTGACCACTGGTCACGTGTGAGCACGTGATGCCTCTTCTGAATCTTTTCCTGATTTTTAATCAGGGAACAGAAAGTAATTGGGATCATTGGCGTCGTTTGGCTGCAACGGACATCTTGAATCCGGCAGATTGATGAGTCTGTTGCGCACTGCCAGCTCGAACAGTCTCCTTGTTTTATTCTGAGGAAATGAGTAAGGACGTCCCAGTCTCTCCTCGAGGGATGGGCGTGGACGCACATTGTTTTGGCGAACCACCGGCTTTGAGTTGCTCGGCTGTTGTTGAGTATTGGCGACGACGATCGCTTTCCCTTTCCCTTTCTCATTTCGAGGGTCTGGCTTTGGAGGAGACGGTCTGTGACCCATCTGGTTCATTTAAGCCAGTTTGTCGATCAGGGCCTGGAAAGTAGTTGGCTTGAAGAACATCATGAATTGTGAGATGGTCGCTTGCGGATCAAGAGTGCCCATGAACATGCCCACCGCTGGCGCTTCCTCGATGCGTTGCTAGCATTTCGATCACAGATTCCGCCATCGTATTGCAGATTCCGCCATCGTATTGCGTATTGAACCCATATTTCGCCTGGCCTTACCCTGGCGTTAATCAATGCGGTGATCGGGGTGCGCTCGCTGGTTCTTGCAAATCTTTGTGTAAACAGCAGCTCCATCTCCGCAAATGCTTTGACAGAGTCGTTAGGTAGCTCTGAATACCATTCGAAGGCCGTTTCCGCTAAGCTGCCGACGAATTGGCGAAGTAACAGTTTATCATCGCCTCCAGTGTTGCCGCAAAGAGCCCTGAATTGAGCGACATGCTGATGTGGATTCCCCGTCCCTTTATATACATGGAACTTAGGGATCGCATATCCCGGCGGGTAACAGATTTGGTCATACCAGCTCGGATAGGGTCGTCCAGTTTTGACAATTTGCCCAGCCGCTTCACTCGCCTGATGAGCTCGTATTTGCTGAGCTATATAGTCATCCAGCGTGGCATTGGAAATGGTTTCCTCCTTGGCTGCTGGCAGAGCCCGTGGAGGATTCGATGTTTACCCTCTATCGTCTTCAACAATGATTGGAGGGTCATCAGCTGGAAGGTCCGGCTGTAACATCATCCCTACCATATCTTGGAAGAGGAGCGCCATTTGTTTTATGTTAGCAGCTTGCTCTGCTGCTTCCCTGTCTTTCTTTTCGAGGACTCTGCGTAGGAAGTCCGCGTCAGTTTCTTGTTCGTGCCGCTGTTCTGATGATGCCTCCGAGCTTTCTTTTGGCCCGGTAAGTGCGGCCATCGCAGTCATCATCTCCTGAAGCTTCTGTTGTTGCTCCTGGGCTTTGGTCACGGATCAGGTGAGCGGTCGGTGACCCGTTGAAGCACGGCTATCCTCTTTCTCGGATGCCATATAGACAATATGCACCACTATGCCCCCAGACTTGGGGCGTTTGTGCTAAGCGCTTTTACGGTTCGCCATGTTCACAGGGGCTTTTCGCGGCCTCCTTTTCTTTTGAGCGATTGATGTGGAGGGAGCCGTTGCAGTGGGCACCCAGCCTGTTGTTGCTTTCTCTGGCTTGACAGAGTAGCCCTTCTCTTGCCGAACCCTCATCCTTTTCTGTCAGCGAAGATAGTCTTGATCAATCACTGACTCCCGGACATGTCGCCAGACCTTATAAATTTTAGAGGACAGCCGTTGAGGGGGCTGCTCTAGCTTCTTCTCTGGAGTATTCTCCACAGGTGAAGGAGTTCTCTTCAGCACCGCAGTAGGAGAGTTTCTGCGCACCTTGTTAAGCAATTCAAAGTTGTTCCCGGTTGGAACAGCAGCATCGATTCCCACCGTTGGAGCTGGCGGAGTTATCCCGGATGGGGAGTTGCCTCCAGCCTTCCTCACTCGGTGCCAGTGGCGACGTCGAGCGTATCTTGCGGATGGAGTTGTTTCAGCTATAAGGGTGACTTCGTCATGCCCCCTGCTTTGAGGAGAGGCTGTTATTGGTGCTAGCCTGTCGAAAACTGACACCCGTTAAGAAGCAAGGTCTAATCCGTTAAAGACTGACCTCTGGGCAGGGGAAGCAACTTTGAGGAGCTTGACTGGAGCAGCAACCGGAATGGCCAGCCTTGTAAAAACTGACTTCTTGGAAGGAGGAGCCTTTCCAATGATTTCGTCCGCTTGAGCCGGGATGGCTATCCGCTTTGGGATGGCAGCTTCGGGTATCGCGGGCTTGTAGACGTTCTGGCCCAATCTGTTGAAAACTGAGGTATTGAAGTTGGGAGACCCGTTGAGAGGGGCCGCGGCAGTGGTAAGTCGATCAAAGACCGACTTCTTTGGGGCTTCTTGCAACTTCATTGGGGCATTGATGCTCATCGGTGAGAGCATGGTCCCGAAGAATAATCCTGTGGTTGCTTGAGTTACTTGCTCCACTGGCATCTTGAAAAGGGAGGCCGCTTGGGGCCCATAAGTCACTCCTTCAGTAAGGACGGAGCGAGAGTTGCAGTTGCAGGCAGTGCAGTTTAAAGCCATTGATCTTCTGTTTTCTGCACAGAGCAAGACACCAAATCTTAGTACCTCGAATCCACAGGCAACCACAACAAACCGCGATTCGTTCGCGAACACGACACACGAAGTGTGGAGTGGAAAGAGGAAAAGGTCCCACCGGGCGTACCAGAATCTGTTCCCCTCCGAACGGCGGCCGAGACATGGGACGTCTTGCTTGAGATTTGGGGAAGATGCTATTTGGTTTTATCCGTCCACCTCTCCGAAGATGTCAAGTTGATTTATGGCACCGTGTATCGGAGGTTTAAATGGACGCGGCCGATGTAGCAGACTTCGTCAGATTCCCCCTCGTCTGAAGGGTTTTTGATTGTGGGGACACTCTTCCCTGCAGGTGCAAGCCCCTGCAGTTAATTATGCTACCGCATCGCGGTAACAACTTTCTCCTTCTCCAGACGTTCACTTCGTGTCGTGTGTGTTTGTTTTGTTTGTGGTTGCCCGTGGATTGTATACCGAGACTAATTTATGTCGTCGCCCGTAGGACGTGGATTAGTCCAAATCCGTATTTTCTTAGATTTGGGTTTGGGATTTTGGTTTAAGCATACGTTAGCCATATTTGAGGCTAAGATCAACTTAAACGTTTGTTAAGGATACGTTAGTCCAATTTGAGACTAAGATCAACTTAACGGGATCGTTTAGATCTGACAAAAGAGCAATTGGGCTCTATTGTTCCAGTTTAGGGACATAGTGGTCCATGTTCCAGTTTAGGGACGTGGTGGTCCATTGCCAGTTTAGGGACATGGTGGTCCATCGTTCCCATTTTGTGGACAGGTGTTGGTTTAAGGATGCATAAGTCCATGAGTTTAAGGACCCCACAGTCCGTATTGTTGGTTTAAGGACGCATAAGTCTATGAGTTTAAGAACTCCACAGTCCGTATTGTTGGTTTAAGGACGCATAAGTCTATGAGTTTAAGGACCCCACAGTCCGTATTGTTGGTTTAAGGACGTATAAGTCCATGATTTTAGGGACCCCACAGTCCGTATCGATGTGTGATTATCGAGACCCGTCACCTCTCTGACGACTTTGAAGGATTACAACGACAGATTTCAGAGGAGTTCAAAGATGTACCCTTGAACCAGGTGTAAATTGATTTAAGAGAGCAGTCGTGCTCAGTCAATTTAATTTGAGGACTTATGGTCAGAATTGGGCCAGTTAAGGATATTCAACATTTTTTGTTTGTAGTTGGCCTGTTAGGCCTTGGCTTGGGCTTTGCCCTTTGAATGATGCACAGCATCTGTTTTGGTCTGACAGACCTTTGTTTGGGCTCTGCCCTTTTTTAATAATAATGCATTGCATTTTATTAGGCCTGTTAGCCCTTTTTTAATTGGGCTTGACCCTCTTTAAGTAATGCAGAGCATTAAAGATCTGACAGTGACCACGTGGCCTGTCAGGCGCTCTGCGCCAATTAATGAGCGCAAGCGCATGTGGAGGTGACACGTGTCGCACTCTGGTGAGTGCAAGCGCAGTGCGCTGTGCCGGTGCGCTGCGCTGTTGCGCTGCTGACACGTGGCGTGCTCTGGTGCAGTGCGCCAATTTAAGAGAGCAATGCTCTGTTTTTAAAGCGCAAGGCGCAGTTTGTTCTGGGGCTGACACGTGGCGCTCTCTGGTGTCTTGTGCCAACCCAAGAGCGCAACAGTGCAGATTTACAAGTGCAGGGCACTTTTAATTAAAGAATAGAATTTTTTAAGATTCCAGAACCAATGGTTTATCAAAAGGCAATGCCTTTGTGTAGATCAAATGATCTAAAGAAGAAGTAAATTACTTCTTTTTATTTATCCTTTTTTATTGAAGATCTTTGATCTTGTTCTTAGATCATTGATCTTTTTTAGAAGAAAATTCTTCTTTTTCTAAAGGTTTTACCTTTTTTCTTTCTTTCTTTCTGAATTCTTCTCAAAGTTCTTATAAGAGCTCTTGTGAATTCTCTCTGTGTTTTTTTAAAAATCTTTTAGACTTGAAGTCTAGGGGCCTTTATATAGTGCCAATAGATTTGTTAAATTAGTTAAAGAGATCTTTCTCTAAGTGATTTAGGGATTTTTCCCTACCATTGGATCTTTGATCCAAGGGCTCCTGTTTTACAAGAGAGAATCTTATTGTTTTAATAAGATCAGAAAGATCTTTCAGAATTTTAATTCTGTTTGGCGCAAGCGCACCTGCGCTTGACACGTGTCGCGCAGCGCAACTGCGCTGCCACGTGTCGCGCAGCGCAACTGCGCTACCACGTGTCGCGTGGCGCAGAGCGCAAATCAGCTGAATCGTTGCTTCCTTTATTTTTGTTTTAAATAGAGCCTTGCTCTGATTGGGTGCGCTGCCTCGGGCGCTGCGCTGGCGTGTCAACTTTTGACACGTGGCGCGTTGCACGCAGCGCAAGAAATCTGAAGCGTTGCTTCAATTTTTGAATTTTTGAAATTCAAACAGAGTTTTGCTCTGATTGGGGAAACACCATGATATCATGTAAATGGAATGGATATAAATGGATAGTCATGTAATCAGAGTATATCAATGGTTCAGTTCAGTCATGTTCATGTTGATATAGATTGAATTCTGCTATAAATGGATTCATGTTGAATTGGAGTTAAACTTGAATCATATTCAAGGATTGATTGATTGATTAATTTCAGATTAGACTGAGACTCTGTCTGAGTCAGACACTTTACAACGAATTGAAATCCTGAATTAGTTTTGATATTATCGGTAACTGCTGCACATGGACGGCATGATTTGTGTTTCTTTCCAAGACAATTACTGTATTAATAACACCGTTTTTAGGTTGTCTACTTTAGATAGGCAAGCACACATATTCTCCAGATCCCTGAGGCTCAAGAGAACTGGTCCCGCTTAAACCAATGTTTACTAGAGTCCTTATTGTAAATTAATATAACTTGAGGGGGTTTTATGAAAAATAGTTTTGATATATTTTCAAAATACACCTCAAGTATTTATTTATCGTCTTTAGGGTTTTCATAGTTGTAATTTTTATAAAATGAAATATTCTAGTGGATATAAACCTAACTTGAATAGTATATGGTATTATAGTGTAATATAGGAATTGTATTGATTTGTATTGGTGGTTTCATGAAATTTGCGATTCCTTTGATTTAAAAAACATGGAATATATATATTGTATATTTAAAGTAGATATTTTGATAATATATATATATATATATATATTTATAAAAATAGAACTTATTTATTAAATAGAAATCACATTTTTCTTAAAAATTGCATTTAAAATTCCATTGAGATCGGATGCTTCGTGAGGAGGTCTGCATCCCGCTCTTCTAGGCCCGAGGATGTGCGATAACCCACACCATCCCGATCGGGGTTCCCCAAAATGGGTTGTAGAGACGCATTTGTAAGGAATTAAATAATACACTTTTAAAGAAAACGGTTTTTGAAAGTTTATGGTATTTAAATGTAATTTCGTATTTTATCCCACAAACTAATGTTCCAAAAACCATCGTGCTATGTCAAGAATGAGTGTTGTGATGAGATAGGTCATTACCTCGTGAATTTTCTAAAGCTAATATAAGCAAAAAGATAAGGTAATGTCGTATGCAAACTTAAGGATATTTTACTGTAAAAGTGAAATAAAATTTGTTTAACATAATATTTTGAAGTGAAACTTTGTCCAATTGTTGTTTAATGGTTACTAAACAATAAATAATTAAATGGTTAATTTATTCTTTAATAAAAATTGAGTTTTTAAAGAAATGAGAATCGAAAGTCAGATTAACTTCGCTTCCGACGAGTTTTGAAAATAGGATTCTTTTTAATAGAGAGAGGAGAGGGAAGATGGGACTTACTGATTTGTAGAAGAGAGGAAAAGTAGAGGGAGCTTTTGAAGGTGTTGCGAAGTCGCGGTATCGTCTGATTTGTCCCGAAATATCGCCGGAACTCGACCTTAGGCTAACTCCACTTGTACAACTATTGACTTGGAAATTTTAGAGAGTTTTGATACTAGATTTCAGAATGAGGAGGGCCAAAGTGTAGGGTTGTATTTATAGGGTAGGATTAGGGTTTTGTGAGTGAAGAGAGAATTAAAAATGCATTAAAATGTCGATCAATGCCTCATTTTAATTTCTCTGTTAATGTGTAGGGAAATCAAACCTACTAGGGTTAATGGGGTAGGCCAAAAGGTGTTAGCGCAACAAAAAAATTTGCATTACCTAGGGGTAAAACCGGCGGCGCCGGCCCATCTTCAAATCTCGCCGGTCCATTCACATGGGTTGGTGTCTAGATTTGTGACACGTGTCCCAGTCGTATCGTATAGATCAATGCACATGTTTGATTTGAGTGACTTTTCATTTTTACGTGCAGTGCACGTGTAATCCTTTGGGCTTCTAAAAGTTTAAAAGAAAAATCAATAAAAATAATATGTGGCTGATGGGATTCGAACACAGGGGCTATGTCACAGTAGTGCAAGGCTTTACCAATGAGCTACAAGTTGTTTCTTGCTGTTCTAAAGCAAATCAAATACTTATAGCATACACAGGATTGTAAATACTCCATTTGTACATTAACTTTTAAACAAATTTTCTGTACACTGAAACAGAGTTGTTACATTATACCCTCCTTACAAAAATTTTGTCCTCGAAATTTATATTTATTTTAAGGACTAATTTACAAACAAGTGAGGGTATCTTGCACACATGTCTTCTTCACGTTCCCATATTGATTCTCCTGGTGAGTCTTTTCTCCACATCACTCGAACCGAGTTTACTTCCTTGTTCCGAAGTGACTTCACATTTCTATCCAGGATTTCAATGGATTGTTGCTCATAAGATAGATCTAGCTGTACAGTGAGCTCAGAGTGATCAAGAATATGACTGGGGTCACTCACATACCTTCTGAGTTCGGATATGTGAAACGCATTGTGCACTCCTTCCAATGAGGGTGGAAGTGCCAAGCGATAAGCCACTTCTCCGACTCGTTCGAGTATGTCGAACGGTCCAATATACCTCGGACTGAGCTTACCCCTTCTTCCAAAGCGAATCACTCCACGGTTTAGAGAAATCTTCAGAAAGACATGATCTCCCGGTTGCAACTCCAAGTGACGGCACTTTGCATCAGCCCAGTGCTTCTGTCGGTCTTGGGCTATGCGCATTCTTTCCCTGATAGTGTGAACTACATCGACTGTTGACACTATCATCTCAGGTCCAAGGAGTTCTCTATCTCCGATTTCATCCCAACTTAATGGTGAATGACACTTCCTTCCATATAGAGCTGCAAAGGGTGTCATTCCAATACTTTCTTGGCAGCTGTTGTTGTATGAAAACTCCACAAGATGTAGGTGATCTTCCCACGATCCTCCGAAGTCTAGCATACAAGCTCTTAGCATATCTTCAAGTATCTGAATAGTTCGCTCAGACTGTCCATCTGTTTGTGGATGGTAAGCTTTGCTAAAGTTCTGACTTTTTCCCAAGCTAGCTTGCAGATTCTGCCAAAATTGCGATCGGAATCTGGTGTCACGATCGGAGACAATGCAAACCGGTACTCCATGTAATCTCACGATCTCCTTCATGAGTTCATGGGTTTCGGAGATAGTACATATCTAAGTGTTAAATCTTACTTAGATTCAAACCTACCTCCATGTACTTCTTTGCTAATGTCTCGGTGGATTGGCCAACTCGAAATGGGATGAAGTGAACTGATTTTGTGAGTCGATCCACAATAACCCATACCGCATCGTTACCTTTCGTGCTGCGAGAAAGAGCAGTCACGAAGTCCATGGTGATGTGTTGCCACTTCCATTATGGAATAGATAACGGTTGAAGTAAACCAGCAGTCCTGTGATGTTCAGCTTTCACTTGCTGACACACCAAACATTTAGCAACACTTATAGCTACTTCACGCTTCATTCCAAGCCACCAGTAATGTTGCCGCAGATCTTTGTACATCTTTGTACCAGCAGGATGTACTGAATAGGGAGAGGTATGAGCTTATTTCATCAATTCTTCCCGGACAGAACCTTGTGGTACACACAATCTACTGCCGTATCTCAAAGATCCGTCTTCATGGATGATGAAGTCTGTTCTAAGTCCACTTTCTACTTATTCTCTGATCTTTTGCAACTTGGCATCACTTGCTTGAGCTGCTTTGATCTGATTGACAATGGTAGATTGAACTTGTAAGTTCATCAAACTTGAAGCGTTACCTAGCATGACCACTTCTATCTCCATCTGATGCAAATCTTGTTGAAGCTTCCACTGTACGGTGAGATTCATTGATAGTGGTTGGCGACTAAGTGCATCAGGTGCTACATTCACCTTCCCTGGATGATATTGTAGGTTGATGTCGAAGTCTGCCATAAGTTCTAATCATCTTCTCTGCCGCATATTCAACTCTTTCTAAGTAAACACATATTTCAGACTCTTGTGGTCTTTGTATATGTCCACTCGTTCTCCAAGAAGATAATGGCGCCAAATCTTAAGAGCAAAAATGACGGCTGCCAACTCCAGATCATGCGTCGGGTAGTTACACTCATGAATCTTTAGTTATCTTGATGCATAAGCTACAACTTTACCGTGCTGATGTAGAACACATCCTAATCCCTTACCGGATGCATCACAATGCACTTCAAAACCTCCTGATTGGTCCGGTATAACGAGAATAGGTGCTGATGTCAATCTTGACTTAAGTTCTAGGAAAGCTTGTTCGCATGCTTCTGACCACATGAATTCTTCATCTTTACACGTGAGCTTGGTCAGGGGCGTTGCAATCTTCGAGAATCCTTCAATGAATCTTTGGTAGTATCCTGCTAAACCCAAGAAACTTCGAATATCCTTCACTGACTTCGGTGTTGGCCATTCTCTTACTGCTGATACTTTAGCTGGATCTACAGAGATTCCATCACCTGATACAATATGTCCGAGAAAACTGACTTGATCTAGCCAAAACTCGCACATGCTATACTTGGTATAGAGTTGATGCTGTCGTAAAGTCTCCAGGACAATTCGTAGGTGTTCGGCATGTTCTTTCCGACTCTTAGAATACACCAGGATGTCATCGATGAAGATGACAACAAATTTGTCTAGGTACTCTCGGAAAACTTGATTCATTAGGTTCATGAATATAGCTGGTGCGTTGGTCACTCCAAATGGCATCACAAGAAACTCATAATGACCATAGCAAGTCCTGAATGTCGTCTTCGGAATATCAAACTTTTTGACCTTCACCTGATGATAACCCGAACGAAGATCTAACTTGGAGAAAACGCAAGACCCACTTAGCTGATCGAACAGATCGTCGATGCGCGAAAGTGGATACTTGTTCTTTATAGTTACTTCGTTCAGAGCTCTATAATCAATGCACATTCGATATGAACCTTCCTTCTACTTCACAAGCAGAACTGGCAATCCCCAACTTGAAGTGCTGGGACGAATCCATCCTTTCTTCAATAATTCATCCAATTGAGTTCGGATCTCTTTCAAACCTTTAGGACTCAAGCGATACGGAGCTTTGATCACCGGTTGTGCTCCAGGTACTAAGTCAATGCTGAATTCAAGAGCTCGATCGGGAGGCAAACCTGATATGTCTTCAGGAAATACGTCATCGAACTACCTCTGGCTTCGATCCTTCCTCTGCTTGAAGTGCTGCAATCACTGCCTTCTTCGGTTTTGCTTTGTATGTGCTTGGCTCCAGGGTACGGTCTCCAGTTTTTAAATAAAAGACCGGATGTTCCGGAATCTCGAACACTACCATCCTTTGACGACAGTCAATGGTAGCATAGAATGTTCCTAGCCAATCCATACCCAAAATGACATTGAAATTCGGTATGTCCAGCACCTTGAAGTCAGCATAGAATTCTCTGCTGCAGACGACCACTGGATATAGGTCGTATCCCATTATTGCCTTTAGAACGCCGTTTCCTGAATTGACATTCCAGCTGGATACGAGAGTTTGACTGGAATCGCATGAGTTCGGACGAACCGTTGTGACATAAACTAATGAGATGCTCCAGTATCGAAGAGTGCTAGTGCAGCAAGTGAGGCTACTAAGATTGTATCTAAGTTATGTGGAATAGGTTTTAGGTATAAGAAAAAGATATATGGGTAAATATAAAGACTGAAAGAAAGCTTGAAAGAAAAGAGTTACCAGTGATGACTTGGCCAGTGGGTTCATCTTCTTCCACAGTCATTGTGAAAGCCTGTCGCTCGGTACATTCCTCCTTGCTGGAGGAGCATTCCTCTGTCCGTTCCTCTGTACTTGAGGTAAGTTCCTTTGTGCTTGGTGGAACTGATGAGGAGGAGGTGCAGTCGGTCCACGAGAAGGTGGAGCTGGGAAAGCAAGACGTGAAGCAGGTGCCTGGATAGCTGGCCGCTGCGGATAGGTAATTGCTGGTCTGGGTGCAGCATTTGGATTGAGTCTTCGAAGACAAGACCTAATATCATGTGTGGCTGAGCCGCAGACTAAGAAAAGGAGATTAGCACGCCTACAATCCTTCACCAGGTGTCCAACCCTCCTACAGTAGGTGCAAAAGGCCGGGCCGGGCCGGTTGAATGGTACTCCCAGTCTCCTGGGTATAAAAGATGGCCTTGAAGAGGCTCCTCCTTCCATCTGAGTGGCAGGGCGCTTCACTTCGGCAGATTTGGGTCTGCCCTTCATCTTTACTACTGCCTCATATCGACGGGTAGCTTTCAGAGCCAGTTCATGAGTTGGGAAATCTCCTATAGCTAAAGAAGCTTGGATCTCTGGATCTAACCCTTGCTGAAATCGTTTGGACCTGATCTCAGCAGTCGGAATGAGGTGTGCCGCAAACCTGTTATGGTCTTGTGTTAGCTGTATAGTATGTGATATAAGAAAATCGAATATTTGAGACATATCTTTACCTGCTCAACATAATGCACTCGACATCATACTCATTCACCGATTTGCTCCACATAGAGCCTTGTTGTAAGTGAATGAATTGCTGGGTCCTCGCTGAACTGATCCAAGGGCTCTATCTCCAGTGAATCGGATCCACCTGACTACATTCCAAAGAAAGAAGAGAGAAGGAATGTCGTCAACGAACAATCGCCCGGTAAGTCCCAAAGAAAGGTAGAAATAGAATAGACAGAAAGAATATAACTGTATACTATTTGATTATTATGTTAACGCGGTTGTTTGTAGCTTGGTACGGAATATGCCAGTGTATACGAGAGGAGTCCAACTATTCCGTGGACTAAGTTATACGGAGCACAAGGAACCGTTAAGCCACGGAACAACAACAATGGATATTTAGGTTAGGTGTATTAAAGTGACCGTCTCGTGCCACTTCTAACACATTTCGTACCAGTCTACCCCTTTAAAACCCCGTAATGTATTTTGTATTGATTTTTATTGTTTTGTTTAATAGATGTATGACTTTCCGAAACCATGATATTATATAAACGGAATGGATATAAATGGATAGTCATGTAATCAGAGTATATTCATGGTTCGGTTCAGTCATGTTCATGTTGATATAGATTGAATTCTGGTATAAGTGGATTCATGTTGAATTGGAGTTAAACTTGAATCATATTCAAGGATAGATTGATTGATTTTAGATTAGACTGAGACTCTGTCTGAGTCAGACACTTTACAATGAATTGAAGTCCTGAATTAATTTTGATGTTATCGGTAACTGCTGCACATGGACGGCAGGATTTGTGTCTTTTTCCAAGACAATTACCGTACTGATAACACCGTTTTTAGGTTGTCTATCTTAAATAGGCAAGAACCCATATTCTCCGGCTCCCTGAGGCTCAAGAGAACTGGTCCCGCTTAAATCTATGTTTACTAGAGTCCTTATTGTAAATTAATATAACTTGAGGGGGTTTTATGAAAAATAGTTTTGATATATTTTCAAAATACACCTCAAGTATTTATTTATCGTTTTTAGGGTTTTCATAGTTGTAATTTTTATAAAATGAAATATTCTAGTGGATATAAACCTAACTTGAATAGTATATGGTATTATAGTGTAATATTGGAATTGTATTGATTTGTATTGGTAGTTTCATGAAATTTGCGATTCCTTTGATTTAGAAAACATGGAATATATATATTGCATATTTAAAGTAGATATTTTGATAATATATATAAATATATATATATATTTATTTATAAAAATAGAACTTATTTATTAAATAGAAATCACATTTTTCTTAAAAATTGCATTAAAAATTCAATCGAGATCGGATGCTTCGTGAGGAGGTCTGCATCTCACTCTACTGGGTCCGAGAATGTGCGATAAACCGTACCATCCCGATCGGGGTTCCCCAAAATGGGTAGTAGATGCGAATTTGTAAGGAATTAAATAATACACTTTTAAAGAAAACGGTTTTTGAAAGTTTATGGTATTTAAATGTAATTTCATATTTTATCCCACAAACTAATGTTCCAAAAGCCATCGTGCTATGTCAAGAATGAGTGCTGTGATGAGGTAGGTCATTACCTCGTGAGTTTTCTAAAGATAATATGAGCAAAAAGATAAGGTAATGTCGTATGCAAACTTAAGGGTATTTTACTGTAAAAGTGAACTAGAATTTGTTTAACATAATATTTTGAATTGAAACTTTGTCCAATTGTTGTTTAATGGTTACTAAAAAATATATAATTAAATGGTTAATTTGTTGTTTAATAAAAATTGAGTTTTTAAAGAAATGAGAATCGGAGGTCGGATTAACCCCGCTTCCGACGAGTTTTGAAAATAGGATTCTTTTTAATAGAGAGAGGAGAGGGAAGATGGGACTTACTAATTTGTAGAAGAGAGGGAAAGTAGAGGGAGCTTTTGAAGGCGTTGAGAAGTCACGGTATCGCCGGATTTGTCCCGAAACGTCGCCAGAACTCGACCTTAGGTTACAACTTTTGACTTGGAAATTTTAGAGAGTTTTGATACTAGATTTCAGAATGAGGAGGGCCAAAGTGTAAGGTTGTATTTCTTGGGCAGGATTAGGGTTTTGTGAGTGAAGAGAGAATTAAAAATGCATTAAAATATGGATTGATGCCTCATTTTAATTTTTCTGTTAATGTGCAGGGAAATAAAACAGACTGGGGTTAATGGGGTAGACCAAAAGGTGTTAGGGCAATAAAAAAAATTGCATTACCTAGGGATAAAATCGGCGGCGCCGGCCCATCTTCAAATCTCGTCGGTCCATTCACATGGGTTGGTGTCTGGATTTATGACACGTTTCCTAGTCGTATCATATAGCTCAGTGCACATGTTTGATTTGAGTGACTTTTCATTTTTACGTGCAGTGCACATGTAAACCTTTGGGCTTCTAAAAGTTTAAATGAAAAATCAACAAAAATAATATGTGGCTGATGGGATTCGAACACAAGGGCTATGTCACAGCAGTGCAAGGCTTTACCAATGAGGTACAAGTTGTTTCTTGCTATTCTAAAGCAAACCAAATACTTATAGCATACACAGCATTGTAAATACTACATTTGTACATTAACTTTTAAACAAATTTTCTGTACACTGAAACAGAGTTGTTACAGATGGAGCATCTTCCATGAAGAGGCGAAAGCAAAACACCCCTATAATCAAAGCCGGGGTGAGTCTTAGCTTCGTGAATCCACAAGGAGGGATAATGCGTTACGCCCTTTCCTTAATGGAGCCGAGGACTAATAACGAAGCTGAATATGAAGCTTTGATAGCAGGTCTCGAGATTGCTGTCAACATGGGAATCAAAGACCTTCTCATATATGGAGACTCCTAGTTGATCGTTAGCTAAGTAAATGGCGACTATTAGAGATGCAAGCCGGAGCTGATAAAGTATGGCGAAAGAGTGCAACAACTGTTGACACAAATCCCCTCCTACATATTGGAGAGTATACCACGTGCAGAAAACAGTACGGCGGATGCGTTGGTCAAATTGGATAAGGAATTAGCCGACGAAGACCTCGATGGCGTAAAGATCATTGTGCAAAGTCGCAGGATCCTCGCGCCAACAGATATATTCTCGGAAGACTTAACAGAGCTGTCCGAAGGAAAAGAAATGACGGAACAAATATCCCTTCAAATAGAGGACGAAGAAAATGTCAAGAATTGGAGAGAAGTCTTCATAGACTACTTCAAATCTCGACGAACGCCCGAAAATGCGTCGTCTCCACAACAGCTTATGAAATGAGCTAAGTCCTTCGCCTTCGTAAATGATACTCTATATAAGAGATCGTTCGACTGTCTATGGCTAAGATGCATGGGACCGGAAGAAGCGAAGAGAGTCGTCCAAGAAACTCACGACGAACTCTGCGGCTCTCACCAAGATGGGCCAAAAATGAAGCTGAAGATCAAAAGAATAGGTTATTATTAGCCCACAATGATTCGGGACTGTCTCGAATATGCGAAGCAGTGTCACTCGTGCCAAATTCACGGGGACTTCATCCACCAGCATCCAAACCC